>OZ035963.1:43555831-45020831 GCA_964034945.1 Chrysopilus asiliformis | reverse complement strand
GGGAAAGGGAAAGGGAAAGGGAAAGGGAAAGGGAAAGGGAAAGGGAAAGGGGGGAAGGAAGAAGTGGTAGGAGGGTGGTAGGTAGAGGGAGGAAGTGGAGAGAGGAGGGGATAAATTACTGATGTTTCGTCATACATTGCAATATATACATATCTATATATATAAAAATGGATGTTTGTCTATTTGTCTGTCTGTCTGAGATTACAAAACTCAAAAACTACTGGACCGATTTTTACGCGGTTTTTTGCAAAATGATCTGTGTTGCCAGAAGCAGGTTTTTAGCTATGTTAGATTTTTAAAATTCGAGAGAGAAGGTCCTGTAATGATAACGCAAATGTCCTTTTTCCAATTTTTCTTGAAACAATTGACACTAGGGGGTTTTCGAGGTCGCTGATCGCGAATCCAGTGTTCGATTTTTCAAATGCTAAACGGAAGGTCCTGTAAAGATAACGGAAATGTCCTTTTTCCAATTTTTCTCGCAAAAATCGGCTTTGGGAGGTTTTCAGGGTTGCTTATCACGAATCTGAAGTTGGAATTTCAAAATTCGAAACGGAAGGTCCTGTAAGGATAACATTTTTTCCCAAAACTTTTTAAGTTATCTATGGTTTTTTGGCATTCTAAAAGTTATACAAAAAACTTTTAGCTGCCAACGAAGGGTCTGCTAGTATTATATATTTCCCAAACCACAGTATGACCCTAAATTTTGGTATGTAAGCGACACAATTAATGTGAATTTTCCGAGGACACAAAACAATCTTAAAGCTTGATATCGATGTCTTAGAGTCGTTGTTGGCAAAAAAAACATGCTGGGGGTTACAAAATTATTGGTGATTTGTCTAAAGAACTCTTAGGGCGGTTTTCACAATGTCCGGTTAGCGTTGGAATTAACCTCCAGTTACGAAACCTGCGGTTAAGTTTACGGTCACTGTAAAGTGCCAGTTAAAAAAACCAAGTCACGGTTAAGTAACATCCAGTTAAGACAAATTTGTAGTAGACTTGTGTAATATCTAGTACATCTAATGTCAAAAAACTCGATTAAAATAAGCGGGAAAAGTGATGAGTGATTGTTATTATTAATAAAAATAATAAAATGGAAAAAAGAAAGAGATTTCCAAATTTCACGTCGAAGGAAGAAGAGATTTTCTTTACTATCTTTACCAACTAAATAAAATTGTCTTTTGAGATCTTCAAATATTTTTTTCTTTCGCCATGTTTTTAAAATACAGAAAACGTCAATACCTCTTGCTAAACTGATAATATTATTACCGTATCGAATATAAGAATAACTGTCGGACTCTATTTCACGACAGTTACCACACGCTTATTCCGCATTCAATTCAAGAAAAGGCCTTTCTAATGTGGAAAAAATTACCCGTAAAAGAGAATCGCAAAATGAATCACAAATAATGGAATATATTTTATATTAAATTTTAAATAAACACATACGATAATGTTTTCTAGACTAAATCTAAATTGAATTATTTTCTTACAAAAATGTAGAATCATTAAAAAAAATTACGTTTGACTTTTTAGTTAGAAAATTATACAAATCTATACGTATAATAAAACTGTAAGGGGATTACAGAACCCGATTTAGAAGTCAACTGGTCACATTCCAGTGCAGCTGAATAATTTGCATCAAAAAACACTTTAAACCACTGCAAAAACTCAAAGTTGTCCTGAAATCGACCCTTAATTAATTTTTAGGGACATTCTGTAAAATAAAAAATAAATAATCTTTATTGCGACCAAATCCAAATGTCAATCTATCAGTTAAGTGCTTAATCGGCAGAATTTCTTTCAGTTAAGTTAACTGCCAGTTAAGGGGAAGTTTACTGATACATTACCACTAACCGGAGATTGTGAAAAGGGGTTTTTCAATAACCGGAGGTTAAGTACCGGTTAACATGTTAACCGGACATTGTGAAAATCGCCCTTAGTTTCTAAACTCAGCATTCAAAAACTCAAAGCTAGTCAAACAATAACAAAAAGAAAAAAAAATTTCAAAACATTAACCCTTTGAACCCGACTTTCGGCTGTTCACATTTTTTAGGTTTTTAAAGTTTGACCATTAAGAAGGAGATCTAATTTAACATATATATTGGTTTCAGAACATATCTTTAGGCGCTTCACCCTGAAATGTCCTGGGATAACAAGTCCCATCAGGTGCGTGAAACTATGTATTTTTGGTCTATTATGTCCCTAAAACAAGTATAATAAGACAAATTTTGATAAAGATAATAATATATTTGAATCATATAATGATACTTTTAGGTCGCAATGTACACTGTTTATGCGTGGTATGGAGCGAAGCTATAGGGACATTTATTTATTTATTTATTTATTTACAAATTTCATCAAAATACTGATTACTAGGGCTGCCAAAAATATGCACTAAAAAAGGCGAAATATGCGCATATAATATGCACTAAAAACGGCAAAATATGCACTTAAATATGCACTTTAAAAACATTAAAAATCCGAAATATAGTATATTTCACCCAAAATAGTGAACGGAACTTGTTAAAATGTGGTTAATTCGACTTATGTGGAAAATAAAAAAATTGACAAAATTAAAAGTCTGTAAAAAAGATTGACATTTTGACTGACAAAAAAATTTTTTACTTGTTTCTAAATTGCAACTGCTAAATTTTAAGATGTTCAATACTTCATATTGTCTATGGTATAATCGGGGTTAAAACTTGTAGAAAAATCTCAGTTGTTGCTACCACAAAACTTTCTTCCACAAAATCTACGACCCTGCGCAATTTACGCTATCCCTATCGTTTTGTCAACCAAAGACGACCTCAAAATGTACAAAATTTGAAATCACTTGAGAACGGTAAAAGATATCAATTTACGGTAAAAGGTAAAAATGTAGAAAATTTCATTGCCTTTAATTCGTTTTTCAAAAGTTTTTTCGAAAAACTGTTAGTTTGCAAGTAATTCGCAAAAATATATTTTTTACATTTTAATAAAAATATTTCAATAACGGTAAAAGATAATGGATAACTGTAAAAGACAAAATTGTGCAGAATGCCATTCTCATTAATTCATCTCATATATACAGTAAGCAAAAAACCATTTTTTTTTCGAGATAATGGAAAAAGTTATTTTTTTTGAAATAACGGTTTATCTCGATAACAGGTTGAGATATCGAGTTATAGCTAAAGACAAAAGTGTGGGAAATTTTATTTTCTCCAAAAAACGCCTAGTTTGGGAGTAAATCGAGAAAAACGAAATTGCGATTTTTGAAAAACCGCCATTTTGGATACTTCCGGTTAACGGATTTCCACCAAAAGTTGATAGGATCGTCCCATTCCAGGACCCAACATGCCTATAAAATTTCATTGCGGTAGCTCTATTAGTTTTTGAGAAATCTTGTACACAGACTGACAGACAGACTGACAGACAAAAAGACATTTTTTTAATATGACCCCAATCGACTCAGGAGTGATCGGGAAATGTTTTTGAGGCAAAATTAAGAGGTCGAAATATACAATACTTTAATACAATACTTTGTTATACTTCGTAGAAGAAAGTAAAAACACATATTTATTTATTTTTAATATTTATTCTAGCTGAAACAGTCGAATTATAATTTGAATTGTACAAAAAAAATTTGGTTGTTCATGAAAGTTGTAAAATATGCAACTAAATATGCATTATATGCATTTATATGCAAATATGCACTAACGTGTCAAATATGCGAAATATGCAACAACAAGTGACCTTCATTCGCTTCTAAACTTATTGATTCGGATGAATAAAAAACTCCCGGAGCCGAAATCATAACGAGAAGAAATATGCAAATGCATATTTTTGGCAGCCCTACTGATTACTGATTAAAATTATTTACAATAACATATGTATTAAAGCTTACTCTTCAGAAGCTCCAAACTATTGTTAAAATCAATATTTTCAAATTTCAAATTGAAATTACGGCATATGTTGGATATAGGTTCGTTAAGACCATAGTTTGTACGATGCATAGCAACATGAAGAAAATTATGACATCTACGTGGACGAGAAGGAGCAAGTATAGATATATTTTCTAATATTTGAGGCGAGCTAATCAGTCCCGTTAACAATTTGAACATAAAGGTAGTCTTTGTGATACTCCTTCTTTCTTTTAAGCTTTTTAAATTTAGCAGCGCAAGTCGATCTGCATAAGGAGGTAGACTTAAGACGTTGTTCCAGGGCAGTCCCTTCAGCGCAAAACGACTAAATCTCCTTTGCACCATTTCTATCCGATCACAATGTATCGCATAGAAAGGGTCCCAAACTACAGAACAATATTCTAATATTGGACGAACCAGAGAGCAGTATAAGGATTTGGTGACAAAAGGGTCAGAAAATTCCTTAGACCACCTCTTGATACAGCCCATGAGGGAATTAGCTCGACTCAAAATCGAATTTATATGATCAACAAAAGTAAGAGAAACGTCAAAAATTACACCAAGGTCCTTAATTTGTTGAAGCCTGATCAGATCAGTCCCTTCATGGGTATAGTCATAAAATAAAAATCTTTTCTTCCTACCATAACTAAGGACAGAGGACTTGTCAACGTTTAGTAACATACAGTTTTTTTTACACCACACATAAAAATTTTCAAAGTCATTCGATAAAAGTACACAGTCATTTATGTCACGAATAGGGCGGTATATTTTCATATCGTCAGCAAAGAGCAAAATAGAGCTATTTTTTATAATCAAATAAATGTCATTCACATATAACACGAAAAGCATCGGACCCAGATGGCTTCCCTGAGGTACACCAGAAATATTATATATAGTTTTCGAAGTTATCCCTCGAAAACAAACTCTTTGAGTACGATTACAAAGGTAAGAGTTTAACCACTTGAGAAATAGTGGGGGAAAACCCAGAGCAGAAAGCTTAAACAACAAAATTTTATGCGAAATTGAGTCAAATGCTTTGGCTAAATCAGTATATATGCAGTCGACCTGCAGCCCATTCTCGACGATATTTTGACAGAAAGATGTAAATTGCACTAAATTTGTTTCAGTAGATCGACCTTTTAGAAATCCGTGTTGCTGCGGAGTAATGATAGAGCTTATATGAAACTGTAACACAGAACAGATAATAGACTCAAATAGTTTAGGAATGGATGACAATTTAGCAATAGGTCTATAATTTGCAATATTCGATCTATTGCCTTTTTTGTGGATTGGGATTATATAAGATGCTTTCCAAATATGAGGAAAAATCCCATCACGAAGAGATAAATTAAATAAATAAATAAGTGGTTTGACAAAACTATTATTACAATACTTAAGCACGGCAGCGGGGACGCCATCGGGACCAGACGAATAATTTAAGTCAAGTTTATTTATTGATTCACAGATAGTATGCTCGTCAATGCTCAAATCCTTCATGGTCAAGGTAGTTAAAGGTATTTTAGTCAAGAAATCAAAATATTGCTCATCAATATCACAGTTTAAATTATCACTAAACGCGCCTTGAAAAAGATCTGCAAACAAGTTACAGATTTCCTCAGAGTTGTCAGAATTAAAATTTTTCAAAAATAATGACGTCGGGTAACCGTCGACGTTTCTCTTACTATTAATAAAATTCCAAAAACTTTTTGGATCACGTTTTAATTTGGTTTTCATGCTCGACACATAGCTATCATAAGCTTGGCCAGCAGCAGAAAGGAATTTGTCCTTAAAATAACAGTAAATTTTAAAATCGTACTCACATTGGGACTCAACAAATCTTTTCCAGTGTTTCGTTTTTAAGTTTCGCAGATGCATAATTTCAGCATTAAACCATTTAGGACGTGTTAGAAGATTTTTCTTCGTAAAGTAGGGTACTGTCAAATTTAAAATTTCAAAAATAATCATATAAAATTTAGAAGTTGCAATGTCAATATTAGCTTCATTTAAGACCACGTCCCAATTAACCATGTCAAAAAGCTTAGACATTTCTGAAAAGTTAGCTTTTCGAAAATTAAAATCTTGAATATTACAAAAAAGACTACTTGAAAGTGAACAATCAGTATGCAAGAAACAAGTTAACGCTGGATGATGACCACTCGCTGGCAGGATTGGAGAGATGCAGGTGCTCACAACCAAAGAAGAAGCATCTGACGTAAATATGAGGTCCAAAACGCGACCATTTGCATTGAGTATGCTATTAACTTGGCAAATATTGTGTGAGTATAGTTCATCCAGGAATGCAGATTCAGCTTGACATGAAGTACTCGGAATAAGGAAACTCTCGTCGTCACATGGAGACCAGGAGACTGATGGCAAGTTAAAATCACCAAAAATTAAAATGTCATCTTCAGGATTCATTAGGTCCAGCACAAATTGGATTCCTCTATTAAATGTATGGTAGATTTCGATTTGAGATGACGGGGCAGTGTAGAAGATTATTACAAAGATGTTGCGTGAGCATAATTTAAGTTTGACACATAAAAACTCCAATTCTAGAACGTCAGGCACGTTGACAATACAAGAGTCCAACGACGAACGAATAGCACAGAGAACGCCACCTCCAACTGTAGCATTGTAGGAACAGTGTCTGTCACGTCGAAAGACAGTAAAATCAGAACTAAAAAGTTCGTTGTTCAGAAAACTGGCATTTAACCATGTCTCAGTGAAGCACACTACGTCAAAGTCGCATCCAGTCGATGCGCAGAACAGCTGAGGAATTTTTGTACGAATCCCGCCTACGTTTTGGTAGTAGCAGGAGATGCGAGTACTCCGTTTTTTGAATTTCCCTTGAAGCGGGTTTTAAGATTTCTAGGCTGAAACTCCTTGACGATCATATCAGAAGGCCAAAAATTCCCGTTTATCACATCCGCAAAGCAATATTCTGGTAGAAAAACTTTAAATGACGATATAGTTGACCCAGGTTTTTGCATAAACTTGGACGATGCAATTTTATCGCCATCTTTAAATTTATAATTTGATTGGAGGAAACCAAGTACGTCGTCTGTTGTCGTTGAGGGATCCAGTCTGGATAAGAACAATACCCTTGGTCGGCTGACTGTTTTCAGTGTTGTTATCGAAGAGATAGCAGTTTTGGCGACAACATCAACCACTTGACTAATTCCCGAGTCCGTTTTTTCGTGCTCTGCGAGATCTTCAACCGATTCGACACCACCATCAGGTAACGACGCTGATTTTTGTTCCGTGCCAAGTGGACGTCCTGCATCAGCATTTTCCAAAGGAATCCCAGATTTGGAACTGCGCGGCTCATTTAAGTCAACGTGGACAAAACTTTTGGTTGGATTTGGATTTTGCCTATTTTTTTTGGTGATACTTTTATTGTTTATATTATTCAACGTCGTATTTAGTAAGTCAGAAATCGCATCCATTTTAGAGGTTAACGTTTTAAGTTTCGCAGTGTAATCAGTTTTTAAAGTATCGATTTGAAGAGTTTGAGATTTTAATATAGTTAAGACATCGCTTAAAGTAATATTGTTGCATTTGTCGCATCTAAAAGTTACATTCGACGATTTAGCACATGTATCCAATGTCGAAGTAGGCAGTTGGTAGCACTTTAAATGATAGGACCGATAACAAGGTCCATCACATGCTATAAATCTACTGGATCTTGACTCCACCTCTCCACATTTTCCACATTTTGGGTCGCAAAAAGAATTACTAGCAAATGCCAAAGTTTTTGCTTTGCGATTTCACGTAAATTGTTTTATGTAATTTGTTTGCTGTGCGTATCAAATGTTAATGATTATCAAAAATCCCGTTGGCGCTGTTATCGTTTAGAAAGGTTTGAAGCTCAGAAACGGCCAAATTTTCAAAAATTTCACACTGACAACACGCAGAAATGTCAAAATTTGAAATGTTTATGTTTAATCCCAATTTTAATAATTTCATATTTTTGAAATTGGGACATATTAAAATTGGGACATATAATCCCAATTTTAATAATTTCATATTTTTGTCACATTCTTGAATTCCAAAAAGACTTAGCTGGTGTAAACATGTGCAATGTGTAGCAAAACACGTTTTTTATACCCGTATGGTGAAACCAAAGGGTATATTAACTTTGCCTTACCGTTTGTAACGCCAAGATCCCGTCATCGCACAAAAAAATGAATTACACCAGTGTGTTTAGAATGATAAAAAAAGTTGAATTTAGCATGTCCGTCCGTCTGTCTGTCCGTCCGTCTGTCTGTCTGTCTGTCTGTCCGTCTGTCCGTCTGTCTGTCCGTCCGTCTGTCTGTGGCGCGGATTGCGGGCGCACGGATTGAGCTACAGACTTGAAATTTGGCACAGGTCCGTTTTTCGTAAAATGCGAGGCTAAGTTCGTTAATGGGCAAAAATGGACCGTTAGGGGGGTACCCCCCATACGAACGAAATCGTTTTTTGTGAATATCTCAAAAACGGTGCATCTTATCAAAAAAGTCCAAGAACAAAAATTATTTAGGATATGATTCTAAATAAAACTCCCATACATCAAAATCCGATTGGAATAAATTTTAAAAAATCTTATTGGAAAGTTTGACTTCAAAGTGGAATTTTGGTATAACTGTTCGAATTTTGATACGAATATCACCATACGGGTCTTCAATGATTGCCAGATTGGCAATTATAGCTTTTGTTATGTTTTTAAATAAAGACTTCTAATTATGTGCGAATAAATTGCTCACATTCACATAAAATTACCAACACTTGCAACTTGTCAAAAGTTTTTCCTCAACTACACAAACAAAGACAGGAATAATCCCAGACAGAATAACGAGATTTCAAAAAAGCCTTCGTAATACTTAATGCGACAATTCAGAACCAATCTTTAAAGCAAATTTATATAACAGTTTTTACGCAAACATTTTTTGGGACGCATGATCCCATTAGGGTCCAAAGGGTTAAAAAACATAAAAAAATATTTTTAAAAGCATGAATACATTAAGTAAAGTTGAATACTTAAGAAATATAGCATATAATATTTGTTTGCAGTAATTTAAAATCTTTAAATGAAGAAATTTATGAATTCTTTATTTTTCGGTTATATCCTATTATTGGAAATATTCTGTTTTATGTAGTTCTACTTATAGAAATTCGGTATTTGGTCATTCTGAATTCTGTATTTCGTTAATGTGTAATTCCACACTGGTTAAAAAACCGTTGTTTGTCAATTCGACTTAATTTTGTTCGGAATTTCGACCGTATCCCGACAATATCCGTTCACTGAATTTTGTAAGTCGGTGACTCTCTTTTTTGTCAAAAATTGCATAAACATTGCATATTGAGTCACACCACATGACTTTGTTATATTTAATGGACCCAATTGATGGTCTAAGGGCTGAGTACATCGGCTCCAATCATACAATCTACATCGTCTTATACGACAACCCAAAAAATTGTCAAAAATATGCAAAAAATCACCTAAGATGCAATATTTCGGGAATGGTAGAAGATAGTGATTTGCCGTTAACACAATATTTATAGGAATAACGTACATCTTGATAACGGTTCGAGATATGGAGTTCTTGTGTAAAGCAATAATATGGCAAATCTTAATATCTTCAATTTCCGTCATATAGACTACTTATCGAAAATAATACTACCGAAATATTGCATCTTAAGTGAATTTTTTTTTGCATATTTTTAGCAATTTTTTGTCAGGTCATAGTTAGTATAAGAAAGTCATGTGCTGCTCAGACATTTTCTGGCTAATTTTATTTTGTGCAAGAAAGTAAAAAAAAAACATTTTAATGGATTTAGTGTCGAAATACAGGAAGTGTCGAAATAGGAAAATTACATTTCTAACAGTTAAACTCGTGAGTTCAGATTTGAGCGTAATATTTTACGTTTCAAAATTGAACCGGCATTTGAGCGCAGTTGGACACGTAAATCAATACTGTGAAACAGTGAAATCAGTTTAGCGAAAGGTTATTCTTAATCTGGAGCTTAAGCTCTGACTGTGAAATCGGGAATTAGAGATGTTGTTAACTGAATGAGTACTTTCATTTTTACACTCTATATGAGAATCATATATAAGTATATTAGATTTAGTATACCATTTGTAACGCATCGAACCAATTGTCGGACACCAATATGAACTAAAAATTCTAGTTTTTCTTATGTTTTTTATTCGGCGTCAATTTACAGAGAATTTGAAAACTAACTCGAGATACAGAATGCCAAAAATACAGTTTTAGAATATGAAAATGGACCTTGAATTTTTAATTACTAGGGCTGCCAAAAATATGCATTTGCATACTTCTTCTCGTTATGATTTCGGCCCCGGGAGTTTTTTATTCATCCGAATCCATAAGTTTAAAAGCGAATGAAGGTCACTTGTTGTTGGATATTTCGCGTATTTGACACGTTAGTGCATATTTTCATATAAATGCATATTTAGTTGCATATTTTACAACTTTCATGAACAACCAAATTTTTTTTTGTACAATTCAAATTATAATTCGACTGTTTCAGCTAGAATAAATATTAAAAATAAATAAATATGTGTTTTTACTTTCTTCTACGAAGTATAATAAAGCATTGTATTCATGAAAAAATTTCTACCTCTTAATTTCGCCTAAAAAACAAACTAATAGAGCTAGAGCCATGAGATTTTATATGCATATTTGGTCCTGGAATGGGACGATCCTATCAACTTTTGGTGGAAATACATTAACCGGAAGTAACCAAAATGGCGGCTTTTTAAAAATCACGAATTGGTTCTAATAAACTACGCATGTTTAGTAGTGTTAAGTATGACAAAACCTGGAGAAAATAAAAATTCCTACACTTTTGTCTTTTGCTAGAACTCGATATCTCAAACTGTTATAGAGATACACCGTTATTTCAAAATAATTAGTTTTTTGCCATTATCTCGAAAAGAGATAAATTAATGAGAATGGTATTTTGCATAATTTTGTCTTTTACCGTTATCCATCATCTTTTACCGTTATTGAGATATTTTTATTAAAATGTAAAAAATATGTTTTTTTGCGAATTAGTTGCAAACTAAGTTTATCGAAAAAATACAATTTTCCACATTTTTACCTTTTACCGTAAATCGATATCTTTTGCCGTTCTCAAGTTATCTCAAATTTTGTACGTTTTGAGGTCGTCTTTGGTTGACAAAACGATAGGGCTATAGCGTAAATTGCGCAGGGTCGTAGATTTTGTGGAAGGAAGTTTTGTGTTGCCCACAACTGATATTTTTCTACAAGTTTTAACCCCGATTATACCATAGACAATATGAAGAATTGAACATCTTTTCGACATATCTTAAAACTTAACAGTTGCAATTTGGAAACAAGTTTTCCTGTCAAGTTTTTTTTTTGTCTGTCAAAATGTCAATCTTTTTTACAGACTATTATTTTTTCAATTTTTCTAATATTCAATGGCATTTTATTTCTTTTTTTATTTTCCACAAAAGTCGAAATAACCACATTTTAACAAGTTCAGTTCACTATTTTGGGTGAAATATACTATATACCGGATTTTGAATGTTTTTAAAGTGCATATTTAAGTGCATATTTTGCCATTTTTAGTAGACATGGGTAACACAGTAAAATTTCGTGCGCTGATACAGTAGCGCAAGCGCAGTACACTGTATCAGCGCAGTGCGTTAACGCAATTGCGCCATATGGCGCACCGGTTGGAACCATCGTCATTATGGCTGCGCTTTTTGCCGCGCTGTCAATTCGTTGTGTGAAACAGTCAATTTTTCGATCAAGAGGAGGAACAAATAAAATAACTCAATACTGCGCTGTGTATCATATGTATTTACAATAGACATGAGATACAGTGCTGAGTTGAGTTACTGCGCTAACAAGACCCATGAAAAGAGAATATGTACATAACAAGAAATTGTATTTTTGGGCTTGTCTATAAGTCAATGTGCGAGAAAGCAAGACAAGGCGATATTTCCCCTCTATCGGATTGAATACATATGTAAAAATTTCCCCAACAGTTGGCTCAATAACCAAGTTGTTTCGTTTGACTCGTTTGCGTTATGTGCGCTATTGCGCTACTAAAATTTTTATTCGCGTATCAGCGCACATAGCGCAGTATACTGTATCAACGCAATGGCGCAACGCAGCGCTGCGTTACCCATGTCTAATTTTTAGTGCATATTATATGCGCATATTTCACCTTTTTAGTGCATATTTTTGGCAGCCCTAATAATTACCAATACAGAGCGACTTACATTTTGTGAATAAGGCCATAAATCAAATATGCACCTCTATGGTTAACAATGAAATAGTATGAATATAAAATGCCCATAACACTAGATTTTAGTCGTCAGCAAAAATTTTACTACTTCTCTGTAATAAAATGTTGCTTTTTATCAATTGGAATAATTGTCATTATCAATTCAATCAACAGCGCAAAGCTAGTCTGGATTTCTTTTCACTATCTCGGCTTATCTAAAGTTATCGTTCGTTTTCGAACTCGACCCAAGAGGTTATTTATTATTTGTGCGACTCATAAACATATTGATTTCGCACTGTCACTGCATATTTTGTATATTTATTTTAAAAAGGCATTATTGAATTATAGAGAAAACCACCGCGAACGTAGGCGACTGATTTTGTTATTTTTTTTCTGCTACTGAACAATTTAAACTTTTGGAAGCGGGAAACTTTTAGAATTAATTTTTTTTAATATAGAAAAAAAAATTTTTCCTTTAAAAACGTAGGTTTAAGATTGGTTTAAGATTGGTGTGGTAGCTATGTTTAAAATAAATTTATATCAATGTTGAAACACTCTGTTCGGTTCGGTCTTACTTGACTCCATTGCTCACGGGATACTTTTTGGTGGACTTATGTTGGACCTGAATCCCCGACACACACATATGCCAGATTTCAGGCTGATCGGTTTTATCGAACACACACCTATGCCAAGCTTCGAAATCATTTAACCTTTGGAACTCTAACGCATATCTGTGCCAAATTTTCAGCTGATCGGATCGGTAGTTTTCCCGCGAAGGAGTAACACAGAGAAAAACCAAGCTTCGGATTCACTTTAGTCCCCTCTTCTCACTCTCCCATTTACTTTTCAATATCCCTATGTTGCATCCATGCCAAATTTCAAGTCAATCGGATCAGCAGTTTTCACGTGAAAGATGAATAGACAGACACCAATTCATTTTTATTATATTAATATATTTATATATTAGTAAATTCAGTATTTTACAAAATCTGAAATATCTCGATAACTGTAAAAGATATCGATTTACGGTAAAAGGCGAAAATGTAGAGAATTTTAATACCTTTAATTCTGCCTTTAACTGTCTTTTTTTTAAACTGTTAGCTTGCAAGCAATTCGGCAAATCATATTTTTTTAAATTTTTAATGAAATTTTTTTGATAACGGTAAAATATAGCGGATAAGACCAAAAGACAAAACTGTAGTAAACATTATTCTCTTCAATTCATCTCATACATCGAACCACCAAAAGACCGTTATTTTTCAAAAAAAATTGTAAAAAATCGACTTTTTGAAATAATTGTATATCTTAATAACGGCTTGAGATACGCAGTTCTAATAAAAGACAAAAATGCAGGAAATTTTATTGCCATAAGGTTACTGAAAAATTCGTAGTTTCGGAGAAAATTGCGAAAAACGAAATTGTTATTTCCTATTAACGGATTTAAACCGGATTTTCCGGTTAACGAATTTTTGAATCATCCCATTCCAGAACCAAACATCCCTGTAAAATTTGATGGTTCTAGCTCCAGTAGTTTTTGAGAAATAACTTTCGGAAGGATTGAACTAGATACTTGAAATTCTGCATAGTGACGTTTCTCGCAAATGGCTCGGCTAAGTTCATGAACGGGCAAAATTAGTTGATGTTAGGGAGTCCGTAAGGATATCTCAAAGGCAAGGATATTTCAAAGATTAAAAAGTAACAGTCGAACCTGGATCAATTAGACCTGGGTATATGGAAAACCTCTATGACTGGGAGGGATTGTTCGTTCCGAGAGTTTGTAAACAGGAGTAAAAACTTACGGTAAGTGGGAAACCTAATTTATAGTTTATAGAATCAAAAAGCGAAATGTGTAATTATTGACCAACTAGTAGAAAACCTCTATAAGTGGGATCCGTACTTGTCCAGGTTGGACCATTTAAAAACGCTAAACTTTTAAATGTAAATAAATGTAAATGTGTGTGAGATATCCACTCAATTTTTTTTTGTTTGAAAGAATATTTTATAGCTCAAGTATGGAATATAACGTCGTTCAAATGTCCGCTGCGGCTTTGCTTGGTGGCACGTATTCGGGAGGTCCAATTCTGGATGACTTTGTCGCATAATCTGGCTGAATTTGCTGGATGTCGTTCGTTATGTTGGCTTTGATTATTTGCGGTTTAATCGCATAGACCTGCGATTTAATATAGCCCCAAAGGAAGAAATCTAAAGGCGTTAAATTGCACGATTTCGGCGGCCAGTTCACGTTGCCGCCGCGCAAGATAGCCATGCCCTCAAATCGCTCGCGCAGAATGTCTATCATCGCTTGCGCTGTGTGGCATGTAGCGTCGTCTTGTTGGAACCACATGCCAGACCAAAATCCGCACCAAACAGTGACTTTCTCGGGGTGCATTTGGTGCTGGTGTGTCTCGTGTGGATTGGTATCGCCCAAAATCTGACAATTTTGCTTTTTCACATATCCATTCATTCAAAAATGAGCCTCGTCGCTAAAGATGATTTTTTTGGCGAAATTTGAGTCAACTTCCAACTGCTATCAATTTGATGATTTGCACACGTTGTACAACGCTATAACCTTCCATGGTGATTTGCCATAAACTACTGAACAATTCATAACAAATTTGACAGATGTTGCTTTAACAACATGGCCGCTATAACCTAACAAACTTCGAGTGTCCTTGTAGAAAGACCCTTTATATAAGCATGGCGAAAGGCAGACGTAAAGGCCATAGCCGAATAAGGTACTGAAAAGTGCCCTGGGACCGATTGGTCTGAAATTTTTACCAGACGTTGGTATTGATGCAAGTACCGTTTCACGAAATTTTTAACCCTGCAAACCCCTTATAACGGTCGGAAGGGGCGGGGGAAGCAAAATCTTAAAAGTTAATTTTCTTGAGAACCGCTTGTCCGATTTTTTTGAAAAAAATATATGTTGTAGTGACGTATCCGACAATGTTGTGAAAAAAGTATAAAATCATTTTGACAATTTTAAATAGAAAAAAAAAATTTCTTAAAAATTCAAATTTTTTTTTCTCAGAATTTGGGCCGAACACGTCTTTCATATTTTCACAAAATAATCTTTGTTTAGCCTACTAAAATATATATTTTTCTCAAAAAAATCGAAGTAGCAGAACATAGTTAAATATTTGATTTTAATATATCAGCACCAGTATCCTACATATATCCATATATTGATATACAGAATATAAACTGTTATTTTTTTTCAGATTAATTGCAATACTATGAAAAGTTAATGGACTCTAATTAACAATTTTTTTTTGTTAAAATACTTTTTTCATATCACATACAAAATAGAGAAAAACATCGAAAGTGTCATACTTGTGGGGGTTATTTAAAAAGACGATAAAATGCGATAAAAAAAAGTATTAACGAATTTTAACAATTTATTATTACATGCACAACTAATTTTTTTTATGTCTCCCTCAATTATGTCTCCCTCAATTATGCCTCCTTTTTCACGATTTCCCACAGTTAATCACTTCATGCACTGCATTTTTTGAAATAATTAGCACGAAAAAATGATGTGTTTTTGTCGTCTAAAATGCTTTATTTGACTTTATTAAATACAAATCCTTTCAATTTTAAGGACGAAAAATTAAAAAATAATATAAATATTATTGTCTGTATATCTAACGATGGTATCTATACTGTTTTTCGCAGTATTATACTGTTTTTCAGACTCCAAAACTGCATACTCCTTTTTTCCCCAAAATACTGTATGTAAATACTCAGAAAAAATATTAAACTTTATTTCTTTAACGTTTCGAAAATCAAATTTATTAAAAGCAATGCAAAACGTCAGACAAAACTCGATTAGAAGTGGAAACATTGGCGGCAATTCTGATCGTCAAATGTAACTTGAAATATCCATGTGTTAATTTTTATAATTACCTCAAAACAAAGCCGGAATTGCTTCGTCAAATTGCTTCGTCAAATTGCTTCGTCAAATTGCTTCGTCAAATTGCTTCGTCAAATTGCTTCAAAAAACAAAAACAAAACAACAGCCAAAGAAGGCGTTTAATTTGCTTTTTTTTGTAAATTTTCATTGAATAAACTTTATACTGCGAAAAATACTGTTTTTTTTTTTCGAATCGATTTACCGCTTTTTTAAATTTTTAGGTGAAACATATTGTTTTTTGTCCGAAAGTATTTTGGGGAAAAAAGCAGTATGCAGTTTTGGAGTCTGAAAAACAGTATAGATACCATCGTTAGATATACAGACAATAATATTTATATTATTTTTTGATTTTTCGTCCTTAAAATTGAAAGGATTTGTATTTAATAAAGTCAAATAAAGCATTTTAGACGACAAAAACACATCATTTTTTCGTGCTAATTATTTCAAAAAATGCAGTGCATGAAGTGATTAACTGTGGGAAATCGTGAAAAAGGAGGCATAATTGAGGGAGACATAATTGAGGGAGACATAAAAAAAATTAGTTGTGCATGTAATAATAAATTGTTAAAATTCGTTAATACTTTTTTTTATCGCATTTTATCGTCTTTTTAAATAACCCCCACAAGTATGACACTTTCGATGTTTTTCTCTATTTTGTATGTGATATGAAAAAAGTATTTTAACAAAAAAAAATTGTTAATTAGAGTCCATTAACTTTTCATAGTATTGCAATTAATCTGAAAAAAAATAACAGTTTATATTCTGTATATCAATATATGGATATATGTAGGATACTGGTGCTGATATATTAAAATCAAATATTTAACTATGTTCTGCTACTTCGATTTTTTTGAGAAAAATATATATTTTAGTAGGCTAAACAAAGATTATTTTGTGAAAATATGAAAGACGTGTTCGGCCCAAATTCTGAGAAAAAAAATTTTGAATTTTTAAGAAATTTTTTTTTTCTATTTAAAATTGTCAAAATGATTTTATACTTTTTTCACAACATTGTCGGATACGTCACTACAACATATATTTTTTTCAAAAAAATCGGACAAGCGGTTCTCAAGAAAATTAACTTTTAAGATTTTGCTTCCCCCGCCCCTTCCGACCGTTATAAGGGGTTTGCAGGGTTAAAAATTTCGTGAAACGGTACTTGCATCAATACCAACGTCTGGTAAAAATTTCAGATCAATCGGTCCCAGGGCACTTTTCAGTACCTTATTCGGCTATGGCCTTTGGATTTTTAGTCATACTGATCAAATACAAAATGACTAAAAAGGATTAAATTAAAAAAAATTAATAAAAGGTTTATATTAAAAAAAATGTACTAAAAAGGAAAAAATAATTTGTCGATTGCTGTGTATCAGAAATAAAAGCGAAATAAAAAAAATAAAAAAATACTTGATACACAAAAGTTGTTTTTCCCTTTTTGTACTTTGTTTAATAAAAGCTTTTTTTTTAACAAAATTT
Organism: Chrysopilus asiliformis; assembly: GCA_964034945.1. Classification (NCBI taxonomy): domain Eukaryota; kingdom Metazoa; phylum Arthropoda; class Insecta; order Diptera; family Rhagionidae; genus Chrysopilus; species Chrysopilus asiliformis. The sequence continues at coordinate 45,003,281 of OZ035963.1, read as the reverse complement.
CTATTTTTCTGTTACGCTAGTGGGTTTTTAAAACCTTTTTTTATCAAAGTCGGGTTTAATTTTGCATTTTTCACTTAAAAAAATCTGGAACATAGTTAATAAATAAAGTACAAAAAAGCCAAAACATAAGTTTTTTTAAAGAAAAAATTATATAAATCGCCAAAAACGAGGTTTTTCAGGCATTGCAGATAGGCATAACCCCTTACAGATTCCCCAAAAAAGGGTCAATCATGATTTCAGTATAACTGGATTTCATTAAAGGATTTTACTTGGAAATGCATGAATTTAATTTGCAAAATAGTCCATTTAACGACCAGATTGTTAATTAAATATGAAAAGGCATAAATTTGGCCCGAAGAATAGTAAATTTAATGTAAAAAGTTGACTAAACAATGTGTACTTGAATGCAGTGGCATAAATTAGGAGCTTTATGCCACGCAAATTCAGTTCAAAAATAAGTTTTTAACCTTCCCCAAAATCAGATAACATTTTGAGCGTATATTATTATTGAGTTCATATATGAAACGAAAGGTAACTCAACCTTTTCGTTTATAAACAAAAAATGACGATCAAGTATTGCTCATTTTTACGCAGGAAATAAAGGGAAATCGTGTTTCTAACAAGTCCAAGTCATGAACAAAGAAGACCCATTTGGTGAAAGGGACCAATTCGACTATCAATAAAACTAGTATTTTGTAGAGATGGAAGATGAAGCAAAATGAACCACAAAACACCATAGTTTATTAAATCATAGTTTTCCCTAATCGATTCGAAGGGGATTTCTTTCTGTATTTAAAAACTACAATTTCATCTATCTTGTAACATCGATTCAGTTGATTTTATTTTGTGACTTGAATATTTTGTTGGGCTTCTTTCCACAAAGAAATCATCTGTTTCTGTTTCTATCGGAGCACAACGCAAACAAAAGAAGGCCACAAGAGATGAAGCGAATTTAGTTACGTGACTAGGCCGGCATCTCGCTTCCTTGGGTTTTCTATAAACCATTTTGTTGCACAGAGCTAAAATTAAAAACGGCCATCGTGATTACGAACATTTTGGGGTAAATTTGAATGACATAAGAGGTTGAAGAAAGTGCCCAAAATTAACAACACCGTGTGATTGTGTGTGATTACAGGAAGTAGGTATAAAATCCCTCATCCCGGAGAAAACTCCGCACTAGTTTATTTCTAGAATTATGTTCAGTGGGAAATCCTTGAAATACCGTTTCGCTTTCCGTCGCCGATTGAATGTTGGCCGGACTTTGTTGCGTGCTCATTTTCAGGCTGACTCCGCAGATGAAACACTTTGCAGCGAATTCACGATATTTTCTCTAACGCAACACTTTTTCAATTTTAAAACTTCTTTGATCTTCGATCGATTTTCACATAAAACACTGACCCACAATTAAACCACAGCACTATTTCGCTTTGAAAAATACTTGTATTCGTTCTACGAAAAAAGTCACGTAAAAACCGATGGAACAGCAAAGAGTTGACAATTCACGGCAGGGCTGAGCATTCTTTTCATTTGCTTCCAGTCACTTCCATTTGTTTCCAGTCACTTCCATTTGTTTCCAATTATTTCCAGTCGAAAATTTCGACTTTCAAAAACTTGGGGCGAAGAAAAATTGTGATCTTAGATATTTCTCCGTAACATTTTTTTCTCCTTAACCGCTCCGACTTGGAGGGTTATTACTTATGGTGAGGTGTGTTTCTTTAATCCATATCTACGGCTCTTTAAATGGTTTTCTTTTTGCACTAAATGGGGTGCGTTCCTTTATTCCCGAGTAAAGTAAAGGTTGGGTTAACTCTGATTAAAAGAACGCGATTTGGTTAACTTTGACAGCAGTGATGTGCACAACAATACATTTAAAAAAATAGAATTCCTCTTGATGCCGTATTTTTCATTTACAAGGACCACAATAAAATCCTCCATTATTCTGCACAAAACTCATTCGAAACTACGAGACGATTTGACAGTTGATTGACAGTTGTAACCATCTCGGTTAACTTTATCGCGTTCTTTAATTACAATTAAAGTTAACTTTCTCCAACTCAGCTCTCGAGCAGAGTTGAGAAAAGTAACTTTGACAGCTTAACTTTGGCATTTAGAAACGGCAGTAAAGTTTACTGAGCGTTAACCGTAGGCATTTAAGAACGCATTTCTCTTTACCGCGGTTAACCACAGTTAACCACGGTTAATAAAAGAACGCACCCATGCAAGAGAAATTCCATTCGATCTGAAAAAAACATATCGCTCACCGGCTGCAATAGTGGCACAACTCAAAAAAATGCAAATTTAAACTGTGAACGCCATTATGATTAAAATTTAACTTTCTTAATTTTGTAAAATCGGCAGTTTGATATCTCTTATCAATTCAGAAAGATGACGATAGTGCTATTTAACTTTCTTCGCTTTTCTACCAAATTGAAAAAAGGCATGATTTTTAATCGCTTATATCTCGAAACTGAAAAAAATGAGTTGTGCCACTATTGCAGCCGGTGAGCGATATTTCTTCCCTTCAACTATGGATTTTCGGCATATTGGGAGATGTGGGGTGATGTGAATAAAAAAAAATAGCTTTTGCTAAAACTAATGTTTCTTTTAGCTAATGCAGACTGCATACAAACTGAATTCACATTGGTTGAAATAGTCCGCCTAATTCTGACAGAAACTTCCAACATTTAGGCAAGGTGAGGTAGTGGGACTGAGCCCTCTAATAAAGAGAGAGCGTGTTTACAAAAACATAAACACGGTTGCATATGATATGAATATAGAACTTGCCCAGCAATATTGTATAGTTGTACATATAAAAACGTAAATAAGATAAATATGACACCTCAGCAAACAAATTCTGGGACACAGTTTAGTTCTCGGAGTACTTCGAGCGAATCAAAGAACGAATAAATGGTCGATCAAAGCGCTCAGAGTTGTCTGGAATAATAAAAGAACTCAACCATAAACTGACGGTAATGACAATAGTGTGTGTACACCGGTGACTCACATGGTAGCCAACGTGTTAAGGAAACCACATAAGCTCTAATAGTCTTAAATTTGAATCTATATCTAACTCGCTGAAGTATAAGATTCGGCTGTCAAATTTTGCGCCATATGAGATAGCAGATGATATCTAGTTCTATAAGATATCTATGACTGTATTTACATTAGAACTCACTTTGAGGCGGCACGTCATTCGCTCCGGCCAAGTGAGGGTGAGGGACGTTTAGTTTTGTTGATAAAACCGGTTTAATGAATCCAGATGAAGCGAACCGTGTGCACACGGCAGAAAAATGACGAAAGACGTGCCGCCTCAAAGTGAATCCCAATGTAAACACAATCAATGTAAACACAGTCAATATAAACACAGTTTATGAAGTGAATCTAAATTTCGTTCGCTCTTTTTGGTTTCCCTCCTCACTTCGTCCGTCCCCCTCACTTGGCCGGAGCGAATGACGTGCCGCCTCAAAATGAGTCCTCAATGAGTTAAAGGATAAACATATGTGTCATAGAAGTACCCTAATATTACTGGACCTTCATCAGTTTATATCCACTTTTTTTGTCGGACACAATTGGCTTTAAAATTTTTAATTGCACAACACCCTGTATAGTAAACTAGCCATTATCACATTGGTATGTTTTTTTCGATAAGATAACGTTAGTTGCTTATCTTATAGTCTCCTGATATTTCAAAGAAATTCATTTCCAGCTTAGATGGTTACCAATTTTTACACCCAACATGACAGGTGCATTTAATCTAATAAAAACACTCCACAAATAATTTAAATACTAATACTGTCTCCTCAGATCCTGGAATAACCTCAGAGTTTAGAAAAGCTTTTGAGGACTTGAAAAGTATTCAAATAGATGAATCCAAATTTCCATCAGAGCGAGAAAAAGTGCGGTTTCAGCGCGCAATTCAGAAAACGATGACTGAAGATCATGTTGTTAATAATAAAATGCAGGCCCAAGCAGAAAAATCGACACCTTATTTAAGGTGACAAAACATACAGATTTATCCATTATAAAATTAACAGGAAAATTACAGATTTATCCATTGTAAAATTAACGGGAAATGCAAGAAAGGATTAGTTGACACTGGCGCAGATATTAGCAGCATAAATATTCGTTGCGCTGAAAAATGTTCTGTTAATCATTTGGTCGATCCGTTCAGTTATTTCGCATTTTGATGTAAATACCTAGTCTTATTTTTAACAATTTGTTACAGACTGGCGGGAGTTTCTGTCGGAGCTGGAGCTGCTAATATTATAGGACAAATACACAGTGTAGACTTGGAAATTGGTGATCTGAAGTTAAACACCAGACTAAAAATAGTTGATAACCCAAAAATGGATTTCTTGATAGCATTGGACATTCTTTTGGAAATTGGAGTAGGTAAAATGTTTTCGTCCTAATTTGAATTAATATTATTTTTAAAATCTGCAGACGATAATTAATCTTCAAAACAATTTCATGACAATTAGATCTGGAGAAAGAATCGAATTTTTACCGCCTAGCAAGTTGCCTGAATTCGCGCAATCAAAAAAAAAAACATCCGATAAAAAACGTTTGACAACATAAACCGCATGATATTTTTACAAACCTGATGAAAATCTTTAATCAAACACCCATTAAATATATGTAAAAAAAAAAATCAACGATTTTTTTTTCTAAAACACTGAACTTTTTTTCTAAAGGGTAGAACTATTACGCAAAGCAAAATAGTTACGATTTCAAGCACTGAGGCGTCGCAGTCAAGAAGCGAGAGTCTGTCGTCTATTGTATATAGGGTAGGAGCGGGCCTGTTGAATTATCGGGCATGTTGAATTATTGCCAAATTTAAAAAAACTATCCAGTCAATTTTTTTGAAATTTTAGTATATTGGTAGTATTAATGTCCTCTACTTGCCATAAAATTTTGACAGCGATACCTTATTTATATCGTAAGTGACAGGAATATGTGTGTTTTTGGCTCTAAAAGTAAATATTAGACTATACAGTGATTTACCCATTTCTCATACAATTTTTTGTCAATCTGGAAATTTTGTGTATTAAGTGTTGTGCAACACCTCTAGAATAAAAAAATATCAGTTGTGGTCAACACAAAACTTTCTTCTACAAAATCTACGACCCTGCGCAATTTACGCTAGAGCCCTGTCGCGTTGTCAACCTAAGACGACCTCCCAATAAATTCTTGGTTTATTCAAAAATATCAAAAACGTACAAAATTTGAGATAACTTGAGAACTGTAAAAGATATCAATTTACGGTAAATGGCAAAAATGTAGAAAATGTTAACATCTTTAATTATTCTTTTAATTGATTTGTCGAAAAACCGTTAGTTTGCAAATTATTCGCAAAAATATGATTTTTTACATATTAATGAAAATATCTCACTAACGGTAAAATATAACGGATAACGATTATCTTATATTCTCGACCGTTTTTAATTCTAATATATTAATTCTTCTCGGGTTGTACGGTCTGGATTAAAACTCCAATTATGTGTTGAACATTACTTTATTTAATGCCTCGACGTTTCGCCTGCTAGCGCTAGGCTTCTTCAGGAGTGCTGGATCTGTGATGCACAGTATTACAATAATTACATCTAATTACACAATCTTTATACTTACAATATTTGTTGTTAAATTCTAAACATTCAAAGCACTATTACAAACGTACATAAAAATAAATTAATACGTTGCACAAAATAAATAACAATTTAAAAATTAAAAAATAAAAAATCGGAAACATCCGTCCTTGTCAAATTTTGAAAATTTATTTTATATTAGTCAATTTAACCGTTTTTTCGTTCTAAGAGAGCGCAATATGTTTCGTTAATATTCTCTGTGTCTGTTCTCTTATTTATTGAGTTTTTAGTGGTATATATGTGTAATGCTTCTAGCGTCATTCTCTTTTTAAAATTTTTTTCCTTACAAAGAATTTTTGTTTTATCAAAATTAGGAGCATGATTGAAATTAATGCAATGCTCAGACAACGCTGTTTTGTTAGCAGATTTGGATTTTATGTCCGATTTATGTCCCGCAATTCTGCTTTTTAATTGTTGGCAAAATAAAGTACCTGAGACATTGTCGACACTAAATTCGTTCCATAATAAATTACAATTTACTGTGGAGGAAGAATCGGAAGGCGTCCTACCATATTTGGATGTGAAGGTTATTCGAAATGGAATTGATTTGAATTTGGATTGGTATCAAAAACCAACTTCATCAGGTAGAATGCTCCATTTCTCCTCATATCATCCAAAACATCACAAGATTAATACGGCAACGAATCTTGTCAAAAAAATTTTAATTTTAAGCGACTCAAAATTCCATAACAAAAATATTAATATCGTCAAGAACATTTTAAACCAAAATGGTTACCCTTTGAATTTGACAAATAAAATTATAAAAACACAAATTATGAAATTACAGAACAATACTAACAAAGATAACATCACCATAAATGACAGGATGGCAAACCCATGTTTTAGGAGTGTAGGCTATGTTCCAGGTTTCTCGGAAAATTTTAAACGTCTTATTAAACAAAATGATGGTAACATAATAACAGCTTTTAAACCGATAAAAACAGTCAACAAATGTTACACGAGACTGAAAGACAAAATTCCGAGACTCCTCCAATCTAACATAGTGTATGAAATTCCTTGCTCGGGTACTAACAACAACCATTGTAATGCTAAATATGTGGGCACCACTTGCCAACAATTAAAAAGCAGAATTGCGGGACATAAATCGGACATAAAATCCAAATCTGCTAACAAAACAGCGTTGTCTGAGCATTGCATTAATTTCAATCATGCTCCTAATTTTGATAAAACAAAAATTCTTTGTAAGGAAAAAAATTTTAAAAAGAGAATGACGCTAGAAGCATTACACATATATACCACTAAAAACTCAATAAATAAGAGAACAGACACAGAGAATATTAACGAAACATATTGCGCTCTCTTAGAACGAAAAAACGGTTAAATTGACTAATATAAAATAAATTTTCAAAATTTGACAAGGACGGATGTTTCCGATTTTTTATTTTTTAATTTTTAAATTGTTATTTATTTTGTGCAACGTATTAATTTATTTTTATGTACGTTTGTAATAGTGCTTTGAATGTTTAGAATTTAACAACAAATATTGTAAGTATAAAGATTGTATAATTAGATGTAATTATTGTAATACTGTGCATCACAGATCCAGCACTCCTGAAGAAGCCTAGCGCTAGCAGGCGAAACGTCGAGGCATTAAATAAAGTAATGTTCAACACATAATTGGAGTTTTAATCCAGACCGTACAACCCGAGAAGAATTAATATATTATAACGGATAACGGTAAAAGACAAAATTGTGCAGAATGCCATTCTCATTAATTCACTTCATACATTCAGTCAGCAAAAACCCGTTAGTTTTCGAGATAATCGCAAATAACTGTTTTTTTGGAAATAGCGGTTTATCTCGATAACAGGTTGAGATATCGAGTTATAGCTAAAGACAAAAGTGTGGGAAATTTTATTTTCTCCAAGTTTTGTCATACTTAAGGCCACTAAAAAACGCGTAGTTTGGGAGTAAATCGAGAAAAACGAAATTGCGATTTTTGAAAAACCGCCATTTTGGATACTTCCGGTTAACGGATTTCCACCAAAAGTTGATAGGATCGTCCCATTTCAGGACCCAACATGCATATAAAATTTCATGACGCTAGCTGTATTAGTTTTTGAGAAATCTTGTACACAGACTGACAGACAGACTGACAGACAGACTGACAGACTGACAGACTGACAGACAGACTGACAGACAGAAAGACATTTTTTAAATATGACTCCAATCGACTCAGGAGTTATCGGGAAATGTTTTTTAGGCAAAATTAAGAGGTCGAAATTTTTCATGAATACAATACTTTATTATACTCCGTAGAAGAAAGTAAAAACTCGTGAGACATTCAAATTTATTGTTTTTGTGATTTTTCTAAGAGAAAATATCAAAAAAGTGGGTTGCGGGTAAGTTGAATAACGGCTTGGCGGGAAAGTTGAATCATTTTTTTCTTACGTATTTTTTGTTTTTTTGACGTTTGTTTCACATTTCCCTTGTTCTTTTATCAATTTTTGTTTGTTTCTTGATGATTTTTTACATTTTTTATAAAAACGCAGCAGGAAAACAATCAAAAATTAGACAACAAAAAAAAAATGAAATAAGCGATTAACTAAATCGTAAATTTCATTGTTTTTTTTTCATATTTACATTATGCAGTGTATATTTAAAATTTTTACTTAATAAAATACTTAAAAATAACGTTTTTTCATTCTTAAGTATGGAAAATGTATGGAAAATTACAGTTATTCATCTTACCCGCACCATTTGTAAATCGGCGGGCATGTTGAATCACCCTTTAAATTGACCTGAAGGCCAGTTAATAAAACATTTTAATAAAAGTTCTTCTATGAAATGTAGTCAAGGTATCACTCTATCGAATGGCTTAACCATTGGAGCGATATGTGACTTTATGTGCGCGGTACAACCTAAATTCTAAAAAGTAATTCAACATGACCGCTCCTACCCTACAGTAAAAGTCCTCTAATTCAAATTTCCCTCTAACTCGAATTTTTTAACCTTTTTTTGCACTCCCTTCAATTTTTCCTTAAATTTTTAGTTTGTTTTAAAAACTTCTAAAGACGAATAGATATACATAACATATATGGACATGTATTTAAAAAAAAATTAATTTCTCTAACTCGAAATTCCTCTAACTAGAAACGATTTTGATGGCAGCAGACAATTCGAGTTAGAGGACTTTAACTGTATATCATGGTCAAATTCTGGCAAACTGGAATAAAGCTTCAAAAGAAAAAAATGCAAATCTCATAAAAATTTAAAAGAAAAGGAGAAAATGTAAAAACGCGAGGAGTACTTCGAACAAAATAGAATATTAGACAATGCATTCTCAAGTATTCAGTAGTTTTTGACGTGGATACGTCTTGGATTTTGGTTATGGGGGTACAAATTAGAAAATCGGCTTGCTGCCATGATAACAAATTTGCAATCGATGATACTCTATAGTTTATGGTGACATCCGAACAGAAACTGTGTTATAAAATACGGCCTACATTAAAGCATTGTTTAGGGTATTTTGTTATGTTAAACTATGTTCAATTATTTTTTTAACACCGCGTCTTGACCTGGGATTTTTCATCGCAGAGATTTTTGATTGACCAATCAGAGCTCGAGTTGACGGAGGGGAAAAATCCCAGAGAGAAATTTCTTGAAATCTTGCAATAGCAAAATTTCTTGGAATTTCACAATTCAAGATGGCGGAATCCAATTTCTCCCGACAAGTAATTGCAAAAATAACTAATTTTTACAAAATACGATACAAAAAGCTTTGGAAGAGAATATACATATAACATTAAGGGGTTTTTCTTTTCGTCTGTTCTTCTGTTTCAACCTTTTCAATTTCACGTATTGCATTAATTGCGGGAGCGGCAACTATGTGTTTTCTTTTCATCGGCATTTTGAGTACTAAATTTCAAGAGATTTTCGGCCCAGCTGTCAAAAAAATCTCATTGCGGTGAGATATTTCTTCGGATGAAAAATTGTTAATCAAGACGTGGTGTAAAGATCAAAATCAAAATTTTTACTGCCGCTGCTATGCTGTGTTTGCTGCTTGTAGTACAGATTTCACATTTATACTCTTATTGCCAGATTGGCAATTATAGCTTTTGTTATGTTTTAAATAAAAATTTGTTTCCTTAATTTCCATTTCACTAAAATTTCTTACTTAAATATCTATTGGCGATCGTTGTAGGCGGATCCACGTCTTCTGGCCGTCTCTACGAGACAGACACCTGCTTTTTTTAAACTTTCTATTAAGTTGATTTGTCGCGACCACAGATATCGGAATTAGAATAGATATCGTGTTTTGCTATCTCAAATAGGCCACTGAAATGTCAAAATATTATTATGGGGAAAGGAGATAAATATATCATGCTTCGTTTTGGAATATAGAATGTTTGTAGTTCACTTAAAAGCTAAAATTCATTTTTAATTTGAAACTTGATAAAAGCAAAGTTGGCAATTCTGGATTCATTTCACTATGGTATGCAAATAAATTTTGGGCTTATGAAAATAGAGAAAGCATTAGTGTTTTTGGCTCATTTCTTTATACGGGCTTTTCAAGTAACACCCCGATTATTTAAGACTCGTGAATCGACGAATTTCACTTCATTTGGTTATCGGGATTATGTAAAAAAAACCCAATCATGTTAGCCTTTTTTTGCGAAATTTGTCGCAAAAAGTGACATTTCAAGTCGGCTGCTATTTTGTGATCGACAGCGGTAATTGATGGATGGAAAATGTATGGAAAATCAACGAGGGTGTTTATTATTACTATTCTTTCAATTGTAACATTTGATAATCACAAATTTTAGCTATAAAATTACTAATGTAAAACAATTTGAAACCGCAACGTCCCCGCAAATTTTAAAATGGGAAGAACAGAAGTGGATCGCATAGTGGAGGGAAGGTTTTGGCTTAGGAGCTCCAGAACCCAACTAAAAGCCGTTTTATTAACGCGAAAAATTTTTACAAACCTGAAAAAAACATAACAATAATTTTACATAGTAAAATAAAAAATGTGTTACAATTCTTCCGGCAATTCCAGAGGATTGGAATTGTCTCTCAAGTTTCGCCTGATTTGTCGGTAATCTGTATCCGAAACTTCGTCATCCGATTCGAACATTTCCAGGGAGCTCATTTTTCTTCTATAAATAAACTTAACTGACGCTTGAAATACGTTTTTCTAATTAGTATTCGCAAACAAAATACTCAAAACTTTAAAATTTGAAACTTCAAAAGTTAATTTTGAAGTTTATCCACAAAAGTATATTGAGTCGTATAGCTAGTGCATACGCAACGAAATAGGTTCCCGTGAGCTTTGTGCTGCGGTGAGATTTGTAACCTTCATTGCAGTGATGCCATATAAGTTTCGCACTATTTCACGAATCGGTCATGAGTCTAAGATAATTAAAAATTTCACTTTCAGTGAAATGAAATAAAATGCGTCGTTTTTAGTGAATGGTCTAAGATAATCGGGGTGTAAGGCGCATTCTATGGGATATATTTCTGTATGGGATATATGTCGCGACCTACCTACCTATGTGTCTATTTCTGGAATCTTTGGAACCTTATATCTCCGAAACTATGCAACATAGGAAGATGAAATTTTGTCACCTTGCGTAGTTCCGATGACAGTTCAATATTTTTACTACTTCATCCTTGTAAGGATAATGGAATGTCCTGTAAGAATAACGCAAAAATCCTTTTTCCCATTTTTTCCGGGAAAAACTGGCATCAGAGGTTTTCGGGGTCGCTGATCACGAATCCGGTGTTAGATTTTCAAAACTCGAAGCGAAAAGTCCTGTAAGGATGACGCAAATATCCTTTTCCCATTTTTTCCGGGAAAAAATGGCATTAGGGGGTTTTTGGGGTCGCTGAATCCGATTCTGACATTTAAAATTCTGTAAGGATAATGGAATGTCCTGTAAGGATAACGTGAGTATCGATTTTGCTCACATTTTCCGGGGAAAAAACTCATTTAGGGGTTTTTGGGGCCGCTGACTCTGACACTGATATTTAAAACAAGTTTTATAACCTTTTACACTTTCAAAATGCACTAAAAAGTTAAAAACAAGTTTAAGGTTTCACAAAAAATGTTTTTATAAATTGCGTGTTGTTGTGAAAATATAAAGTGTGTGACGTTGCATTTGCTCTTGAATCTGTAATAGCGGTTTCATACTGTGCAACGCAGCACACTTTATATTTTCAGAATAACACGCAATTTATAAAAACTTTTTTGTTTTTTTTGAAAGTGTATAAGGTTATAAAACTTGTTTTTTAAAGGTTTTTTTTTTTAAATCGTTCAATGTGTTGTATTTATTCTTTTTTAATAGATTATTGTTGTTTTTATTCGTTCCGCCCAAGGGCATCTATCCGTACCTACTGCGGCATCTATATTCCCTCCTGTTTTTTTCCTATTATCTCCTGAAATCTTCACAGGGATACCCTAATGTATAGAAACGGAACTACTCTAATAAAAAAAACTCAAAAACTTTTAACTTGATAGCATTAAGTTGGCCCTCCATTACCATGACTTTTGACAACTGCAAAAAAATAGAGACACATTTATGTGCGAGAAAGGGAGATAAGAATCAACTGCAAAAATTTGTCGGCAACTGCAAAAATAATTTCCCCTCTTTTTTAAAAGCTTTTATTTAGCTCGCTATCTTGTTTGTCTGTCGGGGTCAAATCTTGCAATCAAATTTTGACCCACTTCCACTCATCCGATTTACTTGAAATTTTGCACGCAGACGTAAGTCCGATGACAATACAATATTTTTACTACTTCGTCCTTGTAAGGATAACGGAAGGTCCTGTAAGGATAACATGATTATCCTTTTCCTCAATTTTTCCGGGAAAAAATCTCACCTGAAGGTTTTTGGGATCGCTGAATCCGATTCTGATGTTAACAAGTCGGTAAGGATAACGTGATTATCCTTTTCCTAATATTTCCCGGAAAAAGTCTCATCTATGGGTTTTTGGGATCGCTTAATCCGATTCTGACGTTAAAAAGTCTGTAAGGATAACGGAAGGTCCCGTGAGGATAACGTGATTATCCTTTTCTTTAAATTTTCCGGAAAAAAATCTCACCTGGGAGTTTTTGGGATCGCTGAATCCGATTCTGATGTTAACAAGTCTGTAAGGATAACGGAAGGTCCTCTAAGACAGAAAACTTAATTCCAGTGCACGCTAATTAAATCTATTGCCCTACTTTAATTTCACATACGGATTTACCTGAACAAGTACGCTTGACAAATAAATAATTAAGGTAATTAAAGGAAGTAATAAAACATGACTAAAAATGATAAAATAAAAAAATATAAAAAAAAATATTTTTTTTAAAAAAAGCTTTTATTTTAAAAAAATGTACTAAAAATGCACTAAAAAGGAAAAAAATAATTTTTTGGGTGCTGTGTATTACAATTGGAGGAGATCGGCACGCGACCGGAACCTCTGGCGAGAGACATTGCGGCAGGCCAAGACCGGAAACCGGTTGTAGCGCCGGAAGAGAGACAGAGAGAATCACAAATAAAAGCGAGATAAATCATAAAAATAAAATAAAACAAATATTTATCTCGCTTTTATTTATGATTCTCTCTCTCTCTCTCTTTCGGCGCTACAATCGGTTTCCGGTCTTGACCTGCCGCAATGTCTCTCGCCAGAGGTTCCGGTCGCGTGCCGATCTCCTCCAATTGTGATACACAGCACCCAAAAAATTATTTTTTTCCTTTTTAGTGTATTTTTAGTACATTTTTTTAAAATAAAAGCTTTTTTTAAAAAAAAAATATTTTTTTTTATGGCGATTTTATGGTTGCAGTTGACAGACTTGAACTTTTTTATAGCGATTTCTACTACAATCACACATTGTCCCTGTAAGTGAATAGTGAGCACAGACACATCCAAAGTGCTATTATAGCGTAGCTGTCATTTTTCATGTAGTTCAAACACACACATGCAGCTGTATAGCTTTATTTCTATGCTAATTTGAACCTTATATTCATAGCATAAGGTTTGATATGATTCCTATAAAGTTGTTAAACTGGAAGGGAAAGCGTTTATACTTGTATTCAGTCATTCCTATTTAGATCTATATAAGTCTATCTTGCTCTAGTGTTCTGCATTTTTTTGCAGTTACAGAAGTTATGGTAATGGAGATCCTCATTTATTTAGAAACGAATGTTTTTTTTGTGATTTTCTGGAAACTGCGTATTAGACCAAGAACTCAAAGGCACAATTAGACCAAGAACTCAAAAATAAATAAAGTGAAAAGTGTCACCTATAATGCGGCAGTCACACGACGCTCTTTTGCCAGCGCTAGTGACTGTTTGGCTGTTAGCAGCCGTTTCAGCAGCACCGTGTGAACCCTAGTGCGTTGCTACTACCAGCAGCAGCGTGATGATTTTAGCAGCGCTAGTGAAGTAGAAACCGTTCTACTTTGCCAGCGCTAATAGGGATCACGTGACCCTGTCACATGGTTTCTGACCTGTCAAAAGTCTGATAAGTGGTAAAGTTTGTTTATTGTTAGTTGTTATTTTACGTTTATTTAGTTAAAGTGTGTTACGTTTATTATTTAAAAAAATCTCCCAGATTAAACTGTTTTGCAAATTGCCAGCGCTACTAAAGTAGAAATCGTGTGAACACTCAATACGCTGGCTGCTGTTGCTACTTGCCAACGCTACTAACCAACAGCAGCCAGCGGCTGGCAAAATAGCGTCATTTGACCGCCGCATAAGGAAACTTCAGAATACGCGTGTTGAGCATAATAGAGAACAATTTACTTTTTTCTCGAAAATTCAAATAAAAAATTCAAGAATATATTTTTAATTTGAATGTGAACTTAAATTGGTCGTTGTGCTACTCTTCCCCAAAGATTCGTTTTAACAGTCTTGAAACTGTGATTTCCGTCTATATGAATCGTCTCTTTTTTTGTTGAAAGATATTTTAATATACGATTTTTTTGTAAATTAAAGTAGTCCATCTAAAAAAAGTAAAAATATAATGTTAAGGGATATGCAATTATTATGAACTTATCTCTTACCTCCTCATGTGTGGAATTTAAATTGTTTTTAAAGACTTGAAAAGCATCCACCAAATTTTCATCACCACGATTATAAAACTCCAAATTTCTCGTCCAGCATCTGATGAGTCGTCGTAAAGCCACATTTTCTCTACAATGCAGGAACACTATCCTATTGATTAGTTTTGTTAAAAAATACGTAAACGGAAATAATAAAAAAAAAATATACTTATTAGGACGAACAATAAATTTTTCTATAGTTTGAAACCCTTCCAGGGAATGTGGAAAATGAATTAAAACCCATCCATTACAGAGACAGTCCCTTTGTAAAATTCTCTTATAAAGAATTGAAGATGCAACATCATCAATATAAACATTTTTCTCCATTCCGCGCCTCAACATTACTCCCAGCGAGCATGACGATTGTAAATGTTCATAAATCAAACGTTCTAAATCAACTGTAAAGAATTATTACATTCATTAACATGAAATAGTGTTATTAACTTTAAAACATTTTTTTGGAATTTGACGACTAACTTCGTATTCATAAGTTAAAAAAGAATTACGATGCGCGGTTAAAGTATTTAAAAAAAAGCCAAAAGTTTTACTTCCAGGGACGGTAAACCAAAAAAAATCGTAACGTTATACATTTTGTTACGTGACGAAATTCAGAGTTTGTTTCGTTGCAATATTTCGTTTTGTGACGATAAAAAATTTCATGTCGTTACCTTATAACATTTTATGTCGTTACCTTACCGTTATATATTGAACCGTATGCATAAGAATGAGCAAATTCTTATACTCAACTTTTTTGGAGACAATTTTCAAGTTTTTATGAATAAAAATAGACAAATACAGTAATCCCTCGAACTGCGCGGTAGATACGTTCCACAAAAAGAGCGCGTACTGCGAAACCGCGCACTGTGAACCCTACTTTGTATGAAATATTGGGGTTAGGTCCCAGATATTAGAAAAATTCCAAAAAAAATAGAAAAACGTTTTTATTTAACGACATATTTAAAGTAATACAAATATGATTTGTATTACTAATCTTTTTGAAAAATTAGTGATTGATTACCCGATTTTTGTTTTTCATTATGCATTTCTACGTATGGGGCTAAAGCGGCTGTCAAATTTCACCGAAATTTTAAGGCACGCTCCATATTAAGAGCTTCTTATTAAAGTTGACTACCAAGCATTATAAAATTTGTCAGTTTTTCGTGCGTAAGGTTTTTCTTTCTTATAATCTCTATAACTTCACTTTCATCATTTTCGTCGCTATAATTATCGCCGAACTGTGTCAAAATATCGTCAGCAGTCATATTTTCTCACAGAACTATATACATAGAACGCTCATGGCCACGGTGTGTCAACTTAGAACAAAAAGTAAATTTCATTTTTAGTTCCGATTTCAAACACGGATGCGCTGTTGTTGCATGCGTTTTTCGTTTTTCAAACATGATGGCGCGCGTGTGGCATGTTTTCTCCGACTTGACCATGATTTGAGGTTAGTTTTTTTTTTCTTCATTTTGGGGCACATATTAATTCCGGTAATTTTTCAAGTATCCTTAAAACACCGGTATTTTAGGAAGAATCAGAGAACGATTCGTTTGAGTGGGTAGAATTGAAGCAGTTGTACCTTGAAAC
This sequence comes from Chrysopilus asiliformis, assembly GCA_964034945.1. NCBI lineage: Eukaryota > Metazoa > Arthropoda > Insecta > Diptera > Rhagionidae > Chrysopilus > Chrysopilus asiliformis. The sequence continues at coordinate 44,986,997 of OZ035963.1, read as the reverse complement.
CTGTTGTGAGCCATCAGTTTCGCCCCTGAGACTTCGCTGTCGGTTTTGCCCAAAGTTGTGACATTCTGTGCGGTTGGGGCGCATCACTGCTTAAGAATTTTCCACAGTGACTTACTGCTGAAAGGTATCTCCATTTATTTGCAATTTTTGAGAAAATTTCATGGTGTATTTCTAGGTCACACAAACTACATTAACGATGTTTCTTGGGAGCCCGAGGGCGAATATTTAGCCAATGATGAAAGAACTAATAGATAAATCTCGAACCCAGTTTCTCGTGCACTCGCGGTAGGCAAAAGAGCAACACTATAGAAAACGAAGAGTTTCGGAAATCACATGAAATAGTAATCCCTTTTACTCCTTTACATCTAAATGAATTTCACGAATGAGACAAAAACACTGTCGTTTTCGAAGATTCGTGCAGGGTCGATCAAAATCAATTTCACTTGATACCAAAAACCAAAAATACCCACCAGAATCCATTGATAACCCTGCACAAGAGTTCTGTCAAATGACACACATACCATGAAATCACGCCAGCGTTATGTTTACATTTTCGTATAACATTGGAACGGGGCTGCATTGAGATTTTTTTAACGCTGGTTTTATTATAATATAATGCACTGAAATGCCCTGAAAAGAGTTTTTGATAAGTTTAGTTAGGGAATGTTCCACAGATTTCACTAAAACCCCGGAAAGAACATTTTTTTGGCTCCCATCGTCGTTGGAAAGGTAGCATTTTGTTTTTGCCTGTTAAATACTCGCGTCAAACGAATGTCAGGACTACAAAAAACACTTTTATAGCACTGCTCTAAACACTTTTCATAGCACATAAAATTCCTTCGAGAATCAAATTTTTTATCATTAAAAAACACGATATTTCAACAAACTTTACTTTTTGGCATTTTTCTCTTTTTAGAATTGCCAGCACTTTTAAAATGTGCGATTGACCCTCTTTTTGATTTTAACTAGAGAACCTTTATAATCGTCAACTCTTTAAAAATAAATTTGAATTATTTTAAATTTTTTTCATGTTTTTAAATAATATCGCGCATATTGTGTGGTTTAATAATCTTTTATAATGTTGTGTGAGTTGTATAAAAATTAAAATCGTCGAAAAATCAAAATTATTTATGCAATGCGATGGGAAATACCATATCATGTAGGTACTCTACTATATTGAAATTTAATAATGCTTAACCTCTGAATATTGAGATATGGCAACTCCCCCACATTGTATACACTAAACATTTCGTGTACCGACGAAGGCAATGAGACAGGCCTATATGTCACTGGGTGGACTCTTCATTGCTTCGAAATTTTATCAACCGTAATTTATCTATAGTTCTCTCATCATTGATTTAGCTTTAGTCAGTGAGGACCACACCTCAGAGTTGCCAGACAGCCAGCAAATTTTCCCCCCGTCGTAGCCTGAAAAACCCCCTGAAACGGGCTATTTTGGAATAAAAACCCCTAAATTTTTTATTCGTATTGCAACAATTAGTTATAACAAATTATAACAATTAGTTATAGGCAATTGTCGTATATAAAACAGTCAACCAGCAACTTTTTTTTATTTTTAGATTTTAGGGCATAAATTTGGACATTTTTAACCAAAGAATCTTAAAAAAATAGCACAAAGTTTGACTTTAATGAGGAATTTGAAAATCATATCAGAAAAGTTTGACTTAACAGTGGGATTTTGATTTCATATCACCATGCGGAATTTCAATAATTGACAAATGGGCAATTATAGCTTCTGTTATGTTTCTATGATAAAGTTGAAATTTGCTAATCATTGAAAATTTTTCTTATAAAGAACCTCCTGGATTACTTTATTTTTTCTAAACCTACGGAAGAAAGAAAATATTTTCAGTATTAAAACATAACAAAAGCTATAATTGCCATTCTGGCAATCATTGGAAATCCGTATGGTGATATTCGTATCAAAATTCGAACAGTTGTACCAAAATTCCACTTTGAAGTCAAACTTTCCAATAAGATTTTTTAAAATTTATTCTAATCGGATTTTGATGTATGGAAGTTTTATGTAGAATCATATCCTAAATAACTTTTGTTCTTGGACTTTTTTGATGAGATGCACCGTTTTTGATTAGATGCACCGTTTTTGCGATATTCACAAAAAACGTTTTCGTTCGTATGGGGGGTACCCCCCCCCCCCCCCCCCCCCCCCCTAATGGTCCATTTTTGCTCATGAACGAACTTGGCCTCGCATTTTACGAAAAACGAATCTGCTCAAGTCTCTAGCTCAATCCGTGCGCCCGCAATCCGCGCCACAGACGGATGGACGGACGGACGGACGGACGTGCAAAAATTAATTATTTTTATCATTCTAAACACACTGGTGTAAGTCATTTTTTTATGTGATGACGGGATCTTGGCGTTACAAACGGTAAGGCAAATCTAAAATACCCTTTAGTTTCACCATACGGGTATAAAAACACAAACTTAACAAGTAAACTAAATTAAAAACATACTATGTAGGTGTATGAAAATCAGGACTTATTGATAATCTGGATTTTTTTCCTTCCTTCGAAATCATATCATATTCAACGACGTGAGCCGAATTTGATTTTTATGTAGCACACACAAGGGTCATGAGTCATGACGCTAAATTATAACATGTGAAGCAAATTCTTGTCACATCAAACAAGAATTCAAAAAAAAATTTATGTTATGATTCAGAAAAAAATTTATTTCAACTATCACGATTTCCCCCTGAAAAAACCCCTGAATTTCAAAAAATAAAAAGCACCCCCAAAACACCCCCCGTGAGCTAAAAAAAACCCCAAAACGGGGGCTAAAACCCCCGATCTGGCAACGCTGCCACACCTGCATACTTTTGCAGTCAGAGACGTGATTATTTGGGATCTGAGGAAGTCGAGGTAATGATCTCGGGATAGTCTTACTTTGCTACAATAAATTCTAATTCCTCTTCCAGTCGTTCGAGACACTCGAGCATTCCATGAAGACGGAGGCAAAGTTGCCTCAAAATCAAGCCCCACTTAAGCTTTATGGTGGGCTTTGCTGGCACTATCGCCTTCCCTATATCGTAGCTGCGTTTGATTGTAAACTGCTTTTGGGACGGCTCTGGAGCTCTAGCGCTTGGCTCGACACATTTGGCTTGTCCCTCGTCTTCACTGCCACTGCAGTAATGTGATATTTATTTAAAAATAACAAAACAAAATGTGATATCTATTTAAAGATATATTGAAATTTAAAATAAAAAAAACATTTAAAAGATATTGGTTTTGTTTTTTCAAATTTTTATTGGATTTTCTAGCGAGAAAAATGTATCAAGGGCACAAACCAAGTTTAGCACAGGCGAGAACTACCCAATACTCAAACCAAAATAGTTCCGATTTCAGGCACTGAAGCGTCGCAGTCAATAAGCCAGAGTTGGGCGTCTATTATTATATATATTGTCTATGCTCATGGCCATATAAAGCCTAGCATTAAAAGTAAGTCAAAAATTATTGCTTTCTCTGTCCGGCTATATTTCGTTTCAATGACATTTCATGTAACTTTCATTCACTGAACTGAAATTGAAATGTATAGCTACCTAAGGCGCTAAGATTTGAATTTTTTTCCGGCGATAAATCCAAAATTTCCATCGCATTAGAAATTTTTGTTGTTTTAATTCTATATATTAATTGAGAGTTAGGATTTTTGTACCCCCTTGTTGACCGACTTCCACGCAAGTGATTTTGTTACCAAGATGTGGACAAACACAAAACTTAATCAAATTAATATACTGAATATTTTTTCTTCTCAATTCATTCTTGTGCCCAATTTCTCCTAAAAATGTTTACTCAAGGATTTCTTTTAATCTTAGCAACCCAGTCATATCAAAATCAAATGAACTAATGTAAAAAAAATGACAAAGTTAAATAGCCGAAACGTGATTACTTTAAATAAACATTCTACGCAAATATTTATTCCCATTAATTCAGTAATAAAATCATATTTAAATTTCGCAGCAATTTGCTGAAATTTCCAATAATTAAATTGAAAAATTAAAAAAACGAATCACTGAAACATTGCCACCACATCTTCTTCAGTATTTCCACAACTTTCGACAATACATTTTGATAAGCCTTTCTTAGGCCGTGGCATGATGACGCGACAGAATTTAATTCACACAAATAAATTTTATAATCACTTTTAATATTGACTGCAAACTATTTTGAATTTAATTTCAAAACGAAATCGAATCATGTTCTGTCATATGATGACAGTTCAATTAACTTAGGTTATCAAAACCGTCAAATTATATGACAGTTCGAGTAACTTATTTACAGTGGAAAAGTGACAACTACTCAGATTTTATATATATTTGTCTCCCTTTGGCCCAATTTTTTTACTCCACTGAACTGCTAAAAAATGACTTATAAGAGATAGAAGATTGAGCGTTCTATGTATATAGTTCTGTGTATTTTCTTCATTGCTTGCAAGGACTTCTATGATATCTTCTGACTCTAAGTCTTCAAATTCGTCCCCACCAATTGTCTTACCTAATGTCACAATTTTCACTAAATATAAACACTAATATAAGCACGAAATTACCAAATATGTACGAAAATACCAAATTACCAGCTAATTCCTTCTTGTCGGGGATTCACCAAAATATATGTTCAGAACATGTTTTTTATACAGAAATTATAAAAAAAACCGCGGAGCTACGAAATTTTTACCGCGCAATTCGAAATTTTGGTATTAAAAACTTAACCACGCAGTTGCGAAACCGCGCAGTTAGAAACCGCGCAGTTCGAGAGATTACTGTACCCTTGTTTAAAGTTTGGAAATAAATATCTGTTTCCGACGTACAACATTTGCTCTATTTTGTTCACTAAAATTGGAGAATTTGCACCAAAAAACTGGAGTATAAGCATATCCTCATTTTTATAAATACAATCCATTGTTTTTAAACCGAAAATTTATAAAAAAAGGCACTGTTCAAGCCACGAAAAAGATATGTGCAGTTTACGGAGACAATGCTGTAAGTAAATGAACAGTGCGCGAAATTCAGACGGGACGAATTTAATGTTGAAGATCGTCAATGCTCCGGATGGCCTTTTGCGGTTGATGACGACCAAATCAAGGCGCTGATCGCCAACAACAAACGTATTACCACTCGTGAAATAGCAAAGAAACTCGAAGTGTCAAATTCGACTATTTGTCGAAGAAACTCGAAGTGTCAAATTCGACTATTTAGCCTTGATGTTTGGGTAATTCACGCCATCAACTACTCCAAAGGCCAATATCCATGCCCAGAAAATTATGCTCTGCTGATGGTGGGATGAGCTGCTGACAATTAATTCAGTTAAATATTGTATACAACTAGACAATTTGAAGGAAGTCATTGAACAGAAGCGCCCAGATCTGGTTAATCGTAAAGGTGGTCTTGCACTAGGATAACACTGTATACCACATGTGTGGTATATATCTGTGGCAACAAGTCATAAGAGCCTAAGTCGATTTTCAGATCAAGATAAAAAGATCTGTATTTACTTTAATAGACAGAGCAATTTGGCTTAGCCTAAAAACAGACTTAGGCCCTTATGACTTGTTGCCACAGATATATGGCCACCCAAAAATTATTAGAGTTTGGCTGGGATTTTTTGTCGCACCCTCCATATAGTCCTGAGGACCGAACACGATACGATTGGTGCGAATCGTAAATCCAATGTGGTTGTTGTTGGTATAAAACACTGGATTACCACCAGTTCCGCTCTTTGCCAAATTCGCTAAATGGAAAAATTTCAATTTTTCTGGAGGACTTCAAACAGCACATTGATCAGTTTGTTAGCCATAAGCCAGGGACGTCTTATAAGAGGGGGATAATTAAACTTCCCAAAAGATGCCAAACCGTTATCAAACCAAATGGTGCATATATTATGTAATAAACTTTATTATAAATATTTTTTTTTTATCAATTTGCCCCAAAAATCATGGGCAGCACACTCAGGTTCGAAACGTTTTGTAATACCCCTAGCCCACTATAAGAACAAATGGTGCGAAAATTGAGCTTAGAATGGTAAATGGGGATACTTCAAAAGAAAAGTGTACTAACGCAAATTCTCGAATGTAAGACCAATGCGCGAAAAATTTACGTTTGCCCTTGTGAATTCGAGCTCTTAACTTTTAAGACTGAACTTTGATATCGATTTTTGGGCGAACAAATGCATAGAAAAATTTAATATTCTTCTCGATTCCTCTAATATTCGGTAAAACATAAATAGTTTTTTCGATAGTTCTGTCGAAAAGTTCAAATTTTAAATTTAGCGCTCTTTGCTCGAAAAATATTTTCGGTATAACTTTCCGATTCTGAAGACTTTCCAATTCTGAAGAAATATTTTCTCGATAGCTGAAGAAATATTTTGATTGGCCAAATTTTCGCAGGTCTGAAAAAAATCTTGCACTAAGGGAAAATATTGAGACTACCATTTCTTATTCTGCGAAGCCATTTTTGCAATTTCGAAATGCAGTTCAATACCTTAGTATTAGTGAAGATTTTTTTCACTTGCTGTAAGTATTTTTAACGCCGGATCTAATCAATGGCTCCTCGGTTTTTAGATCAAAATAAATAAACGCCGATAAATAAAAGCCGCAGTCAAAATTGAGGTTATGTTTTTTGTTGTTTATGATCGAAACGTCGGGCGACTTTTCGAAAAGCAAAGGCGGTTCGTTAGTGTTAGTGTGGAATTTTTACTTTAAAATTTACACACTTCTAGTGGCCAAATCTTTAAAATACTTCTGGTTAAAATCTGTCATCATGAGGTAAAAATTCAAACTTAACGGAAATAGCTATTTCTGATCAGTCCACTCTATATATGTAGGCTCACTAATCATAACGATCGCATTACACGGTCTATTTTATTTGACATTAAGTAAAATTAATCGTCTAAATGACGCCTTAACTTACCAAATATTAATTTAAACTCTTTAGCTAAAGCAATTGCTTGTGTTTTTCGGCCGGAGCCTCGTCTTCCAAATATAATTACTCGTGGTTTCGACAATCCGAGAGTTTGTCCGAAATTTTCATTTTTCGTGAGACTTTGCAGACTTTGAAAAATTTCGTTATATGTCAACTTGTAGTTTTTCCATTTACTAGTAGACCCAAAATACAGTTTTCGAAAAACATCTTTGTAAAAAAGTTTGACTTGTTGAAATTCCCAGGTATCTTCGGATCCTTTTTCCTGAAGCATGTCATCCATTTTGAAAGGAATTTGTTCGGATTGTTCAATTTTAACTACAGCCTTTGGATTGATCCGGTTTTTTTGAAATTGCAGGCATTCAAAACGATTTTTGGGAAAATCTAAAACACTGATTTTAAAAAGAAATCTCAAAAAAAAATTTTATTTGAAAAAAAAAAAAAATTTTGTGTGGTATTTTATCGACAAATATGGTGACAACAAAATGTGGTACTCACTGAAGAAAATCAAATTTTTCCGTTCTAGATTATGGCGAAACAAAAACTCTTGCAGTTCCTTAACAATATCAGATGTATCACAAGATTTTCGCTAAACACAGACTAAATGTAAAAATTTGTTAAAATAAAAGAATTTTTTTACTTCTCTTTTATATGTGATTGTTGGAATTCCTCGTAATGTTTTGAATCGTTTCGTAATTTCTATGAAATCTAAACAGTGGGTACCAAAAAATAAAATTCTTGATCGCTTGACAATTTGTTCAGTGAATTTCTTATAGATAATAAGGCTTCATGAGGAAACCGTGCGAGAGCCATTGAAAAAGGCTTAAAAATTTAAATTATGCTAACAAACAAATTGCCAGAAATAGGGAATTTCATTGCTAAATGTCTCTAACAAATCAAGTCAGATTTGGTAAAATAATTAGGTATTAACACAGATCCTAAATGTGATAGGATAATAAAAATATAGGATTCTTATTGTGTAAAAAGAGAGACGATTGTCCTCCTGGAAACCGTATTATTCCCTAATCTTGTAGAAATTAATCGTGTGAATACAGAATGGACACGATTTGTAGGGAACATAAAGTCAATATTAATATACAATTACCAAAATTTCGTGCTGTTAGAATAACAGTAGTGCTTGAACTCGCTTTCTGGGCAATACGTTTAAAGTTTTGTTTAATAAATAATGCTCGATCTTTAGGGCGATTCAAAACAAATTCCAACATTAGGTTCTAGGAAAAAATTAATCTTAAAAAAATTATTAGCTTTTAAATGTTAACAAACCTGACATAATTCAAAGATTCGATGTTCTTCAAGATATGCCATCATTTTAGCAGGCCTGAACATAACATCATAATTATTACTATTTGGGATATCTTTCAAAAAATTCATTTCCAGCCAATTTAATAATTCGCAACAAATATAAAAAATATAATCGACAAGCTCAAATATTTGCTTTTAAATGCCTACTTATTTTAAAATTAATAAATGATCACGGCAATTAGTACAGTGAACATTCGATACAATTGAAATCCAGTAGAGTAAACAGCAAACGTTTTCCGGAAATGTTCATTAGCTATTTTAACGAGTGGACATTTATAACAATTATTCTATAGAGTGAACAATTCGAGAAAACAGGCTTTAGGTGATTCAACTTTTTTAACGGTTATGCTATTCGCAGTCGTAATTCTTACAACAAAGAACATTATTCTTAAACGCGGTCTGGATTGGAAATAAATTAATGCTTTCGTCCATGCCTTGCCATTTAAATGTCTAGTGGAGACTGCTTTTCTAGAGATTTTTTTTTGCCTTGAGCAAAAATCTAATATCTTTACACACCAAGCTGAAATTGAGAATTTCAATTTAAAACTCAATTTCAACTCAATTTCGGGACATCGAAATTTATATCGTAGTTAAAATGTTTACCGGCAGCGCTCATGTCGCCACCACCATTGTCAATGGCGCAACGCGTGGCCAAAAGAGGAACTTTTCGGGGTACGTAGAACGTGGCGCAACGCGTTGTCAAAAAGGGAACTTTTCGGGGTACGTAGAACGTGGCGCAACGCGTGGCCAAAAGAGGAACTTTTCGGGGTACGTTGAACCGCCGCGCGCGGTCGAAAAGGGAACTTCAAAAAGCCTTTCCAGAAAAATTTTATTTAAATTTTATTTTAAATTCGGTCTTCCCAGAATTTAACTAGATTTTCATTTCTCTTGATTCGTCAAGTGGATTGGCTGAATGAGTTTTAAATCGTTAATAGTTTGATTTGATTGATTTAATTAATCGGTGTCATAATTTGATTTGCTGGTTCAATTCGCTATAATAGCAATAATTTGTGCGTAAGTATATTTGTTAAATTTGCTAGATTTTTGGTGTAGAAAATGCGGATGTGCAGTATTGATTACTGCCGGGACGCAAAAACTTCAAATAATAGTTTTTACTCTGGGTTTTACGATAAAAGAATCAGTCAAAATTGGTTTCAATTTGTGTGTCCCACAGTTTTACGGTACGGGGAAAAGATTTATGTTTGCAACAAACACTTTGCGGCTCACGAATTTATCTTTAATAAAGCCCTGGGCATAAGCAGATTAAAATACGGTGCCTCACCCACACTGCATCTACGTTTCTCCTCTGAAGGCCCCCCTTTGGAAGGAGCATCTTCACTCCCCATTGAAGGCCCCCCTTTGGAAGGAGCATCTTCACTCCCCATTGAAGGCCCCCCTTTGGAAGGAGCATCTTCACTCCCCATTGAAGGCCCCCCTTTGGAAGGAGCATCTTCACTCCCCATTGAAGGCCCCCCTTTGGAAGGAGCATCTTCGGATCCATCCGTTATTGGTGATGCCTTCCTCGTGCGAAAGGAATTTGAGTCCCCAATGGCTTCGCAGATACTAGGAAAGTTGGGGTCTCATTGCATCACGAAATTTCAATTTTTACTAATCGATACACATTCCGTTGGTGTAGACTTTCGATACTCTGAAAAAAGGGACGAAATCATCGGTCCTGTGAGATACAGCACTGGGCGTGTGCGTGTAGTTGTTTTTGGTCTACGAAATGTTTTCACCGGTGATTTTACCCCTTTAACGTACACGACGGATAGAAAGTATTTGAATGTAGTAAGTGTTATCAATACCACCCTTGATATGGCCGACAGCAAAGGTGTGAAAATCAGAGGCATCATTACCGACGGTGGCCCTGAGTACATTGGTGCTATCAGACTATTAGGTGCTACTGAACGGAATCCGTTTTTCGTACGAAATGGAGAACTAGTGTTTGTTTTTTTCAGTACCGCGCACATAATGGCGAATTTACATGATCTAATACTTATAGGGGAACTCAGATGGAATGGTCAGCCAGTTCTGGAATTTTTACAACGCTTGACCGTTGCAAACATCGACCAAACGGGACCGGTCATAAAAACTTCAAACTTTTTGTCCCTTCAAAAAAGGTATTGGGCGTACGCATTTGACAACATCCCTTTCCTCGAGAGTTTGGTTTCTACAGAGGAACATACTGAAGCAGAGGTCGACTGTTTGATTCAAACAATAACTTTTTTGGAGAATATCGGAGATGCCTTCCGAATCATGTATCCCCACGCTTATTCCCTAAGTATGGAAAACACCATTAGTACTTACCCGGCCTTTACACGCGACTGTAAAGTCTGTCTAGCACAGACTCCAAATGTCAAATTACTGACAACGAATTAGAAGACATTTAGCGAACTGGCAGTCAGTTCATTTTCAAAATGACTTTGTTTGTAACACAGCTACAGTCCCTCGTATTCCAGAGGTATGCATTTTGCTCGTATGCTTCATTATTTTAATTATCTCGTTCCTAGTTAGTCTTCTTTTGCCAGTTTGAGAGTTCTAGAAGTTAAAAAATGAAGTGGATTCATAATAATTTAATAGATTTACCTTAAATTTTTAATTTTCCGCCATCTTTAAAGTCTGAAATGTCAAATTACTGGCATGTCTGTGCTGACTACAAAAAAGTCCCGTCAGTACAGACGTCAGTGCCAGTAAGCATTTACACGAGACTGTGTCAGCTCTACAGACGCGTGTAAAGGCCATGTTAGGCTCGAAAACCCAACAAGCCGAAATTGGCAAATAAATTTGTGGTGTAACCGAAATTGAGGTGACATTTTCAGTTTCGATTCGGTGTGATAAAGGTATAAGCAGGGCCGGGAAACGAAATAAAAAATCGTAACGTTATACATTTCGTTACGTAACGAAAATGAACTTTTATTTCGTTACGTTATTTCGTTTACGTTATTATTTCGTTACACATTTTATGGAAACTGAAAACAAAAAAACGCACTTTAATAATAGTTTGCCACAAAGTAATTCAGTTCAGTTTCCATAAAAATAAATTCTATAAAAAATAATAAAACTTAGCAAAAAGAAAATACAAATGAAAAAAAAATAGTGATTACTAAGTTAAAACATAACAAAAGCTATATTTGCCAATCTGGCAATCATTGGAGACCCGTATGGTGATATTCGTATCAAAATTCGAACAGTTGTACCAAAATTCCACTTTGAAGTCAAACTTTCCAATAATATTTTTTTAAATTTATTCCAATCGGATTTTGATGTATGGGAGTTTTATGTAGAATCATATCCTAAATAACTTTTATTCTTGCATTTTTTTTTTGATAAGACTCACCGTTTTTGAGATATTAGCAAAAAACGTTTTCGTTCGTATGGTGGGTAACCCCCCTAATGGTCCATTTTTGCCCATTAACGAACTTAGGGGTCCACTATGGAATACGATCGTAATCGTAACGATCAGAAATTGTGTGTTGTTGTTAGTGTTCTATACCAACAACAACAGGTGAATCTCGATCGTTGCGATTACGATCGTATTCCATAATGGACCCCTTAGTCTTGCATTTTACGAATCTGCGTAAAATTTCAAGTCTCTAGCTCAATCCGTGCGCCCGCTATCCGCGCCACAGACGGACGGACGGACGGACATGCAAAAATTAATTATTTTTATCATTCTAAACACACTGGTGTAATTCATTTTTGTGTGTGATGACGGGATCTTGGCGTTACAAACGGTAAGGCAAATTTAATATACCCTTTGGTTTCACCATACGAGTATAAATAAATCTGAAAAAATGCTGAAACGAAAATGTTTTCTGCATACTTATGAAAACCTAAGAACTTTTTTAAGAGCCATTTTACACTTGGCCACAGTTTTTGTTTAGGGGTAAGAGAAGCGAAGTGTCACTCCTTTCCTCGCTTCTCATAAACAAATTTTTTTTGTCAGCAACCGTTGCCATGTGTAAACCGGGCTATTAAAACTCCATTTTAAATTGGAAATCAACAAAAAAATAAAAACAAATAATTTTGTGAAATTTATTTTTTTAGTACGTAATTTTGAATTTTGTGCAACGTTAAAATAAATCTATATATATAAAAATGGATGTTTGAGATTACAAAACTCAAAAACTAACTGGACCGATTTTTACGCGGTCTTTTGCAAAATGATCTACATTGCCAGGAGCAGATTTTTAGCTCTGTTAGATTCTCAAAATTCGAAACGGAAGGTCCTGAAAGGATAACGCAAATTTTCTTTTTCAAATTTTTCTCGCAAAAACTGTCTTTGGGAGATTTTCAGGGTTGCTTATCACGAATCTGGTGTTGGAATTTCAAAATTCGAAACGGAATGTCCTGTAAGGATACCGTTTTTCCCAAAAGTTTTTAAGTTAGTTATGGTTTTCTGGTATTTTAGTATTTATACAAAAAACTTTAAGCTGGCAACGAAGGGTCTGCTAGTATTTATCTAAAAATTATCTACATATATAATTTGGCTAAATAATTTATTAAAAATGCAATCGCAATTAATTTAATTGCAATTAAATTGAATTGCAATTAATGATTAATTGCAGGTTGCAATTAAATACAATTAATTTATTTTATTTGCCGATAATGATTAATTCAATTGCAATTAAATTTAAATGCAATTAAATTGCAATATTTTTAATTTAAAATTAAAACATAAAGACCTGTTAATAAAATGTACATAGGATAAATGTTACAATGACTAATCTGCCAAAGAGTCACAAATTGTCTGATAATGTTTGAAAAGAGGGTAGTTCAAAATGTAATCTAAACTATTCAAATAAATGATAATTAAAACGGATTTTTTTCAATCCACTCACAACAAAACTTTGATTGAGGTTCAAATTGTGATTGAACCCTTGAGAGGTTTCGGTACGTAATTCCGAAAATCAAAATCCCGTATTTTAACAGGAAGCTTCTGCTTCTGAACGAAAACGTTTTTTGCGAATATCTCAAAAACGGTGCATCTTATCAAAAAAGTCCAAGAACAAAAGTTATTTAGGATATGATTCTACATAAAACTCCCATACATCAAAATCCGATTGGAATAAATTTTAAAAAATCTTATTGAAAAGTTTGACTTCAAAGTGGAATTTGGATACAACTGTTCGCCGTTCACTTAAACTTCGAACAATGCCATATCACCACACGGGTTTTCAATATTTGCCAGATTTAAATTTCTTTAAATTCCGTCTTCGTATTTCATAATAGGATTTGAAAAAGAGGCGGATCGAATTTGAATACGATCCACGTCGGATTCTAAAATCGAAGCCCAGATTTGAATAAAATCCGCGGAGGAATCTATATTCGGGGCCCAACTTTTTAATGTTGCCTTGTGCGGAGCCGATGATGTCTAGATATGTTGTGGACGAAACTAGTTTTTTCTTTAATATAATTTCAATAGATTAACAAACAATAAACAGTACCTGCACCTACAACCAAAATTGAAATAAATCTAAATACTCCACTTTACAGTTATTTTATTGGCTTTTGCTTTTTTAAGTACACATAAATTGTTAAAATTAAATTATAATTCTTATTTTTAGAATGGTTTTTTCCAAATTTTTGCTCTGTTTATTTCAGTGTTGGGTTTTTCCAATTATTTATTATCAAATCGTAAATATCTTCTTGTTTTAAATAATTAATATTTCAAAATTATCTTTTTCTTTATCAATATATAATATAGATCGATATTTATATAGAATTTTCTCCCTTCATATTACGTATATAATACACACTTTTACTGTGTAGGTTTGAATTTTCTTGTTTATACAATGATTCATTTTATTGTATATTTTTATGGATTAGATTTGTTTTATGTATTTCTTTAACTTTTTTGTGTTTTGCTTCACTTATCGTATACATTTATTCGTTAAATTTATTTTTTTTCTTTTTTTCTTAATTAATTTATTGTTATATAATAGTTAAATACTACGCTTATAGTTGTTAGCATTTAAAAAAAAAATTGTACGTTTTTTTTAATATTTTTTTTGCTGTTGTCCCTCATCTCTAATCCATTAAGATTCAAATTACTAAAAAAGAGGCAATAAACTACTAAATACCTTTTTTTAAAATGTTGTTAGGTAGGTATACTATTAGGGCAATGTTGAATTTTATTTAAAATTTTATAAGATTTGTTTAAAATAATGAGCGTACATTTTGTTTTTCAAAAAAATTAAATACATATATTTTTTTATTCATCTTAAAATTATTGCAAATGCTCCATTATAATTTTTTATATTTATTTTAGTATACATTGTTTTTGTAATATTTGTAATATAGTATGATTTTTCTAATAGTTTTGTATACTTTTGTTTAATGACAGAAAGTGAATAATATTGATAAAAAAAAACCGAATACTGATCATTTTATTAATACTCCGGTCATAGTCACTTGTTTTTCTTTCTTTCAAATGGAAATAATTTGTTCTCGAGATTTTCGATTTTTACTTCATTCTCTCGTTCTATTGCACATAACTATCAAAATCATTTCCATTAGGCCAACTATCAAAAATGATCAAAAGGTGAAAAAATAATAAAGGATAATAAAGAAATGTTTCAACAGCGTTTCTTCATCTTATGATGATTTTGTTTCGTATACAGTTTAAGATATTTCATAAAATATTTTTTTCTTACTAAACATTTTTTAGATTAAAACAAATTCTCAAAAAACTGATTGAACTCATTTGATTTTCTAATGTAACAAATATTGTCAATCTAAATATTTCCGTAAATAGCATATAATATTTTCATTTTCTTTTTAACAGAAATAAACAATCTCTCAGATTCATTGTTTTTCTAAATATTTTTTGAAATTCATTTGACTATAGTTTACAAGTTTTATTTTTATAAATAAACAAAAGTCGATAAAAACTCTTTAGCTTACTAAAATTTTTCCTTATTTTTTCCAAATAATTTTGGTTTACGAAAGTAAATTTCATATAAAATTCTTATACTAATTGTCTGGTATATTTTTATTTGAGATTTTATTCAAAAACTTTTGGTTAAAAAAACTGTTTTTGCTGTAGTGGCTTCAAATTGATATAAATTATTTTTTTCTTTTACTAAAAATGGGATAGCTAGGATTCGCATCATCTCGTATTAGGCCCGATTTTATCAAAGAAAAAATTATCTTATTTTAGTTTTTTAGTGTTTTCTAATATTTTTTATTTTATCGAATACTAAGTGCTTTTAGTAAAATGTTTTTGACCTTCACAAATTGTGCGGTGCTTATATATGTATTGCACAACAACAAAAGCATTGAATAAGTTTTGAAATTCAAATTTTTACTCTTAATTGTTTGGATTTTATTATATGATTTTCTTATTCTAAGACCATTAAAAGCATGAAACAGTGTCTAAAATCCAAAGCCTCATATAAAATTTAATTTCTTATTCTCTAACTTTATTATTTTGAATATAATCCTACAAACAAAAAAGCAATAAGTAATGGCAATATGCTAAATCTTGATTAGGTTTTGAATTTTTTACTACAAAAAGCATAATTCATAAAATTGAAAATCTTTAGATGAATTGATTTTAATTTTTAAGTTTTTGTTATACTTTTAAAGTTAATTCTCATATCGATTTTTAAATTTTTTTTCTAATTTGTATTTGAATATTTATTTATTAATTCTTAAATACTAAAATGGCGAAATACTTTGCGTTTGATATACCAACATGAATTTAATCAATTGAGAAAATGTTGCTGGAACAACTGAGCGCAGATAAATTGATTTGATCAAAGATGGTGTTTCGATACTGACATGCAAGATGGTCTAGTATATCAAATACAAACGCCTGTCCCGTAAATCTGATTAATGATTAATTTGACATATCTTAGATCTACGAAAAAACATCTAAGCTCTCATTCTCACTCTTTCATGCATGTAAAATTTATGAATTTAGCTGTTAAATGCAAAAATGGTTAGTAATTATGGATTACGATAATAATATTAAGATTTTCCTTTATATGATAGTTTCATATCGCCCACGTAAATTTTTCTAAATGTAAAATCGCTAATTTGATTCAAAAAAGCAGAAATATCAAAAGTTAACTAATATTTGAAATAATTTTTGAATTTTCCATTCTAGATTTTGAAATCAATGGATGATTTTAAATGGCAAAACACTGATTTTTTGCCGATTTTGATCATCGTTATTCTGAATGAAATCATGAACTAAAATTCCGTTGATGTAGTGTTGAAAGCTTTATTGCTTCCTTTTTGTTCACGGAACTCCTTTAAACATTTAATATCTGTTTTTTACGATGATTTTTTAACACGCTACTACTTTATATGTTTTTAATTAAGAAAATAATTTCAAAAAGTCGCTTGCCACACTTGGTTAAGATAACAGCTGGGCAGCATCTAAATCGACTAATTAGAATGGATAAAACTGTTTGCATATTATTTTTATTTAAATATTAATTTGGTTTCCAAAAGCCTAAAAGTTTGTTTTTTCCTCTAAAATTTATTTCTTACTTACTAAATGCTTATGTACTAATAGCGAAAGACATTGCTTTTGATTTACCAACATGTGTTTAATCAATTGAGAAAATGTTGCTGGAGCAACTGAGCGCAGATAAATTGATTTGTTCAAAGATGGTGTTTTGATACTTGCATGTAAGGTGGAACTAGTATATCAAAAATCAACGACTGTCGCGTATATTTATTGTGGTTAATTTGACTTAATATCTTAAATTCTAGGAAAAAAGTAACTTCAATATTTCATGCATTTAGTGCTTATGATTAAATTGTAAAGTACAAAAATTGTTAATAATAATTGATTATAAAGATATTTTTTTAATTACATCTAATATTAATAATTGTATCATATTTTTTTTAAATTTATTATCTCAACGTGGTGATAAAGAATAAATGAAACTTTTTTGTTTAGAATGTTGCCAAAGTTTGGTTAATTGTTTCCAATGTTTAGTTTGTAGTTGCGTTCCAATCTCACATCTATTAAGTACTCTCGAATATTCCTAAATAACAAAACGTCTATTTAGAGTACTCGATAGCACTTTGCGCAGAAGGTGCAACGGACCTATTGGGTTAATTTCATAGGATAAAGATAGATAAACTAATTTACGTTTAGTCTATACAAAAAAAAAATTAAAATCATCAAAATACTTAAGACTTTAATCTTTACTAACTGTTAAGAAATAAACGAAATATAAGAGCACCTAGTCCGGATAATCAGGAGTTCGTTACGTTTTTACATCATTTTCTGTTTTTTTTTTTAAATTTACAAATTTGACATTTGTTGTAAAAATTTGCAATTCGTTGAGAACATGTGAAATTCGTTACAACTGAAAAAACAATCTTTAACACCTACGCTGATAAACATTTATGTATTCAATTTAATTTTAACATTTAACAAAAAAGGGCCTAGTTTCCCAGTTTTCTTTTGCGAAAACTTTTAATAAATACCAACTGGTGTTTCATAAAAATTCAACAAGAATATTCTGAATTTGAATCGAAAGTGAAAAAAATCGTTGCATAAATTATCATATATTGTGCTGAAACATCTGCACAATTACAGACGAATCGACTACGAGATGATTCTAATTAAAAATGCTAATTACGACAGCAGCGGTGGTAAATGTCGCTAATGAAATTCGTTCGTAAATCATAAATGGATGCAATACCAGCTATTCAATGTGATACAAATAATTAAAGAAAAAAATATCCTTCTTGCCACATTAACATTTTAATTTTACAGCAACAGAAAAGGAATGTGAAATAAAAAAAGAATCCGCTGATTGTTTTTTTCTTTCTTGTGTTTCTGAAAATATTATATACACGATTTTGTTTTTATTTCTGTTAAAGTTTAGGAATTGGCATTTTAACCATTCACTTAATTATAATTTTTATATATTAATCATAATAAGAATAATAATAGAAGTAATAATAGTACTAGAAGACGAAATATAATTTAGTTTGGTATATCAATTAATATGCGTTTAGTTAGGAATTAGTATACATATTTCAATTCTAATTGTAAGTATAATTTTTTTACTTGTTTTTTCTCTTTGCAAAACAAACGTTTTACACTTTATTCTTTTAGGAGTTTTTGAGTTGCTTTTATTCATAAAATAAATTTTTAAGAACGGACAATCATTTCTAGCGCGAATTAACGGCACAGATAAGTAGAACAACAATATGAACAAACATTAGAAAAGATAAAGCCTTTGTCATTCAGTCAATCCTAATAAGTTAAAAGTAAGTGTATCAAAATTCTAGTTATCTATACTGACAAAATGCACTGATGATTGACCTAAATTTTCCCAAAATATACAAAAATATACTGTGACCGTTTTAATACATTAACCAAAAATATAAATCATACTTTACCAAATAAATGAAGAAAAACTGAAGAAGATTTAGGAGTGGGAAACAAAGAATCCAAAAAAAATATAAATAGGGCGGAACGAAAACGGAAGAGAGACACAAAAAAAAAGTTTTTAAAATAATAAATTTCACTTCACCCAATATTTCTCTTTACATATTAAAATGCTTAATAATAACTAAAATCAAAACACTTTAAAAAAAAAAAAGAAAATTTCAAGTTTTCCCTTAAAATAGTTAATAGCGGTTGTTGCTGCCTTTAAAATTTATCAAAGTATCGTCCTCAAGGACTCAAGTCCTGATGCATGGTTGGATCATAACCCATGCTGCCATCGTACGGTTGCTGTTGATCATAGCCACCCGATCCAAGTGAATATCCCATCGAGTCCTGTGGTGGAGCAGGAGACATCATCGGAGTTGTTGTACCACTCGGAGGACCCGCCATTGAATAGGGCGAAGCTCCGGCTGCTTTCTTGGCCGCATACAGATTTGCCTCCTCTTGTGCCTTGCCGATATTCTTTTTGTAGCGAATACGTTTGTTTCCGAACCAATTCGAGACTTGTGAAACCTTATAAAAAGTTTAAACATCACGTCAGTATTTTTAGTGTGAAAATTCAAACATTTATAAAAAAAAATAATTGCCAATATAGATTCATATTTCTAAAAATGAATAAATGTAAAATATCGGGAATGAAGAATTATGAAAATAATTTTTATTTCATAGCCAACTGTTGACCCCGAAGTTATATACAGCCCTATTCCAGTAACCGGCGGGACGTGTACGCCGCGGGATTTGGCGTTTCCCGCAGAAAATTTGCATTCTGCTAAACGCAATTGTCCCGGCGTGTGCCGTGGTGCTGAAAACGTTTTACTTTCGGTATTACACTAAACGCACCCGCGAATGTTTTGACTTTTCCATACATTTATTTCCCGCGAGTAAATCGAACAAATAAAACTTCATGCGTATCAAATCAGCAAAACTCTCAAAATAGTCAGCGCGGGGCTGAATAAAACTGCGTTTCTACGTGTTATAAGAAACTGCGTTATAAGAAAATTTCATTCGATCGAGATAAAACTTGCGTGGCGTATACACGTCCCGCCGGTTACGGGAATAGGGGTGATAGTAACTAGCTTGTATACACGCCGTTGCCGCGTTCAAGTTTTTTGTATAAGTTTTCTTGCACCAAAAACCGAAAAATAAATAACTTTTAAGTTTAAAAAAGTCGTTATGCCGAAAAATCGTCGATCAATGAGTTCAAAGCTTTCAACGACTTCGATTATGATTGAGAGTTTAGGCCAGGGGTCGTCAAAATAACTGTCGCTCCCTTTACAATCAAAATTTATAACCACTACAATTAAAATACAGTTCAATGAAACACAACCTTCCACGGCAATGGCTTGACACGAACTGATTTAAAATGAAATGCGTCATGCTAATAATGCACCGATTCCAACTCAAAGCACAATTCGTTTTATTCCTGCGATCCGAAGCCGCAACACACAAGCATTACAGCACACAATAAAAGGTCGATTATAGTGGCTACGCTGTTAAAGCCAATCTCTGTGATGAGCCAGCCGAGCCACTAGCTGATGATGCCTGGTTTAGGCTCACTTCTATTTTCAATTGGCCGATTGGCAATCGTAGCTGCTAACAGTGCCTGGTCGGCCGATTTCTGTGCCATCCGAAACGGGCGTTGATGAGTAATATCGTTTATATATAAATATATAGCGTTTGATCTATCTACATTTTAAAACAATGAAATTATTACACATAATAAAAACCCACACAACTTTCAAATTTGACATAAGATGTGCTGAGCGCCTGGACCAACGGCGCCTGACTTAACACGTTGGCTGCCAAAGCCTTTTCAGGATTTTGATCGTGCAGTGCCAACGTCTTTTCACGATTTTGGTCACCTGAGGCCAACTTTTTTTTGTTATTTTTTGTTTCTTTGTGCCTAAAAATCATTTTTGACTACACGCGACTTTATTATTGGTCCTAATTTTGCAGTTATAACGGTTTTTTTGTGTGCCTGGGAGAACATGGCCTGGGAGAACATAAAACATCCTGTGGGGCCACGTCGCACGAAAATGTGCGACGCGGCCTCATGGTGACATTTGGGTGTCGCACGAAAACGTGCAGCCAACGTGTTAATGGGAGAAAATTTTTCCTGACAGTTGGTCTCCCTAACGGTGAAATCCCTTCAGGAGATAGCAGGTAAGGTGGTTTACAGAAAGGGGAGGAGGTAGATATTAATGGACGAACATTTTAATGCGGTTTTGTATAGGCTAACGGTAAAAAAAAGAAATGCTCACAACTTTGCCTTTTACCACAATTCGCTAACTTTATTTATTCTTTTTCAGTTATTCTCATATTAATAAAAAATATCAGTTGTGATCAACACAAAACTTTCCTCAGCAATATTTAGTTTCAGAAAAAAAATGTAAAAAATAACATTTTTTCCAATAACTAGATACCCGTTAGAGATACAAAAAAAACCGTTTAAACAAAAATGTAGGAAATTTTATATCCTTTAAATGTTGTTATATTAATTTTTCCCAAAAGCCAATTTTTTTCAAAAAGCGGTTTTTTTTCAAACAAAATTGTATGGGATGTACGTCACGGTATTATATAAAAAAATCAAGTCTCTAGCTCAACGCGTTCTCGAGTTCTTTAAGTTAGGTAAAACGGACAGACAGACAGACAGACAGACAGACATCTTCATAATTTTGCATGAAACGAATCTCGTATTGATCCGAAAGTTTCTATCTGTCCCCTTCGGTATCCGCCATGAATACCGTACAAAAATAATAAGATTTTGCTAAATATCTTTCAAACGAGGAAACTTATCAGACCAATACTAAAAACAACGAACTCTCTTTTATCGTAAATCAATATATTTTACCATTCTCGAAATATTTCGGATTTTGAACAAAAGGAAATGTTATATTCCTATATCGGTCATGTAACCTTTTGCCCCTACTAGGACAATATTCTTTTGATAATGCTACTTCTCAGACTCTGGAAAATGCTTATAAGTAGAATGACCAAAGTAAAGGTTCGAGCCCTCTGCATTGAAATTGCAGTGAATGAGTCAGGTCTGCGATGACTTGTTTGAACCTGGTTGCACTTACAGTGATGCATGTTGAATGCATCACTGTAAGTGCAACCAGGTTCAAACAACAGTTTCGAAGCAACGTCGGCTCGTAAACATTAAAATATTTGTGCCGTGATTTGTTTTTTTTTCTGGTTTCGTGTACCAGTTAAATAAAAATTCGTTATTCTTAGTTATTTTTATATAGTGCTTTATAACGGTAAGTTTCTTCCCAATTGTAGCGATGTTCTGCGTCTTTAACAGTAATAATTCCGATTCGTTTTTGAAGTATGGAACGGTTACGTAAAATCATATCCTTCACAAATTTTTCGATTGCATGCATCGTTAAAAATGGTTTTATTGTTTTTCCACACAGTTCATTGGGACATATTGTCCCACAGTAAATCTTTATTGGGATGAATATATCTCAGAACAACGTATGTGCCTAACATTTTTTCTCTTAATTTTTCTTTATCTAGCACAAAAATGTTTGTAGCCTAAAACCCCAATCTTCAGAAAAATTCTGGGGCCAAAGGGTTAATACAATGGTGGCATAACTCAAAAATGAGCAGTTTAAAGTTAATGATGCAGAATTACTAGTTTTGACTTGTTCTTTCGTCTGATAAAACGTTTTAGTTCTACAAGAAATACTCACCAGAGCATTTGTAATATCTTTGTACTCATAGTACAAAATCACGAAATCCAAAACGTTAAAAATTGTCCCCTGAAAAATCAGGTTTTTTTTATGACACTATTGTATTCAATGAGCGATATAAGCTAATATTCGTGTAAATTGAACAGAATCGTAGCTTCAGTATAAGAAAATTATGTGCTGTTTAGATGAAATATTTATTCAGTTTTAAGTACAAATATTACCAGTTACACATCCAATTGGGGGCTGAATGTGGGGCGGTTGAAGTTAAAGATAGGGCGGGTAAAGTTGAGAAGGGGAGGAGAAAAAGGGGCGAAGGGAAGGGTAAGGAGCAGAAGGGTAAGGGGGTGGGAAGGAAAGGGGGGTAAATTGGTGGTTGGGGTGGCTGGCGGTGAATTTATAAGACCTATAAGTGACAAGCGGATAAAAAATGCTCTAATTCTAGCTCTATGAAAAGAAAATGGAAAAAAAATATAAAAGAATGATTCTTTTCGATTCTTTTTCATTCGTGAATCGAAAAGTCGAGTTAAAAGAGGTTTCGATTCGCTCGTGAACGAATTAAACAGTTAAAAATCGGTTTCAATTCATTCACGAGCAAATAAAATTCTTCGTGAATTTTACTTTATAAAATTCGGTTCGCAAAAGAATTTTATTTTCGATTCGCAAACCGAATGTTTCCGTACCGTGTTTTTTATAAAAAATAAAAAAATCTTAGGCCAATTTGATTTGTTGAATGTTGAATTTCATGCGCAAATAGTCAATTTGATAATTTTTGACTGATCAGAAAAAAGACACATAAATAATCCATCAAGAAAACTGAAAAATTGTTAAAACCGACACAATAAAATGTTAAGAAGAACTTACTGTGATTCCACATTTTCGTGCCAGTTCCTCCTTAGCTTCTTCGGATGGATACGGATTACTCAGATGACTATAAAAATACTCATTTAATATTTCTGATGCCTGCTTGCTAAAATTACGTCGTTTTCGTCTGGCATCAAGGAATCGTGACCGCAATATCATGACAGCTTCACAGGTCGATTGCTTTAGTTGCATTTGAATGGAACTGAATTTCTTGTGAATTATTTGCACCATCCGTTCAATTTCTTTCGGTGTTATGGGCCTTAAAGACACAATTTCAGGGAAAAAAAAATTATTTATTGAAAATTATTGATCTAAGCGGAATCATTTCACAAGCGATAATGATGAAAAAGCACATCCCTTTTAAATTAAACCAAACAAACAAACATATTCATTTTATTCTAATTCTATTAAAATTTATTCCATAAATTTTTAATAAAGCATCCCTTAAAGGGGGCCATATTCCGGTAAGGCTCCACAACACAACACCGCAAGAGAACGCAACTGCACGAAGAACAAACAAACAAGAGACTAAATAGATTTAGCTGATATTACCTTGTACGACTTTGCTCCCTTAGCAAATTCATAACATGTGTTGTGAACTCATTGCACGCCTGCTCGTATTTCTCCAGCTCCTGGTGGTAGATCTGTCGGATTTGTGCCAATTTCGCTCTATAGTCCGAATGTTCGATTGCATTGTCTGCACCATCAATTGATAAAGATGTACCTATCAATTTTTTCATATTTATTTTGTATTTGTACATATGTCATTTTTATCATAAAATAGCAACAGTATTTTTTGTTTTAACAATTGTCGTTAAGCGTTATTTGTGTGAAAAATTATTTTCATTTTCTGGCGTTCAAGGAAATTTGTTTAACAAATAATTTCTGTTGATCACCTTGACTGGCAGCGGCAGCTGATGCTGCAGCGGCGCCTCCACCACCTTTTTCAGGTCCGGCCACACCTTCGGCGATAAGCATGTTGTCCAAACGCATCAATTGGGGATCTGGTGGTTCCTCTTCTTGGGTGTTACGAATGGAAAGCACTAAAAAAAAATAGAAATAAAATCGGTTTAAAAATTCATGCAATATTTTTTTTTAAATGAAATTAAACGTTTTTCAATTCCAGTTAAATTTATTAAATTTTACGGTTTTTTGTACCTCTATCAGACCTACTCTGGAATTTGGTCTATCTTTATTTGATTTTTAATGAAAATGTAACTTTCATTTGGTTAATAATTCTTGTTAAAAAAAAAAACAAATTTAATTTGTAAAAAAGGTAAAAAAAAATTTAATTTTATTATGCTCATTTCTCTGGAAATTTGAAATTTAAAGAAACCGTACATCTTTTGAGGTGGCCCAATTATCAAGTCATTTTTTTAACGTCTCCGTAATTGTTAAAGTGTTTCATGGGAAAAGCGTGAGATATCGATGAAAACTAGTGGTAGTCGACGAAAGGAGCCAAGTCTGATCAGTACGGCGCGTGGGGCAGGAGTTCCCAGCCAAGTGCAGAAATGGTGTCTCTGACAGCTTTCGCTGTGTGTGATGGGGCGTTGTTGTGCTGCAAAATTACTTTTCCATGTCCTGTAGTTTTTTCGTCAATTCTTGATTCAAATGAATCATTTTTTGACGGTACTGGACATTATCAACTGTTTCACCTGATTTTCGAAACTCATGGTACACGATACCACCAAATGCACGGCATTGTCTTTGTAAAGGGAAAGAAATACATTTATTTTAAAAGCTTTTATTTAGCTTGCTTTCGAATCTGTCTGTTTTAGTTTGTTTGTCTGTCGGAGTCAATTCTTGCAATTAGTTTGCCCACTTCCACGCATCCAATTGACTTGAAAATTACGTAAGTTCGATGACAATACTATATTTTCATTACTTCGTTCTTGTAAAAATAACGGAAGGTCCTATAAGGATAACGTGATAATTCTCTCCCAAAAACTTCCGGAAAAAAATCTCATCTGGAGGTTTTTGGGGTCGTAAATCCGATTCTAGAGTTATAAAATCTAAAAGAATAACGGAGGAAAACGTGGTTACCCTTTTCCTCAAATTTTCCGCAAAATATTTCATCCAGAGTTTTTTTGTGTCGCTGAATCCGATTCTGCAAATAAGAAATCAATAAGGATAATGGAAGGTCATGTAAGAATAACGTGATTATCTTTTTCCGCAAAGTTTCCGGAGAAAATCTCATCCGGGATTTTTGGGGTCGATGAATCCGATTCTAGAGTCAAAAAGTCCGTAAAGATCAATTCAGACTAACGATTGTGATTACGACCAATGAGATCAAAGCTTATAACGATAGGAAAATGAAAGCTTTGATCTCATTGGTCGAGGAAGCTCAATCGTAACCGCAATCGTTAGTCTGAATATGGATTAAGAATATCTCAAGGATATATATTCGAAGACTAAAAAGTTTGAACAAACGTGGGGAAAGACAGACGTCATTTTGGATTTTTAGTCATACTAATCAAAGACGAAATGACTAAGAATAAAATTTAAAATAAAACCTTTTTTTTCAACTCGTAATTATATGAACATATGAACATGAAGTTTTAAGTTGTTCATATAACAGGTATTTAATCTCAATATTTTCTAAGCATTTAATACAGCCGTTCATATAATAGAATATTCATATAATCGCGAGTCTACTGTATTTAAAAATATCATCACTTCTGAATCGTCTAAACCAACGCACTCAAGCGTTGGGACAATGTTACCGTAATTTTTGACAAGTAAACGATGGCTTTCATTCGCGTTTTTGAGGGGAAGCCATCGTATACTTAGCAAATGCTCTTTATTTGCCTCGAAACTCGACATGGTTACCTCCTGAAAAAATATGGTATCTTAAGCTCTAATACTAATGAATAAATATAAGCGTTTAGTGCGAATTTCATCCTTAAATTCGGTAAAATTAGTAAATTAAAAGTGTTTTGATAAACTACTTTGCCCAAATTACTTTGCCAAGTAGTTTCAAATAAGTACTTTAAGCGTGGGACATGGGTATTGAAAAACAAAATAGAACCATTGTACTTTCAAAGTACTTTGAAAAACTACCGGGAAAGCACTTTTTTTCCTGCAGGGTTACTAGAATTGAAAAATTAATTGGTGTCACTAAATGATACAGTCATTCGAAGCGAAAAACATCAAAAGTTTATCTGTCGCTGAAATAACATATTAGAGAAAAGCTATCAATTTCTATTGGTGATTTAAAAAGATTTCTTTGAAATTCGTGTATACGCTATTTGAGCAAAGATGTTCTCAAAAGCAATTCTTAAATATTTAATCACTTTAGAACCAAAAATTCTGTGATGACGGCAGAAATCCACATAAAATCATAATTAAATTTCTGAAATATTTATGGCGTTTAATAAATATTTCTGGTGTTTGTATCCAATTTCGACCTGACCTAAAAGCCAACTTATTAAAAAAGATCCGTTCCTTTTTGGAAATTTTATCCCCAGCATCCCTAGCAGCAGTAGCCGCATGGCTATGTTAGACTCTTTAAAATTTAAAAATAAACAAATGTTTTGCTATTGAAGTAAACTTTCACGCATCCACAAGTGTTACTTATAGATCCTGCTTTTTCCATTTTATACTGCGGCTAAATCCAACAGTGTTTCTTTATTCCATGCACGACCAAACTTTCTAGTCGAACGAATGCCGTGATCTCGTGTCTTCTTCTCCTCCCAACAGAAAATATAATATTTAATCACAGATACGCAGACGTCGACTTTATTCTTTCAACCCCAAAAGCGACTCCTGATTCCTGATTCTGTATGCCCCATTCTGCTGGCATTATCCTTTTGCGAGTGAACGGAAAAAGAAACAAAAGCACAAAAAAAAAATCAAGCGAACGAACGAAAGACCGAAAAAAATGTTACAACATGAAAAATCTAACCAAGAACGACTGACTCTTAGTGGTGCTAAATCCCCCTTGTAGCCCATTTAGAGCCAATTTATATGCAGAGTCTTCGTCAACCGGATATTATGAGTTCTCCGCAAAGGCAAAAATTCTTAGCTTCAGATGGTGCCAAAATCACACGATGAAATTCTACATTAAAATATAATTTCTTCTTTATGCCAGCATAAGTCCTACTATCGTCGTCGTTATGCTGCTATCCTTCAATGCTGATCTAATCTGATGTGTGTGTCTGAGAATTTGTTCGCAGCAGTGATTTGTTGGCGATGCGAGCAACGCTTCAAGGAGTCAAAGATCACAAAAAAAATTGATAAAACGAAATAAATGAAAACACCACAGAAAACAAAAGCAAAAACATAAAAATCTTATCAATAAAAACATAACTTGATATGAATAGAAAAAAGCAAAGCATAAAAAATCCAAGGATATTTGACGATGAGCCAAGAAAACGAAATAATAGCAGTTTTGTTGAGACGGACGGAAACAGTATAATTCAGAAGCATCTGAGAAACTTTCAAAAAGTTTTGCGTTCGGATTTAATTTGTATTATGGTGGAATGGCCTAAGATCATCCAACATAGAGAGGGCAAAAAGTAAACTATATATAATACAAATACGGGTACAATGAGAAAATTCTATGATAAAAATGCTAAATCAATAGACATGCACAAGCTTGTGACTGCAGACAGACAGTTAAAAATTTATTAAAGGAACAAACATAAGTTTTACTTCCAACAGATTACTATTGATTTTCATTTCTATGGCTGTTGGAAAGGACAAAAAATGCCCATAAAATCCATTTGTCTCTTCCGATATGTTGTTATGAAATGAAATCAAGCATCAGAATAACCCCACCCAGAAGTTTATATAGTGAGCAAAACATACACCACAGAAAACAAGTATAGCCGAAAATGAAAACGAAACCAGAACCAGTATCGCAGTAGGGTTGTTCACTTCTGTTTCATTTCAACATTGATAACACAGTGAAACATATTCACATTGAAGAAGCAATAAATTTTGGCTAATGTCGCATGAAAGGGCAATGCAATAACATGACAGTAAAAACGAACATTACAGCAGTCCTCTAACGTCCCGTCGAGGACGACAAGTGTTTTATATAGCACTCGGGGAGGTGTTGTTACTTAATTTCATTTTACCATGGAATCAAATATACATACCAAAAAACCCAAAAAAATATCCGTTTTTCATTTAGGTTTTGGGATACGAACAACAGTCAGCAGGTAAGGTTAATATTCGGAAAGATACCATTTTCGTACCGCAATTATAAGTCAAAGATAGTAAAAGCAGAAGCCACAGGCCGCCTGCTCTCCATGTCAATCTCGTAGTGGTAATCCTTTTATTTCGATATTTTGACATAATCCGATTGTGTATGAAATCTACCTGATTTGCTAGACTCCT
Organism: Chrysopilus asiliformis; assembly: GCA_964034945.1. Taxonomy (NCBI): domain Eukaryota; kingdom Metazoa; phylum Arthropoda; class Insecta; order Diptera; family Rhagionidae; genus Chrysopilus; species Chrysopilus asiliformis. The sequence goes on along the minus strand of OZ035963.1, from coordinate 44,958,397 downwards.
CCGAATTTTTATGAACTTTAACAAATTACAAGTCATACCGCACGTTATCCTAGGCTCGAAGGCTTTTGACACTCTATATATATATAAGAATCATAAATAAGTATACTAGATTAAAAATTGAATCCCCTTTCTAATCTAACCTTAGCGCGATATTACACACGGCAACTTTCGGGCTTACTTAAGCCGATTTTTGGGAGAAACGACTGAGGAGGGAAAAGTTGCCACTCGAAATCATGGCTTATCGACAATCTGAATACATGCAAAGCGTGTGAACCGGTTTGGGAAAAGTAGTAGGCAGAAATCATTTTCGTTCTGACCGTCAGCAGGTAAAGATCTTGGGAAGTATATGAGCAGCAGCAATTTCAATGGTTTGAGTCCACACACACCCATATAAACTTGTGTAGCATATGCAAACAGGATTGGCTTATTTAAGCCACACATTGGCTTATTAAGCCCAAAAGTTGCCGGCTTAAATAAGCCCGAAAGTTGCCGTGTGTAATATCGCGCTTACTCAGAAAACCGAACTTCTTTACACCTGAGAACCGCAAGCTTTGCCGCACTTTCTTAGAAGAACTTTTGGAAAACATCAAGAATATTTCCATATTTTTCGGTTAATGCGTGAATTGAAATCTGTGGACACAGCAAATGAAAATTTTACACGTGCTCTAAACCAGACGCCCAGCCAAATTTTATCGGGATTTTAATGGGGAGAACAGTAAATATTCTTTTTTTACTGTTTTTCCAGTAAAATTTACCGTTTGAATCTCGACAGTGGTAAGATATTTTTCAACACAACATTTTAAAAGTATATAAAATAAAATATTAATGGCAAAAAATATTTAATAACAAATAAAAACTAATTAGGTTAAAAAAACAGTTACCATAACCATTCAAATACTTCAAAATTTTCAAAAAACAATCGGGAGGTTTTTAAGATTTTACTGTGATCTCATTTAACTCGTAAATTTTACTCGGATTTCCAGTAAAAATTAGTGTTATTCCAGTAAAAATTACTGTTATTCCAGTATGAGAATTTTATTGGGAACACAATGCAATATTTCCTTAGAGGAACAGTAAATTTTTAATAAAATTTACTGTTCGTCCCAGTAAATATTGCATTTTTATCCCAATAAAATTCTCATTATCATCATCGTACTTCATCGTGGTTGCCTTTTTACTGGACTCTACTAGAATCTGATTTAGACAAAAAATTTAACTTGATCTTATCATCCTTTTTTTTTTTGTGGCACAATGTATTGGCTATGGGAATAAGTTCTTAGCGATGCCGCTAGCGGAGCACGCGTCCCCATCCATAATTACATGGCTTTGGAAGGTGTATGTGGACGGAAACAAATCCGCATCGGAAATGTTCCTATAAAATATGGGAAAGATATCATAGGACTTGTTACACCATTTTGTAGTAAAAGCTTCCATAAATATTGGAACTAGTCCTAGTTTTCGTGGAATCATTACTATGTAACACATGGATCAATAAGTCCCGAGACTAACAATGAAAACAACATTTTTTTTGCAAAATTTTTTTTTATTCATCAATATAATCACCTTTTAGGGTGATACAATCGTCACGCCATGCGTATCCCAAAAAACTGACGCCATGACTTTGCCAGCTGACTGCTGCGTTTTCGGACGCTTCGGACGGCTTTCGCCAGCTGTGCGCCACTCAGATGACTGCCGCTTCGACTCTGGAGTGTAGTGATGTATCCATGTTTCGTCCATGGTCACGTAACGACGCAAGAAATCTTTTTTATTGCGAGTAAATAGCGATAAACAGCTTTCTGAATCATCGACTCGTTGCTGTTTTTGTTTCATCGAAAGCAATCGCGGCACCCACTTGGAAAAAACCCTTTTCATGCTCAATTTTTCATGAAGGATAGTAAATGCACTTCCATATGATATCTGTGTTATCTCAGCAATCTCACGGAGCTTCACTTTACGATCTTTCATTATAATTTTTGTCACTTCACTCACATTTTCCGGTGTAACGGCTTCCACAGGTCTACCCGAGCGTTCCGCGTCATTTGTGTCGGTACGACCACGTTTAAACTCGGCAAACCACCGACAAATCGTTGCTTTTGATGGACAAGAGTCCGGGTAACATTTTTCAATCCATTGTTTCGCTTGCACGGTGTTTTTATCCATTAAAAAACAATGTTTTATCAGAACACGAAACTCGGTTTTTTCCATTTTTTAAACAAACTACAAAACGACTTTACTCCAAGCTCGATAACTCAGCTGTTTCTGGTCCGATCGACTTAAAATTTTGACACGTTTCAAGCAAAGGTTAGTACTCTAGAAAGACGTGGTTACTGGTTTACTACGAGCGTCATCTCTGGGTTAGTCTCGGGACTTATTGATCCATGTGTTATATAGGGCTGAAAGAAGAACACAAGTCGCACCCGTTTCCAGGGCATCAATCTTGTATTGCGACGCGTCTGCATTAGAGCATTCAATCCCGGGTACCCGAAACCCGGGTACCCGGGAATCCCGGCCATTTTCTGGAACCGAAAACCGGGTTTGAATTGGGTAAAATTACCCGGTTTTCGGTGCTGAAAGTAAGCAATTTCTTACATGCTAAAATATCAAAATACTGTTCGTTCGCTGCTGAATATATACGAAATACATATTTGTAAGTACATATTTCTGTTAATAATAACTGTAAATTAAAAGATTAATGCAAAATTAAGCCATCCGATTACATTTTCTTTACAAAGTCTCTTTAAAACAACGACAATATAATAGATTTATATGCGCTCACAGAAAATATTAAATTTCCTGTAAAGTTAAAATGGTTTTTTTATGTATAGGCAGGGAACAACTATTATATAGAATGGAAAATAAGACCTTTCCTCATTAACTTCCACTAGAGTAAGCACTACACTATAGAAATTGGTTTTGTTGTCTTACACAGGGACTACATTAGGTTTTATTTCTGGTATACTAGCTGGTTCACCAAAAATAATAGCCTACTAGTTTTTTTTTGCGTGGGCCAATTCTGGTATGACATTTCAGTATGATTTTGAATTTTGACATGTCGTTAAACCGCGAACAGAAAATTAAAATTGCCAAAATATTGGCTTTAAAATGTTTGGAGGAAGAAGAACTTTTGATAAATTTGAAAAAACGAAGACAATATTGGGTAAATCCCTTTTTAGCATTACGGGATAAATATGATATCGAAGCTAAATATGATATACGAACGAATTCCTTTCATTTTCTTTTTCACACTTTCCACAGTTAAACTCAATTCTTTGGCAATATTTTCCCATGCTCTTTTTTTCAAATCAATTCTTCGATAATTATTTGATTTTGAATTCCACAACCATTCTTTTTCGCGAAAAATATTTATCAATTTAATAATTTCGCTCCGTGAAAATTTCGTTTCCGCCATTTTAATCAATTGAAATGTCAAAATCTGGAGTGATATTCCATAACTTGCTTCAAGCGTTTGTTTCGAGTTAGAAGAAAAAGTAAAGTTACGGAATTCCACTCCTGGTATACCAGCGCTGTCTACGAAAATGGTATACCAATGCGGTCTTACCAGAAAAACTGGTAAACCAGATTGGTCCACACAGGCTTTTTAGCGACCAATTTTGCTGGTATACCAGAAATAAAAGCTAATGTAGTCCCTGTGTTACTTCTCCTTTCTGCTGTCATACACTCGATGAAAAAAAATCAAATATGATGTTTTCTTATAATGCCACCCACAATCATTCAAAATGTGAATTTTTTAACTGTAATTTTCGGATGTACGCTTCCAACGCAAAAAATTTTGTTAGAGCTTTCCTTTCTATAATAGTAATTGTTCCGTGGTATAGGTTTAAATTTAATGTCGCAATTGCAATTTTTTACTGGTAATTTCTTATTTTTTCTTTACATTTTCAGCACCGGTTCCAGAACCGGGTACCCGGTTCTCGAAGATTCTAGCACCGAAACCCGGTTCCTTAAAATTGTCTCGGTGCTGAATGCTATAGTCTGCATAGACGCGTCCCCCAATACAAAAGTCGATATGTAGCGCGACGCGTCGAACAAACTTCGACATAAACCTTACGACGCCTTGACTAGCATCGATAAAGACTTTGTCGTTTACTTCGTTGCAATGAATTTCGTAAGAAGTGGTTTAAAACAATGCCAAAACCAAAGTAAATAACACCAAATTAAATATACATTATATTTTATTATGACAACTAAATTATAGGGAACATACAAACAAGCATCAGTTGGCGGCTCTTGTCAAATTTATGGGCGAAAATCTGTCACTTGCCACAGGTTCACTCGAAAAAAATGCGATGGGGAAAACCAAGAAAAGGATTTTATGGGAAACTTTCACCGATTTAAATGCTTTCAGTGATTTCAGTGCACTTCTAATTAGGCGTAAAATGATAGTTTTTTCTTGATTCGAATTATCCAAACCGAGGATATAAATTTCGATTGCACTTATCATTTTGACAGTTCGTGAACATTTTGCCCCAGCAATGTCAGATATGTTGACAATCAAGATGAAATAATGGAATGTGTGCTTTATGCCATACACAAACTGAACTATTTTGATAATCATGTCCTCTAAATTATTTCTTTCGACACACATGGCGTCGAGATATACGATTACAATATTGAGTCGCGTCGATTTCATCACGTCGAATGAAAGACGCAGACGCGTCGTAGTACAAGATTGATGCCCTGGTTTTTCTCGTTTTACCTCGACTCTAAACATTTTTCGATAGTGGTCAACATAATGGAAATTGAAGATTTTAAAATTTACAATATTTTTGTGCTGCACATCTCAAACCGTTATCAAGATTTATGGTAATTCAGTTTTTGGCGTTTTTCTCGAAAACCAGCTGGAACTTGATTCAAGCGTTTGTTTCGAGGGAGAAGAAAAAGTGGTATTTGCTATCTCGGCTTCTCTCTGTCATTTATTTCGGTCAAAACAGAGACAGCGAATACTTTTTTGTTCTTCTAACTCGAAACAAACGCTTGAAACAAACAAGTTACGGATTATCACTTCTGGTTTTTCATGGTGCTATCATCATCCTCAACACTACAGCTCTGGAAAAGCCTGGATCTCCTCAATTGAGGTTTCATAACAATTGGTCATAGTGCTATGTAAGAAATAAATTAAAGGAAATAATACTTCCGACAACGCGTTTTTTACTGTCAATCCTTATTTTTATTAATTCACGATATTATTGCATTTATATATGAACAAGTAAAGGAACCTTTTTATATTTTTGCTTTTAATGGTCAATCAATACCTTCTACCATTCCCGAAATATTGCACTTTGTACGTATATTCTTGTTGAAATTGAGGAGTAGGGATGGGCTGTGAAATCACAGCCAGTGATTTTTTCACTGACATCCGAAAAATAGCAATCGGAGGTTACTACTTCAAATCAAAAGGATTGAAATCATAGGCTATTCCTCTGTGATCGCGAAACGAGTGGCTTACTCAGTGCGCAACATACTATCAGTTTAAGGAACCAATAACATAATGGGATGAAAACATCAAATCGTTGTGATGACATTCTAAAAGACTTGGAAAACATATCCGGATCCCGATTTTCATTTTCTGGAATGTTTGGTAGAAACCTTCCAGATTTTTTTCGGTAAATTTATCGAACCCAGCACTTTGGGTGATGTGAATAAAAAAAATAGCGTTTGCTAAAACTGATATTTTTTAGCTAATGCAGACTGCATATAGACTGCATGAGCTAAAAAACATCAGTTTTAGCAAAAGGTATTTTTTTATTTACATCACCCTTTATTTAGAGTTTATAAATAAAAAAAAACATGAAACAAATTAAAAGCAAATGGCATTTAGAACAATAAAGTGGGGGACTACATTGTCGCCGTAAATGTTGTGTCGGGCCAATTCTATTTCGGCCTTAACGCTTTCAATGTTTTCACAGCTCAGCAATCACCGACATTTATGATCTGCGATTGCTACTTTTAGATATCAGTGAAAAAATCACCGGCTGTAATTTCCTTGCCCATTCCTACTTTCTTTATCCAGTGATCGCGGAGAGCGATTGTCTTTTAAATTTTTGTTCGTTGGGCTTGAATGGCTTCACCTATATATTTATATTTAATAAAAGTTAACTAATTTTTGTATTAAAAATGCGTTCACGCTTCCTAAAATCTGTGATTTCAATCTCCGATATTTTTCAGAGGTATTTGAAAATCGCAGTCACAACGTGTGATTGAAAAATAGCAATTTTTATCATTCTATTCAAGATATCTAAAAATATCCGCGTCATTCCAAGCAATCGAACCCACTTTATTTCAATGTTCTCCGTGGCTACACCTTTTTTCAGCAAAATAAGTTTCAATTTCACTCCATTAAAATTCCATATGATTTCAGTTGTTGCATTGGAGACTTTTTATTCACTATTCGTACGAAATTTTTAAAAATTCTGTATCTCTCAAAATATTGTTGTGACGAAATTCAAGATTAATAGTTTTACAAGAAAATAAAAGTCACTGTTTCGGAACAGTTTCTCCGAAATTTCCCTTCAAAGACGATTATCTCAAAACGATGTTTTGGCATTTGGTACACGATAATTCTCAAGTGAAAATATTAAACTTTTTTGCCAGTGGAACAGAATAAATATGAATTAACCAAAAGTTTCCTGATACATCAGTCATTGAGCTTCATAGGTAAGGCGTTAATAAAATTTCCAAAAATCTTCACAAGAAAATAAAGAACATAAAAATCAATTTATATATAAAAAAATCAGTTGTGGTCAACACAAAACTTTCTTCTACAAAATCTACGACCCTGCGCAATTTACGCTAGAGCCCTGTCGCGTTGTCAACCTAAGACGACCTCCCAATAAATTCTTGGTTTATTCAAAAATATCAAAAATGTACAAAATTTGAGATAACTTGAGAACGGTAAAAGATATCAATTTACGGTAAATGGCAAAAATGTAGAAAATGTTAACATCTTTAATTATTCTTTTAACTGATTTGTCGAAAAACCGTTAGTTTGCAAATTATTCGCAAAAATATGATTTTTTACATATTAATGAAAATATCTCAATAACGGTAAAAGATAACGGATAACGGTAAGAAACAAAATTGTGCAGAATTCCATTCTCATTAATTCACTTCATACATTCAGTCAGCAAAAACCCGTTAGTTTTCGAGATAATCGCAAAAAACTGTTTTTTTTTGGAAATAACGGTTTATCTGGATAACAGGTTGAGATATCGAGTTACAGCTAAAGACAAAAGTGTGGGAAATTTTATTTTCTTCAAGTTTTGTCATACTTAAGGCCACTAAAAAACGCGTAGTTTGAGAGTAAATCGAGAAAAACGAAATTGCGATTTTTGAAAAACCGCCATTTTGGATACTTCCGGTTAACGGATTTCCACCAAAAGTTGATAGGATCGTCCCATTTCAGGACCCAACATGCCTATAAAATTTCATGGCGCTAGCTCTATTAGTTTTTGAGAAATCTTGTACACAGACTGACAGACAGAAAGACATTTTTTAAATATGACTCCAATCGACTCAGGAGTGATCGGGAAATGTTTTTTAGGCAAAATTAAGAGGTCGAAATTTTTCATGAATACAATACTTTATTATACTCCGTAGAAGAAAGTAAAAATTGGAATGCCGAATGAAATTAGCTGCATAAATTGGACACACATTGCAATTATTGCTCCACAAAAGAAACATCTTTAACGGTATTATAAAAAAAAAATAAAAAATTTTAATGAAACAATTTCTTAATACGCAATAAAGTACTAAGAATTCAACCAAGTTTAATTTAGTATAATTTCCCATGACATTTTTCCAGCTTCCTTTCTATTTTAATCTAAAACCTTATTTACACGCAAAATATCACAAAACTTATGTTATTCTGATAATAACGTAAATTCCCAACTCACCTCATTAATTAGGGAAATTTCCCCCAAATTTATTAATTTATTTATTAATGTGCCACTGTCGGAACATTTCCAACTGAATTAACTTGAATTTACACAGCATTTTAATTGAATTTAGAAGTAGTCGGGGATTCAGATGCTAATTCATAAAATTTAAACTCAAAATATTTCTTTTTTTAACTGACAACAAATTTAACGATGTTTCAATTATTATCACATTATTCAAAATCAGAATCATAATCAGAACGTAAATATTACAGTGCATGAAACAAAAATGAAATCATATCAAATTGTCCGAAAGGCAATTGAACTTCAAGAATATCAACTAGTGGTTGGTAAAAGAATTTAACACTCGTAAAACATTTTTACGACATTTCTACTCAATTCCGCTGATTGTTATTGTTATTACGAAGTGTTTAAAGGCATCGATGCTAAGCACTTAAGCTGTCGTAAACTTTACAGGCGTTTTTATTATTAAGCAATAACATAACATTTCGAACCCGTTCAAATAGCATAAAACGCCGCCATCATCATCGCTACCGCCGCCCCGTGAATCCTTCGCAACGGCGGCATATTCTTCTACCTTTACACATTGTTGCTTGAAAAAAAGAGGGGTGGGGGGGAATAAGAACCAATAATACTTCAAAAGATATGCATAGGATTCCACAGCATTCGAAGCAGACCAAGGGGTGCTACTCTGCACGTGTCAACAGGATCTTTATCCTTTGTCCTCATGGAGGAAAACCGAATGCCAGTGTGTGACAGAATTGTGAAGCATAGAGGAAGAACACGATAAGACTACGAGTTGCCAGTAAAAGAAGAATAAAAGAAGGGGACAACCAAAATACTAGACCTGGCTAGTCAGCAGTGGTAAAATCACTCGAAATTACCAGTGCACCCCGTCAAAGTGGCGCAGCGTGGTGGCGTGAGCACAGCAATCCAAACTAGTCCCGTCATAGCTGCGATGAAAGTGGTCGTGACGTCGGAAAGCCAATGATAAGTGGAAAAACTTTTCATTTGCAGGAAGAACCGGCGCAGCCAGGACAGAAGAGTTTCTGGCAAAGGCAGTGCGGCGTGTTCGGGTGACATGATTTCCACACAAAGGAAAAGTCTGGCGAGCCTCTCCGAAAAGATTTTACGATCTTTTTATGGAGCTAGTAGTGGGCTGTAAAAATTTTACGCGATTTTTGTGGTTCATTTCAACTCATGTCGAATTGAATGGAGCCAAAGCAACCACAATGAATGCGTGTAGTATAAAATATCGGTTATTGTGGATGGGACACTAGCCGAGCAGACATACAACAATAACATCATCATGATGATGATGATAATGATAGGCAATTCAAGTTAAGTGCGGAAAATGTTTCAAAACAAACAACTTTGATTTTTCATATGGCATCTACGGCAAGATTATAATGAGATTCAATTAAAGGAGAAATCAACAAAAAAATATCAACAGTAACAGCCGAAGCAACGAAACTGACAAGTAAACAGTTGAAAGTGGGTAAAACCATCTCAATCGCTGGGCAGACATGTTGAAATCGAATTTAGATCGAACCGAAAATATACAACTGGTGTACAACTCTATGTTTCCATTTAAAATGGAAAAAAATCTTATCCAATGAATTGAAAATGATATTTTCAATTGATAAAGATTAACATCTCAAGGGATTAAGGCACAAGTTACATGTCAGTGGCAAATGCGCAGCCACACTCTGTTTTCTTAGTGGATTCTACTTGTTTTCTGTTGTTGGTTGTTTCTTTTGCTAACACAAAAAAAAACTGGAGATGAAGATTACAAAATAAACAAAAAAAAAAAAAAATCAACCACAAATAAAAAATTAAAATTTAACTGAACATCTTGATAGACCGACGAGTTGATCGTCACCAATGCCTTTTTTCAACTCCATGTCTAAATTTAAAAATGTTTCTCTGTTTTCAGCTCGAGCTTGGAAAACAACATTCTTGCTGCTGAAAAAGCGAAAAGATAGAACGAGACAATATTAACCTTAAAGATTACTTAAAAACTCGAGATCTTGAAAACTTGAAATCAACATCATTTTTGGAAAAATTCGAGCAATATTTAAAGTGGAAAAATAATGTGAAACTTTTCTCAACTATTACCACTTCAATACGCTATCAAATTGAACAACTTAAAACTTGATTTATTGCAAATTCTCTGGATTACTTTTAGTCGTACAACATTTTAGACTTTTAAACTGCAGATGGCAAATCAAGTTCTATTAAAAAGGGCAATCTAAATTAATTCGCAGTTTGAGCGTTTATATAAAATTTCAATTAATTACAAACACATACGTATAACATTATTATAGTTAAACAAGAGAAAACCGGCGATTTTTCAAAATACTGATTATCCGTAATACTGAAATTAGATGTAAAAGAGACCGGTTGTTTACTGAAATATGAAAATTCTTCTCATGCTTAAATTCAATTAAAAAATCAACAAATTTATACATTTAATGAATTTTAGGGGTATTTTATTCAGAAATTTTATTTACTTTTCCTAAATATAAGAAAAAAAATCACTTTGAAAGATTTTTTTTAAAAAAGCCCACACAAAAAAAAACGCACTAAAACACCATTAAAAAACCCAAGAAAGACCACAACAAAACCCAGCAAAAAATATTTCGATTTAATTGTCGATATTAGATAAAAATAAGTACAAGTGTGTTTAATAATAATTCAGGAACTTTTTCATAAGAAACGGACGTTTTTACTCTTTGTCATCGTGTCCATTACAAACAATTTTTAACGTTTTTAGCGACAGTTTGAAAAATTTTATTTTACTAATAAACTTAAACTTTTTTCATTAATTACAAGTATCACACTGTACTAAACGCAACTCCTCGGTTAACGCAACACCTAAAATTTTGCACTGTTGACTCTGTAAACGCAACTTTCAAAAATGATTGACTCGATTAACGCAACTTTTTTATAATCTGATATTGTTTCGGCCCAAAAAAGATAAAAAATAGTTACAGGAAATCTTTTATTGACTTTATTCTCTGTTCCTTGTTTTTATTTATTAAAGAAGTGGCCACAAAACAAGTCTGTTGTGGCAACAAAAAACAAACAAAAATATCGAGATTTTTTACCAAAAACTAATTTAAAAAAAAATCATAGTTATGTTTTGTTTATAAAAATTTTAATGAAATAAATCTTTTGTTCACTTATAGAATATTGTTTAATGGCTTTTGTTTCTTTTTTTGAAATATATCGGTACTGAATCGGTTATCGCAACTGACTCGGTTAACGCAACACGCTCTGGCCACTATAGTTGCGATTATCGAGGTCACACTGTAGTAATGTGGTTACAAAGGATAATAAAATTGAAAAATTTATTAATAATATAATTTATGTTCTAAATAATTTCGGTTTTTCTTATTTATATTAGGTAATACGAGTATCTGTTATTAATTATAGATTTTACCGTTTTATTTGCAATAGAAAAATACAAGATAATTCATTTTTAATATTAGATGTTAGTCAAAATGTTTTTAAGCATCCAATAAAACCCAAAAAAACGGGTTTTTCACTACCCTGTAATGCTACATTTGCCAGGCAAATCGTCAAATGCCCGTGAAATATATTAACATTATAATTGAAACATTATAATTGAAATTATCATAACATTATAATTGAAATTTTTTAAAACCGGTTCGTCTAAATTTTGATAACTTATGTTTAGTTGCTTTAATAATTTGGAAGGGGTAGGGGGGAGAAATGTAGTCTTATTGAATTTTGGGTCGTCTTTTGTCGCAACATTTATATAAGGGAGAGAGAAAGGAGCGGTCTGATTTCGCATGTTACCGAACTCGACCTCTATTTCTCGAAAAACTAGTGTGAAAAATTTCAATTCTCTAGTTTAATTCGTTGTCAAGTTATCGTGTCACGGACAGACGGACATTTTAAACACGCTGATCCAATACATGTATGTATTTGTCCGAAAATTAATTCTATGCGTCTATACTTTTATACCCTACTAGCAGACCCTTCGTTGCCAGCTTAAAGTTTTTTTTGTATAAATTTTAGAATGCCAAAAAACCAAAAATAATTTAAAAACTTTTGGGAAAAAATGGTATCCTTACAGGTCATTCCGTTTCGAATTTTGAAATTCCAACACCGGATTCGTGATAAGTAACCCTGAAAACTGCCAAAGCCATTGTTTGCGAGAAAAATTGGAAAAAGAACATTTGCGTTATCCTTACAGGAACTTCTGTTTCGAATTTTGAAAATCTAACATAGCTAAAAACCTGCTCCTGGCAACACATCATTTTGCAAAAAACCGCGTAAAAATCGGTCCAGTAGTTTTTGAGTTTTATATTCTCAGACAAACAGACTAACCAACAAACGATTCGCGGACAATTTATCGTAAGACAATTTATCGTATACATTTTGTCGTAAGGAATATTATTTTTACCCTTCACCCCTCCCCCCTCCCCTTCCCAAAGTAGATTCACGTTATCTTTATAGTTAATTTCCTGAGATTGGATATTCCCAATCCAAAAACCCCCTCTCCTAATTTCCTATAGAAAACAATGAAAGAAAGGATACTTTTGTTATCACCACAGGACTTTCCGTTTCGAATTTTCAAATTCTATCGTCAGATACAGGATTAGCGACATAGAAAATCCGTTTGATATTAATTTACTCGAAAACAGGATATTCGGGTCATCCTTATAGGACCTTTAATCCCCTAAAAACCCCCTAATGCCAATTTTTCCCGAGAAAAATGGGAAAAAGGATATTCACGTTATCCTTACATTCGTCGGAACAAACCCGGATTTAGGTATTATGGTCTTGAAACCAAAAACTTTTGTCTGTGGTGGAGTTTCTCCATAAGTTTCTACCTTAATCGTGTTTTCCTTCATTTTTTCACCTGCGGCGCAATTTCTTGTTTCGCCTGCGGCGCAAGGAAAAAAATACCATAAAAAGTTATTGAAAATTCACTTATTTTAGAAAATCACCGCTTTTTTCACACTTTTCGACTAATTTCGATGCATGGAAAATGTTCCTTTCCTCACCCGTCATCTATCCCGCAATTTTTAAGCAGAGAAACTAATATAGAGGCTTTTTCTAAGTCGAAAAATCGATTTAGAAGCCTTTTTTAGCAAACAAAACAAATTCGAGGCTGAAAAATTCTTTCCGTGGCCTTTTTTACACAGGAAAATTAATTTCGAGGCATTTTTTAGCAGGAAAATTAATTCCGAAAGTTTTCTTTAGCAAGAAAATTAATTTCAATGGATTTTTTAGCAGGAAAATTAATTTCAAGACATTTTTTAAGGAGAGAAAATACTTCCGAGCCTTTTAATTTTGAGGCCTTTTTTAGTAGGGAAATTAATTTCGGAACGGTTTGTATCTGAGTAATTGAATCCGATTGTAATTGCAACATGATTGGTATAATGAGGTTCAGGAAACTTGATTGTTTTGTAATTACTATTTATCGCTGTCGATAGATATCTAAAAAGTGATTTTTTTAGAATGCATATCGAAAAACCTTACTCCCTAGCAATATTGCGAATTTTCATTAAGATACCTTCACGTAATTCGAAGACACCAGGCGAGGGGTATCGAGGGGCGGGAAAAGTCCGGTTTGTAGTAGAAAAATCGAAAGCCCTTAGCCCCCTTAGTAATACTGTAAAGTTTCATTAAGGACGGACCACCCAATTCGAAAATACCAGGCGAGAGGTATCGAGGGGAATTTTCTCAGAGGTGAGATCTATCTAGATCGATTTCTTGTCCCCGAAAATCCCTAACCTCTAAGTTTCGTGAAAATCGTTAGGCGGGGTTTCGAGATCGTTTGTGCAGACAGACAGACAGACATTCCTCGTATTATATTATAGGATATGATATATAAAAGTATATTAGATTTAGTATACTCCGTAACGCATCGAACCAATCATGGGACACAAAAATGAATTACACCAGGGTCACAGTATACAGTAAGCAAACTCGAAAATAACCCAATTTACTATGTAAGAGTAAAAAGAACATACCATATTCATAGGCAGAAAACACGAGAGCAAACAGCACAGTCATATATGCGTGTAACCGAAAATTTGTAAACAAAAGCGACACAGCTGATCGGTATCTTTTGCATTTCGCAATGTGTTTTGCGTGAAATTTAGTCGGCATAAAGATTAAAAGCTAAATAAAATATCAGCGGAATACACGAAATAGTATGGAAACATGCTAAATTATAAACTTTCTGTTTAAATCACTCACTTCATTTCACAGGAAATTGAGAAAAATAATGAAACCGAAATCCACCCGACTCGTTTCCCATCAAATCAGAGCAACTGAAAGAAACAATTGCAAACGGGCATTGCCGTATCTGATTTTTCTGCTGTTGATTTTATATTTCAGAGGAGGGAAATTTAAAAATTGAAATCTGTTTTGACCACCATTTCTTATAAAAGTACAAATATTCTTCATTTTAGGTTGAAAATTTGGATAGAAAATTTAAATTGTCAGGATATAGTAGAAAAGCAATTAATATCAAATCTTCGGTCCATCAAAATCATTTTACAAACGACGTGATGCTAATTTCAAAGCAATAATGACGTTTGAGAAAAAATGCAGTACCAGTTTGGACTGAATTTCTAATTTTCTATATTCAAACGAACATAATTTGCAACTTATTTTAGAATTGTATTTAATTTCTAAGGCAAGAAATACATTTCGCAACTGACTAATCTGGTAACGTCGTTGCGGCTCTCATCTTTAACAGTATATTTCTTTCTCTGTTTCACTTTTATTAGATTCCTTTGTGGTCATATTGCTTGTTCATTCTTTGTACCCCAAAAATTTAAGATTTTTCTAACCAATTAGAATGCCTAGATTTGGGTATTTCTGGGTTATTCGTTTTCGGTTACACAGGTTATTTTCACATTTAATGTATGAAGTTTGTTTACTGTATACTGTGCCAGGGTGTTATGCCGCGGTCACATGACGCTATTTTGCCAGCCGCTGGCTGCTGTTGGTTAGTAGCGCTGGCAAGTAGCAACAGCAGCCAGCGTACTGAGAGGGTTCACACGATTTATATTTTAGTAGCGCTGGCAAGTAGCAAAAACAGTGGTTTGACATTTGAATCTTGGAGATTTTTTAAATAATAAACGTTACATACAAATTTAAATAAATAAACGGAAAATAACAAGTTACAACAAACAAACTTTACCACTTATCAGACTTTTTACAGCTCAGAAACCATGCGACAGGGTCACGTGATCCCTATTGTCCGATATTACACTTGGCTTATTTAAGCCGGCAATTTTTGGGCTTAATAAGCCAATCCTGTTTGCATATGCTACACAAGTTTACATGGGTGTGTGTGTGGACTCAAACCATTGAAATTGCTGCTGCTCATATACTTCCCAAGATCTTTACCTGCTGCTGACGGTCAGAACGAAAAGGATTCTGCCTACTACTTTTCCCAAACCGGTTCACACGCTTTGCATGTATGCAGATTGTCGATAAGCTATGATTTCGAGTGGCAACTTTTCCCTCCTCAGTCGTTTCTCCCAAAAATCGGCAAGTAAGCCCGAAAATTGCCGTGTGTAATATCGCGCATTAGCGCTGGCAAAGTAGAATGGTCTCTAATTCACTAGCGCTGCTAAAATCATCACGCTGCTGCTGGTAGTAGCAACGCACTAGGGTTCACACGGTGCTGCTGAAACGGCTGCTAACAGCCAAACAGTCACTAGCGCTGCCAAACCGGAATTAGGGATGACAAAAGATTTTGATATCCGCATGTCCGTCCGTGTATCTGTAAACAGCAACACTTTCGAAAGGGTTGAGCTAGAGACTTGAAAATTTTTTATAGCTACGTGTCTCGTAAATGGCAGGATAAGTTCTGGAACGTGCAAAATTTTACCATATAAAACGAAACAGTTTTTTGCAATTTTCTCGAAAGTGGTGAGTCATATTGAAACATTTATAAAGGCAAAATTTATTTAGAATAAGATTTTACATAAACTCATCTATACATCAAAATCCAATCGGATCACATTTCATGAGATGAAATATCCATTGTTTTTTAGATTCTCAGTAATTGATTAATATTTATCCCGTGAAATTTCTCATTACTGATGGACAAGACTTTATGAATATAATTTTCGACTGTATTAATTTTTTGATGTTTTCGATGATGTGAGTGGAAATTAATTAATTAATGCTGTTGGTTTTTGGTACCAATCAAATATTAATTTCTTCTCACATCGTATTACCTTAACATCCAAGAAAGGTAGCGTGCTTTCAACCTCTTCCTCCACCGTAAATTGTAGTTTTGGATGGAACCGATTGAGAGCGTTATATAAAACGGAGACATTTTGTTTTTGGTAAAACGGCAAACATATCGTCAACATATTTTAAAAAATTCTTAGGCTTTTCATAAAGTCCATCAATTGTGTCATTTAATAATTTTTCCATCGTAAGGTCAGCTAAAATGGGCGAAAGGGGGCTCCCCATAGGTAGTCCAAAAATTTGTCGATATAATTCATTGTCAAAAGTAAAATATTTACAATCTGTTATAGAGAATTTTAATGTGTCAATGAATTTGTTTTTAGAAATACGCGTGTGTTGTGAAATTTCATGGGATGAAATATGTAATAACAACATAGTCTATTGGCAGAATAACCCCCGTTGCACACTTCAACTAAGCTATGTGAGCGAGGCTAGCTATAGTTACATAGCCTAGCTGGGTTAGCTCACCTCGTTGCACACTTGAGCTAAGCCACGCGGCGATATTTTCGGTAAATATATGCATTTTTCCACTTTATCTGCAGCCATTTTTAGATATAAATTATTTAACGCGATTGAAAATATCCCGCAAAAGAATTCAATTTTCACGTTTTCCTTACACTTTTATGTCCACAAAATACTACACTTTTGCAAACACCGATTCTACACTGTATAACGCCGAAAATATTTATATGTGAGTGTCAGCGATGCCAGCGAAGTCGTTCGCGTAGTTGAGGTCTGAACTACGCAAGCGAGCTTAGTCCGCGTCGCCCATGACTACGTGATGTAGTTTCATAGTTTCGCTGAAGTGTGCGGTCGCCAATGCAAATGCTAAGGATTTTACTTTCAGCGAGAAACTTAGCTCACGTAGTTGAGCTCGCTTAGCTGAAGTGTGCGACGGTGGTAAAAGTCCTCCTGAAGAAGCCTGACGAGCATTTAATAAAAAATGTTCTAAAAAGGATTGATTAGTCTAATTCGATGACCGAGTAACCCAAGGAAACAAGTATATTTCATATAAAGTTTTTGACTCAGTAAAAGACCACATTTTTCTTCGTCAAGTTCAGGCGAATCAAAACAGGGAAATAATGACGTTGGATTCGTCCCAGTTTTGAGAAGAAACAAGGTAGATTTAATATTTCTACCGTGATCTATATCTTTTGATTATTCCACATTCCGAATTACGGACTCCTATCGAGGTGCATCAAATTTTGTAGACGATTCGAGTTTAAATTTCAAATGATCTCATTTTACTCAAACTGTACAAATTTCACTTAAAAATTAGACTCAAAAATGAATATTTTCGATCAAAAAAAGTCCCTCAACATACTGAAATAATGATGGAACTGCAGATACAACTTGCTCCAGATTTTTTGCGGAAACGCTGAAAAATATGTGCTCAAATTTCGCAACAATTCACAAAGCGTTGAAAAAACAGACGCTAAGTTTGCCCTTAAATTACTTTTGATCAAAACTTTATCAATTTTCGGAAAAACCCAAAATTTTATAGCTATTCACACTTCGCGCATCGTATATTTTAAATCGAGAATCTGAGTTGATTGGACAAAGCATAGGCATTTATTTGGTTAGCTTGGTTGAACTTCTTCTTAATTATCACTCGCTTCAAGCAGAGGTAAAAATATAATCATGTGGTGGGAATGGGTAATCTTCTCATAATAAAAAGTCAAGTCAGTCCTACGTTTGTCCGATTTGTTTATGAACTCTGAAAGTTTTTTTCTCTTCTTTTTTTCAATTCGTTTTTCTTTTTTTTGTTTTTTTTTATGTTTCTGTTTAGCAGCATTTTTGAACTTTTTTTCTCTTCAACGATATTTAAATTGATTTCAGGCCAATTGGTTTCACGTCTGAATATCTGATATAGTATACTGCTTCAAAATGATACCGAAGCCTGTTGCCTGCTGAAAATATTCCTGCTTGGTTTGACTTTCTGACATTCAACATTCAACTCTTGTTCAACTAAAATCTATAAAGTGGATAAGAATTCATCCAAAGATTTTACATCTTTTTCTATCTTAAGCCTTTTGCTCGCTTGATAATTTCAAGTCTTCAATTACGAAAACACATCAACATATTTCGCATAATGGAATCCTCAATAAAAGATAATCCGATGTGTATGTGCACGATATGCTCGAATCAAATTAAATATGCAAAAACGCATTGGGAATTTTCAAGGATGCGTAACATACTATAAGGAGAATACAAGAGAGACACATCGGTCGATCAGCGAATAAATGACATCGTTGCCTAGAATTTTGAATGAGAAACGACTTTTAGCCGAGCCAGACAGTATTTGTGGTATAGGTTCTGTTTTTTTTTCATTTCTTTTTTCATTAATAGGTATAAAAATAGGTGATAATATTGATATTATGTGGCCATTAGTGTTTAATTTCCAGATAGCATGAAATTCTGACATTCAATATTACTCGAAATACGAACTTTAGGGCCATTTGGAGAATTTGGCGTGAAAATTTCGACATAACGGAACTCACATGGAATCCTGCCGTTAAAAAATAACATAAAAATCTAGGCCTGAGATTGGAAAGGTAAATGCACGACTTATTCTTCTTTCACTATATGTGAATGATACGAAATGATACCATAATGGCAAAGATATCAGGGACCTGTCGCTCTTCACTACACGAATAGGGCACAACGGTCATTTGAATGACAGTAATATCACATTGTTGAGAAAAAACTCTTTTAGATTTAAAGATATAATTTTATTTTAAATCAATGGATCTTACTGTGTCCAACCTTTTTTTTATAGTTCCAGCTAGAGCTTAGGGGAAAACCCTTTAATGCCGAAGCACAGCTCAGGATGGTCGGAAGAAAGAAAGATGTCGGTTTATGTTCTCCTTCAACTTATGCAGGTTATAGTCCGGGGGGAACACATTGTCAGTACTGCAATGTACATATATATCGAACCCGCATAACACGAGATTTTGAAGACAAAATGGCGGCAACCAAATTTTGAAATAGTTCCTAGATGTTGTAAAGTTGTAAACAACAAATGTTTTAAATTCTTTATTTCATGTATCGTTGTAAATGCCAAGTTTCGGCTTTTCAAATCCCTTTCCCCTTTCAACACGCTTTTCGCGATTTGTATGGAGTATAACGCCGTCACATTACCACAGACTCCCCTCCCTAATAGCTTGACGTATGTCATGGACATATCCAAAAAGAAAAATGGTTATTTTTAAGAAAGCTTTTACAAATGGGAATCAGCGACGTCAATTCATCATAAAAAAATTGTAATATCACACTTTTTGTTGGGTAGTGTAATCATTCGTATTTTGTATTGACATTTACCTAAATTGAAAATAAAAACGTAAGGAAAACTTTAATTGCCAGAAAATTGTCAAATATCATGACTTGATATTATATGGAATACTTATGTAAAATCATAAACGGGGAAGATGCCCTCGCTGATTGTATTTTGATGTATGTTGATCGCGACAACGATTCCGGTTAACGAATTCAGTTTCATTTTTTACGAAAAAAAAGTGCTTCGCCAAATTTCTAGTGTTTAGCTTAATTCGTTCTTAAGTTATCGTGGACAGACAGTCACACAGACGAGCAAAAATCACATTTTTCATGCCCGACGATTACTCGTGTTTCAAATAGTAAAGCAAATATATTATACGCGATTTTGGCTTTACTATGAGTATGTTGCGAAAGATGAAAATAAAGTAAACTTAACTATGGCATTTTGCAACGAGATTTGATTAACCTAGACATTTTTGCCAATTAAAACATTTGAATCAAAAATATTTTCAAAACCATTGGTTTTGGAGTTAAATCTGTAGCTCGGAGGTAAACTGCACTGAGTAACAGAAAGTAAAATGTGCCGAGAAGTGTTCAAAGGTGATTAATTCTTATCTATATATCGGGTGTTCCAATTGTTTGGATGTAAAATGTGATTGAGGCGCACTTTGTAATTTTTTTGATCAGCATAATCGACCAACCGAAGGTACGATTGGAAAAATTGTTGAAAAATTCAAACAAACTGGGTCGGTGGCAGATGCAAAAAACACCATTGAGAATTCGTGTACGCCGTTCAGCTAAAAACATTGGGCGCATCCAACTACCAGAGCGGCTCTGGAGCGAAGCTCAGCTGTCAAAAAAATGCTCAGCTGAGCAGCATTTTGTGTCCTGAATGCACCGCTCATTTATATAGGAGCTGTCATTGAAAGAAATTATTGTTCAAGATGGACCGCGATGTAATTATCTCCGTAATGTTAGAAATTTGTGCTTCTGATACGATAAATCTGGAAGCTATTTCACTTTTGGTTGAAGAGTGTAATACTTCAGTTGAAGTCGCCCCAATCCGGAATGCGGCACCCGAAAGAAACCGGGATTATTTTGAGGTGACTATGCCGAAGTACACTCCCGAACTCTTTCGCCAACATTTTCCGCAACGCCGACTATTTCCATTCCCTTTTGCTCAGCAAGAACTTCCATGAGGCTTCCCGTATTATAAATAACATAAATAACAATAAATATTATAAATAACACCATTTATGTATTTCCGTCGTCGTTTTTAGACATGAATTGAGGTTCTGTAATTCTTCATTTGACATTTGCTCAGCTACTGAGCGGAGTTCTTTTACGCTCAGAAAAAATGTGAGCTGCTCAGTTGAGCCGCTCTGTAGCGATTGCGTTCAGTAACTGAGCTCTGGTAGTTGGATGCGCCCATTGGTGCAGTACGCGAGAATGGGGCCGAGAGTCCAGGCACATCTATTCGTCCTCGCGCGCAGGAGTTGAACTTCTGCGCTAACACGTTACATCGAATTTCGAAGAAAAATTTGTCTCTACATGCTCACAAATTAAAATTAAAAACTCTTGAAAATTTTAATAGTTGGAGATTGTATTATTATAATGTAAATCGTTGATCTTTTTTTTTGTGAAATATCTAAACAAATTGCCCCGCCTGACACCTTCAGCTTTGTTATACAACAACGACAAATGGAAGTATTAATAAAATAAAACTATTTGAATTGGCAATGCTTATGTATAAAATTGCTAATAACCGACTAAAAGGCTCAATTATCCTTATCAAAATTTCTGATGTGCACTCGTATGAAACCCGGCGTATAAACGATCAATCGACTATTGGCCTCCCGCCTTCTAGTATCTTATATATTGGTGTTAGTTATTATAACTCGCTTCCACCGGACATTAAAGTAACTGATTCGCTTGTAAATTTCAAGTTAAACCTTCGGAAATATCTCATGATCAAACATTAAATTTAATTATAATCATATTTATGACATTGTTCATACTTGATTTTGCTTTTCTTTTTTTTTCTTTTAATATTATTTATCTATTTTCTTTTTTTTCCCTCTTTTTGATTGATTATTTGATTTAATGAATTAAAGATGTGAATTATCTAACTGATTGTTAAAGAATTGAATTTTTTAACTTTAAATATTTGTTTAGAGCTAATATTAGTTGCGTTTTTTTAATTTTTTAATGTTCTAGAACAGAACATTAAAAAAACGATCCAGCTTAAGTGGGAAATTTCATCGAGTTCAATCGCAACAAACTTCACGTTGGTTACATCAGTAGGCCGTTACTTCTATATTTTCTTGATAAAGGGTGGTTAAATTTTAAGGGCCGATGTTGAATGTGAACCACACCTAAACGTAAAGTTTTTTTCTGCATTTCATTTGACATTTCTCAAAATCAGACTAACTCAATTTGAACCATGGAAAGATACACAATCGAGCAACGCGTTAAAGTTATTCAGGATTATTATGAAAATGGGCGTTCAAATCAAAATGCATATCGTGCACTTCGTGATTTTTTCGGTCAATTTAATCGTCCAAATGTGCGTACAATCGGAAAAATCGTGCAAAAATTTGAGCAAACCGGGTCTGTAGGAGATGTGAAAACACCAGTGCATGCTCGTACAGCTCGTACTGCAGAAAATATTGCTGCTGTTCGCGATAGTGTGGCTGAAGAGCCGTCCACCTCAACTCGTCGTCGTGCCCAACAATTGCACCTCCCACGCTCGTCGTTGATGAACATTATGCATAAAGACTTGCATTTACACGCTTACAAGGTGCAATTGACTCAAGAACTAAAGCCTCTTGACAATTTCAAGCGTCGTCAATGGTCAGAATGGTGGCAAGAAATGGCAACAGTGGATGATCAATTTTCGAAGAAAATCATCTTCAGTGATGAGGCATTTGGGCGAATGATAATCCAAGAGTGATTGTCGAAAAACCAATGCACCCACAAAGAGTGACTGTTTGGTGCGGTTTATGGGCTGGCGGCATCATCGGGCCGTATTTTTTCCAAAATGAGGCCGGTCAGGCAGTTACTGTGAATGGTGTTCGCTATCGTGAGATAATAACGAACTTGTTATGGCCCGAATTGGAAGATATGGATGTGGACGATATGTGGTTTCAACAGGACGGTGCCACTTGCCACACAGCTACCGAAACAATCGCTCTTTTGCGCGACAAATTTAATGGCCGTGTTATCTCACGTGGTGGCGATGTCAATTGGCCGCCAAGATCATGTGATTTGACACCGTTGGACTTCTTTCTTTGGGGTTATTTGAAAGAAAAGGTGTACGTCGATAAGCCAGCAACAATTCAAGAGCTAAAGGATGAGATAATTCGGCACATTAACGGCATAGAACCTCAATTATGCCTCAGCGTCATCGAAAATTTGGACCATCGGATGGAGGTGTGCCGCCGAGGTCGCGGCGGCCATTTGTCCGATATTTTGTTCCATACATAATTGAACCATAGCAATATTATCATAATAAAAAGAAATGACAATAATTTCCTAAATAATTCGTGTTTTTTTCAAAATCAACATCGGCCCTTAAAATTTAACCACCCCTTATAATCACGATTTGCTATCTCCCATGATTAAAACTATTTCGCTGTCGAACAGAACCAACAAACCACCAACACAAAATCCTCAATTGAGAATAAAATGTAAGATTTATTATGTTGAAGTTAGCAGCATTTCATTACCGTACATTATCGTATAAAATATCCCTTTGTTCCAAGCGCTGTTCGAGATGAAAAGGGGGTGCAGGATTTTGTATGGAAAGCTTGTTCTGAACTGCTTCAGAACATTAAAAAAACGCAACTATTGTAAAGAGCCTCTCCTCTAAGTTAGTTATAAGCTAGATTCTACACAAGTGTAAACTTTTTGAATCTAATAAAATTAAAAAAATTAAAAAATATCAATTTTAAGGCATTTTCTTTGTATGAAATTTGAATTTGGATTGTACATGTACCACCACGTAATAACAGGATTTAAACAACAAAAAGAAAATAATACATTTAAAAAATCTAAAATATTTGATAAAACAATTGTTTTCGTTCACCAGCAAAATTAAAAAAGTTCTAAAAGTAATTACCTTCAAAATAATGCAGCCGTAACACTAAATTTAAACACAAATACTTTTAAGTGGTTAGAAATTCGTGTGCGATGTCGTCGGGCAAGTTCTGTAAGATTTGTTCTTGTAACAAGAACAAATACTTTTAGTAAGAAAATAGACAGAAAATTTTATTGATCTCTCGCTTGCTCCTTTTAAAAAAACCTGGGGCTTTATCATGTAACTCGAATCGAAAATCAAATCGACTCGATAACTTGGAAATGTCGTGTTTATATTTAGTGTCATTATTGAATAGTTGTAAATAATTTGTTGTTAGTTTTTGTGTTTTCTTTTTTGTGAAATTAATGCCGGCAGTTTAAAAAAAATGAAATAAGAACCGGATAAAAGTGAATGTGAAATAAGTGCCAGAAAAAAGTGACGAAAGTGATGACGGCGGTTTCAACCCAAGAATTGTAAGAAAATTCATACGGAATGGACTTCGTTTAAAATCGTAATTAACTAAATATTATATGTTAGAGGCAACTTTTCCTTATTTTTAATAGATTTTCCAAGGAATTTTAATATGTATGTTTTGCAAGAAATAAAATTCTTACATAAAAAAAACATTGAAATTACTTAAATTTTCCTTTCGAGTTTCATTTCCGGCGACTGAAAAGTGTTCGAGCAAATTTCCGACAATGAATGACAAATATTTGATCGAATTCGAGTTAGCTGATACCGATTCAAACATTTCCGTGCATTTCATTTTCGATTCGAGTTTCCTGATAAGGCCCCTGAAAACTGCCATATGGAGTGAAACTACTTAAAACAATTTTTCAAAATTCTATCCCTGGGTAGGATAGAATTTTGAAAAATCGTTTCGAGTAGTTTCACTCCATGGGATGGGTGGGGGTTGTTTTTAAACATCGATTCTGCCCGTTGGGATGCTGAGAAATGTCGTTCAAGGGTCTTCGGGGTCGCTGATCACGAATCTGGTATTAGAAGGTCCTGTAAGGATAACGCAAATATATTTTAGGAAGGTCCTGTAAGGATAACGCAAATATATTTTTTTCTGTTTTCCAAATATTGGCATTAGCGGATTTTCGGGGCCACTGAGCTCGAATCTGCTGTTAGAATTTCAATATTCGAAATTAAAGGTCTGAAGTCACAACGATTTTTTTAAAGTCGGTTCTTTGGCGCAAAAAAGCTTTAAGCCGGGAAAGCTAGTAGTACAAAAAGTTGTGTGCATCCAAAATTTTTCATATATGTATGCTCTATTTGCAAGGGCATTTTTTATACTAATTTACCGAATACCATTTAACAATCAGAATGGGTTAAACTTTACTTGAACTTTAGATGTGATATTGTTGAAAATTGTGACAAAACTAAATGTTTTATAGAGTTATCAATTATTTTGGTTACAAGAGCAGACAAGGGGAAATAATTTTCATGCAATCAATTTGATCAAAGCATGTTCGAGGCTTACCTGTCTTTTCTTTGATTTCGCACAAGACGGAGAAGAGGGCTGGCTTCATGCGATGACAGTTGAGGGTGTGCTTTCTGGCTTGCGCCTCATCCAGACTCTGTTCGGAGATGCTCATTATCTGTTGTAATATTTCGCCTATGTCCTTCTGTTTTCGGACTTCGTTCTCTCCCCCCGCGTTCGTTCCATCATCCTGTCCGGGCATCCCGTATCCCTGCGGGGCCATCATTCCACCAGTATGGGCCATCATCCTATTGGGGTCTTCCATTGTTCAGATACTGGAACAGACAATTGCAGAATAAAAGCTTTTCTAAAGCCGAAAACTAAACAGCGGTAATTAAAACATGAATGCACGCCTTTCTATGTGAAGTTTTACTGGGACCACAAAAGAATGCCGCCATTCGATAAATCTCGGCCACTTTCTAGATTCATTTCCTATTTTACACTTTTTTCGATCGGCTCAGCAAATTCATCAGACGCTAATCAATATTTAGCATTTTCTTCCAACAAACATCCCCAGAAAATCGTGAAAATTCAGTTTCCCATCCCACAGATACTTACTTTTCCAGGTGAAGCGAAGGTGTTGAAGATATTTTCTGGATGCTTTCTATGGCGGCTCTTTAGAAACGGAAAATTAGACGCAGATATATTTTTTCCTTTTATTCGGCTAGCACTACTAAGCTTTAGTTGAGGATGCTTTGGGGAAGTGAATTTTAAGGAAACAAAACACTAAAAATGATGACCGAGAACTAAAAAAAAAACACAAACGCACAACGCCACAAAAAAAAAACACTAAATTCTGGGATGCTGGTTGGCTGCAGAAGTAAAATATGGATGAGGAAACGCAATAAAAAATTATTGCTCGTATACTATTTCACATTTGGGGTGTTTCGCGCACTTCCTGCCTCGCATCGACCCGGAAAGTTATTTCTTTGCTATTTTCCACCAGCAACTTCCCACAGCGATTTCCGTCGTTTACTTGCGAGTCGAAATTCGGAGATGTTTTAACTTTAGCTGTTCTAAAAAAAATGGCGAGCCTTTCTCAAATCTTACATAGCTGATGATACACCCACTTTGATATTATTTCTAACGACCTAATCCCATGAAACTGTATAAACATTAAGCTACCCAGTGAACAAAAAATGCCTTATTAAGGCATTATAAAGGCATTATCCTAATGCATTAAAGTTACCTTATTGTTGCCTTAATTTTGCATGGCCATTTCCTCTTATATAAGGCCTTATTACTAAGGCAACATTAATGGATGTTTTTTTTTTTTTTACCGGTGATGGCGCTGATTGCTTAGATATGGTAAAAGCTTTGCTTAAAATGAGGATTTAAATATATTTTGTAAATAAATTTCTATTACTTTCGTTTAAATTCTCCTGCCAGCCAACACAAAACTTCAACAAAAATCTTTTGACATATAACTTTTAGTTCACTTTTCCAACACACGCATAAAAAGGCGCGTTTTTTCTGAGATGAACTTCCATCTCATTTTAATTTGGAGGCTTTTATATTACTTGTCTCATGTCTTAAAGATACCTTAGCTATAATGCCTTAATAATTTTTCACTGGGTAGAACCTGAATCGTATATCGATGCGTCCGTCATGCGTGCGTCCGGTTGACAGTTCGATGCGGTGACAGTTGGGTACGGCAACGAATCTGGAGTTAATTCATTGTTTTGCACTTCTTCTATTAGTTTATCGTCGAAACAATTACTTTCAATTTGTTCCATACTTAAATTGCTTAAATCGCAAACACACTTTTTTGCGAAATGACATTTCCGTGCGTTGCCGCATGTAAAAGTAGAAAGTCGACCTACTCTATGCGGTTGCCGCATCGGAAAACGTATTATTAGGGAAGTACTCTTAGCAGCCCGTTGATTTTACTCGAACTGTCAACGTGACGGACGCATGACGGACGCATCGACATACGATTCAGGTTCTAGCTTTAAGCGGCCCCAACACGTTCAATCTTGCAATCAATCAATCAATCATCGCATGCTGTGACAGCATTTTGAACGTCTATGGTGATGCTGTCATGCAAAATTCCATAATTGCCAGCATCATAGCCAATATCAAAATCATTTTGAAATTTTTCAAGGGAGCTTTGTGAATGACAGCATGCTTGAACGTGTACGGCGAAGCTGTCAATCAATTCGTCATTTCAGCGTAATTTTTAGTAGTGAAAAGATGTCGCATATAAAAGACAAAGTTTTTTGGGAATCCTTTTTCGAGTTATACAGACAAAGAATGGAGTTGTAGATGACGAAAAGCGAAAAATATAAGGACAAAAATGTTTTAAATTGATATTTGTGCTGTGTGCTGTCGGCTTGGCTGTTTCCGTCAATATGTGAAGAAGCGAACGGAACGTAACGGAGGGATTATTGTTGCCGCTTAAATGCCACTTAAATTTTCTAGAACTGTTTAAAGGTAGAACCTGAAACGTACGTCGATGCGTCCGTGATGCGTGCGTCCGGCTGACAGTTCGAGTAGAATCAACGGGCTGCTATGAGTACTCCCCTAATAAAGGTACGTTTTCGTTGGGCGCTGTTGACGGCGGCCGTCGACGGTGGGTGTCGACGGCAGCTGTTGGACGGCGCCGTTAACTGTTTTGGTTGCAGCCGTTGAACAGTTGTTTAAAGTCAAATCTAAGTGCGCAAGTAAATTTAAAATAAAAATGGATTTGGTGAAAAAAGAAGAAGAAGAATTTCTTAGATTAATACTATTAAATAAAAGGCAGCCTATAAACAGTGAATCTCGCGAAGAAGAAGGATGCTTTAATCTGCTAATAAATGGCCATTTAAACAATTCTGATGAAAAAGTTACTATTCTTTTGCAGAAATAAAGAATATATTCACTCACAGTATACGAATTATCTTAAATGTGGAAATTTCACTTTTGAAAAAATCGAATGGACAGCTTCGATAACGCCGCTAGACTGGTTCAAAAGCAGTCGAACGGCAACAGCTAGCTGTCAACAGCCGCTGACGAGCTGTCGGACAGCGTGAACGAAACCGCCAACATGGTTCTGCCACAAGAGCAGTCATTTTCAACGGCGGCTGTCAATAGCTAGCTGTCAGCGGCCGCCGTCGGTAGCTGCCAACGAAACCGTACCTTAATACGTTTTCCGATGTGGCAGCCGCATAGAATTTCTACTTTTACATGCGGCAACGCACGGAAATGTCATTTCTGTAAACATTTTTTTATACCCGTATGGTGAAACCAAAGACTATATTTACACACAGATTGGGCATGAACATGGGACTGAACCACGGCATACAGAAAGACAAGGTATGCTGTAAACTCAAATCTGACATTTCGTTGCTACGTCACTTGTGCCGATTAGTTCGTCAAGTGCAGAAGGAATTTTGTTTTGTGGATGGTTATTTACATTTTTGTGCGATCTAAATAAGATATTTGTAAATTAGTGGACTGATTGCATTAAATAGTGATCAATAAACATAAAAATTAATTAAAAAAAGTCGGCACAAATGACGTCACACCTGACTATCAAAAGTTTACAGCATACTGTGATGGTCCGAGTTATTGGGGAGGATATTTTAGGGGAGCAATAATAACAATGTTACTCGTTTAATTAAAATATGTACTTTATTCAGTCCGAACTGACCGATCGCTTCAACTGTTTTTACAACACTCCCAAAGACTTACTGCTAGCTTAATTCTAGCTGGTGAGGAATGTCGAGTCCGCACTTTTAATATCTCACGGTGTACGTCTTCACCGTGAGTCTTTGATGTCACGTTGTTGTGTCATATGTCGAGTCAGTACTTTTTGTATCTCATGGTCTGAATCTTCGTATCTAATTACCGTACGTGCTTTCGATCACGTTGTGTTACCTATATGTCGAGTCAGCGGTTTCGCTGTCGCGCCGTGTTTATGAAAAGGATCGGATATCTGTCCTGTAGAGACTAGATATCCGTCCCATAAGATATTTCCGCTGGCCTCGACATTCCTCCCCCACCGATAAAACTAGTTTCGCAAGAAACTAGTAGTACAATAACAAAGTTAAAATATATATAATTTTTTTCTTATATTTATCTGTATTTAAAATTTTAGTATGTTTAGTATTTATTTCTATGGTAAAAATTTTATTTTTATATTTATTTGTTTTATTTTAGTAATAATTGATTAGGTCAATTATAAAGTTTACGGGCCCAGTTTGTCAAAATTTTGTGGATCGTTAAAGTTTCACAGGTCCATCTCAATATTTTGTTGATTTGTTGGTTTTACAAAACCGAAAATAGTGCAGAAAATTTTTTTTCCTAATTCAAAATTTTTTCTAATTTAATAGATTTCTTCGTTTTTTCCTTTTTTTTTAAATGTTTTCACTCATTTTGATAGGTTGTGTTTTTTTTTCTTTTTTGAAATCTTGCTTGACTTGATCGTAGCTAAAATGCTTATTGCCTAACTTTTCCATTTAGAATATTTCTTTTGTAATTGAACCACATAAAGTTCTATGTTTTGGGTGAAATTCAGTTTAACTTATCTGTACTTGTAATTTCCCCTAAATTTATGTTTGGGATTCGCTGGCTGAAAGCGCAAGTCGTAAATTCTAAGCATATTTGATTTCGGATGAAAAGAACAATCTCTGTCCGAATGAGTTATAACCAAAATCATAAAGCTGAGAAAAATAAGAAGAAACCATTTGAAGACTAACAATTTTGACGTATTTAAATTTTTAACTTAATGTAGCTGTGATTTTAAGAATACACTTGTACAATACGGGCTCATTGTATCGAAATTAGATTTAATAAACAAAAAGATTTAATTTTTGTTTTTTTTTCTTTTCTGTTTTTTACATAAATCTAGCAATATACGGTGTAGCGATTTCTATTTTTGTTTCTTTTAAATTTTTGTTAAATTTACAATATCTATTGTACGAGAAAGTTTTCTTTTTTTTTTCTATATCTGAATCAATGTTACAATCTATTTAGTGGAATGTGTTATTCATAAAGGAATCGCTAGATGAGCGACAAAATTTCCCTTTTTTTCTTTTTTTTTTGTTTGATAACCCGGTTTCTAATCAGTTTTGGTTATATAATGAAGATATCTGAAGTAAAAATCTAAATATATAAATATCTGTTTGGATCTTCCTCATTAAAGTCGTCATTATCATCTTGTGTGTCTATTATGTTGCTCTCTGTCGAGTCTTCTATGTTGAAATTTTTCTCAGTCTCAGTGATCGTTGTCGTTCAACATATTTTGTTTTTACAAAGTGATTTTGATAATCTGCTGTATGTACTGCTAGATGCCGTAATATAGCTTTCGATATATGGTCCTTGGAATCCTTATGAAACTCCTTCTCGTTCAGAAAGGATCTGGACTTAGTACGTCGCGTCGGCAGGCTGGTGCGACTTAGGTGCGAACGATAATACGGAGTTACTGGACACAGTTTATGTTAATTTACAATCTAGCCCGATGTGTGACTATAAAGAAAAATGAAATCGTTAATTTCTTGAATTAGTTATATAATGCCAAAATGTCTATGATCTATAATAATTCGAAATGTTGAATCGGATGGCTTGTTTACTTCAATTAATTTCCTGATTGACGTTCCTCCCCTGAAATAATACTAAAATACAGATATTACTATTTTTTCTTTATATAGTTTTGGTTAAAAAACTTTTTTTTTTTTTTTTTTTTTTTTTTTTTTTTTTTTTTTTTTTTTTTTTTTGCACTTTAAAAAAAATTGATTAATAGCGTTAAAAAAAATTGATTAATATGGGGACAAATGTTAGGGACCGATTCTTTTAAGTCGTTTTCTAGAGATTCCTCCCACGTGTCAGTCAACTATTATTCAGTTCCAGGCTACGTTTTATTATTTATTTTAGATGATTCTTCTTTTTTACTGGAATGAAAACTTGAGATTTATAAAAATTATTATGAAAATATAAAGTCTGTAACAAAAAAATATAAAATATGTAAAACTTTACTAATAATAAACGAACAAAAACACCTTATCGACTTTACTCCGGGTAAGACCTTTTTAGGCGGTTAACGTG
This sequence comes from Chrysopilus asiliformis, assembly GCA_964034945.1. NCBI lineage: Eukaryota > Metazoa > Arthropoda > Insecta > Diptera > Rhagionidae > Chrysopilus > Chrysopilus asiliformis. The sequence goes on along the minus strand of OZ035963.1, from coordinate 44,927,361 downwards.
AACCCTTTTTGTTTTTTTACCTTGTAAGATAGTGACATTCTCTGGGGAATGTACCAGAATAATTTTAAACGGACCTTTGTATACCGGCGCTAATTTTCCCGAGCGCGATTCATTTTGAAGCAGTACATCGTCGCCGATATGGAATTTGTCTGGGTTAGCCTTTTTATCGTAGTTTTTTTTTGCTCTTGTTTTCGCTTCCATTAAATTTTGTCGTGCCAATTCAAACGATTTTTGTAATTTAAACCTTAATTGCGAGTGATAGTTTTCACTGTTATACACCGGTTCTGGTTTCCGTTGTAAATTGCTCGGTATTTCGGCTACGAATCCGAATAGCGTTTCCATAGGTGTCAACTTAGTTCCTGCATGCTCGGTGTTATTGTATGCGAATGCGGCTGTTCTTAAAAATTCATCCCAGTCTTGCGGATTGCCATCCATTACGCATCGTAGATAATTTCCAAGGGTGGAGTGTTGCCTTTCTACAGCGTTGGCTTGGGGATGATAAGCTGTGGTTTGGAGCTTGTCGATGTGTAATAATTTACAAATTTGCTTAAATAACTTACTCGTAAAGTTCGTTCCTTGGTCCGATACGATTGCCTTTGGTAACGAATATCTACTGATAATCTGTTCGAATAATATCTTTGCCACTGTGCTTGCCTCCTGGTCTGGGATAGCAGCGAAGTCGACATACCGGGTTAAATCGTCGAGCATTGACAAAATGTATTTATTTCCGCTTTCGGTCATTGGTAGAGGTCCCACGATGTCAATATATATTTTATCAAATGGTTTTTGCGCTATTTCTGTTATTTTTAATGGCATTTTAATGTCTCGCGATTTTTTATTTATTTGACATTTTGGGCATTTCCTAATGTATTCTTCGATGTCCTTTTTCATACGCCTCCATTTGTAATGGTGTTTTATTCTAGCGTATGTTTTAATTCTACCAAAATGTCCTCCAAACCGAGAGTCGTGGTAATCTTTCAATATTAGTCTGATTTCCCCGGGTTTTTGTATTTCTCTCGGATTACCATAAGTTTTTCCGATGTCATCATGGTTTGGTTGATTTTGGGTCTCCCCCGGTTTTGAAACTGGTGTTTTTCCATCTGGTGGTTTTTTGTCGGGCGCCTTTTTTGGTTTACTGGTTTCTGCTTCTCGGGCAGCTTTTGCTCGAGTGGTCACCAAACATGTGTTGGTATTGCTCTCTATTGGTATCCTTGATAAGCAATCCGCATTCCGATTTTCCTTGCCCGGCTTATATTGGATTTCAAAGTCGAATTCCGACAATTTGTGTTGAAATCTCATCATCCTTGAAGTCGTGTCTTTTATCTTCAGCACCCCTTTCAAGGGTTTATGGTCAGAAATAATTTTGAAATGTCGTCCGAGAAGGTAACATTTGAAATTTCTTGTCGCCCAGACCACCGCCAACATTTCTTTTTCAGTCGTGGAGTAATTTTTTTCAGCAGCGTTTAGTACCCTACTAGCGTAGCTTATAGGTTGGCCTTCTTGTTCAAGAACGGCTCCTAAAGATTCACCACTAGCATCCGTTATTACTGTAAACTCCTTGTCCCAGTTGGGGTATGTCAACACGGGTGGAGAGATCAAGGCTGTTTTTAGTTCGTTAAATGCCTGTTCGCATTTATCGCTCCAGACAAATTTGACATCTTTTCTTAACAATTTGTTAATTGGGTTAGCGATTTTTGAGAAGTTGGGTATAAATTTTCGGTAGTAATTTGCTAATCCCAAGAATGACTGTACCTGTTTGACTGATTTGGGGCGCGGGTAGGTTTGTACCACTGCTACCAACCTGGGATCTGGTTTAACGCCTGTACTAGAACAAATGTGGCCCAAATAGGTGATTTCCTTTTTTAGAAATTGACATTTGGTCGGTTGAATTTTTAAATTTGCTTCTCTGAATCGTTGGAACACCTCTCTCAATTTGGTGTTGTGTTCCGTGAGATTTTTTGCAAAGATGACAACATCATCTAAATACACAAAACAATGAATTCCTTGTAGTCCTGATAATATTCCGTTTAGGAGAGATTGAAAAAACGAGGGTGCCGTTTTTAAACCAAAAGGAAGTCGTTTATACTGATAGTGGCCGTAATTAAGGCTAAAAGCAGTCTTTTCTCTGTCCCTATGATCAATCAAGACCTGATGGTAACCATTGGCCAGATCTATGGTAGTGTAATACCTTGAATGTCCCAGTTGATCGAGAATGTCTTCGATTCTAGGTAATGGGTATACGTATGGAATGCACGCTTTATTTAGTTCTCTGAAATCTACGCATAATCGATATCTCTTCTTACCTTCCCCCTCGGTACCCTTTTTGGGTACCAAGATAACTGGGAAGTTAAATGGACTGAAGCTTGGTTCGATGATATCTTCTTCTAATAGTCTTTCGACTTGTTCTTTGCACTCTTTTGCGTGTGCTATGGGTAGGCGGTACTGTTTTTTATTGATTGGCCCGGTATTTTCCTTTAGGGGTAGTTTGAACTGTCTAACGGGTGTATATGTTAATTTGTCCCCCGGGAGATAAAAAATGTCGTTGTATTCGAAACACAACGTCCGTAACGATTCTTTTTCTTCCCGATTGATCCCTGGGTCGAAGGGCATTGACTTTTCCATTAATTTCAACCGCTTGGTTTTACGGTCATGCCCCTCCGGCGAACCTATTGACTTGTGAATTTCATATTCGGTCAATGGTTCAATGTCGATATCTAACTCTGGTAGAGTGACCTTTTCTGTAGTGACGTTTACTACTGCCACGAATGCGGTTCCTTCCAGCGGTCTAACTATCGTATTACTTGAAAAAACACCAGGTGACAATTGTTTTTTAAGACAGACCTGATCACCCTTCTCGGAGATTACAACTTTAATAATTTTTTCCGTTCGGGGTTCGATTATTTGTTGTCCCACTATGCTAGCGATGGACAACCTTGAACTGGTCTCCATGCAAGGAGGCAGCGATGGTTTGTCGCTTGAATCTAGATGGTTGCCAATGGCTAGCAGTCTCTTTGGTACAGCCCCTATACCTTTGAATGGTGGGTTTAATTCTTCGTTTGGACAGATTTGCAGATAATTTCTCTTGTGCGGTTGGGTTGATTTACCCCATTCCCCTACAGGATTGCCAGATCCCATGCGAGTCTCAGACGAAGATTTAGGTACATAGTTCATATAATAAGAATTCTGGGTTGCACCGTTGTTTAGGACAGACCCCTTGATGGTTTTGATTACTCTTACCTCGGAGATTTTTAAATGTCCCCAAAACTTATTATTTTCATCCCCACAAAATGCGACAAGACTTTTTTGAGTTACTGAATTTTCCTGAAATACGTAGTTTATTTTTTCTCCCGTATTTACGCTTGCTTTGTTTTTGCATAAATTGATTATTTCTTTCGTATTACTCGTTATGTTGTGACATACTCTATTTATTTCTTCTACGTTTATTTCCTGTTCTATCCGTCCTATTTTTGTTTCAACAATTTCTACGATATTCTTTTCTTCTGCCAGCGGTTGTGTTGTTGTAATTATTCCTGATGTACCGTTTTCATCATACTTCCTCTGGAGAACCAACGAATTTTTGTTTGCAGCTGTTTTGCGATTTTCCGGTTCGCCGTCACTGATACTTAGGAAGGTGTGTTCAATCCCCTTGCGAGGCTGGATCTCGCACACCTCATCCTTCCAATCGGTAAGGCCCATGCGAGGGCTTGGCAACCTCTTGGGTATAGCTCCAGTTTCCCTTCCTTGCGGTCGATTGGTGGGAATATCAAAATCCGTGCGAAGGTTTTTGCTATCTTCCTTTCTCCCACAAGAAAAATCGCTATTGCATTCCGGCATTTCCGTAAGACACTTTAAATCTATAAAATTTACTTTATGTTTTTCTTGTATTTCAATATTTTTATTAACTACTATACTTTTTCTTTTCATTTCTTCTATTTGTATTAGGGGCTGAGACGGGGGCAGAGACGGGGGCAGAGACTTAAGTGGGGTGTTTATCAGGGGCAGAGACCGGGGTATCAGTGGCAGAGACGGGGGTATCAGGGGCAGAGACGGGGGCAGAGACTTAAGTGGGGTGTTTATCAGGGGCAGAGACCGGGGTATCAGGGGCAGAGACGGGGGTATCAGGGGCAGAGACGGGGGCAGAGACTTAGGTGGGGTGTTTATCAGGGGCAGAGACAGGGGTATCAGGGGCAGAGACGGGGGCAGAGACTTAGGTGGGGTGTTTATCAGGGGCAGAGACAGGGGTATCAGGGGCAGAGACGGGGGCAGAGACTTAGGTGGGGTGTTTATCAGGGGCAGAGACAGGGGTATCAGGGGCAGAGACGGGGGCAGAGACTTAGGTGGGGTGTTTATCAGGGGCAGAGACCGGGGTATCAGGGGCAGAGACTTAGGTGGGGTGTTTATCAGGGGCAGAGACAGGGGTATCAGGGGCTTTCCGCTTGTACCTCCTTCATTTAGATATGGAGGTCCCAGAGGCAGATATTTTTCATTTTCATTATTCTTATTTATTATATATTCTTTGTTTTTCGTATTATTTTTATTCAATTTCTCATTATTCTGACTTATTCTTTCGAGTGTTTTCTTCCGTAGTTCATTTTTTTTCAATTCTATAGTTTTTAAAATGTCTTCTACTCTACCTATTAATTGGTTTCCCTTGCTTACTCTGATCTTTAATGACTCCGGTACTTCATTATTCCGCTGGTTATGCGTTTCCTTTATTAATTCTATTTTTTCTTTAACCGTGTCGGTTACCGTATGCAAAGTTGTTTCTGTTGTCGGCATATTGAAATCAACGTGTCCGAAAAGTTTACTCGGTTGTTTGGGCGTAGGCATTTCATCTTGAATTATTAATTTTTTCTGAATTGCGTCGATTATTGTTCTATTTTTTAAAAATTGCGCCCCGAGTATGCCGTCCGCTGGTATTGAATCCGTGTCATAGATTACGTTAAACTTACAGTGAATCTTTTCTGATCCAGTAAGTATATTTGCCTTACATGTCCCAATGGATTTTTCGTGGGCTCCGAAAATTCCCTTGATAATTATTTGGTCTTGAACTTGGATCGGTATTGTTTCATCTACTTTGCTTAATTTGATAAGATTGCAATCCGATCCAGTGTCTATTAAAAACAACGAAGACGGTGCTTTGCCCACATCCAAGTTAACCCTGACCATGAATTTTTCTGAGATATCGATTTCATTTTTTGTTGTGTTTTTGTCCGTTTGTTGTTGCCATTTCGTCGTTTGTTGATCTTGTTTAATGCACGGTTTTATTGACTCCGAGGTGTTTGTAGCAGTGTAGCAGTGGCCGTCGTGCTCCCGGGCTGCTGTCCCCCGTTTCCCTGACGGTTCTCCGCTAAATATTTTTTTAAACAGTTGTCTGTAGCATGATCTGACATATTACAAAATTGGCAGAACAAAACTAATCTTTCTTCTTGGGAGTGTTGTTGTGCCATTCTAACTGTTTGTTGTGGGGTACTACAGTTCGCTACGGTGTGTCCATATCCCTTACACCTGGTGCAAAATGTCTGGTTTCGTTTGGTCCTACAATCTCTTTCGATGTGGCCCCTTTTTCCGCAAAAATTGCAATTTATTGGCTGCCGCTGCCCTATATTCGTTCTAAATTGGTTTGAATTTGGTTGCGGATTTTGCAATGGATTTGGGTGTTGGTAATTGGTGTTTGTTGGTATTGTATTTCTTGGTGGAATTCCGCTTCTAAACCCTTGCATGTCGGCCGTAGGAAAGAATGAACCTACGTTCATTCTCTTCAATTCCTGTTCGAAGAATTTTGCTTCTGTCTTAATTTCCTCTAGGGATGCTGATTTTTTTCCGATTAGTAAGTCTCTTATTTTGTCATTTGCTACTCCCTTTTTGAATGTTGCGATGGCCTCTCTTTCCACAATTTGCATTGTCACCTCATGTCCTGTAGGGAATTCCGCTTTTACCGCATATTTTATTTCGTTGACCAACTGACTCAAACGGTCTGCGAATTCTGTTAGCCCTTCTCCTGGTCTTTGTTGACTTCCTATCATTTCCAAACGCGCCTCTTCGAAAGAGCGTGTTAAAATGTATGATTTTTTTAAAAGATCTTGCAATTGTTCAAAGTTATCCGGTTGTGCAGTGGATACTAAATAATAGGCGTCGTCTGCTAGTCGATATTTAAGGCATTTTACGAATATTGGTTTTTCCTCTTCTTGTAACCTGTCATGTAGGTCCTTACTGTTTTCCAAGAAGCGTTGGACTTCTTTGTTCAATTTTGCAGATTTTTGTCCAGTGAAAATTGGCACGTATTTGCTGCACAGGTCCATTAATTTACCATATGTTTCTTCGGTTATCGACATTTTTACTGTATTTTGTTTTTCGTGCTTCGTTGATGTTGGTGAATTGGGCTTATTTAGTTGCTCTTTTAGCTGGCTGTTGTCTTTCTTGATTTTTTCCAAATTGTCTGTGTATGTTTTAAGTTTGTTGGCCGCTTCTTGTTCTTTATCTTCTGCCAACTTCTTTAACTCCTTTGTTTTCTCTAAATCTTCGATTGCGTGCTTAAGTTTTGTCCTTAAAATATTTATTATTTCCTTTTGTTGCTGACTGTTTCCTATTGAATTTTGTTTAAGTTCGGGTTCGTTGTTGAGTTCGCTCTCGTAAAGGGCGGCTTTCTCTTCTGCTTCTTTCAACTGATTCTTGAACTCGATTATTTCTTTTAATAAAAATTTTGTTTTTTCGTTCGCGTCTTTAATCTGTTCTTTAAATTTTCCCTCTTCGATATTTAGAATATTTAAAATTTTATTTAATAATTTTTCTATGAATTCGTCGATATCCAAACTTTCACTTTTAAATTCGTTTTCAAGTTCCTCGAATTCTTTCCGCGTTAACCTGGCTTTAATTTCGTTTATTAAAATTTCTTCAATGTTTTGCAGTTTTATTCCGTTGATTTTTGCTGTTTGTTTTAATTGCGCGATTTCGGCGTCTTTTTCGGCAAGAATTTGTTCCAAAGATTCAAATTTTCCCAGTTCTTCTTTTGTTAATATGTTGTTACGCGGCATTTGTAATAAATTTTACAGGGGAATTAGCAATATTCGTTTCTTACATTGAATAATGTCGATTCGGAATTTCTACTCATCAGTTTATAACGTTATATAAAATTATTGTTAATTTTGGGTGCGCGACAATTGAATAAAACTCATTGAGAATTTACATGGAGGCACACGAAAACAGAAAGCATTGCAGTTACACGAATAAAGAGAACAAAAAATGTAATGTTTGGGTGCGGGTATTTTCACGCAAACATTTTGGTGTTTTTTTTTTTCTATCTTTCATCTAATCGGCTTGTTAAATGATCTAATTCTGATCTAATTTCTGAAATTTTGCTCATTTTGCAATTAAATTCCGAAACATTGAAATGCACTATAGAGAACCGATTTCTATTAGAGTGAGATTATTCCATCCCACCTTATTGAGCTGTTGAAGTTTTTCACCACTATTGATTTTAAATTCCTTTCGAATTTTAAAATTTAACTTGAGCGGATTTTATTATTGAATGCCGAAATTTTGTTTTGCGTCACACGCATTTTATCTAAAAATTTACTTCCACTAGTGATTCAAAACAGCAACAATTTCACAATTTCGACATGTGGGTCTGGCTAATCCCGCTTTTAGCTCCTTATTTACGTGGAGAGAATGCGTGTTGATAAACAATTACGTTAAATTTCTGTTGCATAACAATCTCAAACCCGATTATATGAACACCAAAACAAATTTCATTTTTATCACTATTATTAATTAATGTAAAGAAATAAGAGAAACAATATTTGTACTTACCTTATGCTTGATTGTCGTCCCTGCAGTTTCTCGTAGTGATATTTCCGCTCCTTCTCTTTTTATTTTCGTATTTTCAGTTTTTCAGTTTTCCACTTTTTGTCGTATATTTTTCTTCACTTTTTCATTTCTCTTTCAGTACTTTTTTTTCACTTTTCTAGTTTTTGTATTATTGTCTTCACTTTTTGATTTTTATAGTTTCTAGGTTTTTTTTTTTTCTTTCTTTTATTTCCACTTTTTCACATACTCTTCACTTTTTCATTTCCATTTCAGTACTTGTTTTTTTTTTCACTTTTTCCACTTCACACTATTTCACTTTACCAAAATGTTCGAAGCAATTTTTTCACACTTTTTACCGGCTGCGTTGAAATTTTCGCAGCAAAACTTTTCCGATTTGCACGATGCAAATTTTTAACCGGCTGCGCCAAAATGTGATGGTCCGAGTTATTGGGGAGGATATTTTAGGGGAGCAATAATAACAATGTTACTCGTTTAATTAAAATATGTACTTTATTCAGTCCGAACTGACCGATCGCTTCAACTGTTTTTACAACACTCCCAAAGACTTACTGCTAGCTTAATTCTAGCTGGTGAGGAATGTCGAGTCCGCACTTTTAATATCTCACGGTGTACGTCTTCACCGTGAGTCTTTGATGTCACGTTGTTGTGTCATATGTCGAGTCAGTACTTTTTGTATCTCATGGTCTGAATCTTCGTATCTAATTACCGTACGTGCTTTCGATCACGTTGTGTTACCTATATGTCGAGTCAGCGGTTTCGCTGTCGCGCCGTGTTTATGAAAAGGATCGGATATCTGTCCTGTAGAGACTAGATATCCGTCCCATAAGATATTTCCGCTGGCCTCGACAATACCTTGTCTGTCTGTATGCCGTGGGACTGAACGAGACTGTCAAAATACAGGCAAGACGAGGAAGTGGGGGTGGCCCCGAAGGGTGAGGGGGGAAATTCCATCATGCTATATATTTTTGGAATGTACTGTTCATTACCCCTACCATTCCCCAGAAAAATGTTTCATACAAAGTTTGAGGACCCCTGGAGGGGGCAAGGGCGGCGAGCGACGGCTAAAAATATCCATTTTGGATAGGGGATGCTTCCCTCTATCCCTCCCTATACACCAAAAATCTGTAGCGTCATTGTCGCTAAACTGAACTCTTGCCAAAATACTAAAACGTATGTCATTTATCGCGATCTGTTACCCATTTAGCACCACCTGACAAGGTCGTCGTAGAACATTTTTTTCTTAGTTGGATGAAGATCTAGATCCTGCAATAAATTTTGTCCCGTTAACTCGTCGTTTTTTTTAACAACGAAACAGCCGAATAAAACGCGATCTGTCACCCGTTTAGCACCACCTGACAAGGTCGCCGTAGAACATTTTTTTCTTAGTTGGACCAAGATCTAGATCAGCCCTCTGCAGCCATGTGCACCAAGGGCAACTTCGAGGCTCAAATTGCCCCTCTATCCATCGATTCTTCATGCTACCCGTTTCATTCTGGCTTGTACGCAAACTGCATACATACGCATATGAAAGAAATAATCTGTTTCACTTTGCATATAACCCGTTCTGCTTCCACTTGGGCATTTTGCATATCATGGAGCTTTGCTGAGTTCTAAAGCCTAAACCCCAATTACGCGTTCGTGCGTGCGGCAAAGTGACATTTCCACGCGGTGAAGGTAAAAACTACGCATTTATATGAGTAAATGTATAATTGCGCGTTGCTCAGACGCGTTGCCGCGTCTCTGCCGCGTAGAGTAGCCCTAGTCTCTACTTTCAGACGCGGTGACAACTGCGAGATGCCAGATACTAATAATTTCGGTACTTTAATGTGAATTCGCTGTGTTTAAACATTCACGTCTGTCATCACTGAATTATTTGTTGTTAAAGTTTGTTAGGTTATATGGAATTAAAGAAAAGTAAAAATGGAAAATGAAAAACAATTTATAGAGATTTTAATAGAAAAAGTTAAACAAAACGAACACCTATTCAATTGGTTTTCTTCTTGACGACTTCTCCAGTTTGATTTCTACTAATGCCATTAATAAATCGAATGTTTCAGATTTCATTCTCGTCATTTTAAAAAAGTGCTCGGGATCATTTTCTTTCATGGCACAAAAGTTTTTCACAAAAAATCCATCTTCATCTCTTTTTACGTTAAGTTTGCGCACCCACCAGCGTCTTTCATTATTTTCATTTAATTGTTTATGTGCCTTATAAGCCACTCCCGCTAATAATGAAATAAATGCAACCTTTCTAAAGTCCATTTTCACGTTTTACAGATAATAATTACTAACAAACAAAACTAAACGTCAATCTACCGCAACGCGGTATTGTGGGTTAACTACAACGCGGCAACGGTGGCAACTGTCACCGCACCGCATTGACCCAATAAATGTCACTTTGCCGCACGCACGCACGCGTAATTGGGGTTTAGGCTTAAGTGAAGCCATTTATGCGAGAGATTTTTATTAGCTCAGTTGTCATTAGGACATTGACTGAAGCGGTGGTGTATTTCACACTGCTGAAAATCACGAAAAATTTAACATTAGCTGCGACCCATTGGGCTGATTTTTTTACTCCGGAGTAAATTTTCAATGGGTCGAATTTTTTATGCCAAGAACAATTTCTAACCTCAAAATTGAGCTGTCATATTTGTGTAGAATAGTGCTGTGACTGGAAGAACTGTCCTCAGTTAAATATTTAATTTCAATTATGAATCAGCCACGAAAATGGTCTTTCAATGAGGGGAAAGCACTTATTTCCTGTTACAAGAACAGAAAAGAGGAATATTTTCGAACCAGAAGCAAAAAACGGTTCTGGGAAAATATGTTGCAAGATCTGGAGGCTCAAGATGTACTGGTAGGTAATTTATTTAATTAATAAAGAAAAACAATTAAACATTTTATATATTCACAGCTTTCACTGGCGACGCCGGAAAATCTGGAGGTGAAGTGGAAAAGTCTTTACCGCGCTTATAAAAACGCAAAAGACCGAGGGACTGGATCTAGTGCTTCAAAATTTCCATCACTTTCATCCTCGTATAATAAATTTAATATCTAAACCAATATTTTCATTATGTATTGATTATATAGAGAAAGTATACACCATTTTTACCTGATTATGCTGCATAATTAATTTTTCAAGAAAGGTTTTGTCGGCGCTAAACAACAATTCGTTGGTCGTCAGAGAATCCCAATCGTTTCAAGTTTAATATTTATGTCCGTTGCTTTACATATCAATATATTTGTTTTATAATCACTATTAAATTTAGTTTTTGTTGATTAATGTCAATAAAATATTTACCAAAACTTATGATTTTTTAGTTATTTTTAGTCTTTTTTCGTTCAACCAAATATAATTACACCAAAAATATTGAAATGACAATTCAAACTTTGCTTTCACAAGTTTTTATCATTTTAGCCATAATGTAATTTCCATAAGAGTTACAATTGAATACACTCCGCCGATCTGAGAGAAAAATTTCCCATTCAAACGTTTGTGACTACGATATGGCAATACATGTTCTTGAAAATTGTTCGTGAATTGGAGGTGGTGCAGTTTTGCTTTGTTCGGGAACACTCCGGAGTAAAAAATCAGCCCAATGGGTCGCAGCTATTGTTGAAAATCATGAAGCGTTCTGTCTCAAAAGACGACACGAATTTTGGACATGATTGTTTTCTTATTCGGTGTGATAACACAATGCAATGTTTACTATGATTTCAGGAAATTAAAACAATAAAAAATACAATTTAAATATGCATTTTCAGTCCTATTATACTAAAGGCGCTTATTTCAAAATCGTTTTTCTTAAATAAGTCGACCCCGCTCCCACTTCTCCCCTCACCCTCAAGCTTATTTTAAAAATAATAAAAATTGCCGCACATAGGATTCGAACCGGGGACCAATGGCTTGCACCCCAACAGACATAGCGATTGAGCCACTCACAATTCTGGCATTAGTTGTTTAAATGTATTATAGGTGCAACAAATTAAGCAAACTTTGATCGAAATCATGAATTCAAAAAAGTGTTTGACGTATTTATAAATTCAAAAAATATTATGTTTGACGGGTAAATCAACAGAGTTTTTTAAACGTATTTTCGTTACCGGATTTTTGAGTGATTGAATAGTGTAGCGTGGAAATGATTAGCTCCGAGTAAATGTTTCTGTGGGTTCAACTCCTCCTGTGGGATTATTATTTTTTTTTTTAATTTTTGATTTTATTGTTTAAATGTTATTCATATATTATAATAACCTTATAGGTTTTAAGGCTTGTGTTCAAAATTTGAGAAGTACTCAACCGATTTGGACGAAGTTTTTAAGGCCAGGCCAACTGCAACACGGGGAAAGCTATGGCCCAATTGCAGATTTTTCAGTCCCATGACAAAATTTGTTTAAATGATTTTTCTAGGTTTTTCTTTGTGGTAAATTTGATTTTTGTGAAGCTTTATCGAGTTTTGAATATATTCATATATTAATTTTTTTTTTGTTAAACATCAAATGAACGCTGAAAATGATCTGAAATGAAACCAATACAGGAAAACCTGTTTTAGCCAGACTCGCACAGAACCAAGAAATTTGTCCGGCTGAGACAGATTCCCGGCTTATACAGGTTGGACTAAAAAACACGGGTTTTTATTTTGTTTTACGATAATGTAACTATATACAAAACTATGCGATGAAACCTCGTAGTGTAAACTTTTGAATTTGTGCATTACTTTTGAGCCTAAAAATGTCCCAGTTCTTGAACAATGATCCGGTTTATAAAAAAAACCGACTTTAAAAAAAAAACTGAAAAGAGAAAAAAGCACTAAAAAGAAAAAAATAATTTCAAACTATGTCCATTAATAGCGTATTTAAAATTCGGCTTTTTTGGAGTGGCGTTAAATTTACACTAAATAAAATCGTTGTAAAATTTCTATTGTCAAGTTTCGCACAAAATCAGTTTGTACATGGAGACAAAAAAAAAGGATAGATTTCTACAAAAAATAGTAACATATGAGACAGTGGGCTTTTTTATAGCGATTGCTTAAAAATAGGGAATCCAATTTGGGACATAAAAGAACTTAGTTTTGGTGCTTCTAAGAGCCGTGTCTATAGTTAATCTGTTTGACAACAAAATTTTTGGAGTCGATCTTAGTTCTTAGTTAGCCTTAAGGGTTAGAAAGTATGTAAACGATTAGCCTTAAGGGTTAGAAAGTATGTAATTTATTTTAGTTGCAAATTTAACGCCACTCCAAAAAAGCCGAATTTTAAATACGCTATTAATGGACATAGTTTGTGATTATTTTTTTTCTTTTTAGTGCTTTTTTCTCTTTTCAGTTTTTTTTAAAGTCGGTTTTATTTTTTTTAGAAAAAAATTTTTTTTCGAACGTTTTTAGTTTCAATTTTTAATATAGGTAAAATTACACAGGGTTTGAGGGGATAAGTCCGCAGATGAGAAATATATAAAAGAATCTTCCAGATATTGTACTGAACACAATACAAAAAATTTTACTCGATATCCCAAGCAGGGAGGGGTTTGAAGGGTTAACCTTCCTTGTAAAAGAACCTTCCTTGTGTTGTTGAAATATATAAAAGAACCTTCCTTGTGTTGTACTGAACACAACGTAAAAACATAACAAAACCTATAATTGCCAATCTGGCAATTATTGAAAACCTGTATGGTGATGTTGGTATCTTAATTTGAGCATTTGTACCAAAATTACACTTTGAAGTCGAACTTTCCAGTCAGATTTTTTAAAATTTATTCCAATCGGATTTTGATGTATGGAAGTTTTATGTAGAATCATATTCTAAATAACTTTTGTTCTTAGACTTTTTTGATAAGATGCACCGTTTTTGAGAAATTCGGAAAAAACGTTTTCGTTTGTATGGGGGGTACCCCCCCTAATGGTCCATTTTTGCACATGAATGAACCAGGGCCCAACCAGGAACTTTCTCTACAACTTTCTCTTTGGGATGACCAAAATCGGTCCACCCAGTAAAAAGTTAGGCGTGAACATACATTAAAAAAAAATATTCAGGTGGAATTGAGAACCTTTTCCCTTTTGGAAGTCGGTTAAAAAAGTAGGATGATTTCGAATTGATTTCAATTAGAGACGAGAGATGAAAAATACTCCCAATAAAACTGTTGTCTGACGTTTTTATGAAAGAAATTTTTCCTCTAAACTATGTCTCCCTTCTCCTTGCTGAAACAAGATCTACTTGAAGCGTCTTTTTATAACATTAAGTTAATAACTTTGTGCAAGATTTTATGCATTTTCAAAACTTTCGGATATGGTTTTTAGCATAAACTATTGCTGTGGGTTTGAATAACCCTTCCGGAGCTTGGAAACGAACAAAATCATTTTACATTGATTTTTCTGTTAAAATGTTGATAGAACTCCAATTAGAATTCAAACTATAGATTTATTTTGGTCTTTAGAACCTTTTTGGCTCAAAGTATTTTTCAAAAAATCCTAAAATCTTTTTTATTTGTATGGGGGAGGGGAGAGCAAATATTCCGATTTACCCACTGACTAGGGCAAATCAAATTTTTATGTCATGCTAAACACACTACTGTAACTAATTTTTTGATCGGGCGATTTGTTCTATGCTTTAGAAATGGTATACTAACTCTAAAAACATTTTTATATAGAAAAAAGTTTCCGGCTTATACAAAAAAAATTATGTCCGGGTTCGGGTTAAGCAGGTTCCGGCTTATCCAGATTCATGGAAAACCACTTCAAAATCACGGGACTTGAAAACTATTCGGCTTAGGTAGATTTCCGGCTTATACAGGGCCCGGCTTATACAGGTCTAACTGTATCTAAAAAATCTAAGGAATGGTCCATTCGACCATGTTCAGATTGGTTGAAATAGTCCGCCTAATTCTGACAGAAACTGGCAACATTAGGGTAAGGTGAGGAAGCGGGGCTCAGTCCCACTTCCTCACCTTGCCCTAATGTTGCCAGTTTCTGTCAGAATTAAGCGGACTATTTCAACAAATGTGAACAGGCTCTTCGATGTGAAAAATAATAAATTTGATTTCATAATTTTACTCAAATAAACTTACATAAGTTTTAATGAAATGAAGTTTTTCATGTAAATAGCTTAGTTTTTTAATACTCTGCCGTTGTTGGAAATTTAACTTTAATGATCAATTATAAGTGGAAAATTTTGACAAAGCTATTATTATATTGTATTTTCCCATTCGACCTGCGTTTTCCATGACCATCAACAAATCTCAAGGCCAGACATTTGACAAAGTAGGGATTGTGTTGTACGAGCCCGTTTTCTCCCACGGGCAAATATACGTTGTCCTCTCAGGTAATTTATTTGTGTCAATAGCTAGAATTTTGTTGTTTTTAATTTCAACTTTTCTTATGTCTAAAAAGGTCTTGAAAATTGAAATAAAATATAGAAATGCTTTTCCCAGGAGATTTACTAATCATGACAATCGCGAATATCTAAATATGTGTGAATGTGTATAAATATGTGTGAATGTGTATAAATATGTGTGAATGTGTATAAAAATGTGTGGACGTTGGAGTTATAGAATTCAAAATACAATAATTTATACAATTAAAAAAGGTATGGCACAGTAAAATTGTATACATTTTTTTGAAGTCATACTTTTTTTTATTAAAGTAAATAACCCGATTGATACATTATTTAAAAAAAACTCATGTTAATGGCGAATATAGGGCCTAACTAGTCTCTACGAGGCTAACTATTACCTCCTTGTGCCACACAATATGTACGTCGATCAAAGTTTAAAGGCAACCTATGTTAGAATAGAACAGATTGTGTAAAAAATTACAACTAAAATACGAAAAACTTAAATATGGTGAAATTTTAAGGTGAAACTAGCTTGGCCTTAGCTTGGCCCCAGATTGACCAAATAGTGGCGCTTTTAATGCGAAACTAGCCTCTATGAGGCCTGCTCTAAAGTTATCATGTCACAAACCGTTGTTTGGAGAAAAAGTAGTAAGTGCTAGAAGACCGCAAAAGATTTACCTCTATCTTCGGTAATACAGTCACTTTGCCCAATAATTTTGTATGAACTGAAACTCAGTGACTGCAAAATACAGTGGAGGCCCAATATAAAGACCTACATATATAATGTTCAGCCCGTACGTTAAATCGGGTTCGTTATAACGAAATGCGCATTAAAGATCAACATATGTTTTTATGAACATTATCATAATGAGATTTTAAATTGAGGTAAATTTTAATACGATTTATTCTTATGTGGGATAATGCTTTAATGTATGTATAAGCGTTACAAATCCCACTTAAACTGATTACATTACCTTAAAAGTTTAATTTTTCGCGACTGTTTCACGTATAACACACATTATTTACGAAACAAATAGTTTTTCGTTATATAGAATAACAAAATTTTTCGTCTTTCACTATAGAGATGCTAATAATAATAATACAATAATATAATAATAATACGTAATAATAATTCGAAACTGCTGTTCGCTATACTGGTCGTTCGTTATATAGGTATACAATATAGTGGACGCCCGGAAGGGACATTTTTTCTTCGCGGGTAAAAATATCTGTAACGGTTCTCGAAATATTTGAAAAAATTGTTCACATAAGATATTTCAGTAAACTCAATCAAACGAAAAACTTAAATATTGACCAATTTTAAAATAAAACTAGCTTGGCCTGAGCTTGGCCAAACAGTGGGGTTTTAGTACGAAACTAGCGTCTACGAGTGATAACCTACCCTAGAGTTATCACGTTACAAACTATTTTTTGGGAGAAAAACCCTAAGTGCTGGCGAAATCTTTTGCGGTCTTCTAGCACTTACTACTTTTTCTCCAAACAACGGTTTGTGACATGATAACTTTAGAGCAGGCCTCATAGAGGCTAGTTTCGCATTAAAAGCGCCACTATTTGGTCAATCTGGGGCCAAGCTAAGGCCAAGCTCGTTTAATAAAATATCAATTGATCAAATTAATGTTTCTGGTTTTATGAAATTATTTTTATTTTCCGATTGTAATTCGGACATTTCATATAAAAGTTTTTCATTATCAAAACTTTTTTTTAACGTAAAGTAAAACAATTAACAGTGTCAAAACCAAGCATAACGAAAAAGAGCTTTCAACAAAGTGGCTCGGAGAGTAAGCCTAATAAACAAGTAAATCGCTTGTCAGTGGTAGTGGATGCCCGAGAACTTTCAAAGCTTTCCTGGCCCTGATCTAGATCCTGCAATAAATTTTGTCCCGTTAACTCGTCGTTTTTTTAACAACGAAACCGCGGTATAAATCGCGATCTGTCACCCATTTAGCAACACCTGACAAGGTCGTCGTAGAACATTTTTTTCTTAGTTGGATCAAGATCTAGATCCTGCAATAAATTTTGTCCCGTTAACTCGTCGTTTTTTTTTAACAACGAAACAGCAGAATAAAACGCGATCTGTCGCTCATTTAGCACCACTTTGGAAGGTCGCCGTAGAAGAATTTTTTCTTAGTTAGATCAAGATCCAGGTATTCAAACATATTTCGTCCCGTCAACTGTTCGTTGTTATTTTTTGTTCCACGGCTCCCGGGCTATAAACCATTTCGTCGATTGCAACAGATCTGGTGCGAATGGCTTTTACATTTTGTGTTATTTTTTTAACCGACTTCCAAAAAAGGAGGAGGTTATCAATTCGTTTTGGTCCAACTTTATTTATTTATTTATTTTATATCTGTATGTTCGCGCAGTACTGGGGTGCCGTTGCATGGATTTTGTTGAAACGTTGGTGGATGACAGAGTTCACTCCCTAGTTGGTCCCATTTTAATTTCCCCTCTCTCCGACGTTTCCCGGCCTTCCCCTCCCCTGTCAACTCCCAATCGGATGGTCCGATCGATCTGAAAATTTGTATGCGTACATTTTGGGGGACGGCTAGTGTTTTCCCCTTATCTATTTTCCCCTACCCCTTTCGCTTCTTAACCCCTCCCCTGTCAACTCCCAATCGGATGGTCCGATCGATCTGAAAATTTGTATGCGTACATTTTGGGGGACGGCTAGTGTTTTCCCCTTATCTATTTTCCCCTACCCCTTTCGCTTCTTAACCCCTCCCCTGTCAACTCCCAATCGGATGGTCCGATCGGTCTGAAAATTTGTATGCGTACCTTTTTGGGGGACGGCTAGTGTTTTCCCCTTATATATTTTCCCCTACCCCTTTCGCTTCTTAACCCCTCCCCTGTCAACTCCCAATCGGATGGTCCGATCGATCTGAAAATTTGTATGCTCACATTTTGGGGGACGGCTAGTGTTTTCCCCTTATCTATTTTCCCCTACCCCTTTCGCTTCTTAACCCCTCCCCTATCAACTCCCAATCGGATGGTACGATCGATCTGAAAATTTGTATGCTCACATTTTGGGGGACGGCTAGTGTTTTCCCCTTATCTATTTTCCCCTACCCCTTTCGCTTCTTAACCCCTCCCCTGTCCCCTAATCGGATGGTCCGATCGGTCTGAAAATTTTTATGCGTATATTTTGGGGGGCAGCGAATCCTTCAACCCTCAAATTTTCCAGATAAAAAACAAACACATATGGGGGTTTTTAGGGTCGCCTAATCCAATTCTAATGTTTAGATGTCTGTAAGGTTAACGAAAGGTTTCTGTCGATCTAAAAAATGTTGGTGACGACCCCCAAAATTTTTGCTGTCGACCTCTAAAATTTAGTTTACAACTTACTGTTGCCATCCCTAAAAATTCGCTGTTTGGAACGATCAAAGTTTTGCTCTACCCATTTCCTAACATTAAATAGGTATATCCTATAATATAATACTAGGACTGTCGTCCTTCTGTCTGTCAGTCTGTCTGTCTGCACAATGGATCTCGAAAACAGGCCTAACGATTTTCATGAAACTTGGGTGTTAGGGATTTTCGGGGACAAAAATACGATCTAGATAGGTATCCCCTCTGAGAAAATTCTTCTTCGACACCCCTCGCCTGGTATCTTCGAATTCGGTGGTCCGATCTTAATGAAGCTTTACAGTATTACTAAGAAGGCTAAGGGGTTTGATTTTCCACTACAAAACCTGACTTTTCCCTCCCCTCGATACCCCTCGCCTGGTTTCTTCGAATTGGCTGGTCCGATCTTAATGAAACTTTCCAGTGTCACTAAGGGGGTTGAAGGCTATCGATTCGTAACGCCGTTTTCGCACGCGGGCTGCGGCTTTACTTGCTCTACCCATTTCCTAACATTAAATATATCTATATAATGTATATACCAAAAAATCACTAAAAATTATAAAATAAAAAACTTTTTAAAAAAAAGTAAAAAAAACCGACTTAAAAATGCACTAAAAAGGAAAAAATAATTTTTTTGGAAGTTGGTGCCAAAATAGAAACAAACAATTTGCTCTCTTTTATTGTACAATCTAAAAGTATTAAAATACATATTGAATGGGTTTTATATTCCCCAAATTTTGAATATCGATTCTTGTCACTATAAAAAATTTATTTTTATCACATCGAATATTTGCAATGCATTAAACGAAACGCGGGATGTAAAAATTATAGTCATTGTGATATTTTAACCGCGAGTCTATTGTACATAAAAGTACTCGACAACTGTAAAAAGCTTTTGATTGTCTTAACAATTCTTGTTACAATAAAATTATTTGTAACACTCAAGAAATATGAATAGAAGTCCTCTTTAAGTTTCTATTTTGGCCCCAACTTCCAAAAAAATTATTTTTTCCTTTTTAGTGCATTTTTAAGTCGGTTTTTTTTACTTTTTTTTAAAAAGTTTTTTTTTAAATCCTCGCGATTTTTATGACTGAGCAGCTACATTTTCAGAGTTGATCTTTCACGTTAGCACCAAAGAGATCGTCAAACCTAACTGTGCTCGATTGCGGAATACACTCATACCTCGCTATACGGCCGCTCTTTATACGGCTTTTCGCTATAACGGCCTTCTTTAATTATGGCACTTTTTCGATTTACGGCCCAAAATATTTCGTTATACGGCCAAAAAAAAATTGCGAAAAAAAATAAAAGCTATAATTGCCAATAAAATTTTTAAAATTAAAATTAAATTAAAATTTATTCCAATCGGATCTTGATGTATGGGAGTGTTATGCAGAATCATTTCCTAAATAACTTTTGTTTTTCAACTTTTTTGATAAGATGCACCGTTTTTGAAAAACGTTTTCGTTCGTATAATGGCCCGTTTTTGCCCATTAACGAACTTAGCCTTGCATTTTACGAAAAACGAATCTGCGTAAAATTTCAAGTCTGTAGCTCAATTCGTGCGCCCGCAATCCGCGCCACAGACGGACAGACAGACGGACGGACATGCAAAAATTAATTATTTTTATACCCGTATGGTTATCATTCTAAACACACTGGTGTAACTCATTTTTGTGTGCCATGACGGGATCTTGCAGCTTACCGATTCTTCATGTTCATTTTCGTCATCAGATTAGAACCGATTTAAACATTTTAAATTATGTTTTTTATTATGTATGTATATGGACATGTGCATATGAATTTTTTAAATTTTTTATACCCGTATACTAACTTTGCCATACCGTTTGCAACGCCAAGATCCCGTCATCACACACAAAAATGAATTACACCAGTGTGTTTAGAATGATAAAAATAATTAATTTTTGCATGTCCGTCAGTCCGTCCGTCTGTCCGTCTGTGGCGCGGATTGCGGGCGTACGGATTGAGCTAGAGACTTGAAATTTTGCACAGATCCGTTTTTTGTAAAATGCGAGGCTAAGTTCGTTAATGGGCAAAAAAGGACCGTTAGGGGGGTACCCCCCATACGAACGAAAACGTTTTTTGTAAATATCGCAAAAACGGTGCATCTCATCAAAAAAGTCCAAGAACAAAAGTTATTTAGGATATGATTCTACATAAAACTTCGATACATCAAAATCCGATTGGAATAAATTTTAAAAAAATCTTATTAGAAAGTTTGACTTCAAAGTGGAATTTTGGTACAACTGTTCGAATTTTGATACGAATATCACCATACGGGTTTTCAATAATTGCCAGATTGGCAATTATAGCTTTTGTTATGTTTTAAGTTATCTTTTTATGTACATATGAATTTTTTTGTTATTGAAGTAGGGCGAGTTCTGTCAAGGATCTTGGAGTATTGTTGGATCATAAATTAGGATTTGATCTCGATCGGGAATCTGTTATCAACCGTGCATTCCGAACATTAGGCATGATTAAAAGATTTTCGTCCGAATTATCTGATCCGTATGCAATAGTGTCTCTTTATAACGCATTTGTGAGACCTATTCTAGAATATGCATGTATCGTCTGGTCTCCTACCTGCTCTACACATATTTTAAGAATTGAGAAGGTTCAAAAAAGATTCCTTAGGTTTGCTCTCCGTAAGCTACCTTGGGTTGATGTACTAAACTTACCGCCTTACGAACAAAGACTCTCTTTGCTGGATCTATCCACTTTATGCAAAAGACGGGAAATTTTACAATGTATATTCATTTATAAATTATTGATCAATGAAGTGGACGCTCCGAATTTGTTATCAGATTTAAATATTCACTGTAAACCTAGAAACACGCGCGATATAAAATTTTTCTACACGAATTTTTCAAGGACATCGTATGGAAAAAATGCACCTGTAACTCTAATGTGTAATTCTTTTGACAAATATTATAACTTAATTGACTTTAATGTATCATCAGACGTATTAAAGGCAATTTTACAATCAAGATTAAACATTTTAAAAAGTAATTTTATTCTAATTCTAAGAAAATATGTAAATTGTCTCTGAGATTGTATATCTCTGTATGGCTAATAAATAAATAAATAAAAATAAATAAATAAATCCTTATATTACTTGTTATATATTTTTATTTTGTATGAAAGCATTTTTAAATGAAATAAAAAGAAAAAAATGCATTTTATACTAAAAACTACGTTATTCAAAAAAAAAAATGTTGAACGGATCCTATTGAATTTGTATGGGTTTGTATGAAAATAATTGATTCGTTATACGGCTTTTCGCTTTACGGCCAACTTTCCCGGAACGTATCTAGGCCGTAAAGCGAGGTATGTGTATAAGGTACCCAGTGAAAAAGCTGTCTTGACTTGTAGATGGTCTTCAACGAGAAGTACATACGAAAATCAATATGTTAGAAGGAAACATAAAACAAATCGGGGCAACGACGTGAAAACATCTAGCGGTAGGCATATAAAACTCTGGCAACGTGTTTTGACTGTGAAAGTAGCTGTCAGAAAAGAATTCCGTTCCGCCCGAGATTTTTTAAATTTTGGCTCTTTTATTCAGTGTTTGGTGTTTCTCGTTTTATCTATAAATTGTTATCTTCTAAGAATATCTTTCAAGCATTTCAAAATGCTTTTGGTTTCTTTAAAAGATGGTAGTTAGGTTTATTGCACCTAACGAAAGATTACCGAATCAAAACTCATTTCACGATCCTTTGACCCAAAAACAACTGTTGGTTGAAACGTTCATCTATATAATAGAGACCTTATAACGCCTTCTAAGGGGCACGATTCCGGGTGCTAGGTTTGGCTAGGAACTTGACAAAGAGCGTTTCTCAAAAAATGAAAACTAAGTTCGTTGATGAGCAAAATTAATCCAACTCTTCCAGAATCTCCCGTTCAAATGAAAATATTTTTGAGATTCTCTGGAAAACGGTGAGTAAGGTCAAAAAATTATAAATGTTAGAAAAACTCTTAAGGTAGAACCAGAAACATACGTCCGTGCGTCCGCCATGCGTCCGTCACGTTGACAGTTCTATGCGGTCAAAGTAAAATCAATGGGCTGCTATGAGTACTCTCCTAATAATGCGTTTGTCCGATGCGGCAACACACCGTCACCGCATAGAGTAGGTCGACTTTCTACTTTTACATGCGGCAACGATTTAAGCAATTTAAGTATGGAACAAATTGAAAGTAATTGTTTCGACGATAGACTAATAGAAGAAGTGCAAAAAAAGTTAAGAAGAAGTGATTCGTTGCCGTACCAACTGTCACCGCATAAAACTGTCTACCGGACGGACGCATGACGGACGCATCGACGTACGATTCAGGTTCTAGCTTTACACAACTCTTCCATCCAACTGAATTTAATTTGACCACTCCTTCTCACGCCTAGAAATCTGCCTTTTTCTTATGGCGACTGCCTAAAGGCCACATTTTAGTATGCAATCAAGCATTTCTAATTTGACCGCAATTCGAAATGAATACCTCTTAATATTTCTTAAATTTGTCACATAAAAATTGTCCAAGAATGCGTAAGGATAAACTAGACTGTTTGAGAATAAATACTCTGTGACCAGCTTAAAATTTCCTGTACATATAATCGCGAGTGTACTGTACAATACTTTTGATACTACGTACTTCATATAAGAAACCAAAAAGTCTGAAGAGTGGATTGTTGAAAGCTTTCAGGCTCGTAAATGTACAAATTTATGAAACGAATGTCAAGTACACAAAACTCATATATTTAGTCGCGCAAGTCTAATCGTCAGGCACACGGCAATTGATAAGATCAATCATGTCTCAGTGACTGTCATCAACTGACCCTTAGGGCTGGATATGGCTTTTTTATTTAAGTATTTTGAATATAACCAAAAGACCCCATCGCTCAGTTCTCAACACAAAATTTTAACATTTTAAATGTTTCTTTGCGATATGGATTTTTTTTGCTCCTTTATAATTTACTAGCAGACCCTATGTTGCCAGCTTAAAGTTTTTTGTATAAATTTTAGAAAACCATAAATAATTTAAAAAATTTTGGGAAAAAATGTTATCCTTACAGGACCTTCCGTTTCGAGTTTTCGAATTCCAACACCAGATTCGTGATAAGCAACCTTGAAAACCTCCTACAGCCAGTTTGTGCGAGAAAATTTGGAAAAAGGATATTTCCGTTATCCTTACAGGACCTTCCGTTTCGAATTTTGAAAATCTAATACCGGATTTGTGATCAGCGACCCGAAAACCCCTATAATGCCAATTTTTCCGGGGAAAAATGGGAAAAAGGTGTCTCTGATCACAACAATAATTTCGAAAAAGGATATTTGCTTTATCCTTACAGGACCTTCCGTTTCGAATTTTGAAAATCTAATACCGGATTCGTGATCAGCGACCCCAAAAACCCATAATCCCGATTTTTCCGGGGAAGAATGGGAAAAAGGATAAAAAGGATAAAAAGGATATAAAAATTAGAAGAAAAAAATCAACCATTTCCCATAGAAATTTTTTCCAATAATAAATTTTTTTCCCAATAATACAAATTCTTGATTTCAGAAATCTAATTACACAAGACTGTAAAGTCTGTCATACCACAGACTCCAAATGTCAAATTACTGACAATGAATTAGAAGACATTCATCGTACTGGCAGTTAGTTCATTTTCAAAATGACTTCGATAGTAACACACGCTGCGAGTATATCGCTGTTGCAAGTGTTAGAAGACATTGAAAAATATGAGAAAAGGGAAAATAAGTATTAAAATTCTGTGGTTATTGTGAACAGATGTTTTAGTTCATAACAAATATATTAAGAACACTTGTATTTAATTGAATATTAAATAACAGGAAAAGGAAATTTTGGGTGAACCCATTTCTGTGTAGAAGAGTGGATTTTGACCTTGAGAGCTAATTGCCATCAGATCTCCTGTACGATGACAAGCAACAAACGAATTTCACAACACTCCCGTATGAAAAATTTTGCGAGATACACGGTTTACCTCAAATTCTTCATCCTCCGCCATCTTGAAAGTCACAAATGTCAAATTACTGACATGTCTGTACTAACTACAAAAAGACTTGTCAGTGCCAGTAAGCATTTACACGAGACTGCGTCAGCTCTACAGTCGCGTGTAAAGGCCGTGTAAATAAAACTATGCCAGCGTTGAACAATGTTTCATGCATTGAAAAGAAAATTTTTACATTGAGATTTATCACTGTATATACATAACCCAACTGCAATGTGTTGGTTATTTCATTTACATTTTTGTATTGAATTATTCTTAAAATGAACTTAACCTAAGTTCACAGCCGAATGGGAAGTAGACGGCATTGCCAGTCTTAAAGTTGTCGATACCAAAACAACCGCAAAAAGGTTTAAAAAAATAGTGAGAAAATTATCCTCTGTGGTGAGCAGAATATCTGCCCATGTAAAAAGGGATGCTGCCCTTCTCATTGATGTTGGTTGTTGCTTGATTTTTCAACAAATTAAGGGATGATAGGTAGAAGACTTCGTTAGCATTCAAGTTGGTCTGAAGGTTGAACTTAGCAGTGAGCAAGGGGTTTTCATGTGATTCCAGTCTTAAGGGAAAAACAGTACAACAACACAGGCATCATGTTTGCTTTTTCATATAATTCCCTGTTGCAGTAGTATCTGTTTAAAGATTTAAATTTAAATTCCGTGCAGTTACGTAGAATTTTTCTTTCGAACCCTTCCAGCTTCCTAGCCCAAGTCGTTGATATGTTGAACCAGCATGGGAACCCATAAATGAGGATTGGTTTGATTAATAGTTTATACAACCATAATTTCGTTTCCGGAAGTAGTTTGCTCTTGGAATGCATTATTGATGTACGCTTTGTTTGCCTTGGCGAGGGCTTCACAAATGTGTTCATTGAACTTGAAGAGTTTGTTGAAGTGAGCTCCAAGATACTTGACTGAGTTCGTGGGTCGCAGTTCACTGTCCCCTATGTATATAGAAAGAGTGTTGCAGATTTTGAAGATCCCCGGAAATCCCTTGCCTGATGCGTTCCTGAAGTGTATCAGTTCGGACTAATTGTTATTGATCACTATTCTCCATGAGTTATAATATTCCGAGATTTCGTTTAGATGAAGCTGAACAAGTTGAGCAGCCAATGCCGGGATTCTGTTTGTTGTGGCCACTAATGTATAACGTTGCGTATAACGTTGCTACAGATGAACAACTTTCCGCTGGGTCAGTTGGCAAGTAGTGGGGTAAGTCGCGAAGGAAAATTGAATACAGTATTGGCCCTAAGATGGAACCCTGCGGGACGCCGTTCATAACTTTAACCTGGTCAGAGTGAGAGTTGTCTATGACCGTGTTTATCTCGAAGTACCAACTCGGTGAAATCACTGATTTGGTCTCGAGTTATACACCTAGTACATGACTCGGTTAAATACACCCGTTTAGTAAAAACCAACTAGGTTAGTGTAGCTAGTTGTATGAAACCTAACTTCATCTTTTGTGTCTTCGTAACTTCGTGGAGAATTTCCACCTTTTTAAAATCAAATGTCAATAATAAAAAAAATCGCGGTGGCCAAAGAACGTTGGTTATTAGCAGATACAAATATTTCCAGTTTGATTTAACAGACAATGACAGATAAACATATTTTGAATGCTCGCCGGCATATACCGTAACTTATTTGATCACTTGACTAATTGAGTGTTACCAAACTGGAATGGGCATGCGAGATAAACTCGGTCTTTGACATCAACAAAAAGAGTTATATTCCGCAGGAAACTATAGAGCCTTCTTATCAAGTGAACTGGGAAGTTCAGTTATATTAACTTGTGGATCAGCCCCCCATGCCAGACGGAATCAAATGCTTTCAAATGTCGAATGTCCTCGCTGACGAACATCACCTTTTTGACCAAGATTCTTTCTAACAGCTTCCCAACAATCGATAAACGGGATATAGGTCTAAAATCCTCTACGTTATGTGACCATTCCTTTTTTTTAATAGGTATCGGTTTAGCGTGTTTCCATGTTTTTGGAAAGTACCCATTGTTTAAACAATTATTGAATATAATTGTGAGAAAATGCAAAGCGGAGTCAGGTAACTTCTTTAGCAAAAAGTTGGAAATAAAATCAGGGCGAAATGATTTTTTATTATTTAATCTTTTTCAGATTTGACTGTGTTGAGTGATGTAAAGGGGCCCCAATTCTGGGGCCATCTGAACACCGGTCTGGCCCGAAGGAGGTTATTTTATCGACTCTGACTGCCTCGAAATTAGCTATTGCGCCTGAAATAAGTAAAGAGTTATCAGATAATGGGGTGGACAGCTGATATATCCCTGAGAAGTAATCGGCAAATTTGTAGGCAATGTCTTAAGGGTGGGAGAAAATATCACTTCCTGATGAGACTTTATTTATTTTATTTACTTTGCACTTCTCGACCAAGCGATTAATTTCATTGAAGGCTTGGAGATCAGGTCTGATGGTTCTGAGTCTATCCTGAAAGAGGTTATTAAGATACGCGTTAATCTGATTATCAATATCAACAGAAAGGAGTTGTATTTTATTCTGCTGAGACTCAGCTTCAAATCTCTCTTCCACCGGTTTTTAACCTTAAGTAAATCTCGAATTGGCAATGGAAGTCTTTGCATCAGGCTATATTTTTTGGGCTCATCGGAAAAGGAAATCGATGCGTTACTGACTAGTTCGTTAAATGCTATAATGAGGGAATCTATTTCGGAGTTACTGAGACATTTATCGTTCAAAATATTTATGTTAGAGACGCCTTCAGTAACATAGTCCGTGAAGGCCTTCCAGTCTGTGTTTTTAAAGTTTCTGTATGCAACTGGGGAGGCCAATGCCGGTGTGGTTCGAGACAGAACCAAAATCAACAAAACAGCGTAATGGTCTGAAAATGATGATGTTGTTGCGCAACCAAAGTTGACGTTAAATGAATTGATAAGTTTATCCGATACCATAAACAAATCATAACAAGATCCCGAGCTGGGAAACGTTGGTGAGTTTGGATGGCCAACACGTAAGTCGTTGAGGTCAGGATTATCCCGGAACCATTCAAATATCACTTTACCATTCCTCTTTTCATTGAGGTTTGCCCAATCTCTATGTTTGGCATTCAGGTCACCCCCCACTATCACCCCGTCAACTTCACCTTCAGCCAATCTGTTCAATTCACGGCGGAAGTCGCGGTTCTCATCAGGACTGGTATTCAAGTAAGCGGCTACATATGAAATAGTGTTGAGATTAATGGTCAGTCTAAGTTTACGGATTTTGAGGTTGTTTTATGTAAAAGGGGAGGGCCTTGCAGAACATTGTTGTGTATCGCCGTATAATTGACAATATGCAAGGTCTTATTATTTGTAAGGTGCGTTTCATTAAGAAACATCACGTGCGGATTATTAGTATTAATAAAATCTTCTAACGCGACTCTTTTAGCTTTCGAGACAACTGAGCGAACATTCAATACGAAAAATTTACAAGTCATACAAGCTCGAAACAGAAATTGATATATGCAGTTTTTTTATGCTACTGATGAAATATTATTAAAAGAAAACATAAAGGGATTTTTTTTTAAAACTAGCTCCATAAAGTCTAGCCCGAACAACTCTTGAGAAAATCTTGTGAAGTCGCTGTAACTGTTGCCGCCACCCCGGACGGGACCTTTACCAGGGAACAACTATTATATAGAATGGAAAGTAAGGCCTTTCCTCATTAACTTCCACTAGAGTAAGCACTACACTATAGAAATCGGGTTTTTTATCTCACTTCCCCTTTCTGCTGTCATACACTCGACCAAAAAAAATCAAATAGAATTCCCTTTTACAATACATACAGAAAAGTGCTGGCACTTTTGTTTACATGTTGCATGACATTTCATTGCAACATTGATTCATTTCATTGCAACGATTGATTTTGATGGATAATTACATTTTAGCGTGTTAACATTGCATAATTTCACATCAAAATGAATAAATCACAAATTCACCACTATTTAGTGAAGGAATGTTCCGCTAATTCCATTAAAAACCCAAACAGAAAGTTTTTTCGAGTCCCATCAACAACAGAAAGGTAAAGTATAACGAAAGATCGACAGAATTGCACATGAACGGGTCTTAAAACAATTAAAAACTAAAACTAAATTAAATTTAACACCTTTCAACACATAAGAACATTACTAATTTAATGGAAATATCAAATTCTCCATAAAACATTTCCATTCACCGATTTTGTTTTGATTTGTTTTCATTTCAAGTGACAGATGGGAATCCATATTGCCACACACCACCAAATCGCTCAGTGTCATGTACACTGTCATGTAACAGCTATAGAAAGTCTCGGATGTACGGTCCCAACACAAAAAATGTTGTTAGAGCTTTCCATTCTATATAATAAATGTTCCCTGCCATTACTGAAGCACTGAGCGAAAGATCTATCACTTGATCTGAAATTATTAAGGCACGGCGATTTTCTCTTCCGCAGTAGGATTCTTGGCACTTATAACGATGTAGTTATCCATAATGATATCGTTATCCATAAATACGAATAAGAGATTTTATGTTTGTGGTAGTGATATAAAATGGCGTTGTATTTGTTTCTCGCTGTCAACTTTCCAATAAAATTACCCTCAACTATGACTCTGGCAATGCTGAGCCTTCCAATACGAATTTTTATAACGACTGCTCTCGTACCAGTCGATAAACACTAATGTTTGAGTTTCGTCCACTTAAGAATGTTGTTTAATTGTTGTCACGTTGGCAAAAACGAAATAAAATGTTTAATGCGTCCCTTAATTGTCTAAACATTACTCACATTTGCCTTTTCCTTAAAAAAACGAAATTCAATTCGCCTTTACTTTGTGATCAAGTTGAAATTTTCAAACCGGTGATGAAAAAAGATATTTCACGCACAGCGAAATTAAAATTACTCTTGCTTGTGGAGGCCAACAGCGGAAACCGGTTGTAGTGCCAAAAGAGGGAGGGAAACACATGTTGGCAGCAAGAAAGCGCAATAAAATTGAATTGAATCGAAATTGCTGACAGCAAAAAAAAATCTTTTGTATTTAACCTCAACCATTTGTGTTTACATTTTTTTGTTGTGATTGTTAAAACTTTTTCCAAAAAACGTAAAACCTTTTCATTTGGCTAATCCGGGGAAATTCTAAAACGATTTTCGGAGACTTTTCTATTTTGTTTTTCAAAGGAAAAGTGTGCGGAAATCCATCTAGAATTGCATAAAAAACTGCCGGCTGGCCGCCCGACTTATATAAATACTTTTCACAGCTAAATATTACACTTTTTCGAAAGAAAATTGTTATTTGTTTACTTTTCAAAATATGTCGAATTTAAAACAAATTTTAAATTTGCCGCTACTGTCAAGATTGTATTCTTCAAGATTTCCGCCAGAGGGAAAATTAACCACCTGTACAAAATAATACCCTTAGCGATCTTTCCAGATCGTTATTTATTAAATTTGCCAAGAATCCTACTGCCGACTCGGGCGTCCTGCATTTTTCTGATTTTTTCCTCATGAAAGCGCTTGAACCTCTGTAGTTAGCTGGATGGTTATGTGTCTTGCAGCAGGGAACAACCATTATATAGAATGGAAAGTAAGGCCTTTCCTCATTAACTTCCACTAGAGTAAGCCACTACACTATAGAAATCGGGTTTTTTATCTCACTTCCCCTTTCTGCTGTCATACACTCGACCAAAAAAAAATTAAATAGAATTCCCTTTTACAATACATACAGAAAAGTGCTGGCACTTTTGTTTACATTTTGCATGACATTTCATTGCAGCGATTGATTTTGGTGTGTTTTGGTGGATAATGCACATTTTAGCGTGTTAACATTTCATAATTTCACATCAAAATGAATAAAGCACAAATTCACCACTGTTTAGTGAAGGAATGTTCCGCCAATTCAATTAAAAACCCAAATAGAAAGTTTTTCCGAGTCCCATCAACAACAGAAAGGTAAAGTATAACGAAATATCGACAGAATTGCACATGAACGGGCCTTAAAACAATTGAAAACTAAAACTAAATTAAATTTAACACCTTTCAACACATAAGAACATTACTAATTTAATGGAAATATCAAATTATCCATAAAACATTTCCATTACCCGGTTTTGTTTTGATTTGTTTTCATTTCAAGTGACAGATGGGAATCCATATTGCCACACACCACCAAATCGCTCAGTGTTCCTGTACACTGTCATGTAACAGCTATAGAAATCCTCGGATGTACGCTCCCAACACAAAAAATTTTGTTAGAGCTTTCCATTCTATATAATGGTTGTTCCCTGCTTGCAGTTAGTGCAAAAACGTTTTTCCTCATCTTCTCGATTTCTAGGGCATTCACCTGGCCCGTGTGGTTTATTACACTTAACACATTTATAATCAAGACAACAGTTGTCCGCAATGTGACCAAATCGCTGCCAATTTTTACATTGAATTGACCCAAAATTTTTAAGCTCGTCCCATGTGACTTTCATATAAAACATACCAGCAAAGCTTCTGAGATGCTGAATGTCAGAATTTGGTGCCACCTGAACCACATACATTCCAAGATTCAATTGTTCTCTTCGAGACCGAGATGTTGTAAATTCCCTAACGTTCCGGAATATCATGTTAGGACGGATTTTCTCTAATTCATCGCGAATTTCCTTTTCGGTATAATCTCGACCCAGCCCCTTAAGAAGTAGTAAAATTGGTTTATATTCCTTAGATTAGAAGTATATGTAAAAGAACTAATGCCTTGCTCTAATGATTTTCCGCCCCCAGACCAGTAGTCGAATCGTGCCGTTCCTATTGGAAATTATTCGATAAACCACTTCTGGAAACGAAGTCTTCATTGACAAATTAAGCTCCCTGATATTTAGCACCATATGGACCACAATAGGTGGACAAAACTGATCTACCTCAGTGTGTGAATCACCGATCTTTTCGGGGTTCTTTTTTTTTAATTGTTAGATAAATTTACATTACTATCTCCAGAGGGGCTCTTATTATAATAAGTCTCATTATCACAAGTGTTTTGTACGTTAGTTTTATTAGTTCTAGGAACATTATTATAAAGCTTATTGCTAGTGTTAGTTTTAGAGCCTGATGGAATACAGCACAGCGTAGTAGTCACCCGATGATGCCGATACCTCCTTTCTGGAGCTTCTAGAGTCTTCCCTCCCTCTGACGGTCGGTCTTCCCCGATTAACTTTAAACCATGGAATATAATTCTCACCTTCAGTCTCAGAATCCATTATCTCCTCTGCAGTTGGTATCTTACTCGCAGTTGATTTTGAAGCTTTGTCATCAAGTAGTTGACGTCCCCCAAATTTTTCGTCTTTTGTTGGACTACTTGGTACTGGATGAGAGTCTGAAAATAGATCAACGGCTAAAGTTTTCCTGGCAGCCCCTGAACCTTCCGCTAAGTTCTCAAGTGACAGCGACCTACGTCTCACGGCATACAGACAGACAAGGTATGCTGTAAACTTTTGATAGTCAGGTTTGACGTCATTTGTGCCGACTTTTTTTAATTAATTTTTATGTTTATTGATCACTATTTAATGCAATCAGTCCACTAATTTACAAATATCTTATTTAGATCGCACAAAAATGTAAATAACCATCCACAAAACAACATTCCTTCTGCACTTGACGAACTAATCGGCACAAGTGACGTAGCAACGAAATGTCAGATTTGAGTTTACAGCATACCTTGTCTTTCTGTATACCGTGCCTACGTCTCAGCATTGAAGAGACTTTCCCCAACAAATTGAGGTTGATGAGGTCCCCCTGGGAGGCTGGATCTGATTCCCTGACTCTATTTGTGTTCATTTCCTCTTTATTCAGCGAACACTGCTTTTCTTCTGACAATTCTACCGGCAATTGGCGTCCAATATAAAAAATAAACCCACTAATAGGGGTTTATCAAGAGAGACTCTTGAGCACCAAATCTCACTGTTCGTCGATTAGAAAATTCACATATCGAAAAAATCTCGATGAAAAAAAAACTTCCCCATTATCAAAAGACCGAGCTCCGTGAACCCGATATGAAAATGGAATAAAAATAATTTAATAGCCTGTGAAGTTATTAATTCATTAATTCAAATATGATTTCAAATTTACCAACACTGGAATGTGGTAAATAATTGATTCACAGAACCAAGTCGACAAAAGAAAATATCATAAGATAATAAGATAAACAAATCGAAAGTATTACATTGTAAGTAATGATATAATAAAAAATAAAAACAATCTGAATCTTACTAGCAGTCGTGTAATAAAAAATAACCAAAAAACACCTAATAATAAATGCCCATTAACTCCTACTAACACCTAAAATTAATTAAAAGCCAGGCCGATAATGAAAACATAACAAAAGCTATAATTATTGAAAAATTGTTGAAAAACCGTATGGTGATTTAAGTGAACGGCGAACAGTTGTAATAAAATTCCACTTGGAAGTCTGTGATGTAGTTATGGTAGTTATTCGTTGAAATTTCACATACGAAAATTACGTACTTTGTGACCAAAATATTTCTTTCGAGAAAATTCTGTTTAGTTTTCATTGATAAGAGAGGTTTGGCACGCTTGGGGGTCTGTGGCTTAGTTCGCCGGAAATGGGGGGTTCTTACTCTTATCAATTTTAAATTGTCACCAAAAACACAACAATAAAATTTCGTGCCAAGGAACTTGAGGATCAAAAGTGCTAACGCACACGGTTCATCTCGTCGCGGCAACTTTTGGTCCTCAAAATGCTTTTCCGACGTACACGTTTCTTCACTTTTTAGTAGGAAAAACTTGTTTACAACAAGCGATCGCTCATGTGTGTGTGGTTCTCATATATGTGTTGTATTTCCAGCTCATTCCCTTTCTAGCTAGCACCGAGGCAACATCAATTGCCACAATAGAAACTGCCAACAATAGAAGAATAAAGGTAGACCACTGAACAATTACTATTATAGAATGGAAAGCTCTAACAAAATTTTTTGTGTTGGGAGCATACATCCGAGGATTTCTGTAGCTGTTACATGACAGTGTACAGGAACACTGAGCGATTTGGTGGTGTGTGGCAATATGGATTCCCATCTGTCACTTGAAATGAAAACAAATCAAAACAAAATCGGTGAATGGAAATGTTTTATGGAGAATTTGATATTTCCATCAAATTAGTAATGTTCTTATGTGTTGAAAGGTGTTAAATTAAATTTAGTTTTAGTTTTTGATTGTTTTAAGGCCCGTTCATGTGCAATTCTGTCGATCTTTCGTTATGCTTTACCTTTCTGTTGTTGATGGGACTCGAAAAAACTTTCTGTTTGGGTTTTTAATGGAATTAGCGGAACATTCCTTCACTAAATAGTGGTGAATTTGTGATTTATTCATTTTGATGTGAAATTATGCAATGTTAACACGCTAAAATGTGATTATCCATCAAAATCAATCGTTGCAATGAAATGAATCAATGTTGCAATGAAATGTCATGCAACATGTAAACAAAAGTGCCAGCACTTTTCTGTATGTATTGTAAAAGGGAATACTATTTAATTTTTTTTGGTCTAGTGTATGACAGCAGAAAGGGGAAGTGAGATAAAAAACCCGATTTCTATAGTGTAGTGCTTACTCTAGTGGAAGTTAATGAGGAAAGGCCTTACTTTCCATTCTATAATAGTAATTGTTCGGTGATTTTACGAAAAACGAATCTGCGTAAAATTTCAAGTCTCTAGCTCAATTTGTGCGCCCGCAATCCGCGCCACAGACGGACGGACAGACGGACGGACGGACGGACGGACATGCTAAATTCAACTTTTGTCATCATTCTAAACACACTGGTGTAATTCATTTTTGTGTGTGATGACGGGATCTTGGCGTTACAAACGGTAAGGCAAATTTAATATACCCTTTGGTTTACCATACGGGTATAAAAAAGAGAAAAGAGGAGAAACCAACTCAACTATAAGCACAACTATAAACTCAACTATAAGGGTTAAAAAAATATAAAGGTAAGTGCAAACTAAGCTCAGAAAGATTTCAAACAATTATTCAGGCGGTCGGAACATCCGAAAAAAGCATCTCCTCTTGAACAGATTGACATGGATTTCAAGAGGAAGAGAATTGCACAATGTCGCAGAATGTACATAAAAGGAAATTTCCATAATTTTATGAGAATGTCTCGGGATCAAGATTTGGCGAGTGCGACGAGAATTCAAAAAAGAGAGATTTCTTACGAGATAAGGTAGAGAGCCAGTAAACTGAGAATAAATTTGCAATTGTTCGACTAGATCAATTATTGTAGACGTAGTATTATAACCTTTTCTGAAACCAGACTTATATTCATAGATCAGCTATTAAGATACTCAACAAGTGGTTTTTTCATTTTGCAATAGGGATGACTATTCCCACTTTTCAACGATCAGGAAAACTGACTTACTGATCGCCGAGTTTATTAGGTAGAGAAGGACACCATGCATAGAACCTAATATAAGATTGATAAATTTTAATTGAATTATCATCATTATCGATGGCATTTGATTTGATTTTGAAATTGGCAGAATATAATTGAAGGACGGGACGGCAAAAAATGAAGTTCTAAATTTATTTGCTGCGGCCCGCGGTATAACCTCAAATTTCACATTTGGCCCGCCAAACAATCTAGTTGCGTATCCCTGCTTTGTGCTCCAAAACATGGATTCTTGCATGAAGAGGTGGTACCCCAAATTCATATGCTGAAATGTTAATTGATAATGTCGATGGTTCTTGGCTTAATTTACTTGATGTTGTCTAACATATTATACAGCTGGATGCAGCCTTGATGTTAATTAATGCCTGACCAATTATTGTCAATAATAATTCGTATTTTATTTCTATTTCTTGTCCTTCTAACGGATCAATATTTTTGAATGGGTTTTTTTGTTGGCTAGATAAAACTCCAAGCTTTATTTCCTCACAATCAGATCACCCCCTCCCCTCCCCTACCCATCTGCATTTGAAATCAAAAATTACCAAAATCTCGAGAACGGTAGGTCGTACAGAAAAAATCATTAATGACGAAAATATTTAGAATGCCATTTTACATACATCGTCAGTACATGAAAATAGAATAGGAGGAACTTTCATACCCTATATGATGAAATAATCAAAACTATAATATTTGTTGTGGTAATATTTTTTGGTTTTG
Source organism: Chrysopilus asiliformis (assembly GCA_964034945.1). Classification (NCBI taxonomy): domain Eukaryota; kingdom Metazoa; phylum Arthropoda; class Insecta; order Diptera; family Rhagionidae; genus Chrysopilus; species Chrysopilus asiliformis. The sequence continues at coordinate 44,891,673 of OZ035963.1, read as the reverse complement.
TTTTAAAGTTGTTTTTTAAATGTTATAAAAAAATATAGCATTTTTAAAGACTTTTTTAATACGATTATTTTAATACAATTTTATACAAATACACATGGCTAAAATTACATTAAGTTGAGGAAAAATTATATTCTAATAATGTCCAATTTTAACAATTAGTAGAATTTCTTGATCTTCCTCGTCATCCAATTCATCTTTTGCATTTGTCCATTTAGAACGCAGAGAAGCTGAAAATGGATCTGACGATAGAAGTAATATATTCATCAAATCTTCATTAGTCTAAAACAGGCCTGCCCAACCTTTTTGTACTAAAGTCCGACTTTTTTTAATCCAACTACATTGAGATCTACCCATACTCCATGTACGGTGCCGCAGCAATCCTGAAAATAAACCATTTCACGTTTGCGATAACACGTAGCGTGTCGCATCGCCTAATGTGAACAGGCTCGTGAATTCTAAATCGAAACTAAACTATTCAAACAAATTTTAAAAATGAGTCAAATTCAAGTAAATCGCGAGAGTCTAGTAATTTTCAAGTTTTCAATGCCTACTTAAAATAGGCAAGTAAAATAAAATTTAAAATAAGGTATCTAACCCGGCCTTTACACGCGACTATAAAGTCTGTCAGTAGCACAGACTCCAAATGTCAAATTACTGACAACGAATCAGAAGACATTTAGCGAACTGGCAGCCAGTTCATTTTCAAAATGACTTCGTTAGTAACACAGCTACAGTCCCTCGTATTTCAGAGGCATGAATTTTGCTCTTATGCTTCATTATTTTAATTATCTCGTCCCTAGTTAGTCTTCTTTCACCAGTCTGAGAGTTCTAAAAGTAAAAAAAAGATTAAAAAATAGTGAATTCATAATAATTTAATAGATTTACCTCAAATTCTTCATTTTCCGCCATCTTAGATGTCTGAAATGTCAAATTACTGGCATGTCTGTACTGACTACAAAAATGTCCCGTCAGTACAGACTTGTCAGTGCCAGTAAGCATTTACACGAGACTGTGTCAGCGAATGTGTCAGCTCTACAGACGCGTGTAAAGGCTGTGTAAGTAAAATAGACCACTTGCTTTAACAGCAAAAAAACAAAAAAAAACGGAGAAGTAGATAGTGTGATTACTTAATTTTCACTTTCCCTTTTTTTTAAATATTTGTGTTTACAAAAAAATTTTTTTGTAGTAGAAGATCGACCCAAATTCGTGTCGAGATCGACTGGTAGATCGCGATCGCCTGGTTGGGCAGCACTGGTCTAAAATGTCTGTAGTCTTTATTTTTCGATTCGTGAGCTTCTTATGAAAGCTCTCCAAGTGGTAAAATGCTTTTTTCAACTATCAGCTTGCCATCGAAAAGCACTTTATGCATTGTTGCAGACATATTTCTCCAATTGTAATGTCTATTATACAAATCAGCTGCGGACTTGGCATATGATTAGAATTTATCTGGATTTACTGCCTGCTTGCTTTAAAGCACCGATAATATAACTTTCAATCGTCGAATTAATGTAAATTTCTTAATATTCTGTTGTAGCATACATATATACATATGTACATATGTATATCGTAGATATTAATTTTTATTGCTCTAATTATTCATAGTACCAGGAAGACCCAGTTTTTCTCGGCGATCTCAAAATCCTCCTTCTGCCTCTGTCTCTGAGTAATTGAATCCGATTGTAATTGCAACATGATTCGTATAATGAGGTTCAGGGAACTTGATTATTATGTAATTACTATTTATCGCTGCCGATAGATATCTAAAAAGTGATATTTTTAGAATGCATATCGAAAAACCTTTCTCCCTAGCAATATTGCGAATTTTCATGAAGATACCTTCACGTAATTCGAAGACACCAAGCGAGGGGTATCGAGGGGAGGGAAGTCAGGTTGTAGTGCAGAAACTAACTAATGAATACGTCAGAAACGTATTATCTAGAGGTGAAGTTTCGCTGGAACACATGTGTACTAACTAATGAGATGCCAGTCGATATTTTGACCAAGGCCCTACCCAGACTGAAGCAACATCGCTGCTTGTCAGGATTGGGGATGCAGGAGACATAAAGTGCTACTCATTGAGGTGGCGTGTTGAAATATTGCATTTTACTTATGCCCGAGGTCTTCATATTTAGTTTTTCTGTCAGATAGCTATACCGCAGATAAAGATATATCGAAGATATCTTTAACTTGGGCATCTTCATGAAAATTCCAACTCGGTATAGCAACTCTCGAAATAAGGTTCCACAACTCCTGCACACTGGATACAATAAAACACCACCTTGATACAAACTATCGTGACGTCACATAAAGAGGTATTTTCTATAATTGTGTGTTCTTATTAAAGGATTTTCGAAGTGAAAGGTACGATGCAAATTATCCGTTATAGCTTTCGAGTAATTCACCACCTTTATATCTTGTTTCGCGAAGCAAAGAACCGAAGAAATCAATAAAATCGTGGTCGAAATAGTGACCTTAAATTTATAATCAAAAGCAGCATCACGGCTTGTTTCTAATCACGAAGGCTATTGTTTTGAATGTTTTATTGTCCGATCGTGGCGCTGAAAGCACTTCTGTCAAATGGAAACGATTTTCGGATTTCTTGTATGGTGTTTGGGATTTTTATCATATCATGATCCAGTGCCGCAATAACTTTTGAAACCTTAGGTACCACACGACCAGTGAGACTAGCCGAAACTTTTGAGAAATCAGCACACGCCCTTAAAAAACAACCTGTCGCATAAAACCGTAAAGCCAACAACTGTTGATCTCTGGGTGGCATTGCTCTGCTTCTGAAAATATTTAATAACAATAAATAACAAATTTCGTTTTTGCCTATTATGATTAATACAGATTTCAGCTTCAATTCTAGGCAAAAGTGCTTGAAATGTTGCTTTTGTTAAGCGAAATCTCATAACAAATTCACTTTCACTCCAAGTATCAAAATGATTCACCCTTATTTGCAGTACGTAGGGTCTTGAAATGATTGCTGGTTCATCACTGTCAGAATCAGAAAAAATATTCACTTCCATTAACGAATCCATCGGTTTTTTTATACGTTTTAACTTTCCGATTTCAATATTTTAATTTTATTCTGCAACTGTCCACAACTGCTTTAAAAAGTGAGTGGTGGCGCTGGGGTAAAAATATACAGATATCTCGACCTCAGACAAAGAGATAACTTTACCCGAGAGATATCTTTATCTCGATGTTTTTTGCTACGAAGACTTCCATTTTTTTAGATATACTTAATATATCTCCCAATTGGTGTTATCCGCAGTATATCTGGGACTGAAGACTTCGGGCATTAATCATTTCAAGCACGGTAATATTATTGTAATATTTATACCCGTATGGTGAAACCAAAGGGTATATTAACTTTGCCTTACCGTTTGTAACGCCAAGATCCCGTTATCACACACAAAAATGAATTACACCAGTGAGTTTAGAATGACTAAAAAAATTGATTTTTGCATGTCCGTCCGTCTGTCCGTCTGTCTGTGGCGCGGATTGCGGGCGCACGGATTGAGCTAGAGACTTGAAATTTTGCGCAGATCCGTTTTTCGTAAAATGCGAGGCTAAGTTCGTTCATGGGCAAAAATGGACCATTAGGGGGGGTACCCCCCATACGAACGAAAACGTTTTTTGCGAATATCTCAAAAACGGTGCATCTTATCAAAAAAGTCCAAGAACAAAAGTTATTTAGGATATGATTCTACATAAAACTTCCATACATCAAAATCCGATTGGAAAAATTTTTAAAAAATCTTATAGGAAAGTTTGACTCCAAATTGGAATTTTGGTACAACTGTTCGAATTTTGATACGAATATCACCATACGGGTCTCCAATGATTGCCAGATTGGCAATTATAGCTTTTGTTATGTTTTTATATTGAATTCTCTTTTCTGTGTTCTTTTGAATTCTTACTCAATTCTATTCTTATTCAACTGTAATCTCTTGTATTATTATTCACTCGAATATAAACTGCTGAAGTATTAACCCACGTTTCAATTTCGTGGTCAAACTTTTCGTTCGACAGATTCAATCAATCTTTCCGCTGTGTGGTCAAGAGATTGGAGTGGGACTTGTGCTGATGTGGTGTTATGGTGATAGCATCCTTTGTTGGATAACAATATTTTTTTGGCAGCGATAAGTTCATGATTTGATGGATATAGATTTGATCTCTTCTCATTTGCTCGCAATCAATCTTCAGAATCCTTTTTGCTCTTATTGGACTAGCATTAACAACTTTACCTTTTATACAGGGGAATCTCGAAAAGATGCACGATCGAAATTATAGAAATCCCAAAAAGATGAACGGCATACTTTTAATATTTGAGTGTTCTAAAACATGAACGAGAAGAATCTTAACGTTCTAAAAGATGAACGCCTCGTGGTACAATCCTTTTCTTTTCTTTTTTCACACAATTGGTTTGGGTATTTCTGGAGTAACTGTATTTCTGGAGTAACGGTATATTCTTGTGGTAGTGCTTGAGTTTGTTTTTCCAGTAAAAAGTGAATTTCGCTACAACAAAGATGCCGCCAGTTAAGGGCCGCGTTAAATTTTTAAACTTAAAACAAAAATGTGATGTTATCAAAGAGATAAAAAAGGGTTCTTCATACAAAACAGTTGCCAGCAGATGCAATTGCGGCTGTCAACATTTGCTTAAAATTTGCGGAACAATGCGACTCCAATTTTGACACTATTATAAATCTCCGAAAATTAAGAGAAAAAGCAGTATTGAAACAACTTTCTGCTCGACGACAAACCAAAATCAGTGGTTTTTTTCAGAAAATATAATTTCTAAAGAAATATATTATGTACATTACAACTGAATTTTGAAATACACGCTGGTTCTTACATAACGCTTTTGTTGTTTTTAATTTTTTGCTGCGTTTGATTTCTTTTAGAATGACGTTTATGTAACACACATGTGTCCTCTTTCAGTCAAAACACCTTCCAAAAAGATGAACGATCTCGAAAAGATGACACTGCCGTGTTTTTTTAGTGTTCATCTTTTCGAGATTCCCCTGTATATTACTTTTGTGAGCGCAGCTGATGTGTAAATGTTTTATCACCAATTTCCTTATTCAATTCTTCCAATTTTCATCTTTGGGATCTGTTACTGCTTTCTTCGGGTAACGATGTTGCAAGAATCAAAATGATATTTCGTTTTAATGTAATAAACTAAATCTTCTTTGTTTTTCAAATACACTTCTGCCAATTCTTTAAAACCGAACACTTCCATGTTGAATTCGATAATGAAAGGAACATTTAAATTTCATTCTATTTATAGTAGTGCATAGTAGCAAGATGTTGGATAGCAGATAACAATTTTTTTGTAACTTGACTGTATGTTCTAAATGTAATAAAAGGGGTAATTATGCTTCAGCATGCCATGAATCGAAGCAAATATCAAACATCAAGGCTTCAGCTTATGCAATGTTGAATGCAGCTAGTCACCAGGATTTGGATAAGTCTATTTGGATTTTATATAGTGGTTCGACATGTCATATGTGCGCGGATCAAAATTTGTTCTCGAATATTAAAACATTGAATTGTAGAACAGAATTTGAAAGCGGAATTTATATAAAGACAAACATTAAAAAAGAAAAATGAGGTAATTTACTTGTCGAAACTTTGGTAATGATTATTTTCTTGTGCAGTTCAAAAATAACAGCAATCGAGATGTAAAACAACAAGTTCCCATCGAAAGTTCTTCTGTGGTATCTGATGACGACTCAGTTGTTGATCATGATCATAACATCATTTTTTATGAGTATGGCCACGTGAAAGTGACATTTATATTCATGATTTCAAACCTAGAGCTTTTCGGAGTAAAAGCTTAAACAGATGACTTTTTTGACATTTCAGTGGTTTTTAACTCTTAGACCATGTTTACACACAGATTGGGCATGAACATGGGACTGAACGAAAATGTCGAAATGATGATAAAGAGAAGAACGGGGACAATATTGAAGTACTGAACCAGAAAACAAAGATTTTCCATGTTCAGCGTTCCGTACATGTGGTTCTGATTGGTTGGTATTTTTCAGTGCGTATTTTTCTCGTTCCATTGTCATTTGCGTTCCAGTCGCCTAAGAGTTCGTATCTCATAAGCAAAAATGTCTACATGGAATAAACTCTAACATAAAGCATGCTTGCTGCTGCCAGAAACTTTTTATTATCCATTTCAAAATTTTTTTAGTTTATTCTGATGAATATTAATTGAAAATAATTTTCCTTTAACTATTCAATGAAAAAATTCAATTACGTTTCGTTTCCAATTGTTTCCTGGCAAACTGAGAGTAGCGTTCAGTTCCAATCTAACAGGCTCTTAAGGCAGTTTTTTAGTGTGACTTGGTATTTGTTCTTCAAGAAAATGGGCAAACAATAATTTTCTTTGTAGATATAGAAAATGGCGCAGCAGAGCCAAAGTAGGGGTGAAAAAATTGCGTTGGATGGTTGACATGATCGCGCCGCTCCAGATAATCTGAAATAACAAAAACCAAAAAGAGTCTTAAATTAATGCTTGGGGCTACAGCCAGAAATACAGTTAACACGTTAACTACCCTGCTTTGGCGCCGCACGAGTTATATAAATATAACTCATGACAAACAAACAAACATTTTAGCAACAATTTTTGAATATTGATTGCGAAGTTATTATAATGCAATTTTATGCCTTTGCCAATTTCTGACGCGGCAGACAAGGTATTAAATAATATTGGCTGTGAAGTTATTATAATCAGGGTTTAAATTGCTTTGCTTAATTCTCGTGCTGATGCTGATGCTTTGCTGTGCTGAGTAAAAAGTAAATTGCTTTGCTTAAAGCAAAGCACTTCAGGAGCATTAAGCACCAGCAAAGCAAAAAAATGCTTCGTCGAAGCAATCAAGTGGGAAATGCTGTGCTGAAATTTGCTTAAGCAAAATTTAAGCAGTGGTGAAATTTGCTTAGAAATGCTGTGCTTAAGCAGTGCTGAAATTTGCTTAAGCAATGCTGATTTGCTTTCCTTTGTGTTTCTTATACAGGAATATCGATTCCTTTTTTTGGAAAATAGTACGGAGCAAAATAAAATTAGGGAGGAAATTCCTGAACAGCACATGACTTTCTTATACAACAAAAAAAAATTTTTTTTTAGGAAAATACCCTAGAGCAAAATAAAATTAGGGAGAAAATTTCTGAACAGCACATGACTTTCTTATACAACAAAAAAAATTTTTTTTTAGGAAAATACCCTAGAGCAAAATAAAATTAGGGAGGAAATTCCTGAACAGCACATGACTTTCTTATACAACAAAAAAAAATTTTTTTTTAGGAAAATACCCTAGAGCAAAATAAAATTAGGGAGGAAATTTCTGAACAGCACATGACTTTCTTATACAACAAAAAAAATTTTTTTTTAGGAAAATACCCTAGAGCAAAATAAAATTAGGGAGGAAATTCCTGAACAGCACATGACTTTCTTATACCACAAAAAATCGATTCTTAAATATAAAAATACACTATTTTAAAGATTCGGGTTTTTTATTTGTATGAATGGGACATAGATGAACTAATTCTTTGCATTTACAGTTAATTTGAACTATAATTATTAAAATCAATATTATTAATATCTTCGTCAACTCCAGATTGTTCAAAAAGAGGCATCGTTTCTATCGCTTGTCCTATTTTTTTTGAATCTAGTTTAACAAGTAATATGTCTTCTAAAAGATCTGGATTGTATTTTTATATTTAAGAATCGATTTTTTTCGTTGTAAAGGGTGGTTAAATTTTAAGGGCCGATGTTGAATGTGAACCACACCTAAACGTAAAGTTTTTTTCTGCATTTCATTTGACATTTCTCAAAATCAGACTAACTCAATTTGAACCATGGAAAGATACACAATCGAGCAACGCGTTAAAGTTATTCAGGCTTATTATGAAAATGGGCGTTCAAATCAAAATGCATATCGTGCACTTCGTGATTTTTTCGGTCAATTTAATCGTCCAAATGTGCGTACAATCGGAAAAATCGTGCAAAAATTTGAGCAAACCGGGTCTGTAGGAGATGTGAAAACACCAGTGCATGCTCGTATAGCTCGTACTGCAGAAAATATTGCTGCTGTTCGCGATAGTGTGGCTGAAGAGCCGTCCACCTCAACTCGTCGTCGTGCCCAACAATTGCACCTCCCACGCTCGTCGTTGATGAATATTATGCATAAAGACTTGCATTTACACGCTTACAAGGTGCAATTGACTCAAGAACTAAAGCCTCTTGACCATTTCAAGCGTCGTCAATGGTCAGAATGGTGGCAAGAAATGGCAACAGTGGATGATCAATTTTCGAAGAAAATCATCTTCAGTGATGAGGCACATTTTCACCTCAGTGGATTCGTCAATAAGCAGAACAGCCGCATTTGGGCGAATGATAATCCAAGAGTGATTGTCGAAAAACCAATGCACCCACAAAGAGTGACTGTTTGGTGCGGTTTATAGGCTGGCGGCATCATCGGCACGATATGCATTTTGATTTGAACGCCCATTTTCATAATAAGCCTGAATAACTTTAACGCGTTGCTCGATTGTGTATCTTTCCATGGTTCAAATTGAGTTAGTCTGAAATTGAGAAATGTCAAATGAAATGCAGAAAAAAACTTGACGTTTAGGTGTGGTTCACATTCAACATCGGCCCTTCAAATTTAACCACCCTTTATAAGAAAGTCGTGTGCTGTTCAGACATTTCCTCGCTAATTTTATTTTGCTCTAGGGTATTTTCCTGAAAAAAAAATTTTTTTTTGTATAAGAAAGTCGTGTGCTGTTCAGGAATTTCCTCCCTAATTTTATTTTGCTCTAGGGTATTTTCCTAAAAAAAAATATTTTTTTTGTTGTATAAGAAAGTCATGTGCTGTTCAGGAATTTCCTCCCTAATTTTATTTTGCTCTAGGGTATTTTCCTAAAAAAAAATATTTTTTGTTGTATAAGAAAGTCATGTGCTGTTCAGAAATTTCCTCCCTAATTTTATTTTGCTCTAGGGTATTTTCCTAAAAAAAAATTTTTTTTTGTTGTATAAGAAAGTCATGTGCTGTTCAGGAATTTCCTCCCTAATTTTATTTTGCTCCGTACTATTTTCCAAAAAAAGAAATCGATATTCCTGTATAAGAAACACAAAGGAAAGCAAATCAGCATTGCTTAAGCACAGCATTTCTAAGCAAATTTCACCACTGCTTAAATTTTGCTTAAGCAAATTTCAGCACTGCTTAAGCACAGCAGAACGAAGTACAAACATAACAAAAGCTATAATTGCCAATCTGGCAATCATTGGAGACCCGTATGGTGATATTCGTATCAAAATTCGAACAGTTATACCAAAATTCCACTTTGAAGTCAAACTTTCCAATAAGATTTTTTAAAATTTATTCTAATCGGATTTTGATGTATGGGAGTTTTATGTAGAATTATATCCTAAATAACTTTTGTTCTTGGACTTTTTTGATAAGATGCACCGTTTTTGAGATATTTACAAAAAACGATTTCGTTCGTATGGGGGGTACCCCCCTAATGGTCCGTTTTTGCCCATTAACGAACTTAGCCTCGCATTTTAGGAAAAACGGATCTGTGCAAACTTTCAAGTCTCTAGCTCAATCCGTGCGCCCGCAATCCGCGCCACAGACAGACAGACGGACGGACAGACGGACGGACAGACAGACGGACGGACAGACAGACAGACGGACGGACATGCAAAATTCAATTTTTTTTATCATTCTAAACACACTGGTGTAATTCATTTTTTTGTGTGATGACGGGATCTTGGCGTTACAAACGGTAAGGCAAAGTTAATATACCCTTTGGTTTCACCATACGGGTATAAAAAGCAAAGCAAAGCAAAGCAATAAAAATTTTCGATTCTCAGCACAGCACTGAAAATAAGCACAGCATTTTTTAAGCACGGCATTTCTCCGTCACAGCAAAGCAAAGCAAGTTTTAGCTTGCTGTTTGCTGATTTGCTTTGCTTTTTCAATCCCTGATTATAATGCAATTTTATACCTAAAACGCATAAAAAGGTAGTATGGCCCCACGACGCCTTCGCCAATTTCTGCTCTAGATGAAGGAACTTCAGACACTGATCTTTTTATGGTATCACTTGTACCTTTGCGATTGAGGAACAATTTGGAAGACTCAGAACCATCAACGAGCACACCGCAATCAATTGACGTTTCGAGTAACGTCACACCATCTTCAACAAAATACTGCAGAACAATAAGTTTTGCATTTAAAAAGGAAACGAAAGACACACTTAACGATAGTTGCAGCTTTTAAATCCCAAATTGTATTACCTCACTGCAAATTGAGATAGGACAAGAAATAGAAATAATATATGTACGAATTATTATTGACAATAATAGATGGCAAAGTTGGTCAGGCATTAATTAATATCAAGAGGCAAGAGTTCAGTTTAGCGCAATGACGCTACAAATTTTTCCTGTATAGACGGGGGAGGGGGAAACATCCCCTATCTAAAATGGGTATTTTTGGCCATCGCTCTCCCCCTTGCCACCCTCTAGGGATCCCTAAACTTTGTATGAATTTTTTTTTCAAATGAAATGTATTGAAGAGTACATTCCAAAAATATATAGCATGATAATATTCTTCCCCTCACCATTCGATTTATACCCCACTGAAAAAAGTGGAATTCATGAAATGAGGGGAAAGACGATTTTTTATACCCGTATGGTGAAACCAAAGGGTATATTAACTTTGCCTTACCGTTTGTAACGGCAAGATCCCGTCATCGCACAAAAAAATGAATTACACCAGTGTGTTTAGAATGATAAAAATATTTAATTTTTGCATGTCCGTCCGTCTGTCCGTCTGTCTGTCTGTCCGTCTGTCCGTCCGTCCGTCTGTCTGTGGCGCGGATTGCGGGCGCACGGATTGAGCTAGGGACTTGAAAGTTTGCACAGATCCGTTTTTCCTAAAATGCGAGGCTAAGTTCGTTAATGGGCAAAAATGGACCATTAGGGGGGGGGGGTACCCCCCATACGAACGAAATCGTTTTTTGTGAATATCTCAAAAACGGTGCATCTTATCTAAAAAGTCCAAGAACAAAAGTTATTTAGGATATGATTCTACATAAAACTCCCATACATCAAAATCCGATTGGAATTAATTTTAAAAAATCTTATTGGAAAGTTTGACTTCAAATTGGAATTTTGGTATAACTGTTCAAATTTTGATACGAATATCACCATACGGGTCTCAAATGATTGCCAGATTGGCAATTATAGCTTTTGTTATGTTTTTTATCAAAAACTGCGCTCAGTAGTCCTCATAATAAAATGCAAAGAATCATAGAAATATCTCAATCCGTTTTCAAACTACATCAAAAAGAGTGAGGACAGTTTTCGCGGGAAAAATCAAAAAAACGGCGAGGTGGGGAAAAAGCGGGGTGTGGTTGAAAAGTTTGTCCGCTCTGAGGGGACCCCTGGCTCATAAGTAAAATTGGATTGTAGCTCACGTTTTTTTTTTTCGTCAGAAAAGTGAGGTTATATGAAAATTTTGAAATAAAATTTTGTAATTAAAACAGCGTCAGCAGTCATTTCAAACCACTTTTATGAGGTTTGCGACCCGAAATTTTGCTAGTAAAAGTATACAGTTAGCAATTTGACCCGTCAGTGTTACTTCTTTAATTCAATATTGAAAATATATATTGAAAATATTTTCAATATTGAATTAAAAAAATAAAAATATTATAACAATTTTAATTTTCATAAAAAATGTGAAAAAACATAACAAAAGCTATAATTGCCAATCTGGCAATTATTGATAACCCGTATGGTGATTTAATTGAACAGCGAACAGTTGTATCAAAATTTCACTTTGAAGTCAAACTTTTCAATATGATTTTTTAAAATTTATTTCAATCGGATTTTGATGTATGGGAGTTTTCTGTAGAATCATATCCGAAATAACTTTTGTTCTTGCACTTTTTTGATAAGATGCACCGTTTTTAAGATATTCGCAAAAAACGTTTTCGTTCGTTTGGGGGGTACCCCCCCTAATGGTCCATTTTTGCCCATGAACGAACTTAGCCTCGCATTTTACGAAAAACGAATCTGGGCAAAATTTCAAGTCTCTAGCTCAATCCGTGCGCCCGCACTCCGCGCCACAGACGGACGGACGGACGGACATACAAAAATTCATTATTTTTATCATTCTAAACACACTGGTGTAATTCATTTTTGTGTGTGATAACGGGATCTTGGCGTTACAAACGGTAAGGCAAAGTTAATATACCCTTTGGTTTTACCATACGGGTATAAAAATCGAGTCGAGATCGGGACTCGAACCCGCTCAACGGATTTTTTTCTTATTATTATTTTTTAAATAAATATAATATATTTTAAATAAAAATTATAAATAATAACCATTTTTATTACTAACTAGGGGCTCCGCAAAAAAACAAAAAGAAACTAAAAGTTACTACACCTTCTCAAATTATAGATGAAATACAAGAATTATCCCTAGACAAAATTTCATTAACAATTTAATGAAATATCTATGATAAACCAATTTTACTTAAATTGTTATTTAATTTCGTGTGAAATATGTATGATAAACCAATTTAAGTTAAAATCTACTTTAACAAATATACTACTTATACAACTTTGCAATAATAAACAAAAAAATCATATTTTATGATATTTTAAAAATATTCAAATTAAAGCAACTACTTTCCTACTAAAAAATAACATAAGAAGTTGAATTTTAATTTACAATATCTCAGAAACTAGTCATCCGAGTGTAATGAAATTTTATGAAAAATAAAGTTTGAAGAGTTTTCTATTCAATAAAAAAACCGCATTTAAAGCTCGCATTTATAACATATGTTAATGGCATTTTCAAAGCTCGCATTTATGGTATATATGTAACAGTCTCAAAGATCGCATTTATGCTATATCGGTGACCATTTTGAAATTTTAAAAATGTTTTGTAATTGTCATTTCTACGCCATTAACATATGTTAAAATCAAAATAAAAGAAAAAGTAGAAATTAAAGAAATATAGCTCTAGATCAGTTTCGAAATATTGGTCCCTCACTGGTATACAGTAATTATTAAAAGAAATTGCATCGCACCCTAAAATATTTAAATGCCAGGATCAAATACACCATTAAATTAACCTAACGATAGAAACATTGGCAATTCCTTCCGGCGACCATGCCTAGGATAAACTAGTTGATCCTATGACGCTTACGACGAACTAGTTTGGACGAGATAAACTAGTTTATCCTGAAATTGGGTTTGGCCGGTAACATATAAATATAACCGTGGCGAAAGACAGACGTGATTTTGGATTTTTAGTCATATTAATCAAATACGAAATGACTAAAAAGGAAAAAATAAAATAATATATACATATACTCCATTTTTGATGCAATTTCTGTAAACAGGTGTTTATTGTCAAATCGTAAGGAAGCGTATTTACTCAGTTTTATTCATACAAACTTGAAAAGCATATGCTTATTTTTATTTTCGAGTTTTATTCATTTTCAAGCTGCTACAGACTAGCTTCAGATTTTTTTAGGAGAGGCTTATAAGTGCGTAGTGAATACTAGACATTATTCACTAAAAATTAAGTAAATGTTGGAAGACGCCATTCCTAATAAGACTAATACTAATATAAGCCTTATTAGTGTATTTGTGAAATAACAAATGCCTCAAACTTTATTTACTGTTTTAATACTAAAACTGGGTAAAAAGCTAAAAAAAAACATTAGCTCCTTTTTTTCATTCGGTTCTTTAGCTTAATTCGCTCTTAAGATATCGTTTCTACGGACAGACGGACAAGCTAAAATCAAAAACATAACAAAACATAACAAGGTCCATTTTTGCCCATTAACGAACTTAGCCTCGCATTTTACGAAAAACGAATCTGCGCAAAATTTCAAGTCTCTAGCTCAATCCGTGCGCCCGCAATCCGCGCCACAGACAGACGGACAGACAGACGGACGGACGGACAGACAGACGGACAGACAGACAGACGGACAGACAGACGGACAGACAGACGGACAGACAGACGGACAGACAGACGGACAGACAGACGGACGGACATGCAAAAATTAAATATTTTTATCATTCTAAACACACTGGTGTATTTCATTTTTTTGTGCGATGACGGGATCTTGGCGTTACAAACGGTAAGGCAAAGTTAATATACCCTTTGGTTTCACCATACGGGTATAATTATTTGTCCGCCGACTAGTGGTAGAAAAAATCTATTATACTCTATTTATGGTATCACCACATTCGTTTCTATCAAATCTTTACTGCTTTCAAATAAAGAAAGACAATATTAAAATCGATTACGTATTTTATGGACAGCAACACGAAATTAATTTTAATATTATTTACTACTTCTTTGAAATTAACATTTCACCTCATTCATTTTTAATCACAAAAAAATTGTTTTCACAATTTTTCGGCTTAAAGTGGTAATTAATCTTTAATGTACATGATTTTGATTTTAATGGCTAAAAACATTATTCTGACACAAGAAGTTACAATTAAAATTTAAATGAGGTTTAATGATTCATTTTGGTTTCCAAGTTCTATCACCTACTAAATCATATCTACGTAGGTAACTCAAAATTGTAAAAAACAAGAGTAATCGAAAGTAGTATAAAAACGCTTCATCCAAAGAATCTTCAGTTAATTATTCAAAGTGATTTCAAGTGTTAAGTTCTAATTCGAGTAAAAAAAAGTCTGAATATGGTCAAATATTTACTTATAGCCGGATTTTTAAGTGTTATGGCAAGCATTTATTTTTGTGGATGTTTAGCTGAGCCAAGTAAGGTTTTTTTTTTAAATCCTAACAGCCTTATTAATAAAAAATCCCTAACACGGAGATAACTCATGTGCTAACTAACTCCGAGATAGCAAACTTATACATTAGTTAACTATTCTTATTAATAAAATTTTTTCCTCCATATAATAGCTAACTCGTATTTTATTTAAAAATTTAGTTTGAATAAGGCAACCCTTGTGCTGAATTGTACCAAAAAACACGAAAATCTTTTACATTTAAGTCATATTTTGGTTTTTTAAATCCGTTTCCTTGGAGACGATATTAAAATAAGTCATATTTTGGTTTTTTAAATCCGTTTCCTTGGAGACAATATTAAAATAGGAGTGAAATTAATGTTTTTATTTTAATTGTGATTTACTGAAAAGTGATTAAAAGTGGAAAATTTAAAAATTGAAGGAAAGCGATCAGAAAAGTGGTGTTCAAGTGATAAGATAATATAATATAATAACATAAATTGCATTTTTTTAATGGATCATTATTTCTTATAGTCATTATTGCAAGAGTTATGTGCCGTCAAGAGTTATCAACTCGTTAACTCGAGGGAATCGGTATGTTAGCTAACAGAGAGTTAACTAACGTCAGTTAAATCTTAAAAATTTTTATTAATAAGAATTTCGAGTTATCCACTGCGTAAACCATTGATAAAAGTTAACTAACGTTTATTAATAAGGCTGTAAGGAATTAAATCCTAGAAAGTTCAGTGAAATGTCTCGATTAAATATTAGTTTAAACTTGAAATTAGTTATACAAAATTTTAAAGATTTTAAATACCCACAGTATCTAAAAATGCTTTTTAATTTCAAGTTTCGCATTTTGTAAAATGTATACCTGGAGACACGGATTGCGTTAAAACTTTGATGAATAACGTCTTGCGGAATCAGACCGATGGATATCCAGAGCTTGAACTTCCTGTTTTAGATCCATTCCATGCCAATGAAATAGCATTTAGCCATAGTATTACAAACACCATAAAAGCTGATCTAAATATGACAAATTTAAACATCTTTGGATTTTCAGAATCTGAAGTTAAAAAAGTAGTGTAAGTAGAAATATTAAAACGTTAGGCTTTATTTCCGGAAATTACTTTTCGAATATAAAACCAGATTCTAATAATTTTATTGAGCAATTTTTAAAATTTAAATAAATTAATTTTGACTACACTACATCTAACTACATCTACATCTAACTACATTTACATATAACTACATCTTAAACTTCTAGTCACATTCTAAGTTTTTTTTTAAGAAAATATGCGTTTTTTCAGTGGTTTCGAGCGAGATCCAGAAAAGAGTAAATTTGAGATAACTACACTTATTCCAAAGCTAAGAATTAACGGAAACTACAAAATCAAGGGAAAACTTCACACTGTACCCATTCGAGGCGAGGGTGAAGTAGAAACAATTTTGGAAAATGTGGAAATCGCGCATAAATTTAAGCCAAGTGTTGTAATCAAGGATGATAAAAAATATTTACAAATTGAGAAACAGAAACTACTGGTCATTATTGGAAAGTATGGAATATTTTTATAATTTTATCAACAAGAAAATACGAATTTGATTAAAATTTATTTTCTAGTTTACACGTGAATTTTACAAATTCTCTTGAAGATCAATATGCTCTAACTAGAGATATGCAAGGTTTTATAAATGCTAATTGGAAAATATTCTGGGAAAGGATGCGTCCAACAATAACTGCATCTCTTGGTCAAATTGTTAAATCATTTTTAAACCCACTTTTCAAAAAAGTGGCTTACGATGACTTCTTTGTACAAGATGAATAAATTTCTTCATTATTTTATAAAACTTTTTTTGTTTCAAATATTTGTCTTAAAAGTCTAGGATAATTTAGTCATGATAATTTACTCATAGATGCAAGATGCAACACGTCGCAAAGCAAAAGGCAGCCACGTATTACTTGCAATTCTTTAGAAATGTTCCGTTTCCCAAATGTTTCACGCCAGTCTGATTGCTCACAGCTACTGGTTCAAATAGTCTCAATCTAAACACAAGCAATATTTCATCCGTCCTATTTAGGCGGACTATTTCAATCAATATGAACAAGCTCAAAGAAAGCATAAAAAGAATATAAATGTGAAATCTGTACTACAAGAAGCAAACACAGCATAGCAGCGGCAGTAAAATTTTTGATTTTGATGTTTAAAAAAATAATTGAACATAGTTTAACATAACAAAATACCCTAAACAATGCTTTAATGTAGGCCGTATTTTATAACACAGTTTCCGTTCGGATGTCACCACAAACTATCAAGTATCATCGATTTCAAATTTGTTATCATGGCAACAAGGCAGGTTTTCTAATTTGTATCCCTATAACCAAAATCTAAGACGTATCCACGTCAAAAGTACTTTGTACGTTAGACATGGGTATTGAAAATAAAAAAAAAACCACTGTACTTTCACGACACTTTGCAAAATTACCAGAAAAGCACTTTTGAACCACCTTTTCTGCAAGGCCATTAATTATTTGATTGTTCTTTGCAGCTTTATTCAAATTAGATTCATTAGTTTTGTTCCTAAAATAAGATTCAAACTTCCCTCAATGTCAAATATTGTCCCTGAAACGTTTAACAGTTTTATTACTCCAAGTAACGAACTTTATCAGAAAGGTCAAGGTGGTAATAGCGACTTAAATTTAAATACTAATGTTTACATGTTCGAAACGAAAGCCATGTATTTCGATCTCATTTTTTTCAAAAGACACGGGGCAAACAAGAGGCACTTGCATTTTAATCTTTTGCATTCAATTAGTAACGTGAGACAAAATTAATTGCTTACCTCGGAGCTAACACTTTTAATTTCATAGTATCAAACTATTCGTTGCAAATAATAGCAAAAATCAATCGTTATAAAAGTACACGACGAGAATATGTTTATACGAGTAATCATTCTAGTGTGAACCATTCTACAGTCAACTAAAAAAATTCTCCTTGATCAAATGGAGCCTCCACGATCTGTTACTAAATATTTTGAGTTGTGTTTTTTTATTGGAGTTTTAAGTTATACCTGCTTTGCTCGAGAACTCCGTAAGTTTGCGGCGCTAATTGACAAATTAAGAATATCTAAATTGTAGAGTGTAAATACAGTGGAACCACGGTTCGTGCACGTTACGAAACGATGCTCCATTGTACATAGTTTAAAGTTGTGTTTTTTGGATAAAAAAATATAATTTTTAATTTGAATACTTTTAAAATAAATCCTATGCATTTAAAATATAACTTTTAGTGAAATTTAGTATCATTTTATAATATCTAAACTTGTCAGTTTGTTAACTAGTGGGTTCAAATCTGAATTGAGTCCCAGATTCACAATGTTTGTGCCAAATTGTGCTATAAGCTTAAATTTTGAAAGGACTTGTATATGGTGTTCTTTGAAACAGTGATTAACCCATTAAGACCTAATGGGTATTTAATACCCAAGAAATACGTGTACCTGAAAAAAATCAAATTTAGCGGAAGGTAAAAGATATCGAGTTCATTTTTTTTTTATTGGAAAGACAAACCATGGGACTATAAAATATTCCTAGGAAACATATGAAAATTCCGAAGTTTTCTTGTTTTTTTTCTTAGTCGAAAGTGTCCGATTTCTAAAAACTCAAAAATTGGCATAAAACTTTATCAGGAAAATTGGAAATTACAAATTTCTGGAAAACCTCCCAGGAATACTTACTGTCAAGTGTTCTGAACCTGATAAAAATTAAAAAACCGCGATCAAATAACTTAAAAGGAATTCGGAGCGAATTTAGGGTGTTGGGTACTTAAATACCCAACAGGTCTTAGAATAATAATAACCAACAGGTTTACCAAAATTGATATAAAAAAAAAACTTATTTTTTTTAAATAAGGAACAATTGTAATTGTAAATGTTTTTATTGGATAAAAAATACAACAGCTTTTACTGAGCTTTCTTGATAAATTCACATCCTATAGACGCATTATTGGACCAATATGCATTTTTCGTGTCATCGAACGGTTGTTTTTCGTATTCGTAGTTTTCTCGACTGCTCCATTTGGATTTTTCGGGATTATCAATGCATTCTGCATGACGAATCCGGTGGACCGGTGGACCGGATTCGTTTGTGATGTTGATGGTTGCGGATCCTCTATGTCAACTTCCATTGAAACACCACTGTTACTTTCTTTACAATGGACATTATCATCATTATAATCGTATTCAATTTCGAAGTGACCCACTATTTCCTTGGGCAACTGAGTGTTATCGTTTATAATTTGTTCATTGTCGTCAAAATCCTCATTGTCGGATATATTGTCAACCCCGTCTGGTGGAGTAACGATGACATCGATTTTATCTGCATGACCAGCATCGTCTTCTTCGTCGCTCCAATTTGCAATTATTTCCTGCAATTCCGCAGCAGTGAGAGCCTTTTGTCGTCTAAACATTTTTCGACACAAACACTAGAATCTAACTATTCCAATAAATATTTGTCAAAAGGTTCCACAAAGAAATGCGTTCGAGAGAAAATTTACAGTTCGTATTCTCAACTACAATAACCTTTTTCCGCCAAGAGTTGACAACAGAATGACAAAACTTTAACAATAACACCCGGTCCGAGCCACAATCGCAAGCAAACAATCATGCACATTCCTTTTATAATCATAACTGGACCCGAGTAGCGAGTATCCATCATAATGAATTTTAATGTAAACTTGGACCCAGTTAAAGCCTGTTGGGTATTTAAATACCCATTCCAAATCTCAGGTGTGTCAACAGGTACAAGTCTAAAATTTTGCAGGACAACTTCTATACCCCATAAGGCTATTCGGATAAAATTTCAACAAAATCGTACGACGGGATCTATGAGCAGGTCTTAATGGGTTAATATCGATATAATTATAGGGGAAAACCTTAAAAAACTATTTCATTCCTTACATCAAAATCAAATTGTAATATTTTTTGCAAAAATTCCAATTGGAATCATTAATTGATTATATGGTATAATAGGCTTAGGTGCCTCTCTGTAAGGAGGAGGTTTTATACCATGAGTCAGCCCAGGACTAGGGATGTCAATTTTTTGAAAAAGCCGGTTTTCGGTTAAACGGGTTTTTAAGACTTCGATTTAAACCGGGTCCAAAAAACCGGTTATTAAAACACCGAAAAACTGTTTTGTTCAAATTGGGTAGGTTATGTCTTAGACGCAACAAATACACTATAATACAAACAAAAGACGTGAAGTACCATATAATATATTAAGAGGCCATAAATGGCACAATATAATATTGTATTTGGTTTAGAGTGCCTAAAAATAAGTGTTTTTTTTTAACAAATTAGTTGCACGAAAATTGGTTTAAAATTATTTTTCCGTACAAAAAAATGATCGGTTTTTTTGAACGGTTTTTGGCTTTAAAAAAACACCGGGTATAACCGTGCAAAAAAAAAACACCGAAAAAAACCGGTTAACCGAAGCAAAAACACCTGGTAACCAATTTAACGGGTTCTTTTTTGACATCCCTACCTAGGACCCCCTTCCGTCTTACCATTTTCTATGATTTATGTATATTAGGGTGTATCGAAAAAACGTTTTTTTTTTTGGAAATTCAAAATTCCAAGTTGATAAAAAGTTGTCTCTGTGGACTCACATATACCACAAAAAAAATTGGCGCAATTGAAAAATAATTAGGTCTCCCGCAGGAGGCCTAAAGCATAAACAAATTATATAAAGACTGTTTTTTTCTAACAACTCAACTTAGTGCAAAACCGAAATTCAAAATAATACCCCATCGTGACGTAGCAGCTGCCGGCTAGCCGGCAGTACACACCATCAGCCACAAGCAGCCGTGGTGATCGCCTATACATGCCGCTGCTTCCATTCGCCCTTTGTTAAAACCAGTTTTCGTTTCTAGTTCGTTTTATTCTCGTTGAATTCTTATTCAAGCGACACGAAGCGGGGGCAAGTGTGTTTGGTGTTTTTTTTGTGTGTTTGTATTGTGTGTGCGTGTTTTTTTGTTTGTGCGTATTTTTTCCTTCCGCAGGTTTTCGATTTGAATATTTTGATTGCTAACAATAAATATGTGACATGACAAAATTTTTAGTTTGTTCTTTAATTCAAAATTTATTTTGAACTTTAAACGTTAAAAAAAACAGCAAACTAAAAATTTTATCTTGTTATATTTTGTTCATATTTTTAAATTGCTTTCAGAATGTAAGTTTCAAGTTTTATCAAATTTCCACCGAATTGTAGTTTGATAAAGCAAAAAAATGTATTTTATTTAAACAATTTAAAGTATGATTTAAACAATTCAAAAAAAAGATGTGAATATTACATGACTTTCTTCTGCAATATTTAAAGTTTCCGAAAAAATATGTGAAAAATAATGTTTTTCAAATTATCTCATGAACCGTTAGAGATATGTAAAAACTTCATACTCGACTTGAATGGAGCTTGAAAGTCACCTCTGTTTTTTTAACTTTTTTCATTTGGATGTTGTTAGGGACTTAAAAAAAAGTTACCCGTATTTTTTTTCGGGGAATAAATTCCAGTAGGCGGAGAGGAGGGGGTCAAAGTCGGCGAAAACTCGAATTGAATTGTAAAAATACTTCCAGAAACTCAAAA
This sequence comes from Chrysopilus asiliformis, assembly GCA_964034945.1. NCBI lineage: Eukaryota > Metazoa > Arthropoda > Insecta > Diptera > Rhagionidae > Chrysopilus > Chrysopilus asiliformis. The sequence goes on along the minus strand of OZ035963.1, from coordinate 44,870,238 downwards.
TTTTCACAGATTTATTCCAAACGGAAACTTTCTCAAAGAAAAAAAATTTTTCTTTTAAATGAATTTATAATTAATTTTAAACTCCTAAAACTTTTGAGTTAATATTATGTACAGAAAACATAAAAACTAATCGAAAATCAGTAAACTATATACAATTTTCTTGTATTCGATTTTTTTTTGATTTTTTTTTTAAATAACGCATTTACCCCCAAATTTTATTTATATTGTCACTAAATTGAACTTTACAATATGACGGTGAGGGGGAGGGAGAGGAAGTCAAAAAATATTTTTTTGTCACAAGGAATTACCTTTCCAAAATGTTCAATATCATCTCAATCGGTTAAGCCGTTACAAATTTTTAAAGTTTTTGTGATTTCGAGTTTTCGCCGACTTTGACCCCCTCCCCTCCGCCGATCGGACGGTATTCTACCAAACAAAAAAATACGGGTAATTTTTTTAGATCCCTAACAGTATCCAATCGAGCAAAGTTAAGAAATCGAACTTAACTGTAAACGAGAGTATGAGTTGAGATGGAGTTCACCTAAAATTAAAAATGTAGGCAATATTATTTCCTTTAATTTTGATTATATGCATTTTTTCTCACAAGCGCAGTGTTCGAGAAATTAGTATTTAAGAAAAATTTTATGGGAGGTAACCGTTGTAGCTAGCGGTTCTTTCCCAAAAGTTGATAGAAAACTACGATTTCGGTAAAACTTCGTGTTGATCGGAGAGTTTGAAAATGAATTGAATGTTTTTCTTCGGCCAAGCGACATGCTCCGCTGCTCGTGTGCGCTGCCAACCGCATGCATATCTGCTGCTTTGGGGTATTATTTTTCAAAGCTGAGTTGTTAGAGAAAAACAGTCTTTATATAGTTTGTTTATGCCTAAAGTTTATAACTTTTTTCAAAAAATTGAAATTAAAAAAAAAGTTTTTTTAAATTAAAAATGAAATGATTTTTTTCCAAGTTGAAAAATGTCTACAAAAAAGTGTGAAATTTAAGTATAAAAAAAACTAATACTGTATTGCAACATTTAGGTCTCCCGCAGGTGGCCTAAAATTGAGTAATTTAACCAAGTTAATTTTCGTGTGTAAATTAGTCTCAATGGTGGCGCAGGTCGCACCAAGAATATTCCTAGAAGTATTCCTTTTTATCAGTAATAAAGATTCGTAGAACTTCATATCTGTTACCGCTGCTTATTAATTCTCCTTATTAAAGATAGTAATTATAATTAGTGTTATTTAATGACGTCAATGTGGTTTTTGTTCTAACACACATCGAAAATGAAATGACGAAAGTGCCGATTATCGGTCAACCCAAAGATGTAAATGGTTTCAATGTACTATTAACTAAATTGAATGTTTTGAAGTATTTTGAGTGGGTTTGACAACAGTTGAAATCAGAGGGGTGTCATCAGCCATCAAAAAAGGTAATAGCTGTGAAAGTTGCAGAGCAGATATGGGAGAAAGCTTCTTTTCCTGTTTGTACAACGAAAAACATGCGATATATGATTTTGAAACTCCACGAGCAGGGTGAATAAATAAAAAAAATCTTCAGGAGCTACCAGGAAATATTCGCGCTCATTCAAAGCATCTGTAGATAAGTTCAAATCAAATATATAGAATATACTATAGTCTGTTCGATATTTGTTCTTGTAAATGTGGTCCTAGCAACTGCCTCTGCCCAGTTGCAGGTTCCACCAAGAGAACGTGAGTTTCTAAACGACCATGGTAGTCTTAGACTTATGACTATCGCAGGTTTTGATCAAAAAGAAACCAAAAAACTCAACAAAAAGATTGAAAGGAAATTAAAATCTTTACAACCAGTAATAAATGTAAGCCCCCAGAAAACTCAAAATATAGTAATCTGATTCGGAAAGTGACTCAATAATTCGGAAAGTGACTCAATAATTCGGAAAGTGACTCAATATATGCATAAAAATCAGAGTTCACTCACGAGCAAAGTTATGCGAATAAAGTAAACTACTTGAGCATTTGCTTAAATGGCTATGCTAAACCGTTTATTTTGCTCAACTAAGTTCGAAAATTCGAAATGACACCGTGTCTTGATTAACAATTTTTTATCCCAAGAAATATCTCACCGCAATGAGATTTTTTTGACAGCTGGGCAGAGATATTTCATGGAATTTCATTTCTTCGCATGCCTTTGAAGTTAAAACAACTCGTCACAGTTATTGCAAAATACTGTGAAAAGCAGGCGAAAAGAAAAACCTTAATGTTAAATATTCTCTTCCGAAGCCTTTTCTATCGTATTGTTTGTAAAAATTAGGTATTTTCCCAACTACTTGCCGGAAGAATTTAGATTCCGCCATCTTGATTCGGGATATTCCATGAAATTTCGCAATTGCAAGATTTCAAGAGATTTATCTCTGGGATTTTTTATCGCCGTCAAAAAATCTCTGCGATGAAAAATCACAAGTGGAGACACGGTCTGAGAATTTGCTCATATAACTACTAATCCACACCTGCCATGAATGCCGTCAGTGTCGCTGTCACGTCTGAAGTTATGTCTAGTGAAGATTGAAATGTCAGCTGTTACGACATAAAAGTCTAACATTTTTTGTTGACATCTTTGCTAACAGAAATCGTAACAGAAATAGAATTTAAGATGGCGGATACGTGCAGAGTGGCTCCGTGTTATAAACGAATACTGTTTAAAAGTAATTTTTACAAAGAAATGATTTGAAAAATGCATTGTGGGGGCAGCAGGAGGCCGAATTTCATTTTAAAGAAAAAAGTGAAATCACAGATCGTCATATTTACTACTCTGAGTTGTTTATTGCTCAACGCATTTCTGGAACTGAAATGTCATGCCAGAATCAGCAGCCCACCTACGTCACAACAGACTTTTCTAATGACATTTCTGCTAACATTTATGTCAGAGTTTCCGGCAGGTCTGGATGGCGTGTAATAGACACATGATTTAGTTGTCATTTTGAATAATATCTTTGTTTCTAACATCAGTTATACAATTTGAAATATAGCTGTTTGTGTTTAGTGAAATGGACAATTTTGAAGCGATATCAGTCTTTAAAATTATTTAAAATATTTTATTTATTAAATTAATTATTTAATCTTTTACGTCTTTTACGGACTTTCTTTTACGGACTTTCGGATTATTATCCTCATCACGATCCAAATCTTATTTCTTTGTTTTTTGGCCGCAAGAAAATTTTTGCAAAAAACTTCTACCCGACAACGGCGGGTATGCAAGCTAGTATATATATATAGTAGTCAGTTTTGCGGTTATCTAGATACAACTTATCTAGATAATCATCTAGATAAAGAAAAATGTTATCTTTATCTTATCTAGATAACACCCCAAAAATGTTATCTTTATCTTATCTAGATAAAGGAAAATCCTATTTATCTAGAGATAACCGTTACCAACGAAAATTAAAAAATTAAATCTGAAAAAATGTTGAAATTAAATTGTTTTCTGCATACTTATGAAAACCTAAGAACTTTTTTTAAGAACCGTTTTACACTTCCTCGCTTCTCTTGCACAGAAACAATTTTTTTTTGCCAGCAACCGTTGCCAAGTGTAAACCGGGCTATTGAAACTGCCCGTTTTAGTATGTAATTTTGAATTTTGTGCAACGTTAAAATAAATATTTATCTAAAAATTTTCTAGATAATTTGGCTTTTTATCTGATCTTATCTATTATCTTTCAAATTTTCATTATCTATTATCTTATCTAGATAAACATTATGAGCATTTATCTTTATCTTATCTAGATAAAAAAATTATTATCTGGCCGCAACACTGATAGTAGTTTAGGAAAACATGTGTAGATATTTTTTTAATTTTATTTTTTCTAGCACAATAAAACTCTTATTTTCAGGAAATACAAGATCGTTTTATGTTTGCACATTTACTGAGAACTAATGAATATTTGACGTCAACGAAGTCGTTATAAAAAATTACATATAATTATACACACTTTTAATTGAACACATATATGTGTAATTAAATAAATTCAGTTTAAGATAATTAAGTCATTAGTAAGCACGGAAATGTGGTAAAAAATAAATAGCGCATAATAAATTGCGATCGTAATCCATAGTCCATTATTTAATCACTTTCTTATACGAAGTATAATAAGTATAACAAATATTGTAGAAGTACAATAAAGTATTGCAATAGCGAAATAATGGGAGGGCCACGTGCCCCCTCTTTATCTTTTTTTCATTCGTTGCGTCTTTCGCTCCAGGTAAGGGAACAGAGGGAAACCAAAAAAAGCGAACGAAGTTTAGATTCACTTAAAAATCGGAAACCGGTTTGTGTGTGGCTGAATTGAAAGTTTCTTGGTTTTAGTAATTTATATTATATCATTTATAGGTGTAACGATTTTTTCATAATTTGCCTCTGAATCTATGCACTAGGGAAATCAATCATTAAATTAAATCAGGCATCATCAGCTAGTGGCTCGGCTGGCTCATCACACAGATTGGCTTTAACAGCGTAGCCACTATAATCGACTTTTTATTGTGTGCTGTAATGCTTATGTGTGCGGCTTCGGATCGCAGGAATAAAACGAATCGTGCTTTGAGTTGGAATCGGTGCATTATTAGCATGACGCATTTCATTTTAAATCAGTTCGTGTCAAGCCATTGCCGTGGAAGGTTGTGTTTCATTGAACTGTATTTTTATTTGTAGTGCTTATAAATTTTTATTGTAAAGGTAGCGACAGTTACTTTGATGGCCCCTGAATTAAATAATAATTATTCAAAGATCTGCAGTAGGATTCTTGGCAAATTTAATAAATAACGATCTGGAAAGATCGCTAAGGGTATTATTTTGTACAGGTGGTTAATTTTCCCTCTGGCGGCGAAAATTTAAATAAAATCTTGACAGTAGCGGAAAATTTAAAATTTGTTTTAAATTCGACATATTTTGAAAAGTAAACAAATAACAATTTTCTTTCGAAAAAGTGTAATATTTAGCTGTGAAAAGTATTTATAAAAGTCGGACGGCCAGCCGGCAGCTTTTTATGCAATTCTAGATGGATTAACAAAATAGAAAAGTCTCCGAAAATCGTTTTAGAATTTTCCCGGATTAGCCAAATGAAAAGGTTTTAGGTTTTTGGGAAAAAAATTTAACAATCACAACAAAAAAATGTCATAAAAATAAACACAAATGGTTGAGGTTGATACACAAGATTTTTTTTTTGCTGTCAGCAATTTCGATTCAGTTCAATTTTATTGCACTTTCTTGCTGCCAAGATGTCTTTCCCTCCCTCTTTTGGCACTACAACCGGTTTCCGCTGTTGGCCTCCACAAGCAAGAGTAATTTTCATTTCGCTGTGCGTGAAAGATCTCTTTTCATCAGCGGTTTGAAAATTTCAACTTGATCACAAAGTAAAGGCGAATTTAATTTCGTTTTTTTTAAGCGAGTAATGTTTAGACAATTAAGGGACGCATTCAACATTTTATATCGTTTTTGCCAACGCGACAACAATTAAACAACATTCTTAAGTGGACGAAACTCAAACATTAGTGTTTATCGACTGGTACGAAAGCAGTCGTTATGAAAATTCGTTTTGGAAGGATCAGTGTTGCGGAGTCATAGTTGAGGGTAATTTTATTGGAAAGTTGACAGCGACAAACAAATACAACGCCATTTAATATCACTACCGCAAACGTAAAAGCTCCTATTCGTATTTATGGATAACGACATCGTTGTGGATAACTACATCGTTATAAGTGCCAAGAATCCTACTGCTGATTGTGTTTAATTGTGCGCTTACTATGAGTTGTCAAGTTTTTTTTTGAAGTGATCCACAGAATGAGCCCTGAATGAAAGAAGGACACCAAATAAATTTCAGTTCAGGCACGTCCCTTTCTGTGCGCGGGTGACTTTGACAAGAACCGCCACCACTGCCATGCTCGGGCTAATCACTCGTAAGACGTGCCAAGGGATCATCTGCAGCACAAACTAATCATAAGCAGACTAACAATTTCATTCAATCCATTCTAGAACAAAATTGAATTTCAACTTCCAAAAAATAAATACCCATGGCAGCCACTCCAGCCATGAGCTTTACTACCAACAGCACAAGACTTCGTGATGCAAGCTTTCCAGCAGTAAAAGTCCGATAAATCTGTTCGAAGTCTTGTGCTGTTGGCAGTAAAGCTACGGCTGGAGTGGCTGCTATGGGTATTTATTTTTTGGAAGTTGAAATTCAATTTTGTTCTAGAATGGATTGAATGAAATTGTTAGTCTGCTTATGATTAGTTTGTGATCTGCAGGATGATAGCGCAAGCCACACTCAGAGGAATTTGTGCATAAATTTTACTAAATGTACGTTAATTTTATGATTTTTGTGCATCAAAAATCAACCGATGCCATAAGTTCATTTATTTGATTACAAAATGTCATTAAGCAGTTTTTATAATTTTGCATAGAATCAACAATCAATGTCATAGCATGTATCCACATTATCTGGATTTTATGCAAAAACAAATCTCTCTTGTTGATATGGAATCTCTTTCTGTTTCTTGCTTAGTGTGTGTTCATAGAATTTAATATATGCAACTAATGAGCGGAAATTGTTTTAGTGTGATGACTTTAAAAATTAAGAGATGCGTGTTTGTTTCTGATAGTTTCTATATTGAATATTCGTATGGAGGAAATGTTTTATGACGGCCAATATGATGCGAAATGAAAATAATTTATTTTGAATTATTTTTCTTACAAAAACTTCAAACGAATGAATTCTCTCGACGAATGTTGTTGTGTTACCTCGAAAAAATACTATTCCCGTTTAGTATTTTTCGAAAATGGGAAAAAATTATCGAAATCTGAAAAAAATGGGCATCAAAAATTTTTCAAAAAAGCATTCCAACTAATGTCTAAACTAAGAAATGCTTTCCCAAAACTGATTTTTTGCATCAGATTTATGAAAAATTATTGGAATCGCTTTAAAATCGAGTTTTTAGAGCTGACGAATCGACTAACAAAATCGTCGCCATTTTTTCGTCATGCACAAGTGTGGCGCAGTTCTACTAGTAGTCTAATTACCTGCTGCAGGCATCCAAACATTAACAGCAGGGAATTGGATGCACAACGGTAATTGATTTTAATATCATTTGTTCATACATTTTCGATTTTGGCTTTGACTGTTAAATTGATGTCATTGATCATTAATTCGATGTACAAATTTTTACCCCATTTGGTATCTGCATTTAATACCCAAAAAAATAATCATGGTACTGATTTCTATACACAATGTCATAAAATTTCAGAACAAGTGCGTACATTTTATGCAATTTTGCTGTATGACCTTTTGTATCTAAAAATTCTGAACATCATTTTCTCTGTGCAAAAAATCACAAAAAAGACCTTTGAAGACGCCCCACAGTTAGGGATGCAACATCGCTCATAAAACCTCGATATATCGAAAATCGATGTTTTTTTTAAGGCGACATCGATGTCAAAAAACATCGTCCTGGAAACATCGATACCTCGATGTTTTTCCGATGTTTTGAAAAAGTTAAATTTAATAATTAATTTAGCCACCTGGCGGATGCTCTACTGTGGGTGGAGTGCACCCAGAAGGAATTAACACGGTTGTAATTCTTCTTATACGTTGAACCACCAAAAACCCGTTAGTTTTCGAGATATTCGCAAAAAGCTATTTTTTTTTAAATACCGGCATATCTTCATAACGGAGTTCTAGTAAAAGCACTGACTTATTTATATACAATGGACATAGCATCCGAGCCGAAAAATGGCACGGCAGCAGATTTGACTTTGGAATTCAGTAATCGCCAACCTAATTGTACTCGTAAACATTTTGCGTTATACAAATTTCATGTCAATTCACCTGCAGTCATGTTCAAATTACATGAAAATTACACAGATAGTTAGTCGTGACTTCCTAAATCTAGTATGCACATTTGGTTCTTCAAAAATGCGAAAAAAATCAGTGCAAAACGCAAATGTTACACTTTTTCACTCGAAAGTTAAAGTTGAGAGTCCCCTGCTGTCCTTTCTGCAGCAGCCAGCTGTCATTTATGCCAAACACATATCTTGATCTTTCTTTCTCTTACCGATCGCCTTGTTTATCACACGAGAATGAAAAATTGCCAACTCGTGTTTTATGTGAATGTCATCTGATAGTATTTTGGCGCGAATTTTTTTTAATGACTCGCGAAGTGAAAAGTATAATAAGTTTGAAGTGCAATTTTAATATTCAGAGCACTTAGAAAAAGATAATTACAACTGTAATTAGGTTTTTTGTAAAATATTCTGTTTTGTGGTTACTTTTCTGGATCATTTAATACAATCGTTGAAAGGATATTAAACACAGAGAGGCTAACAAAAAAATATTTAAGTGTATAACTTCAGACAATACAGTCATTGAGTTACACGTTTTAATTTGTTTTAGTGGGCGTCTCTGCATATAACATGCTTGCTCATTTCATAAGTACAAATACAAAACTGAGGACAACAAAAATTAAATTAGTAAAAATTCGCTCAAAACCAAATTCATTTAGTGATTTAATTAATTTCTTTTGAAAAGAATAAATTAAATACGTCCATGTATATATAAAACGTTTGCTTTGTACGCTATATTTGGCATTTAGAATGCGGAGTATTTCAGGAACCATTCAACATAACCTCAAACATCAACAGATGATTTAGTTAGTTGGCCACCCTATTTCTTCAAACAAGGTTGCTAACACATCCCTATTTACTCGTCAAGGTTGGTAATGAGTATCAGGGGATCCATTTTGAAAGAGAGAGCCAAAATGTGCGAAAGAGAATCTAGCTGTGTTTCGCGCTATTTGATTTCTTAGCGTCCCAGTGAAAAATTATTAAGGCATTATAGCTAAGGTATCTTTAAGACATGAGACAAGTAATATAAAAGCCTCCAAACTAAAATGAGATGGAAGTTCATCTCAGAAAAACGCGCCTTTTTATGCGTGTGTTGGAAAAGTGAACTAAAAGTTATATGTCAAAAGATTTTTGTTGAAGTTTTGTGTTGGCTGGCAGGAGAATTTAAACGAAAGTAATAGAAATTTATTTACAAAATATATTTAAATCCTCATTTTAAGCAAAGCTTTTACCATATCTAAGCAATCAGCGCCATCACCGGTAAAAAAAAAAACATCCATTAATGTTGCCTTAGTAATAAGGCCTTATATAAGAGGAAATGGCCATGCAAAATTAAGGCAACAATAAGGTAACTTTAATGCATTAGGATAATGCCTTTATAATGCCTTAATAAGGCATTTTTTGTTCACTGGGGTATTATGGGAGATTATACAGTAATCCCCCGCTTTACGGACGGGATGCGTTCTACGGAAACTGTCCGTATATCGAAAATCCGTAAAACGAAATCTATTTTAGTATGAGATTGTACTTGGAATAAATAGATGTGTTCCAATCAATAGAAATGTCCGTAAAAAGAAACCTATTTTAGTATAAGATCGTATTAAAAATAGATAGATGCGTACCAAAAAAATCCGTAATACGAAACAGATTAGTATAATATATTAAAATAATTGTTTAACCACTAGAATAATGAGAAAACTATATATTTATACATAAAAAAAAATAGTTATACTACTTGAAATGGAGCATAAATCAATTGAATATGTTAAAACCAACAAAATATTATGGGACAAATCATGCCGCGGACAAAAAAACGTAGCTGTTTCTACGTAGGTTTCTGCTAGTTTCGTCAGAATTCAAATTTCATTGTGGGACAGAAAGCAGATTCTGCTTCTGCTGCTGCTTCTGCTTCTGCCTCTGCTGCTGCCTCTGCCCAATTGGAGTTCTCGCTTAACCCTGGACCCGTGTACTGGGCACTGAGTGCCCAGAACGATTTTCGAACCGAAATTAACCATATTTTTAATAAAGAATATGATGAAATGCAATATATTTCTGAAAGATACTGAAATTTAGAGTACAAAAACAAAAAAAAAAAATCCAAATTGCATATCTTCGGGGGGTTGTAGAAGCTGTCAAAAAAAAGCGTAATATCGTGTACTTGGGCACTCAGTGCCCAAGTCAGTACATTTTGTATGAATTTTGTTTTTATTTTGATTACAGCTTTGGGTTTTTCCCCTTTTATGATTTTTCTTGTATGCAGATATTATATTGTATTGTTATATTATTTATAATATAATATTTATATTGTATTGTTGTCATGTATTGCATTTTCTTTCGTGGAGTATGTTACATGATTTGTTGGAGAAATCGAGTACCAGATTCGCGAGCTTACAAGGCGGTCTATATTCTCAGTCGATTTTTGCAAATTATATTTTCCCATTGTATTTCTACTTGTTTAACGAATAAACCAATTTTTATGGTTTTTAAACAAACCAGCCATAAATTTTCTATTGGAATTGCATCTGGGCACTGAGTGCCCAAGTACACGGTAAATGGAAGTTTTATAGTACACGGGTCCAGGGTTAAGAATAGCAAATAGATTTTTTTTAAATACACCGCACTGCAGTTTTTTATTGCCTTTTTTTAATTCTCTTTTGTGTATACACAAAATGTGTCAGAAATTTCGGAGAAATTAAGTATGTACATTTACAATAAATACAACATAATTATGGAGGACTTTTTCTTGATTTTTTTCTGATTCAAAAAAAAATTTTTTTTTTGTCCGTAATAGCGAATTTTTTTATCCGTATAGCGAATTGGTTCCTATATTAGTCATGTCCGTAACTTCGAATTTCCGTAAAACGAGCGTCCGTATAGCGGGGGATTACTGTACTTCCATTGTATATACTTCGTTGAGTAAAAGACATAAATGTAGCAAATTTTATTGTCTCCAAGTTTTGTAATACATAAGACTACTGGAAAATGGTTAGTTTCGGAATAAATCGCAAAAAACGAAAACGTTTTTAAAAAGCCGCCGTTTTGGTTACTTCCGGTTAACGGATTTCCACCTCAGAACCAAACTTCTCTGTAAAATTTCATGGCTAGCTCTGGTATTTTTTGCGAAATCTTGTAGAAAGATGGAACCGAAAATTGATACCAATGAATGTGTTTACATTGAGACTCACTTTGAGGCGGCACGTTTTTCCTCATTTTGTTGCCGTGTGCACACGGTTCGCCTTTTTCATTCGCTACGTCTTTCGCCTTTTTGACGTTCAAGACATTGAGATGAAAATAAGCTCAAAATTTAACCGAGTTGTGAAATGATTGCAGTGAAATTTGTTAAATTTAATGAAACTATGGATCATATGGATCAGTAACAAGTTTATTATATGCTTCATCAGCAACGGCTCTATTTTTGTGCCAATCTGAAGAAGAAAACTCCGAATTTTCAGATGCGCATGACTCCACAGCAAACAACGAAATGACCAATAAAAGCAAAACGAGACACAAACCGGTTTGCGACCGATAATTTTAAGAGAATCTAAACTTTGTTCGCTCTTTTTGGTTTCCCTCCCCAGTGCGTCCCTCACCCTCACGAATGACGTGCCGCCTCAAAGTGAGTCTCAATGTAAACACAGTCAATCTAAACTTCGTTCGCTCTTTTTGGTTTCCCTCCCCACTGCGTCCCTCACCCTCACAAATGACGTGCCGCCTCAAAGTGAATCCCAATGTAAACACATTCAATGTAAACACAATCAAAGAAAATTTAAACAAATCTTTAAGTAGAGTGGCTATATTAAATCTATCTAAAGACTAGTCCCTCTAGTCCTAAAATTAGTTTCTCTACTAATTTTATGAAGAGTAAAGCCTAGTACGCAGTTCGAGTAAAATGAAATTTTAACGCGGTCTCCAAATTGGCACATTAAAACCGAAGTAAAAACTGTTTGTGGAGAAATCAAATTGACAGCCGAGCACACACAATTAAAAAACCACACTCGTTAAGAAAACTGGAAACAGAACCTCTATTATTTTCATCTGTCAAATTTTTACCTCGAATTTAATGTACCGAACAGTTAAAATGCTGGTAAAATCAAGTGGAGACTTTCTACGCCAACTAGTGAGGCAACATTGCAACATGAGTTTTTCACATCATTTTACCAGCGAACTGCGTACCGCTTGGTAAAATTTCTGAGGTTAAATTTAAGCGCAGTGTTAAATTTGTATGGAAAATTCCATTTTACTCGAACTGCGTACTAGGCTTAAAAGTAGAACCAGAAACATACGTCCGTGCGTCCGCCATGCGTCCGTCACGTTGACAGTTCTACGTCCGCAGTTCTGCCACCTCCTCCATAGGGTCCAAATCGTCGGGGACTTCGTCGGGGATTAATTCATCTCACATATACAGTAAGCAAAAAACCATTTTTGTTCGAGATAACGGAAAACTAATTTTTTTTTTAAATACCGGTGTATCTCGAGATATCGAGTTCTAGCAAAAGACAATTTTTATTTTCTCCAGGGCACGAATCATAGTCACCGACGCGTCTGCGACACACCCGAATCGACGCGACAGATTTTGCAGTCCTGATTACCGACGCGTGTTTTTTTCAATTCATTGCAGTGCTTTGATTGTCACATCTTTCAAAATGTTTGCACTTTTGGAAAACTTGTATGATTTTGGAGAAAATAATATCCATGAAGAAAATTTAATACGCGTTTTTGCAGACGCGTTGGTGACTATGATCGGGCCCCAGATTTTGTCGTACTTAACACTACTAAAAATGCGTAGTTTCGGAGTAAATTGACAAAAACCAATTCGCGATTTTTAAAAAGCTGCCATTTTGGTTACTTCCGGTTAACGGATTTCCAGCATGATGATAGGATCGTCCCATTCCAAGACCAAATATGCCTATAAAATTTCATGGCTCTAGCTCTATTAAGCCTAGTATGCAGTTCGAGTAAAATGAAATTTTAACGCGGTCTCCAAATTGGCACATTAAAACCGAAGTAAAAACTGTTTGTGGAGAAAAAACATTGACAGCCGAGCACACACAATTAAAAAACCACACTCGTTAAGAAAACTGGAAACAGAACCTCTATTATTTTCATCTGTCAAATTTTTACCTCGAATTTAATGTACCGAACAGTTAAAATGCTGGTAAAATCAAGTGGAGACTTTCTACGCGCACTAGTGAGGCAACATTGCAACATGAGTTTTTCATATCATTTTACCAGCGAACTGCGTACCGCTTGGTAAAATTTCTGAGGTTAAATTTAAGCGCAGTGTTAAATTTGTATGGAAAATTCCATTTTACTCGAACTGCGTACTGGGCTTTAGTTTTTAACAAATCTTGTACACAGACTGACAGACAGAAAGACATTTTTGTAATATGACTCCAATCGACTCAGGAGCAGTGTTGGGGTTATCTAGATAATAATTATCTAGATAATCATCTAGATAAAAAAAAATGTTATCTTTATCTTATCTAGATAACACCCCAAAAAAGTTATCTTTATCTTATCTAGATAAAGGAAAATCCCATTTATCTAGAGATAATCGTTACCACCGAAAATCAAAAAATTAAATCTGAAAAAATGCTGAAACGAAATTGTTTTCTGCATACTTTTGAAAACCTAAAAACTTTTTTTAGGAACAGTTTTATACTTGGCAACAATTTTTGTTTACGGACAAGGAAGCGAAGTGTCACTCTTTCCCTCGCCTCTCTTCTCTTGTCCATAAAAAAAAAGTTCTGCCAGTAACTGTTGCCAAGTGTAAACCGGGCTATGAACGAAATAAAAAATCATAACGTTATAAATTTCCTTGTACGTAGCAAAATTAAACTTATATTTCGTGACGTTATTTCGTTTTGTATCGATAAAAAACTTAATTTCGTTACGTTATAATGTTATTATTCCGTTACACATTGTATTGAAACTGAAAACAAAAAAACGCACTGTAATAATAGTTTATCACAAAGTAATTCAGTTCAGTTTCCATAAAAATAAATTGTATAACAAATAATAAAACTCAGCAAAAAGAAAATACAAATAAAAACGGAAAAAAAATGTGATTATTAAGTTAAAAAATCAATAAAAAATACAAAAGACAAAAAATCACACAAAAGTTTTGTTCATTAAAAAAAACTGTCTCCACAAAAGCGTGATTTTGATATCAAAGATATAGAATTTTTTTATAGAATTTCGCTCTACTTCTGGAGTTACTAAAAAGAAAATCTTTTCGCTACCAAAAAATGTAATGTCGGACTATCTGGAGTTTCAAAAAAAAAAAAAATATTTCGATTAAAAAATGATTACAAAAAAAAAATGTTTCGATTAAAAAAATTTTGGATATCCTGGCAATCTAATTTACTTTGATTCCACAGGTAATTATTTTATCAGTTACCTTTGATTTAATAAAAAAAATGAATGACGAACGGAAAATTCTAGAAAATTTTTTTTCTATAAATAGTAGTCGGGTCTTTGCCCTCGATTATTAAGTATTTGATTTTCATCGTGTACGGGTTAAAAGAAAAAAAATTATTTTTCATATTTTGTGAAAAATTTTCCAAAAATTTAAATTGTTTTTTTTTTTCCGTGATAATTTTATGTTTTTTTTTTTCTTAATTGTTTAGTTTTTTTTTTTGTGTGAATTAAAGCAAACGCGAATTGAATTTTTTGTACTGGTGGAAAACGATTAAAAAAAAAAAAAAAAAAAAAAAATGAATGAAACGAATTTTGTGAAAATGCAAAAGAAATTTAAAATTAATTTGTAAAAAAGTATAATATATAATAAAAACTAAAATGCAAAACAAGAATATTGTGTTAAATAAATTAAAAGGACTATAAATAAAACATTGTGATCTGTGTGATGTGGTAAAAAAGAAAAAAGAAAAAAGATTTTTCTTATTGAACAACCAAATTTTGCGGAGCCCGATCAGGATCTTTGTAGAGCAGCGGTAGCAAAAAAAAAAAAATTGAGCAGCGACAGCAGAAAAAATTGAATAGCGGCAGCAAGAAAAGTAGAGCAGCGGCAGCAGAAAAATTGGTTAGCAGTAGCAAAAATGGTAGAGCAGCGGCAGCAGTGAGCAGCGGAAGCAGATTTTTTACAGTATGGTAGCGGGGAATGAAGAAATTTAAAAGAAAAATCTTCGTATACGCTGGCCAGCTAAGTCTTGAGTTTTTTTTATAAATTATTATATAGTCATAATTTAGTAGGGATAAATAAGGATTTTTCTTTAAGGTTACATTAAATGTTTTTGCTATAAAAAAAAATAAAATATGTTTCAGTTTACGTTGTAAAAAAAAAAAAAAAATAAAAATACGTAAAAATATGGCGCCCAACGTTGGCAAACTTTAATCAATTTTTGAGTTTGTCTTTTCAAGTTTATTGATTTCGTTTAGAAATCAGTCTGTCCGTTTTCATAGTTTTTTAGTTGGATCATTTTTTTTTTTGTCTTTTTAAGTTGCAGTTTATTTTTGCGTTTGATTGATTAAGTATGAAGAAAAATTTGAGCGAAGATTTTAGTTAATGTGGGATCAAGGAAAAGATGTTTAACAGCAAAATTTGGCTTAGGGCTGATTTGTTCTGTCCTTTTCTGAGTTGTTACAGAAGCTAGATATTTCGTAAATAGAATAGATTTGTATAACTTGATTGGAAATTACCAAGGATTTTTTTTTGGTCCAGTCAAGCAAGCAGATCGAATATATCTTCATTGGATGAATATATGATTCTATTATAATTTAATGGGGCAGTTGAATCGAATACGGTAAGGATTTTTCAGGAAATACTAAATGTGTAATTCAGTCGCACATGTGGTCCGAAAAATGATTTTGTTTTCGATTCAAATACTCTATTGACGACAAAATTTATATATGATAAGGTCGGAAATCAACACATTTTAATAGTTTTTTTTTAAATTTGGTTCCGAAGATTGCAGTTCTTTCGTCACTGGATAGGAAAATATCCCCACTAAGTTAATTTATGCAAATTGAAAATCAAATATATCGACTATCATTGTGTTTTTTTGAGTGAAATATATAAGAGCGTCATTCATTAATTTTATTGATATAACTATAAACTTATCTTATTCACTATTTTTTTTTTTTAATTGAATATATTATTATTTAATATCGTTTGTCATAATGTTACCTAGAACTCCAGTTTCAATGCATAAAATTTCAAATCAAGAATTTGAACCTAATTCTAGAAGAAACTGTGAGCGTCAGACCAGAATTAATATGGATAGTCTCGAAGATCCTCTGACAGCTACACCGCCTCGTTTTGTAGATAGTAATAACCCCAATAATTTATCTCAAGCTGCTGAAAATATGTTAGATTATAATTCTCCCCATGATTACGTAATACGTAGAGCTAGATTAAATTCAGTCACTCCAATACGAGACCCAGACATAAATATTATTAGCGAGAAAGACCAAGAAATTCAGCAACTGCGTCTTCAACTTGCTATGTTACAAAACAATACAAATCTCCGAACAACTTCGAATTTGGCTGATACTCGAAATTCATTGCTTAGTACAGAATCTCCTTTTTATGGGTTTCCCAGTTCAGATAGAAATAACCCACTGAGACATTCAAATCAAAATTCACAAATGCCAGAAGAGCAAATTCCTTTAATATCTGATACAAACCAGAATAACGACGCTTTAAATCTTTCAAAACTGTCCAAAGAAGTCCAGTATTTGTCACAGGCTTTATTAAATTTGCAGAACCAGCAGCCAAATTTTCCAGATAGAAATGAGTATAGAATTCCCTCATCTTTTCGAAATGAATTGCCACATCGACCAAGTAGTCCAGTTAGACGTTGGTCCCTGAAGTTTGACGGGACATCTCAAAATTTATCAGTAAATGATTTTGTATTCAGGCTAGAAACTTTGCGTGATCGCGATGGTTTGTCAAATGATTATATAGTCAAAAATTTCCATAGATTTTTAGCAGGACGAGCAGATTCGTGGTATTGGTCTTACCTCAGAACTCACAGAATTTTAGATTGGGAATCACTAAAATCCGCAATCCTTAATCAATTTCGTCACTTGGAGACAGATTATGAGTTGTTATCCGTTATTATGAACCGGAAGCAAGCGGTTAAAGAGTCTATTGAAGACTTTATTTTTGAAATCCGAAATCTTCACATTCAAATGAGAAATCCTATTCCGGAAAGGCATCTTGTGGATATTCTGAGAAAGAGTATAAAACCACAGATTGCTAATATGATTTTCTCATCGCCAATTGATAGTCTTGATCATTTCAAGGATGTTTGCCGTCGTGCAGAACGTCAATTGCTTTCTTGCGATTCATATGTTGTCTCAAAATCAAATACAAATACAAGAAATGTCCATTCATTGGATTTGCCTGGTGCAGAATTTGATTTAGATAACCAGGAAGTTGCGGAGATTAACAATCGGCAAAATGTTAATCAAATTAAGTGGAAGTGTTGGAATTGTGACCAATTTGGTCATGGTTTCTTTGACTGTCCAGATCCAACACCCAGAGTATTTTGTTATACGTGTGGTGCTAAAAATGTCAGGAAACCCGAATGCACCAAATGTAATCCGGTAAACTCACAGACAAACCTGAGAACCCCCGGGGCTCAACGTTTGTCCAACAGTCACCCGGATCGACGTTAAGTTCAGAAAAAAATGTATCGATAAAATCAAATTCTGAATCAATCCAAATTTTAAGAAACGACTCAAAATTTGAAATTAACACAAAAGAAAAAGCAAAACAAATTTTAGTTCAAAGTTTACATTCTCGATTACAAAATTATAAAATTATTCGTAATAGGATTTTTGGGGAAAATTCGGATTTGGCTGAAATCACAATCAAAAAGAAAAAACGATCAAGTGTAAGATTAAAGCAGTGGTTTAAAACAATTCATGAAATTAAAAAAAATGTATTAAGTTCAATTATTTCGGTACAAGGAGATAATCGACCTTACGCTCAAGTTCAGATTAATGGAAAGTCGATGACGGGTTTGGTAGATACCGGAGCCAGTATCAGTTGTTTGGGTTTGGGATCTTTGGAAATTCTGAATGAACTTGGACTCAAATTGCACAAAATGAACTCTTCGATTAAAACCGCGGATGGTAGTTCACAA
The DNA here is from genome assembly GCA_964034945.1 of Chrysopilus asiliformis. Taxonomy (NCBI): domain Eukaryota; kingdom Metazoa; phylum Arthropoda; class Insecta; order Diptera; family Rhagionidae; genus Chrysopilus; species Chrysopilus asiliformis. Next base: position 44,852,264 of record OZ035963.1, on the reverse strand, counting down.
GACATCAATGGTTACATTTCGGTTTCGATCACGTATGGAAAAATCACAAAGAAACAAATTTTTTACATCATTCCTGGATTATCTCAGCCTCTTTATTTGGGTATTGATTTTTGCCGTTTGTTTAATATCTTTCCGAATATAAGCTCTTTGGAAATAGAACCTCCTTCTGTTAAAATTGAAGACCTCAATATTCATAATCTTTGCGAAGAAGATCATAAACGTCTTCAAGTGGTGATTGCTCAATTTCCATCATGTGAAGTTTTGGGATTAGGAAAAACAACAATCGAAGAACACTTAATCGATGTCGGTGAAGCAACTCCTGTAAAACAGAAACATTATCCTGTGTCGCCGGCGATACAGAAGTTAATATACGAGGAGTTAGATCGTATGTTGAGTCTAGGGGTAATAGAGGAAAGTCATAGTGCTTGGAGTTCCCCTGTCGTACTAGTACGAAAACCAGGGAAAAACAGGCTTTGTCTGGACTCGAGACGTGTCAATCGTGTTACAATTAAGGACGCGTACCCTTTACCACATATAGATGGGCATTTGAGTAGACTTCACGATACTCGTTTTATTTCAGCGATCGATCTTAAAGACGCATTTTGGCAGGTTCCATTGGCAGAGTCGTCAAGAGATAAAACGGCTTTCACCGTTCCCGGTAGACCGCTTTATCAATTTACGGTGATGCCGTTTGGTTTGTGTAATTCTGGACAAAGATTGTGTCGTCTTATGGATAAGGTCCTTAAACTTCTGCCCACATCAATGCGGGAATTCGTTTTTGTGTATTTGGATGATTTGCTGATCATTTCTCAGGATTTTGATACACATTTATCGGTCCTCAAAGAAGTTGCAAGGTGTCTTCGTTTAGCTGAACTCACTATCAACATGGCTAAAAGTAAATTTTGTATGAAGCAAATTAAATATCTGGGATTTGTCGTTGGGGACGGATGTTTAAAAACCGATCCAGCTAAAGTCTCTGCCATTGCGGATTTTCCAGTTCCTAAAACTGTCAAACAAGTCCGCAGGTTCTTGGGAATGTCTGGCTGGTATCGACGCTTCATTGCCAATTATGCAGATCTTGCTGCACCCATAACTGATAGTTTAAAAAAATCTTCAGGTAACTTCCATTGGTCCGAGGAAGCGCAGCAAAGTTTTGATAAGCTTAAAACAGCATTGATAACGGCTCCTGTATTGGTCAATCCCGATTACTCCAGGCCTTTTATAATACAGACTGATGCCAGTTCCACTGGAATTGGCTGTGTATTATGCCAAAACGATCTGGAGGGTCAGGAGAAACCAATAGCATACGTTTCGCAAAAATTAAATTCAGCACAACGAAACTACAGTATAACGGAGCTAGAATGTTTCGCTGCTGTCTTGGGAGTTAAAAAATTTCGTCCATACGTCGAAGGTCACCCATTCACGATAGTCACAGACCACGCAAGTTTAAAGTGGCTAATGAATCAAAAAGATTTGAGTGGTCGGTTAGCTCGATGGTCGCTGAAGTTACAGGCGTTTGATTTCGAGATTGAACATCGACGAGGAAGTGAGAATGTGGTACCAGATGCATTATCACGAGTATATGCAGAGGAGATAGAACTTCAAGAATCACTTGATATTGATGTTGATTTAAGTTCCCCATGTTTTTCTTCCGAAGAGTATAATGAGTTTAAATCAACCGTATTAAATAACCAAGATCGTCTTCCTGATCTCTGTGTATCTGATGGTTTTGTCTACAAACTCACCAACCCTCGGTCTGGATGTGAGGTCCAAGAAGATTTGGCCTGGAAACTATGGGTCCCGACAGAACTTACGACAAACTTAATAAAACAGGCACACGAATCTCCTTTAGCTTCACACGGGGGTATATCAAAAACATTGTATCGTCTTCGTCATAGATATTTCTGGCCAAATATGGTAACACAAGTACGGAATTTTGTTCGTAATTGTGACACGTGTAAGGAAACGAAAGCACCAAACCAAATCTTACGTCCTTTGATGGGTCAACCAGCAACAACAAGTCGTCCTTTCGAAAAACTGTATGTAGATCTTATGGGACCTTATCCTCAATCTACGAATGGTAATACTGTTTTACTGATAGTCCTTGACCAGTTTTCTAAATTCGTGTGGTTGAAACCATTACGTAGAGGTACAGCGAAACAAATAATTCCGATGCTAGAAAAAGAAATTTTCCAAATTTTTGGTGTACCAAATCAGATAGTTTCGGATAATGGATCACAATTTGTCTCTAAAGAATTTGCAAGCTTTTTGGGAAGGTATGGCATTTGTCACATTAAGACCGCTATTTATTCACCTCAGGCTAACGCATCTGAGAGAGTAAACAGGTCAATATTGGCCGCGATTAGGGCATTTTTAAAGGATGACCAAAGAAAATGGGATTCCAATATTAGCAATATCGCTTGTGCACTTCGTAGTACTATACATCAGTCCATTGGTGTTTCTCCATATTTCGCTGTTTTCGGAAATCATATGATAACCCATGGGTCGACATATCCTTTGATTAAAAAACTCGAAAACCTCAATCAAGTGGATATAGTAGTTTTAAACCCATCAGATAAGTTACAGCTGATTAGAGACAAAATCTCAGCTAAGTTGCAGGAAGCATATAGGCAAAATAAGTCAACGTATGACCTTAGAGCTAGAGTAATTGTATACCAACCCGGACAAGAACTTTTCAGGCGCAATTTCATACAAAGTAATGCTGCTTTGAGGTTTAACGCGAAATTAGCAAAAAAATTTATCAAATGTAGAATTCGGAAACGAATAGGGAATTCCTTATATGAGGTAGAAGATTTAGCAGGCAAATTTATAGGTAGATATCATGCAAAAGATCTTAGGACATAAACTCTAGACTTAATTATTCACTCAATGCATAATATATTTTTTTTTCTCTCTTTTACTAATGTTAGTAACTTAAAAAAAAAAAAAAAATCATAATAATTACTATGGCAGTTATTTAAATCTTGTTAAGTAAAATAAGTTTAATATCTTATAGTTAATCTTATCTCAGGGTCATGGGTCGAGCCCCACATTGGGCGTTAGAATATGTTATAGTCCTCGTTTTTTTTCGCCCCTTTTAACCAACCAGGGTTGGTCTAAAGTGGTGAATGGTGTAATGTCGGACTATCTGGAGTTTCAAAAAAAAAAAAAATATTTCGATTAAAAAATGATTACAAAAAAAAAATGTTTCGATTAAAAAAATTTTGGATATCCTGGCAATCTAATTTACTTTGATTCCACAGGTAATTATTTTATCAGTTACCTTTGATTTAATAAAAAAAATGAATGACGAACGGAAAATTCTAGAAATTTTTTTTTCTATAAATAGTAGTCGGGTCTTTGCCCTCGATTATTAAGTATTTGATTTTCATCGTGTACGGGTTAAAAGAAAAAAAATTATTTTTCATATTTTGTGAAAAATTTTCCAAAAATTTAAATTGTTTTTTTTTTCCGTGATAATTTTATGTTTTTTTTTTTCTTAATTGTTTAGTTTTTTTTTTTGTGTGAATTAAAGCAAACGCGAATTGAATTTTTTGTACTGGTGGAAAACGATTAAAAAAAAAAAAAAAAAAAAAAAATGAATGAAACGAATTTTGTGAAAATGCAAAAGAAATTTAAAATTAATTTGTAAAAATGTATAATATATAATAAAAACTAAAATGCAAAACAAGAATATTGTGTTAAATAAATTAAAAGGACTATAAATAAAACATTGTGATCTGTGTGATGTGGTAAAAAAGAAAAAAGAAAAAAGATTTTTCTTATTGAACAACCAAATTTTGCGGAGCCCGATCAGGATCTTTGTAGAGCAGCGGTAGCAAAAAAAAAAAAAATTGAGCAGCGACAGCAGAAAAAATTGAATAGCGGCAGCAAGAAAAGTAGAGCAGCGGCAGCAGAAAAATTGGTTAGCAGTAGCAAAAATGGTAGAGCAGCGGCAGCAGTGAGCAGCGGAAGCAGATTTTTTACAGTATGGTAGCGGGGAATGAAGAAATTTAAAAGAAAAATCTTCGTATACGCTGGCCAGCTAAGTCTTGAGTTTTTTTTATAAATTATTATATAGTCATAATTTAGTAGGGATAAATAAGGATTTTTCTTTAAGGTTACATTAAATGTTTTTGCTATAAAAAAAAATAAAATATGTTTCAGTTTACGTTGTAAAAAAAAAAAAAAAATAAAAATACGTTTCATATTTTTTTTTTGCAACACAAAAAAAAAATGAATTTGAAAATGTTGAACTAATCCTTTAAAACGGAGGTGGGGCTCTGTTTTCTGGTTCGATGGTGAAGGAAAGAGGCAAAACAGATGATGAAGGGAACTAATAAATTGGAAATGTGTTGATTTTTGATTTCTTTTTGGCAATTTTTTTTTAAAAGGGGATTTCTAAGCGAGTGGCGGCTTAGGGATCAAGGCTCGAACCCGGTGTTTGAGGTAATGGGTGGTGAATTTAAACTCGCGCATAATTTCAAATTTTTCTTCCAGCTATCAAGTTTTTTTTTTTCTCTTCTGAAATTTTGTCTGATGGGCAATGGCTCATTATTTTGATTTTTTTTTATTATTTTTTTTCTTTTAATCTTTTGATTTTTTTTATTAATTTTATTCGGACTACCTTGGAGCGGTGAATTGCCTAAAAACTCTTCTTCTCAAGCCCTCCAGTCCCATATTGATACCTATAAAATTATTTTTTTTGTGGATTTTCATGGTAGAAATAGCGACCCGCCCCAACCGACGAGCTAAGCTGTGCGTTATGCAAGAGGTATCATTCCAGCTATTTCGAAAGCCAGAAAATCGATGGACAAATCACATAGTTAAAGAAATTTAATTACTGGTTCATTACAAAAACTTGCTTAGAAGATTTCCATTTTTGTATCTCCAGAAATAGAGTGAATCTGGCCAAAACAAAATCCGATTTAGAATCAAAATACGATTAAAAACACTACTCCAATATTTTTGATTATATTTTATGTCTGTGGGGTTATACTTGATGAACTTTTGTGGGAAATTTCACAAAAAATAATACTGAACAAAACAAGGAAATACTAATAAACAACGAAAAAACGTAATATTTTTTTCGTTTTTCGTTATGGTAACGGAATTGAATTTCTATAACGTTCATTATAACGTAATTTTGAAGAAAAAGCCCGAAAATCATTTCGTTATTTCGTTACGTTACGATAACGTTTCTTATCCGTTTTCTTTTATTATTATTTCGTTTCTTATTATATTTAAATTGAAAATCAAGAAAAGCAAAAAATTTTGTGCTATTTTTTTTAGTACGTAATTTTGAATTTTGTGCAATGTCAAAATAAATATTTATCTAAAAATTATCTAGATAATTTGGCTTTTTATCTTATCTTATCTATTATCTTTCATATTTTCATTATCTATTATCTTATCTAGATAAACATTACGAGCATTTATCTTTATCTTTATCTAGATAAAAAAATAATTATCTGGCCCCAACACTGCTCAGGAGTGATCGGGAAATGTTTTTTAGGCAAAATAAAGAGGTCGAAATTTTTCATGAATACAATACTTTATTATAATTCGTAGAAGAAAGTAAAAACACACATTTATTTATTTTTAATATTTATTCTAGCTGAAACAGTCGAATTATAATTTGAATTGTACAAAAAAAAATTTTGGTTTTCATGAAAGTTGTAAAATATGCAACTAAATATGCATTTATATGCAAATATGCACTAACGTGTCAAATACGCGAAATATGCACCAACAAGTGACCTTCATTCGCTTCTAAACTTATTAATTCGGATGAATAAAAAACTCCCGGAGCGGAAATCATGACGAGAAGAAATAGGCAAATGCATATTTTTAGCAGCCCTACTTATCACGAATCCGGTATTAGATTTTCAAAATTCGAAACGGAAGGTCCTGAAAGGATAACGCAAATATCCTTTTTCCCGTTTTCCCGGGAAAAATCGGCATTAGGGAGTTTCCGGGATCGCTGATCACGAGTTGGTTGTTGGAATTTCCAAATTCTAAACTAAAAGTCCTGTAAGGATAACGCAAATGTCTTTCCAATTTTTCATTATAGGGTTTTTGAGGTCATTGATCACAGCTCTGGTGTTGAAATTTCAAAATTCAAAACGGAAGGTCCAGAAAGATAACATTTTTCCCAAATGTTTTTAAGTTTTTTATGGTTTTTTGGCATTCTAAAATTTATACAAAAAACCTTAACCCATTCGGTATTTTGATGCCATATGGCATCATGCTAAAAAATTTGAATTGTCTTATTATTTATTTATTTTCAACACTCTATTCTCATTCATTCATTAACGGCCAATTTATTCACTAGGAGTTAAATCGCCTTAACTCCCTTAACTCACCTTTTACATGGAAAATAACACTAGCTAACTCCCTTAACTCACTAACTCGGCTTAACTCCTAGTGAATAAATTAGGGGTAAGTGCATTTGTGACCCAATTTTGATTTTTTGAGTAAAAAGCTGGACTACAGTAGACGTATTTGTAAAAAATAAAAATTTTAGATACGTTCCACAAAAAGAGCGCGCACTGCGAAACCGCGCACTGTGAACCCTACTTTGTATGAAATATTGGGGTTAGGTCCCAGATACATATTAGAAAATGTCAAAAAAAAAATAGAAAAAGTTTTTATTTAACGACATATTTAAAGTATACAAAGATATGATATGTATTACTAATCTTTTTGAAAAATTAGTGATTGATTACCCGATTTTTGTTTTTTATTATGAATTTCTGCGTATGAGGCTAAAGCGGCTGTCAAATTTTTCCGAAATTTTAAGACACGCTCCATATCAGGGTCCATATTAAGAGCTGCTTATTCAAGTTCACTACCAAGCACAAAAGAATTTGCTAGTTGCTAGAATTTGCTAGAATGAAACGAATTTTGTGAAAATGCAAAAGAAATTTAAAATTAATTTGTAAAAATGTATAATATATAATAAAAACTAAAATGCAAAACAAGAATATTGTGTTAAATAAATTAAAAGGACTATAAATAAAACATTGTGATCTGTGTGATGTGGTAAAAAAGAAAAAAGAAAAAAGATTTTTCTTATTGAACAACCAAATTTTGCGGAGCCCGATCAGGATCTTTGTAGAGCAGCGGTAGCAAAAAAAAAAAGATTGAGCAGCGACAGCAGAAAAAATTGAATAGCGGCAGCAAGAAAAGTAGAGCAGCGGCAGCAGAAAAATTGGTTAGCAGTAGCAAAAATGGTAGAGCAGCGGCAGCAGTGAGCAGCGGAAGCAGATTTTTTACAGTATGGTAGCGGGGAATGAAGAAATTTAAAAGAAAAATCTTCGTATACGCTGGCCAGCTAAGTCTTGAGTTTTTTTTATAAATTATTATATAGTCATAATTTAGTAGGGATAAATAAGGATTTTTCTTTAAGGTTACATTAAATGTTTTTGCTATAAAAAAAAATAAAATATGTTTCAGTTTACGTTGTAAAAAAAAAAAAAAAATAAAAATACGTTTCATATTTTTTTTTTGCAACACAAAAAAAAAATGAATTTGAAAATGTTGAACTAATCCTTTAAAACGGAGGTGGGGCTCTGTTTTCTGGTTCGATGGTGAAGGAAAGAGGCAAAACAGATGATGAAGGGAACTAATAAATTGGAAATGTGTTGATTTTTGATTTCTTTTTGGCAATTTTTTTTTAAAAGGGGATTTCTAAGCGAGTGGCGGCTTAGGGATCAAGGCTCGAACCCGGTGTTTGAGGTAATGGGTGGTGAATTTAAACTCGCGCATAATTTCAAATTTTTCTTCCAGCTATCAAGTTTTTTTTTTTCTCTTCTGAAATTTTGTCTGATGGGCAATGGCTTATTATTTTGATTTTTTTTTATTATTTTTTTTCTTTTAATCTTTTGATTTTTTTTATTAATTTTATTCGGACTACCTTGGAGCGGTGAATTGCCTAAAAACTCTTCTTCTCAAGCCCTCCAGTCCCATATTGATACCTATAAAATTATTTTTTTTGTGGATTTTCATGGTAGAAATAGCGACCCGCCCCAACCGACGAGCTAAGCTGTGCGTTATGCAAGAGGTATCATTCCAGCTATTTCGAAAGCCAGAAAATCGATGGACAAATCACATAGTTAAAGAAATTTAATTACTGGTTCATTACAAAAACTTGCTTAGAAGATTTCCATTTTTGTATCTCCAGAAATAGAGTGAATCTGGCCAAAACAAAATCCGATTTAGAATCAAAATACGATTAAAAACACTACTCCAATATTTTTGATTATATTTTATGTCTGTGGGGTTATACTTGATGAACTTTTGTGGGAAATTTCACAAAAAATAATACTGAACAAAACAAGGAAATACTAATAAACAACGAAAAAACGTAATATTTTTTTCGTTTTTCGTTATGGTAACGGAATTGAATTTCTATAACGTTCATTATAACGTAATTTTGAAGAAAAAGCCCGAAAATCATTTCGTTATTTCGTTACGTTACGATAACGTTTCTTATCCGTTTTCTTTTATTATTATTTCGTTTCTTATTATATTTAAATTGAAAATCAAGAAAAGCAAAAAATTTTGTGCTATTTTTTTTAGTACGTAATTTTGAATTTTGTGCAATGTCAAAATAAATATTTATCTAAAAATTATCTAGATAATTTGGCTTTTTATCTTATCTTATCTATTATCTTTCATATTTTCATTATCTATTATCTTATCTAGATAAACATTACGAGCATTTATCTTTATCTTTATCTAGATAAAAAAATAATTATCTGGCCCCAACACTGCTCAGGAGTGATCGGGAAATGTTTTTTAGGCAAAATAAAGAGGTCGAAATTTTTCATGAATACAATACTTTATTATAATTCGTAGAAGAAAGTAAAAACACACATTTATTTATTTTTAATATTTATTCTAGCTGAAACAGTCGAATTATAATTTGAATTGTACAAAAAAAAATTTTGGTTTTCATGAAAGTTGTAAAATATGCAACTAAATATGCATTTATATGCAAATATGCACTAACGTGTCAAATACGCGAAATATGCACCAACAAGTGACCTTCATTCGCTTCTAAACTTATTAATTCGGATGAATAAAAAACTCCCGGAGCGGAAATCATGACGAGAAGAAATAGGCAAATGCATATTTTTAGCAGCCCTACTTATCACGAATCCGGTATTAGATTTTCAAAATTCGAAACGGAAGGTCCTGAAAGGATAACGCAAATATCCTTTTTCCCGTTTTCCCGGGAAAAATCGGCATTAGGGAGTTTCCGGGATCGCTGATCACGAGTTGGTTGTTGGAATTTCCAAATTCTAAACTAAAAGTCCTGTAAGGATAACGCAAATGTCTTTCCAATTTTTCATTATAGGGTTTTTGAGGTCATTGATCACAGCTCTGGTGTTGAAATTTCAAAATTCAAAACGGAAGGTCCAGAAAGATAACATTTTTCCCAAATGTTTTTAAGTTTTTTATGGTTTTTTGGCATTCTAAAATTTATACAAAAAACCTTAACCCATTCGGTATTTTGATGCCATATGGCATCATGCTAAAAAATTTGAATTGTCTTATTATTTATTTATTTTCAACACTCTATTCTCATTCATTCATTAACGGCCAATTTATTCACTAGGAGTTAAATCGCCTTAACTCCCTTAACTCACCTTTTACATGGAAAATAACACTAGCTAACTCCCTTAACTCACTAACTCGGCTTAACTCCTAGTGAATAAATTAGGGGTAAGTGCATTTGTGACCCAATTTTGATTTTTTGAGTAAAAAGCTGGACTACAGTAGACGTATTTGTAAAAAATAAAAATTTTAGATACGTTCCACAAAAAGAGCGCGCACTGCGAAACCGCGCACTGTGAACCCTACTTTGTATGAAATATTGGGGTTAGGTCCCAGATACATATTAGAAAATGTCAAAAAAAAATAGAAAAAGTTTTTATTTAACGACATATTTAAAGTATACAAAGATATGATATGTATTACTAATCTTTTTGAAAAATTAGTGATTGATTACCCGATTTTTGTTTTTTATTATGAATTTCTGCGTATGAGGCTAAAGCGGCTGTCAAATTTTTCCGAAATTTTAAGACACGCTCCATATCAGGGTCCATATTAAGAGCTGCTTATTCAAGTTCACTACCAAGCACAAAAGAATTTGCTAGTTTTTCGCACTTAATAATATAAGCACCAAATTATCAAATATGTACGAAGATACCAAATTACCAGCTGATTCCTTCTTGTCGGGGATTCACCAAAATATATGTTCAGAACATGTTTTTTATACGGAAATTATAAAAAAAACCGCGCAGCTGCGAAATTTTTACCGCACAGTTCGAAATTTTGGTATTAAAAATTTAACCGCGCAGTTGCGAAACCGCGCAGTTCGAGGGATTACTGTATATCTACTTCGTTTCATACGTTTTGCGAAAAAAAAATCGTTTAATTATCAGTGAGGTTTTTTAAAATTTTGTTTACAAATTATTTTTAACCCTAAAAGGCACGACGCAGTGTCTCGAATTGGAGTCTGGAAAAAGTAAAAAAAAAACCAAAATTACACTGTTTAATAAATTTAAAAAGAAAAGGAGTATTAGGAATTCGATTTTTTATTTATTTTATTATTGATTAGTAGGGTAGACCGGGGCTAGTAGACTCACTTTTTATAATCTACTTTATAAAAGTTTTACTGTAATTGTTTCAGGTGTAGTAAAGACGTTTTTGGTTGGTTTATTCAATTGTGTTTCTTAGTCAATCTTTTATTTTGACTAATTATAAGTGTTTCAAATATTTTTTTTCATTTAAAAAAAAGTTCTTCGATGAGTCGACTGACCCCGTGTCTGGGGCTTGTTGACTCTGTGAATGGGGTTATTTGACTCTATACTTTTTATGGGGAAAATGTGTTGGAACATATTAAAAAACTATAATAATTCTGAAAAAATATATTATTTAAAAAATTAATAACATTTCAGATTAACACAAATAAAATTTCATCTAATTTAAAAAAATATAATTAATTAACAAAAAAATATAGGTATTTCATATCAAGTCATTTAACCCCAGTATACTGTGAGTCAACTAGCCCCAAGCCGCCATTTTATTTTTAACACACTCGTGAAAAAAAAATCAAAAAGTATGGGTCAGAAAATGCTTCACTAACTTGTTAACTCATACATAAATTTTCAGTTGAAATCACTGACGAGTTCAATACAATGAAAGTGTAAGCTACAAAACAATTTAATTAACAAGAGAAAAAATTACTCAGACGCTTGAAATATCGTTTTTTCCCCTCACAGTTCAGTGAGAGCTGTCATTCGACTGAATAAACAGTCCAATTCACGCAGGTTTGTTCTCAACCGTGGTTGACTTAACCGCAATGAGTCTACTTACCCCTATAGCCAACTAGGCCCGGTCAGCCCTATAGCCCTCACCTGCTATCTTCTGCAATTCTAAAGGGATTTTGTGCTTCAATGTATGACATGAATTAAAAAGAATAACATTTCCCACAATATTGTCTTTCCGCGTGTGGCCACCTTTTACCGTTATTGAATATATTGTAAGTAAACAGTACGATTTTGTAATACACCGTTGAGTCACAAAGAAAAATGTCTCTAAAAAAATTTCCCTTTTTTGGGTTAACTATATGCATTTGACTCGAGGCCGAAGGCCGAGTAAACAGGAAGGCGAGAGCTGAAATATATTTAAATAATTTTACGTAACATCTCCATACATCAAATTCCAACAATTCAAGCGTGAGGGGCGAGGGCGAAGGCCGAGTATTTGGGGAGGCCGAAGGCCGACCTGCGGAAGGTGGATGAACCGCGAAGCGTTTCGGGGCGCAGCCCCTAGTTTGTATTATAAGGTAAAAAATCTGATTTTCGCGAATTGATTCTAAACTGACGGTTCCTCCAAAAAGTGCTTAAGGAAGAATTAAAGATATTAAAATTCTGTATAAATTTGCTTTTACCGTAAATAGTGGTCGAGATATTTCAGATTTAGAAAAAAAAAATATAAGTTAATATTTTATTTGTCGGGATTTAGTGTAAATTGCATAAATATATAAAACAACATAAATTTCGTATAAGAAATTCATGTGTGGCTCACATCACATATTTTCTTCTGAATTTACAGCATCCGATATACCAAAATGTAAGGCCGGCGATACAAATTGCATTAAAAATGTCTCGAATAACATTTTGGAAAAATTTCCTAGTGGATATCAGGATTTAGGTCTTCCGACGGTGGAGCCATTCTATGTTGATTCTTTGTCAATCAGTCAAAAAGGCGATCAATCCATTGGAATCGATTTAAATATAACTGACGTCGTCATACTAGGTTTATCAAAGGAACGAATCACCAAAATAGTGTAAAAGATAATTTTTTGATTTTTTTTCATGTTAATGCAAATTTAAAATTTTTATTATTTTTAGAGGCTTTGAAAAGGATCCAGCTATAAGTAAATTTGAAATCCACGGCTTTGTACCAAAAATTACAATGCGAGGAAAATATGAAATTAAAGGCAACATTTTATTCCTCCCAATTCAAGGCGTTGGCGATTTCGAAATGATTGTGAATGAGCTTAAATCAGCTGCCAAACTAAAACCCTTAGTAACTATGAGGGATGGCAAGAAATTTTTAGAATTCGAAAAAATCAAAATAGTTTTAGACACAAGCCAGTAAGAAATTTTTTTAATAGTTAAAATATTTTTTTGGGCTTCTTTGGTTGTGACCTGATATTTTTGTTTTTTGATGGAGTACAGGTATTTGCAGCCGCGGTATCAGACTTTCATTTCGGGGGGTCACGGACATAAAAAAGAACTACATCAGGGTTTTAGGGATGACAAAAGGTTTTGATTTGCGTATGTACATTTGTCTGTCCGTGAACACCATCACTTTCGAAAGGATTGAGCTAGAAATTTAAAATTTTGTATGGTTACGTTTCTCGTAAATGGACGGGACAAATTGGACCATTCCTTTCTCTTTTCCCCCATACATATGAAACAGTATTTTCCAATTTTTTTGAAAACGTTGAGTCATATTGAAGAAATTATAAAGGGAAAACGTGTTTATGATAGGATTTACATCACAATCCAATCTGACCACTCCTTTCCCTCTCTCCTATCCAATTGGATGTTTTTAAATAAACTTTTTGTCTGTCATCATATAGACCATGTTTACACACAGATTGGGCATGAACATGAGACTGAACGAAAGTGTCAAAATGATGATAAAGGGAAGAACGGGGACAATATTGGGGTACTGAACCAGAAAACAAAGATTTTCCATTTTCAGCGTTCCGTGCATGTGGTTCTGATTGGTTGGTATTTTTCAGTGCGTATTTTTCTCGTTCCATTGTCATTTCCGTTCCAGTGGTGAAAGAATTCGGATCTCGCAAGCAAAAATCTCTACATGGAATAAACTCTAACATAAAGCATGCTTGCTGCTGCCAGAAACTATTTATTATCCATTTCAAAAAATTTTTAGTTTATTCTGACGAATATTAATTGAAAATAATTTGCCTTTAACTATTCAATGAAAAAAATCAATTTGAGAGTAGCGTTCAGTTCCAATCTGTGTGTAAACACGAGCAACATTTTTGATTCAGTCCCATGTTCATGCCCAATCTGTGTGTAAACATAGTCATGACCAGGGTTGCCAGTTTGGGCGATTTATCGCGAATTGGGCTATCTTTTTCGTGATTTTGCGACAATCTTTTTGAAAAAATCGCAAATCGCAAATTGGGCGATTTCAAAAAATCGTTTGGGCGACATTGGGCTATCTTTGAAAAATATCTTTCCTTTCGAAATTGTACCGCATTTGCCGAATTTTTCCCACTATTTACCAAGTTCGGAACGCACACTCGATATCTAAATGGACGCACTCATCCTTCCATTTAGCATATGCTTGTCTGGCTAAAATTACTCTTTTGCTTGTGGCAATACGGTCAATTTACTTTTAGCGATCGGTAACTAAGCAAAACAGCGAAATGGAGCACCCACTGTCATTTTCAAAATAAGTATTGAATATTCTGCTTTCTAATAACACCAATAAGAATGTTATCGCTTTCCTTGAGTGAAGAAAGAACCATAACATGCCTTTAAATTTGTGCCCATAACAAAATATAAAAACATAATGGGCGTTACCAAGAAACATTTATAAAGTCGAGTCTACGTAGCCTTTTTAGTTTCGACTCTAACAAACTATAAATTATTTTTAAGACAACGTAGACTCGACTTTACAAATGTTCATTGGTAAGGCCCAATATTTGCACAACAAACCATTTCTAGTATTTTTATTTAATACGACTTAAGATAATCGATATTTTGAGGTAACGAAAACTAGTGCAAACATTTTAGAAAAACGTTTTTATGTTCATTTCATATGTAAAATCCTTATAACATTATATCTGTACATAAGCTCTGCAATATAAAATTAATATATTACACACATTTTTTTTGTTTAATTTATTTTATGAGTACACTATCTGTGCGTTACGGCGTTACGACAGAACCAAGAACCTTAATTAAGAGTAAAGGGAGAACTCCATTTCGGCAGAAGTAGAAGCAGCGGCAGAATCAGAATTTCATTTTAGCGCTAATCTCTAAAATTTCTGCTGCTGCTTCTGCCGAATTGGAGTTCTCTCTTAACCCTAAACCCCTAATTTTGAAACCTAACGATTTCTCAAAAGTGAGACTCAGAGTCTCTTAGTATAAATATCGAAAAGAGATGTGTATTTATTTAGAATTAAAGAAATATTTAGGAAATAAAAACGTTTTCTAGTCATTTTTACGAAAAGCTGAATATTTACAGGCATAGTTTTTTGCATTTAATATTTGATTTGAGACTGACAGGCTCACTTCTGGGGTTTAGGGTTAATACTGATATAGATGTATGTATTGACATATTTTTGGCAATTTTGGGGTCGTTGATTCAAATCAAGTCCTCGATTTTCTCGCCTTTAAGTTTTAATTTGCTATTTTACTTCTGATATTTAAAAAATGCACTACACATGGGTTAAAGCCGTGGTTCCCAAACTGGGGGGCGTGGGGCCACGGCCAGGCGGGCGTGAAGCAATTTCAGCCGCGCCCCTCTTGGGGGCGTAGATCTACGGATGGTAGTCGTGAAGAAATTTGAAATTAACATTTCAAGATATTGTTCTCGTCTTGTCTAATAAAAACAAAGCAGCGTTGCAGACTTAATCTGGAAAGCGATCTCCGGTGTACTCTGTCAAACATCAGACCTAATATTCAGATTTTAGTGAAAGAAAAACAGTGTCACTCATCCCATTAATTTTCTATTTTTCCAGTTTTTTTTGTAGAAAATAGGGAAATAAATAATTGAAATGGACAGTAAAAGTGTGTGTGGATTTTTAACTCAAAATATTAGAATAGAACCACGGAGGTTTGACAGGTTTTCAAAAAAAGGGGGGGGGGCGTCAGCTGTTTGATAAGTGTTCAAGAGGGGCGTCAACTGAAAAAGTTTGGGAACCACGGGGTTAAAGGTTTTGCTGTTATTTTATGTTTTTAGGGTAATGTAATTATTATCGCGAATTGGGCGACTTGGGTTGAGTGGAAGCGATTTTGGGCGACAATTCTTTAAAATTTGGGCGACTTAACTGCCTGGAGACCTGGCAACCCTGGTCATGACCCATGAATCAAATACAACAGATTGCGCAAAGACGAGTTTCATTTTGGTAAACTTCTGCGCATGTCGTCACAAGAGCGTACTGAAATGTCATTGGTATGAGATTTGTTCTGTTTTCGCCTGAAAACTGGAATTTATTCTGTTTGCTGCAATATAAATATTATTTTTTTTTATAAATAGTAAAAAAATAGTCAAACAACAACAATGCCTGTGAATTTTTACTACACTTTGTGAAAATAAATTAAACATAGCTAAAATTTCTAGGTTAGAATTTTTTTATTTTTCCTTTTTCTTGTAGTTAAATGTTCACAGAGTTCTTTATTCAATTTACGTATACGAAAATACATCCTCGATGTGAAAAAAAGTTTTTTTACTTTAATATCACAATTATCTAAAGATTCAGACAGTGTTTCAGTCATGATGAACCCATGAATAAGCATTGATTGCTTTGTCATGCAAAGGCTCCTCGTTTTGTTGTAATAAATCAGCAACTAATAGTTTTGACTGCTTTTCAGCCATCCTGGTTGTCTGACTTGAAGTTGCAACAGTTTCGGAAATGCTAAATAAAGTTGGAATAGCATTTACCTTCAATTTTCGATGATGTACAAACCCTGTAAAATATAAACATTACTTAAGTTAAGTGCACACGATATGATCACTGTTCATATTTTTGAGCAAAAAAGTGTCCCAAACGTGTTCATATCGTCTGAACACCATATTTTTGTGTTCATACGTATGAACACAAGGCATATGAACACATTTGAACATGCCGTGAGCAAACGTATGAACACGACCTGTTCATACCGTGTGAACACTATTTTGGGACCGTATGAGCCCAGTTTGTAAAATTCGGACGTATGATCACAGATATGAACACACTGTAACATTTGAACATGGGCTAAGTTTTCAACATGTTCAAATGTAAAATTTTGAGTCAAATTTGTACGTAAATTTATGTTTTCTGGTTTTTATTTGGTTCTAGTAGGTTTTAGATTTGTGGCGTGGATGGCTCAGTCAACTAAGTGCTTGCCTTGTGATCCAATGAGCAGTGGTTCAAATCCCACTCAGGGTAAAATAATTCGATTCGAATTTGAACTTTTCTGTTCATGGACTTTAAAACACGGACCAGTTTGGTCTTCGCCTCCAAGCCCTGGCATATAACACAAAAAAAAAATTCGACAGTTTTGTAATTTGTTGTGTTGTGTGCTCAAATGTTCTTAAAAATTGTTCATATCTGTAATTTGAACAAAACGTTCATATCGTCTGAACAGTGGTTCATACGCGCAGAAAAAATATGAACACAATGCATTTGAGCACATATGAACACACCTAAAAATTTGAAGCTTTGGGACAAAATGTTCATATCGTGTGAACACCTTTCATATATTGTATGAACATATGAGCATTTGAAGCTTATAAGCAACATATGCGTATGTTCAGAAATATGAACAGTGATCATATCGTGTGCACTTAGCTTTAGAGTTTTGCTATTTACTCATATCTTACTTATTTCATACTGCATATTATTTTCGAAGCAATCAGGTACAAAATGTAGGCTACAAATTCTCGTAGTTTTTATATTAAATGTATCCTTTCTTTAACAGAAGTTTGTTTATTTCCTCAATACAAGTTTGTCCTTGGGAAATGTATGGAAACTCGTCTTTTCACTGCCTTTCTTTTCGTTGTTGCACACGGCACAAACACCCATTTCAATGTCTTAAATATTAAACACTTAGTTCTTGAGGTTAGTTTTGATATTACAGCACTTTTAATTACTTTTCAAACACTTAAAACTGAGATAAAACCACAAATTCTAAATTTTCCATAGACTTATTAAAGATCTACGCGCAGCTGACGTCACAATCTCTTGAGAGCAAAAATCCAACATGGCGGACCTGCGCAATGCGCAATCTGTTGTATTTGATTCATGGTCATGACCCCCTTCTGGGCCCGCAGTAGGGAGGGGGTGGGGTCATAAGGGGGTCATGAACCCAGGATCCGCGCCTGGTTAATTGTTTCATTTGTAACAGAAAGAATGCAAACCATTCCAGAAGCACCGCGTAGGAAAATGGGGAAATAGTGGTCCGATGTATCTAAGAGTTATGTAAAATTCTCTTCCATACACTTTGCAGAAAATTTTCGGATATTCGAAGACAACTCGTTAAATTTAGACTTTTTTATGGCTGCTGCAGAATGGCTTTAATTCATATTAAAAAAAAACGTAACAAAAATATTTTAGGAACTAAAAACTTGTTATTTTTCTCATTTTTCTAGGGTTACAACACATCTAACCAATTTATTCAACGGCGATACAGCATTGAGCGACAGTATGCATGAGGTGATAAATGATAATTGGTCATTATTGTGGGAAGACATGAAACCAATTGTCACAGATACTATTAGTAAAATAACTAAAAATATATTGAATGATATGTTTAAAAATTTGTCTTATGATGATATATTTTTACCAGATTCGTAAGCACTTGAAAATTACTTGCAATCTTAAGTGGCTAACTGTATAATTTTCTTTTGATAATTATAGATATTAGTTAAACTATTTTTTGTATTTTTATTGATATTTAACATTTCAATGTTACAAAAGATGAAAACACTTTTACAATATAGAAAGTTGGATATTGTGCTTTTATATCATAATATCCAAGTTAAAGTCCTAGAATGAATCGAACAAATGCATTCACATCTGCAGAAAATTAGCCCAGAAATAACTATACCTATACTGCGAAATACTGCATTTCAACCTAAAGCGTAGTACGCAGTTCGAGTAAAATGAAATTTTCCATACAAATTTAACACTGCGCTTAAATTTAACCTCAGAAATTTTACCAAGCGGTACGCAGTTCGCTGGTAAAATTATGTCAAAAACTCATGTTGCAATGTTGCCTCACTAGTTGGCGTAGAAAGTCTCCACTTGATTTTACCAGCATTTTAACTGTTCGGTACATTAAATTCGAGGTAAAAATTTGACAGATGAAAATAATAGAGGTTCTGTTTCCAGTTTTCTTAACGAGTGTGGTTTTTTAATTAAAAAAAATGGAAGAATATTTGATTTCTCCACAAACAGTTTTTACTTCGGTTTTAATGTGCCAATTTGGAGACCGCGTTAAAATTTCATTTTACTCGAACTGCGTACTAGGCTTAAGATAGCAGACAAATCTTAAGGTAGAAATACACGACGAGAGACTTTGGTCTCTGGTCTCCAGGGTACAAAAGGCAAAAATCTCCAAAGTGTATACACGATCACAGACATTTAAGTCTGGAGATCAAAAAATAGATCTCCGGAGACGTTTACTAAAAAGTCTCTAAAAGCAAAGTCTCTGGAGTGCATACACGACGCAGGTATCTCGTCTCCAAGCATAACAACAATATCACTAATCTAAAATATAAAATAAGTAAAAACACTTTTTTTCTTTATAAAAACTGACCTTTAAGCCTAGTACGCAGTTCGAGTAAAATGA
The DNA here is from genome assembly GCA_964034945.1 of Chrysopilus asiliformis. NCBI lineage: Eukaryota > Metazoa > Arthropoda > Insecta > Diptera > Rhagionidae > Chrysopilus > Chrysopilus asiliformis. The sequence goes on along the minus strand of OZ035963.1, from coordinate 44,833,146 downwards.
AATTTTAACGCGGTCTCCAAATTGGCACATTAAAACCGAAGTAAAAACTGTTTGTGGAGAAAAAACATTGACAGCCGAGCACACACAATTAAAAAACCACACTCGTTAAGAAAACTGGAAACAGAACCTCTATTATTTTCATCTGTCAAATTTTTACCTCGAATTTAATGTACCGAACAGTTAAAATGCTGGTAAAATCAAGTGGAGACTTTCTACGCCATCTAGTGTAGTGTAGTGTAGGCAACATTGCAACATGAGTTTTTCACATCATTTTACCAGCGAACTGCGTACCGCTTGGTAAAATTTCTGATGTTAAATTTAAGCGCAGTGTTAAATTTGTATGGAAAATTCCATTTTACTCGAACTGCGTACTAGGCTTTAATCTCAAAACAACGAAACAAATTCTCGTTCCCACAACACAATTTCCTGAAATGTCAAAAGTCGTCTCCGGAGACCAAGAGAGAGATATCAAAACGTTTTGAAGACCGGAGACGCATTAAAGAGACTCTCTCATTAGTAGCTACACAGCAAGAAACTTAAGTCTCCCAGAGACCCTAGAGACTTGATACTTGGAGACAAATCTCCGGTCTCCGAAGTGTATACACAGGTCTCTTTGTATGTAGAGGCGAAATTTTTGGTCTAAGAGACCAAAGTCTCTCGTCGTGTATTTCTGCCTTTAGGTTTAAATAGTTTTGCTGATACGAAAAACTTAAAAGGGTCATCTAAAATTAGAAAACTCATTTAGGTACTATAGGAATAACGCAAATATCCCTTTTCCCTCTGACACTGGGAATTTTTTTGGGGTCGGTAATCACGAATTTGATGTTGAAATTCCAACAAACTTTTTAAGGATAGCAAAAATGTCCGTTACCCATTTTTTCTCATGAAAATCAACTTCGGGGTTATTGAGAACGTTATTCTCAAATCTAGTGTTGAATTTTCAAAATTTGGATCTTAGGGGCCCATAAGGATAACAAAATCATTTTTTCTATTTTTATTCTGGGAAAAATTGACTTTGTAGGGTTTTAAGGGCGACAAGCTCTGGTTCTAAAATTTTGTAAAAAGGTAATTTGTGCTATCCTTCCAGGTCCTTAAAATCCGAATTTTGAAATTCAAACGGATTAAAATTAGTGACCTCAAATATAATTGATAAAATCAATAAAATCATAGATCAACCGTTTTCTCGAGAAAAAAAATTTAGATATTAGCCTTATTTTATTTTCAATTTCGAAACTTCGGCAATTCGTCCCCAAAATTCTGAGTTTTTTTTCTAGAAATTTCCCTAAAAAGGAATCATTTTCATGACAGCATCTTTCAGTTTTTTCGTTATCTACCTTGGCACATTCCGAGCAAAATAAAAGAGAATTCAAAAAAATCGGCCAAGTAGTTTCTGAGAAATTCGTAAAAGAACACTGAAACATAAATATCGGACTACACGGAGAGAAAAAATAGTTATTTTTAACAACTTTTCAACTATTTAGTTATGGGAAATCGTGACTATCACTTTTGTAATTGATCTTGATTATAAAAATATAGTAGATATCCTATAATATAATACGAGGAATGTTTACACAACGATCTCGAAAACCCGCCTAACGATTTTCACGAAACTTGGGGGCTAGGGATTTTCGGGGACAAAAAACCGATCTAGATAGATCTCACCTCTGAGAAAATTTCCACCACAAACCTGACTTTTCCTTCCCCTCGATACCCCTCGCCTGGTACCTTCGAATTGGGTGGTCCGATCTTAATGAAACTTTACAGTACACTCATACCTCGCTTTACGGCCTAGATACGTTCCGGGAAAGTTGGCCGTAAAGCGAAAAGCCGTATAACGAATCAATTATTTTCATACAAACCCATACAAATTCAATAGGATCCGTTCCATTTTTTTTAATAACGTAGTTTTTAGTTTAAAATGCATTTTTTTTCTTTTTATTTCATTTAAAAATGCTTACATACAAAATAAAAATACATAACAAGTAATATAAGGATGAATTCAATAACAAAAAAAATCATATGTACATAAAAAGATAACTTAAAAAAAATTTTAAAAAATGCATATGCACATGTCCATATACATAATAAAAAACATAATTTAAAATAGGCCCTATTCCAGAATCCGATACGAATGGTTCGGATCGTAAACTCAATGTTGTTGCTGGTATAAAACACTAACAACAACATTGAGTTTACGATTCGAACCATTCGTATCGGATTCTGGAATAGGGCCTAATGTTTAAATCGGTTCTAATCTGATGACGAAAATGAACCGCCGTTCACTTAAATCACCATACGGGTTTTCAATAACTGCCAGATTGGTAATTATAGCTTTTGTTTTTTTTCGCAATTTTTTTGGGCCGTATAACGAAATAGTTTGGGCTGTAAATCGAAAAAGTGCCATAATTAAAGAGGGTCGTTATAGCGAAAAGCCGTATAAAGAGCGGCCGTATAGCAAGGTATGAGTGTATTACTAAGGGGGCTGAGGGTTTTCGATTTCTTCACTACAAACCTGAATTTTCCCTCCCCTCGATACCCCTCGCCTGGTATCTTCGAATTGGGTGGTCCGATCTTAATGAAACTTTACAGTATTACTAAGGGGGCTGAGGGCTTTCGATTTCTTCACTACAAACCTGAATTTTCCCTCCCCTCGCCTGGTATCTTCGAATTGGGTGGTCCGATCTTAATGAAACTTTACAGTATTACTAATGGGGCTGAGGGCTTTCGATTTCTCCACTACAAACTAGAATTTTCCCGCCCCCGATACCCCTCACCTGGTATCTTCGATTTGGGTGGTTCGATCTTAATGAAACTTTTCAGTATTACTAAGGGGGCTGTGGGCTTTCGATTTCTTCACTACAAACCTGAATTTTCCCTCCCCTCGATACCCCTCGCCTGGTATCTTCGAATTGGGTGGTCCGATCTTAATGAAACTTTACAGCAGGCCTGGGCACCATGTATGTAGTGATTTACTATTACTCGAAGAAATTTTATATTTCTTCATATAACACATGGATCAATAAGTCCCGAGACTAACAATGAAAACAACATTTTTTTTGCCAAATTTTTTTTTATTCATCAATATAATCACCTTTTAGGGTGATACAATCGTTCCAACGCTTTTCCAATTTTTCAATACCATGTTTATAAAAAAAATTATCTTTCGCTTCAAAATAAGCTTCAGTTTCAGCGATGACCTCCTCATTTGAGCCAAATCTTTTTCCCTGGAGCATTTTTTTAAGATCAGCAAAGAGCCAGTAGTCACTGGGGGCTAAATCTGGCGAGTATGGGGGGTGGGGAAGCAGATGAAAGCCCAATTCGTTCAATTTTGCCATTGTTTTCATCGACTTGTGGCAGGGTGCATTGTCTTGGTGAAAAAGGATTTTTTTTCTCTGCATGTGCGGTCGTTTTTTTGCGATTTCCTCCTTCAAACGCACCAGCAAGTCAATATAATAATCACTGTTGATCGATTTACCTTTTTCGAGGTAGTCAATGAAAATCACGCCATGCGTATCCCAAAAAACTGACGCCATGACTTTGCCAGCTGACTGCTGCGTTTTCGGACGCTTCGGACGGCTTTCGCCAGCTGTGCGCCACTCAGATGACTGCCGCTTCGACTCTGGAGTGTAGTGATGTATCCATGTTTCGTCCATGGACACGTAACGACGCAAGAAATCTTTTTTATTGCGAGTAAATAGCGATAAACAGCTTTCTGAATCATCGACTCGTTGCTGTTTTTGTTCCATCGAAAGCAATCGCGGCACCCACTTGGAAAAAACCTTTTTCATGCTCAATTTTTCATGAAGGATAGTAAATGCACTTCCATATGATATCTGTGTTATCTCAGCAATCTCACGGAGCTTCACTTTACGATCTTTCATTATAATTTTTGTCACTTCACTCACATTTTCCGGTGTAACGGCTTCCACAGGTCTACCCGAGCGTTCCGCGTCATTTGTGTCGGTACGACCACGTTTAAACTCGGCAAACCACCGACAAATCGTTGCTTTTGATGGACAAGAGTCCGGGTAACATTTTTCAATCCATTGTTTCGCTTGCACGGTGTTTTTACCCATTAAAAAACAATGTTTTATCAGAACACGAAACTCGGTTTTTTCCATTTTTTAAACAAACTACAAAACGACTTTACTCCAACCTCGATAACTCAGCTGTTTCTGGTCCGATCGACTTAAAATTTTGACACGTTTCAAGCAAAGGTTAGTACTCTAGAAAGACGTGGTTACTGGTTTACTACGAGCGTCATCTCTGGGTTAGTCTCGGGACTTATTGATCCATGTGTTACTATAACACAAAATGAGAAAACGCATCTTTTTCATTTTTTACGCTCTTTCGCTTTTGATGGAGACGTTTAGGAACAGTGGACTACACAATTTATCATGATGCGATTACAAAAAAATAATAAGTTCCGCCGTGCAAAAAAACTTGTGGGGACGTATTTTCGGTTCTGTCTTTCGAAAAAACATGCGCTAAATTGCATTATGTTACCTGATAGGACAGCTGTTGTAATGGCGTTCTAGATTGATTTTTTTATCCTACTTGTGTGATAGAAGTTTCCGTTTACCTACGGCAGAGAAAAGAGATGCGCGATAAAAAAAAGTCACCGAGCAACACCATCTTTCCCTTTTTTTTCCTTCATGTCATATGGAGTTAAAGAAAAAACAAGAAACTTGTCGTTTAAGTAGGGTTTATACACAGCGAGTAACTCGCTGCCAGTAAAGAGAGGCAAGTAGTTTGCTTCGTTTACACGATGCGAGTAACTCGTTGCAAGTAGAATGACAGCCGAAGGAAAACATAACCAAAAATTTTCTGAGAAAAAATATCACGACTCTTTTTTGTGGAAAAATTTGCGAATTTCGACCTAAAACTGTTTGTTGCCGACGAGTTTTTTATGCCCGTGTCGTTTTTTCCTTAAAATGTTACGAAGTTTTCTGGCAAAGCAGCAAATATAAAATGAACCGAAACACACACACATAAAACCACCTCATTTGTACGCGGTTCCATGTTCTTGTATTGGTTTTACTCGCTACAAAAATAGAATGGCTTTCTATTATTTTTGAGAGACAAGCGAGTATTCTCACACATATGCGAGCGTCGCACACGAGCTCAAATCGCGTGTATTTACGTCTACTTGCAGCGAGTTACTTGCTTCGTCTAAACCCTACTTCAGTCAGGGCTAAACCAAGCGAGATTTTCATATCCTTATAGCAGTCAAAAACTTGTATTATATTTACACAACCCTTGCACTAACACCATCATGCTTCCGACAGCGGCCTGACAGCTCACGAAAATTATAACACTTTTTTAGTATTTAAATCGCGAAATACACTAAAAATCAACGAAATTAACACGAAAACTAAATTTTCCACCGAAATTGGTGGTTTGTTTTGATTTTTAACTAACTGACTGCTGAGAATCAAATTTGTGTATTGCCATTGTGCGATTTTTTTATGGTTTTTTCGAGGCGCATTACAACTAATTACGCATTACAACTGAGATGTGGGAACACTTGAGATGAGGCCGCACACATAAATAACTCAGTATTCACACAGAAATTGAAACCGCCAGCATGTCGCTAGTTGTCCCTCTCTCAAACCAAATATTTTAGGAGAACTTTCTTATCTATATTAGGTAATCATTGGTTTTGGTGAGCAAATGTATACATCCGCACGCATCAACCAGAGTTGCCAGACAGCCAGCAAATTGTCCCCCCGTCGTAGCCTGAAAAACCCCCTGAAACGGGCTATTTTGGAATAAAAACCCCTAATTTTTTTATTCGTATTGCAACAATTAGTTATAACAAATTATAACAATTAGTTATAGGCAATTGTCGTATATAAAACAGTCAACCAGCAACTTTTTTTTATTTTTAGATTTTAGGGCATAAATTTGGACATTTTTAACCAAAGAATCTTAAAAAAATAGCACAAAGTTTGACTTTAATGAGGAATTTGAAAATCATATCAGAAAAGTTTGACTTAACAGTGGGATTTTGATTTCATATCACCATGCGGAATTTCAATAATTGACAAATGGGCAATTATAGCTTCTGTTATGTTTCTATGATAAAGTTGAAATTTGCTAATCATTGAAAATTTTTCTTATAAAGAACCTCCTGGATTACTTTATTTTTTCTAAACCTACGGAAGAAAGAAAATATTTTCAGTATTAAAACATAACAACAGCTATAATTGCCATTCTGGCAATCATTGGAAATCCGTATGGTGATATTCGTATCAAAATTCGAACAGTTGTACCAAAATTCCACTTTGAAGTCAAACTTTCCAATAAGATTTTTTAAAATTTATTCTAATCGGATTTTGATGTATGGAAGTTTTATGTAGAATCATATCCTAAATAACTTTTGTTCTTGGACTTTTTTCATGAGATGCACCGTTTTTGATTAGATGCACCGTTTTTGCGATATTCACAAAAAACGTTTTCGTTCGTATGGGGGGTACCCCCCCTAATGGTCCATTTTTGCTCATGAACGAACTTGGCCTCGCATTTTACGAAAAACGAATCTGCTCAAAATTTCAAGTCTCTAGCTCAATCCGTGCGCCCGCAATCCGCGCCACAGACGGATGGACGGACGAACGGACGGACATGCAAAAATTAATTATTTTTATCATTCTAAACACACTGGTGTAAGTCATTTTTTTATGTGATGACGGGATCTTGGCGTTACAAACGGTAAGGCAAATCTAAAATACCCTTTAGTTTCACCATACGGGTATAAAAACACAAACTTAACAAGTAAACTAAATTAAAAACATACTATGTAGGTGTATGAAAATCAGGACTTATTGATAATCTGGATTTTTTTCCTTCCTTCGAAATCATATCATATTCAACGACGTGAGCCGAATTTGATTTTTATGTAGCACACACAAGGGTCATGAGTCATGACGCTAAATTATAACATGTGAAGCAAATTCTTTACACAGGTTTCACATCAAACAAGAATTCAAAAAAAAATTTATGTTATGATTCAGAAAAAAATTTATTTCAACTATCACGATTTCCCCCTGAAAAAACCCCTGAATTTCAAAAAATAAAAAGCACCCCCAAAACACCCCCCGTGAGCTAAAAAAAACCCCAAAACGGGGGCTAAAACCCCCGATCTGGCAACGCTGCATCAACAACAGAAATTATACTGAATGGCTGTCGTAGGCTCGCTCCATCGATTGTTAGTGAATCGTTTGATTTCGGCTGCCGAAGTGGCCGTCGTCTACCAACACGCACGGCATACAGACAAACAAGGTATGCTGTAAACTTTTGATAGTCAGGTGTGACGTCATTTGTGCCGACTTTTTTTAATTAATTTTTATGTTTATTGATCACTATTTAATGCAATCAGTCTACTAATTTACAAATATCTTATTTAGATCGCACAAATTTAAAAAAAACCACCCAGAATACAAAATTCCTTCTGCACTTGACGAACTAATCGGCACAAGTGACGTAGCAACGAAATGTCAGATTTGAGTTTACAGCATACCTTGTTTGTCTCTATGCCGTGACCAACACGTATCATCATAGCAAAGAATAAGTATCTGAAGAAGCGAAAGAAACCGAAATTCTCATAACCCACGTTTGAGTGAGCATATGCGATATAGAAAAAAAACCAAAGAATAAGTATCTGAAGAAGCGAAAGAAACCGAAATTCTCATAACCCACGTTAGAGTGAGCATATGCGATATAGAAAAAAACGTTTTAAATGTGCAGGCAAAAGGTAAGTCTCTTTCTGTCATGCACACTTAAATGGTCTCTGCAAAAAAACAAAAAATCATGGAGTTTATGCAATGTGAGAGGGTGATCCAAATGACCGAATATTTTGAGATAAAAATTCGAAAATCACATTTTTTTTTACATAAAAACTGTATTTAGTAACCGAACTATAAGCAAAGAAGGTCCACGAGTCATTTTTAAATGAAATTTTTGTTAAAAAGCTGCGTTAAGCTGTTTTTTTTTCTTAAATTGCTGTGACATAAACAGCAGCTTATTGGCTCACCTTAACACGAAATTTTCTCTCATCACAAACACAAACATAATGCGGCTGGCCCCATTTGTTTACATTTTGTTGAGGCATTGAACAAATCATTTTTCGTATTTTTCACTGAGCCAAAATAGGTTTCCCCACTGAATAATAATGGCACGAATAAAATTTTTGAAATGCATTGTCACCGAATTTTTATTTGTCACCGAATGTTTCAAGAAAAACCCAGAAAGAAAATTTTTCAGGCTTCCGATACCGATGGAAAGGTAAATTTTTTGGTTTTCTTCTAAAATTGCCAATAAAAAAACAACACTTGGCGAAAAAAACAACACTTACATCAAATTGAAATACGTCGCAACGTGAAATCACAATTTTATGTTTTGGAATCGACATATTTACCGATAAAATTTACTAAGTTTCCGCGACACTGGAGTTTGTTTTGAACTGTCAAAGCGGTATTTGAGTAGTATTGCCAGCTGTTTTCTTTTGTAGTTGAAATTAAGCGCGACAATTTAAAAGACAATTCCTTACTATTGTGCTTTATTTTAAATACATGAAATTGGATAATTTCGGTTTCTAAAATATAATCCGTATCTCATTTAAAGTTACTTAAAAGTATTTCATGTGTCAAATTGACACAATACCAGAAAATCCCATATTTTTAGTGTTAATTGTAACAAAATTAAGTTTTCTCGATTGATCATTATTTTTTTTATTGAGAAAAGCAAAAAAAAAAAAAAATTTGTTCTTATTAATAACATACAAAATTACATAAAAAAGGAATCAAGAAAATTGAATGTTGGTTCCACATTCTTCACAATTTGTGAAACGGTCAGATGGACAAGTAGATTTTACACATATATCACATCGTACACTGTGGACATTGGAATTAGGTTTTTTTTTTGAAACAATGGCCAATTGTATTTCTGTTGATACCATTTCAATTCAAATAAAAAAATGTGCATGAAACATCTTGTTGGCGCAGCGTAATGTTTAAGTTTTTACCATTGTGTCAATTTGACACATGAACTACAGACTAAGGGAATTTTTTGTACAGCGACCATGTGACACCTAACGGTGAAGCCAATTAGAAAAATTAAAAATTCGTATACGATTTTTACCTTGCGATCTCAGATCAATTTAATTAAAAAAAACAAAGAAATAAGTGGATTTGAATTCGAAAATTGTGTCAAATTGACACAAAATACGGATTAGGGTTAAAATAAATCCTTCAATTTATCTTAGGGAAAAAATTTGGCTAACTTCGATAAATCGGCAAGATTTGATCGTGTTTGCCAACTTCATTTCCACGAAAGAATGTTTTGTTCCGCAAATCGTCTTCGGAAAAATGCTTGTCCTGTGGTTTCATTGTCTACTACTGACATTTAAGATATCCAAATAACACATTTTGTTTTAAATTATTGAATTCTGAAATGTGCGATTTTTCTAAAAATTGAGTAAGAGCTTCATAGAACTATAAACTAATTCATTTAATAAACATATTGTTGAAACTTGTTATAAAACTAAAAGCCAAGCAATAGATTTTTATTAAATTAGTTATGGTTGCTGCATGAAGAAGTGAGAATTTAGCTGAAGGTGGTGTGGAAAATCACATATTAATTTATGCCTTGGTTAGATTATTTAAATTTTTTTAGCATGAATTTAGATTCAATATTTTTTAAATTTATAATTTGCCAAATGTTCATCTGGCAACCCCCCATATGATAATTCTCTCAATTCCGACATCTTGTCTCACATACACATTGAATTTCGTGTTCTTATGCAGACAAGACGACAGCTATAGGTTTATCGGACGGACTCTCCACTCATCAAAAAATTTTGTCCTTTCTTTCGCTTCTTCAGATACCTATTCTTTGAAAAAACGTTTTAAATGTGCAGGCAAAAGGTAAGTCTCTTTCTGTCATGCACACTTAAATGGTCTCTGCAAAAAAACAAAAAATCATGGAGTTTATGCAATGTGAGAGGGTGATCCAAATGACCGAATATTTTGAGATAAAAATTCGAAAATCACATTTTTTTTTACATAAAAACTGTATTTAGTAACCGAACTATAAGCAAAGAAGGTCCACGAGTCATTTTTAAATGAAATTTTTGTTAAAAAACTGCGTTAAGCTGTTTTTTTTTTCTTAAATTGCTGTGACATAAACAGCAGCTTATTGGCTCACCCTAAACACGAAATTTTCTCTCATCACAAACACAAACATAGTGCGGCTGGCCCCATTTGTTTACGTTTTGTTGAGGCATTGAAGAAATCACTTTTCGTATGTTTTTCACTGAGCCAAAATAGGTTTCCCCACTGAATAATAATGCCACGCATAAAATTTTTGAAATGCATTGTCACCGAATGTTTATCTAATAACAAGAAAAACCCAGAAAGAAAATTTTTCAGGCTTCCGATACCGATGGAAAGGTAAATTTTTTGGTTTTCTTCTAAAATTTCCAATAAAAAAACAACACTTGGCGAAAAAAACAACACTTGGCGAATAAAACAACACTTACATCAAATTGAAATACGTCGCAACGTGAAATCACAATTTTAAAATTTACTAAATTTCCGCGACACCGGAGTTTGTTTTGAACTGTCAAAGCGGTATTTGAGTAGTATTGCCAGGTGTTTTCTTTTGTAGTTGAAATTAAGCGCGACAATTTAAAAGGCAATTCCTTACTATTGTGCTTTTTTTAAATACATGAAATTTGATAATTTCGGTTTCTAAAATATAATGTTCCGTTAAAATAAATCCTTAAATTTATCTTAGGAAAAAAATTTGGCTAACTTCGATAAATCGGCTAGATTTGATAAACATAAACGGCACTAGCATTGATCGTGTTTGCGAACTTCATTTCCACGAAACAATGTTTTGTTCCGCAAATCGTCTTCGGAAAAATGCTTGTCCTGTGGTTTCATTGTCTACTACTGGCATTTAAGATATCCAAATAACACATTTTGTTTTAAATTATTGAATTCTGAAATGTGCGATTTTTCTAAAAATTGAGTAAGACCTTCATAGAACTATAAACTAATTCATTTAATAAACATATTGTTGAAAGTTGTTATAAAACTAAAAGCCAAGCAATAGATTTTTATTAAATTAGTTATGGTTGCTGCATGAAGAAGTGAGAATTTAGCTGAAGGTGGTGTGGAAAATCACATATTAATTTATGCCTTGGTTAGATTATTTAAATTTTTTTAGCATGAATTTAAATTCAATATTTTTTAAATTTATAATTTGCCAAATGTTCATCTGGCAACCCCCCATATGATGTTTCTCTCAATTCCGACATCTTGTCTCACATACACATTGAATTTCGTGTTCTTATGCAGACAAGACGGCAGCTATACGTTTATCGGACGGACTCTCCACTCATCAAAAAATTTTGTCCTTTCTTTCCCTTCTTCAGATACTTATTCTTTGATCATAGTTAAACTATAGTTAGGAAACCTAGGGATTTTTCCGTGTTCCGCCAGCGGAAGATTTTCGGAAGATTGCATGTGTTGGTGGTGTATGAAAATGTGGCTAGGCTCCCAGTAGGAAATGGAGCGCTTCAACAGCGCAAAAAGAGCGCTTCCACAGAAGCCAGAAGTGCTTCATTTTCCCATTCCTCTTCATTTACTTTTTTACATTGCATGTCCTACGCGGGGTAGCGCTCCAAACTAGCTGAAGTAAGAACGCTTCTGGAGCGCTTAAAAAGAATGTGCGGAGAAGCAGTTTCAGCGCTCTCTTAAAACTCTCTCCTGACGAATGGTGGTACAGTCTGTTCCAAAATAAATAATAAAATATAATTTTAGGTTTTCGCGGTTCGACATTATGTTGTAGGAAAGGTTTTTTCGGTTTAACCGCGTAAATATTGTTAAGGTAAAAATAAATATTTATCTAAACAATATTTACGCGGTTAAACCGAAAAAACATTTCCTACAACATAAATAATAAAAGGTTGATAGTTTTATTCTTAATTTTATTTTACAACATTAACATCTTAAAGAAGAAAAAAAAAACAGTATTTCGCGAATTCCAAAAAATGATTTATTGCACTACTGCAAATTCAATTTATTGCCTCTATCTATACTATAACTTTTCTCACTGCACTTGAGTTTTTATTGTGAAATAGTTTTTCTGCACCGTTAAGGAGAATGACTCATCCAAAGAAAATCATTGTGCTCCCTTGTAGCTTCTTTTGGCAGTGAAGAAGAAGCGCGCGTATGTTGCTTTTTGAGGAAGCGCACCAAAAATTTTCTGCTGGGCTAGCCTAGGTTTTACATGTGTTGTGTTTTGTTGGTAATTTACGCATAGGAAAGAAAGAAAAACCGCGTCCACGAGTATATCGGTTATCTTTACTCCAACGTAGGTACACGGAAAAATCCCTAGGTTTCCTAACTATAGTTTAACTATGGTATCATTGCGTTGGAGAGTCGAGTAAAAATGTTCATACATTGATTGTATTCTCGTAAAATTTGAATAAAAATGTTATCGTTGCGAGGAGCCAGACGAGCCAAGGAGTGCCCAGGCTTGCTTTACAGTATTACTAAGGGGGCTGAGGGCTTTCGATTTCTCCACTACAAACCTGACTTTTCCCTCCCCTCGATACCCCTCGCCTGGTATCTTCGAATTGGGTAGTCCGATCTTAATGAAACTTTACAGTATTACTAAGGGGGCTGAGGGCTTTCGATTTCTTCACTACAAACCTGAATTTTCCCTCCCCTCGATACCCCTCGCCTGGTATCTTCGAATTGGGTGGTCCGATCTTAATGAAACTTAATGAAAAGTATTACTAAGGGGTTGAGGGCTTTCGATTTCTCCACTACAAACCTGAATTTTCCCGCCCGATACCCCTCACCTGGTATCTTCGATTTGGGTGGTTCGATCTTAATGAAACTTTTCAGTATTACTAGGGGGCCAAGAGCTTTCGATTTTTCCACTTACAATAAAGTAGTAAAATTGTAATAAGTTCTCGCCAGATTTTATTGGTTTCACCATACGGATATAAATAGTTATATTTATTAAAACACTAATTACTTGATTTTGAAGTCAAATATAAAATAATGAAAGTCTATTGTAAAAGTAATATTATTTAACTATTTTTATTAGGAAAAAGTGCAGGTTACATTGAAAACTATTATTTGTTCATAAATCAGTTTACATTGAAAACAATTTTTTTTCATTTTCTTTAATAATTTAAAATAGTTATTGTGTATTACAAAAGCCGTGATTTTCAACTATTTTCTAATCACTGTTATTATAAATTATTTTAGTAAAAAAATATATTTAAAATTGTCATGTTTTATACTCGTATGGTGAAACCAAAGGGTTTATTAATACACGCCAAGATCCCGTTATCACACAAAAATTAATTACACCAGTGTGTTTAGAATCGTAAAAAAATGAATTTTGCATGTTCTTCCGTCCGTCTGTGGCGCGGATTGCGGGTCATGGATTGAGCTAGAAACTTGAAATTTTGCGCTGATTGGTTTTTCGTAAAACGCAAGGCTAAGTTCGTTAATGGGCAAAAACGGACTACTAGGGGGGTTACCCCCCATACGAACGAAAACGATTTTTGCGAATATCTCAAAAACGGTGCATCTTATCATGAAAGTCCAAGAACAAAAGTTATTTAGGATATGATTCTACATAAAACTCCCATACATCAAAATCCGATTGGAATAAATTTTAAAAAATCTTATTGGAAAGTTTGACTTCAAAGTGGAATTTTGCTACAACTGTTCGTCGTTCACTTAAACTTCGAACAATGCCATATCACCATACAGGTTTTCAATAATTACCAGATTGGAAATTATAGCTTTTGTTATGTTTACAATTTAATTTCGATGTGTTGTAGGAAAGCTAAATGTTGAAAACGGAATTCTAATACAATTTTTGGACTACACTTACAATTTTCGAAACTACGATAAAAACATTTACATTTTTATAACAGATGGCGTACGAGGCGACGTATTTTGCCTATTAACAACACCTTCCGGTTTTTACAAAGAACGTATCTGAACTATTGAGAAACAGAAATTCAACAGAAAAAGAAACAGAATATGTTTTGGTACAAAAATATTTTATTTCCAGAATAAACACCCTTAAGAAGGGTTTATCACATTTTTTAAATTGTTATTTAAATCATATTTTAAATTAAAAGTTGTGTAGATTTAAAAATAGATATTAAGCTTTTTTAAAAAATTTATTTGTATGTAATGTCTTCCAAAACTCCAAAAAAATATTTAATTTGTGAAGTGCTTCACCGACTGTAATTAAATAAGGCTGACACCCTAATCCCAAATCCTTGTAATATTTTAATTGTTTCTCTTGATCGTTAAGATATGAATCATGAAGCTGTCTTGAGACGCCGAAATACTGGGCCTTCACAATTTCATTGAGTTGCCGCTCTAATTTCTTATCCGTTTCTGTGGCTGTATAATGCTGTTAATCAGTTGCATAAGGATCGCATCACGAGAATCTATATACAGTGAGTGTAAAAAGTCAGAGTACAGTCACGATTTTTGAATAAAGTACTAAATATTGTTTTTTTTCAAATTCTGGTTACAGGATTTTGGTTGCCTGGACCATTCTTTACAGATCTGTAAAAAAAAATAATAATTTATTGCTTAAATTTATTACTTTAACTAAAAATATGCTTTTTTAAGAGCGCAAAAAGTCACCGTACAGCGATTAAAACAACCAATAAATATGGGCTAATTTACCGTTAATATTTGGTTGGGTATCCATTAGATCAAAATACTGCTTGAAGTTGCCTGGGCATCGATTCTACCAACTTCCGGGGTTATTTTTGCCCAATTCTTCTTGCAACACCGCCTTAAGCGTTTTCTCGCTAGTAATAGTCTGACTGCGGATTTTCCTGTCAAGCAAGTCCCATAGATGTTCGAGGGGGTTTATATCAGAAGAATGGGCTGGCGTTTAGAAATATTTGGGAGTGTTGTAGAGTAGCCTTAAGCGTGTATTGAGTGATCTATGCTTCAGATCGTTATCCTGCATAAACACAAACGTGTCCTTAGTCCCATTTCTTCAGCGCTAGCATGTAAATTTTGTTTTAATTTGTCAATATACACATACTGGTCCATAACCTCATTAATAAAATGCACCCTACCCACCCCCGCCGCGCTTATGCAGCCCGAAACCATAACTCCATGCTTGAGGTTTTCCTTTTGAAGCTCCATATTCTTTTTACGCCACAAAATTGGCCTTCCTTCCGATCGGAAAATGTTAAATTTACTCTCGTCAGTAATATTTACTATTTACTGACTAATATTTACTGACGAGAGTAAGTTTAACAGTAAATTTAACGAAAAGTTAGTACTTGTGCATTTCTTCACATCGCTAGTACCGGAGCTAAGTTCATCAGCCGGTACTAGCGGCAAATACGTCCAAAAGTAAGCTAATCACCCTTGTGCTGAGATACGGCGTTACGTTAGTTTGTTCGATATGTAGTCGATCAGGAGCGCGTTCGTCGTTGCAAAATAGTCAGCTATAGTTGACTATTTCTGACTATGCTCGGTGAGCAGAGTTAGAAATAGTCAAGCGTAGCTAACACACACATAGACAGTGTGTAAATCATGATTGACATATAAATGTCAAAATTCCCGCCTGAGTTCAGTTTTTAGGAACAGAAAAAGGAAAATGGACATGAAATTATTTACGCAGATGAAAATTAATAACGATATGTTTTAAAAAATTGGGGTTTTTGTTCATTCTTCAGTGTGTGTGTGAGCTGTCAAACGAAAAGCAACTACGACTATGACTATGGTCGTTCGTGGTGCACATGACTATAGTTGACTACGGCGAGCTATGACAGATTGACGTCATTAGCTATTGCTAGCTACGACTACGACTATCAATGCGTCGACGAACGCGCTCCAGTACTCGATATCCCATTTTCGTTGTTCTTGAATACGCAGTGACCAACTTGAGTTGAACGCGAAGCAACGCATTCGATTCGATTCGATTTTCGTTGTTCTTAGATTCGCCGGGAGCTGATATTTGAGGTTAAATTGCTCACTTGAGTTTTCTCGCGTTTGGTGTTGGCTGTGATTAACAAATTGCAAGTTTGGCAAATATTTTTTTCAATTTTTATTCAAATAGGAGTGGAACTCAAAGTTCAACAAATACTTCACAATTCAACCTATTAATCGACAAAATGAAAGTATAGTTACGAGTCTTCACTTAACTTCATTTCGTTCGAAGAATCTCTCAATAACCTTCTTTGGTTTCTCAGTGAATTTACCTCGTCCTGCCTCATTAACAAATATAATGGGAGTGTTAAATCCATTTTCAAATTTCAATCAAACGTTTTCACTTGCATAACCAAGAAATAAACACAACCAGCTGATTTTTGACACTGCGTTTGCATGCGATGTTTGCCTTATTTTTAAACAGCAAACGCCGTTTTTCAGAACACCGATCGCATAGCGAATCGAATCGAATGCGTTACGTTTAGCGGGCTAACGCCGTATCTCAGAACAAGGGTGAATACGTCTAAAACCGATTTTGACACTATTTTGACATTTGTATAAAAATGAAATGACATCGGATTCCTTTTTTACCGTGGCTGTGGGTGCTGCAAATCGTCCGCTACCAATTATAGAACGTAAAGAAACGTTGTTTTCGACATTCGAAAACGCCAAAAAAAACCCACATCGTCCCAATTATTTATTGTATTTCGTTATGGCATATGGTAGATTCGACGGTCAAATCGATAATTCATCACTCCTTGCCCATCACTCTCGACGTCGTCGAAATCGCGAAATAAACAATCACCGCCAAAAATCAAATCCATTTTCTACATCATGTGTATTAAAAAAAGAGAAATAAAATGTTGTGATCCTTGTAATCCATTTTACAATCGATGGTATTTATTATTCCACACTACACATAAAACAATGACAGAATAATATAATCAAATCAATAAAAATCGACTACGCCAGTATTATATTATAGGTGAAGCAATAAAATTGGCATAAATTCGAGTACTAACATCGTTAGACCCTCAATTTTGAGGGCCCAGGAAATAATGAGTACCAGCTAATACTCCGTACCAAAGTCGGTACTAAGGCGCGCTAGTACTTGGTGAAGAAATGACTTGATACCAATTTGAGTACCAAATTTTGGTATAATACCGGTAATAGCGTTAGTACTCGGTGAAGAAATCGGCCGTAAAAGTAGGTAATAAATTTAAGTAATAAATTATTATTTTTTTTAATTATTTTTTTTACAGATCTGTAAAGAATGGTCCAGGCAACAAAATCCTGTAACCAGAATTTGAAAAATAAATACAGTGTTTGCTATAATTAGTATTTTATTCAAAAATCGTGACTGTACGCTGACTTTTTACACTCACTGTAAAAAATAAAATATAAAATAAGAAATTTACTAACAAAAAAATTTACCTTCTATCGTATTTTCGTTAATTTCTTTATAAATTATCGGTATGTTTGTCTTTAATTTTATACAAAATTGATAAAAATCTTAATACGAACTCTGATTGTGTGTTAATTAAAGCCATAGACTTATTTTCTCCGAATTGTAACAAAAAACCTTTAGAAATCTGTAATAAATGGATCATATTTTTTTTTAACAACGCAAGATTATTTTACGAATGTCGCAAAATTGTCCGCGCGTTGTTTTTTTCTTAAAATCTTTAAATTGTATTTGTAAAAAAATATTCCTTTCGGTGGCTGATTTTTCACTCGTGGAGTAAAATATAAATTCTAAAAGTATTTGAAACTGAATTATTAAAAACATATGGAATTTGGTACATTTGGTACGAGTTCGCTAGATTTGAATATAGAAATTTTAACGAAATTTTAGTCCTGGTTTAACTACTATGTAACCGTCGCACAGTGATTTCGTTTTCTATTGGGCAAAATTCTATATACAGTAATCCCTCGAACTGCGCGGTTTCGCAACTGCGCGGTTAAATTTTTAATACCAAAATTTCGAACTGTGCGGTAAAAATTTCGCAGCTGCGCGGTTTTTTTATAATTTCCGTATAAAAAACATGTTCTGAACATATATTTTGGTGAATCCCCGACAAGAAGGAATCAGCTGGTAATTTGGTATCTTCGTACATATTTGATAATTTGGTGCTTATATTATTAAGTGCGAAAAACTAGCAAATTCTTTTGTGCTTGGTAGTGAACTTGAATAAGCAGCTCTTAATATGGACCCTGATATGGAGCGTGTCTTAAAATTTCGGAAAAATTTGACAGCCGCTTTAGCCTCATACGCAGAAATTCATAATAAAAAACAAAAATCGGGTAATCAATCACTAAGATTAGTAATTAGTAATACATATCATATCGTTGTATTACTTTAAATATGTCGTTAAATAAAAACTTTTTTCTATTTTTTTTTGAATTTTTCTAATATCTGGGACCTAACCCCAATATTTCATACAAAGTAGGGTTCACAGTGCGCGGTTTCGCAGTGCGCGCTCTTTTTGTGGAACGTATCTACCGCGCAATTCGAAGGATTACTGTATTTTAATCCTTTGAAAATAGAGAACTCTTCAAACTTTATTTTTCATAAAATTTCATCACACTCGGATAACTACTTTCTGAGATATTGTAAATTAAAATTCAACTTCTCATGTTCTGTTTATTTTTTAGTGGAAAAGTGGTTGCCTTAGTTTGATTATTTTTTAAATATCATAAAATATGATTTTTTTGTTATTATTATTAATTTTTTGTAAAATTATAAGTAGGTAAACATAGTATATTTGTTAAAGTAGATTTTATTAATCACACGAAATTAAATAATAATTTAACTAAAATTGGTTTGTCATACATATTTCATTAAGATAATAAAATTTTGTCTAGGGGTAATTCTTGTATTTCATCTATAATTAAAGAGGGGCTGTTTGTAGCGGTAGTAACTTGTTAGCTTCTTCATCTAATTCCAAATGTGGCGATTTCCATTGGTGTCTAATGATGGAAATGAATTGGTCTGATATTACAAGTAATATGTTAAATATGTCTTCATTTGCGCTATTCCTTGACATTTTCCTTGTGTTATGTTCTCTGAAATACTTGTAGTCTTTATTTCTGAGTCTTTATTCCTGATAGATCTCCAAGTGGTAGTAAATTATTTCTGATGTCTGATGTCTTTACCACGATATAATTTTTTGTGGACTGTTTGTGGCATATTTCTCCATGGGTAATTCTTGTTATATATTTCTGCAGTATCCTTGGCAAATTTTCCAAATTTTTCAGCATTTATTGCTTTACTACAAGCAATTACTTCCAGTATTATTTTGCAATTGTAAATCAAACTTAAATCTACGCTTGTTATTTTAGAAGTTCTCTCGGGGTCTAACAAAAATTTCCTTGCTAGATTGCTTGGTATACTCTTCAGAATCCTTTTTGTTCTTAAGCTACTATTACACTTAGCAAATATATTTGCTCTGTGCTGGCAAATATATTTGCCCATATATAGATGCTGAGGAAATAAGTTTGCTAAAGTCATCACACTATAGCAAATATTTGCTGAAAATCGTGTTTGGCAAACTTTGCTCACGTCTGTTTGCAGCAAATATATTTGCTGCGTCATCACACTACATTCACCATTTGGCGAAAATATTTTCCGTAGCAAATACGTGCGCAGTACATTCTCTTTGCTGTCACTCGATTGTCATTATAGTTTTGATTTTCGATAGAATCACCCGTGTTGCTGTGTTTTTAAGTGTTGACAAAAAGCAATTTTTCTTCGTTTAAAATCTCATTTTAATTCGAAAATGTCTGATTCGGAAGAAGGAAATGCGCTATTGATTTGCATTTTTGGTGCTGCTGAATTGTTCGTTCAAAATTCCGAGAATTAAAGGCGTCGTACGGAGTGAAGTATTTGGGTGCGTGACTGGGTGAAACGTCGTAGGGAATTTGGCTGCTACGCTCAACAGAGAAGTCAATGCAGAGAATAATTTTTACCGACTACAAAGAATGCGAGCTCAAACCATCAACAGAGAAAAGAAATACGCGAAGAACTTTCTCAATATTTTGTGCATGGCCGAATTATACAAGGTCTGCTGGTTATTTTTTGACAGCCACCATTTTGCTACGTCATCGGCAAGAAATTCTTTGTAATGTTGATTGTGCGTACGGAGCGGAGTTGTTTAGCTAGATGTTAGCTAGATTTGAGAATTAGGGAAAACTCCCATTGAGTCTTATAAGAATTTCTTGCCGATAACGTCAGAGCCAAGAGAGACTGAGCTGTCAAACAGACCTTGTATAATTCGGCCATGTATTTTGTGCATGACGTATTTAAATAAATCGATAAATTTATTTCAAAGTTAATGGAATGAAAAACATTATTGTGTATTATTTAACTATCAATCCACAAAAAAACGACAAGTCAAACCAAAAGATAATACTTTTGGTTTGACTTGTCGTTTTTTGGTGGATTGAACATTTTTATACCCGTATGGTGAAACCAAAGGGTATATTAGATTTGCCTTACCGTTTGTAACGCCAAGATCCCGTCATCACAAAAAAAATGAATTACACCAGTGTGTTTAGAATGACGAAAAAAGTTGAATTTAGCATGTCCGTCCGTCCGTCTGTGGCGCGGATTGCGGGCGCACGGATTGAGCTAAAAACTTGAAATTTTGGGCTGATTGGTTTTTCGTAAAATGCAAGGCTAAGTTCGTTAATGGGCAAAAATGGACTATTAGGGGGGTTACCCCCCATACGAACGAAAACGATTTTTGCGAATATCTCAAAAACGGTGCATCTTATCATGAAAGTCCAAGAACAAAAGTTATTTAGGATATGATTCTACATAAAACTCCCATACATCAAAATCCGATTGGAATAAATTTTAAAAAATCTTATTGGAAAGTTTGACTTCAAAGTGGAATTTTGCTACAACTGTTCGAATTTTGATACGAATATCACCATACGGGTTTTCAATAATTGCCAGATTGGCAATTATAGCTTCGCGTTGGGATTCGAATCCGTCGTTACATTTAGTCCCCTAACGTCGTTTTCAGAGCAACATCAAAAAGTCAAGTAATTTCATTTCCGTTTGACTATGTGAGAGTGAACAAGTGAAAGAGACATCCTCTTATTTAGTAAGTATGGAATTTAGTGCAATCCCGATGAACATTCGGCTTCTACCGAAAACTGACCTTTGGCCAGATTCTAGATTTTTGTACTGCAAATCATATTGCGTTATGTTTTCGGCAATCGCGCACAAGGTTTTTACGTGAACAGTTATTTTTTGTACAAATAAAATATGTCTATGCAATTATTTTTAATGCACTTTTTCTAGGAAATGAAAATCAATTTTTCGGTCAGAATGGCTAAAACTTGAATTTATAGCCCTATTATGTAAGTCGTGCGGTCTCGTTAGTCCGCAGCGACTGTCAAGTCCGTTCCGCAGTGATTTGGTATTATGTAAGTCCGCATGCCGTTTGCGGACTAGACTCGCTGCGATCATATGCGTTGGTTCGCGTTGAACTGTCAAACGTGAGAAAGATTCGCTTCAGTCGTCAAAAATTTTATTTATTTTTCAAAAATATAGCAATGTTTCCAAGTATAGCACTTGTTTTTCTTGAATGATAATAACAGCATTAAGAAAATCAATTAGAGATGCTCCCAGAAATCGTTCACCTCCTGTTTTGTTTTCCCTGTCGGGAACCCACTGGCGATCTCAGGGACCTTCTCCTTTTCCTCGATCAGAGTTTTGAACTGTCTTTGGCTATTAATAGCCCTATTATGGAAGTCGCGCGACTCGTCGTACTGCGGCAATTCTGCCACTGCGGACTGTTTTGGTATTATGATAGTCCGCAAGACCTGTTTTTCAAGCAATTTCAAGTCCGCATCTATTTGGCTGCGGACTCACCTTTTCCACTGACATTTCGAGGTTAGGTAAATGATTTTTTTCTTTTTTATAAATTTATAATTAACATGTTTTTTTTTTATATATAGATAAGGCAATGAAGCAAACAAGTTGTTTAAAACAACTCAAAGACAGTTCAAAACTCTGATCGAGGAAATGGAGAAGGTACCTGAGATCGCCAGTGGGTTCCCGACAGGGAAAACAAAACAGGAGGTGAACGATTTCTGGGAGCATCTCTAATTGATTTTCTTATACTTTCCATATCAGTGTTAAAAGTATAAAAGTACACTTCAAATGCTGAGGTTCACCCCACTATGTGGGAGGCCCAACTATCCTCAGTATACTTCCAAACCTATTTGATAAATATTGTTTTTTTTTTCCGAATGCAGACAGCTTGTAGCTGGTATAAGCATCGGATCAATGGTTATTTTCCTATAAATACATTTTCTTAAATAAACTAATTCTTAAAGATTCAACATACATATATCAATAATTTAGTTTTACAATAATTAAATAAATAAAAAATATAATACTACAGTAGAGCACGCTTAAATGCACATCGAATTTCGCAGAATTTTATGTGCATTTATCCGTGTTTTGAACGGAAGCACGGATAAATGCACATTGATGTGCAATTATGCGAGTAAAAGATAAACATGCAACTTTAATATTCCTGTAATAAACATTTAAGTTCAATTAGGCTACACAAAAACAAAGAATCTAATTAAAAATTCATTTTATCACATAAAAATAACAAAAATCATATTTTTTTTGGTGTGATTACATTTTATTTTTGCACATGTGCATTTAAGCGTGTAAAATTTCATATAATTTATACTTTTGCGGATGTGAAAATGGTTGCATTTAAGCAAGTATTCCAATTAAGCGTGTTTCATTTATCCGTGTATATTTATATGAAAAATGCTTAAAAATCCTCCATGCACAAATTTTGCGTGCAATTACACGAGTTTTGCATTTACGCGTGTTGCATTTAAGCGCGTTCTACTGTAACATGAAAAAAAAAAGTTTTTTTTTAAACACAATATAAAGGTTTAAGTTAAAAAAAGAAAACATTATAAAAATTAAATATTAAATATTTCTATCATGGATAAACTCATTGGCCATAAAGAATTTTTTTACTTTTCTCTTGAATATTTCCTTATTTTTGGTTTGTTTTAATTCGTCCGGTAATTTATTACATTCTCGTATTGCATTGTTGACAATCCCTTTATGTTTTTTGTGCGTACGGGATGGGATGATTTTTAATAAATTTTGGTGTCTTGTGTTGTGGTCATGGCTGTCAGATCTCTCAATAGTGTACAATTGCTGTCTATTTTTGTGTTCTAAAATGTTGAATATAGAGATAGTTCTATGTTGTCTCAATATGTGATGGATTTGCATGTTGTTGGTGGATGTGAAAACTTCATTGGTCGGTGTAAATTTATTAATTCGAAATATATTTTTTAATGCTTTTTTTATATATTTTTAAGTTAAAAAAAGAAAACATTATAAAAATTAAATATTAAATATTTCTATCATGGATAAACTCATTGGCCATAAAGAATTTTTTTACTTTTCTCTTGAATATTTCCTTATTTTTGGTTTGTTTTAATTCGTCCGGTAATTTATTACATTCTCGTATTGCATTGTTGACAATCCCTTTATGTTTTTTGTGCGTACGGGATGGGATGATTTTTAATAAATTTTGGTGTCTTGTGTTGTGGTCATGGCTGTCAGATCTCTCAATAGTGTACAATTGCTGTCTATTTTTGTGTTCTAAAATGTTGAATATAGAGATAGTTCTATGTTGTCTCAATATGTGATGGATTTGCATGTTATTGGTGGATGTGAAAACTTCATTGGTCGGTGTAAATTTATTAATTCGAAATATATTTTTTAATGCTTTTTTTTATATTTTTTATAAATGCTTTTTTTTATATTTATATATTTTTTAGTTGTTATTATCATTAAAGGAAAAAAGTGCTACACTTGGAAACATTGCTATATTTTTGAAAATAAATAAAATCTTTGACAACTGAAATGAATCTTTCTCACGTTTGACAATTC
Organism: Chrysopilus asiliformis; assembly: GCA_964034945.1. Lineage (NCBI taxonomy): Eukaryota > Metazoa > Arthropoda > Insecta > Diptera > Rhagionidae > Chrysopilus > Chrysopilus asiliformis. The sequence continues at coordinate 44,809,194 of OZ035963.1, read as the reverse complement.
AACGCGAACCAACGCTTATGATCGCAGAGTTTAGTCCGCAAACGGTATGCGGACTTACATAATACCAAATCACTGCGGAATGGACTTGACGGTGGCTGCGGACTGACGAGTCCGCACGACTTACATAATAGGGCTATAAATGATTTTTAATCTGTTAAGAATTAATGTTTATTTCTCAAAGAAATAAAAATCAAAAAAAAGATTTCTATGAAAATTAATGATTCGTTATACGGCATAATTTGTGGAACATATTTAGGCGAGCATATCGAGGTAAAGGTGTGTTTTTGAATTTCACAGTAATTACACCAAATGATTTTTCGTTAAATTCCAACACTACAAAAACTTTTATTTAAGCTCAATGGAAATAAGATAGATTTTATGTAACAGTTCATCAATCCCATTTGATTAAAAACAATTAACCTGAGTTTATATTTTATTTGATTTTAAAAAAGTGTTTAACAGAATCAGCGGCAAAAAAAAACTTATTTGCCAGAACTTGTGGGATATTTCAGCACTCTGGTAAAACCAAATAACTTATACTACTAAAAGTGACATCGTTCCAAAATTGTGGGGAAAAACGAAGGCATTTTATTTATATAAACTTTTTCTTGTGTAAATTAGCACTTCATGTTGGCTAGAATTTTGAACATCAAATTATATTTATTTCACTCTTAAAAACCTCAACAGCAGAAAACACAGCATCGTAAATCAAGATGATAACGTTTTGCCACCTGCATGTTTTCATTCAGTCTGCCCTCCATTTTTCGTTCATTTTTCAAACGATCGAAACGACACGTACGTAGAATGAAAAAATGTCTATTTGACGAAGGGATGTTGGAACGCAGCGCATACATTCGCCAATTTCCCTTATAGTAATATAAGTTATCTGGGTAAAACTTTCTATAATTTATTTCAAATATTTTTTTTGTGTGTTAAATTTAGCAAAAGTTTTAACATTTATAATGAATTCAAATTTGAATCTATAAACACGAAATCTTATTGGGTTTTTTTTCTGTTTCGAAATATAACAAACTCGTTTCCGTTTAGACATCTTACTTTTTACAAGAAAATTAAAATACAATGCCAATAACAATTCGTTTTTTTATAATCCATTCTGCAAATTGAGAAAAACAAATATCTTAAACCAGTATGTAAGAAACTGCAATTATTCATGATCGGCACTAACAAATATTCATATTTTAGTGCTTTAAACACCTATGAGGTAGGTTTAAGTCACTACTTATTCCATTAATTAAAATCTGTAATAAACTATTAATAATTGTACTTTAATACATGACAGTTGTAAAAACAATTCAATATGTTTTTTTTTAATAATTAGACTGGCGAATGGTAAAATAACTTGAAAAAATAAAATGCTGGAACTCCACAATTTTTCGTCAATATTATAATGATTTTTTGTTGTTATAAACGGAACATTGAATCGCACAAATTTGCCTTTTCGTTACGTGATAGTCAATCTAGATGAGAAAAATTAAATTAAAAAAAATACCAAAATGATAAATTATCGTATGGAAAAAGAGAAAAACGCGTTAATTGAACTGAGTAAATACATCCTAATGGTAACGTCGATCACGTTCACGTTCTCGGTATCGTTCGCTACTTCGTTCCCTATTATATTCTTTAGAACGCCTGTCTTTAGTTTTGCTCCCGCTTCTGCTCCTCTCCCGATCTTTGTTTTTATGTTTCTTGCGGTGTTGTCGCTCCCTCTCTCGTTCCCCGGCGTGATGATGGTCGCTACGCTCACGAGATTTTGAGCGATCATAGCGATCTGTGCGACTGTCTCGATTGCCGTAGTACTCACGGTCCACCCGTTCGCCCCGATCTCGGTCTTGAAATTCACGTTCACCACGATCATCCCGCGTCCTTCGTCTCTCCTCGCGTCCATCACGTTCTCGATCTGGACTCGGCCGAGTGTTGCGTTCAGAAGATGTGGCTGCGTAATTATTCTGTCGCGGTTGGGTAGTTGCCTGAGTTGCCTGCTGTTGATGCAACTGATGGAAGTTCACATTATTCTCTCGTGAGAATTCATTTAGTTTATTCTCGATTTGCTTTTGGATGGGGACGGGGATGCGAGGAAACAGTGTTGAAAACCAATCTAACTTAATCAGAAATTGGTGGGCCATTTGACCGATGGTCATTACCTAAAACAAAAAACACATCCATCAGCGAAAATTTTTGTTCGTGCGAAATTGAATCAGGAGTCAGTACTCGAAACCCACCTGGCCCCCACCAGCCTTCACATCGATTTCCTCTTCATCAAGCAAATAATCCTGGTACCAGTCATATAAGTCACCTGGCGGCTGTGTATAGCGGATGTACATGAAGCCTGTAGCAAAATAAGGAAGCAAAAAAAATCCATATTAACTTCTGTTTATGGAATTGTGATATTACCTGAATATTATTTTCATAGAGAATTTTCACACAAACTAAAACTTGATAATTTTCAATCGTACAAAGTCTTTGACTCAAAAAAGTATTCATTTTTTATTGAATATCAGTACGCAAAGGATATTCAAACATACAATCGCTTTATGGAGAAAAAGAAAGAAAAAAAGTTTTCTTTTCACCCAATCGACTTACCACCTACCTAGTGCCCGAATGTACGGAGAATCTGTATGTGTTAAAAGTCCATTAACCTGTTTCCGTGTCAGTCTCAGAGTGTACAGTTTGTATAGCAGACAAAAGGCCGTTGATACAATCCCACCAGCACCAACGCCACGCACCTGTAAAACGGAAATATAAGAAATTTACAAGCATTTCGGAGAAGTTATACTGCCCACAATCAAAGTTTTGTACGCATCCTGTATAAAGGCACTTTTAAATCATCTAAGATTCTCTAAGCGCAGGGGAAATTCAAGGCCACAATAAAAATTCCAGGCTCGTAAATACGGTAACCTTCAAAGAGATTGAGCTAGACTTGAAATTTAGCAGGAATGCGTTTCTTGTAAAAAAAGCTTAAGAAAGTTATTTAACGGTCAAAATCGGATACTCCATCCCCGAATACTCCAGCGATTTTCTTAAAAACGGATAATTCAAATTCAGTTTATTTTTTATTACGTCGCGGACCGAATTGTAAAGCCGCCGTTGGGACATCCCTGGCTTAGATGGACCTACATTGTGCGTACAAACTATATTTTAAATAGAATAATTGGTGTATTATCGTTGGAGTCAGAACTCTATATACTTTACTCACCCCTCCACACATTCCGGTTTGCCCAGCTGTTTTACGTGATCCGCGCTCCCATGGCTCAAGGTGCTTTACCTGATAATAAATCTCATCGACAACTTCATGGTATGTCTTCAGTTTGAACAAATGCACTAAAGCAAAAGGAGATTAATCAAAAACGTCCTTTGTCCCGATATTTATAGGGATTTTCAGCGATTCGTTGATCGATCAATACCTTTTCCTACCTTTGAAGTAACTTGATCCCTGGATGTTGGCCAGAATAAGCGGATTCAGGTTCATTGTTGCCTCATTTCCCCAAAGTGGAAGAATGTTGTGCTGCTTTCCAGACTTCTTCTGGTGCGTTCCTGCATATTCTACGGATAACAAAACAGATTAAAGTCGGGTTTTCCACATTATTGTGGCATAGTTTATCTGGTTTGATTGACATTTAAAGAGTTGAGTGGGGAAGTCTCCAGAGGCCAAATTAAACCATTACTAATTTACACGTTTCAAACAGCCCAACTTTTAGCAAAATTGTTCGTTTGCACTTTTCCCTGCTGAAACCGTTTCACGGCAAGAACGCAGCGAAATTAAACGTTGTTCACCTGGAATGAATTGCCACCCATCCATTATTAGCAACACTCACCTTCGCCTTGTTCCATAATGCTGGTGGAAAAAAAACTGTTCACGCAAAATATTTTTTGGAAAACCTCGAAATAAAAACTTAAAATCACAATTTTTGTCGAAGGATATTACAAAGAAGTTTTATTTTCAGCCGTCTGCGAATCACCTTTTAACCCATCACTTTTAGTACTTGTGAATTTAGTACTTGCAAGCTCTAACTAAAGAGCCTGTAATATATTACGTTCAGATTGGTTGACATAACCTAAAGCATGCAATAGACGCTCACGCATGCCCTACAACATTTCATGTTGTCACGCCAATTTGAGCGTGTGTAGTGCTGACGGACAACAAAAACTCGTGTTGGCGATCATGATCGCCAAATATCAAACGATCTTTGATTTTGTGGGCGTGGCTTTAGGTTGGCCAACATGATCGCAGGTGTATTGCTGTGATGTAGGACATTCGTTCATTCTTGGGAAATTTTTGAACGAGTAACATCTGTTGAAGTAAAAAAGTGAATTCACGAAAACAATTAGAAGTGCAATAAAATAATAAAAATGGCTTCTTTGAAAGACAAAACATTTTGGGAAGAATTTTTCGAAATGCTTCATCCTCATTTTGCAAATTCAAAATTCTCTTTTACGATCTTATCTCCTTGAAAAGTTGGAAACGAATGAAGACTGACAACATGATCGATACGTGTGTAGCAAAACCAACTTTTGGAGTGACAGTATGTTGTAGGGCATGCGTGAGCGTCTATTGCCTGCTTAACACGAGGTTTACAGATAAGCGAGGACGTATACGGAGCAACTTTGCGCGGTATTACACACGGCAACTTTCGGGCTTACTTAAGCCGATTTTCGGGAGAAACGTCTGAGGAGGGAAAAGCTGCCACTCGAAATCATGGCTTATCGACAATCTGCATACATGCAAAGCGTGTGAACCGGTTTGGGAAAAGTAGTAGGCAGAAATCATTTTCGTTTTGACCGTCAGCAGGTAAAGATCTTGGGAAGTATATGAGCAGCAGCAATTTCAATGGTTTGAGTCCACACACACACCCATGTAAACTTGTGTAGCATATGCAAACAGGATTGGCTTATTTAAGGCACAAATGTAAGCACATTGGCTTATTAAGCCCAAAAGTTGCCGGCTTAAATAAGCCAAGTGTAATACCGGACTTTCGGTCATCAGCATGCCGTAGCCTCACCAAATTGTAGGAAAGAAACGAGTGCGGCAAGAGGGGAAAAGTCGCCACTCGAAAAGTGTTCTTCACTTCATCTTTTACGCACACAAACGAAGTCGCTCGTGTAGCACGTCAGCATACATGTGTGCGTAATTTCATTGAGTCAGTCGGTGCTTAGCCACCGACTCGTAAACATATCCCAAATAAACAAAAATTTAATGCAAATAGTGAAATACCAATTGCAGGTAGTTTTATTTTTCATGTAGGTAGGAAAGAGTAAATGCCATAACAAATTACCAGTCCTTATTCTTCTATTGTTGGCAGTTTCTATTGTGGCAATTGATGTTGCCTCGGTGCTAGCTAGTAAGGGAATGAGCTGGAAATACAACACATATATGAGAACCACACACACATACCCACACGAGCGAGCGCTTGTTTTACACAAGTTTTTCCTACTAAAAAGTGAAGAAGCGTGTACGTCGGAAAGGCATTTTGAGGACCAAAAGTTGCCGCGACGAGATGAACCGTGTACGTTAGCACTAAGACTAACAGTCGTACGAGATATCTCATCTCACCCTTGGAGCACAATGAACGCAACCAAGCCGCAACCATCACGCATCCAAATGTCACTTACGAGTTTATTTCACAGAAATGCTTTTGAGTGAGCACAGTGAACGCATTGAACGCAACCATCGACGCAAAAGTTGCCAAACTTTGAACTTTAACGCAACAACTTCTCGTTGACAGTTCATAAAGTGAGGTTGGGGAAATGTCGTTCGAGAAAAAATTGATGGCCTTAGTGCAAAAACATAACAAAAGCTATAATTGCCAATCTGGCAATCATTGGAGACCCGTATGGTGATATTCGTATCAAAATTCGAACAGTTGTACCAAAATTCCACTTTGAAGTCAAACTTTCCAATAAGATTTTTTAAAATGTATTCCAATCGGATTTTGATGTATGGGAGTTTTATGTAGAATCATATCCTAAATAACTTTTGTTCTTGGACTTTTTTGATAAGATGCACCGTTTTTGAGATATTCACAAAAACCGTTTTCGTTCGTATGGGGGGTACCCCCCCTAATGGTCCATTTTTGCCCATTAACGAACTTAGCCTCGCATTTTACAAAAAACGGATCTGGGCCAAATTTCAAGTCTCTAGCTCAATCCGTGCGCCCGCAATCCGCGCCACAGACGGACAGACAGACGGACGGACGGACGGACATGCAGAAATTAATTATTTTTATCATTCAAAACACACTGGTGTAATTCATTTTTTTGTGCGATGACGGGATCTTGGCGTTACAAACGATAAAGCAAAGTTAATATACCCTTTGGTTTCACCATACGGGTATAAACATCCAGTGTTGTTCCTCTACGCGTAGACTTTAATTGTCTACACTTCAGTGTAGACAATAGCGTAGACAATAGATTTGGGGTAGACAATGTAGACATTGGCGTAGACAATGTCGACTTTGCGTAGACAATGTAGACTTTCTCATATCTGTCAAAACAAAGTCATCAGTGAGTCATATATCTAATACTATACTATATAGGAAATGGCCAATTACAAGAAATTGCGAGGCACCGGTGTCCCTAAAGAGTTAAATTTATATGAAAATTCGCTAACTGGGCTCCTCAGCGACACCAGCGCCATGCCTTTATTGTCTTTTTCGCTTGCATGGGAATCTAACCTCATTTCCTCATTTGTGTTTTTTTTTAAATATGGCAGGAAGGCTTGAAAACAAAGCATTTAAAGAGCTGGGCTTTGAGGCCAACAACAAATACTCCGCTTTTTGCCTGCAGTGCAAAATTTTTTTTCCAAAATACTGTTGAAAGCCGACTAAGACGGCATTTGGCGATTGCTTCCTGGAAATTGTGCTTTATTATGTTAAAATTAATTGAATAAAAAAAATCAGCTATCCTTTTTTTTTATTAATTGTCTACATTGTCTACGCGTAGAGAATATACCATTGTCTACAGTAATAGTCTACGCGTAGACAATGGTGTAGTCTACATCACGTAGACTACGCGGCACAACACTGCAAATAACAAAGATAAAGACCAACAAAGCAAATTATCGCTTCAAAATTATCCATTTTTTATATATTTTTCAACTTTAGTTCACTTTTAATTTTTCTGTGTTTGTCTCACAACGCAACAGACGACGCTTCTATTATGTTCAACCGCTCCTGAACTGTGTTGCGTGACAGTTCGAAGCGTCCTTAGTTGCAGCTTGGTTGCGTTCATTGTGCTCCAAGGGTCATCAAAATCTTTCGTGTAAACGCCACTTGCACGAAAGCGTAGAAAGCCTCAGCCACAATTACGCGTGCGTGCATGCGGCATTATTTTGTTTTGGCATCTAGTAGTTGTCACCGCGTCTAAAAGTAGAGACTGAGCCTACTCTACGCGGCAGGGACGCGGCAACGCGCAATTATACAATGCGCAATTATACATATACTCATATAAATGCGTAGTTTTTATTTTCACCGCGTGGGTGCCGCACGCACGCACGCGTAATTGTGGTTGAGACTTAAATCGCAACTCAAGTCGTTCGTGAAAATCTCATACAATCTGAGCTGCGACTTGAACTGCAACCAATTAAATATTTGGGTTATGAACATTGGGCGCATTCACGGTACTCAACGGTTGAGTAAATCTCGATGAGTTCTCGTGAATGCCTCGATACATTAAACGTCAAAATTCTACACTCATCGGTTGAACAGAAAAGTATCGCAGTAATTTTTCGATACAAAAAATGGCGTCCGATCAGTGGTTGTGATGAGTAATCTCTCAACTGTCCCATTGTTAGAAATTAGATACCGATTTAATTGTAATGAAGTTAATTGAACGGTTATAGAATTACGAATGACAAAAATAATTTTCATTACTAAAATTATATAATCAAAGGTATATCAGTTCAGTAAAGTGAAGTACATTCTAAAAACCCATGTGTCATAATATTAGTTAGAATGTTTTGATTAAAAATAACTTAACAATTTTTAACAAACATGTTAAATTGGTGAACTTATAAACGAATTGTTGAAAAATAAACCTGAAAGCTTGTGAATTTGACTAAAAATCACACGTCAGATCTGTAAATTACTTGCTTAGTATTTAGTGAGACTAACCCCAGGTCTCCACTAACGATATTTTATCCCGAGAAATATCTCATCGGAATGAGATTTATTTCAATGCTGGGCAGAGATATTTCATGGAATTTCATTTCTTCGCATGCCTTTGAAGTTAAAACAACTCGTCACAGTTGTTGGAAAATATTATAAACAAAGAAAAGCAGGCGAAAAGAAAAACCTTAATGTTAAAGGCACAATTTTACTTTACCGAAATCTGAGGGATTGCAAAAACGCACTTTCACTAGGACAATTTGGGGTCACAAACCTCATAAAAGTGGTTTAAAATGACCGCTGACGCCGTTTTCACAATAAATTTTTTGTTTTATTTTTCCACTTTTATGAGGTTTGTGGCCCCAAACTGTCCTAGTGAAAGTATGTTTTTGCAATCCCTCGGATTTCGGTAAAGTAATTTTTCTAATATTAAATATTCTCTTCCAAAGCCTTTTCTATCGTATTGTTTGTAAAAATTAGTTATTTTCCCAACTACTTGTCGGGAGAATTTAGATTCCGCCATCTTGAATCAGGAAATTCCATGAAATTTTGCAATTGCAAGCTTTCATGAAATTTATCTCTTAGAGATTAAAAATCTCTGCGATGAAAAATCCCAAGTGGAGACACGGCCTAAGTGGAAGTAGCTACTTGACTGAAAAATTAGAATCAAATGGATTCCGCCGTGGAATCCGCCCGGACACTACTGCATATTTCCACCTGATTACTTGCTACTATACTAACACATCGATATTTTTATAGAGAAGTGCCATTGGTTTCCGAAGGATCGAGCTTGTGAAAAACCAAACTACTTGATAGGAAGAAGTTGTAAATGAAGGATTTTTTTTCGATTCCTCCATCTCATTGAATAGATACGACGAGAAATGTTCTCTCTGCTTCGTGCTCCCTAGTCTAAAAGTAATTAACTTTTAGGCCGTAGCTAGTGAATGATAGGGACATTTTCCCCCCTTCGAAGGGGAAATTTGTCAAAAATTTGTTCGGCAGAGTTTTTTCTATATATTCCTTATACTATGGCCATACTAACTCGATCAATGACAACGACGCTTTACGGAAAAAACATTTCGGCGAGATTCGTAATCCGTAACGTAACGAAAAATCCGAAACGTTCCGAGAATAGCCGCTCTGTTCAGCCGGCGACAAGGCAACTGAGACGATTAAAGGTAGAACCTGAATCGTACGTCGATGCGTCCGTCACGTTGACAGTTTGAGTAAAATCAACGGTCTGCTATGAGTACTCCCCTAATAATACGTTTTCCGATTTATTAGGTTGCCGTATAGAGTAGGTCGACTTTCTACTTTTACATGCGGCAACGCACGGAAATGTCATTTCGCAAAAAAGTTTGTTTACGATTTAAGCAATTTAACTATGGAACAAATTGAAAGTAATTGTTTCGACGATAAACTAATAGAAGAAGTGCAAAAAAAGTGAAGAAGAAGTGATTTGTTGCCGTACCCAACTGTCACCGCATAAAACTGTCAACCGGACGGACGCATGACGGACGCATCGACATACGATTCAGGTTCTATCTTAAAGGCTGAGTTACATTGCGATGATAAGGCGACACGAGACGTCGACGAGTCGTCGGAGTTGTCAAAGTAATATTCAACGTATGCTTGTGTATTAAATTGATTACATTGCGATGACAGCGACACGACAATGTTTACACGCCAAAAAACTTTCGCATAAAATATCTTGCGTTGTCTCTAGCGAAATTTTCTTAAACTCTTGTCTATTTTCTCTACTGTGTACACAGAATTTAAAGTTTGGGCAGGTACTCTGTATTCGGTAAACAGTCCGAAACCTGCGGTCTCTATTACTCAGCGAAACAAAAATTGTCTTTTCAGGTCATTTTTGCTTGAAAATGAATACGCATATCCAACACCAAAACGATTAGTTTGATTGAGACGGGAGAAAGAGAGGGAGTCCGAATAAATAAATCAAAATAAAGTGGTTTCACGTTTTTCTTACAAATTATCGTACTATTAAAATATTTGGAATTAATATATTGACACTTATTAATATATTGAGACTTGTTGGAATCCCGATATCGCCACATAGTTTTACTGGGCAAACCCAACACCAAAACCAAAGACTGACATTTGTTGGGGGTGTTTTTAATTTGCAAGCAACATTCAAAATCGCTGAAAATTCACACGGTTTTAACGCAAACGTCGAGTGTTTCAGTTGGGAGTGTTTGCGGTGTGTGTCCTTCGAAAAGGATATTGAGACATCACAGGAACAAATCCCGAAAAAAGCTTTTATTTCTTGGTGAGTTGCTGAAAAGTTGTGCCTTTCAACAGACTGCAGATTGTAAGTTTGCAGATAAATTCTAAATAGTCGAAATTTAGCAACTATTTACAATTTGCAACAAAAATTATGTTTTGTCGCAGTGTATGGAAAAACACGATCTTACGTCCATTTTCAAATAAATGAAGGAACTTCATTCTTGGATTTTATATTTTTCATGGTTGAATTTATTTTTGTTTTTGAATTTACATATTTTTTTTAAATTTTAATTATCAAGGAAACGTGAGGATGATTTCGAACCGAAAGGGGAAACGGTCGATTGTGTGCGTGCTGGAGACCTGCTATGTGTGCGTAATTTTCACCGAGTAGTGGAGTAGTGATCGAAAATTCCTTGATTGTTTACTCCTCCAAAAATACGGATATTTGCTTATCTTTCGGCTAAAAAATTATCATTGTTCAACGTTTCTCGACCTGAATCACTACTAGTTTCAATCGACATATTGGGATTTTTGTGCGGCGCGCCGTTGTGATATATACAGTGCGACAGAATCGAGAAAGATGTCCTCGGAGGACGAAAGTGACGACTTGCCGGATCCCTTGTCCGACGAATTGAAAAATATTCAATCTGTAATCCATGTGACGAAGAAAAATATCGACGCATTGAATGCGAAGTTCGCTAATCTTCAGGAGCCGCCACCGCTTTACATAGCGGAATATCAGGAACTCACATCGAAGCTGCATGAGCTGGAAATCAAGGAGCACGAATTGGTGGAGCGAATCCAGCAACAAACCGAAGAGGAGACTCCGCCACCTTGTCATCTTGGAGAACAGGTGGGGGAACACGTTGAGGTAAACGACCAATTTTCCACACTAGACTAAATTCAAGATGCTCATTAGTAGTAATTAGTTGCGTTTTTTTTTTCTTTTCATTTCTGTTCAAATCGTTGACAGACTTCGTCGACAGATTATTGGAAATAGTTTAAATGGGAATACTTGAGAAGGGATGCTTGTGTCCTGCGGCCTGACTCTGCCCGTATATATGTGTGTTAAAATTCGAACAACATTGAGTTACGGCGTTTTCAAGGTTCTTCCTCCCCGACTAATGAGTGATTTTCCCCTTCGGATTTTGACATTACGTCCTTTAAACCTCACTGCCCCAATTATGCCCCTCATCCTTGATGTCCTTATCATGTGTGCGCCCCTTGTATCCTTCGTCCCGACCCTTTGCATTTCGCTCCGCTCCGTAATTTTGGATTGTTCAATTTTCAATGCCGGCTACTTGCTTTGGTACGTACTCTCTACGTTTTACTTGCCAATTATAGCCAAGCATCGTCGAATGGACTCCGATCCCAGCCGAAGGATAAGTCGACGCGCAGTTCGTTTTTGTCTGCCGTCCGCTCGGCATTGAACTTTTCTCAAGCAATCAGGTGGCATGGTGTCAAGGTATTGGTGGGTTTAAACTCATTCGACAATCAAGGGTAGCTGCTGAAGGACGAAGGTTGAAGGGCGGCGAAAGAAAAAAAAAGCAGAGTGACAAAGTGGGTAAGCACAGCGGGTAGAGGGGTTGGCTCAGGTAGGTAGACATCAACAGGAGGGATTGCAGCTCACTTGCCCTTACGTTGTTTATATGGCGTTCAGAACTTATATTTCTTCAGAACTTATATATGGGGCTCTGCTGCCTGGTGGTGATACGCTCGTCACATATGATTCTGCTTGTGGAGTTGAGTTTGGTAAACCGACTTGCATCTCGTATATCCCGGATGCCATTCCTTTTTCGTTCCGCTAGCATGTACGTTTTGCATCACCGGTGTCCTTGCAGATTTCTTTCGTGTCTGTGAACATTTTTTCGTGCCAATGGCGAACTAAGATCTTACCTCCCCACCAATTTTATGATCAATTGATTGTTGCCAAAAACCAACCATAACTTTTTGGGATGTATGATTTCAGTAGCATGTTTATATTGCTGTTAACTTCGCGAATTTCCTCAAATTTCATGGCTCAGAGTTGAGAAACTCCGAAATTCTTTAGAGTTCAAATAATCTGGAATTGAAAGCCTTGAAAGCATTTTCACTTTGAAATTTGTTAACACTAGAAAAAAATACAAAGTCAAAATTATTGGTAATTCAAAAAATAAGCAATAATAGAATATTTTTATTGGCTATGGGAATAAGTTTCTTAGCGTTTTTTTTAGCGAATTTTTATTTTATTTTTCTTCAAATTACAAATGGATTTTATTCCAAGTATGTTCTATTGAAAGTTATAACCCTAGCCCATCTTTCAGGCAAAAGACGGATTCGTTGAGTGAAGAAGGCCTGCTCTTTCATGCTGATCCAGTCATGCATTTGTTAATCTTCATATGAGGAACGCCATTCCAGCCATTCCAGTAAGACCTGATTGCAAAGAAATGGTAATCAGAAAGGGCCATCTCTGGGGAGTATGGCGATTGGGGTAGGACTTCCCAGTTGATCTCTGCTAGGTATGTTTTGACCGGCTTAGCAATGTGTTACCTTGCGTTGTCCTGGAGTTGAATCAACTTGTTATGCCTACCGGCCATTTCCGAACATTTTTTGTCAATAGTTTGCTTCAAACGTATCAGTTGACGTCGATAGACTTCGCCACTGATGGTTTCTGATGGTTTCAAGAGCTCATAGCACATAAAGCCCTTCAAATCCCACATTGTCTTTGATATCGAAATCACGACTTTTAAAGCGACGTATCCCAAATGTGCTTGTGCATTCTGGTAGAGCATGACTGCCATAAGCAAACGATACGATTCCGCGACACTTTTCTTCAAAAAATGGTAATGAAGTAAAACTTCCCGCAATTGATCCTTACTCGGCACAAAATGTGACATTTTCAGCAAGAGAAAAATAATAGTTGTTTACGCTTCCAACAAATGTAGCGTACTTTGTTCTACGAAAGCCATGTAATGGCGGATGGGGATGCATGCATGCGGAGCGGCTAGCGGCATCTATTCACAATCCGAAAAAAATCAGTGCGAAACGCAAATGTTACACTTTTACACTCGAAAGTCATTTAAGCCAATTTATTTGATTATGTCTCCAAGTGAAAAGTATAATTATAAGTTTGAAGGGCAATTTTAATATTAAGAGGACTTAGAAAAAAAATAATTACAAGTGTAATTAGGTTTTTGAGTAAAATATTCTGTTTTCGTTTTATGTGGGGTTTTTTCAGGATAATTTAAAGCAATCGTTGAAAGCATATTATAAATAGAGAGGCCCAAAAAAATTATTTTAATGTAATTATAAGTTGAGACAATACAGTCATTGAGTTATACGTTTTAATATGTTTTAGTGAACGTATTTGCGATCACTTTACTAAAGTGAGCGAAACAAAAATTAAATAGTGAGTTTTGGAGTACACGAAAAACACTCTATCGATATATTTATTAATAAAATATCTGATGTGCACATCACATGACTTTCATATACAAAATTTACGTTTCTACATAATTTACCTGAGGAATAAAATATTAGTTCCCATAAAAATATATGAATTTTTATTTCAAAAAATATAATTTTAAAACATTTAATTCTGCAATCGACTGTTTTTTGTCGACCGTTAGTTTGCAAGCAATTCGCAAAAATCTACTTTTAAAATTTTTAATAATAATTCAATAACGGTAAAATATATCGGATTAAAAACAAAAATTGTCAGGAATGCTATTATCTTCAATTAATCTTGTCGTGAAAGGCAAAAATGTAGGAAATTTTTTTGTCTCCAACTTTCGCCATAATTAAGACTACGACAAAACACGTTGTTTCGGAGTAAATAACAAAAAACGAAATTGCAACTTTTAAAAAGCCTCCATTCTAGTTACTTCGGGTTAACGGATTTCACAAAAAGTTGATAGGATCGTCCTATTTCAGGACCCAACATGCCTATAAAATTTCATGGCGCTAGCTCTATTAGTTTTTGAGAATTCTTGTACACCGACTGACAGACAGACTGACAGATAGACTGACAGATAGACTGACAGACCGACTGACAGACAGACAGACAGACAGACAGACAGACAGACAGACAGACAGACTGACAGACAGACAGACTGACAGACTGACAGACTGACAGACTGACAGACTGACAGACTGACAGACTGACAGACTGACAGACTGACAGACTGACAGACTGACAGACTGACAGACTGACAGACTGACAGACTGACAGACTGACAGACTGACAGACTGACAGACTGACAGACTGACAGACTGACAGACTGACAGACTGACAGACTGACAGACTGACAGACTGACAGACTGACAGACTGACAGACTGACAGACTGACAGACTGACAGACTGACAGACTGACAGACTGACAGACTGACAGACTGACAGACTGACAGACTGACAGACTGACAGACTGACAGACTGACAGACTGACAGACTGACAGACTGACAGACTGACAGACTGACAGACTGACAGACTGACAGACTGACAGACTGACAGACTGACAGACTGACAGACTGACAGACTGACAGACTGACAGACTGACAGACTGACAGACTGACAGACTGACAGACTGACAGACTGACAGACTGACAGACTGACAGACTGACAGACTGACAGACTGACAGACTGACAGACTGACAGACTGACAGACTGACAGACTGACAGACTGACAGACTGACAGACTGACAGACTGACAGACTGACAGACTGACAGACTGACAGACTGACAGACTGACAGACTGACAGACTGACAGACTGACAGACTGACAGACTGACAGACTGACAGACTGACAGACTGACAGACTGACAGACTGACAGACTGACAGACTGACAGACTGACAGACTGACTGACAGACTGACAGACTGACAGACTGACAGACTGACAGACTGACAGACTGACAGACTGACAGACTGACAGACTGACAGACTGACAGACTGACAGACTGACAGACTGACAGACTGACAGACTGACAGACTGACAGACTGACAGACTGACAGACTGACAGACTGACAGACTGACTGACAGACTGACAGACTGACTGACAGACTGACAGACTGACAGACTGACAGACAGACTGACAGACTGACAGACAGACTGACAGACAGACTGACAGACAGACTGACAGACAGACTGACAGACAGACTGACAGACAGACTGACAGACAGACTGACAGACAGACTGACAGACAGACTGACAGACTGACAGACTGACAGACTGACAGACTGACAGACTGACAGACTGACTGACAGACTGACAGACTGACTGACAGACTGACAGACTGACAGACTGACAGACTGACAGACAGACTGACAGACTGACTGACAGACTGACAGACTGACAGACTGACAGACAGACTGACAGACTGACAGACAGACTGACAGACAGACTGACAGACAGACTGACAGACAGACTGACAGACAGACTGACAGACAGACTGACAGACAGACTGACAGACAGACTGACAGACAGACAGACAGACAGACAGACTGACAGACTGACAGACTGGCAGACTGACAGACTGACAGACAGACTGACAGACAGACAGACTGACAGACTGACATACAGAACGACATTTTTTTAATATGACTCCAATCGAGTCAGGAGTGATCCGGAAATGTTTTTTAGGCAAAATTAAAAGGTCCAAATTTTTCATGAATACAATACTTTATTATACTCCGTAGAAGACAGTAAAAAAACTTGGTTTCTGCGGTAATCTCAAAAACTAACAGTTTTTCAGTGATTCAATGTATAAGAAGCATTTTCACAATTTAGTATTTTATTGTTATCCGCTATCTTTTATCGTTATCGAGATATTTTCATTAACACTAAACATACCAGTACCATGGGCGGTCAAATTATCGGCTGTGGTAGATAACGGCGTATGACAAGTATTACTCAAAGTAAACAAAATATAAATAAAAAATAATAATATAATATTAAGTGTATATATAATAAATAGAAAAAGTCATGAAGTCAAGTGCCCAAAAACGATAAGATTATATGCGCATTTTAAATCCAAAAGTCCATAAGTGGTCAAAAGACCGCTTATGGTATGTTTAGTGTTAAAAAGTAAAAAAATAGATTTTTCAAATGGCTAGCAAACTAGTTTTTCGAGAAAATAGTTAAAAATAAAATAAAGACATTAAAATTTTCCACATTTGTGTCATTTACGTTGAGGCAGTTTAATAAAATTAACAAAAAACAAGAAATTAGTTTTATTTGGGGACCGAGAAACCCGAGAAGGAAATAAGAATTGAACATAATGGTTGAGAACACAATGGATTGTAAACCGATATATTTTACCGTTATCGGGATATTCAACATTTTGTAGAATAGAAATTTATATTTTTATATCAGCTAATATTTGATTCGTTGAGTTATGGTGTAAATTGCGTAGGAACTTAGATTTTGTATAAGGCAATCGTCAAATACTCTACAAAATGTTTATTTAAAAAAATCCATTTGTATAGGAGAGGGGAAAAGAGTGGTTCGATTGGATTTTGGTGTATGGAAAGGTTATATAAAATCATATTCTAAAGACATTTCACTTTTATAAATTTTTCAATATGACTCACCGTTTTCGAGAAAATTGCAAAAAACTTTTTCGATTGTAGGGTCTGCTTCGATTGTAGGAATGGTACAATTTTGCCCGTTCAAGAACTTAGTCCAGCCATTTTCGAGATACAGACAGACAGACGGATGAACATGAGGAAATCAAAATCTTTTGTCATCCCAAATACCCTGACGTAGTTCATTTTTGTGTCCGATGATTGGTTCGATGCGTTATGTGGCCCTTAGACGTACAATATTATTGTGCAATATATTGTACCATATTATTGACATGCCCCTAGACCAGGCCTGGCCAACCCAAATCGTTCCACGGGCCTATTTGATGATTCATTTTTTTTTGGCGGGCCGCACATGAAAAAATAAAATAACCGCCATTTCTTAGTAAAAATTTCAAATAATATTTTATGTTGTTTTTTAACAGTCACTTGGTTTAAAAAAAAATTTAGAACAAAATGCAAAAAGTTGAGCATAACCCCACGACTCCATTGGGCTTTTAAAATCATGATTTTTTTCCCCCACTCCATATTTTGGCGAATAAAGAAATCAGCGTTCGGGCATCTTCAGTCATGATTTTTCATATTTATCGTGTCTCCATAGCGTACTTAGAAATGTCAACCAGGAGGTAATCAGGGCAGCCAACTAGAAATCAGCTAATTTGACTGAACAAATGTCAAAAAAAATCCTACTTTTCAGTACCCGAAAAAATCATGACAGTAAGGAGATTTAAATCATGATGCAAGATTTTTTGAGTCTCCATTAGACTTTCGTGATTGGATTTAAGTCCAATCTGGAAAAGAGTCTAATGGAGTCGTGGGGTAAGAAAAAAATATTTGCTAAAAAAATATATATATAAATGGGGCAATTATTGAAACCCCGTATGGTGATTTAAGTGAACGGCGAACAGTTATATCAAAATTCCACTTTGAAGTCAAACTGTCCAAGAAGATGTTTTAAAATTTATTCTAATCGGATTTTGAGGTATGGGAGTTTTATGTAGAATCATATCCTAAATAACTTTTGTTCTTGTGCTTTTTAGATAAGAGGCACCGTTTTTGAGATATTCGCAAAAAACGTTTTCATTTGTTATGGGGGGTACCCCCCCTAATGGACCGTTTTTGCCCATTAACGAACTTAGCCTCGCATTTTACGAAAAACGAATCTGCGTAAAATTTCAAGTCTGTAGCTCCGCGCCGACGGACATGCAAAATTCAATTTTTTTATCATTCTAAACACATTGGCGTAATTCATTTTTGTGTGTAATGACGGGATCTTGGCGTTACAAACGATAAGGCAAAGTTAATATACCCTTTGGTTTCACCATACGGGTATAAAAATTAAATTGTAAAATTGCATATAAACTTTATGAGCAGTTTTAGTATTTTGTATTTTATTAGTTACAAAATTTTTTTTTTTTTTTGAAAATTTCAAATCATTTGGCGGGCCGCATTTTCAAACGTCTCGGGCCGCATGCGGCCCGCGGGCCGCGGGTTGGCCACCGCTGCCCTAGACGATGCAATGTTATTGCACAATAAATCATTTTACCTTTGATTCGTGAGCAGTCAACATGTCTCTCAATGACATTGAAGCTAGCTGTGTAGCCATCACATTCCACAGAGCCGGCAACGCACGGTACGCTTCGATAACTTCGAGGATAAAAGCACAATCTTCTTTTGTTAGGTGTACTCTCAGCGAAATTTCATACGATACCATAGATTAGAGACTTACTATAGATAAGACACAAACGGGGTTTTCCGTTTGCCGCCTGTAGAACGAAGTAGTCGACAGCATCATTCCGTAGTCGACAGCATCATTTCTCTCTTTTTATCATTTAGCTAAAATGGACTTGTTGAAAAAAATCATTTTGTAATACTCGCACAGAACAAACCAAAATATTGGACCAACACATACACAAGGGCCGCCAGCGGCCTTTCACAATTTCTTCAACTGTCAATGGCGATAGGATTTTTTAGCAAAAAAAAAACACTTTTATTTCACTTGTTACGTTGGTTACACAGAAAAAATGCATGGCAAGGAACATTTTACGGAATGTTCTGCCGACAATACGAAATATCCCGAGAGTTTTGCATTTCTCACACAAAAGCAATTAGTGTCTTTATAAAGCAAATGAAACAGACGATAATGTACTCTTCTTCAGGAAAAAAGTTTCTTACGCGTTTCCTAACTATATATATTTAAACTATGACGATACTGAGCCAATATTGTGCAATATCGCCCTCAGACTATACAATAAAATCTTATTGTGCAATAAAAATCAAACCGATTTTGATTCCTTCAATATATTGCACAACCGTTAAATATTACCCCTAGACGGTCAATATATTGCACAATATTGAAATATTGCAGAATAATATTGTACGTCTAGGGGCCACATTACAAACAGTATACTGAATCTAATATACTCCTATATGATATACTAGCAGACCCTACGTTGCCAGCTTAAAGTTTTTTGTATAAATTTTAGAATGCCAAAAAACCATAAATAACTTAAAAACTTTTGGGAAAAAACGTTATCCTTACAGGACCTTCTGTTTCGTATTTTGAAATTTCAACACCGGATTCGTGATCGGTGACCCCGAAAACCCCCTAATGCCGATTTTTCCGGTGAAAACGGGAAAAAGGATATTTGCGTTATCCTTACAGAACCTTCCGTTTCGAATTTTGAAAATCTAACACCGGATTCGTGATCAGCGACCCTGAAAACTCCCAAAGCCAGTTTTTGCGAGAAAAATTGGAAAAGGAACATTTGCTAACGCAAACAGGACCTTCTGTTTCGATTTTTAAAAGTCTAACATAGCTAAAAACCTGCTCCTGTCAACGCAGATCATTTTACAAAAGATCGCGTAAGAATCGGTCCAGTAGTTTTTGAGTTTTGTAATCTCAAACCAACCAACAAATTTCCATTTTAAAAGCTTTTATTTAGCTCGCTATCTTGTCTGTTTGTTTGTCTGTTTGTCTGTCAGATCAAATCTTGCAACCCAATTTTGACCCACTTCCACTTGTCCGATTGACTTGAAATTTTGCACACTTATATAAGTCCGATGACAATACAATATTTTCACTACTTCGTCCTTATAAGGATAACGGAAGGTCCTGTAAGGATAACGTGATTATCCTTTTCTCCAAATTTTCCGGAAAAAAATCTATCCTGGGGGTTTTTGGCGTCGCTGAATCCGAATCTGTCATTAAAAAGTCAGTAAGGATAACGGAAGGTCCTGTAAGGATAACGTGATTATCCTTTTCTCCAAATTTTCCGGAAAAAAATCTATTCTGGGGGTTTTTGGGGTCGCTGAATCCGAATCTGTCATTAAAAAGTCTGTAAGGATAACGGAAGGTCCTGTAAGGATAACGTGATTATCCTTTTCTCCAAATTTTCCGGAAAAAAATCTATTCTGGGGTTTTTGGGGTCGCTGAATCCGAATCTGTCATCAAAAAGTCTGTAAGGATAACGGAAGGTCCTGTAAGGATAACGTGATTATCCTTTTCTCCAAATTTTCCGGAAAAAAATCTATCCTGGGGGTTTTTGGGGTCGCTGAATCCGAATCTGTCATTAAAAAGTCTGTAAGGATAACGGAAGGTCCTGTAAGGATAACGTGATTATCCTTTTCTCCAAATTTTCCGGAAAAAAATCTATTCTGCGGGTTTTGGGGTTCGCTGAATACGATTCTCAAGTTAAAAAGCCTGTAAGGACATCTCAAATGTAAAGCTATATATTCGAAGACTAAAAAGAACAAAATAAAAAAAAAATAAAAAAAATTTTTTTAAAAAAAGCTTTTATTAAAAAAAATGCACTAAAAAGAAAAAAATAATTTTCTGGACGCTGTGTATCACAAATATAAAAGCTTTTAAAAAGCGAGATAAAGCATAAAACAATAAAATAAACATTTATCTCGCTTTTTAAAAGCTTTTATATTTGTGATACACAGCGTCCAGAAAATTATTTTTTTCTTTTTAGTGCATTTTTTTTAATAAAAGCTTTTTTTAAAAAATTTTTTTTTATTTTTTTTTATATATTAAGATAATATAAAGTATAGCCACAAAATCATTTAGTTATTGTGTTACGGTATGACCACGTTTTGCATTGGGAAAAAGTTTTGTTTGGACCTCTAAAAAGGTAAGCAAATAATAACGTTCTGTCATAAAACAACACATTTGAGGGTGATGAGAACAACCAGACTGTTTTTGCTTTAGGGATATCTAAACATTTTTATATAGTCTTAATTTATGCAAAAATCATGTGTAATCGTCCATGCAATTGAATAAATTGATATTGATGTCATGTTTCTTTAATTTTGGCAGACTGAAAGCAATTGTGGTACATTGACGCGACAGCCGAAGGTCTTCCTGCGAGCGCATCTGCCAAACCAGCAGAGAACATCCGTTCAAGTGATACCTGGCCTGCGGTTACGGGATGCCCTCCTTAAGGCACTGAAGCGGCGGAATCTAACGTGTGAAATATGCGAAGTAACGACCTTGGCCAGCGAGATTCCGATCCCCTGGGATACGGATATCAGCTGCATTCGAGCCGAAGAGGTCTACGTCAAGGTTCTGGACAAATGTCCAGTGATGTCACACATCTCGCATCAGTTCATTCGGAAAACGTTCTTTTCACTGGCATTCTGCGAATGCTGTCGACGACTCCTGTTCACTGGATTCTACTGCAATCAGTGCAATTTTCGGTTTCATCAGCGATGCGCTGACAAAGTTCCCATATTGTGTCAACAATTCCCGATGGACAATTATTACCAAAGACTCTTGGCACAAAATCCGGAAAACACTGTCGGAATTCTTTATCCGGGGAGTGGTGTTGCACTCAGTTATCAGGTAATTTTTTATTTGTAGATTGATTGGATATATTTTTTTATTTTCAACTAATTTTCAATTTCAGTCTCGGCATCCTAGATCTCTGAATCAGCAGGATCGATCGAATTCGGCTCCAAATGTTTGTATAAATAGTGTTAAGCCATTAGCCGAACATCAGCGGACATTAGCTCAGTCCCGAGGTCCATTGCAGGTAACATACATTACATACATTGTTTTATTTCACTAAGGTAACTTTAAATGAAAACCGGAAATTCTTTGTTTCTTTTTTAATTTGAAAATAATGTATGAAATCGGTGCAATTTTCCATTTTAATTTAAATTCAGGCTAATAATAGAAAGTTTAAAAAAACGTTGCAGGGTTTCTTTGCACAGACACAGGATACAGAACATTCCCACTCAACGCAAGCCTCGCCAACAAATACTTTGAAACATGTAAAAAGACAACGTGCCAGATCTGCCGACGAGAGCAATAAATATTTGTTGTCGCCTCGG
Source organism: Chrysopilus asiliformis (assembly GCA_964034945.1). NCBI lineage: Eukaryota > Metazoa > Arthropoda > Insecta > Diptera > Rhagionidae > Chrysopilus > Chrysopilus asiliformis. Next base: position 44,786,934 of record OZ035963.1, on the reverse strand, counting down.
GATAATAAATGCTCCGAGGAAAATTGGGTAAATGTTTTCGACACTTGCGTGTTTAAAGGAGTTTTTTTTTAAATTAATTACAATTTTTTCCAGAACATCCAAGCGGAGGAGATTTTAATTGGACCACGAATTGGTTCCGGTTCATTTGGAACCGTTTATAAAGCTCATTGGCATGGCCCAGTGGCTGTAAAGACGCTCAATGTGAAAACGCCGAGTCCAGCTCAATTGCAAGCGTTTAAGAATGAGGTTGCAATGTTGAAAAAGACACGCCACTGCAATATTTTATTATTTATGGGGTGCGTTAGTAAGCCATCGTTGGCAATTGTAACGCAGTGGTGCGAGGGCAGCAGCTTATACAAACATATTCATGTCAATGAGACTAAATTTAAGCTCAACACGGTTATCGATATTTTACGACAGGTAGCGCAGGGTATGGATTATTTACATGCTAAATACATAATTCATAGGTGAGTCGCTATTTATATTTAAAAACATAATGAAAACTGCGATTGTCCGGAAATTTCTAGAGTCGGACCGATTAATCGGTTTCGGCCACCTTCGGCCAAAAATCACATTTTCGGCCAAATATCACATCTTCGGCCGAAGGTTTGGCAAAAGCCGAAGGTGCAAGTGAACTGTCAAATAAACATAACAAAAGCTATAATTGCCTATCTGGCAATCATTGGAGACCTGTATGGTGATATTCGTATCAAAATTGGAACAGTTGTACCAAAATTCCACTTTAACAGCCCTATTCTGGCATTATGACTGGTCACAAGTCACAACTCGTTAGAGACGATCGGCTTGTTACTTTCTTTGTGACTGACCGAGTATTCCATATTCTTGGCGTTGGGTCACAAGAAACGTAACAAATAATTCACCTCAGTATAATTCCAGAATGGTGAATAAATTTGACAGCCGCTTTGTGATTATTTAGTTTAGTTCAGTTTTTGGTTTTGTTAGTTTTTAAAGTAATTTTAATATTTGTAAATCTGTGGAAATGGTGGAGAAAGTGCGTGTGTGCCGTGCGTGTTCAATTATAAAAAAAAGGTGGGATGTTATTGGAAACCTGAACATTTTCAATAAAAATTTTCTTATTTCGCAAAAAAGTCTTCTTTGTTTGTCAATTGACCAGAAATCGTCTCCGTTGTACTCTTGAAATATCACATTGAATTAAATAGTGCAGGAAATAGTTTCTTTTTGTCTTGTTTTTATCTTGTTACCTGCTTGTGAGCCGGTCACAGTTTTGACAGTAGCTGAGATCAGTCGAAATTGTGACTGAACGCTGAGAATACCAAAAAGTCACAACTTGTGATTCACCTCGCTCTTGTGATCGAGTTGTGACTAGTGACCTTTGCCAGAATAAGGCTGTAAAGTTAAACTTTCCAATAACATTTTTTAAAATTTATTCCAATTGGATTTTGGTGTATGGGAGTTTTATGTAGAATTATATCCTAAATAACTTTTGTTCTTTAACTTTTTTGATAAGATGCACCGTTTTGGAGATATTCGCAAAAAACATTTTCGTTGGTATGGGGGGTACCCCCCCTAATGGTCCATTTTTGCCCATTAACGAACTTAGCCTCGCATTTTACGAAAAACGGATCCACGCAAAATTTCAAGTCTCTTGCTCAATCCGTGCGCCCGCAATCCGCGCCACAGACAGACGGACAGACGGACGGACATGCTAAATTCAATTTTTTTTATCATTCACACACTGGTGTAATTCATTTTTGTGTGTGATGACGGGATCTTGGCGTTACAAACGGTAAAGCAAAGTTAATATACCCTTTTGTTTCACCATACGGGTATAAAAACACAAAAAAATATAAATCAACGTTTTTTTGAAACTCGAGTTTCCTAAAAAATTATATGGTGAACGGCGGCTTATCATAGGAAATTATTTATTTGTCAGTGCAATTTCGTCGTCTCATTTAAGATGACACTACAGACAGATTTGTTTCGAACATTTTTGTCCAAGGAATTAGAAATGTTTTGAAAAATGCTGAATTCACGAGACATTTTTTGCCAGGGGGCATAATGCGGATCTCGAACAAACGCTAGTACGATCGAGAAACCATGAATTGGTATTGCCTATCTCGATTTTGTGCTCGACATTGCATACCAATTTCTCGAAATTTAAGAGTAGTCGAAACAACATTTTTTCGCATAAATATCGCAAAATTCGCATTTCCAAAGAAAAAAAAGTGGGTGCTGGCTTTTAAAAATACCTAAAAACCACAAAAAAATGTTGTTTCGAAAGTAATAATTTTTTACTGAACGCACATAGAATAATACAAAATTCTGTTATTAGTGGTTTTTTATAAAACCCAAATAAATATTTAAAGGGTTTTGTAGCATACCACTTGAAAGAATTTATCCGCATAAAGCAAAAAAATGCGAAAAACTTAAAAATATAAAATGTATTTGAAATTTCCAATGTTATAAGCATTGTGTTTTCTAGTAAAATGAGTGAAGAAAAAAAAGAAAAAGACGCCGGTTCTAACAAATAGAGAACAATTAAAAATTATTGTCAAATTTATGGAGCAACACTATTTCACGCGGATTGTTGTTATATCTTAATATTTTGTTTGTATTTGTTACAAACAAAAATCATTAAAAAAAATGTTCGGAAGAAACATTTTACTGAATAAAGTGGAACAATTAAATGCAACTTTTCACTTTAACACCACAAAAATAAATAAACATTATCTGTCAAAAATATTTCCCTTGGGGAAATCTCGAAATTGCATGTTCGACATACGTAATTCCATTGTCTCTCGAAATCGAAGTTGCCTTTCGAATTCGCTGGTCTCGTTTTTCGAGATCCGCAATGTCTCCCCAGGAAATGAAAATAGGCGAAATTTATGTTTTGATATCTAAAATAAAGAAAAAAATGCAGAAAATTCGAGGAACTCTTTTTGACGTGGATACGTCTTGGATTTTGGTTATGGGGGTACAAATTAGAAAATCGGCTTGCTGCCATGATAACAAATTTGCAATCGATGATACTCAATAGTTTGTGGTGACATCCGAACAGAAACTGTGTTATAAGATGAGGCCTACATTAAAGCATTGTTTAGGGTATTTTGTTATGTTAAACCATGTTCAATTATTTTTTTAAAGATCAAAATCAAAAATTTTACTGCCGCTGCTATGCTGTGTTTGCTGCTTGTAGTACAAATTTCACATTTATACTCTTTTTATGCTCCTTTGTGTGTATTGAATCTGGGGGCATATTGCGGATCTCGAACAAACGCTAGTACGGTCGAGAAACCATGAATTGGTATTGCCTATCTCGATTTTGTGCTCGACATTGCATACCAATTTCTCGAAATTTAAGAGTAGTTTGCATAAATATCGCAAAATTCGCATTTCCAAAGAAAAAAAAGTGGGTGCTGGCTTTTAAAAATACCTAAAAACCACAACAAAATGTTGTTTCGAAAGTAATAATTTTTTACTGAACGCACATAGAATAATACAAAATTCTGTTATTAGTGGTTTTTTATAAGACCCAAATAAATATTTAAAGGGTTTTGTAGCATACCACTTGAAAGAATTTATCCGCATAAAGCAAAAAAATGCGAAAAACTTAAAAATATGAAAAGCATTTGAAATTTCCCAAAAATTTGCCTTGGGCTCGTTCGTTTTCTCGAATTTAATGCCTGATTGCTTATCTCGAAAATCGAGGGTTTCTGACATTTCTCTCTATCGATATTTCTCGAAAGGTCTTGTGCTTTCGAGACGGCAGTTGTGGTTTTAGACGGCAGTTGTGGAAAATGTTCGGAAGAAATATTTTACTGAATAAAGTGGAACAATTAAATGCAACTTTTCACTTTAACACCACAAAAATAAATAAACATTATCTGTCAAAAATATTTCCCTTGGGGAAATCTCGAAATTGTCATGTTCGAGATACGTAATTCCATTGTCTCTCGAAACCGAAGTTGCCTTTCGAATTCACTGGTCTCGTTTTTCGAGATCCGCAATGTCTCCCCTGATGTATTGAATCTCATGTTTTTTCGTTCTTTTCGCTCTTAACGGCAAAAGCGTTTGCTGTGGTTTCCGACTCTCGTTCTTGGGAACGAAAATGATTTCTATTTAAGTTTTCGCTTCTTGTTCAAAGCGGTTTGTGGGTCTCGCATAAAAATGAATGAAAGCCTCGAGCGATGGCTGTTGGTTTGTGATGCACACACATAAATATGTATTTCATTAGTAAGAGAGCGATATTTCGCTCCCAGCATTAAAGTTCTGTTCAGGGTTGTGACTTTTGATTTTCGAAATCGTAATAAATCGGCCGAAAAATAGTAGTAGAATCGATGAAATAGTAGTAAATTTATGTAAAACCTTCGTTATTATAAATACAGTAGAATCCCGATAATTCGTACCCTGATAATTCGTATATCCCGCTAATTCGTATGAATTTGCTGGTCCCTTGAAATACGAAATATCGGGATTCTACTGTATAACTAATTTGAACGAAAGACTAGAAATGGGAGCGTTTTGAACACTGTATGTATGATATTTATTTCACACTTCTCTTATCATAAACCAATTATAAATAAATTTTTTATACCCGTATGGTGAAACCGAATATCTCAAAAACGGTGCATCTTATCAAAAAAGTGCAAGAACAAAAGTTATTTAGGATACGATTCCACATAAAACTCCCATACATCAAAATCCGATTGGAATAAATTTTAAAAAATCTTATTGGAAAATTTGACTTCAAAGTGGAATTTTGATACAACTGTTCGCTGTTCACTTAAATCACCATACGGGTTTTCAATAATTGCCAGATTGGCAATTATAGCTCTTGTTATGTTTTATATTTATTGCTTACTTCCTCATTTTGTATGATTGTTTTTATTTCATAATTTGTTTATAAAATTTTTATAATTTATTTTTATTTTCAATCATTTTAAATATGTCTTTTGTTAGTCAGTCCTTGTTTTCTCTGTGTCTTAACTATTTTTGAACTCTTTTTTTTGGATTCTTTTATTGTGTCAAATAATTTCTCAATGTTAATTTGAAAAGATTTTGTCAGTTATTGTTTCACTTGCTATTTGAATTCGGCAAACTTTAGTTTTGGGAATTAGTTATTTACCATTGGTAGCTGTTTTATTTCTTCGAATATATATCCATGCCTTTGAGATATCCTTACAGACTTTTTGACTCCCGAATCGGATTTACCGACCCGAAAAACCACCAGTTGAGATTTTTTTTTCTAGAAAATTTTAGGAAAAAGATAATCACGTTATCCTTACAGGATCTTTTAATGTTCTGACAGGCTTCTTAACGTCAGAATCCGATTCAGAAACCGCAATAATGCCAGATGAATTTTTTTTTTCGGAAAATTTGAGGAATCACATTATCAGTACAGGAACTTCTGGGTCAAAATTGAATTACAAGATTTGACCCTGACAGACAAGCACACAAAACTAAATAAAAGCTTTTAAAAATTAGATTTTTGCAAATTGCTTAAACGATGCGTCTTTTGAAAAGGTGCCGCTCCACATGAGAGTAAATACGAGAGTAACTCTCAAAAACTCTCGAGAGTTACTCGCAGGAGGTTGTCCATTTGAGAGTTAATTTCGGCGATAATTCTCTTTTCAAGATCTTGATTTTTTTGACATCTTGCTTTGGCGAGTTCTCGAGAGCTACTAGCGAAATTCAAACGCCGTTCGTATCTGGCGAGCAAATCCCCGAAAGTTCAGTGGGTGCGTGTCAACTAGAGAGTAGAATCACTTTTGACAGCTCGCAGAAACTATCTCGCGAGTTTTTGCGAGTTTCTGCAAGCGACTATCAGAGACGTGTCCATTTGCGAGTAGCTGCTATCGAGAGGTTCTCGCCGGCATTTAATTTCATGTGGAGCGGCACCTTATTAAAATTCTCTACATTTTCCCCTTTTACCATAAATCGATATAATCAGAAATGATGTAATGGTTAAACACAAAACAGTGTAAATTGATATGTTTTACCGTTATCCTTTACTTATATTTTACATATAGCTCGAAAACGAGTCAAGATAGCTAGATTGCGAATAACGGTGAAATGCAGTCGTAAGACTCGGCGCACTATTTTCTCTTGCATAACTTGGGGGTTACACGTATTAGTAGAACCAACATACCAGCTCTCACAATAGTAAAGTTTCTTTTGTAAACTGTGCTAGCAACTCATGCCACTTTAGTTGTTGGTAATTTGACATTTCAGAGTTTTTAAAATGACGGCAAATGAAAATACGTGGCGCGATTTCATGTTTTAGTGAAAAATATCCTTCAAATCATGTTGACGAAATGAGTTATATTATTGTATATTAGTGTACAAGATTTTTCTTTTTAGTATTGACACGAATTGATTTAAGGAAGCAAAACAAAAAACGCGAGTTTGATTTGACCAATTTACATTTTACAGCATTTTTAGAGTCAAAACAGCTTGTATTTTCGTAGATGTTTTCGTTTTAGTGTAATATTTAGAATGATCTTGCATTATGCAATATACTTATTAATGAAACTAAGGCGCGGTTTACACTTGACACTTTATTCCGCGAATTTTATTCTTCGATACTAAATTCATTTTGCCCACCCGTTTACACTACGACACAAAATCCCGAATTTTATTCCTAAAAGAATTTTTTTATATAAAATCGTACGAATAAATTCAAATTTTGACACTTGCTAAATGATTTTATTCCGCGGTAGACGAATACTTTAATGATAACTTGTATTTTTAATGTATTTTCAGGGACTTAAAGTCGAACAATATTTTCCTGCACGAGGATTTATCTGTGAAAATCGGCGATTTTGGCCTAGCGACAGCGAAAGCTCGATGGTCTGGCGAGAAACAGGCAAATCAACCCACGGGAAGTATACTATGGATGGCGCCAGAAGTGATCCGCATGCAAGAGCAGCATCCTTATTCATTTCAAAGTGATGTATACGCATTCGGTATAGCCATGTATGAACTACTAGCTGAATGTCTACCCTATAGCCACATCAATAATAAAGATCAAATTCTGTTTATGGTCGGCCGTGGTCTTCTACGGCCCGACATGACAAGAGTTCGGACCGATTGTCCACAAGCATTGAAGCGCCTGGCCGAGGATTGTATTAAATTCGATCGTAGCGAGAGGCCTTTGTTCCGTCTAATACTGAACATGTTGGAGAACATGCTGCGTACATTGCCGAAAATCCATCGAAGCGCCAGCGAACCTAACCTAACACAGACTCAATTACAGAGCGATGATTTCCTATACATGTGCTCGAGTCCAAAGACACCAGTAAACTTTCATAATTTTCAATTTTACAATGGAGCTGGAAACATTTAGCGTTATTTTGACGAAAGTGCCAATTTTCTATGTGCTAGTTATTTACTACAGGCAATTGGTTAGATACTTATATAATCATCATAGCATTTTCTCGTCCACATTTATTATATTTTTATTTCTATCTCATTTCAATGAATTCTTTTTACTGTCACATTTTAGCCAGTTAGAAGTCTGTACAAAAACGAAACTATTTTGCCTTGTTGTTTTAAAAATAGGTGGAAACCAGTAAAAATACCTTTGGAGGGCCAAAATTCTTGCCAATTAGTCGGCATACTGTTTTAACTGGTTTCCATTTGATTTTTCAGTTTGTTTCATTAGTAAAATTAGCATAACATATTTTAAGGATTGCAACTTAGTACTAACTGAAATTTATCGGTTTCAATTTTTAAAATATGAATCGAAAGGTTAGAATATCCACTTTCCCATAGTTACATTTATGATTTAATTATATTCGTTTGATGAGATTCTAAATTCAATTTTGACCAATAGTTTCGTTCATGTGAATTCTCTAATTGTTCAACATTTTTATTTGACGTCCATTAGCTTATTGATAATTTATTAACTTATCATAATGTATTTTATAGCTTTAGTTAAATTTCTTAATTGATAATTGAAATTTAAAATTTGTATAAAAACTATTAACTTATAACGAAGTAAAAAATTTGTCTACTGATCCCACTTTGGGTCTAACATTATAAATTATTGTTAATTTGTAGAAAACAGTGAAATTCCTTAACCCTTTCGAGACGGCTTTCAGGGTTATTTTTTAAATGATTTTTGTTCATATACAGGTTATTAGCTGCATCCTTTAGATTATTAACTCACTTTCTTTGGATCAAAATTATTAAAGGGGAGGGCTGCGGGAACTAGGACATATGTGTCCCATTAGTCTTTTACGGTGGGACACAGATGTCCCATAAGTCTTTCAAGACATACAGATCGCTGTCACTTCCGACAAAAGGATGTTTAGCGGTTAAACTGCCCAACGAGTTTTAACAACCTTCTATATTATTGTTTGGATTCATTTTCCTTATACCGCAAAAAAAAATTAAAAATATTGTGAAAGTATTCCCGGAGCAAGAAAACTTTAAAAAAAAGGGAAAAACATAACTTTTAAAAAAGGGAAAAACATAACTCATTCCAAATAACTAAAAAAAAATAAAAAAATTTTTTTTAAAAAAAGCTTTTATTAAAAAAAATGCACTAAAAAGAAAAAAATAATTTTCTGGACGCTGTGTATCACAAATATAAAAGCTTTTAAAAAGCGAGATAAATGTTTATTTTATTGTTTTATGCTTTATCTCGCTTTTTAAAAGCTTTTATATTTGTGATACACAGCGTCCAGAAAATTATTTTTTTCTTTTTAGTGCATTTTTTTTAATAAAAGCTTTTTTTAAAAAATTTTTTTTTATTTTTTTTTATTTTGTTCTTTTTAGTCTTCGAATATATAGCTTTACATTTGAGATGTCCTTACAGGCTTTTTAACTTGAGAATCGTATTCAGCGAACCCCAAAACCCGCAGAATATATTTTTTCCCGGAACAATTGAGAAAAAGGATAATCACGTTATCCTTACAGGACATTCCGTTATCCTTACAGACTTTTTAATGACAGATTCGGATTCAGCGATCCCAAAAACCCCAGAATAGATTTTTTTTCCGGAAAATTTGGAGAAAAGGATAATCACGTTATCCTTACAGGACCTTCCGTTATCCTTACAGACTTTTTAATGACAGATTCGGATTCAGCGACCCCAAAAACCCCCAGGATAGATTTTTTTCCGGAAAATTTGGAGAAAAGGATAATCACGTTATCCTTACAGGACCTTCCGTTATCCTTACTGACTTTTTAATGACAGATTCGGATTCAGCGACCCCAAAAACCCCCAGGATAGATTTTTTTTCCGGAAAATTTGGAGAAAAGGATAATCACGTTATCCTTACAGGACCTTCCGTTATCCTTACAGACTTTTTAATGACAGATTCGGATTCAGCGACCCCAAAAACCCCCAGAATAGATTTTTTTCCGGAAAATTTGGAGAAAAGGATAATCACGTTATCCTTACAGGACCTTCCGTTATACTTACAGACTTTTTAATGACAGATTCGGATTCAGCGACCCCAAAAACCCCCAGGATAGATTTTTTTTCCGGAAAATTTGGAGAAAAGGATAATCACGTTATCCTTACAGGACCTTCCGTTATCCTTACTGACTTTTTAATGACAGATTCGGATTCAGCGACGCCAAAAACCCCCAGGATAGATTTTTTTCCGGAAAATTTGGAGAAAAGGATAATCACGTTATCCTTACAGGACCTTCCGTTATCCTTATAAGGACGAAGTAGTGAAAATATTGTATTGTCATCGGACTTATATAAGTGTGCAAAATTTCAAGTCAATCGGACAAGTGGAAGTGGGTCAAAATTGGGTTGCAAGATTTGATCTGACAAACAGACAAACAGACAAACAGACAAACAAGATAGCGAGCTAAATAAAAGCTTTTAAAAACATTTTAGTTGCCTAAATAAAACTTTATTTCGTTGTTTGGAATCAAAATATTTTACAAAGTTTCATTAAAATTTGATGCGAACTCCAAAACTTTCAGTGCACAAGTGAACATGAATCGTTTGGCAGACATGCTCGAAACGGTACATTTCGTTCGTTTAGATTCGTATTGACGATCCAAGACTTTAGTTTTCCATATAACAGTTCAACTTTTCACTGCAGAATTTTTGAAACTCTCGAAAGGGTTAATATTCTTCGAGTTTTTAAAAAAAATGAATACTAGGATGCGACAATAGAGAAATTAATTTGTCTTTTGACATAAAAAATAATTTTTATGTAAATCGACCGTATTTTATGTATTTATGGTGTGTTCGACAGGCTAATCGGTCCAAATTTAGCTTTAAAAGGTGTTAAATACAAAGCATCAATTTTTTTTTCTTTTGTTGTTTTTATTCCACACTGCTCAACGTTTCGGTCACGATGGTGACCATCTTCAGGAGCCTTATGTCTAAATACAATAAAATTATGAAAATGTGAAAACTATAATGTCTGTTGTTACTTTAATCTAATGGTACTTACAAATTATTTATTGGAACAATTGCATAAACACGACATGTATGTCGAGCATCTGGAGTTGTCTTGGGTTGCTCCAGGTGATAATACCGGATGATGTCTCGATTTGACATGAATTTCGCCCAAATCATTAAAAAAGATTTTTTTTTAAATACAGTGGAGGTTTAACACCTGTAACATATGTTTTGTCAAAAAAGTAATCACATATTAAAAATTCTGAGAAATACAGGAGTTTATAATTCATTTATTTTCATGAGGATCTAATTTCAATGTCAATAAAAAAAAATTAAATACTAATAGACTTTTCCAGTTTTGGTAAACATTTTGTGGTGCAGACGTCTGTGTTAACTGCTTGTCCGCGCACTGACCCAATGAATGCCTCTGAAATTCCTGCCGAATATAATGTGCAGCAAACTAAAATTTTAGGGTCAAATTTCGCAATTCCTTTAATTATACTCTACCAGGAGTTGTACTGTAATCGTCTGTATAAAATCCATCGTTTCCACTTATAGAGCGGGAGCCGTAGAACAAAAAATAACAACGAACAGTTGACGGGACGAAATATGTTTGAATACCTGGATCTTGATCTAACTAAGAAAAAATTCTTCTACGGCGACCTTCCAAAGTGGTGCTAAATGGGTGACAGATCGCGTTTTATACCGCGGTTTCGTTGTTAAAAAAAACGACGAGTTAACGGGACAAAATTTATTGCAGGATCTAGATCTTGGTCCAACTAAGAAAAAAATGTTCTACGGCGACCTTGTCAGGTGGTGCTAAATGGGTGACAGATCGCGATAAATGACATACGTTTTAGTATTTTGGCAAGAGTTCAGTTTAGCGACAATGACGCTACAGATTTTTGGTGTATAGGGAGGGATAGAGGGAGGCATCCCTTATCCAAAATGTGTATTTTTAGCCGTCGCTCGCCCCCCTTGCCCCCTCCAGGGGTCTTCAAACTTTGTATGAAACTTTTTTCTGGGGGGTGGTAGGGGGGTGTGTGGTACCTCAAATGAAAGGTAATGAAGAGTACATTCCAAAAATATATAGCATGATCGTGCGGTAAATCGAAGGGTGAGGGGGGAAATCCCATCATGCTATATATTTTTGGAATGTACTCTTCATTACCTTTCATTTGAGGTACCACACACCCCCTACCACCCCCCAGAAAAAAGTTTCATACAAAGTTTGAGGACCCCTGGAGGGGGCAAGGGGGGCGAGCGACGGCTAAAAATACACATTTTGGATAGGGGATGCCTCCCTCTATCCCTCCCTATACACCAAAAATCTGTAGCGTCATTGTCGCTAAACTGAACTCTTGCCAAAATACTAAAACGTATGTCATTTATCGCGATCTGTCACCCATTTAGCACCACCTGACAAGGTCGCCGTAGAACATTTTTTTCTTAGTTGGACCAAGATCTAGATCCTGCAATAAATTTTGTCCCGTTAACTCCTCGTTTTTTTTTAACAACGAAACCGCGGTATAAAACGCGATCTGTCACCCATTTAGCACCACCTGACAAAGTTGCCGTAGAAAATTTTATCTTAGTTGGACCAAGATCTAGATGCTGCAACAAATTTCGTCCCGTCAACTGTTCGTTGTTATTTTTTGTTCTACGGCTCCCGGGCTATTATGGAAGAATTGACAAAATTTTTCATCGTCTACAATTATGACATTTTTTGCCGTGAAAATGTTTCACTCGAAGTGCACGACAACATTTTGGTATTTTTTTAAGTAATGCGGCCGTGTATTTTGGAACTTTTTTTTCTTTTACGGTAGAACACATTCTTCCTCTTTAATAGTCGATGGACAGTCATGTAAAACACCCGAAATTTTCGACCGGTTTTGCGCGTGGAAGCTCCGATTTTGTTTTTCGCGTCCTTCAACACTTTTTGTTCCACATTTTTTGTTAAAATGTGCCGTCTTCCATTTTTTGGCTTATAATTTAACGGAACACCATTTTCGCAATCTTTTATAACTCTATAGATTGTTATCAAAGAAATATTTTTATTTAAAAGGAGTTTACCTATTTCGTTTTTTGGTATCAATCCAGTTAAATTATAGACGCTTTTTTCTAATTTCAAACTTTAAATTCAGTTTTGCAACTAACCTTGGCCAAATTAAGTTTTAAACTGATGATTCATTAATGAAATCATTAATCGATAGGGAGTTATAAATATATCTGAGCATGTTTGATATAACAAAACTTTAATTGAACTTGGTGACAAAACATATGTTACAGGCGTTAGTATGTATAACGAACGCTATAATGTGGGGTTGTTTCACTGTACCGAACTATTCGTTATATCGACACAATGTTTTAATCCAGAAATCGGATTTAGGTAGTAGAAACAAAACGGAACATAAAAAAGCTAAAATTTAATTCATAAAAAAAAGACTTCTTCCATAGTGGAATCGGAGTTTGTGAACGTTTCGAACAATAAACTATGTACGTACGTTTACCATCTCGTACATGAAATAAAAAAAAATTGAATCGACCACTTTTAGTTGCCCCCTTCAGTTTATGGGACAATTCTGGTGTTTTACGCGAACATGAAGTACGGAGTATTCGAGAAATGGTGAAATTCAGCTACAAATACTCAGCGCAAAAATGAACAAATACGCAATTGATAATTTTATCTGGTTTTATGAATACCCATAATGTTTCTGTTTGTGTTCTTGGGCATACATGTGGCAATAAAAATTAAGGCAGAGGTTTAATTGATTTTAATCAGAGTCGATGTCTTCATCAAAATGTTCTGAAAAACGCTATCTCCGCGGGACAGTTTGGCGACCGAACATTGACACGGGATTTATATTTTTGAGTAATACTATGTTCACACCGACGCAAAATCACGTAATTTTGCGAAATGATTTAGGTTTTAAACCAAAGTGTTTGACATGTCAACGACGTTGGTTCAAAAGTGGATCGAGGAAGTTTGTGTAGGATTACTATGAATTTTAGTAATATGATGAATAATACAATTCAAAACATCGATGAAATATGTGCAAACAGAATTAGACACTTTAAACGAAAATGGGAATTATCTGTAATGAAAATAAACAATTATTTTTCATTTCATATCTAATCGCATCAAAAACAGGTCCATTTTTTTGCCCCGCGTAGGTTGTTTACTAATATATTTTCTTCGCGTGCGGAACACGGCTTCTTTTTCTTATATTTCCATTTTTCCAATGCAGCACAAATGTCAAAACTGATGTGCTGAAGAGAGCTGAATAAGTGATGCAGGGTTGTATCCATTGTGGTTGCTTAATTTCGTTCCTAATTTTGTGGAAATTACATATTTTTAGTGATTTTGAAAACAGGCTTTTGTACTGGAAATCTCGTGATTTCGTTCAAAATTACGAAAATCTTCAAAATTACGTAATTTTGCGTCGGTGTGAACATAGTATAAAAGAGAAATAGATTTGTTTTACTTAAAAATTCTTGATTTTGAATCGTGAATACAAATTAAAATGTAAAAAAACATTCTTTTTACCAGAGACGGAAACCAAACGTTTTTTGAGTGTGGTTCAAGGGTAGGTTTCTAAAATTTCAAAAATATGGTTTTGGTTTCGATCCTAAAAATTCAAATTTGAACCATGGGGAACCATTAAAAAAATTCTGGATTTCGGTTTAGTTAATGCATTTGTTTTGGTTTTGTTCGATTCGGTCATATTTTTTTTTTTTTATCTTGTTTGGTTCGGTATGGCCATCTTTTTTACAGAGTGGTTCGGTTTATGGATTGGTTTTGGTTCATCCAAATTTTAATGGTTCAGTGGCTTTTGGTTCAGTTCAAAAAATCGGTTTGTTCCTCTGTTTTTTTACAAATAAAAAAAGGTTTGATGAAGACATGACAGTTAATAACTGTTATAATGGCACTCTGTGGTTGCGATCCCCTTTTTTGGCCTCGTGCCGTCTCGATTTTCCAAGATTGCAAAGGTCAGCAATATATCTATCTTCCTAAAATCCTTAGTGCTGTGCATTTAATGTTTTATTAAAGTCAGTTCTTAATTGCCTATACACATCGTTTAAACAAGTTTTCCGGCTTATAAAATTGATAAAATTCTTACTTTTCTCTTAAACTACCGGAAAATATTTTTTTCAAATACTCTAAAAACATTGCAATTCCAACCGTTGAGTAATACCTATATTCAGAATAGTTCTTTAACTTTAATTTCACTGCTTTCAGCAAATCAAGTAAAAAATGACAAACTGAATTGTAAATAGAAAAAATGTTAAAACAATGATAAAAAAATCTTTATTATAATATAAAAAAAATACAAATAATATTTAAACAAATCAAGTAAATAATTTTGAGAAAACAAACAAAAGGTAAAGAATATATTTTATTTATTATTCAGGAGAAAAATAATAATATTCTCATTGTTTTTTTGAAGCCATTTGTTGACATTAAGACTGCTTACGATGCGGCGGAAAACGTTTGTACAAAAAAAAAAATTGAAAAAAATTAGGAAAAGGTTTTAAAATATAAAGATATAAAAAAAGAAAAAAAACCATTTAAACAAATATAACTGAAGTGGTTCTTTAACATTCCTGTTTTAACTAAAATTCTATGTTTTTTAGAGAGAAATATTGAAAAAATTTAGAAGTCAAACTAAACTATAGATCAGCCCATGGCAATAGTAACAACAACAAGAAATACAAGAATGCTATCATTGCAAGTGTTAAAACATTTATATTTCTAGGTTTTCTCGACCATTACCT
Source organism: Chrysopilus asiliformis (assembly GCA_964034945.1). Classification (NCBI taxonomy): domain Eukaryota; kingdom Metazoa; phylum Arthropoda; class Insecta; order Diptera; family Rhagionidae; genus Chrysopilus; species Chrysopilus asiliformis. Next base: position 44,771,801 of record OZ035963.1, on the reverse strand, counting down.
AAAAAAAATCCAAAGATGATATTTGCTGCGGCCAGGATTACTGGCTTCTTCAGTAGCTACCAGGATTTTTGTGAATAAGCGATTAAGGAGTAATTTTTTTGCCGTGTTAATGATTTTACAAATATACCAATCATATATTTCGCCATTGTTGTTATTAGCGCTGTTGTTGCAATCTAGTTCTGCTTAAAGACGAACAAGTTAAGTGATTATTGGCGTATAAGGATATTTTAGCAGTAGCTTGGTTATATTTTCCATAAATTTTCTGTAGCAGAAAGTGTGAACACTATAATGTCCTCTCTCTTATTTGGATTTTCAGAAGAGTAAGATTTTCGATTTGGATTTTCAGAAGAGTAAGATTTTCGAAAAATTAATCGATCCCAGGGTTATATAGAAAAATATCCTTCAATGTGTTACTTTGTAGACTTATCAGTCGAGAAATCATTACACTATTTTCACAAAGGAATAGGTATCTTAAAAGTCCCCTTTTTATACCCGTTTACCGTTTGTAACGCCAAGATCCCGTCATCACACATAAAAATGAATTACACCAGTGTGTTTAGAATGATAAAAAAAATTTAATTTTCCATGTCCGTCCGTCTGTCTGTCTGTCTGTGGCGCGGATTGCAGGCGCACGGATTGAGCTAGAGACTTGAAATTTTGCGCAGATTCGTTTTTCGTAAAATGCGATGGGCAAAAATGGACCATTAGGGGGGTACCCCCCATACGAACGAAAACGATTTTTGCGAATATCTCAAAAACGTTGCATCTTATCAAAAAAGTGCAAGAACAAAAGTTATTCAGGATATTATTCTACATAAAACTCCCATACATCAAAATCCGATTCGAACAAATTTTAAAAAATCTTATTGGAAAGTTTGACTTCATAGTGGAATTTTGATAAAACTGTTCGCTATTCACTTAAATAACCATACGGGTTTTCAATAATTGCCAGAGTGGCAATTATAGCTTTTGTTATTGTTTTTTCTACTGTCTTCAGAAAGTTTTATTAATTAAAAGCTGTCCGCTTATAAGGTCAAAGTGTTTATTAAATTAAAACTTTGTTTGCCGTTGTTAATTTAGAATGAATAAAAATCAAAGCAATGATGTACCAAATAAAATTTTGAAGCTTTCGATTTTAATATTGAATTTAAAGTCTCAATATTTGGTTGTTGCACAACCCTTTAGTTACTATTAGGATAAATAAACCCAATTCAATGTTTATAGACATGTATTTTCATGATTAGTTTATGTAACATTCAGGTTTATAAAGACTTTGTATCGGTAAACTTTATGGGTGTTTCCTGGTGTAAAAGGGTTAAGGTAGCAGTTTTTTTTCAATGAAAAGTTAGATTTCTTTTAATGATAACATTTATTTAGGCCAGGTATCCTATTTACTATTGAATAAAAAGAATTAATATATACACACATTTAAATGAAAAATAAGTTAAAAATTATTTTAAAAATAAAGAAAATAACAGAGGAATAAAGAAAAAAAACAAAATTGTCGAGCTATTGTAGTTAGAGAAATAAATTACAAAATTAAAGAAAAAAATGTAAGAAATCAAGCAGAATATTAATTTTGGTCTTTTAATTGTGATTAGAATTTAAATACGGTAGAAAAGATTTTTTTGTATTTTTTGAGTTAGAAGTAGTTACCGTTGATATTTCGTTCGGCCCAAAACGGAATCCGAAACCGAAACTTATATAGCAAGCTCGGTAGTTTGAATAATTATCAGTTTGGTCCATACGATGGATAATTGAGTCAGACAGTGAAGGTAATAATATAATAAAATGGGCTGATTGCCATGGTCGGCAGTGCAAGATAGACAGCGAAGTTTTGGAAGGACATTAAAATTACCTCTCCCCAAAAAAGTCTACAAATAAACACAGGTAATTTAAATGATCGCCCGTTGAAGGAAGGTCGATTTTTAAAGGGTTGATGATTTCGTTTTAATTTTTAAAGGGTCAAAAATTTTGTATTGTGGGATTAAAAGTTTGCAACTGCGACGGAAATGTTGAGAAAGTCAAGAAGCATGGAGTATTTATGCGAAAATGATTCATTTAGCTTGCAAGCAAAAAGCAAAAGTTTTACCTTTTAAAAGTTTTACCTTTTAACGAAAATATCTCAACACTGGTAAGACAGCGGATAACAGTGAAAGACAAAATAATGGCAAACAAAAAGACAGCGAATAACAGTGAAAGACAAAATAGTTATCAATTCATTTCATATATCGAACCACCAAAATCTGTTTTTTTCGAGATAATTGCAAAAAACTGATTTTTTTAAATTGCATATCTCGTGTATTCACGTCGTGTATGAAAATAACTGGCACGAGCAGGCAAATCGTAGCGTGTAGACGAAAACTCAGTCTTTTTACACAGTTTTCTGCAATCGTCAATCATTTTACACGAAAAGGAGTGATTTGCGGCATTGTTCAAAAAAGTTTTTAGAGGACTTTATAAATTTATATAGTTTCCTTGCTTGTGGAGAGTTAAAAGCAAGGAATATAGTGACGGAGTGCTAATAAATAAACTCAAGGAAATTTAAAAAAGTGCTAATCGCGAAACAGTTGTCAAGAAAATAAATTCACTAAGAAGTTGTTATATTTATGCTTGGAGCCCAATGAACGCAACGCGAACGCAGAAACTGTCACTTACAAGTTTGTTCCATAGAAATCATTTGAAGTGAGCACAGTGAACGCAGAGAACGCAACTGCAACGCAAAAGTTTGCAAACTTCTAACTTTGCCGCAGCAATTCTGCGTTGACAGTTCACAAAGTGAGGTTGGGGAAATGTTGTTCGAGGAAAAATTGATAGCCTTAGTGCAATAACATACAAATAACAAAGATAAAGACCAACAAAGCAAATTATCGCTTTAAAATTATCAATTTTTGTAATTTTGCCAATTTTATACCACTTTATATTATGTCACTTGTACTACTTCACGAGATGCCATTGGGCTCTGCCGCTGAAATGTTACGCTGCGTGACAGTTTCTGCGTTTTAGTTGCGTTCGCGTTGCGTTCATTGGGCTCCAGAGGTTAGAATCATTCTCTTCATGGAGCAGTTCTTGAAGTAAGTTCACATGAGAATAAATGCTTTTTTTTTAATAACCACTGTTTGCACCATTTAGTTCGTCGACATTTTTTTTTTACAAATCATACAAACAGTTAAGCTGAAAAAGAATACGCCTTGCTAGCTTAATATATTCAATATTCATCATATTCATCATAAAAGAAAGTTCTAAATACGATATGCTGACGCTATTAAGTTTCAAACAAAACTGTGTAAAATATATAAAAAACGGAACCGTGTGGACGCAAAATTTGCGCAGTTTTTTTACACGGATAACTGTGCAAACTAAGTCGTAGCAAAAAAACTGCGCGTTTGGACGCCGCTTAAAACTACTCGAAAATGGAGTAGATCACGAAAAACGAAATATTGACAGTTAAAACATAAAGCATTTAAATGATTTTTCAACGTAAGTCCCCTATATAATTATAATTGTAAAAATAATAGTTTTTGGTGTTTAATAAAATCTTAATATATAAAATCGTTGGTGCGTATGTTCGTCTGATCATCACGGCTGAACCACTGAAGCTATCCACCTCATATTCACACCATATGTTCATGTGGTGCTCCGATCGGTTTTTGTTTGCAAAAGACCCCGGTAGATGGCGCTGGGGTCGAGTTCGAATTTCGAATTTCGAAAATTCGTATTTATGGACCGATTTTGTGCAAATTCACAACATATAACACTTAAATAAAGATTAAAATGTTAATAAAATGTTAATGAAATTTAAACCCGATAGGTGGCGCTGGGGTCGAGAAATTAACGAAAATGTACTCCAATCGGATTTTGATGTATGGGAATTTTATGTAGAATCATATCTCAAATAACTTTTGTTCTTGAACTTTTTTGATAAGGTGCACCGTTTTTGAGATATTCGCAAAAAATGTTTTCGTTTCGTTTTAGAGTTTATATTGTCAATGCGTTGTTTTTGTCGGTTACCATCAATATGTCATCCGACAGTCCAGTTTAGCACTTTTTAAAAGCTTCATTTCCTTCTGGGGTATCATCAAAAATTTTTTGATCTATTAATATCTAAGTATTGATAAAGATATTAGACGCGCGGCCGTAGGGCGCGTATTATCCGAGGCCGAAGGCCGAGTTATGGGGGTGGGGGGGAGGCCGAAGGCCGACGTGGACAGGGTGGCCCCTAGTATATTATAAAAAGGCCTCTGAAGATGAGCCAAAACAAGGCTCGAAACGCCAGGCTGGAAAATTGAACACAATTTTTGTTTTATTTCCTAAAATTAGACCGCTAGGCCAAACTAAGACGAAAAACGAAATTGTGATTTTTAAAAGGCCGCCATTTTGATTTCTTTCGGATAACGGATTTTCACCAAAAGCTGATAGAATCGTTCCATTCCAAGACCAAACATCCCTGTAAAATTTCACGGCTCTAGCTCAAGTAGTTTTTGATAAGTCTTGTACACGGACTGACAGACAGAAAGACATTTTTGTATTATGACTGCAATCGACTTGTTAGTACTTGGGAAATGTTTTTAGGCAAAATTATGCGGTAGAAATTTACTTTATTATATTTCACATAAGTAAGTTATTAACCCAAAGGATAAAATCAAGGTTTTATACTTCTCAAAAAAAAGTCCACAGCGATGGGATAAAAATGTTACCGGAAAGTCAATTTCAATGTTGCTACATCAAGAATTTGTAGCAAATATTTTGTTTCAACGGATTATGGCAGAAATTTGCAGCACGAACTTTTAGGTACTTAAGTTAATAAAGGCAATTATTTAGAAGAAATAAATGAAAGCAAAAGCGGTTAGTTTGCATGTTATTTATTTTATTCGATACTACATAATTGACATATCATTCTACACATATATTACTAGAAGAAAGTAACTGTCAGACAGAGAGAAGCTGTTATAAATTTTATGTGTAATCAAAAGTGCAAAAAATGCTAAAACATTTATATTGTTAATAATACAATACAAAAAACGGTAAGGAAAATTTAATATACCCTTTGGTTTTACCATACGGGTATAAAAATGGATTTAGTTAAAATTTGCAAAACAGCAACCAAAAACAACTAAGATTTCAATTTCTCATATTCTGTAATAGATTTGTATAAGTTTTACCAGATTTTACTTGGTAAATTACAATAACGAATTGTTCAAAGGTGAAGTGGAAATGAATAGCTGAGAAATCTCACGCGTGAGTTTTTCCACCTCGTTTCAGATTGAAATCACAATACCGCTGCAGGAATCAGGAGTGACTTAAGAGCTAAAAACGGAAACACGCAATATAACAGCTGATTTTTATACCCGTATGGTGAAACCAAAGGGTATATTAACTTTGCCTTACCGTTTGTAACGCCAAGATCCCGTCATCACACATAAAAATGAATTACACCAGTGTGTTTAGAATGATAAAAATAATTAATTTTTGCATGTCCGTCCGTCCGTCTGTCCGTCTGTCTGTGGCGCGGATTGCGGGCGCACGGATTGAGTTAGAGACTTGAAATTTGGCACAGATCCGTTTTTCGTAAAATGCGAGGCTAAGTTCGTTAATGGGCAAAAATAGACCATTAGGGGGGGTACCCTCCATACGAATGAAAACGATTTTTGCAAATATCTCAAAAACGGTGCATCTTATCAAAAAAGTCCAAGAACAAAAGTTATTCAGGATATTATTCTACATAAAACTCCCATACATCAAAATCCGATTGGAATAAATTTAAAAAAATCTTGTTGGAAAGTTTGACTTCATAGTGGAATTTTGATAAAACTGTTCGCCATTCACTTAAATCACCATACGGGTTTTCAATAATTGCCAGATTGGCAATTATAGCTTTTGTTATGTTTTTGACATTCCAGTGATTATTTACCTCACATTTCAGTAATTGTTTACCTGTAAGGTAGTAGGTATGTAACGGATAAAACGGCGCGGCGTTGGATGGTTGACATATTTGCGGCTCTCCAGATAATCTGAAACATATATGCTTGTTGTTACAGCCGGAACTACAGTAAAGTGAAAATATGGAAATAATGGTCATTTGCAAATGAAATTTAAAAATAATGGTCATTTGAGAATGGAATTTCGATTTTAATGATATTATTCGTCGGTTTTCGGGTTGTAATTTTTTCAAAAATAAATATTTCAATGTTGTAGTTCCGGCGGTAGGCAAACTCAAGTAGATATTTTTCTTCACAATTATTCTACACACAATAAACCTTTGAAAATTGCAACGACAAAAAATGGATTTGGGCTATTTATCGCGAATTGGGCTATCTTTTTCGTGATGTTACGACAATCTTTGGCTATCTTTGAAAAATTGTATTACAAAATTACTCAACTTAAAGAGTGATTCATTTGTGATTCGTTCACTTCAATGAATCACTCCCAAAGAGTGATTCATTTGAATCATGAAGATTGAAATTAAAAGTCTCATCTTGCGACCGTCAATCAACATTCATATTACCTACGAATTTTCAATCAACATTCATATTACCTACCTACGAGTATTTCACCCTAGATATAACAACTATCAAATAAAATTTTCACACCATCCACAATTCGTCCGCTTCATAGAGAAACACATCGAAAATGATTCCAAACTCAAAGTCGATTCACCAGAGTCAGACTAGGTCATGACATGAATACGAATCTAGCGAGTCAACGAATCAAACATTCAAAAAAGATCAATCTTTTTGCCGATGTACACGAGGCAACTTTCAATCTTCAGCCTCACCAAATTTTAGGAAAGAAGCAAGTGCGACAAGAGGAGAAAAGTCGCCACTCGTGTTCTTCACTTCTTCTCTTACGGACTCAAACGAAGTCGCTCGTGTAGCACGTCAGCATGCATGTGTGCATAACTCGTAAACGTATCCGTAAATAAACAATAATTGAATGCAAAGAGTGAAATACCAATTGCAGGTAGGTAGGAAAAAGTAAATACCATAACAAATTACCAGTCGTTATTCTTCTATTGTTGGCAGTTTTTATTTTGGCAATTGATGTTGCCTCGGTGCTAGCTAATTAGGGAATGAGCTGGAAATACGACACACATATGGGAACCACACACACACATGAGCCATCATTTGTCAAAAAGTGAAGAAGCGTGTACGTTGGAAAAGCATTTTGAGGAATAAAAATCGCCGTGATGTGAAGACAAGTGCATGTCGGCACTTTGAATCAAATGAATCGAGTCAAAGATTTGGGAGACTTAACTGCCTGGTGTGGTTGGGGAAATGTCTTTCGAAGATAAAGACCAACAAAGCAAATTATCGCTTCAAAATTATCTATTTTTGTAATTTTGCCAACTTTATACCACTTTATATTATGTCACTTGTACTACTTCACAAGCGGCTCTGCCGCTGAAATGTTGCGCTGCGTGACAGTTCACCGCGTTTTAGTTGCGTTCATTGGGCTCCAGGGGTAACTGGGACAGGAACTGACCACATTAAGGCAAGGTGAGGAAGTGGAGGATTTTCCTATCAGCAGTCCCACTTCCTCACCTTGCCTTAATGTTGACAGTTTCTGTCCTATTTAGGCGGACTATTTCAAGCAATGTGAACCGGCTCAAGGGGACAAAAAGTAAATCAAGTTTGAGGAGCCATTTTGGGGAAACGCTTTTTGTTAAATTTCAACTTCCTAACTCAGAAGATGTACTCCACTTATATAATTTTCGATTTTAAAACATAATATTTTGTAAACTTCTTAAAAATGTCATCCGTAAAATCTGCATCTAAAAAAAAATAAAAATATTTTATATTGCTTACCTGCAAAAATCACTCATATATCGGATGGAAGTTATAAAAAAAATTACAAAAACATTTAAAAAAAGATTTTATTTAAAAAAAATGTACTAAAAAGGAAAAAACAATAAGCGCTGTGTATCAGAAATAAAAGCGAGATAAATATCTATTCTATACTAGCTTGCATACCCGTCGTTGCCGGGTTAAGTTTTTTAATTTTTTTTATGGGTAATGTTGGAGCTAAACTTCAGGCCAATTGGCTCGGTAGTTTCCCCGCGAAAGAGTAACATAGAGGGAAAACTAAGTTTCGAAATCACTTGACCCCCTCCCCTTATTCTCCCCACCCCTCGCGCTACTTTTCCGTATGTCTATGTTGGAACCAGAACTACCACAGACACTCATGCCAGATTTCAAGTCAATCGGTTCAGCCGTTTTTGCGTGAAAGAGGAACAGACAGACAGACATCAACTCATTTTTATACCCGTATGGTGAAACCAAAGGGTATATTAGATTTGCCTTACCGTTTGTAACGCCAAGATCCCGTCATCACACAAAAAAATGAATTACACCAGTGTGTTTAGAATGATGAAAAAAGTTGAATGTAGCATGTCCGTCCGTCTGTCTGTGGCGCGGATTGAGCTAGAGACTTGAAATTTTGCGCAGATTGGTTTTTCGTAAAATGCAAGGCTAAGTTCGTTAATGGGCAATAATGGACCATTAGGGGGGTACCCCCATACGAACGAAAACGATTTTTGCAAATATCTCAAAAACGGTAAATCTTATCAAAAAAAGTGCAAGAACAAAAGTTATTTAGGACACTGAGAGAAATGAACATTTTAAAATTAAACAATTTCCACCCTAGATCTAAAAATCTAGTTACTTGTTTGATTTAAAAAGAAATATCCTAGAATCAGCAGAAAATTTTATTATTTAGTAACTCATGATTTTAAATTAAAAAGCTTGTTTTTAGATTTAAAAACCCCAAAATGTTTAAATTTAAAATTACCCTTACTAGAATTAAAAAACCAAAATGTTTAAATTTAAAATCTTTCTTTTTGATTCAAAAATGACCTTTTTAAATTTAAATAAGTTACTTTCAAAATTTAAAATCATTCTTTCAAGCGAGATAGAAACCATTCATGTTTAGACTCGCTTCGTTAATTTACTTCGGTGGCCGTATGCGTTGGCGAGTGGACTTCAAACCCCTAGGGATCATCTCGGGTTCGAATCGCGGCGGCATGAGCAGGAGTTTTTCAACATTTAATTTAATACGTAAGAAAATATTTATAATTTATAAATACTGTAAAAAGTAAAAAATGCTACTGGGGAATTGGTAAAAATCTACTATTACTATCGTTTTAAAACCATGAAAAATGAAGATTATATTTTTTTTTTTTAAAAAAGATAATGGCAGATTACTATAAATGTTGTAGCGCCCCGCTATAAATGTGATTTTTTCCATCAGTGAAGCTTTTTAAATTCAAAAAGGTTTTCGTTTAAATTTAGTGTAAATCTTTTAGAATTAAAAATCTCGTCTTTTAAATTTAAAGAAATAAACACTAGATTTTAAAAGGGCTATCACTAGAATTAAAAAGAATGTGGTTTTTTATTTTTAGTATGAACTTGTTTAGCTCGTACGCAAACAACAAATTACTAAAATCTAGAGCATTTCTTTTTGATTTTAGTATATTTTTCTCTGGGTGGATATGATAACAAAATCCGATTGGAATAAATTTTAAAAAATCTTATTGGAAAGTTTGACTTCAAAGTGGAATTTTGATACAACTGTTCGCTGTTCACTTAAATCACCACACGGGTTTTCAATAATTGCCAGATTGGCAATTATAGCTTTTGTTATGTTTATATATTAGTATGATTATTTTTTTATGCATTTATCGCGTTTTTATTTCTGATACACAGCGTTCAAAAAATTATTTTTTCCCCTTTTAGTACATTTTTTTAAAATAAAAGCTTTTTTTATCCTTTTGAGTTATTTCGTATTTGAATAGTATGGCTTAAAATCCAAAATCACGTCCGTATTTCGCCATGCTTGTTTATACTTTTTAGTCTTCGAATATTATATCTTTGATGCTTTATAGATATTTTTACGGAAATTTTGACTCCAGAATCGAATTCAGGGATCCCAAAAACTCCCAGATGAGATTTTTTGCGGAAAAGATAATCACGTGATCCTTACACGACCTTCAATTGTCCTCACAAGGACGAAGTAGAGAAAATATTGTATTGTCATCGGACTTACGTATGTGTGCAAAATTTTAAATCAATCGGGTGAGTGGAACATCATAACTTTTGAAAGGAATAAGCTAAAGGCTTGAAATTTTGTAGTTGTTTTTGAATTGGGAAAATGGGATCTTTCCATCCCCCTTTCTCATACAAACGAATCATTTTTTTTACAATTTTTTCGAAAATTCTGAGTCTTATTGAAAAATTTATAAAGGTAAAATGTGTTTAACATAACTTATTTATACATCAAAATCCAGTTGGACCTATCCTTCCCCCTTCTCCCACACAAATGGATTTTTTTCATAAAAATTTTGACTGCCCTTGTGGCTTTTCTTATGTTTGAAATTGCGTTTAAGATTTAAGTGATAAATTCCCTAATTACACATAATTTCTGCTCGTTGGGTAAAAATTGTTTGCACACAATTTTCTCAGGAACAAAAAGTAGTGTTTAATAAAAATTAAACTATTTCTTTGAATGTTTATTACTTTTTCGATATTAAATTTGACAAAAAAAAGCAGTTTAGAATCTATCCTGAAACAATATCAAGAGCGGAGTTGAAAGTTAGAGCTAAACAAGATCCGATTTGAAAATTCTATTGCGATATTCCTCTAGCGACAGGATGATAATTTCAAACTTTAAAGATATCCCATAAACATTGTTCAATGACAAATTCACTTTATTACCATTTAATTAATATCTACGATTCACAAAATCAACTCATTCATTTGCTTAAAACTTAAAATCATCTTAAACAACTTTAAACCAACTTCATATTTATATATAAACAAAACATAAAATTTTATCAGTTATCAACTATACAATTTTTTCTTAAATATTTATATTATATATAATTGTAAATTAATGATTTCAATCTGTGAAAAAAAAAACTAAACAAAAGCCACATTTGCACAGAAAGACTTTTACTTATCGATAAGTATAATTTTAAAATGGATAAAAAAGCGTGACTTTAAATCATAATTTTAAAACAATTAAAGTTTCTTCAGAATTTGGTTTTCGAATGAAATCACCAGAAAATATGAAAGTTTTCCATCCAATGGGTTTAGGCTACTGTTGCGGTTAACATTTATGATAAAAATAATAAAAAAAGCATTTAAAAATAAGACAAACAATTTAAAAAAAAAACAAATAACGGAATTGACAAAATTTAAAATTATTAGGAAGTATTTTATGTTGCTATAAATCCGATATTTTAATAATGTTTTGTATAAATTGGTTTAGTTATTTAAAAGCCTAATATATCCGTTAAATAAAAAGATTGTTGGCAAACAACTTTTGGAAGATATCGCCGCGCTGTAAAATATATTAATACTTTAATACATTCTATAAAAATTCCAAAAGTAGGAAAACTAAAAATTTTAATTGCTTAATTCTTAAAGGATGTTTGTAAAAATATATATCGAAAAAGTCTATGATGAATTTATGGTGAAGTAATTGTGGCGCTATTAATATTAGATGATACTTCTGTTGGATCTTTTGCTATGGATGTATCTGCCTTTCCCATTCCTTTTTGTGTTGCTGCTGATGATGATGCACTCTCTGATGTCGAAGATGGTAATTTTTTATATCTATTACTGATAGCTGGCGATGGAAGAAGACATTTGAGCGCCAAATGATTTTGAAGATCGTAAGGCGATGAGAATTCCTTACCACAGCGACGGCAAACATGGCAAATTGTTTTGTTTCGAATGATTATTATGTGGTCCTGTATGTCGTCCGTGATAGGCTCTCTTGGGGTATTCTCTGAATCTTTGCGTTTTTTCATATTGGTGAAACTTGTTTCCCCAGTGTTTGTATCACTTAGGTGACCACTGGAATTGTTATTGTCATTATCGGACGTCGGTTTGATGGCTTCTTCGCCGGCAGCGCATTCATGCAATCGGAGATGCCGTTCCATTGCTAAAGTCGTAGCGAATTCGATGTGGCACAATGGACACGTTCGAATTTCTTCGATATCGGATACCTGAGAATTAAGAGATTCCAGCAAGGGCATGGAGAAGGTACTACCAACACCAATTATACTTTTCGAGTTGAAATCGTTTGTGATTTTGTGCTGCATCAATGTTAAAAAGTTGGAGAGGGAATTAGAATTGTCATCATCCACGGAAAAATCGAATTTTGACTGTTGACAATTGGAGGATTCATCACCGTCTGACGGAGCGATTTCATCGTTGCTCTCGTCTTTATATTCGACACTATTTGATATTGGCGGTGGATCAACAGACTTCGTTTTAAATTCGATAGGCAGGCATCCTTTCTTTTTATGTTGCGACAGAAGGTAGTAAGATGGATACTCGCTACCGCATGCATCACACTTTTTTGGCCCGTGAGTTTTATATACTCGTGGATGCAATTGTTGGCATCGCTTTAGTCGCAGGTGACGACGAACACCATGTGGGTTTGCAAACTCCCTCTGGCAGTGCGGACAGCTGCGCGATTTTTTGTACTTGTTAAGTTTTACCGGATTTATCACTAAGTTCGACGAGGAAGTGTCCAGCGCCTCCACTTCAACTGTATCCATCTCTTCCAATTGAGGATCACAAGATTCAGCTTCCTTTCCCATGATTCCATTTTGCTGGAGGAACTCCAAATTATGGTCTTCTATAGTTTGATCGCTAGGGTCTTTCGGCTCCAGCTTAACACTAGTCATAATTTCGCCAGTAGTCATTACAGTGTTGTTTCGTTTCGATTTGCATGAAATTTCTTCATGTCGCTGCAAAGAATGTAAAGAAGATAGCTGTTTATTGCAAAACTTGCACCGAAAACGCTCTTCGGCCAGAGCTTGTATGGCCTTTTCCCGGGCAGCGGCCGCCTCAGCCTCCTCTTTCATTTCCCGTAGTTTTTCTGCGCGTTGTGATCTCTGGCGCCTCACTGTGGATTCTGGTGAAAGTGATTCCCGCGGAACTGGAGCGGGAAAGCTTTCCAACAATGGCTTACCAGGAATCCGTGCCGGACATGTTTCGATGTAGTGCCTCTGCATGATTTGCGAGGTTGTGAACTTCTTGTGGCACGCTGGGCAACGCCGCTTGCCCTTGAAGTTCAACATTTTCTCGAGCATTCGCTTCTCCTCCTCGCGACCAGGGAATAGCACCGTACAACGTCTGTAGTGCAAATGCTTCTCTACACCAGGAGCTGATACGAAATACTTACCGCAGTGGGGACAGGTTCGCTCTGGATCAGGCTTTATATAATCATTTTGTTCCCTGTCATCGTGGACCTGCTTTTCTTCAATATCTGCCTCCTCCTCCTCCTCCTCGCCATCGTTCACGGAGAGTCGCTTCACAGGACAATTCTGTGAATAATGTCTGGCCATACTGTGCTCAGTGGAAAAGGTTTTCTTACACGATGGACAACGCAGAGGATCCGATTTAACTACCGGTTGTTCGGCTGCTATGGCTTCGATGCTGAGTCGACGTGGCTTTTGCATCATCTTGCAGCGTTTGTACTTGAGGTGTGTTCTCATATTTTTACGACATGAGAAGACACGTTTGCATTTTGGGCATTTCCGGCGGTTTTCCTCCTCCTTGTACCAAGTTCTGTCTTCTTCGTAAGTTGTTTTAATTGTCGGCTCCTCAAACATCTTCTGAAGTTGAGCTTTTGCTACGGCTACTTCCGCACTCTCGTACAGCTCCCCTCGTCGTGCCGCTTCGCAGTTTTCCTTTTGATGGCGCAGTACACTCGATGATGACGTGAACTCTTTCTTGCAGTAGACACAGATTCGCTCTTCTTCCATTTTCGGCACGATGCTACCAGGGCAGCGGTTCAGCTTCAGGTGCAGCTGCACGTTAAATGAGGATGAGAATACTTTCTTGCAATCGGGACAAGTTTTGTCTGGGTACAATATGCTGGCACTCTCTGTTGATTCCACAATTTTTTCCGCTTTCACTTCCATCAGGTTCACTTTTTTGCCGCGGCAGTTAATGCGGTAGTGGCGTAGCATTATGCGCGACGAGGAGAACTTCTTGCCACAGTTTGGACACTTGCGACTACCCTTCGGCGGAACCGGATATCTATCCACGGTGGATGCTGTGGTTATAATCGGCAGTCCAGTGTCTGATGTGTTCAACTTAATCTCGGCCTCGTGCTGATTATGCATGCACTGGCAACGACCCAGACTGATATGCTTTCGCATATTGGCGCTCGATTGAAAAATCTTGTTGCAGAATGGACACTGTTTGATGCCCTGATGAGACACCAACGACTCCACATGATTGTCCACCTCTACGGCGCTCACTGCCAGCAGCATATTCTCGTCCTCGTACTCCGTGCGGGGCATTGCCGGGTATGAATTTGAATTCTCTTCATTCACGTAGAATGGATTTATGCGAAGATTGCCCTCTACAATCGTACCGCTTTCATCGTACAAATTTGTAGTTGTTTCGGTCTGTTGATAATCGAGCCCGTCCATTGGTTCAGTGCCATCTTCTGGGAACTCGACTATTTCTATAACTTCTTCTTTGATGTTATCCACATTAAATTCCAACTCTGTATGTGGCTCAATGGGGTCAATAGGATTCGTTTCGTAGATTTCCTGCAAGATATTGGCATTTTTGCGCACCTGCAACCGGAAGTTGTAGCCCTGTTCAAGAAGGCCGTAGCAAAGGCCGCAAATTGACTCTGAAAGATTCTCCACATGGGGCATCTGAAATATAAGGCGAATGTTTTCAATTGAAAAATTTGGGTGGTGTTGAATGAAAAAATGTAAATTCTGTGGCCGTAAGCAATAACGACTTAAGTCAAATTTCAGTAATGAACCGTATTTGCGCTGAGAAAAAAAAAATTTAGTTTCACATTAAAATCGACTGAAGTGGTTATTGCTTTGTAGCCATAAATTTAAGAAAGGGGTTTAATTTGGGGATGAAAGCCGTTTTAAGAAGCGTAGAGACAACTTTCAATATTAGCTTTCTGGGCGACGCAGTTCCACCACTTATAAAAAAGGGCGAAATTAATTAAAGGGTTTTGTTCATTTTGCGACTCGCTTTTCCCTTTCATAACCCCATCCGAGTAATATTTCAATGTGTATTTCTTCAATGATACTAAATTTTCAGTGCATTACTACACCGTAGATACCACAAAATTATCAAGATTGTCTGATTTCGCCCTCAAATTGTTTTTTTTCGATAAAATATCCTTTTTAAATTTTAAAGAGTTGTCTTGAGTATCTTCAAAATTACGTAAAAACGCTGAGGGAAAATTTAACCACCGACTTTCGCATGGAATTCGGTCCGAGAAAATTGATGATGGAGGCATGTTTGATGTTTGGCAATTGAAATTAATTAACAGTGATTGAAATCAGGTAATGGAGGCAGAAAACCTGAATTTGAGTGGGACTTCAAAATTTGGAGCGATTTTGCTTAGTACGGGAAATGCAAGGGGCGGGAGGGGGTTACAGGTACCAGATGTTCGAGGGGGCCTAATTACATGCGGGATAGAAAAGGATTTCGGAATTTTTAATGGCCGAAAACTGGATTTGGTGGCCGAAGCGCCTCCGAAATTTTGGTCTTCACTTTACAAAACACGCAAAAAACCTATCAAGACAAGCACTGATTGATTAATCAAATCTGTTTCACCACTACAAATAAATTTCCGCGAGAGTTAAAACAATTTTGTTGAAATTTTTGGAAAAAGTAGAAATTTTACAGTACCATAATTCCACACAACTCTTCGCAGCATTCCCGTGCTGTTTTGTCCATTATTTTGTAGTTATCGAGTTTGGGCATATCATCGTCGCCGTTTTTTAAGCAGAGGCGACATATATTCGAACTCAGGATTTCACACATTTTCCATTTATTTATTAAAATAACATTTTTTATCAACAAATATTTAGTTCTGTCAAAATCTAAGAATTCGAACCTATTTCCAGTGTATTTCGAGGAAGCTTGGTTCTGTGTCTATAAAACTTACTAAATGTTTTATTTACAACCTACAAATGTTTGCTACTTCAATTACCAAGCCCAACAAATGTTTGTCAAAAGGGAAATTTTCTAATTGAAAGAATTCTAATTGAAGAAAAAATATTAAAACTTTGGCTGTAATTAAGAGATCTATATGGATCATTAAAAAAACGTAAGCAGGTTTATTGTGGGTTTAAAATTGTTTTTAGGTTATGTTGTAACCCGTATGTTGTGGCAATAACTTTTAAAATTGCAAAACCCATGTCATTACCAGCTAGAATAGGAATAGCTTATTGTTTTAGACTTCTTCCTTTGGGGCTATCTTAAAGGTAGAACCCACAGAAATATATCCCATAGAATGCGCCTTACTTGAAAAGCCCGTATAAAGAAATGGGCCAAAAACACTAATGCTTTCTCTATTTTTATAAGCCTAAAATTTATTTGCATACCATAGTGAAATGAATACAGAATTGCCAACTTTGCTTTTATCAAGTTTCAAATTAAAAATGAATTTTAGCTTTTAAGTGAACTACAAACATTCTATATTCCAAAACGAAGCGTGGCTAAAAAAGGAACACAGCCCAAAATTAGTTCATTTCAGTTAGGCTTTAGCTGTATTCGAGGTATGCATAAAATCCACTCAAGTATACTTTAGCTGTTGTTTTGTTTTGAATATATAATTTTTAAATTAACCCTCTAACCGGAATATTTCCGAAAAAAATTCACCAAAATATGACTTTCAACTTGCGACAGACCGTAACCAAGACAACGTACAGGGCTAAATTTTTTCCAGCATGTAAAGCGATAACTCACAAAAGTCAATGTAACACGTTCCGGCGATTTCCGGCGATTAAAATTGTCACCCGTTATAAACAAGCGAATTCCCTGAAGCCCGCCTTTAGGCGGGCATTCCGGCTAGAGGGTTAAACTTATTGCACATTCTTTGCATAAAAATAAATTAGGCCTTAAATGGTGAAATAAAGCCTTCAATCACATTTGTTGATAATCTGGAAAAAATGCAGTTATTAATATATAACATTTTGCCACCATCTACTTCACGAATGGGGCTCAATGGTTAATTTAGAGTTTTTTTTTGGAATGAGAGTTTGCCGGCTCTTTGGAACTTTGAGTCCAACTTCTGTTAAATTTAACAGCAAGTCGTTAATAGCTCATGTAGAGATGTTGTGACGTAAAACCCAAAAACTGAGTTCCGAGGCCAAGCTATCCGTGTTTTTCACTCGTTCACCCTCATTGTCGTCACTAGAACTGTCGGAATTTTGAAATATTCCATCAAGTGTGGACAACTATCACGGAACATTACCCGGCCTTTACACGCGACTATAAAGTCTGTCAGTAGCACAGACTCCAAAAGTTAAATTACTGACAACGAATTAGAAGACATTTAGCGAACTGGCAGCCAGTTCATTTTCAAAATGACTTCGTTAGTAACACAGCTACAGTCCCTCGTATTTCAGAGGCATGAATTTTGCTCTTATGCTTCATTATTTCAATTATCTCGTCCCTAGTTAGTCTTCTTTCACCAGTCTGAGAGTTCTTAAAGTAAAAAAAAGAATTAAAAATAGTGAATTCATAATAATTTAATAGATTTACCTTAAATTCTTCATTTTCCGCCATCTTAGATGTCTGAAATGTCAAATTACTGGCATGTCTGTACTGACTACAAAAATGTCCCGTCAGTACAGACTTGTCAGTGCCAGTAAGCATTTACACGAGACTGTGTCAGCCATGTGTCAGCGACTGTGTCAGCTCTACAGACGCGTGTAAAGGCTGTGTTAGATCTGGATAATTTGTTGCCGATTTGTTTTTCCCTAAGTTATTTTTTCAAAGCTCTCATTTAAGACCCTACATGATGGATACTTTGTTAGTTCGATTTGTACGAAATGAAGTCTGCCGGCCACAATTTTATTTTCTCTCGTACATGCATTCACACGTGTTGCATTGCCATTCATGCATTCACACGTGTTACATTGAGATACGTATGTGTACAAATTCTCAAGTCAATCGGTTTGTAACGCTAAAGCGCGCTACAGACACGCGATCAAGTCCGCCGACTTGATCACAGACCGGTCGGCAGACATACAAAATAAGCCGTCTGTAGGCATGTCTGCGGTCTGCCAATAGGTCTGTTGTCAGGTCGGTGGTCTGGTCTGCGAAATATCAAAACTTTTTGATATTTGGGGGCGTGGTTAGAAGTCGGCAAACCAGTTTGTCATTATTTAATGCATCTGTAGCGAAGTCTGCCAACAAGTTAGCAGATATCATACCAAAATTAAATTTCGAGAGGTTACATCGGGAGAGAGAAGATTGTTTTCGGATTTAGATATTTGCAATTAGCAGTGCTGTATACTTTTCTATGCATTCACTTGTAATTTAACTTAACCAAAAAATTTCTTCTGCATTCATTATTCTGAAAGTTGCGATGTGATCCCTACAGAAACAAAATTTAACTGATGTCTCTGCAGATATCTCTCGAGTTGATTTTAACGTGTGTAGTGATATCTGCCAACCGATCTGTGATCAAGTCGGCGGACTTGATCGCGTGTCTGTAGCGCGCTTAAAGGCTAAGTTCGTTAATGGGCAAAAATGGACCATTAGGGGGGGGGGGGGGGGGGGTACCCTCTATACGAACGAAACCGTTTTTTGCGAATATCCAAAAACGGTACATCTTATCAAAAAAAGGTGCAAGAACAGAAGTTTTTAGGATATTAGATAAAACTCCCATATATCAAAATCCGATTGGAATAAATTTTAAAAATTTTTTTTGAAAAGTTTGGCTTCAAAGTGGAATTTTGATACAACTGTTCGCCGTTCACTTAAATCACCATACGGGTTTTCAATAATTGCCAGATTGGCAATTATAGCTTATGTTTGAATTTTGTTTTTGTTGGGATAACCACAAATTTAACCTAATTGCGTATGCGACATTTAAGCGTCATTTGAAACCGATCAGCATAGTTTTTGGGTTCACAAAAAATCTCCCTGTACTTAAACGAAATAAAACTATTAACTTAGATGCTGAAATTATTAATTGCTTTGAAAAAAAATCTGAGCTTGGGAAATAGTCTAATTAACGTTACTTCATAAAGACTTAATTCATGCGTGTGGCACCATTTAACAGCTTTCCCGCCAGCATAATTTTGAAATGTCTGGTGTCTTTTTTCCTATTGAAATTAAGGAAGATTTGGAAACCAAACATAAAACTATTGTCAAAATACATTTCGATTCTCACATTTCTGATCAAATATAACTCCGCAGGTGAAGATTGTCACAGTTTGTCATGTTGTATTCATGTATGGCCACTACAATTTCTAAATGCTGGAAAATAAAAATTCAGATCGTGTCAATGTAACAACATTCAACTAAATTGTTTGTCCCTTCATTAAGTGGAATGAAAATTTTTGTTCTTTTTCAAACGGAGAGTTTATTTTGTTGCAATTTATATGCGGGCAAAAGGTGCGAAGCTGCATGACCAACACGCTAGTTCAATGATCTTTTGCTGACAGCATTTTTCTATATTTTTTTTATTACCACAGTGTTTAAAAACGTCCTCCACGTAGAATAAAATAATTTTGTTCTCAACCCTATTAACGGTAAGTTCTGAATTTTCAGCATAACAGAAAATCATTCATATGAATGACAAGTTAATTGCTAAATTGCTAAACATCTACGTCTGTTCAACGGAAAAACAAAAGTGTTTTAGCAGACGTAAAATGTGCAAAAAATTTGCTAACTAAACTTGGCTTCAACACAACGATATAGGCTTTCTTAGTAATAGAGAGAAGAATGAAAATTTAAGTAATGGATAAAAAAACGCTGCTTTTCAGTTCCCAATTTTTCACGTAAAAAATTAAAGTTTTCTTAGACACCTGCAGAATTAGTTATCCAAGCAATAAAAGAGGCCGTAAGTTAGGGTCGTGGACATAAAGTCGCGATGACCACTTTTTCACCTTTTGTATAACAAATATAGTACACTTGCTTGCATACCCGTCGTTGCCGGGTTAAGTCTTTTCAAATTTTTTTTGATGGTCTATGTTGGAGCTAAACTTCAGGCCAATCGGCTCGGTAGTTTCCCCGCGAAAGGGTAATATAGAGGAAGAGCTAAGTTTCGAGATCACTTTACCCCCTCCCCTTACTCCCCCACCTCTCGGGCTACTTTTTAATAGATATATGTTGGGGCTGGACCCCCGACGAACATCTATGACGAATTTCGGGCCAATCGGTTCAGTGGTTTCCCAGCGAAAGAGTAACATAGCGCAAAAACTATGTTTCGAAATCACTTTACCCCCTCCCTTTACTCCCCCCACCCCTCGCACTACTTTTCCGTATACCTATGTTGGAATCAGAACTACCACAGACACTCATGCCAAATTTCAAGTCAATAGGTTCAGCCGTTTTTGCGTGAAAGAGGAACAGACATACAGACAACAACTCATTTTTATATATTAGTATTTCGACCTCATTCAATGCGATTTGCGTTGTAACGCGGTTCTTATTAGGGTATTATTATTTTTCATTTATTTTTTATTTATGTCCTGTCATTTTTAATTTTTGAAATTTTCTATTATAAGTTTCAAAACACAAATTTTTATAGGGTTTTACAACAAGGGTATCTGTTACCGAGCAAACCCGATTTCAGGCTAAACTAGTTCAGCCTAGGTCAAACTAGATCGTCCTATGATTCACATTCATTTATTCTATTCATTCATTGCCTAGGCTAGGCTAGACTAAACTATTCTTTGCTGAACTGTAATATATAGATACGAATTCAGCAGCCTCCCATCAACCATCCACACCCCTTCCCCATCACACTCCCTTCCCTAAATACAATTTTTTTAAAGGAAAATCTAAATTCATTTTTTGTCTGTACGTTAATTCACTATACATTAATTCGACAGTTTATCCTAGACCGTGCGCCAAACTAGTTTAGCGGGTTTGGCGGGTAACATATAACATATCGCTAGAGCTAAAAATGGGCTACCCTTTTTTATCCGCCTGGTGAACCGATGGTTCAAAAACGGTGTGGGGCATTTTATAGGCTCTTTTTCGTTTTTGCTGGCTAAGAATTTTTGGGATGGAGGAAAAAAAACATTTTTTCATATATCCGCAGTAATATTTAAGTTTTTGTATTAAAGGGCTTTCGATAAAATACGTCACAACTTAAGGGAGGGGACTCAACCAAGCGTGACAAGGTGTATGGGGGGAAGATATCAGATATGGTCGTCACAGTATAGTTAAAAAGAATTCAACGTTAATTGTTAAGTTTTACCACTGCACTGTCACCATACAGTGATGGATGATTACAACAAATCAATGCCTTCTAGATCATGAGCAGGCCTAAGAAGATCCATTGATCGTGCGCAAGGCGGATGCTACAAGATGTCGATATTCGGTGAAAGTTAAAATTTGGCAAAATCTAATTTTTCACATAAGAATATCTCGAGAAAAATAAAGATAGCGAATAACGGCGAAAGGCAAAGTTTTGGGATACTAGAAAAGCCTTAAGTTCTACTAAAAGTCAACAGTGTAGGACAAAAGGACAGAATTAAGTGTTATTCTGTGTTGGGAATTGTGTAGCTTTCAATTTGAAGACATTTGGTCCGTTAAAGTTTTTGCCTGCAACACATTCAATCTTCCTATACTATGTTCACACCGACGCAAAATTACGTAATTTTGAAGATTTTCGTAATTTTGAACGAAATCTTCCTCGAAATCACGAGATTTCCAGTACATTAACCTGTTTTCAAAATCACTAAAAGTATGCAATTTCCACAAAATTAGGAACGAAATCAAGCAAAAACAATGAATACAACCCTGCATCACTTATTCAGCTCTCTTCAGTACATCAGTTTTGAGAAGTTTTGACATTTGTGCTGGATTGGAAAGACGGAAATATAAGAAAAAGAAGCCGTGTTCCGCACGCGAAGAGGATATATTAGTAAACAACCTACGCGGGGCAAAAAAAATGGACCTGTTTTTGATGCGATTAGATATGAAATGGAAAATAATTGTTTATTTTCATTACAGATAATTTCCATTGTCGTCTAAAGTGTCTAATTCTGTTTTTGCACATATTTGATCGATGTTTTGAATTGTATTATTCATCATATTACTAAAATTCATAGCAATCCTACACTAAAATTCATAGCAATCCTGTAGTTGAAATGTGAAACAAAATTACCTTAATCTCTGTGTGAACACTTTGGTTTAAGATCTAAATCATTTCGCAAAATTACGTGATTTTGCGTCAGTGTGAACATAGTATTAGACAATTTATGATAAAATCTCATTGAATAATCATCAAAAATCATAAAAACTCCATATTAGTTTTAGTTCTTCCCAATGATTTTGATTTCTGTGGCATTAGTATCTTTTTACTATTACCAAATTCACTTGCTTTTGCTTTACACTCACACTTTTCAGATTCACTTACACAGGATACACTTCCATTTCATTTTACTTCCAACCCTTGTTCCCAGCGCTCAAACTTTCATTACTAATAGTATACCCAATCTAAAGTATATATACTAACCATGAAATATTTTTAGTTGTGCGAATTATATCATGAAGTCAAATTTTTTCACCAATTTTATGAAATTTTCCATAAAAATAATGTTTATTATGCATAAAGCCTATGAAAAGTCATCTTTGAATTTTTGATTCCTTTTCATAAAAAAATGTTCAATAGAAAAATATTATAGGATTTATGAAACCGTCTTAAAAATTATGAAATACTTTTTCTTAAAATGAATGAAGTTTTTCATAAACCAAATGATTTTTCGTGTATGGAATTTTTCCTAGTTTTTGTGGAAAAGACCTCGTCTTAAAAGTATTTTCATAGGTCTGATGAACGAAATTTTTCTGAGTGCATTTTTCGGAATCACTAATGAACTTGAGATTACCAAAATTAAACATTAATCATGTGTGATGTTTCAAAATTATTTTTTTCCAATTTCTAATGTGATATGGGCAAAATATTCTCTTTTTTCTGTGGGTGTAGGGTTAATCCATTTTGGACCAGTACCTGATGCCGTTGTGATAACTTTATGAAATTTTTTTGCTAAAAATCACATTACCAAATATTCAGATTCCTAGGGTATTTAGTTTTTGATTAACACGTTGACTGCCATGGAAGTGAAAAACTCGTATCCCAGAGGCCAGGAACTTTTATTATTTTTTTTCAATAAGTTTTATATATTGCATCCAAAGCCTTACCACGCCCTTATATCAAAGTAAAGTGCTCACACGGCCTGGGGATTTTTATGTAAGACCACGTTCGGCTTACATGGCAGTCAACGTGTTAAAAATCGAATCCGTCTATTTTTCCCTGAATAATAAACACGAAATTGCAACATAAGTCCGAAGAAATGAATGCCAAGCCATTTTTCCAAGGTTAGCTTAAAAACTCCCCTTTTTTTAACATTTTTTTAAATTAGGGGCCGGAAGCTTGGAGATGCGACATATTTTGAGAGAGAAGAGGAATGGTCTGCGAAAGACAATTTTACTTGAATGATTGACATTTACGGGAAGAATGAGTGTCTGTGGAAAGTAAAATTTGTGCGTCATATTAATAAAGATTTGAAACTGAAAGCGTATGAAAAACTACTAGATAAAATGAGAGAAGTGGATCCACTTGCCACAGTTGATACCGTGAAAAAAAATAGTTTGCGAACAAATTTTAGAGTCGATTTAAAAAGGTCGCTAAGTTGAACGAACGTACTAATCACAATCTTGACGAAAACATTGTCCATGTTCAGTGTTATGTGCGGAGGTATTTTCCAACAATGTTAGTTGATGAAAAATTTCATCAATTAAAATTGTCAATTAACATTGAACTTGTGGAGGCTCCTTAAATTGTTCTGCGAAATTTGCGTTCATTTTTTTCCTTCCATCCCGCATACATATTTGGTACACCGTGGCAAAACGGGTCTACATACCCTACCTACACATAGAGATAATAAACAGGAAATTTAATTTCTTTATAATGAGAAATCGGGATTATCACTAAAAAAGTTAATTTCAATTACAAAATAGTTTCAATTGAAAAAATAGTTTATTTACTATTTTATATGTACAAATAGTAAATTTTACCATTAAGGAATAAAATCTATATATATAAAAATGGATGTTTGTCTGTTTGTCTGTCTGTCTGTTTGTCTGTCTGTCTGTTTGTTTGAGATTACAAAACTCAAAAACTACTGGACCGATTTTTACGCGGTTTTTTGCAAAATGATCTGTGTCGCCAGGAGCAGGTTTTTAGCTATGTAGATTTTCAAAATTTGAAACGGAAGGTCCTGTAAGGATAATGAAAATATCCTTTTTCCCATTTTTCCCCGGAAAAATTTGCATTATAGGGTTTTTGGGGTCGCTGATCACGAATCCGGTATTAGATTTTCAAAATTCGAAACGGAAGGTCCTGTAAGGATAATAAAAATATCCTTTTTCCCATTTCTCCCCGGAAAAATTTGCATTATAGGGTTTTTGGGCTCGCTGATCACGAATCCGGTATTAGATTTTCAAAATTCGAAACGGAAGGTCCTGTAAGGATAATGAAAATATCCTTTTTCCCATTTTTTCCCGGAAAAATTTGCATTATAGGGTTTTTGGGGTCGCTGATCACGAATCCGGTATTAGATTTTCAAAATTCGAAACCGAAGGTCCTGTAAGGATAATGAAAATATCCTTTTTCCCATTTTTCCCCGGAAAAATTGGCACTATGGGGTTTTTGGGGTCGCTGATCACGAATCCGGTATTAGATTTTCAAAATTCGAAACGGAAGATCCTGTAAGGATGACGAAAATATCCTTTTTCCCATTTTTCCCCGGAAAAATTTGCATTATAGGGTTTTTGGGTCGCTGATCACGAATCCGGTATTAGATTTTCAAAATTCGAAACCGAAGGTCCTTTAAGGATAATGAAATTATCCTTTTTCCCATTTTTCCCCGGAAAAATTGGCATTATGTGGTTTTTGGGGTCGCAGATCACGAATTCGGTATTAGATTTTCAAAATTCGAAACGGATTGTCCTGTAAGGATAACGAAAATATCATTTTTCCCATTTTTCCCCGGAAAAATTTGCATTATAGGGTTTTTGGGGTCGCTGATCACGAATCCGGTATTAGATTTGCAAAACTGACGCGGAAGTTCCTGAAAGGATAACGCGAATATCCTTTTCCCATTATTCCCCGGAAAAATTGGCATTATTTTGGGATCGCTGATCACGAATCCGATATTAGATTTTCAAAATTCGAAACGAAAAGTCCTGTAAGGATAAATATCCTTTTTCCCGTTTTTCCTCGGAAAAATCGGTATAAGGGGGTTTTTGGGGCGCTGATCACGAATCCGGTATTCGATTTTCAAAATTCGAAACGGAAAGTCCTGAAAGGATAACATAAATATCCTTTTTTCCATTTTGCCCCGGAAAAATTTGCATTATAGGGTTTTTGGGGTCGCTGATCACGAATCCGGTATTATATTTTGAAAATTCGAAACGAAAAGTCCTGTAAGGATTAATATCCCTTTTCCCGTTTTTCCTCGGAAAAATCGGTATAGGGGGGTTTTTTGGGGCGCTGATCACGAATCCGTGATTAGATTTTCAAAATTCGAAACGGAAGGTCCTGTAAGAATTACGCAAATATCCTTTTTCCAGTTTTTACTGGGAAAAATCGTCATTAGGGTGTTTTTGGGGTCGCTGATCACGAATCCGGTGTTGGAATTCCAAAATTTGAAATGGAAGGTCCTGTAAAGGCAAATGTCCTTTTTCCCATTTTTCCCCGGAAAAATTGCCATTATGGGGTTTTTGGGGTCACTGATCACGAATCTGGTGTTGGAATTTCAAAACTCGAAACGAAAGGTCCTGTAAGGATAACGCGAATATCCTTTTCCCATTTTCCCCCGGAAAAATTGCCATTATGGGGTTTTTGGGGTCGCTGATCACGAATACGGTGTTGGAATTCCAAAATTCTAACCGTAAAGTCCTGTAAGGATAACGCAAATGTCCTTTTTCCAATTTTCTCCGGAGAAATTGGTATTATGGGGTTTTTGGGGTCACTGATTACGAATCTGGAGTTGGAATTTCAAAATTCGAAACGGAAGGTCCTGCAAGGATAACGTAAATATCCTTTTTCCCGTTTTTCCCCCGAAAAATCGGCATAAGAGGGTTTTTGGGGTCGCTGATCACGAATCCGGTGTTGGAATTTCAAAATTCGAAACGGAAGGTCCTGTAAGGATAACGCAAATATCCTTTTTCCCATTTTTCCCCGGAAAAATTGCCATTATGGGGTTTTTGGGGTCACTGATCACGAATCTGGTGTTGGAATTTCAAAACTCGAAACGAAAGGTCCTGTAAGGATAACGCGAATATCCTTTTCCCATTTTCCCCCGGAAAAATTGCCATTATGGGATTTTTGGGGTCGCTGATCACGAATACGGTGTTGGAATTCCAAAATTCTAACCGTAAAGTCCTGTAAGGATAACGCAAATGTCCTTTTTCCAATTTTCTCCGGAGAAATTGGTATTATGGGGTTTTTGGGGTCACTGATTACGAATCTGGAGTTGGAATTTCAAAATTCGAAACGGAAGGTCCTGCAAGGATAACGCAAATATCCTTTTTCCCGTTTTTCCCCCGAAAAATCGGCATAAGAGGGTTTCCGTGGTCGCTGATCACGCGCTGGCTGTTGGAATTTGAAAATTCTAAACGGAAAGTCCTGGAAAGATAACGCAAATTTCCTTTTTCCTATTTTTCCCCGGAAAATTGGCATTATAGGGTATTTGGGGTCACTAATTACGAATCTGGTGTTGGAATTTCAAAATTCGGAACAGAAGGTCCTGTAAGGTAACGCAAATATCCTTTTTCCCGTTTTTCCCCGGAAAAATCGGCATAAGGGGGTTTTTGAGGTCGCTGATCACGAATCCGGTATTAGATTTGCAAAATTCGACACGAAAGGTCCTGTAAGGATAAATATCTTTTTTCCCGTTTTTCCCCGGAAAAATCGGCATAAGGGGGTTTTTAGGGTCGCTGATCACGAATCTGGAGTTGGAATTTCAAAATTCGAAACGGAAGGTCCTGCAAGGATAACATTTTTTCCCAAAACTTTTTAAGTTATTTATGGTTTTTTGGCATTCTAAAATTTATGCAAAAAACTTTTAGCTGCCAACGTAGGGTCTGCTAGTTTCATATAAATTTTGACTAATTTTGGAATTAAAATTAACTTTAGTAAATAATAGTCACGATTCTCCATTTTAAAATAGTTAAATTTATCATCTTTTCTCTGCGTGTAAACTGGTAACCATTTCTTATGCAATAAATCATTGATCAAAGCGTAAATTTATACCCTAGCCTGATTGTTTTTTTTTGTCTTCAATATGCAATTTTTACCTACTAATTGGTATAAAATAGTGATTCTCAAACTTTCCAGTGGTCTGCACCCCTTGGAATTTCAAACCACGTTCTCGCACCTCATTTTTCAGGAACTTATAATATAATTTTTTTTACATACATACATTATTATCTATATATAATATATATATATAATATATAATATATAATATATAATATATAATATATAATATATAATATATAATATATAATATATAATATATAATATATAATATATAATATATAATATATAATATATAATATATAATATATAATATATAATATATAATATATAATATATAATATATAATATATAATATATAATATATAATATATAATATATAATATATAATATATAATATATAATATATAATATATAATATATAATATATAATATATAATATATAATATATAATATATAATATATAATATATAATATATAATATATAATATATAATATATAATATATAATATATAATATATAATATATAATATATAATATATAATATATAATATATAATATATAATATATAATATATAATATATAATATATAATATATAATATATAATATATAATATATAATATATAATATATAATATATAATATATAATATATAATATATAATATATAATATATAATATATAATATATAATATATAATATATAATATATAATATATAATATATAATATATAATATATAATATATAATATATAATATATAATATATAATATATAATATATAATATATAATATATAATATATAATATATAATATATAATATATAATATATAATATATAATAGGGGAAGGTGGGGTATTCTGGACCGCATTTTCATTTTGGCTAAAAACTCGCAAAAAAATAACTTTTTCTGAAAATTTCAAAGCTTGAATTTGTAGTACGATAAATAACCTCTCTTTGGGTCACAGCGGTTCGGTCAAATTGTATTAAATTATACAAGTTTTATCAGTTGGCGCAAAAATGGCGTTTTTGCGATTTTGAAAAATCTCGGGGTATTGTGGACCACTTTGTAAATCGATTAAAAATGGAAAAATGTGATAGACAAACTTTTTTTTTTGATTCATATATTTATTATATAACAGACAAAGTGAAATGAAGTGAAAAATTGCAATGAAAATCAGTCCGAAACGCAATGTTCGCAAGTCCAGTAACTTGCAGTCATTCCGGAGCATCCCAAGTGAACAGCTCGGTCGCACACGTTGCAATGGATGGTATTTCGGCGGTTCATTTTTTTTGGCATATTTTTCTTACAAATTATGCAGAAATCGATGTATTCTTCCACCTCACAATAGGTTGAAGATGGTTGTTTCTTCTGTGATGTCTTCGATTTGACACGATCTTTTTGCTTTTTCGATTATGGTTTATCACCTTTTCTCTCCAATCTCTTTCGCTTCATATCAGCCTTCTCACGAAGGTCATTTACATCCTCTGGCGATGTCAAAACGGCCGATTTAGAAACTAGCTTGTATACCCGTCATTGCCGGGTTAAGCTTTTTGTCTAAATTTTAGAATACGAAGAAAACCGGAAAGAATTTAAAGACTTTTTAATGGGTCTATGTTGGGGCTGGACCCCCGACAAACATCTATGCCAAATTTCAGGCCAATCGGTTCAGTAGTTTCCCCGCGAAAGAGTAACATAGCGCAAAAACTAAGTTTCGAAATCACTTTACCCCCTCCCCTTACTCCCCCCATTCCTCGCGCTACTTTTCCGTATGCCTATGTTGGAACCAGAACTACCACAGACACTCATGCCAAATTTCAAGTCAATCGGTTCAGCCGTTTTTGCGTGAAAGAGGAACAGACAGACAGACAGACAGACACCAACTCATTTTTATATATTAGTATGATTAGTATGATTAGTATGATGATTGCCGAAAATCTAATGCTGTGTTTTTGCATGAAAAAACACTTATATGCATCAAATACACGAAGTTTGCTTGTCAAATGTCAAGAATTGAGTGGTCCATAATTCCCCGACAAAAGTGGTCCACAATTCCCCGAACGCTCTTTTTTACAATATGGCAGCTATTAGTAACACAATGCAAACTTCATGCAAAATTTTTTGTCAGTGTCGAATGCTTAAGGCTCCGTGAATATTATCAATATATTTACTTGAGTTGATTCTCGAAAAATGTGGTTAAATTTAAGCGAAACACAAAGTGAAAAAAAAAATTTCGAAGTATCACTTTTCTATTTGCTATCGAAGCGAGGTGATAGTGCGTATACACAAGTCGAGTACTGTTAGGAAAATTAGCTTAACATGAGGCAAACTGATTACAGTTATTTGCAGCTACCAACCACTACTAGGGGAAACAAAATGACGCTGGTCCGCAATTCCCCGTGGTCCAGAATACCCCAGTTTCCCCTATATAATATCTATATATATAAAAATGGAAGTTTGTTGGTTTGTTGGTTTGTTGGTTGGTTTGAGATTACAAAACGCAAAAACTACTGGACCGATTTTTACGCGGTTTTTTGCAAAATGATCTGTGTTGCCAGGAGCAGGTTTTTAGCTATGTACATTTTTATAATTCGAAACGGAAGGTCCTGTAAGGATAATGAAAATATCCTTTTTCCCATTTTTCTCCGGAAAAATTTGCATTATAGGGTTTTTCGGGTCGCTGATCACGAATCCGGTATTAGATTTTCAAAATTCGAAACGGAAGGTCCTGTAAGGATAATGGAAATATCCTTTTTCCCATTTTTCTCCGGAAAAATTTGCGTTATAGGGTTTTTGGGGTCGCTGATCACGAATTCGGTATTATATTTTCAAAATTCGAAACGGAAGGTCCTGTAAGGATAATGAAAATATCCTTTTTCCCATTTTTCCTCGGAAAAATTTGCATTATAGGGTTTTTGGGGTCGCTGATCACGAATCCGGTATTAGGTTTTCAAAATTCGAAACGGAAGGTCCTGTAAGGATAATGGAAATATCCTTTTTCCCATTTTTCCCCGGAAAAATTTGCATTATAGGGTTTTTGGGGTCGCTGATCACGAATTCGGTATTATATTTTCAAAATTCGAAACGGAAGGTCCTGTAAGGATAATGAAAATATCCTTTTTCCCATTTTTCCTCGGAAAAATTTGCATTATAGGGTTTTTGGGGTCGCTGATCACGAATCCGGTATTAGATTTTCAAAATTCGAAACGGAAGGTCCTGTAAGGATAATGAAAATATCCTTTTTCCCATTTTTCCCCGGAAAAATTTGCATTATAGGGTTTTTGGGGTCGCTGATTACGAATCCGGTATTAGACTTTCAAAATTTGAAACGAAAGGTTCTGTAAGGATAACACAAATATCCTTTTTCTCATTTTTCCCCGGGAAAATTGGCATTATGTTTGGAATCGCTGATCACGAATCCGATATTAGATTTTCAAAATTCGAAACGGAAGGTTCTGTAAGGATAACACAAATATCCTTTTTCCCATTCTTCCCCGGAAAAATTGGCATTATGGGGTTTTTGGGGTTGCTGATTACGAATCCGGTATTAGATTTGCAAAACTGACGCGGAAGTTCCTGGAAGGATAAATATCCTTTTTCCCGTTTTTCCTCGGAAAAATTGGCATTATAGAGTTTTCGAGGTCGCTGATCGCGAATCCGGTGTTCGATTTTTCAAATGCTAAACGGAAGGGCCTGTAAGGATAACGGAAATGTCATTTTTCCAATTTTTCTCGCAAAAACAGTGTTTGGGAGGTTTTGAGGGTCGCTTATCACAAATCTGGAGTTGGAATTTCAAAATTCGAAACGGGAGGTCCTGTAAGGATAACATTTTTTCCCAAAACTTTTTAAGTTATTTATGTTTTTTTGGCATTCTAAAATTTATACAAAAAAATTTTAGCTGCCAACGAAGGGTCTGCTATGGAGTATAAATCTATATATATAAAAATGGATGTTTGTTGGTCTGTCTGTCCGTTTGAAATTACAAAACTTAAAAACTACTAGACCGATTTTGACGCGGTTTTTTGCAAAATGATCTGCGTTGCCAGGAGCAGGTTTTTAGCTATGTTAGATTTTAAAATTCGAAACGGAAGGTCCTGTAAGGATAACGCAAATATCCTTTTTCCCATTTTTCTCCGGAAAAATTGCCATTATGGGGTTTTTGGGGTCACTGATCACGAATCTGGTGTTGGAATTTCAAAATTAGAAACGGAAGGTCCTGTAAGGATAACGCAAATATCCTTTTTTCCATTTTTCCCCGGAAAAATTGCCATTATGGGGTTTTTGGGGTCGCTGATCACCAATCCGGTGTTGGAATTTAAAAATTCGAAACGGAAGGTCCTGTAAGGATAACGCAAATATCCTTTTTCCCATTTTTCCCCGGAAAAATTGCCATTATGGGGTTTTTGGGGTCGCTGATCACGAATCCGGTATTAGGTTTTCAAAAATTCGAAACGGAAGGTCCTGCAAGGATAACGCAAATATCCTTTTTCCCATTTTTCCCCGGAAAAATTGGCAAAATAAAGACTGTATCGAAAAGTATGAAAACAACTGCAATGAGCCAATATTAGCATGCTGTTGCTTTTTAGTCAAATTTGTTTAGTCAAAAAAACGTCTGAGAGTTTGACAATTTAATTACCCTATCCGATTTTAATTTTATTTTACGAAACACGAGGTCTTTCTGTAGAGCAACGAAAAAGGATTGTTGACAAATGGCATTTCGAAAAGGGCATCAACATGAGGCCAGTGACAAAACAGGAAGGTGTAAGGCTAAAAGCAATTTTTACTGCCATCAAGAAGTTTGGGGAGGAACTGACATTCGAGGATAAGAAAAAAACTGGGAGAAAACCAAGGCCTAGACGCGAAAAAATGGATCAAAATATTTGTGCAGCAATTCGGCGTGATTGCAGTGTTTCGGTTAGAGATGTCGCGAAAAAATGTAAAACAAGTGCTGAAATGGTTCAGCTAGCCAAAAAGCGCAACAATATGAAGACCAATCGGAAGCAACGACAACCGAAACTTATCGAAAAACAGGCAGCTTGCGTGAAACCGCGGCTTCGGAAATTGTATGACACCAAAAAAAAAAAACAATGCATCATTATGGATGATGAAACGTACGTTAAAATGGATTATCGTACATTACCAGGACCTCAGTACTTTACGATTGCAAGAGGGGACGATATAAACGAAGCACAAAAGTCGATTCAGGTGGAAAAATTCGGAGCCTAAGTGATGGTATGGCAAGCAATTTGCGAATGTGGCCTGAAATCATCTGCATTTTTCACAACGATGAACCAGTTGACTGATTTGTGCGTCAAAGAGTGTCTAAAAAAACGGTTGCTGCCCATGATTCGAAGACACGAAGGATCTATGTTGTTTTGGGCAGATTTGGCATCATGTCACTATGCAAAAAACACCATTGAATGGATGTCAACAAATGGAGTCAATTTTCTGGCAAGAACAATGAATCCACCAAATTGCCCAGAAATTCGTCCCATCGAAAAATTTTAGGCAATAATGAAGCGAAACCTTCGGAAAATGTGTCTGGAAACTAATGATATGGAGCAATTCAAAAAAGACTGGCAAAAAATCTCGAAAACTATAAAGAATAGTACTGTTCACAATGTAATGGATATATTAGAACAAAAGTGCGGCAAAAGTGCGGCGAATCGTAAAAACATAAAAAATATTTTTGAAATGTTGTATATACATATAAAGAAATATGTACTTAATAACTAATTTTATAAAATTTTTCTTAAAAAAAAACTAAATTACGCCTTTTTAATCCCATATTTTTTGTTTCCATACTTTTCGATACAGTCTTTAGGGTTTTTCGGGTCGCTGATCACGAATCCGGTATTAGATTTTAAAAATTCAAAACGGAAGGTCCTGTAAGGATAACACAAATATCCTTTTTTCTATTTTTCCGGTATTAGATTTTCAAAATTCGAAACGGAAGGTCCTATAAGGATAACGCAAATATCCTTTCTCCAGTTTTTCCTGGGAAAGATCGGCATTAGGGGGTTTTTGGGGTCGCTGATCACGAATCCAGTGTTGGAATTTCAAAATTCCAAACGGAAGGTTCTGTAAGGATAACATTTTTTCCCAAAACTTTTTAAGTTATTTATGGTTTTTTGGCATTCTAAAATTTATACAAAAAACTTTTAGCTGCCAACGTAGGGTCTGCTAGTATAATATATAATATATAATATATAATATATAATATATATATATATATATATATATATATATATATATATATATATAATCGTTTAACCTGATTGACTGACTGACTCATCAACGCCCAAGCTAAACCCCTGAAGCTAGAAATTTGAAACTTTCACAGTATGTCCCAACAATCACGTAGGCGCTAACTAAGGCAAAATTTTTACCGCTAAGGGGGTAAACGGGGGTAAAGGGGGTTTCGGTGTTTTTAAACCGTGGTTTTCGCCATGAATCCTGCTCAATAGGAGGCGGAAAAGTTTCACTCGGGGGTTTTCGGGGTCGCTGATCACGAATCCGGTGTTAGATTTTCGAAATTCGAAACGGAAGGTCCTGTAAGGTTAACGCAAATATTCTTTTTCCCATTTTTCCCGGGGAAATAGCTTTCCCAAAATAAAACAAGCTGACCGAAAGAAACAATCGTAAAGAAATATTCAGAAATTCCTTTGCTCTGAATATTTGCAAATTTTTGACAAAATTGAAATTACCATTTTATATGTTTAGCGGGGAAAAATAAGCACCGTAGGCAAACAATTTTTCAGAAAGGCCCGTCATAGGCAAGTAGTAATTTTTCTACTACTTCATCCTAAAATTGAAAGCTAAATAACTTTATTACACTGAATCCAATTTTAGAATTGGGTAAGAAATCAAATTTGAGTTAAGTTTAGTGGAATTTATAACTTTATCTCACAAATGAAAATAATTCATCTCACACCCGCAAAAATTTGCACCCCAGTTTGGGAACCACCAGTATCAAGTAATGTGTACAAATCGTCTATTATTACTAGCCAGCGAATATAGTAAACAAGGATAAATTTACTTGGCGAACTAATTTATGCATAAGCATGATCAGGCAATTATCGTGACAAATCTCTTTATTTATTGATGATAACCCGTTCGGAGGGGCGCTTATAAAGTGTACTTAGGATTCTTTCAACACAATATAATGTTATAGTTCCCAATTTGAAGGAGTGTTACTCTATGAAACATTTGAAGTCACAGTCGCAGAAAATTAAATAATGTCAGGCTGCTAACGAATACCGTATTAGTGCCACTTATTCAATTTTCTTCAGATACATGTACAAGAACGGAGAAAAAACCTCTTTGGTTCATTTCAATCAGGGTCGATTTCTTTACAGGAATTTTGCCGTTTATTGTATTGAGAATTTTTAATTTTCGATAAAGATTCAATGAAATGTTTTTCTTTGAGATATTTTTTGAAACATAATCCTTCCTCAATTCAAAATGGTTTTCTACGTAAGAAAGTTGTGATTTTCTGATTACAAACCGATTAAATTAGAAAGTGCGGGACTGTCATATCTCCCTCTTAATTATTGAATCTTTTGTCGTGGTATGTTTCTGTTGTATATTTTTTTTTATTCCTTCCGTGAATTGTAAAGAAAAAGAGTAGAAAGGGTAAACCCTCCTGAAGAAATTTTCACTCAAGATAAAGCGCTTAGATGGAATTCCGATCCTTGTATGAGGAAATTGGGCGGCTTTTGTAATGTGGAATGAAATACGAGTATTTTGTGTAAATTTGATGCTGTTCTTGTATCGAAGATCATACTATTAGTCAGAAGTCAGTTTTCTTAAAACAGAAAAATATGCAAATCTTGTGACTATTTTTGGTCCCTTTAATCAAACATACTTTTAATAAACATTGCGGCGATCAGGCGTTTGTTGCGGGCGAATAGACTAACAGGGTGGTGTTGACCCTGTAACCTGTCCGCCCTACACTTAAGCTAAAGCAGGGTTTATACACAGCGAGTAACTCGCTGCAAGTAAAGAGAGGCAAGTAGTTTGCTTCGTTTACACGATGCAAGTAAATCGTTGCAAGTAGAATGACAGCCGAAGGAAAACATAACCTAAAATTTTCTGAGAAAAAATATCACGACTCTTTTTTGTGGAAAAATTTGCGAATTTCGACCTGAAACTGTTTGTTGCCGACGAGTTTTTTATATCCGTGTCGTTTTTTCCTTAAAATGTTACGACGTTTTCTGGCAAAGCAGCAAATATAAAATGAACCGAAACACACACACATAAAACCACCTCTTGTTTACACGGTTCCATGTTGTTGTATTGGTTTTTACTTGCTAGAAAAATAGAATGGCTTTCTATTATTTTTGAGAGAGCAGCGAGTATTCTCACACATATGCGAGCGTCGCACACTAGCTCAAATCGCGTGTATTTACGTCTACTTGCAGCCAGTTGCTTCGTCTAAACCCTGCTTAAGCCAGCTAATCTATGTGCCTGCTTAGAGCTTTACGTGGGGTATTTCGTCACGTACCAAAATGACGATAAGATGAAACCCTAAACGTCCACGTCTAAACAGGCACACAGTGAGCTGGCTCAACTGTACGCGGGCCTAAACCTTTTACGCCTCCTCGTACCGATCGACGTAACTAGTTTATCTAGGTCAAAACATGAGCCTAAAGGAGCAAACCTGGAAAAAATCTCCAATCCAAGGTAGATCAGCATATGCCGAAAGATATATGGCTAGAGGATTATCGAGTCGCTAATATGTGGACTCGGGATACTTGGCGATCTCCCGCTTCAAACAGCCTTACGTCCGTAGAAAAAATATATCAAAGAGAAATTATCAAAGAGAAATTATCAAAGAGAGAAATTCAGGGTTACGTCGAAAATCGTATCCGTTTGTATGGGGCTGGGGATAAATTAGTCGATCTTAATCTTTTTTAGGGCTGATATTCCATGAAAAATGGAATTCCATTCATGAAAAACCAGTTTGTAACAAATTTCAAATCTCTAACTTCATTCGGTAACCTTGATGAGGGTGAATGGATAGCCTCAAACATATGATGAAGGTGAGGAGTTCATCGAGGGTTTTTCCTTTAAGTGGAATTCTAGATTTTTAATCATGTATCTAATAAAAAAAAGGTTTTAATAGGATCGGTCAGTGTTATCTCCAACAATTCCCTTGTTAGATTATTGTAATATTCGATTGGCATGCTATTTATACCAAGGGTATATTAAATTTGCCTTACCGTTTGTAACGCCAAGATCCCGTCATCACACACAAAAATGAATTACACAAGTGTGTTTAGACTGATAAAAAATTGAATTTTGCATGTCCATCCGTCCATCCGTCCGTCTGTGGCGCGGACTGCGGGCGCACGGATTGAGCTAAAGACTTGAAATTTTACGCAGATTTGTTTTTCGTTAAATGCAGGGCTAAGTTCGTTAATGGGCAAAAATAGACCATTAGGGAGGTGCCCCCGTTACGAATAAAAACGACTTTTGCGAATATCCAATCAAAAAAGGTGCATCTTATCAAAAAAGTGCAAGAACAAAAGTTATTTAGGATATGATTCTACATAAAACTCCCATACATTAAAATCCGATTGAAATAAATAAAAAAAAAAACTTATTGGAAAGTTTGACTTCAAAGTGGAATTTTGGGACAACTGTTCGAATTTTGATACGAATATAACCATACGGGTTTTCAATCATTGCCAGATTGGCAATTATAGCTTTTGTTATGTTTTTATTATTCTAAACACACTGGTGTAATTCATTTTTTTGTGTGATGACGGGATCTTGGCGTTACAAAGGGTAAGGCAAACCTAATATACCCTTTGGTTTCACCATACGGGTATAAAAATAGATACTCGTAAAATCATTTACGAACTTTAATATTTTAAGGGTTCGACCAAATAATTAAAATACTTTTTTATGAGAAATTTCACCTAAATATGTCAAAGAATCTCTAATGTTTAATATTGAAAAGTAGGTAAAATTAGAAACAGTTTTTCAAACTTGTTTAACCTCAATTAACGAAAAATATTAAATTCACATTCTATGAAATTTGATACCTTTGTAACTTTTCTTTAAATTTTTCTAAGCACAATTTTCTTCAGTGGAATATTTACTTACTATTTGTGTTTTCTCTTAGATTAAATATAATTTAGGACTTTCTCCCTTTTCGGAATTATTTCTTTTCAATTTTTTTTGTGGCCCTTACACATCGGAAGTAACTAATATGGTCACACCCTTTTGTAATAAACGCCTATAGCAAAAGACTCTTGTTTGGCAGCATCTTAGATTCTCATGAAGTAAAAAATCCCCAACTAATTGATATTTTTATAATGGTGAGAAAATATTCACCGTTTACAATTCACCGTAAATACTGCATATAATTTTTGCTTTTCGCTTGTATTTTACTCACAAAATTTATATATTTTAAAAATTATTAACATTTTTTTAATTGTAAGGAACAAAATTATTTTTAGGACGTCTTTATAGTGTTGAAATTAATTTGGTTTGGTTAATTTATAGCCTAATTTGCTTATTTTAGTGCTTCCTAATCGACTGACTTTTAAAACACTAATATTCACACAAAAAAATCCAAGTTTAATACGATGTTTATTTCGGGGTTCGTCGCTTTAATTGATAGATTTTTTTGACGGGCATTAATTGTTCAAAATCACCAAAGTGTTGCAAAACCGAAACCATATCCAAAAACGTCATTAAGTCGTCATACAATTTCGAATCTAATAAGAAGAATGAATTCCCGGCTAAAATATAATCACTAACGGTCATATAAAACTCATAAGTCCTTACAGTGATTCAAAGACGTTTGGTGCAATTATAAATCATAATTTTTATGTTTGAAACCCTCTTTTGAACTCCTGAACTACGTGGCGTGTGGGTTTACCGAAAGCGAAGAAATCTGTTTTAATTTATTGTTTATTGGCTTTTAAAAGAACTACGTTTCACGATTCTTTTGAATACACGTTCTTTGACTTTCTTGCTCAGTATGGTTTGAATATCCCGTTGGTCTTCACCTTTGTTCCTTTTGCATTAAGCCAAAATATAAAACTTTTTATTGCCGTTCAGGATAGGTCTTTTGTTTGTCAGATTACCAAGGGGTTTAGGTAGCCAGGTGAATTCTTCATGTTATGAAATCTATTCACAAAAATATTATGGTGGCGTTTATCTTCATAACTCTGTTTTATCTTATAACTCAAGTAGAGTTCAGTTAAAATCACTTGAAAAATCAAAATCATAACGAGATCCCGCACTTCACCACGATGTACATATACCTATCAGATATGTGCATTTACCCCGATCGGCGTAGATCTACTTACTACTCTACTCCGCACTGTACCGAATCTTTTCCACTTTGGACCATTCACTATATTTATCGACATTTTTATTTTCTTATCCCTTTACTTGGCCATGTGACAGAATGTAACAGTTCTGTAAATCTGTAATTTTGCTTTTAAAACTGCCTCAACTGTGAATTTCAACTCTCAATGAATTGTGACCGTTCTGTAACATTTCGGCACATCCGTTTATTTGTCGTACATGAAGCAAAGACTTGTATATGTTAGTAGTTTTATTGCAATAGTAACAATTTAATAAGGACACCAATTGACAGATTGCCGGTTTCCAACTAAAAAAATAGAAACAGTCTTTCCCTAATGTATGGCAAATAAACGCATGTACCGAAATGTTACAGGACGGTTACAATTTATTGAGATTTGAAATTTACCGCTGAGACAGTTTTAAAGGCAAAATTACAGTAACAGTTCCGTCATATAGCCAAATAAAGGGTTATACGTAGTAAAATAAAGTATTGCTACACTTTTATCTTTTACTAGAACTCGATATCTCAGACCGGAATCGATATATAGCGTTATTTAAAAAAAAAATCAGTCTTTTGGCGGTTCATTGTATGAGAAAAATTGAAGAAGGTAATATTTGCCATAATTTTGTCTTTCACTATTATCCACTATCGAGATATTTCAGATTTCGTAAACAAAATCATATTTATATATATGTGGGAACGAAATTGGTCCAACCCACAAAATCGAGATTCTTGGGTTTTTGGTTTTTATACTGCTATTCAGTGTAAATTTTTTGGGGAAAAACCGGTGCACATTATAATATTAGCAAAGTTATAAACAAAAGTTTCATTTTTGCACTTACTATGATAGCAAGTTGAAAAATTAAAAACCCACAATAGACAAATTTTTATATAAGGTTAAACCACTATTGCTTATAAGTGGAGCCTCAAAAATTGTTAAAAAATATTTCTAAAAATTGTTGTTAAATTGTTAAAAAATATTGCAAAAAACTGTTAAAGAGTTATTCGAAAAAAAAACGAAAATTTCCTGAAAAAACTGGTTTATTCGTATAAATATTTTATGTCAAGCACATAACTAAAACAACAAAAGCTATAATTGCCAGTCTGGCAATTATTGAAATCCCGTATGGTGATTTAAGTGAACGGCGAACAGTTGTATCAAAATTCCACTTCGACGTCAAACTTTTCAAAAAGATTTTTTTAATTTATTCTAATCGGATTTTAATATATGGGAGTTTTATGTAGAATCATATCCTAAATAACTTTTGTTTTTGCACTTTTGTAATAAGATGCACCGTTTTTGGCTATTCGCAAAAAACGTTTTCGTTCGTAAACGTTTTCGTCCTAATGGTCCATTTTTGCCCATTAACAAACTTAGCCTTGCATTTTACGAAAGACGAATCTGCGTAAAATTTCAAGTCTCTAGCTCAATCCGTCTGTCTGTTTGTCTGTCTGTTTGTCTGTCTGTTTGTCTGTCTGTTTGTCTGTCTGTTTGTCTGTCTGTTTGTCTGTCTGTTTGTCTGTCTGTTTGTTTGTCTGTTTGTCTGTTTGTCTGTTTGTCTGTCTGTTTGTCTGTCTGTTTGTCTGT
This sequence comes from Chrysopilus asiliformis, assembly GCA_964034945.1. Lineage (NCBI taxonomy): Eukaryota > Metazoa > Arthropoda > Insecta > Diptera > Rhagionidae > Chrysopilus > Chrysopilus asiliformis. Next base: position 44,731,592 of record OZ035963.1, on the reverse strand, counting down.
CTGTTTGTCTGTCTGTTTGTCTGTCTGTTTGTCTGTCTGTTTGTCTGTCTGTTTGTCTGTCTGTTTGTCTGTCTGTTTGTCTGTCTGTTTGTCTGTCTGTTTGTCTGTCTGTTTGTCTGTCTGTTTGTCAGTCTGTTTGTCTGTCTGTTTGTCTGTCTGTTTGTCTGTCTGTTTGTCTGTCTGTTTGTCTGTCTGTTTGTCTGTCTGTTTGTCTGTCTGTTTGTCTGTCTGTTTGTCTGTCTGTTTGTCTGTCTGTTTGTCTGTCTGTTTGTCTGTCTGTTTGTCTGTCTGTTTGTCTGTCTGTTTGTCTGTCTGTTTGTCTGTCTGTTTGTCTGTCTGTTTGTCTGTCTGTTTGTCAGTCTGTTTGTCTGTCTGTTTGTCTGTCTGTTTGTCTGTCTGTTTGTCTGTCTGTTTGTCTGTCTGTTTGTCTGTCTGTTTGTCTGTCTGTTTGTCTGTCTGTTTGTCTGTCTGCTTGTTTGTCTGTCTGTTTGTCTGTCTATCTGTTTGTCTGTTTGTCTGTTTGTCTGTCTGTTTGTCTGTCTATCTGTTTGTCTGTCTATCTGTTTGTCTGTCTCTTTGTTTGTCTGTCTGTCTGTTTGTCTGTCTCTCTGTCTGTCTATCTGTCTGTCTGTCAGTCTTTCAGCCTATCAGTCTATCAGTCTGTCAGTCTCTCACTATGTAAATTTCCATTAAAGCAATGCAATGTAATTAAATTTAATTTTTTTTTGATCAAATTGAACTTTGTCTTTTTTCTAGACTCTGAACCACGAGGTTTTTCTTAGATTTTTTTTCACAAAAAAACAAATAAAAACGAAAAAGTTGGCCTTACACTATAATTACACTATTATGATAAAGGGACACTTTCTTTGGTTTAAAAAATTGCCAAAAAGGAATTTTTCGAAAACTCTCCTTAAAAGATAACGAGATTAATTTTTTTTTAATTTCTAGATCAGCATTACTTAAATATGGAAATTTAGGGGGAAATGGGAAAATGGTCTGTTTCTTACTTTGCAAATTTATTTCCCTTGTTACAATAATTTCTCACAAATTTTTGAAGTTTGCTTGTGAAATTTATGTTCTAATTTGAGTGGCTACGTCAAAATCCTAGTTCATCTTTTCTAAGATATTTGTGCAATAAAAAAACTTTAAAAATTCAAAATGGAAAAATTCAAAATTATTTCAAGTCATATATTATATTATTTTTAACATTATATCAAGAAGCATTTGAAGGAGAAATTTTTTTTTCGCTACCCAAACAAATCAACTCAAATATTTTGAATCCTATGGTTATCTGTGCTAAAGCTGTTTGTGAATAAACAAATGAAACAAATCTGAAACAAATAAGATCGGTTGCAAATAGAATTTTGTACCTGCTGATTAGTTATCTCCTTAGGTAAGGCTTATAAAACTTAAAGCAATCTTAGGTTTTCCGCATGAAAATTGTTATTTTACTTTTATAGAATTTGCAATGCCGACGTTGTCAGACTATTTATGTAAATTTTAGAGCCGTTTACAATCAGCTTATGATAAGTTTCTTATCCTGCACATCAATGGACAAAAATCCTTAAGCGGATCAGATAAGAGTTCTGAATCGGTTCCTGTGTTCGTTGAAAGAAAAACTTGTAATATTTAAAAAAAAAACATGTTAAGATAAGTTTATTGACAAGTTTCACTTAATTTTTCCAATGTTGTGCATTCAGTTTACAAGATTATATAAGTTATACATTTCGTTTAGGAAAAATTCTCATTTCCAACATTAACTCTTGACATTTAAAAAAATTTTGAAATTCAAATTTGTAAGCCCTTTTCGGTTCATAGATTAAAAAATTCATTACCCCCTGCGGAGATTTTGTGAAAAATTAAATTTTTTTTGGACTTCCCCAAAACAAAATTTTATCTCGCAGTGAAAAAATTATTCATATTTAGAATTCGATTAACTTTTAACTGACGTTGGTTACTGTTAATCCTTTTGATGGGTCGTACTCAGATTTACATGGAACGATATTCGACACCAGCAATAAATATGCGTATGTGGCTATATTTCATGACTCGGAATAGTTTGACGGGTGTTGTTATGAAATAATATTAACTGTAGAAATAAAATTCATTTAAAAAAATACATCCTGCTGGGATAAACCTATATTTCTTCATATTTCAGGCTGATGAGATTAGTCACTTAACTGCTGGAAAAAATTTATTTGCCTTGAATTTAAAAAAAAATCAATATTAAAACTACATAAATAAAAGTTGTAAAAATTCAATGTAGACACTAAAAATACTGTTACGAAAATAATGTTGCGCTATTTCGCAATAAATTGTGCAACTTTACTATGAAGTGGATTTTCTTATGTAAACATGATTTTTGAAAAACAAAAATTTTTGGAATATATGCCAAAAATTCAACAATTGCAATAATTAGACCTTCTTTCTGCCATTTTCCGGATTCCTTTACATCACCTTTGATTTTTTGTTGCGAAATTGCCGCATTTATAACTGCACGGATATATAGATCAGTCCGTAGTTACCCTTCCTTATAGTTTAAATCGAAAAGACAGACTCTTTAATGGTAATGATAATAATTCAATTTTCAAGGGCAGATGTCTTCCTCGAAAACAAGAAAGACTTCCATTTAAAATTAAATTACGATACAGCCCAATTCAACTTTTTTTCTTTCTTTCCGTAACTAACTTTTTACTCAAACAAATTCAAGACTTGGTCTTTTTCATTCATTTCGCTTCCTCTATTTAATGTTTTTCTGTTCACTTACACCTTTTTGTCCTATCGACCTTCTTCCAAAATTCTTGTCTTCATCTGTAAAGGTGTTTATTCTGCCGTAGCGTTTACAAAAAATCAGTTCAACTGCCACATATTTTTCTTGCAAGTTGGTTTTTGGTACATGTGAATATTCCTTCGTGTTTCACAGATCCTTGGAGTGGTTCCGTCTAGGATCAAAAGATAGCGACCAAACGACGAGATGAATCGTTTTTTGGGAAGTATAAATTCACCTTTTCTGCTCGTATCTTGAGATGTTTCACTTTTGATTAATCGAATTCAACTGCTCACCTCGAAAAGTGAGCGATCCTTAGCGAAAAACTAGTCAAATGCAATATGCATGAAAAAATTCTCTTTGCTCTGATTATTTTTCACAAACTTTTTATTATAAGTGAAATGTGCAAGCGAATATAATTGGGGTTGTATTATGTCAAGAAATTCAATATCATTATCGTTCCATCTTTCGGCTTTTTACCCCCGACGGAACGGAGAAGGTATATGCGTTTGGAGTGAGAGTTTGTTTGTTAGTATGTTAGTTTGTCTTTCCCTCATAACTTTTGAACCATTCAAGCGATTTCAGTCCTGTTTTTGGCATTCGGCTGGATATGGCTTTCGGAAGGTTTTTGTAAACCCCCTTAATATAAACCCCCTCTCTCCTTGTATCTTTTGATCCACTGAACCGATTTCGATCCCGCTTTCGTCATTCGGTTGTAAATAATAAAAGGATTATTTTAGTGTAGAAGAGTTTCACCTCCCTCCTCAATTTAACCCCCTTCTCTTGTATCTTCTGATGTACTAAACCGATTTCGATCCCGCTTTCTCCATTCAGTTGTAAATACTGAAAGGTGTGCAAGAATCCCTCCTTGTAACTTTGGATCCACTGAACCGATTTTGATCCCGTTTTCGCATTCGGTTATATCTTTTCTCCCTGTGTATTTTGATTCCCTGAACCGACTTCGATCCCGCTTCGGCATTCGTGGGACATTGCTTGAAAAAAATTGTGAATCTATAAATAATTATTAGAATACAAAATGGTTACCGAAAAACTTAAAATTTAATCGGATATTAAAAGTTTTTTCACTGGTATCTTTAAAAAGAGTAAAAAAAAGAAAACAAAAACAAATTTTGGAACACCCCTGAAAAATAAAACCCTAAACAAATTTAAGAACACCTGAATAAAAAAATACTTTAAAAATGAAAAAAAAAATCATTACAGTAAATTTAAAATTAGTATATGTGGGGAAAGCCTGTTGGCCGTTGAATTTGTGTAGATTTGGACTATAATCTAGAGAATGCACAATGAGACGTGTTAAAATGGCCGCCGGGCTAAAAAGCCAGTGCGAAGAATTTAAAAAATTTATTTCTCTGTCGCAAATAATTATTAAAATAACTGAAATCGGTCAATATAAGTAAAAAACTCATGTCTGAGGTATTAAAAAAATTTGGAAAGTTGTAGTTGTTTTAATAAATTGAAAAAAAATGTTCTAACTGGCCTAATAATTGGACCTAATAGACTGTCCTCTCTCTAGATTTGTGTAAATATATGAAATCTCAAACAAAGTAAATAATATTCACATTACCGATCAATAAACCCTTAAGTCCCAAACAGATAAGGCGTCAACGTCGGCGTTATGACGCCATCATGTGTGTAGAGATCCTATAATATAGAGAGTGGACATCTGGACGTGTAAAAATGGCCGCTGAGCTGAAAAACGAGCGCTATTTCGTTATTTGTCACAAACAATTATCAAAATAACGGAAATCGTTCATGTCTAGTCGCTCCAGTCCGGTAATCCACTTTCTATATTATAGGCTCTCTATACACACTACACCATGGCGTCATAAAGCCGACGTTGAGGCCTCATCTATTTGGGGCATAAGTTACGAGATATTTAAATCACTGAGGTTCACACTAATAATAAAAAAAAAACCTTTAAAAAGAATAAAAATAAATTATACAGTAGAGCCGGAGTCGGCATTTAGTTTCTCTGGAGGTCCGAATAATTTGAAAAAAAAATTTCAAGGTCCAAAAAACTTAAACATTAGTTAATATATTTATTTATTTTTGTATTAAAAACACAGTTTAAGCCGTTTAAGGTAAATTATTTAATAGAATATAATATACATATAAAGTTTCATAATAATAATAATAATACAATATTATACTTGAATAGTTTAATGAGAGAAATGACATTTTGTGTCCTGTTTTTTTAAAATTTGGTACTCTTGAAGAACAACTAATACGCAGAGTGTTATCTAGATGAAGATCAGTTAATCTTGAGCGATATTTATTCTTCAAAAAGATCATTTTTGAGAACGAAGTTTCACATTTGTATGTCGAGCCGCTGCGGCAAGCTGCAGCTACAGGTAGTATTAAATGTTACCTACTACTACCTACTACTCCGCATTTTGTTTTGTTATGTTATCGTGACAATTATTGTAAACAGCGATAAACAATGAATGTCATCGTAATCCCCAAATACATCATAAAAACATAACAAAAGCTATAATTGCCAATCTGGCAATTATTTAATACCCGTATGGTAATATGGCATTGTTCGAAGTTTAAGTGAACGGCGAACAGTTGTATCAAAATTCCACTTTGAAGTCAAACTTTCCAATACGATTTTTTTAAATTTATTCCAATCGGATTTTGATGTATGGGAGTTTTATGTAGAATCATATCCTAAATAACCTTTGTTCTTGCACTTTTTTGATAAGATGCACCGTTTTTGGATATTTGTAAAAATCGTTTCCGTTCGTATGGGGGGCACCTCCCTAATGGTCCATTTTTGCTCATGAACGAACTTGGCCTCGCATTTTACGTAAAACTGATCTGCGCAAAATTTCAAGTCTCTAGCTCAACCCGTGTGCTCGTAATCCGCGGTACAGACAGACGGACGGACGGACGAACGAACGGACAGACGGACGGACATGCAAAAATCAATTTTTTTAGTCACTCTAAACTCACTGGTGTAATTCATTTTTGTGTGTGATAACGTGATCTTGGCGTTACAAACGGTAAGGCAAAGTTAATATACCCTTTGGTTTCACCATACGAGTATAAAATATCAGTTGTGGTCAACACAAAACTTTCTTCTACAAAATCTACGACCCTGTGCAATTTACGTTATAGCCCTGTCGTATTGTCAACCCAATACAACCGCCCAATAAATTGTTGGTTCATCCAAAAATATCAAAAACGTACAAAATTTGAGATAACTTGAGAAATGTAAAAGATATCAATTTACGGTAATTGGCAAAAATGTAGAAAATGTTAACATCTTTAATTATTCTTTTAACTGATTTGTCGAAAAACCGTTAGTTTGCAAATTATTCGCAAAAATATGATTTTTTACATATTAATGAAAATATCTCAATAACGGTAAAATATAACGGATAACGGTAAAAGACAAAATTGTGCAGAATGCCATTCTCATTAATTCACTTCATTAATGAGAATTGTCTTTCACTAGAACTGAATATCCCGAAAGATATGCCGTTATTTACAAAATATCAGTTTTGTGCCATTATATCGAAAAAAACGAGTTTTTGACACTTTAGTATACATGTGTGATGAATTGAATATAATAATGTTTGCCCCAATTTTGTGTTTTTCTTTTATCCGTTATCTTTTACCGTTGTTGAAATATTTTTATTAAAATTTTAAAAATTAGGTTTTTGGTGATTTTTTTGCAAACTAACGATTTTATGGAAAAAAAACATTTAAAGGTAGAATTACGATATTAAAATTCTCTAAATTTTCGCCTTTTAACGTTTTATTTTAATATCTTTTTCTGTTATCGAGATATTTTAGATTTTGTAAAAAAAAATCACTTCTTTATATAAACTAAACTTGTAATTGTCTGGTTATAGTGTACTCGTAAATTGCGCAAAAACATTAATAGTGTATAAGAAAGTCATGTGCTGTTCACATCAGTAATTTTTTAGTTAAAATGAGTTAAAAACATTCCGACTAATATTCAAACATTTACAAAAGCTGAGAAAATATCTGATGAGAAAACTTTCTAAAACTGTTGCTTCATATCTAGTTCCAGAAAGGATCATTGCAATACTTCCCTCCCTTAAAATAATTCCTTTAGTATCTACTAATAAAAGAAACGCGATGTAATTTATCACAATTGATATATCATTACGATTTGTTTCGCCCTTACGAAATTATCATTTTAGGCATGTTTACCAGCAATTAAATTCCATCATCGTATGCAACTGGCCATCCCATTTGGGTGATCTAGGATCCCTTCTCAGTTCTTGCCATATATCTTAAAATCAAGTCAACCTGGATAGATGCCGAACTTCAAGGGATTTCGCGGTTGGTTTTAACCCCTTGTTAATGAAATATCAAACAAGAAACCGCGTCGTGCTATAAGTGGAATTATCGTGGCCAACATCTGACCGCTGGTCACTCGCTGGGATTTTCAGATCCGAGGTTGCGCGAAAGTAACTGCCAAGATTGCCCTACTTTCTAAAAAAATATAGTAGAGAGCAAGTTTATTTGGCAGAGGTCAATACAAAGAGTTAAGTGACCCTTTTGCTTTCACTTCGCCATGTAATTTCAAAACAATCATGAAACTCGAAGATACAGCGAATAGGGTCAATAAGTTACTATATGATCATTACGGTTTTGTTATGATCGTGAACGCGAGATTAAGAATTGGGGTTGATTCAAGCGACTTTTACTCTTTAAGGTCAGATATTCGGGTCTCTCAAAAAATTGAATGCTTCTATTATTTCCGATTGTCGACTTAATGCAATCGAATATCGTAATTCCAATTGCTTTTTAATGATGGGAAAATTAAAAAAAAATTATCGATAAAAATCAATTTTAAAACCACTTTCAATTTTTTGTCACCAATTCGATTTGAACATGCAAAGCGACTTCCGAAAATTGCCGTGCGAACTGATTACTCTCGATGCATTCTAAACTAACTCAATTCGCTAATAACATTATTTATTTTCGATTCGCCTGTATTCTAAGCTAAGAAAATGAGGAACTGCTGAAAATGTCACATAACTTTTAACGTGACTGAGCATCATAAATGAGATGAATCGAACCATTCACGAGGGTAACAAATAACTGCCCCGAACTAATTTTGAAAGGGTTTCGCGAGTCTTGCGACTCACTCAGCTCGAATTTCCCCCCGTGAGATTCAAGTACTAAGATTTGCGTGGAACAATAATAAAAATCCTTGATCCCTTTTTGAATAACTATCCTTTTGCGGTTATGTTGATTTTTCACACACGACTAGTGGCTTTCTTCATTATATTCGATATGAGGACAAGAAGCCTTTAGCCATTGTTGCCTCAAGGAGTTTTGCATATAATCGCGATTATAAATCGATCCCTTAAGATCAATCGAGTGTGAAAATCTGAAAATCTAGGCCATTGTTATGTTCATTTAAGATGATGCCAATGTTATTCAGATTCGAGCTATTTTCTGATTGAGTGAGTCCTATATGCAAATAACATTTGGAGAATCTTAAGCTCGGAAATTAAAAGGCACCCGCTTTGGACTTTTGGGGGTCAAAATCGCCTTTAACCGCATATATATTTTACATGATTACAATAAAATTCGAATCTGTGACTCCACAATATGTTGAAAATTTCCCGCTACGTCCTTATTATTTACTTTAACAAGCCAATCGACGATGAGCTCGGTTCTACCAAAAAATCACCCACCTTAGGACGTCATTGTTTTAAGGCGGCGCTTTGAGAAATTTGGAAGTTCGCTGCGTTCTATTCGGACCTTACAAAGAACAAAACATGGAGATACGCCTCTTTGGTTAATTTTAGGTAAATTTAAATGTAAATTTGACCATGATATTCAACAGTTTTCGCCTGTGGCGCATAATGTATTCTTTGTAATTGAAATTTTGTTTGCGGAACATTTTTTGTTATGTGCCGAAGAACTAAACGATTTTAAAAATTATGAAATACTTTTCTTAAAATGAATGAAGTTTTTCATGAACCAAATGATTTTTCTTGTAGTTTTTCCTAGGTTTAATGAAGAAGAGCACGTCTTAAAAGTAATGAAGTATTTTCATAGATCTGATGAACAAAATTTTTCCGAGTAAAGGAGGTCTTGATTTGATTTCCGACTGTGGCGCGCTGTTATTCAAGTCCACTCAACTAGATTGATCGGATTGAGTAGTGGTAGTTACTGGTTGGTGCTAACGACACCATCATTAAAAATTGCTGTCACGAATATACTGGTGGCACTGGTTTACGTTACAGTTATTGCATTTGCACTGCAAAAGTTTTTTTTTTAATTATTTTCTTCAACTTTCATGTATTTTGATTAAGTTTTAAATCAGGCAACTTGTTGACTTAACTTCAGGAGGCTGACTTCGTCTCCAGCCAGTTATCGTGCATTGGATTTGTTTTTGTGGAAGTGAGCCCCATTGAGTTTCAAAAGGAGAGGCCACCAACTGTCGTTGCTGTAAACGTGTCTTTTGCAGCTGTATTGGTGTTACCGCGTTATTCTTAACGTAGTAACTAAGTAGTAAGACACAGCTCACTCCTTGGATAAATAAAGATTTCATAAAACTTATTAAAATTAAAAACAATCTCAGAAAAAGGCGATTAAAAATTCTCATAGATCGGTGATCAAAACACAATTTATCAGAGTAAAAAAACTAGTAATCGAACTTTTAAAACTTAGTCGAGAATTATATTTTTCCAACAGTATAAAAAGTGCCAATCTAATCCATCAAGTCTGGAAGTTTCTGCATAATGTAATGGGTAAGGGTCAAAATGTTAGAATTGATAGTTTAACTACGGATTAGGGTGATATCGAGGAGGGCGATGAGGATATAGCGAATGCTCTTATTGATCAGTTTATCAGTTAATATACTGCCATAAACAATGGCGAGAATAATCGTGATTTCAACTACCGCAACACTATTCAAAGAAGTTCTTCAGGCTGTCACTATCAAACCTGGATGAAATACTTGAGATCATAAAATAATCACAGTTCGGGTTTTGACAATGTATGCTCCTATATAGTTAAAGCCAACAAATTTATTTTTGGTAATTTAATTCATAAGCCATTCAAGTTAATTGTGGAATCTGGTGTCTACCCTAAAAAGCTCAAGATCCAAAAGATAGTTCCAATTTTCAAATCTGGTGATAACACAGATCCCGCTAACTATCGACCAATATCACTGGTACCAATATTTTGTAAAATTTTTAAAAAATAAATTTATCACAGGTTGATTGATTTTCTTAATAATTTTTTTTTCCTCACTAACAAGTAAGGTTTTAGACAAGGTGTGCACCAGTTTCAATGATTGGTAGGCGGACTTTTTCTTGTTCTACAAAAAGCATTCGATAAAATTGATCATACAATTATGTTGGAAAATCTAGAAATGTAGGCATATGCGGTGAAGCACTAAGAGTTTTCGAATCGTACCTAGGTATGTATTGTTTTGCACTAACCCTCAGTCTTCACTTACGCGGTTTCGACTTATACGGAACCGATTATCCGCGTAACTCGAGGGATACCTGTATACCATTATTTAATTCAAATAAATTGAAAAAAATCTTCTGGTGAAGGCCTTCAAGCGCATCTACAGAGGACATTTTTGGGTTTTGCTGCCAAGAATCGATCAGTTTTAGAGCTTTGTACCATACTTCTTTGAAAAATAATAGCACTGATTAGGTATCAAATATTCCGTTAAATTGGATGTGCAAAAGTCAAATGCCCTATTAAATCCCCATCGTCTACTTCCTTATATATTTTTTTGATTTCAAGGCCTCAAAGTCCAGATGGAGGCCCCAGTAGTTGAATTATAATTTGACACAAATTCACCACTGAAAAGGTGGAGTGGCCGAATCCGATTGCCTGGCCGAAACCGATTGCTCCTTTCTACCGAATTTTGCAGATTAATAATTTATGTGCAAGTTAAATAACAACATTTTCATACCCGTATGGTGAAACCAAAGGGTATATATTAACTTTGCCTTATCGTTTGTAACGCCAAGATCCCGTTATCGCACACAAAAATGAATTACACCAGTGAGTTTAGAATGACTAAAAAAATTGATTTTTGCATGTCCGTCCGCCTGTCCGTCTGTCCGTCCGTCTGTCCATCCGTCCGTCTGTCTGTCCGTCTGTGGCGCGGATTGCGAGCGCACGGATTGAGCTAGAGACTTGAAATTTTGCGCAGATCTGTTTTTCGTAAAATGCGATGCTAAGTTCGTTAATGGACAAAAATGGACCATTAGGGGGGGGGGGGGTACCCCCATACGAACGAACACGTTTTTTGCGAATATCTCATCTTATCAAAAAAGTGCAAGAACAAAAGTTATTTAGGATATGATTCTACATAAAACTCCCATACATCAAAATCTGATTGGAATAAATTTTATAAAATCTTATTGGAAGGTTTGATTTCAAAGTGGAATTTTGATACAACTGTTCGAATTTTGATACGAATATCACCATACGGGTCTCCAATGATTGCCAGAATGGCAATTATAGCTTTTGTTATGTTTTACAATGTTCTTAAGTGCTGCTAATTCATATAGAAACGTTTTATATGCAAGTGATTTAGTTTTGTTAAAAAATCTCCATACAACCTAAAAGGTCAACAACTCAAACAAAAGAAAACATAAGAGCGACCATTAAAATCGACTTAATGATATTTGGCTTTGGTAACTATCCGGTTATTCCATAACCACTAAAATCAACAACAAGAAAAAAATCAACATGTGGAAACACTTAAATTCCTTTATTATTGCCTAACGTCTTTGTGTTCTTTTCAGATCCCTGAGGTTTTCCCGCAAGTATTCAATATTATTTTTCCGCGTTGTACATTCATAGGATAATCGAAATTTAGCGGAAATTATAATTGGATTAGAATGAAGATTGAATTTTTTCAACCATGGTCGTAAATAAAAAATTGTGGTCGATCAAAAAAGATCGCGTAAGGATGATAGATGAGTGCCTGGACCGAAAATGAAATTGGAAATTTTTTATATTTAAATTTGATTGCTAGAAAAACAGAGCGCAATCAGGCTTAAAACTGTATTTTGCTTGACGTGAGAAATTTTCAAATTTTTTTTTCGATGTCCTTAAATTTGAAGGCATAGAGGACATTATCCAGGTAAAAAATATTCTCAGTACAGGAATGTAGGGAAATAGAAGTAATTGCTAGCCCTTACTTGCAACATTTTCGAAACTGTTCGACATGGGTATAAAACAAGCGACATCTTATACGGAAGGATATTTGTTGGGATGTGGCTAAGATTTTTTTGTCATTCACTTTAATTTTATTTCCAGGTAAACTCATTTTAGGACTACTCCTGAAAAAGCAATTGCTGAAAAAGGGTTTAAAAGATATGACAGTTGATGTATTTACTCCTTGGCCTCTCTTGATTAATTTGCATATGGATCCTTCATTACGGCATGTTTATTTAATTTCATTAAACGAACTTATTTATGTTCCACGTTTTCTTAAAACGAAATTTCAGTAATAGAAAATTCACTCCGCTGAGGGACTTTTTTTAAATTTAATCTTTGCCGAATTCTAGATCCCAAGAAACTACGCTAACCTTAGAAAATTACCTTTCTTCCTTCCTTTGAATAGAAAAAAAGGTCTTTATTTATTGTGGCGTTTTCGCTGTTTGACATTTTGTTATGTGACACCCGAAGGCTAAATCATTTTGTACATTCCGATTGAATTAGTCGGATTTGACATTGTACACTTTTTCATCGAATTAAAATAAATTTGAATATCTGAAATTAAGAAGTAGATTCGATTCGTTCAGCAGTAATTTATATGAATTTCTTTTTCAAAGCAATTTATTTCGTGACAAATAGCATGAACAATTTTGACTCAAAGTCATATTAGTGACTCAAAGTTTTATAAGTTTCTCAGATTTTTACATAGTAATAATACTAGTTGAAATTGAATGTCGTAATTTTGAAAAACGAAAGTATATTTGTGGATAAAATTAGCCCTTTTAAAAATAAATGTTAATATTGAGGTTTGGGAAGCTACATGCGACGCTAAAAGTTTCTTTAAAATACATATCTGATGTAAATATCGCATTGATAGCTTTATGTGAAAATGTCGTAAGTGCAGAAAAGCAAGTTTCGAGGAAAACCTTTTCACACATTTTATGACTTTTAAAAAGCTTTTTCTTGATGCCACCAGATTTTCAGAAAAATCTTTTTTTCAGCACATACGACCTTTTACAAGCACGCTATTAAAGAAATAAGAAGAAACTGCCTTAAAGTTTTATAAGACTTTTTACAGCAAACGTTATATTTGCCGTATAGTATGCATTTTATTAAGTTGTGTTCATAACCCATTCCATGAAGTTTTCACATCAATTTTTCATAGGAACTTTGTGGTGGGACTTATCGCACATGGTCCCGTAGACTGTAGTATCTCAAAATTTGCCATTTCACGAAAAACAAAATTTTGTTTTGTTTTCCACAAAATCAATTTAAATTTTAAAACATAACAAAAGCTATAATTGCCTATCTGGCAATCATTGGAGACCCGTATGGTGATATTCGTATCAAAATTGGAACAGTTGTACCAAAATTCCATTTTGAAGTCAAACTTTCCAATAAGATTTTTTAAAATTTGTTCAAATTGGATTTTGATGTATGGAAGTTTTATGTAAAATTATATCCTAAATAACTTTTGTTGTTGGACTTTTTTGATAAGATGCACCATTTTTGAGATATTCACAAAAAACGATTTCGTTCGTATGGGGGGTACCCCCCCCCCCCCCCCCATGGTCCATTTTTGCCCATTAACGAACTTAGCCTCGCATTTTACGAAAAACGGATCTGTGCAAAATTTCAAGTCTCTAGCTCAATCCGTGCGCCCGCAATCCGCGCCACAGACGGACAGACAGACAGACAGACGGACAGACAGACAGACGGACAGACAGACGGACGGACATGCAAAAATTAAATATTTTTATCATTCTAAACACACTGGTGTAATTCATTTTTTTGTGCGATGACGGGATCTTGGCGTTACAAACGGTAAGGCAAAGTTAATATACCCTTTGGTTTCACCATACGGGTATAAAAATGTGAATTTAAAAAACGAAAATAAATAAATTTTAGAACTGCATCTACATTTAAATTTGTTTTTCATTTGATTCAGTCAATTTTCCTTTACATAATGGAATAATTACTCAACAACACATTTTTTTGAGATACTACAGTCTACGGGTGCCATCAGTCTTTTGAAAATTTTAAGTTCAGTCGTTTTTCAATTTTTGCTGAGACTTATATGTCCCATTCGCTTTGAAACCGCGCTATATGGAACCGCGTTATAAGAAACACAGAATTAGTACAAATCACATTAATTTGTCCCGCCTTATATGAAAACCACATACCGAATTATATGGATACCACATTATAATTACTGTAAATATATTTCACAATTAAAGACCAAACTTCAAAAAAAATACATTTAAATTCGTTTTGTACAATTGTGAGACTTTATACCTTTTTTACAAATAAGCTGTTATCTTACTATAGAACTCTATGAACCCGAGTTTGGAAAAAATGGATCGTTTTCGAGAAAATCGGAAAAAGTTGTTTCCATTTGTGGTTCGATTTTCGATTGTGGTTCGAAAGGAAAGAGTGGTTCGATTTTCACATTTTCGGAAAATGTTTATCTTTTGACACAAGCCTGCACCATGCCAAATTTCAAGTTTCATCAATTAGTTTTTGGGTTTTTCAATGTTTTTGTTATAAACGGTCTCAACAATATGCCCAACTCATATGAATTTTGGTTCATATGAATTTTGATTATGTAAGAAAGTTATTATCTCACCGTTAGGTAGATTAAGATGTGCTTTTCCTAGGCATTCGGAAATACTGAAAATTAAATAAATATATCAGAATATTGATTACACAGCTTTTTTTGTGCACTCAAAATCTATTTAGGTAATTAGATGTCGCTGAACCAGAATCTTATAGTGGTTTGGCTGTATCAATTCGACCTTTTGAGATATGAGAAGTGGCTCATAAATTGGTTAAAATTTTTAAAATTTACAAATCAACAGTTTTTTTTTCTATATATCTCAAAAAGTACAGCCGTCTTTGGAATCACTAACACTAAGTTACCGCAAAAAGACTGCCATATTGAGTGTATTCAAAAATAGTGTTGTAGGCTTTCAAAAGAAAAACGGTACACAATTGTGCTACAATGCCAGCTATCTATTATTCGTAGTGCATTTTTCTAAAATTTAACGGCACTGAACTAACTGTAAAATTTCTAAAAAAAACATAACAAAAGCTATAATTGCCAATCTGGCAATGATTGAAAACCCGTATGGTGATATTCGTATCAAAATTCGAACAGTTGTACCAAAATTCCACTTTGAAGTCAAACTTTGTTCGCTGATGTATGGAACCGTTATGTAAAATCATATTCTAAACACAATTTGTCTTTATAAATCGCTCAATGTGATGCACCATTTTCGAGGAAATTGCAAAAAACTGTTTCGTTTGTATGAGAAGGAATGGTCCGATTTTGCCCCGTCAAGAAGTACTGTACCAAATTTCACTCCTCTAGCTCATTCCTTTTGAAAGTTATGGTATTCAGGCAAAGACAGATGGACGCACAGACAGACGGACAGGCATGGGGAAATCAAAATATTTTATTATTCCAAACACTCTGGGTGTAGTTCATTTTTGCGTCCAATGATTGGTTCGATGCGCTATAGAAAACCAAATGTGTTTTATTCAAGAAAAAGTACGTAAGGAGAAAGTTACAGTTAACCGCCATTCGCGAAGTCCATAAATGTCTATCCATAATAAATGAAACGATCAAAAAGTGCACATGTTGGTCGATATGAATTTTCTCCGTATTCAGTAAAGTGCACTACTCCGAGAAAAAAAAAATAATTTGAAATGCAAATCAGAAAAATTACTGCACCATGACGAAATTATGCAAAAAAAAACTTTTTCACAGCCTGACAGCCCTCAGCCGACAACCACAACATATGCTCCCTTATCAGCCGCATGGTGTCCACGTATATCGCCCTCATGGCAATAATTTCTGACTCTATTATAATCGTTGACAAGACAATTTTCTGTAGAAATTTTTTATTGCTTTCAGGTTAAAACCAAAAGTTAAGTTTTGAAGGATTCCACGACAGGATTGATATCGATATAAAATAATGGAAATGATCCCAAAAACTCATAGGAAATAATCTTCAGCTATATAAGGGAGGCTTTGCTAACATATGGTTAAGCGGTTGATTACGTTTGTGAAAAGGATAAACAAGCGTTAAAATGCTGGCTGAAGTGTTAAACGCTTGCCCTAGGAAAATACACTTAATGGCGATCAACCTGAAACATAGTTAATTCCGATTAGTTACAATGCCGCAACTGCTATTCCATGATTACCACCATCGTTGTTGAAACACAGAAATAGCCATTCTCAATAAATGTTGAAATATTATCAGTAATCATCCCAAAAATCACATCCTTTTAGTTTGAGTGTAATTGAATTTTTATCTATCTTCCGATCAATTTAGTACCAATGCATTTGACCACAATCAGCAACTTTGGGATTTTCCATTAATCAAATTCGTAAACACAAACCAAAACAATTTTCTTAATGATGTTAAAAAGTGTAATGGATTCCAAAATGCTCACATTTCATGAAACTGAATGGAATTTCAGTCTCGTTAGGATAATTTCTTTTCTTTCCTGTTGAATGAAGAAATATTCAATCGCAGCTGGTCATGTCTACCTTGAGGCATTTCCTTTGATGCAATTACATTGTGCTGCTGTAGAAAAAAAATCTCAAAGTCAGCGCGTGCCAAATATTTGGTGACATCTGTTCTTGGTTTTTGCTTTTCGTCGAGTTTGTCGAATGTACATGTGGGTGAACAATAGGCACAAGGATCAAATTTCTTAAATGCCTTGGCCATAGTTAAGAAAATTCGATTTAAAGTGCACTTCAACTGGAAATTCGAACACTTGCACATTCCTATTTTTATACCCGTATGGTGAAACCAAAAGGTATATTGGTTTGCCTTACCGTTTGTAACGCCATGATCCCGTCATCACACAAAAAAATGAATTACACGAGTGTGTTTAGAATGATAAAAAAAGTTGAATTTAGCATGTCCGTCCGTCTGTCTGTCCGTCCGTCTGTCTGTCTGTCTGTCTGTCTGTGGCGCGGATTGCGGGCGCACGGATTGAGCTAGAGACTTGAAATTTTGAGCAGATCCGTTTTTCGTAAAATGCGAGGCCAAGTACGTTCATGAGCAAAAATGGACCAATAGGGGGGGTGCCCCCCATACGAATGAAACCATTTTTTGTGAATATCTCAAAAACGGTGTATCTTATTAAAAAAAGTGCAAGAACAAAAGTTATTTAGGATATGATTCCACATAAAACTCCTATAAATCAAAATCCGATTGGAATAAGTTTTAAAAAATCTTTTTGGAAAATTTGACTTCAAAGTGGAATTTTGATACAACTGTTCGCCGTTCACTTAAATCACCATACGGGTTTTCAATAATTGCTAGATTGGCAATTATAGCTTTTGTTATGTTATTTTGCAGTTTTAGAATTCAATGTTATTCGTTTTAAGAGTAAAAATGAATTCAATGAAATGTTTTACAATTCGAAGGGAATTTATTTACAACCGGATAATCGATTACAACGATCACTACGTAATTCAAAAAGCCGTTCCGGTTTTAGTGACAAGAAAAATATAGATTTCCTAAGTTGTCTTCAATAAAAATGATCACTATCATATTTTAGAATTTTTAGATATTTTTTTCGCTTCGATGCGCCGTTTTTTAACAAATTAAAGCAAAAACTTCCTCATTTGTGCAAGGAAATAAGGAGAGTCATTTCGATTGAATTTTGATGTGTGTAAAGCTATGTGAAATGATATTTTAGCCATTTTCTGGCTTTATAATTTTTTCAATAAAATGTAGCGGTTTACAGAAAAGGAATCTTTTTTTTGGAAGTGGAAAATTAAGATTTTTATAATTTTAAAAACAAATATAATTTTATCGTAAAGAAAACTATAGAAAGGACAAGACATTATATAATTTTGGTAGAACAAAGAACACACTTTGCACATTGAATAATCTCATTACTTGACCGTATTTTGGTTTTGTGTTAATTTATTAGTTTGTTTCCAAATAAACAATATGAATTTTGCCAAAACATGATTTCTTACAGATTTCTGAAAAATACATACAGGAAAAATTCAAATCAATTTGTGAGTATTGTTGTATATGCTTGAATTTTTAATTTTTTTGGAAATAAAATCTTTTCCTGATACTTAGGGTTTATTGGTCAATATTTTGAATAATATTTGCTTCTCTTGAAACGAATTTTCTATTCATTTGTACCGGATTTCTATTGGGGAACGATTATTGATTGATAAACCCTAAATTTAGAGATATTTAAATATCACATGGGCACATGAATTATAAAATCTCTTTTATTATTTGATTTATATAGGTTATTTTTAATAGATTTTCAATTTATTGTGATATTAGAAAATATGTCATAACACTATGTAACATAACAAAAGCTATAATTGCCAATCTGGCAATTATCGGGTCTTTCAACAAGGACATAACAATTTTGTATTTAAATAAAACACAGAATAATTGAGATATCGGGCTGAAATTTATTCCAGGTGTAGTGGACATGTTACATTAAGGCATGAAATTCGATGTCGTTCATATGGCCACCGTGAGCATTGCACTGAGTGATTCTTTGGAGCCAATTTTCCACCACTCTTCCACACATATCGGCCGGAACGTTAGCAATTTCGCGTTCGATATTGTTCCTGAGCTCCTCTAACGTTGTTGGTTTGTTGGCATAAACCAACGACTTAACATAACCCATAAAAAGAAATCCAACGGCGCGGCGTTAAATTGCATGAGCGAGATGGCCATTCGACCGGACCATTTCTCGAGATTACACGATTGCGTCAACCGACTCAGAATTTCGGTAGTAAGTTTTAATAATTTCCAAACGTTGCTCGTTCGTGAACTTCACCATGATAAAAATGTAAACCTTGACTGACGTTTTAGCATTGCCAGATCATAAAAATAGTTTTAGGGTGCGTTTTTATTAAAATACAAAATTGTTATGTCCTTATTGAAAGACCCTTTACTATATTCGCAATGCACAAAACATCTTCTTCTAACAATAAGTAGACCGATGACTAAAGCTCTAAAGAAAATAAATAAAATCCACAAGCTGACGACGCCAATTATAAAAACGAATCTTATTTCAAATGAGAATGTCGCGCATGTATATAGGAGACAGTCCAATAACACTGTAGAACAATTTTGGAAAAATCGTATGTTATTGATACTCTGTTAATGGATACTAATAGGTAATTTCGAGCTGAAAAACTTTCTTAAAACAATGTATATGTCTACGTTGTCAAATTTTTTAGTAATTGATCCATAAAGAATTTGTCATTAAAAAATTCACAGAATTTATCATTAAAAACTTCACAGAAATTTCTATTTTCATCGTAGAAGGGTGGTTTTTAGCTTATTTTAATTATTTAAAAATACTATCATAAATATTTCCCCCCAAAAAAGACTAAAAGAATAATGGGAATATACTTTTTTCGACTTAATTGCCAAAAATATTCTAAACGAAATTGTAATACGTCGTCGCCGGGTTAAGTTTTTTCAAATTTTTTTTTGAAGTGAAAACTTCTTTAGCGGCGTTGTGAGTGATTTCAAACTCGATGAAACGACAGTAAAAAGAGATAGGATATTTTAGCCTACGAGAAAATGAGATAGAATACAGATGGGTGCCAGTCAATTTATCGTAAACAAAATTGATGGGTAGGAGGAAGGGGTAGGGGAAGGGGAAGAGGGTGGGTCACGGGATGGGAAAGGGGAGAAGGGAGAAGTGGTAGGAGGGAGGAAGTGGAGAGAGGAGGCGATAAATTATGTTTCGTCATAAATTGCAATATATACATACATATCTACTCGTATATAAATAAAAATGGGTGTTTTATTGTTTGTCTGTCTGCCTGAGATTACAAAACTCAAAAACTACTGGACCGATTTTTATGCGGTTTTTTGCAAAATAATCTGTGTTGCCAGGAGCAGGTTTTTAGCTATGTAGATTTTCAAAATTCGAAACGGAAGGTCCTGTAAGGATAATGAAAATATCCTTTTTCCCCGGAAAAATTTGCATTTTAGGGTTTTTGGGGTCGCTGATCACGAATCCGGTATTAGATTTTCAAAATTCGAAACGGAAGGTCCTGTAAGGATAATGAAAATATCCTTTTTCCCATTTTCCCCGGAAAAATTTGCATTTTAGGGTTTTTGGGGTCACTGATCACGAATCCGGTATTAGATTTTCAAAATTCGAAACGGAAGGTCCTGTAAGGATAATGAAAATATCCTTTTTATCATTTTGCCCCGGAAAAATTTGCATTTTAGGGTTTTTGGGGTCGCTGATCACGAATCCGGTATTAGATTTTCAAAATTCGAAACGGAATGTCCTGTAAGGATAATGAAAATATCCTTTTTCCCATTTTTCCCCGGAAAAATTTGCACTATAGGGTTTTTGGGGTCACTGATCACGAATCCGATATTAGATTTTCAAAATTCGAAACGGAAGGTCCTGTAAGGATAATGAAAATATCCTTTTTCCCATTTTCCCCGGAAAAATTTGCATTTTAGGGTTTTTGGGGTCACTGATCACGAATCCGGTATTAGATTTTCAAAATTCGAAACGGAAGGTCCTGTAAGGATAATGAAAATATCCTTTTTCCCCGGAAAAATTTGCATTTTAGGGTTTTTGGGGTCGCTGATCACGAATCCGGTATTAGATTTTCAAAATTCGAAACGGAAGGTCCTGTAAGGATAATGAAAATATCCTTTTTCCCATTTTCCCCGGAAAAATTTGCATTTTAGGGTTTTTGGGGTCACTGATCACGAATCCGGTATTAGATTTTCAAAATTCGAAACGGAAGGTCCTGTAAGGATAATAAAAATATCCTTTTTCCCATTTTCCCCGAAAAAATTTGCATTTTAGGGTTTTTGGGGTCGCTGAACACGAATCCGGTATTAGATTTTCAATAAAAATATAATATGACTTTTGAACTTGGTACCAATATTATAATAAATAAACGCTATAACTATCCCACACCTGATACCGCATTCGTCTCATTCTCTCGGTGTTTAGTTTTTCTAAGGTTTCACTTCTACCGCGTGTGCACTGCACACACATGTTTTTTTTTATGTTGGATGTTGGAGCTAAACTTCAGGCCAATCGGCTCGATAGTTTCCCCGCGAAAGGGTAACATAGAGGAAGAGCTAAGTTTCGAGATCACTTTACCCCCTCCCCTTACTCCCCCACCTCTCGGGCTACTTTCTAATGGGTCTATGTTTGGGCTGGACCCCCGACGAACATCTATGCCAAATTTCAGGCCAACCTCCTCCCGAGTAAAGTGATATCGAAACTTAGTTTTTGCGCTATGTTACTCTTTCGCAATTTTGGCGTCACCCCAACTACGACAGAATGCAAGCTAGTACTCTGTATGAGGACAGACAACATTTTTATAACAACAAATCCATTTGTATGGCGGAGTGGTAAGGAGTGATCCGATTAGATTTTGGTGTATAAAACAGTTATCTAAACTCATATCCCAACCATACTGGGTTGGGGAAAAGGCATATGGCTTTTTTTTTAATCAAAGTGCAAACAATTTTTTTAAACTTAAAGTGATTTTCATTAAACCAAGTATGTGCCGCTTTCTTCGACCACTTAACACTAAGGGCCGCTTCGAGCCCGATTATCCTCTCGGGAGCCCCTTTTTCGTCAAGCGCCCCCACTCATTCCAGGCGTATGTCCTCCTGGTTACGCCACTGGCTCCATTTGTCGATATGATGATCCGCACCTGTATGTAATATCAAAATTGGTAAAATTATAATAAGCTAAAGTTGCAATTCAATAGACATCAAGTTAAATTTCTTCAACCCTTTTTGTTGGAATTTAATCAAGTGTGTAGTCCGGAAATTTATTGCCGTCTGGTCCATTTTCACCCTAACTTCCTGCACTTCATCAAATCACCATTTAATTCTTTTCAATTAACTCAGCACAATGCACAGCTTTTAAACTGAATTTAATTTCAGATAATTTCCAACGCGAAAAAATGTTAACCCATTGTAAAAAATTTCTACTATAAATTGTTACATTTATGGCGCACACCACAAAATTTCACAAATTTCCATTCGATTGGACAATAATGCTGCATAGGTCAAAAAGAAAGAAAATTCAGTAGGAAAAATTTCAATTGTTGTGGTTAACTGACCCGTAAATTATTTTTTTTCTTTATTTCAGAAATTATAACTGAAAAAAAAATTAAACAAGCAAATTTGTAAGTGTAAAAACTTAGGGAAAATAAATCGTTTCCGCGCAGTTGATTTAAACGACCGCGAACAATAATTGTTAACACCCTCATTAAAAATTTATAATTTATCGTTTTAAAAATTAAAGATGAAGATTATTAGAAATGAAAATGTGCTAATTGAAGGGCTGCTTCCATTTAATAAACTGTAAGTAACGTCAGACTTGGAGCGCGTTCGTCGACGCATTGATAGTCGTAGTCGTAGCTAGCAATAGCTAATGACGTCAATCTGTCATAGCTCGCCGTAGTCAACTATAGTCATGTGCACCACGAACGACCATAGTCATAGTCGTAATTGCTTTTCGTTTGACAGCTCACACACACACTGAAGAATGAACAAAAACCCCAATTTTTTAAAACATATCGTTATTAATTTTCATCTGCGTAAATAATTTCATGTCCATTTTCCTTTTTCTGTTCCTAAAAACTGAACTCAGGCGGGAATTTTGACATTTATATGTCAATCATGATTTACACACTGTCTATGTGTGTGTTAGCTACGCTTGACTATTTCTAACTCTGCTCACCGAGCATAGTCAGAAATAGTCAACTACCGTAGTCGACTATTGGCATCCACGAACGACCAGAGCTGTAGCTACGTAGTCAGCTACGGCGTTCACGAACGACCGATAGTTACAAATAGTCAACTATAGCTGACTATTTTGCAACGACGAACGCGCTCTTGGTGGAATCTTTTTACGGTTAGTAGCACAGCTGATAATCTAGATGGATTTCCCTCTCGAATACGCTATTTCAATCGGGGGTAATTGGAACTTTTCATCCCTCAATCGTAGGATAATCTTTTCGTATGTTGTAAAAATATTTTGCTAATAAATCGGTTTCGCTAAGCCTGCTAAAATTCCTCCATTGTTTAATTTATCGTGCATAATAAAATGATTCAAGTGAATATAATATAATCTGATGCAATGATTGAACTGACGGCATATCATAAATTTTCTATTAAAAAAAGTTAAAACATGGGTTTTGTCTTGGTTTAGTATCAGTAAAGTAGATTTCCCAAATAGCATCGAAAAGCACGGGCACATGAGATTTGTTCTTTGTCGAAATTTTACGGCATGCAATCGGAGGAAAAGTCCATTATAAAAAAAAAGTTTCCATTAATTTATCGTCTTCAGATTTTTCTTGTTCGCTTTCTGTTTACGTTTTTATTTGTTTATCTCTGTTCGGTCGCTAAGCTATGTAAGCATGCGAGGGAGAAAGAAAACTCCGCTCGAAGATTTGTGTGATGTTATGCCGTCATATGACGCTCGCATAAAGCTTGTAGCAGCTATTTTTTTTTTAATGAGGGCGTCTTTTTTGTAAAATGGCAGCGTCAGAATTACGTACCTGTGTCATCATTGCGGTGTGGCAAACCACTAAATAGTATTCCCCACTATGGGTGTCATTGCGCAACCAATTCGCACAACGGCGACAAAAAAAAAACATAGTGACGAAATATGTGAATAGTCGGCTGCTTAAAATGCTATTCGGGTTCTTTTACATGGCTTTTTATTTAGCGTACATGACTTCCTTATACAAAATCTACGTTTCTTCGTAAATTTACATTAAAAACATTTTTTTACGAAATCTGAGGCCTCGTAGAGGCTAGTTTCGCAATAAAGGCGCCACATTTTAACCAAACGGTAGCCAAGCTGTGACCAAGCTAATTTCACCTTAAAATTGTTTCATATTTAAGTTTGTCGTTTGATTAAATTTAATAAGTTTTATAGATCGTTGGTACCCAGGCAAGTTTAATATTTTACTATAATAGTATTTTTTTTTCGAAAAACCGTTAGTTGCAAATAAATCGCAAAAAAATTTTTTTCTTTACATTTTAATGAAAATATTTCGATAACCGTAAAAAATAGTGGAAAGCGTATTTTTCTACAAAATCGTTTTGATATAAGTAAACTTCCTAATGTGAAAATATTAGGGAGTTTACTTATATCGCCTCGTCCCTTTATATGAAAAAAAAATGAAAAACTTTGTATGGAGATTTACTAAAAGTAAAGTAGTTGCTTTATGTATAACCATTGAATCATTTCTGATTCATGGTTTTTATTCAACCAATTGAACTCTGTTAGAATTTCTCGGCTTACAGGTGAAAAAAAAATATGACAAAATGTTATATTATTTAGATGTTTTCTCATTCAGAGAAGACATGCCTAATCTATCAGCAGGAACTTTTCGGATGTGAACACATCTACAAAAATAATATTTATAACAAATTTAAACCAAGAAATGCTTATAAAGTAAAATTCTTTAAAATAAAAAAAATATGTCTCATCTAAACATTTAATAAAATCTACATAATTAAAATTAAATAAAAGAAAAATGTACACAATAAACAAAATTTCCTTTTAAATTCGTCTAAAATCTAACAAGCGCATCGTGCTTCCACCAAGCATCTTTAACAATTTTAATTTTTTTTCTTCAAAAGTTTTTTTTTTACATGAAAATTTTCTATTCTACAGCTACAATTGTGATCATCCAATTGGGACATTAAATCCTTTGATCCTTTCAATTGAAAACGAAAGTCTTCTTTTCGTATACTTCAAATCTTCCGTAGATTCTTCAAAGTCACTTGCCGAATTACGTCCACTGTCAGGACTTAAATTTAGGTACGCTTTTGGGGTTTCCATTTTCACCAGTTCTTCGAAATTCTTACGTAGAAGTGAGTTGCTGGCAAAAAATTTCTGAGCAGAACACTTCATAGAAGTTTTGAAAGAGTTCTTGGGTTTCCTTCTTACTGCGCGCTGTCTGTGAAGGTGACAAATTGACTCTTTCTCGTTTGTAACTGCTGTTAAATTACAAGTTTCAAAATACTCAGGGGTTTTCACTTCCCGTTCATTGAAGCCTTTATGACTTTGATTGAATTTGTGGTTTTGATCATTTTGCAGATACTGCGCACTTCTTGGGTCCCAAAATTCGTTCAAATCACTGGCAGGATCTTCAGCTGGAGTATACGAAGGAGACATTACCGGAGCTGGTTTCGATTTCGTTGGACGTTTCTCTTTGCGTGCACTCTCCAAAATTGCATCTATCATTCTATCCAGTGTCAAATCGCCCATGCGTGAAGAACTTAACGAATCTTCCTGTTCCGGTTTGCCTTTCACGGATTTTGTAGGAAGACTATCCACTTCCGTGTGTTTTATCGACAGTGGTGTTGATGTATCATCTTTACTAGGTTGCCTACTTCTTATCGCGTCAGCTTTATCGTTAGTAAGGTATCTCGGTTTATCAAAATATGAATCCGCTATGCCCATTCCACGCAGTGCCAGAATAGGTCCTGGGACAATTGCACAAGACGGTGAGTATTCAATGTCGAAGGTGGGTAAAGTAGAGGCATAATGCGAAGGATTATTCTTCAATGTGGAGCTAAAGGGTTGTCTATCGAAGGCGCGGGAATTTTGCGGCGTCCCACTGGAAAAGTCGGGATTGGTTGGTGTAATGTTGCTCAAGTCCTTTAGACTCTCTAATTTACGTAGAGGACTCGACAATTGCACAATATTAGATGATGGCAATGGTGTCGATGTCAAATTATTCTCCTTGTTTTCATCAGTTATTAACTTTCGTCTTCTTGTCGAAAAGACGATTTCTGATGATTTTCGACGAAGCGGACGCTTAAGTGTAGAACTTCGATCGCTTAAATTGTTTACCGATCTACGGCGTTCACATGCCTTTGGGGTTCTAACTTGGTCTTCATTGTTGCTCGGCTTTGTGATAGACAGGTCGTGGTATTGAGATTGACGGTGACTACCGGTTACCACCCACTTTAACATCGTCAAAAACTTCTGAAAAAAAAGGAAACATAAGAAAACTTTTATTAAGTTTTTGATGTAAACTTGGAAATTCTTTCAAAAAGTTTAAAAATATACTTATAAGCTTTCATTAGTACCGGTTGTACAATGACGGTGGGAAAGGAAATCTGATTAAATTTTGAAGTGTAGAAAGTTTTCTAAAAACTACTTGTTTTATTAATACAATTTTTAAATACAATGCACCGTATTTGAGAAAATAAAAAAAAAACAGTATTTCGTAGTTTGGGCCAACGGTATATTGTGCTATGAAGACTTAACAAAAAAAATGTCAAGAAAACTTCCCTAAATGCGAAATTTTCCTGTTTTGTTTATATGACAAAACCATTTTGTGCAGTCGATTTTTAACCGAATTTTTGTTCATATAATTCGGAATTTTGCCAATATGATAAAATATTTTTCTGGATATGGCTCTTGGCTTTCACGGCTTGTTAGAAACGTTCAAAAAAATTGGTTTGGCTTAAAAAAATCCACAAAAAAATCATATCACCTGCTAAAATAACAAACTTATCTGAAAAAGTTTCATAAAATTTGATCCAGTCGTTTTCACGTTATGCGGTAACAGACAAACAGATAAGAAATGAACTGGACAAATTTTTTGGTCATAACTAGAGCCTGCAAACATTGTTAAAAAATATATCTAAAAATAGTTGTTAAACTGCTAAAAAACTATTGCAAAAAATTGTTTAGAAAAATTGTTGAAAAATGTATTTAAAAAAAACTTGTTTTGATACAAAGCAGGTGAAAACGTTATTGCATTAGTGTGCAAAATTTAAGCATGGGTGGACCTTTTTTACGTTTTTTTTGATGACTTCTCGGGTGTATAAATACACTGCAGTGCAACAAACATGCCAAAATTGTGGAGTATTGCCAGTTGTAACTAATTTTGATTGTCTATTCTCAGGTTATGGTAAAATATTCTTTAGAGGTTTTTTGTACGCAATATTTTCACTGGCCACAATTTTTTTTACACTTTTTAACATATTTTTTTTTGTAAATAATCTAGAAAAATCGTTAATAATTGTATGAAAGTTACTGAAATTGGGAAAAATTGTTGTTTTCTTTAAAAACAACCAAAACTTATTGTTTTCTTTCAAAATGACCAAGAATTGTTAAAAATTGTGATTTAACAATAAAAAACTCATTTTCTTTAAATTGCTCCCGCAAAAAACTCACTGTACACGCAAAAAAATTCAATTCAATGTATTTTAAAGGCAAAATGTTCAAACTTTGATATGAATAGAGGAATAATGCTTAAGGGAGATGAAAAACAAATTCGCGATTTGCGCTATTCAAGGTTTGTCCCGACATTAAGTAATAAAAGAATTTCAGATAGTATTTTTTACAACCGTTAGCAAATATTATGCAAAATTTGTAACCTTTAATATATAAATATTTTTTACTGTCATTTCTCTGCAGAGCTCTTTTGTTCTTGCAGATTCTACGGAAGTATATACAAAAATCTCCTTTTGAGCAAATTTTTTGTGACCCACAAATATAGCCGTTTGGCAGCGTTAAACATCTTGTAAGTCATTCAATGAATTAAAATTCTTAGCACCTGGATTTAAAATTTTTATGCCCTTCTCTACCAAAAGAATCCACAACATCTATTACATATGTCTACTACTTGAATATTCTTTTGTAAAATGTCCTTTGAATAAAAGGAAGACAAAAATAATAAAATGGGTCTACGAATATGATAAGTTCATACTCTGAATAGTGAGTATACCGTTGAAGGCTACCTGAACACAATATTTTTTTTTCTTATGAATTTACCAAGGGATCCTATTCATTGAGCATTTGATTTGTTGTTTGCTAGAATTATACGCGCGTGGGTATTGATTGCATCGATCTAAGCGCGTGCCATATTCATTGAAAGGGTTTTTTTCGCTTAAGAATTTATCGCTTAAGAAATTGACATAAAACGAAAACTCAATAACAAAATTATTTAAATATTACGAAGTTCATCACAAGAAAATTACATTAAAAGATATTTTTATATTAACTATGGCATCTGCTAGATATCGTTAAAATTAAATTAGACGCCAACATTCTCAAGTATACTTTAAGATCATGCTTGTGTGTTGAAAACCCCTTTCTGAAGTGTCATCAACTACTTACTTTGAATTTCACATCAATTCATAAGATATATAATTGCAAATTATTTTGCAATGGAACCAGTAAATCTAGATTTTTCCTTCTTTCGTTTTTTACCTGGAGAATTCCTTCCGTTCCGTTAAAACCACTAATTATCTATGGGCAGTAAAGTCCAACCCATCAAATGAAAACAGGATCAGCAGGATACTATACGCACATAATTCCCAATGTTCCGGTCGTCATACTTGTACAAGCGTATTGCCCCTAATATAAGACCCATTTCTTAGGTCTGCAAAAATTTTGCAGAGCGAACTGGAATGTCAAACAAAAGGCGTTTTGACGAAGAAAACTTGGGAAACAACAATAACTGAAGATTGAAGAATCGCGCAACGAAGTAAAAGGTGGAAAGAAACAAGCGACCTAACTCATATTTTCGCCATTTGCAACCTTAAAAGGTACCTCAAACGGATTGCGCGATTTAAATTCTAAAAATAAAAAAGCAAAATAAATAAACGACTTCGTTCAGACAGTTGTGCAAATAAATCGTGAAATTCCCGCCAAGACTTTCGAATCGTCGTCGATCTGGATCTTAACGAACCAAGAAAGATTCCATTCATCTGATGCTCGAAGGTATGTGCCAAAACATATTTCGAAGTTCGATAGATTCTTCCATACATTTTTTTTTTGCTTTTTTCCGTTGTTTTTTTTCTCTTAATACAGTATCACAGCTTGTGATTTGGTTTCGCGAATACTTTTATTCTAGTCCCCTAAATTTTTGCGCGCAAAATCTTCACCTTCGAGTGATTTGATTTGGAAACCTCATTGGACTTGGCGAACAGGGGAAGGGGCGTTCAATGCAAATTATACCAAAATCTTAAATTGATGTGTAAAATTTAAGGGTCAGATGAAATGGTTTGTAAAATACTTCAACTTAAAAGGCTTCGCTTGCCCATTTGCAAATTTCGATTGGCTTTGCGAAACTACATGAGTGGGTATAAGTGTTACATCTTTTAAATTTCCGTCTACTCCACTCCGACTACTTATATGAAATTTGATTTGAAGGATGCACTTGAGTTGAATAATACAAAAAATTAATTGAATAATCGACATATTCTGATGTGGACCATTTGCATTTTTGTGGTCAGCGATTTTTTCAAATGGAAGATGACTTTTTAAATAAGTCCTCATGCATTGAGATTACTTTTTTATACCATACTAGCAGACCCTACATTGCAGGCTTAAAGTTTTTTGTATAAATTTTAGAATGCCAAAAAACCATAAATAACTTAAAAACTTTTGGGGAAAAATGTTGTCTTTACAGGACCTTCCGTTAGAGTTATTGAAACTGAAACGCCGGATTCGTAATCAGCGACCCTGAAAACCTCCCAAAGCCAGTTTTTGGGAGAGAAATTGGAAAAATGATATTTGCGTTAACCTTACAGGACCTTCCATTTCGAATTTCGAGAATCTAACACCGGATTCGTGATCAGCGACCCCGAAAACCCCCTAATGCCATTTTTCCCCGGTAAAAATGGGAAAAAGGATATTTGCGTTATCCTTACAGGACCTTGTGTTTCGAATTTCAAATATCTAACATAGCTACAAACCTGATCCTGGCAACGCAGATCATTCTGCAAAAAACCGCGTAAAAATTTGTCCAGTAGTTTTTGAGTTTTGTAATCTCAAACAGACAGACAGACAAACAAACATCCATTTTTATACCCGTATGGTGAAACCAAACCCAAGCAACCAGATAAGGCATAATGACTTGGATTAGGGCGTGGTATCTTAAAATTGGTCGTTACGACCACACCAAGACCAGCGAATCCGCCTTATAAGGCGTGATGCCTTTCAAGGCTTTTGCAGTGGTCGTCAAGCGGTCCGAGTGACCTAAATATATGCCCTGATAGTCTTAATGTTCGAATTCCTTGTTTTGGCTTTCATGGTCGTAGTGTCCTCCAGACGCCTTCATAGTCGTCCTGCCTTATAAGACCAACCTTCCACCTTTCGTCCACGAAATGTCTTATAGGGCATAATGCCTTTGAGAACACTCCAATGCCCTATTTGAGAATGCTTCGAGCATGCGCAGATGAATATCTGCTTCGAGTTTATTTCTAGCATACTTCGAATTAGCTTCTAGCATTCACGGCGCGAGCCGCCATGACGTTCATCGAAATGGAAAAAAAAAACATTTCTACTGAAAATTTAAAATCTGTTTTTAAAGCACAATATGGAAAAACATCGAATAAAAAGTAATTTTAGGTGTTTGGGTACACAGCATAACTTTATTTTTACAAGAATTTTATTGAAATCGAATAAAAAAGAAAATTCTTTGAATAAATAATTTTCAAATTATATCACTAAAATCGAGAATTGCTACGGCCCACGTAAATAGAGCTCCTGGCGAAACCACTTTCTACGTAAACTTTAAATCGCATGTGAATTGTGACAATAAAATCCACAAAAAACCTTAACATCACCGTATGAAATTATTTTGAACGTTTTTTTCCACAAAATATATCCATTAAACTTTATGATTCTTGTCTTATCTTTCTCTCCTCATGCGGCCTATAGAATAGAGAAAGACAAATAATGTCGCCAGATGAAATGTCAACAAAATATTTCGTCATGGTAAAACAAGGACCTTCCCCACTGTCGACGATAGGTCGACGATAGTTCGACCTAGAGTCGACAAAGTCGTGGGCCTTACGACCAATAGGGACGCCTTTGAAGACGAAGTGTCCACTTTACGACCTATAAGGTTACTTGGGAAGGGTATACTAACTTTGCCTTACCGTTTGTAACGCCAAGATCCCGTCATCACACCCAAAAATGAATTACACGAGTGTGTTTAGAATGATAAAAATAATTAATTTTTGCATGTCCGTCCGTCTGTCCGTCCGTCTGTCCGTCCGTCTGTCTGTCCGTCTGTGGCGCGGATTACGGGCGCACGGATTGAGCTACAGACTTGAAATTTTGCGCAGATCAGTTTTTCGTAAGATGCGAGGCTAAGTTCGTTAATGGGCAAAAATGGACCATTAGGGGGGAGTACCCCCCATACGAATGAAATCGTATTTTGAGAATATCTTAAAAACGGTGCATCTTATTAAAAAAGTGCAAGAACAAGAGTTGTTTAGGATACGATTCTACATAAAACTGCCATACATCAAAATTCGATTGGAAGAAGTTTTAAAAAAATCTTATTGGAAAGTTTGACTTCAAACTGAAATTTGGATATAACTGTTCGCCGTTCAATTAAATCACCATACGGGTTTTCAATAATTGCCAGATTGGCAATTATAGCTTTTGTTATGTTTATATATTAAGATGTGAAAATCATATCTACACGGTAAAAAAAATGTTATCCAATGCAAAATTCCAATCAAATAAATAGTATGGATAATAAATCTTTTTGAATTTATTTATGGGCCAATTTTTTGTTAACCCATTCGGTATTTTGATGCCATATGGCAACGCAGTTAAAAATTTGAATTGACTTCTTATTTATTTATTTTCAACACTCTATTCTCATTCAGTGCACCTTTAAGTGCATTTGTGACCCAATTTTGATTTTTTGAGTTAAAAGCTGGACTACAGTGGACGTATTTGTAAAAAATAAAAATTTTTTTTTTTTTGTTTTAAATGAATATTAATACCTTAAACATCATTAATTTGTATAGAGAGAATCTTTAACCCCCATAGAAAAAAACATGTACCGAACGGGTTAAAGTCTACAATTTTGATTGAATTCTAGACGTTAATATTAAAAGTATTTAAGTTCAATATGTAGGTATAATAAGAAATAATTAAAATATGAAGGCAAAAAATACTAAAATATTTTCAATAATTCGCATGTATTAAGTTCTAACCCAAAATTGTATTAAGATTTCTCCAATATATTTTTTGGGTTGAAAAATACTCCAGGATTTTTTGTCGTGTAAAGTATTTTGTTATACAATTATTTTTTATTGGAAAAAATGAATTTTTCAAAAAGTATGTCTATGTTTTAATTTATGATTTTTGCTGGAATTTGTTTTCATCTATTTTGTATAAGAAAATTCCAGTAAGGACTTCTTTTAGGAATAAACAGAATTTCGCGTTATAAAGTACACAGGGAAAAAACCTATGGGAACCGATTCACCAAAATTGCATCCTCCAGTCCCATATTTATAGGAAAAAACAGCATAGTGACCAAATATGGGAGCATTGCTATAAAAAAATTCTGACTGTTCCCAATATTTTTTAGGACACATTTTTTTGTGAATGATTATGGGAGAGATTACTGATTACTGTATATGTTAGACATGTTGCTACAAAAAATTGGGGAAAATTCCCTTTTGTAAGAGACTTAATATTAAAATGAAAGGAATGAATCCTATAAAACGTTGTAATGTCTCCATTGATTATTGGAGTCTTTACTATATAATGCGCAACATTCTCATTTGAAATGTGATTGTTTCCGATAATTATAGCACCAAGTCCTATCCGAATAGGATTGACTACTGTTTTTTTATTTGATTCTGTCCAATCTAAAGGGGACAGACAAAAATTATAGTTACCGAATAGGCGAGATAGGGAAGTTCAATGAGAATGATTCTATTCCATAATATAGCATTGTTTCTCACTCAGGATAGGAATGTCTCCAGTAAAAACTAGGAACGGGTTCGACTTGTGTTCCTCTCTCACCCCTATATACATAGTAATGATTCCACGAAAACCAGGACTAGTTGCAATATTTATAGAAGCCTTTGCTACAAAATGGTGTAACGTGTCCTATAATCGCTTTCCCATATTTTATAGGAGCGTTTCCTATGCGGATTTTTTTCCGTGAACGATGGTGCAAAATGCGTTTTGTGTCATAAAATAAATAAATAATAAATAATGTAAAACCAACCAACTGAAATTTTTTTTTTAATTTCAAAAATGTAATTACACAGTTACCATTTTTTTACAAGCTTTAAGAAATGGTAAATTACGATTGTTTTTTAGACAATGAAATATCTTTCAACTCTTTCAAGTCTTTTAGAAACTTAATTTTTTTCAAAAAAATTTGAAAACCATTCGAGATACGTAAAACTGTGGAAAATTTTATTTTCTTTAAAGTTTTATATTCATTTTTTCCCAAAGGCTCATAGTTTTAAAAAGATTTTTAAAAACCGTATTTTTTCAAAAAATGTGTGGGAGTACCCGTTATAGATAACGTTACTTGACCAAAATTTGACAGATATCCTCATAATTTTGCCTGAAACGGATTTCGTACTGATCAGGAAGTTTCTATCCACCCTGTTCTCGAGTTAGTCTCCGTCATGAATACAATATTTTCCCTGTATAGTAAAGTAATAATAGTGTTCAATTGATATTGAGATATATTCGTGAATGAACGTCTTTTTCGATTTGTTTGGATGACTATATAATTTGCTGCCATCGTCATCATCAGCCTCAAGATGCATCAATTCAATTAGATATTACTTTATATATTTAGAAATTTGAAAGTAAACATTATAGAATTTTGATACCGGACAATAAATCCTTATCTCTAAGCTCAAATCAGGTATGTGACTCAAATATTGCTTTATCCTCTTCACTCTGTTTTTTTTTTAAACTAAGAATTTAACCCCTTTTTAAAGAAATACAAAGCGTAGAAAAAATGTTTTGCCACAGGCCGAATAAAAAAGGGTAGCTTTGAAAAATAGTCATCTACTGAATTGGTGAAAAAATGTTTGGACTACAAGTATATAATCAAAAAAAATGACAAACTGTCCCGTTTGGGAACAAGTTTTTCACATCGATGA
The DNA here is from genome assembly GCA_964034945.1 of Chrysopilus asiliformis. Classification (NCBI taxonomy): domain Eukaryota; kingdom Metazoa; phylum Arthropoda; class Insecta; order Diptera; family Rhagionidae; genus Chrysopilus; species Chrysopilus asiliformis. Next base: position 44,697,683 of record OZ035963.1, on the reverse strand, counting down.
ACATTAGACAATTTTTCATCCATTACGAAGAGGAAGCAGCGTGCATAACTAAACGAACAGAGCGTCATTTTCGGTAAAATATTTCGAAGACGAAACTTTGAAACATCAGCCCTAAGTAGCGAAGTCTTGTGTAGCAAAAACTAAGGAATGATCGAATAGGTTGTCTTATGTGGCAACAAATCAAAATCGGATGAAAAAAAAATTGAAAACAGGTTCAAAACGGCACAGGACTTGAAAGAGAGGTGTAAAATTGGATTATTTAAAGCAGGGTAATCGCTCTGTGGTTATTGTAAAATATATTTTCCAAGAAAAAATTTAAGCAATATCATTATATATTTGTGCCAAATGACCCATACTGACCAAATAACACACAGCGTTTCGATCGTAAATTTTCAAATACTTTAGTAGTTTCGAGTGTTTTTATTACTTCGGAGATTAGTGTACATCGTTGAAGTTTCTTATTTTCAGACTTTGGCAGTTTGCTAAAGAGTAAAAATAATAGAGACGAAAATCTGATTTTATTAATAGGTCTGTTCGATATAAGTCCTGGACTTACTCCGAATATTTTCACTTTACGCGGATTTTCTTACTCTGAATTTGTTTTTATCGAACAACTTGGAGTAAGTTCAGAGTAAGTCACGTTTGAACTGTCGTTTAATATATTAAATGTATTTCATGAAACCTGTTTTGTAAACTTACGCTCAACTTGGTATACTCGAAATTCTCCGTCATGATTTTCAACATATAAATTTTCATAATTACACATTTTATAAATTTTTCTTAACTTCCAAACACTGTAAAAGAGAGGTTATATCCAGTGTTGGGGTTATCTAGATAATCATCTAGATAAAAAAAAATGTTATCTTTATCTTATCTAGATAACACCCCAAAAAAGTTATCTTTATCTTATCTAGATAAAGGAAAATCCCATTTATCTAGAGATAATCGTTACCACCGAAAATCAAAAAATTAAATCTGAAAAAATGCTGAAACGAAATTGTTTTCTGCATACTTTTGAAAACCTAAAAGCTTTTTTTAGGAACAGTTTTATACTTGGCAACAATTTTTGTTTACGGACAAGGAAGCGAAGTGTCACTCTTTCCCTCGCCTCTCTTCTCTTGTCCATAAAAAAAAATTCTGCCAGTAACTGTTGCCAAGTGTAAACCGGGCTATGAACGAAATAAAAAATCATAACGTTATAAATTTCCTTACGTAGCAAAATTAAACTTATATTTCGTGACGTTATTTCGTTTTGTATCGATAAAAAACTTAATTTCGTTACGTTACGATAACGTTTCTTATCCGTTTTCTTTTATTATTATTTCGTTTCTTATTATATTTAAATTGGAAATCAAGAAAAGCAAAAAATTTTGTGCTATTTTTTTTAGTACGTAATTTTGAATTTTGTGCAATGTCAAAATAAATATTTATCTAAAAATTATCTAGATAATTTGGCTTTTTATCTTATCTTATCTATTATCTTTCATATTTTCATTATCTATTATCTTATCTAGATAAACATTACGAGCATTTATCTTTATCTTTATCTAGATAAAAAAATAATTATCTGGCCCCAACACTGGTTATATCTGACAAATATCAGCTGTCAAAAGTTTACTCCAGCTAAAAGCAAGAGTAAGTCCAGGACTGAAAAGATGAGTCCTGGACTTACACTTTTCTGTTCGATATGTGTTCGGAGTAAGTCCAGGACTCATATCGAACAGAAAAGAGTAAAAAATTTTACTCCGAGCAAGTCCAGGACTCATATCGAACAGACCTAATATTATAAAAGAAAGTCAGTTTCTTTTGTGACCGTATTTTTCAAAAACTATTGAACCAATTTTAATAAAACCTTACAGTTAGATTCAAAGTCTCGTTAAAATTATTATAGGCTATGCTGTTTTTCAAATTTTCCCTTTCTTCTTACCCGTCTCCTAATATACTATACACTGCTGAACGGATTTGGCCCCGGTGGTCTTCTGGAAGATAATCTCTCACTAACATCTACCGTCTCTCCTCTTTGTAAACTTCCTCACTAGCTATCTCCTGGAAGTCTGAAATGATTTGGATCCGGTTTTCATAATCAAAGCGGTCAGCCGTTTGGAAAATTTTTCGACGGGTTCTCTCACCTCCTTGTGAACCACCCTACCCGACATCTCCTGGCATTCTTGAGATATTTTGATCCGGTTTCCACCATTAAAGAGTCAGCTTTCGCACGCTTGTGTATTCCTTCCCTTCTCTGTAGGCATTTGGATCCGTGTTTACCATTAATTCTGAAGGCGTTTGGATCCCGTGTTCACCATTAATGAGGTCATCCTTCAAGGAAAAATATTGCCCACTGAACTCGACCCCAACCATTTACCTTGTTTTGAAAAGTCAGACCCGAAGCCGAAGGCTGAGTAAGTATTACTGCCGTAGGATGGGGTTGGACCGCAACGAAGTCAGGGCCGCGACCTTTACTATCATCTATTTTGAAATTACATTATAAGTAACATTATATTGTCGTGTTATTCGATTTTTACCAATATTGATAGTATATTTAACGCGAGGCCGTTGGAGAACGGAGATAGGGGCCACAGAAGGCCGATTTGTGGGAAGGGTGTGAACAGCGAAGACCGTAGTAAAAATTAAAGAGGAAGGCAAAAAATTACTCTGTTAACCAGAGTGATTATACTGAATCATTTCTGATTAATGCACTAAGTGCCGTTTGCACCAACAAAACTTAGCAACTTATGTACAACTTAAAAAATTTAAGTCGAAGAATTTCTACAGTTTAAGTAGGCTAACCATAACTTAATTTTTTAAGAATAATACGCGCAAACGGGCCTTAGAGAAATAATTCGTAATATCTATGAAAAACTTTATAAAGTCTATGAAAATTTAGGCGTGATTTGGAACCATTCTGGTGTGGTTTTATAGCCTATGACATAAAACTAATTTTTACTATTATCAAATTCAATTACTCTTGCATTACACTTTTCTGACGCTTACTTATACCAGGATACACTTCCATTTCACTTTGCTTTCAACCACATGTTCCAAGCGCTAAAACTTCCATTACTGCTAGTACCCATTCGAAAGTATATATACTAACCATGAAGTATTTTTAGTTGTGCGAATTATATCATAAAGGCAATTTTTTCCCATTTTTTTGAAAATTTCCTTAAAAATAATGTTTGTTCGGCATAAGCCTATGAAAAATCATCTTTGAATTCATGAATTTTTTTTTCATTAAAAATTTTTCAATGAAAAAAATATTACAGGATTTATGATCCCGTCTTAAAAATTATGAAATATTTTTTTCTAAAATGAATGAAGTTCTTAACAAACTAAATGATTTTTCTTGTGTTTTAAAGATTTTTTCCTAGTTTTAATGAAAAAGAGCGCGTCTTAAAAGTGATGAAGTGTTTTCATAGATTTGATGAACGAAATTTTTCTGAGTGTGGTTTTACTCAAAATAATGAAGCTTCTGATATTCAAGTTTTTTTGGGTCCCAGAAACATAGTACGTAATTTTTTTAGTACCAGAATATGATCTTCCCTCTTAGTGCAGAAACAAATTCCAATCAAACAATTTAACATCGAAAGTTTTCTCTTAATGCATACACAAATACTCAGCAAAACGTGCCGATTTTCAAAAAAGTCTAAATGATTCATAAAAAAAATTAACTGCACTTTGATTTTTAACCAAAATTCAAGAAATCCTTTCTTCATTTTTTTATTTCTTAAAAAATATAAAAAAAATTGTTATCAAAAACGAACAATTTTGTGCCGAAAATCGAACTGATGCAAATCTAAAATTTTGTTACCGAATTGTATTGTAAAAAATATTCTTAGATGTTAAATTTAACGTTGACGGGTTGTTGTTCAAAAAAATGCATTGAACTTATGAGAAACATCTTGTTCACAAACAAGAGCAATTTTACATATTCTATCTATCTATATTAAAAAAAAAAGAAATGTCTTTTCGAATCCGCCAATTTTAGGTTTTTTCAAGTCTTACGACATTTTATCATCAAAATTTCAGTAGCAGGTTCACACATTCGCATCATGTCATGTAATTCTGTTTGAAGAACTGAATGTTTTTTTTGCGATTTTCATGGAAAAGCTGCGTCATATCGAGAAAATTAAGAAGACAAAAAATATTAAGAATATGATTTTACATATCTCTTCCACACATCAAAATTCAATTGGACCACCTATACAAACATATTACTTTTTGTAAGTTTGCCGATAATAGCCGATAGTTGTTCAATATTTATAGGGAAAATATTTTTTTCGGTTCTCATCGAACATTCACGAATACATTTAGTTGATTGCAGTCTGTTTAGTAGCTTACGCGTCATAAAATCTCGTCAATAGCAACGTCCGTTTAATTTTTTAGTACTATTAATTCATAACAAAAATTATTTTCTGTTATTCTTTTTTATCATTTAATAGAATTCTAAGAAATACTGCTAAATATAATTGTCGAGCGATGTTTAAAATTTTTTTTAAATAAGTTTTTTAATATTTCTTTAATTTATCTACTCTTTATGTTTTTTAACATAATTTCGTTAAATATTTACCAGTATTTAAATTTGTTTTTCATAAAATGAAGTATTTTCTCGAAAATACAAACCTTTAAATCCCAATGATAACAGATTAAAAAAATATTCAACAAATTTGTCTAAGACTGTTTAAAATTTTCAGAAAACTGCACTTAGAATTAATTTCTCGAACACTAGGAAAGTTCCTGCTAAATCAAATAAATTATCGTTTTGTTAAATTCATTTTCGATACAGATTGGTCAAGATCACTGTTTGTGCGCTTCACTATTGAAATAATTTTATACGAGATTACGGAAGAATCACATTCGTGGAACTATCGATATTCAGACAAGAAATATTTTTATACCGCTCAGGTCGACACTCGACACCTGAATGACAGGATATTTCCACCGAAAGGTGGATGTGAGACTTCCCAGTGGGAATTAAATCTACATGTGTGTGCAATGTTTCCTTTGTGTGCTTCTTCAAGCCTAGGGGATAAATTCTATTTAATTTCGAGTGGATGGAATGGTGTTTTTCTCTTTCAAAATGCAAGCGTTTTATAAAAGAGAAAAAAATCCCTTAGGAAATTTACATGTTAACACATTTCGTGCTAAAACTAAAAAAATAAAAAATTTCACTTCTGGATAATGGATGATGTGAATAAAAAAATAGCTTTTGCTAAAACTGATGTTTTTTAGCTAATGCAGACTGCATACAGACTGCATTAGCTAAAAAACATCAGTTTTACCAAAAGCAATTTTTTTATTCACATCACCCAATGTTGCATGGAAATGTAGTGGCATATTATTAACCAGTAGCCTCTGGTAAATGTATGTGTATAGTTGGTTTTCGGAAATAGCTGTGAAATTACTGACAGGAAAAAAATAAAGTTTTTTTTCATTAAAACTAAAAAAAAATCTTTTGATTAGAAGCCAATTTATTTTTATTTTATTTTTTTTTTTCCAAGAGACAAAGTTTAAGAGTGGAGAAATTTTTATAAAGAGAGAATTTTCCCCATGTTAAAGGATGACACGTGAATTTATATGCATTCTAATCAGAATTCCCTGCAAACATTTAGTATCCCTTTCTCACTAACAAGCGTTGCGTCCCTTAAGAACTTTCCTTTCCAAATGCTTAATGTCCGATTATTAGATAGAGGCCACTTATTTCTCATTCATTTGGAACAAATGCGCTATATTCTATTGATAAGATCTTCCTTCGTCGTTTAAAAAGCGAAATTATTTATACATTTTTTATCTAGCTGAGTTTTTTGCGGCTTGTTCGACTGAACACCCGCCTGCAGCCTATCACGCTCCAAACTGATCTTTTTGGCTTCAGGTGACTGGTGTGTTTATCATTATTTCTTTTTTTTTGCTTAATATTTTCTACAAGAAATTTGTATTTTTTATTCTTGCAGGTGTATTTTTGTGTGTAGGTACGATAAGTTGGGTAAAAAAGACATTTTACAGTCAAAAGTACCTTGACCTCGTATTGGCTGAGTGAGTGAAAACACCTCAATTTCATTTGGTTTTGGAATTGTAAAAGACGAAAATTTTAGAAATGTTTTTTGATATTATTTTGATCAGATCCTCAGTTATCCGAATGATAATCATTCTGGTTCGCATACAATCATTATCGTCATCTAAGTTAATCCTTTCAAAACTAGTTAGTGCTATCAACGAAATGCAAACACCGAAAAAAAGTATTCATTGCAAAAGGGTTGGAAATCAGTACGGAGGACCACAAAAGGATACCAACGATAGCAAATGACAAACAACAAAAGTCGATTCGAGCGATTAAACAGTAAAAAAAAGTCCACATCCATTCATTTAGCAGGACTCAACCATAAGACTGATCTAAATGCACAATTCAAGACCAGTCATTTGTAAATATTCACAAAATCTCAACAACTAGAAAGTAATTAGAATAAAATACCGAGAGAAATTTTTATCCCATTTTGATTGACAGGATCAAACTCTCCTTTTATTCCTGGACGTGGTGGGCAATATGTGGAAATTTCATTTTCGAATAGCGTTTTGTGGGTTGAACTGAAATTTTGTCATTGATTGACAGTAAAATTAGTGCATTTTGATTTTATTTGTGGCAAAAAATAAACAAGCATAAAAAACGCGTTTTGTGAGTTTTCTGTCTGGTTCACTATGATAACTTTATTGTAGTTAAATATCCCTAAATAGTTATTGCATTCAATATTTGTATATTTTCAAATCCAAATTTAAAAAAAATGTATAAAATTTTTACCCACTTCCACTCATCCGATTGACTTGAAATTTGGCGCACGTATGTAAGTCCGATGACAATACAATATTTTCATTACTTCGTTCTTGTAAGAACAAGGGAAGGTCCTATAACAATAACGGGGTTATCCTGTTCTTGAAATTTTCCAGAAATCTGGGGGTTTTGGGATCGCTGAATCCGAGCCTGACGTTGAGGTAAGGATAACAGAAGGTCCTGTTAAGATGACGTGATTATCCTTTTCCTCAAATTTTTTGGAAAAAATGTCATCTGGTGGTTTTTGGGATCGCTGAATCTGATTCTGGAGTTAAAAAGTCCGTAAAAATGTCTCAGAGGCATTAAGGATATATATTCGAAGACTAAAAAGTATAGACAAGCGTGGCGATACGCAGACGTCATTTTGGATTTTTAGTCATACAAATAAAATACAGAATGACTAAAAAAGAAAAAATTTAAAAAAATATTTGAAAAAGTTTAAAAAAAATGTAACATGTATATCTAATATAATTTAATAAAGCTTTCATTGTACAGTAAAATCCCGATAATTCGTACCCCGATAATTCGTATATCCCGCTAATTCGTATGAATTTGCTGGTCCCTTGAAAAAAATTCCGATAATTCGTACCCCGATAATTCGTATATCCCGCTAATTCGTATGAATTTGCTGGTCCCTTGAAATACGAATTATCGGGATTCTACTGTATTTTATTAATTACAAAACAAAAAGCCACACTCAGAAAAATGTCCAGGTCAACTTTTTGTCAGGTTAACTGTGACCTTACAGAGGTGTCTGTAAGCCAGCTAGCGGTCAGAGTTAACCTATCTAAGGTCAACTCGTGCAGCTCCCAATGCCCTACTTCACCTGCTGGTGGCTTAATTTCAGAATTTCTCCGACCACAGGTCAACTCAACTCAACTCAACTCAACAGGTCAGGTCAACTTGCCCACATGCAGGCGAACGCGCGCCTGCCCGAGGCCAATTACGCCGTATGTAGGTCGTCGAGTTAGCCTTCATTTTTCTGAGTGCAAAATGCTTTAAAATTTGGCTAAAGTTTTTATCATTATACTAGGTAACAGAGTCTTTTGCCATTATTTTATGAATGCACAGAAAAAAATAATTTTGTATTATTTACAAAATGGGTTTAACAAAAAAAAAATCGTAAATATTACTGAAGTTTTGTATATACTTCGTAATATTAACAAATATTTTTTCGTATAGTTACTAAAATTTGTTAATATTACGAAGTAATACAAAACTTCAGTAATATTTACGAATTTTTTTTTGTTAAACCCATTATTTTTTTCTGTGTGGTTATTCTGATTACTAATCTGAATACGTCAGAAAAATAATGGAATGTTTCCATCAATTTTGATTTTTGTAAAATCTAAATTTTTATTTTTTCACTGTTAAACACAAAAATATTTTCAATTTCAGATTCCACACGATTTTGTTAATTTTAACCTCAAAAGAGCAATTCAAATCTCCCCACGTTTTACAGATTACAAAATTGCTTGTGTGATATAAATTGAAAACAGTCTGTTCGGTTGAAGAATATTAGGAGAGCTTAGGTTAAATTTGAACCGAATTACTTGACTCCTCAGCTGATGGGATGCTTTTTGATGGACTTTTGTTGGAGCAGGACCTCCGACAAACAGCTATGCCAAATTTCCAGCTGATTGGTTCGGTAGTTTTCCTGCGAAAGAGTAACATTCAAGAAAAAAAGAGGCGAATTCAGTCTTCCCACTTCCCTAACTCGCTTACTTCTCAGACTACTTTTCAATAGGTCTACGTTAAAGATGGACTCCGATGAACATCTGTGATTTACCTGAATCGGCTCGGTAGTTTTCCAGCTAAAGAGTAACATGGATGAAAAACTAAGCTTCGGATTCATTTTACCTCCTCCCCTTATTCTCCCCACCGTCTGAGCTACTTTTTTTAAGGCATATGTCGAAACCAGTCCTACAGCGAACATCCACGCCAAATTTCAGGTCAATCGGTTCAGCCGTTTTCACGTGAGAGAGCAACAAACAGACAGACAAACACCAAATCATTTTTATATATTAGTATGATGATTTTCTCAAAACCTGTCAAAAATTATGATTTATATTTATGAATAAGGTTCATTGGTCACCATTTCCGTAAAACAAATATGAACGGGATTCATGGTTTTTAACTCTTGACCGATGCCAGTCCTGCTTTGGGACATCTTCTTAGCACCAATCAAGGGAGACTTATCAGTTAAATCCCAAAGGACTTGCTTTGTTTGCAATAGGATCAAATCAATCCAACAAACAAAATGAAACCTCATTCGCACATTAAGAATGTTTACAAAACTTTAAAACAACTGGCTTGAACAAGAATTTAATATTCTAGCTAGTTGTCAGTTGGTAAAATTGTCAAAGATTAAGATGGTCATATTGTCCGGTTTGGGAATATGTTTTGAACTTGGATTCCGAACCGATAAGAATGAGGTTGTATATATATTTACATAACTATATAAGCATAATCATTGTCCATATGGCTAGGTTGACCATCATTTGCATATTTAATTTAAGGTAAGATGAAAAAAGGATAAATTTTTATATTTTTTAAAAAGGAATAAAACCTCTGGCTATTGTCGACATGTCCTGTTTGAGAATAATAAACTTTAAATTGTACAGAAGAGGGCTTGAGCAATGTCTCTTAATGTTTTTTTTTCTTGAGTTTTCATTCATTAAATATTCATGAGATGAAATAATGGCCGTTGAGTTTAATATAATTAGCTTGTCATGTCATGTGGGAAAATCAGCAGTGTAAGTTTCTTTATCACCTTTTCGCTATATGAATTTTGCTAGGATTCAAAATGAAAAAAATGTTTAAAAAATTTCAAATAAGAAAAACAATTTGCCTTCGTGATTTTTCCTCGAGCATTGCCGCGGACTTTTTACACAAAAAAATCGATTTTATTCCATGCAATGTGCAGGCGTTTTCCAATTTCATAGAATGATTTGCATTATCCAGCAAAATCAACAATGTATAAGAAAAGTTGCTCTGATTTTGCGATAATTCTTTCAGGGGTTGATTTTATGTTTATGCAATATACTCTAACAATAAACTGTAGCATTGGATTTTTCAATACTTTACGGTTTTAGTCAGCATGACTATGAATTTAAATATCGGAACTCAGTAATTTTTGGGTAACGCCAATTTCACTGCTGGTGGTCCCCGTTCTCAAACATAAGTAAATCCCAAAACAAACAAAACATTGTCCTGTCGCGCCAGTCATATCAAAATATCATGTTAATTGTGTAAAGAAAAAAATGATGGCCACCGGCCAATTCGACAGGAGCTCGTCAACCGCGAAACAAAAAACGATCTAGGTCGCGAGGGTCAGCGGCTAATACTCTGCTTTAATTCCGCGCACGCGCGATGTCCTGAATGCATATCCTTTTTTTTCAAACTTTTGTTATGCAATACGTCGAAAAAGCGTAACCCACGAGAAGACACGTTGGCTAGCTGTGCAACAAAAAGGGACACGCTTTAAACACAACGATAATGGACTGTGCAAGTTAGATGGGTCGCACAACCAAGGAATTCTTGCAAACTAGGATAGTTCCACCCGATGTCAAAATACTACCGGACCGTGCATAGATGATATTTCCCTTGGCCATGTCATTAAGGCTATGAACAATTGAAGCAAATTTATGACTTTGATGTAATGCGCTTCAAATGAATATACACAGGAGGATTCAACGCAAGACTGTAGATGAAATGAAAGGGTCAGTTCGGATCACTGCGCGTGCATTTCACCCTTGGAACTTATGGAAAATTATCGCGATCATGGATCGATTTATAAATTTCTGATTTATGACCTAAGCATCATCATGTCGAAGCTCAATAATGATTCCGATAAAACTAATTTGAATTAAGTTCAGTCATTCCTTATAATCATTGCTTAATGAAAGTTCGTTATGATAATAGTCCTGTAAATAACAGAGAAGATATGTAATATTTAAAAAAAATCGATATCCTAGCAAAGGATCATTATAAATTCCAGTAAATGGGGTTGAACTGATGTTTATGAATAATTAAGATGAGATACGATCTAACTAATGTTCAACATAATTTTTTATTCTTTTTATGTTCGATGTTATTCATTTCAAATTTATGTGCCATTAGCTAAATCCTGCCTTACCCAAAAAATTAAGCAGAAACGGGCCCCTTGACGTTTATAAGTCAAGATGTCCTTAGTTTAGAGAAGATGGTTTTCTTCCGGCATTTCCTACACAAGAGCCAAGCCATCGAAAATAAAATTTAAAAAAATTCTTAAATGCAAACGTCTTTGAGTTGTGACATCAGCTGTCAGAAATGCAGCGATTTTCAAAAGGGGTAAAGAAATTTATATCTATAAGACTGCGTATGTCGAACAAAAAAAAGCCTTGATAAGTTTTTTTCTTTATTACAATATAGCCGGAGAGTTTATGAAATAAGATAAGATACAAAAACGAAGTTGTCACCCAGACGTTAGACACCCAAATCTGAAAAACTAAATGATTAGATACAGAAAGGCGAGCAAAAACTATCAAACGATTTTTATGGTAGAGGTTTTTTCAAGTTTTGTAACTGTTTTCTTATAATAAATTTTAGTTTTGCATTTCCTTATTCTGAATAAGGATACTTTTTCCTTTCCCCGATATTAAATGAAATCCTTTGTGACAATTACGCACCATTTTTAACATCATGATGTTGTGTTTCTCGATTTGATTTCATGATTCCGATGACATTTGATTTGACATGTTGTACTACAGGAATGATGCTTTGTTTTCGAATATATTTCTTATTGTTGAAACAACAAAAGGCACAAATATAAGTATAATGATAGCGTTGTTTATTCCTGCCTCAGAAATAAGAAACTTGTTGAGATTTTTTACGTTAAAAGTTTTTTCCACTGACTCAAAAATCGAAATCCTAGATACAATGTATGACATTTTACGCAATGGTAGTAGGCAAATGGCAAAAGTATCGAAAAACTTTGTTTACCGCAAATATTGAATGCAAAAAAAATTGATTTAAGAATTTTTCGATTTACACTACATCTACGAAAAAAGTCGTACTTTATATTTCACCCGGAAAACTTTTTTCTACAAACTACGACGGTTGACTTGATTAAGATTTTTTGCGATTTTCTCAAAAACGGTTTGGTGCTTTGAATTGGGTTCAATGGGACGGTAACAGCTTTAGAATGCAAGAAACCGCGTCAAAATTGGTTAAGGTTTTCTGGTAGAAGTAGATCTCACAAATTCCGTTACATATACGAACAAATACACACACATACATCGAACTGAGTCTATTGGTCCCGGGGACGTGATGATTTCGGTTTTTGAGTTGATTTTAATACCTCTCTTATATGTAAGAAACGTAAAAATATTTCGCCTGCGGCGCAATTTTGGTTGGTGTTATTTTCACATTGGCAATTATAGCTTTTATGTTCATATATACAGATTTAGGTTTGACCTAAATCAAATAAATTTAACGATAATAATAGTTGTCTATATTTATTTAACAATATCAGTTTGATTGAACATTTTAATGAAAACCATGAAAACCTATTTTTTTTGAATTTATGGCTAAAACATTTTAAAGTGGTTTTACCACAATTTTCAATAAAATAAATCATAAAAATCTTCTTTTTTTAGCCTCCTTCACCTAATTCCCCCTTAAACTAGATTTTCCAAATCGAAAGCTAGACAGTTGCTGAACCTGGTTTTGCAATGTTCGATTACCCAATTTTCTTTCCGATTGGTATTACAAAAAAGGGCATTTTTTTAAACATTGTAGACTTTCACTTTATGAATCCCTTTATTGCTTGTCTTTAAGCCTTCAAGCTAAATAAATATTTTCTAATTTTTTATCATGCGACAATAATTTAGAGATTAGGAATCCTTTTGCGAAAGTAGAATCCTTTCGATTAGGTATCTCAGGTAGCTAAAAAAATCGAAGGACTAAAAGTGTCACATGGCCATGGAAAATGTGGCAATCTAAACATTTTGCCTGCTACACCTTCAAAGAATAAGGAATACGATACGTGACGATTTACTGATCTATTCAGTGGAAAATTCATTTTGTTGATCGATTATGATTTGCTTCAATAGGAAAGCAAATCTTATGAGGTCCCTTTTTGCAAGTTTCTTGAGAAAGTGCCTGCCTCTAAGATCCTTATGTCACTTCGTGCTTGATAGAAGCAAATAAATTTAAAATGTGTGACGTTCAAAGGGGGAGATCAATTTCCAACAATGAAATTGGCAGATGATAAAAATCGAGTGAACCTTTCTTATTTCGAATCAGAATCACAAAATGTCCTCCAGCATTAGTTCAAACTCTCGCTTTAACATAAGACAGCCAGGTGTTATAATGAAATAATTTTCGCCGAGCATTTGAGCGTTTTCTTTCAAAGTCTTCTTTTAATTGTAAGTGGATTCTTGCCTTAGAAAGTTTTTTTTTTGATAATTCTATGAACTCTCCAAAATGTAAACTTTTTGTTCGATGATGTCTGCGGTGCCTCAGGCGAATAAATAAAATGATTTATTTACTCATTCATACAGGTAAAATTCAAAGGAGTAGCTCAGGACATGATAGGAAATTATGATCCTGCGAAACATTATCATTTGATCATCTTTTGTAATTTATTCGTAATGATATGACGACTTCATCGATATCACATCGATCAACGATTTTCCTTTCAGACATTTATAATGGATTTTATTTGTTTTCCGCACAAAAGAATAGCAAAACCCTTTGATTCGCACATATGCTTTTTTTACAATTTACATTTATATGCTCAAATGTTAATATCAAAAAAAGGTCGCATGAGACTCAGATTTTTTAGAATATCTCAATTTTGTAAAGCTTTTATTTAGCTTGCTTTCTTATTTTTTGTGTATCTGATTGTCTGCCTGTTTGTCAAGGTCAAATCTTGCAATCTACATAATTTTGACCCACTTCCACTCATCCGATTGACTTGAAATTTCGTACACATATGTTTCGTACACAAGTGTTGACTAGTAATTTGGATATGCTTACTTTTCTTCCATTGTGTCTTACGAAACTGAAAGTAGCCTTGATTTTAATTTTCATATCATGATACATGCATATCTCCCTTCAAGTTTTTCTCTTGAACCATGTGAGTACTCAGAAGTAGAAAAGGTTATGGATAGTTTGGATATCAATGACCTCCCGAATACGTGCCACCAAGCAAAGCCGCAGCGGACATTTGAACGACGTTATATTCCATACTTTTTGCAAGATTTGATCCTGACAGATAAAGCCACAGTCAGATACGAACGAGAAATAAAAGCTTTTTTAAAATGATAGAGCATAACGAGGCTGGTTTGGCCGTAACGACAGCGTTTTAACCGGTAGGAATGACGCTGCGTCACCAGCTACAACGGGTTGCACTTAAGGACGGCGCTTTGGCCAATACTGGCTGTGTAACTTCTTCCAAAGTAGAATAAATTAGAATAAATTCTAATTTGTCCCAATTCACACGACAAGTTTTTTGATTCATCAATCACGGCTATTCTCTTTTAAACATCCACGAATCATTCACGGCCATTTACACGATGAATGTTTTGACGTGCGTCTTTTTGACGTTTATGAAAGTTTTTGTCGTAAATGAACATGAGCGAATAAGAATGAGAGCAAAAGGGAATAGAGAAAACGGACTTGCAATAACTTTTGGTGAATCAAAAGTTGGTGATTGACCAACTTTTCGCCCTTCCTACATCTCGCCCTTCTTGCCATCGTTTGGCCGAGACGTGAATCAAAAAACTTATCGTGTGAATCCGGACTTTGCTTGGAGTATTGCTTCGCCTTTTATAGGCACTCTAGCGGTTGTGTACCGTGTGTTGGGTTTTTAGGTATTTCTGACAACTGTCAGATTAAGCCTTACAAATGTTTTATTTTTATATTTGGCGCGAGTTTAAATTTTATGTTTATTTTTTGATTGTTTACATCGTGAATAAATTTAATTTAATTCGTGAATTTAATTAAATCGGCTAATTTTATTGTTTTATTTACGTATACGATTTAGTGTGATTTGCTGATGGAAAATGTACTTTGGTCCGAGTTTTGTCGTGTTTGGTAAGTAGCTTCGCTTATGTCTTGTTTACATATTTATCTTGATTTCAAATAATTGTTTATACAAATTCGGTAGAAGTCATCGGCGCGTTTCACCTATTTAATTCAGATTGAGATGTCAACGAATTTCTGGAGAATTTGTTTGTTTTGTACATAAGAAAATATTTGTTAGCCTGAAACGTGAATGTTTCGGGCCTATGAGAAAACCACTGAATATTTTTAACACAAAAACCAATTTATTCTTATAAACTAACCAAATAAGGAAAATTCTGGAATACCCAATACCCAAAAGAGTTTTGTGCATTTCCGGTCTACTCGTTTGAGTGTAGCGGGCGTAAATGGGTTAACTAGGGCTGCAGCAAAAATTCGGTTACTACTCGTCCTATTTGGCCGAATACCGAATATCAGTTATCTAAAGGGTGGTTAAATTTTAAGGGCCGATGTTGAATGTGAACCACACCTAAACGTCAAGTTTTTTTCTGCATTTCATTTGACATTTCTCAATTTCAGACTAACTCAATTTGAACCATGGAAAGATACACAATCGAGCAACGCGTTAAAGTTATTCAGGCTTATTATGAAAATGGGCGTTCAAATCAAAATGCATATCGTATATATGAGGTTCTATGCCGTTAATGTGCCGAATTATCTCATCCTTTAGCTCTTGAATTGTTGCTGGCTTATCGACGTACACCTTTTCTTTCAAATAACCCCAAAGAAAGAAGTCCAACGGTGTCAAATCACATGATCTTGGCGGCCAATTGACATCGCCACCACGTGAGATAACACGGCCATTAAATTTGTCGCGCAAAAGAGCGATTGTTTCGGTAGCTGTGTGGCAAGTGGCACCGTCCTGTTGAAACCACATATCGTCCACATCCATATCTTCCAATTCGGGCCATAACAAGTTCGTTATCATCTCACGATAGCGAACACCATTCACAGTAACTGCCTGACCGGCCTCATTTTGGAAAAAATACGGCCCGATGATGCCGCCAGCCCATAAACCGCACCAAACAGTCACTCTTTGTGGGTGCATTGGTTTTTCGACAATCACTCTTGGATTATCATTCGCCCAAATGCGGCTGTTCTGCTTATTGACGAATCCACTGAGATGAAAATGTGCCTCATCACTGAAGATGATTTTCTTCGAAAATTTTCATAATAAGCCTGAATAACTTTAACGCGTTGCTCGATTGTGTATCTTTCCATGGTTCAAATTGAGTTAGTCTGAAATTGAGAAATGTCAAATGAAATGCAGAAAAAAACTTGACGTTTAGGTGTGGTTCACATTCAACATCGGCCCTTAAAATTTAACCACCCTTTATTTGGCTGAATATCAGTTCTAATGGGCAAAATTAGACCATTCGTTGGCCCCTGCCCCATACAAACGAAGCCGTTTTTTACAATTTTCTAGAAAATTGTGAGTCGTATTGAAAAATTTATTGAGGTAAACGTGTTTAGAACAGGATTCTACATAACTTATGCATATATCAAAATCCAGTTGGACCACTCCTTCCTCCCCCATACAAATAGAATACTCTTTTTCTATTTTCTCGAAACTTGTGCACGGTATCGAAAAATTTATAAAAACAAAATGTGTTTAGAATATAATTTAATCCCTTTCGCATCTCCCACATAAATGATTTTTTTCATGAAAATTTTGTCTGCATTTTGACTATTGGCGCCTGGCAAGTGTAGCTTTTCTCATGTTTAAATAAAAATTATGTCTGTATTTTCTTCTTGTCTGGCTTTTCTGGGACTAGTTTGTCTTTTGATTTTGTAAATTCTCACATGCTTCTATTACTCTTAACCACAAAATATTATTTTGCTAGAACCGCAACTGCTTTTTTCTTACGGGAAACATTTATATCAGTTTTTATGCAAATCTTGGCCCTCGGCTTAGACGAAAAACTGACATTCGGTCGGACTCTAATGACAATTCAAAAAAAAAAAACTTTTCTATTATTTTCAAAAAATGCACACAAATAGAATGTTTGGGGTCATAAAATGACCCACGTGTATTTCTCCTTATAATGCATACAAAACAATCGCTCCACTGTCCAAAAGAAATTTGAATTCTCAGAATTTTTAATAACGAAAACTTTGGTTTAAATTTCTTTGGGCCATGAAATGACCCGAACAAAATAGAAGGGATAAACAAATTAAAAAAAAAGTTTTTTTTTACAAAAAACTGCTATTTAACAAAATGTACTGAAAAAATATAAAATAATTTCAGAAATGCGAGATTAATGTGCGAGATAAATATTTAATTTATTTTATTTTGCATGCTTTTATCTTGCTTTTATTTCCGATACACAGGGTCCAAAACGTTGTTTTTTCCTTTTTAGTCATTTCGTAAATCCAAATTTTCTTTCCCATTTCCTCACGCTTGTTTATACTTTTTAACCATCGATTATATATTCTTGCTTTTGAGATATCTTTACGACCGGCGGACTTTATGATAATAGAATCGGATTCACCGGCCCCAAAAACCACCAAATGAGATTTTTTTTCGGAAAATTTGAGGAAGTGAAGCATATACCGAATATTCCATGTTCGATTTTTGGCCGAATACACTATTCGTTGCATTCTTGCAAAATTAAAAAAGAAACGTAAAAATAAATAAACCAATCATTAATAACGATTAGTTGCAATTTGACCTTATTATGTATCTTTACAATGAATGTATTAACTTGCTTCTAAAAAAAATCAAATAATAAATACAAAAAAGATTTTATATATAAAAAATATTTGATAAAGAAAAAAACATTTCCTTCGAGCCGGATTTGAACCAGCGACCTATGGATTACTGCCACTTTGTTCGAACATCTACAGTCCACCGCTCTACCAACTGAGCTATCGAAGGCACATACTGAGTGATTTTCCAAATACCAACTTTTACCTAGGCATTGTATTATTAAAGTTGAACATGTTGAAGTGACTTCAAACTAGAGTCCAACCGAAAGCCAATTTATGGCAGAAGCTTTTCCTTAACCTTTGATCGAAGTCGAAGCCGAAGGTTTGCGTAAAAGTTCAAATAAATGTTTACCATAAGGGAAAGCATTTGCGGTTCTATTCAAATAATTTCTTTAAAAATAATAGAAACATTAAAAATAATGGAAACATTTGAAAATTTAATAAACTAAAGCACAAACAATTCCCTTGAGTTATAAGAGAAATTTTTTAAAAACAGTTGTTTTGGAAAAAATTTAAAAATTTAATTCCAATACCACTTTTAATATCTAACAAAAAAGAAGGTGTCTGCCAGAAGACATGGATATGCCTACAACGATCGCCAATAGATATTTAAGTAAGAAATTTTAGTGAAAAGGTAATTAAGGAAACAAATTGTTATTTAAAAATAATTTTATTTATAATTGGTTTATGATAAGAGAAGTATCAAATAAATATACATACAGTGCAACGTCATTTTGATAAATAATTTTTATTGAACTGAAACTACTTGGACTGTAAATTTTCAGATTTATATTCCCGTTAAAAATAAAAAAAAACGTCATCCTTCGAGCCGGATTTGAACCAGCGACCTATGGATTACTGCAACTTTCTTCCAACTATTCTACAGTCCACCGCTCTACCAACTGAGCTATCGAAGGAACTTTCCGCTTCAGTGCTAAAATGCCAATTTCAGGTTTATGCTTGCTTGCGAAATCAATTCATTGTCAAAATTGATTTTAAATAAGAATGAAAATTGTGCAATTTAAATATTTGGTTGTCGTCTAATTTTACAAATGAAAAAAAAGATCACACATTTAATTTCAAAACATTTTAATTAAAGGCATTAGAAGATTTGAAAATTGTATTAATAAAAGAAATCTTTTAAGAGCGATTAAAATATTTAATTTTTCCAGTAGTTTCCCTACAATTAGAAGAGTTTTAAAGAAATCCCATTTCTTAAGTTTTGAACTTTTAGCAACTAAATTATGAAAATAAAACTTAAAACTACTAAAAATCAACTTAAATGATGAAAATGTTTCAATAAAAATAAGTGTACCAAAAACTATTAATCAGTAGGAACTGATTTGCTAATAAATAAGCACTATATTTATTTAGTTTTGAACGATTCAACGTGTTCAACTTTAATATTACAATACCTAGGTAAAAGTTGGCATTTGGGAAATCAATTGACATGTGCCTTCGATAGCTCAGTTGGTAGAGCGGTGGACTGTAGATGTTCAAACAAAAATGGCAGTAATCCATAGGTCGCTGGTTCAAATCCGGCTCGAAGGAGAGGGCTTTTTTTTATTTTTTTTTATTTTTTTTTAAATTTTTTTTTGTTTAATCGTTTTTTACCCCTGCACAGAGAATATACAGTAGGAACTCGGTATATCGGTATAGCTAACACAGTGAACACAGAAATTTTTGTGATTCTGTGTCAGATATTCCCATAGACAGAATTGTAGAAACCAAAAGAAATTTGTCCAAAAGAAACTTGCTCAATATTTTCATCCAAAATAAAGAATCAATAAATTAAAAACGACTTTTTGCCATTTTAACTGTATTACAGTGCATCCATACTGGACCTTGCAATTGTACCCATACGGTTTCAGTTCACCAAAATTCATCGTTTCTCCTTACTTTAAACTTCCTTCCCTTGTCTCTTTTGATCCATTGAACTGCTTTCGATCTCGTTTTCGTCATTCGGTTGGAAATACACCATACCCTTAGACCCCCTTTGCGTTCATCTTTTGATTCACTGAACCGATTTCGTTTTCGACAGTCAGCTGGTGAGTGAAATTACTCGAAAAAAAAAATTGTTGATCTAAGAATACATTATAATAACTGCTGTCAAAAAAATTTGAAATTCAGTCAGAAATAAAAAGTTTTTTTTCACTATTATCTTTTAAAAAGTTTTTACTCTTTAAACAAAATTAAACATTTTGGAAAACCCTCGACTAAAGAAAAGTAATTAAAAAATTGCAAAACAATTGAATAACAAAACTCCTTTAAAAAGGATCAAACAATATGATCATTGGAGTAAATTTAAAATTGGTGTACGTCGAAAAAGTCTATTTGTCGGTGGATTACTGTCGCGAGGCTGTCCTGTAACGTTTCTTGTAAAAGGCGCAGGTATTTTCTGCACAACCGACTGAAACCGAATATTAACCCTTTCACGGACACCACTTTTTAGAATGCGATACATTTCTACTATTTATTAATTTACTATCAGCCATAGAGAGCAGTTCCAATAGACTATACAAATTAAAGTTAAAATGCATTGGTTTGGAGAATCAATTTCGTTAGCTAAAATTTTAAAAATAAACTTAATTATTTCTCGTCTTTTTCAAAGTGATTGCAAATTGAGTAATAAACATAACAAAAGCTATAATTGCCAATCTGGCAATCATTGGAGACCCGTATGGTGATATTCGTATCAAAATTCGAACAGTTGTACCAAAATTCCACTTTGAAGTCAAACTTTCCAATAAGATTTTTTAAAATTTATTCCACTCGGATTTTGATGTATGGAAGTTTTATGTAGAATCATATCCTAAATAACTTTTGTTCTTGGACTTTTTTGATATTTACAAAAAACGATTTCGGGTACCCCCCCTAATGGTCCATTTTTGCCCATTAACGAACTTAGCCTCGCATTTTACAAAAACCGGATCTGTGCGAAATTTCAAGTCTCTAGCTCAATCCGTGCGCCCGCAATACGCGCCACAGACGGACAGACAGACGGACAGACAGACGGACGGACATGCAAAAATTAATTATTTTTATTATTCTAAACACACTGGTGTAATTCATTTTTTTGTGTGATGACGGGATCTTGGCGTTACAAACGGTAAGGCAAAGTTAGTATACCCTTTGGTTTTACCATACCGGTATAAAAAGCGTTCATCATACGGTGGAAGGTTATAATGATCTCTCCGTCTCAATGCAAATCTTACAAATCTTTTCAGAACAGACTCAAGTCTACAAACATGACTGATACAAAAAGGTGACCAAACACCACATGGTTATTCCAAAATTGGTCTCACATAACTGTTATACAGAGCTAAAGTAGAAAAAGGGTCTTGAAGAACTGACGAAAAACGTTTGACCAGAGCGAGCATTTTATTTGTTTTATTGATGACGAATTCCCGATGAAGATCAAATGTAAGCTTACTGTCTAAAATTACACCAACGTCTTTGATAAAACTGACTTTAGTCAAACTATCAAACTATCAAAAATTATAGGTGTTTGTTTTCGAGAATATGAAATTATATTGCAGTTTGTTAAATTTAAAGCTAATAAGTTTTTATTTATTAAGTCAAGTTGTAAAAGAGAAGTATCAGTAGCATTAGTTATTTCCATATAAATTTTAAAGTCGTCAGCAAACATTTAAACCCGAGAATAATTTAAGACGGAAGTGGCGTCATTTACAAACAAAATAAATAAAAGTGGTCTAGGTTAGGTTAGATTAGAGTGGCAGTCCCTCGACCCACTTAGACCAATGAGGTATGTACATTGTGATACCACATGTGCATTTATTTCCTCCCTACTTGAACCAACGTGAGCTTTTTAGAAAGTCTTAATGTGGTCTAAGATGCAGCGACAATATTTTGCAGTTCTGAAGGGGCACTAAAAACACATAATCCATATCAACTCATATATTTCGTGACTGCTTTAACCGTTATGAGTTTATTAGTAAAACAATATTTCATGTGTATACACGTCATGTCCTACCAGAAACCAGTAATATGACGTGAAACACGTCATTGTCCATTGAAGGGTTAAATTATATTTTAGTTCCATTTTTTTTTTGATAATTTACCAATGATTTTGATAATTTACTAAATTGTTTTTGTTATTGCCGGCGATATTTCAATCATTTTAGGGTAATTTGATATTACTGAATTCGAATCTGGAAGTAGTTTTGGTGAATTCGCCCAAACGGTACCGGTACTTACATTCATACCAATCAGATCAAGGGCATTTTTCAGTACCTTATTCGGCTACGACCTTTCTATATTTTGGGAAATTCACTTTTTTTCTCAAATTGCCGCTACCTTAAAAATATTTGTTTTGCTAAAATTTATTTTTTCCTGTTCTTGTCATAATTATTCGGCATGAAAGCAACATATGTCATTAATTTCGATCATTAAGTGATTAAAAAATTTAAAATTATAGAATTGAAACATCGAATTGGCCTCACAATTATTTTATTTACAAAAATTAGCCACGGATGAGAATTTTTTGGATGTTTCTAACATGAAATAACATGAACATATCTATACATCCAATTACACGAAAAAGTAACAATGTTTCATATCGGGGACGCAAGTTCGTAAAAAGTCATTAATCAAAAAGAAAAAAAGGGGAAGATCTTCATTAGCCAATATGTCACCGACCAAAAGTGTACTTTGAGATGAGAACGCCATCACCCTAAAACTCCAAAACGATCAAATGTGAGACAATTTTCGCGTGTAGGTAAATTTGATGTTAGTTGACAGCAGATGGTGAATTATTACCTTTGGCAGGTGAGTAGCTTATTTTTGCTTTTAGAATGAACCTCAATACGTCGTCTAAGTAACATTGACATCCCTTTTGAACTTATGTTTATTGGAAACTGAAACAAAACACGCGACCATAGATGTGCATATTGACAATTTTAATGTATTAATCGTAATGTAATGACAATTGTCGAATAAATAGTAACTTCCTCCCATGTCTCTGTAGATATCGCATTGTAAATTGTTTTACATATCGAAATATTTGATCTACTGAAAAATAAATATAAATTTAATGTAAAAACCAAATGGCATAGAGTGTTTTTATGGTAACATTTGCTACAAACGGACATAAAGTTAATGCTAGGTACCATTTGTGCGTTGTATGATCGAAATCAACGCTAACTTTTTGGTATTTTGGCAAGGCAAAAAAATTCCTTATTTTGAAGGCGCAAATTTTTATAAGAACATTAAAAGTGTTTCGGCTCCAAACTTTTGGCGAATTCATGTCGTTGAACGCGAGAGTATGTCCTGATCTGCTGTATGTCACATGTATGTTTGGCTACATTTGGCTTGATATGAACTTTGACAAATCAAGTCAGGTGAATGTATTTTCTAAGCTGAGCCCAACAATTGGTACAGTAGAACACGCTTAAATGCACATCGAATTTCGCAGAATTTTATGTGCATTTATCCGTGTTTTGCATTTATACGTAGCACAGAAGCACGGATAAATGCACATTAATGTGCAATTATGCGAGTAAAAGATAAACATACAACTTTAATATTCCTGTAATAAACAAGGCTACACAAAAACAAAGAACCTAACTAAGAATTCATTTTATCAAATAAAAATAACAATAATCACTTTTTTTTGTGTAATTACATTTAATTTTTGCACATGTGCATTTAAGCGTGTAAAATTTCATATAATTTATACTTTTGCGGATGTGAAAATGGTTGCATTTAAGCAAGTATTGCAATTAAGCGTGTTTCATTTATCCGTGTATATTTATATGACAAATGCTTAAAAATCCTCCATGCACAAATTTTGCGTGCAATTACACGAGTTTTGCATTTACGCGTGTTGCATTTAAGCGCGTTCTACTGTACACAAGTTTTTCCTACGAAAAAGTGAAGAAGCGTGTACGTCGGAAGGGCATTTTGAGGAATAAAAGTCGCCGGCACGGAATGACAAATGTACGTCGGCATTTAGAGTCCGACCAAAGGCCAATGTTTCGCCGAAGCCGAAGCCGAACTTCGGCCTTTTCAAAGCCGAAGGTTTCGAAGGCATTTACGGTTCTACTAAAATAATTTTTTTGTAGTTAAAAATAAAAGAAACATTTGAAAATTTACTAAACCAAAGCACAAACAGTTACCATCAATAATAAAGTAAAATTTTGTTAACATTAGGGAAAATTTTTTATTTAATATCTTAAAAATTCTCATATCCAGTCAATTGAAAACAGAAAACTCAACAACGTGCTTTTATAAATTTTTAAAACCAGTTGTTTTCGTAAACACTTAGGGCCTTACCAATGACCCGTGACTAACTTAGTAACAGCTTTTGGTGTGTGCGAAACGGGCTATTTGCTTGCTAATTCTTGAAAGTTTTCACACATTTATCACAGCGAATTTAAAACATAACAAAAGCTATAATTGCCAATCTGGCAATCATTGGAGACCCGTATGGTGATATTCGTATCAAAATTCGAACAGTTGTACCAAAATTCCACTTTGAAGTCAAACTTTTCAATAAGATTTTTTAAAATTTATTCTAATCAGACTTTGATGTATGGGAGTTTTATGTAGAATCATATCCTAAATAAGTTTTGTTCTTGCACTTTTTTTGATAAGATGCACCGTTTTTGAGATATTCGCAAAAATCGTTTTCGTTCGTATGGGGGGTACGCCCCCCTAATGGTCCATTTTTGCCCATTAACGTACTTGGCCTCGCATTTTACGAAAAACGGATCTGCTCAAAATTTCAAGTCTCTAGCTCAATCCGTGCGCCCGCAATCCGCGCCACAGACGGACGGACAGACAGACGGACAGACGGACGGACGGACATGCTAAATTCATTTTTTTTCATCATTCTAAACACACTGGTGTAATTCATTTTTTTGTGTGATGACAGGATCTTGGCGTTACAAACGGTAAGGCAAATCTAATATACACTTTGGTTTCACCATACGGGTATAAAAAAGGTACCCTATAAATATACATTAGTCGAGAGCGAGAAAAAAATGCACAAGTTCATGTCATGCATGTCCTAATTATCTTATGCAATATCTTTGGAAAATTACAGAAAGTTACAGAGAACACCTGGTAAAAGTACAAAATTTTCGATTTTAAAAAGATCGTTAGACCTATTATTGGACAATGAAAAATATTTCTTGTTTATTCTTAAGATTGACCTCCAATGAAACACTACAATAAACAGTCGAAAGTAGATAGATTCGCATCAGCAGTCGCACAGATTTTCATTGTTAAAGCAGATGTATGGGAAAATCCTTGGTTAGATCAAAAGTGGAGTTTTTGCAAAAATCCCTCGAAGTGTAGGTATACAGCTCGACCCCGATTTTTAACTTTCTTAAGGGACGAAAAATTTTTTCTTCCGTCTTCGATCGATATTATGCAATCTTACATGTGTCACTTTCACTATTGTCAATAGAATTTAGATTAATCGCGTTCCTTTCAGGAAGAGGATATACATTAAAACGGGATCCACACCTGGATGTCCGACCAATTTCTGTCTATGAATTAACCATACTGTAACGTTGTGGAATACTGAAATTGAGTAAAGATTAATTGTAGCAATTTATCATGGATTCGAATTGGTGGCAAATTAATGAGAACCTTTTCACAGAATTTTTTTTTAATTCCTTTTAGATTGTCAATGAAATCGAATTATAATGCATCAATTTCTAGGAAAAGTAATTTTCGTATTTCGTATTATTTCTTATTTTTTTCTAAGAAGAGAAAATCATTTTAATCTTGACTTATGCAAATAGAAATAGCCCACAGTAAATCCTTTACTCGTAAAACATGTTTGTCCATTCAACACAGAATTTTAAGACCTGTGGGATAATCTTTAATCATATTATTAAAAATTTTAACATTTAAAAGTAATGACAATTAAAAACTCGGTCATATTTTCAAACGAGAAACTAAGGTGCTTTTCAATGAAATAGAAGAAAAAATTCAATTAACTGATCATAACGGATATCGTTTGTTGGACGTTTGCTTACAAATAGAGAAAAGTCTTAAAAGAATGTTGCGATTAGGCCTGGGTATGGAACAATATATTCATATTTCCGAAAGGATAAATATTGAAATATCTAAATATCTTTTTGCTCATTGCTTTCCTCTATTCATACAATCGACGTGTGTAATTTAACGCCTTTGACACTCCTCAGGTAAATGTTTAGACCAGTCTTTCTTCGCCCTTTGAATTTGTTTCATTAATGCATGCCTTGATTAGCCGGAAAATACAGTAAGAAACATTTTTGATAATAATCAATTTTTCTTACAATGTTGGTCTTACAAATTTTCCAGCTAAATTACGTTTATCTGGGGATCTAACTTTTATTATTTTTATGGTTCGAATATTTTTTTTAATAATACTGTGCGACAAAATGGTATCTAATTCTGACCAACTACCAAACGGATGAGTGATCTAGGGTCATTTGGGATCGTTTGAACAATAACTAGAGCAGTGAAACTCGTAGGAACTTCACCCAATATTATGTTTAATGTAGAATAGATTATGCCGAATGCGGAACACTTTGCGAGACGGTTGCCAATTTGTAACAGACGACTAAAATGCGGGACTAGACTTCTGGTCACCGTATTCATTAAACAAATTAAAGCTTGTGCGCTTTTAACAAACAACCACTTATACATATTATGCGTGTTTAGGGGTGTAGCTATAGGTGGTTTTGATTAAGAGCCCAATCTGCTAAGTGTAGAGCAGAGTTGTCAAACTCATTCTACACATTACGGTAACAGTCCTTTAATATTGGCACTGAAATTTAATTTAAAAATTTACATATTATCAAACCATAATAGAAAGTAATACGTCGCAGGCGAAATATTTTGAAAAATCTATGCAAAAATTCTTGAAAATTAGGTACATGAGAAATTTTCCACGTATATGTGCGAGTCTAAGGCCGCGTGCAAAACGGTCTAAATGCATGCTAATTCCCATTCTAATTCCAGTTTTTACTGGACAGTTTCCACTTCGAGATTCAATCTAGTATGAAAAGGTACTAGAATTAGCACGCAATTAGACTGTTTCGCGCACGCTTAACCCTATTCGTACCAACTTTGGATCACTATTAAATTAGGAAACGTTCTAATTTCTAAATCTCAATTTTCATAATTCAGCCACTAATATGAATTCGTTCATTAGTTAAATGATTTGTTAATTTTTTTAGTGAATAATATTTAATAGAGAGTATAAACTAAAACACTTAGGTTGGTATTAATAGGGTTAAATATATACCTTTAATTTAAAAGCTCACTATGTTTGTAGTTCAGATTATTCTCAAATTAAAGGCTGCCAAATTCAAGGGCTAGTAGTCGGTGATAGGTAAACGTTGTCATTAATTAAACTTGCTGCCCGCAGCGCAAAGCAAAGCGGCGTGCGAGACAAAAATCTGTATTTGTCATTCCGCTCTTTCTAGAAACAATTGATAAAACGCACTTTTGTGTATGATTGGAAATTTGGAAAACCAATCAAAGAAAAGAGGTTTTTCTTAATTTTTGTTTGTGAATATCTAGTTATAAAAATTTTGTTAGTTCTTGGGAATACCTTAAGCGACGCAGGTAAAATTTTCATTTAAAAAATCCCTACACATAGAAATTATTGCGTCGCAAAAGAAAAATTTTAATTGCCAAGGTCAAATACACACTTTTAAGCGCAAAAATTATGGTTTCCATCCCGTCGTCTTTTTGCCCATACGCTGTCCTCTATTTAAGGACGCAGGAATTTCTTTTAATTTGACTCATGTTTAAAATTTGTTTGAATAGTTTAGTTTCGATTTAGAATTCACGAGCCTGTTCACATTAGGCGATGCGAGACGCTACGTGTTATCGCAAACGTGAAATGGTTTATTTTCAGGATTACTGCGGCACCGTATGTGGAGTATCTTTTGCTCTGGCCGTGTAACCACACGTATATGGGTAGATCTCGATGTAGTTGGGTTAAAAAAAAGTCGAACTTTAGTACAAAAAGGTTGGGCAGGCCTGATATAGACGAGGAATCTGTTGCAATGTTTGTGGTAACATCATCTTCAGCTAAAAACTCCAAAAACCAGTGGTTTCCCATAATTACAACTAACAATTTTCACACAACAAATTTTCCCTCCATTTGTCTATGACAAGATTGACAGATATCAGCTGTTTAATGTATCGAGGCATTCACGAGAACTAATCGAGATTTACTCAACCGTTGAGTATTCGTGAATGCACCCATTGTCGAATAGCTCTACCTTTGAAATAATGAATGTAGATGGCACTTTCACGATCGATGTTCAGAGCTTTTACATACGTTTTAAATCTTTACGAAAAAAAGCACACCTA
This sequence comes from Chrysopilus asiliformis, assembly GCA_964034945.1. Taxonomy (NCBI): domain Eukaryota; kingdom Metazoa; phylum Arthropoda; class Insecta; order Diptera; family Rhagionidae; genus Chrysopilus; species Chrysopilus asiliformis. The sequence goes on along the minus strand of OZ035963.1, from coordinate 44,669,740 downwards.
AAAAGCTTATAGTCTGGCGCACTTTAGTTTCTCCTTTACTACGAGTATGGCCACGTGAAAGTGACACCTATATTTATGATTTCAAAGCTAGAGCTTTTCGAGGTAAAACTTTAAATAGATGCATTTTTTTTACATTTCAGTGATCGTTTACCTTTAAGGCAGTATTTTAGGTAATTTTTACTTCAAGAAGGTGGACTAACATTAACTTTTCTTCGTTATTATTTAACATTGAAACTAATAAAAAAAATTTTAAGGAAATTTCGATTTTTACGATGTTTTTCGTTGGTTTTCGGGTTGTGATTTTGGCAAAAATAAGTATTTCAATGTCGTAATTCTGGCTATAAACTTTCGAATATTGCAATAACAAAAAATCGGATTTTTTTGACTCGTCACACTGGAATATTGCCTTTTTTTATATGGGCAAAGGGAGAAAAGTACCGTTTTTACCCACTCACGTTGCTTTTACGATAAACATCTGTGGAAACGTATAAAACTGCTATAATTCATTTTTTAATCGAGCGATTGGTACTATCCGTGAAACAGCACACTAAATTTAATATGACATAGGCTATAAAAAATCCGACTGAAATGCAGAAAAAATGGTATCCGATTTTTTTTCAGGTTACGGTAAGCAAGTTCATTTTATATGAAAAAGGCCTTCACGGTACTTTAAAAAGTGTACGGGTAAGTATCCGGCTTACACAGGATCTCTCCTAATAAGTTTCACTGTACTAGAAAAAAAAATCTTTGTTCGTAATAAAAAAAAAAGTTTAACATTTGTCCAATCATCTGTCAATAATAGAACTTTATTTACTTTTGCACTAATTTAAGTCTATTTAGTTTGATTGGGAATTGCGAAACTAGTGTAAAATAAATTAGCCTTTCAAATTGTTCTTAGAACTTAAAACGAACTTAAAAAATAATTTCAGATGAGAATTTTGGGAGCTTAAGATGTTCTAAAATAGATTATTTTTAACAATCAAGTAAAAAAATGTTTTAACTGTTGTAGGGTGTTCACAATCATTTGTACAGTTTTAAATAGAGGTGTTAGACTTGGAAAGTAAATGGGAATAACTGGAATACAAGAAAAAATGTCAGCCCTGCAACGATTTGTCAAATTTAAACTGTTCGAAAAGCCGTAAATATTGTAGTGATTTAGAATATACTGTGATCGTTATCTGCCAAAAGTAGTGTATAATTTAGAAACTAATCGTTCTGAGACATTGTGACAATCATATCTTTGCAACATCACGTTACTGTTATTTCAAAATGTACTCTCCACAGAGAAATTTAAGTGTCCCAGAAGATTTCGGCTTTCCCTTCACGCCTTATCCTATTCAACAGGACCTCATGCAAAAGCTTTTCCAAGTGATCGATAGGAAAAAAATCGGAATATTCGAAAGCCCCACTGGAACTGGAAAATCATTGACTTTGACTTGCGGCGCCATCAAATGGCTTCTGGAGTATGAGATTTTAGTGAAAAATGAGTTGAATGCTAAAATTGAACAACTAGCCAGGCAATTAGACGAGTTGGAAAGAAGTGCGGCAGTTACAGGAGACTGGCTGGAGGCTCAGTTTTCAACTATCCAAAAAAGGGGCGAACTTAACTCTCTTAAAAGAAAGCAAACATTAATTGCAGAGTATGAAAAGAAAATACTGGCTTTGCAAAGTAGAAAGCAAGAGGAGCAAGGCAAAAAAGCGTTAAAGGTATGGAAATTTTTTTTTAAAAAACACCCGACTGCTAAAAAGACAATTAAAATGTATGAAATAAAATAAAAGGTTTTATAATTTTTATAATGACAATATCCTTTACTATGGAGGCTCAATCGGACCTTAAAAATTCGTTTAGACGGTCAGAGGACAAGCGCAGAGATCGAGTTAGGCTTACGAGCGATTGCTGAAGAAAATCTCTATCTACTGGCAAAAATCGAAGCGAAATCTGATCAGAAAAAACCAGGAGAGGGGAATACATTGGGGGGAGGTAGTGTAAATGTGTTCTATATATTTGTTATTTTTGAGTCAATTCATAATTAATAGTTGACAATTATCAACAAAGTTGTTAGGTCGAAATTACGAATGTCAATCGGTGTCAACTTTATTGATATCTGTCAACCTGGAAATGACCACGAATTTATGGTTGATAGGATAAGGAAGATATCAATTTTCAGGTTTATTTGTGTGTTTTCTGTCAGTTTTTTTTTGAAATGTGGTCAATTGATCAAAATGAAACTACTGGTTAAAAAATATGTTAAAAAATATGTTATAGGTTTTTAAGAGATAACACATATTCAATGGATAACACCAACCCATTAAAATGGTAATTCAGTTTAATCCACTCATTTTACTTTCCTCATCTATATAAGGAAATTATTGTATTCATGACGGAGACCGACTCGAGAACGGGGGAAATTTCTGATCAGTGCATCTACATTTTTTGTTTTAACGGTTTTTTTTATATCTAACGGTTCTCAATATATTTGAAAAAAATTCAGTCTGCATATAAATTGATAGGAAATGGAGTTTTCTACATTTTTTTCTTTACCGGTTTTTACGTATCTTTAACGGTTTTCAAGATAATTGAAAAAATATTTTTTACAATTTTTTTCTGAAACTAAATATTGCAGAGCAAAATTGTGTGTTGATCACAACTGATATTTGCCTCAATGCGACTGAATCGATTTGTATGACCCATGAAAGAGCTCAGTAAAAAACCTTTAAAGTTTTTTAAATTTATTTATTAAAGTTGGAACTTTTTTCGGAACGAAATCGCCATAAAAAAAGCGGGGAAATTATTTTTGCAGTTGCCGACAAATTTTTGCAGTTGATTCTTATCTCCTTTTCTCGCCAAGGTATCTTCACATAAATGTGTCTCTATTTTTTTACAGTTGGGAAAAATCATGGTAATGGAGGGCCTACTTTACGATCGACAACTTTCTGCACATGTACTTTCCACATTAGAAATTATAACTGACGAATCTGCAAAACTGTCTATTACTTTGGCCTTTAATTCAGCCTTAGATTTATCAATTTCCGATTTTGATGTAATGGGTGCATGATTATGATCGGAAGGTTGTTTTTTAAGTTGATGCATAGTATTTTCAAGAATTGTCATTGCGCGAGATTTGCACGATACACATTTGCGCATTTAACAGCACCAATAATGCGAACTTTTGTAAGTTCTGTTTACCCTTATTAGACACAATTAGCGACATCATCGAAGCAATAATGAAGTACGAATGACTCCTAACTGCATATCCTGCACAACTGCACATACTCAACTCTTTTGCGAAAGTCAATTGTTTACAAAAAATAACAAAAGCACATCAACTCTTGACACCAACCCTTATTTTCCACCTTATTTTTGCACAATATACAGAGATCGACGTCTCCACAATCTTTATCATCCGCCGCAATTTTCGTGAAAAAAAAATCTATAACATAGTATAAAAAAACGAAATGGCGGCTGAGGGACGCTTTTTTATCCAAATCACCGCAATAAAGACCCATCAACAACAAATGTATTGTTTGACAAATATTTTGACTCTCGTTTGATGAAATTCAATCTACCCGTTAGGGCTGTAGCCCGTAACAAAAATTTTACATAATGCTAAAAACAACACTTTTGCTTTGCAGCAGTCGGGTAAAAAGCAAGATCTGGAGGTATTTCTTGAATCGCAACCGGATGAGGAAGACCTTTTGTTGGAAGATCTTGATGAAGAATATGAGAATGTGGACGACGATGAGAGGAAAGGTGAAATTTACAAGGACATCAAAGTAGGTAGTTTGGCATCGATTAAAACAACAATAATTTTTAGAAGCGTTTGTTTTAGATCTTCTTCTGCAGCCGGACCCATACGCAGCTATCTCAAGTGGTCAACGAAATAAAACGAACTCCATATGGTCAATTTGTCCGTTGTGTGTCCCTCGCGTCTAGACAGAATTTGTGCATAAACCCCGAAGTCAACAGACTTCCCACTTCTTCGCAAATAAACGAGAAGTGCCTAGACATGCAGAAATTACAATCAAAAGTAACATCGACTGACAATGACGGTCGCATACAGAAAAAGTCTCGGACAAAACAGGCGTCCAGTTGTCCCTTTAAGAGTCAGAATGCAGTCACTAATCTGGCCGAAAATAGTTTAACCGAAATTCAAGATATTGAGGATCTCATTAAGACAGGTTTTTTAATGATTTTTTTTGAAAAACTTTCATTATCCGTGATTTTTATTTCAGTAAAATTACATTCCTTATATCTTTACTGATCTCCACCACCTATTTATTATTTTCCACTCTTCCTTTCTTTTTATTATTAAAACCCTTGTAGCTTGTATGGCTTTTTATAAAAAAAAGTTTTTAAATCAGATTTGCACGGTGCGGATTTTTTTTGACTTCGTTAGCAAATACCAAATTTTTACGTTCAAATTTCAGGCGAAAATCTCCGAGCATGTCCATACTACTCTGGCCGCACAAGTTTAAAGGACGCCCAAATAGTTATGTTACCATATCAAATGCTACTCCATCGAAAAACTCGTCTGCAAACTGGAATCGACATAAAAGACTGTGTAATAATCATTGACGAAGCTCACAATCTCCTAGATGCAATTTCAAGTATCTACAGTGCGGAAATCACGCACGATCAACTAAAGACTGCCCTCGATCATATGAACACCTACAAAGGGAAATACTTTACACGTTTCAGTGTAAAAAATTTATTGAAAATCAATCAATTAATTTTTGTAACTAAACGTTTATGCAAAATCTTATCAAACAATGATCAAAGTCCGAAATCCCGAATGATTCTCACACATGAGTTAATGAGTGAGGGTGAGTTCTTCAACATTAATTTGTTTGATATTTTGGAATTCTGCGAGCAGTCACGATTTGCACAGAAGGTCCATGGTTTAGCACAGAGATTGTATAATGAAGTTCCAAAACTTAAAGAGGAGGAGTGTGGATCTAAAAATTTGCTTAAAAAGTTGGAACTCGAAAAGCAAAAAATGAAGGGAAAGATTCATAAAAATGAAAATGTTGCACCCGCAACGGAAGCAAAGACTATTGGGGAAATGGCGAAAAAACTTATTTCATCGTCCATCCGACCGCTTTTAGGTTTTCTTGAGGCATTGACGGAGTGTGCGGATGATGGAAGAGTTTTAATAAAACACGATGTTGATACTAGTAAGGCAGGAATGAAATTTGTGCTGCTCAATCCTGGTGGACATTTCCGGGAAATTGTCAAAGATTCGCGATCGGTAAGTTTGCCATGTAACTGTTGATACCGTAATTTTTATTTTATTTTAAAAAGAAATAAATACTAATTTGTTACTTGCGTAATTATTAACTTGTCAAAATATTCTCAGATTATAATTGCAGGAGGTACTATGCAACCCACAGCTGAAATATTAGATTTAATATTCAAATCTTGCCTTGATCGTGTTGAGCAATATTTTTATAGCCACGTAGTTCCAAGCAGCTCAATAATTTCTTTAGCAGTTAAAAAAGGACCATCTGGAAAACCATTTCTCTTTAATTTCACTAATCGTGATAATTTAAATCAGGTTCGTTACTAAAAACTCATTGAAAATTTGAGTAATTCTCAAAATTTTAAATTACATATCTGTAGCATGGAGGTAAACTACAAAAACTAAAATGTGTTTAAGGGTAACTCAATGTCATAGAATTATCTTGGAGATAACATTTTGTGAGCGAACGTAAGTTCTTCATTTTTCGAGATAGGGCCCAAAAACCCAATAAAACAACCGATTTTCAAAACAAAAATTAGTTATAGGCAGTTTACCTCTGGACTACAAATATTAAAAACTTCATTAAATTCTCCCGTAACTATGAAAAGCAATTTTTTTTTCTAATTTTTTATATGAATATTATCACACAAATTTATCAACACTTTTAGTGCGGGGAATTTTGGCCTGAACATACGTAAACCTCGGGCATTTGTGAATCTTAGTGAATAATAATAAAACGTTTTCATCAAACGTTTTCATTTTTTTATCAATTTAAGTCAACATTTTACAAAATATGATTTCTGAATTTTCATTTCTATCACCATTAATATCTAACAACGCAGCAGCATATGTTGTCATTTCTCCGTTTTCTCAATTTAAAAGTTTTGAATATGAAATAAAATTTTATTAAATTAGCATCCTTATTATGGCGTGGTTACCGGTCACAAGTCAAAATCTGTATAGCGATTTCAACATAAAAGATGATAATTTTCCAGTGATTTTTTTCCATGGTAAATGAATTGGGATGTTTTTCAAATCCGAATTCAGAGACATACAAGGGCAGGGATATTGTACCGTAAAAACACGAAAATGTTGTGACTCAGTTGTGACTGGTCACCAGTGTTGCGGCCAGATAATTATTTTTTTATCTAGATAAGATAACGATAAATGCTCGTAATGTTTATCTAGATAAGATAATGAAAATTTGTAACTTACGAATTTTGAAATTCCAGCAACAGAGGCGTGATCAGCGACCCCAAAAACCCTATAATGCCAATTTTTCCGGGGAAAAATGGAAAAAGGATATTTGCGTTATCCTTACATGACCTTCTGTTTGGATTTTTCAAAATCTTACATAGCCTGCTCCTGGCAACGCAGATCATTTTGAAAAAAACCGTGTAAAAATCGGTCCAGTAGTTTTTGAGTTTTGTAATCTAAAACAGACCAACGGACCAACAAACAAACAAACATCCATTTTTATATATATATAGATTTATTTTGCCGTTGCACAAAATTCAAAATTACGTACTAAAAAATAAATTGCACAAAATTATTTGTTTTTCTTTTTTTGTTGATTTTCAATTTAAAATGCAGTTTCAATAGACCGGTTTACACTTGGCAACGGTTGCTGAAAAAACTTTTTGCTTATGTGCAAGAGAGACGAGGGAAGGAGTGACACTTCGCTTGTCTTGCCCATAAACAAAAACTGCAAGTGTAAAACGGTTCCTAATAAAAGTTCTTAGGTTTTCATAAGTATACAGAAAAAAATTTAGTTTCATCATTTTTTCAGATTTAATTTTTTAATTTTCGTTGGTAACGATTATCTCTAGATAAATAGGATTTTCCTTTATCTAGATAAGATAAAGATAACATTTTTGGGGTGTTCTAGATAAGATAAAGATCCCATTTTTTTATCTAGATAAATTGTATCTAGATAACCGCAACACTGCAACACTAGGTTACTTTTCCAAAGGTTGACAGAAAACTACGATTTTCGTAGAACTTATTTACAAAAAAATTCAAGCTGCTAGCTCAACGCGTTCTCGAGTAATCTAAGATACGTAAAACGGACAGACCGACAGACAGATGCATGGATATCCTCATAATTTTGCCTGAAATGGATTTCGTACTGATCAGAAAGTTTTTATCTGACCCTGTTCTCGAGTCGGTCTCCATCATGAATACTATACTTTCCTTCTATTCAGGGAATTCGCTTGTTTATAACGGGTAACAATTTTAATCGCCGGAAATCGCCGGAACGTGTTACACTGACTTTTGTAAGTTATTGCTTTACATGCTGGAAAAAATTTAGCCCTGTTCGTTGTCTTGGTTACGGTCTGTCGCAAGTTGAAAGTCATATTTTAGTGAATTTTTTTCGGAAATATTCCGGTTAGAGGGATTATGTATTTCATTAGTAAGAGAGCAATATTTCGCTCCCTGCATTAAAGTTTTGTTCTCAAAGAACGTAAAACAAAGTACAAATGTAAAGATGTTAAGAGCAAGAGCGTAAAAAACCATAATTTCATTCTCGTTCTTTAGAACGTTTTACTAAAATGCTAAATTTTTATTTTCCATTGATTTGAAATTCCTCTTTGGGAGCATAACGAAAGACTAGAAGTCCGATTTTTTCGGGAAATATCTGGGGTTTTTTTTGGGTACGGTGAATCCGATTCTGACATTAAGAAGTCTGTAAGGTCCTGTTAGGATAATGTGATTATTCTTTTCAGTCATACTAATCAATCACAAAACGACTAAAAATTTTTTTAAAGAAAAGCTTTTATTTAAAAAAATTAGTGCAAGAGAAAATAATTTTGTGGGCAATATTTGTCTCGCTTTTATTTCTGCACAAAAAATATTTTTTTCCTTTTTAGTGCATTTTGTTAAATAAAAGCTTTTATTTTTAAAATTTTTTTTTTTTCAAACTTTTTTTTAATTTTTTTTACTTGTCTTAAGGAGGTTCTTAATTATCCTAAATTACTCCTAATAAAATCCGGAACGAGCTGTTAACAGTAATGGTGAATCCGCCTCAATAATTTATAGAGGATAATCGAATATGCTCTATAATCTTTTGTTTATACTTCAGAAGAATTTTTTTTCCGATAAATGATCAAATAGGCAGATATCGGCAGCTGAAATTTGGTAGATATGTTAACAAGGGACAATATTTTGTTTTTTATTTTGTTGGATCGAGGAACTCGCGAACCTTCTTAGTTCTGGTCTACTAAAGCTAAAAATTGTGCTAAAATAGAAGTTTTTTAAATATACAGTAAAAAATATTTAAGAACTTTAGGTTGGATTTTTTTAATGCTAATGTACGTACTAATACGCCTAAATACATAGATAATCATGCTTATTCACAAATTTATTGTTAGCTAACAATATTGTTAAGTAACAATAAATTTCATAGCAATCCATAAAGAAAATGGTATTCATAATTTCGCTTGTTAAAAAGTTTCGTTAAAAATGTTCGTTGTGTTGTTATGGCAACAATTTTGTGAATTATTATAATAGTTGCAGTTGTATTGCATTCGGGGATTGTTGTATTGCATTCCCGGATTGTTGTATTGCATTGGCGGATTGTTGTATTACATTGCGGGGAGACGATAAATATTTTTTAAAACTGTTTTCTTCTATGGAAAACGGATCGCTGGTATCGCGAAGAAGTTGACTTGGTAATCCACGTGGTAATCCAACATATCGTCGGTGATAATGCAATACCGCGTATGAGCAGTTTGTAAATACCGCGTATCTACATTTTGAATGTTTTACGGGGGGAAGAAAAAGTTTGATATTTCTAACCCTTTAAAGAGATTTTCTCATCTAAGATTTTTTGGGACCTCATTATATGACTGTCATAATGAGGTCCCAAAAAATCTTAGACGAGAAAATCTCTTTAAAGGGTTAGAAATATCAAACTTTTTCTTCCCCCCGTAAAACATTCAAAATGTAGATACGCGGTATTTACAAACTGCTCATACGCGGTATTGCACTATCACCGACGATATGTCTTTAAAAAAACAACACAGTAGAACACGCTTATATGCACATCGAACTTCGCAGAATTTCATGTGCATTTATCCGTGTTTTGCATTTATCCGTAGCACGGAGAAATACACATTAATGTGCAATTATGCGAGTCAAAGATAAACATGCAACTTTAATATTCCTGTAATAAACATTTAAATTCAATTAAGCTACACAAAAACAATGAATCTAATTAAGAATTCATTTTATCACATAAAAATAACAAAAATCACATTTTTTTTGTTGTTTTTTTTTTGCACGTTTTATTTTTGCACATGTGCATTTAAACGTGTAAAATTTCATGTAATTTATACTTTTGGGGTATGAAAATGGTTGCATTTAAGCAAGTATTGCAATTAAGCGTGTTTAATTTATCCGTATATATTTATATGAAAAATGCTTTGAAATCCTCCAGGCACAAATATGGCGTCCAATTACACGAGTTTTACATTTAAGCGTCTTGCATTTAAGTGTGTTTTACTAAAATCAATTTTTTTGCTTGAAAAATAAAATATATTTCTTCCCAAACAACTAAAATTTATTTTTGCTATCGTAACAATACTTTTGAACAATTCTAACAAGCAATAGTGCACTCTGAATACGGTTTTATTTGACAATTTTTAGCTTAACAATATTATCGAAAGTTCATAGCAAGCAAAGTGAAATGTGAATACCGATTTCTGTTCTAACAATTGTTATGGGTATTAACAAGCAATAATAGCTTTTGTGAATAAGCATGAATCACAGAATCGAATAATTATCTAATGGTTGATATCATAAATCCAGAAAAAATAGGAAAAATTTGTTTTTGTTGAGCTTAAACTTGTCGTAGATTCACTAAATCCAAAAGTGAACACTGTATCCAAATACGTTCATGAGATACGAGGGGAAGGGTTTGGAGGGGTGTGTAAAATTTAACACGCAATATATAAGAAGTTGGCTCAATTTACTTAGTTGCCATGACCATTGTAAACTATAGCAATCAAAGTTACGTATACGTGATTCCCGCACCGAAAGTGTCAAGTAATTTTTCAAAATTAATTTCCATTGTTATTGTAGCTCACTGATCTTGGAATGGCTCTCCAAAATGTTTGCAATGTTGTTCCAGCTGGAATTGTTTGCTTTTTCGGATCGTATGATTATTTGGATATTGTCTATGCCCATCTTTCCAAACAAGGAGCTCTCGCTAAAATCGAGGCTAAGAAGTACATTTTCCGAGAATCGCGTACAGGAAGCGGAAAATCAGTAGATAAACTTTTAGCTGATTACAACAATGCGATAAAAGATCCGCAACGACAAGGAGCACTTTTGCTAAGTGTCGTGGGTGGGAAACTGAGCGAAGGGTTAAACTTTTCAGATGACCTTGGTCGGTGTGTGATAATCGTAGGAATGCCATATGCGAATAAAAATAGCATGGAGCTGCAGGAAAAAATCAGATATCTTGATACGACTATTGGATTAGGAGCTGGAAGCGAATTCTATGAGAATTTGTGCATGAAAGCGGTCAATCAATGCATTGGTATGAAAATGTGTTTTTCTTTCTAATATTTTTCCTTCCATGTTTTAAGTTTCCTTTTTTAAGGGCGCTCTGTTCGACATATTAAGGATTACGCATCTGTTGTCTTGCTGGATGAACGCTACGCACAAGAACGTATACGCTCAAAACTTCCGTCATGGATTTCAAATTCTTTTAAAGTGTCTGAGGGATTCGGAATGGTTCAAGGATTATTAGCGCAATTTTTTCGATCAAAACGTGATAAGCGAGATTCGTGCAAATAAATTTAATATAAATGACATAAATTCCACAGGATTTTTTTTTAAAAGCAGCAGGAAGGTTTCATGCTGAAATTTTTCCATCGGATATGAGGAAAATCGCCTTTGTGTTTATGTTCATTCTTGCGACGTAAACGTTGGATCTTGATCTTCATGATCTTCATTATAAAATCAGCGTCGTCATACAATTTGCAATTATATCTTTGTGTTTCGAGCAATGGTAATGGGGCCAAAAATCTTACGTAGGACTTGGTTTTCAAAAGACTAGCAGATGCGGATTGTCGTTGTGTGCAGTCCATGATTCGGCATCCTATCGTTGCTTGAGAATTATCGTGTACCAAATGCCTTTTTAAATTAATGATGGGGGGGTTGGTTTTTGTCCCAACCCCTTTTAAACGTCCCAGGTCCCAGAATTCTAGTGCTTCAAATGACAGAGAAAATGAGTATTGACTTTGTACCATATCTCCCCATTTTTATCGATCGATTTTCGAGTTTGTGCCGTATCTTTTCTTTAAGATTTGTATAAATTATTATCGTATACCATATCCACAGGCAACGCACTTTTATATAGATATCGCACATTTTTTTTAAATTTTATTTTTTCCTTTGCAAAACATATTTAAAGCGGTTTTAGATAATTGAAATATCTTGATAAATCTACAAAAAAATAAGGTGTTCTAATTATGATATCCAACTACTTACAATTTTGAAAGCAGTCTTAACTCAAAGGGTTTTGGAACATCGATGGTGGGGAGATTTTTGAAATTCACGATTTCTGTGACTTCGATACATATTCATAGTAAGCGAGAGATAGTTTACTTAAAATAGGGGATTGAAGAAAATAAAACGAAGCACTGTCCATATAGGACACATCTAAATTCTCTACAGGAGAAGGCAATCACAAAAGTGTGCTCCGTTGGGCGCCAACTATTGTGGTATATACTGCACAAATGCGAGGACCAGTCGTCTACACAAGGTCAGCATTGTCAACTACAGTCCTCATGAAGTCGTCAGATCGAAAGCCGCTCGAAAGCCGCTAAAGCAAGAAAAAACTTAAAGTCGCCAGATGTCACTAAAAGTTTAAAACATTTTTTTGATTTACATTTTTCGTTTTATTGTAAATATGTTCTTTTTTTGAAGATGTATACATGTGAAATTAATAAATTAATTTTATATATTTTAATAGGTTTGCTCTGCGTTTAGCTTTGTGTACGTCATATAGGGAACTAAAGTTTTTGATTTTAAAATAGGAAAGCTGACAGTGTTATTTTTAGCCATGACAGAAAGAGATTGCACGGTATGGCGATTATCATTGCCCGCAAAATGTTTACTTTTTTTAGTTTTTTATTGTAGGGACAGCGGTATAATAAAACTAGAGTTCACTTCTCGTTGAAGGCTTTATTAAGAGTGAATAATACAATTCTGCTTACTTGAACCATCGACACAATAACCAAAAATACTTGTTTATCGAACTGTATTCTATACCAACGGATAATACTTTAAACTACAAATTAAACGAACGAATCATAAAATTTGATTACATCATTTCTGAGTGTTTAAGAAGGAAATGAGAAATTTAAAATTATACAAATGCGAAATGTAAACGCGAAATTTAAAATCGTACAAATTAGGAATTCAAACATAACAAAAGCTATAATTGTCAATCTGGATCGGATTTTGATGTATGGGAGTTTTATGTAGAATCATATCCTAAATAACTTTTGTTCTTGAACTTTTTTGATAAGATGCACCGTTTTTGAGATATTTGCGAAAAACGATTTCGATCGTTTCGTTCTAATGGTCAATTTTTTTCCCATTAACGAACTTAGCCTGCATTTTATGAAAAACAAATCTGCGTAAAATTTCAAGTCTCTAGCTCAATCCGTGCGCCCGCAATCCGCGCCACAGACGGGTATGCAATTCCATTTTTTTATGATTGTAAACACACTGGTGTAGTTCATTTTTGTGTGTGATAACGGGATCTTGGCATTACAAACGGTAAGGCAAATTTAATATACCCTTTGGTTTTACCATACGGGTATAAAAACAGTAAATGAAAAAGTAATGAATAAATATAAGCGCTTGGTGCAAATTGCATCCTTAAATTCGGAAAAAATAGTGAATTAAAACTGATTAAACTACTTTGAAAATGCTTTGCTCACATTACTTTGCAAAGTAGTTTCAAAAAAGTACTTTAGCGTGGGACATGGGTACCTAAAATCAAATAGAACCACTGTACTTTCAAGGTACTTTGAAAAACTACTAGGAAAGCACTTTTAAATAATTTTTTTTCCTGCAGGGAGTACCTTAAAACATGCCTTTGAAGGCACTTACAAAGAAAGGACTCGGTGTCGAACTCTCCGATTTTGACGATTTTTGGAGATGTTCGAAAAATAAAATTGAGTTTTATGGGGTGTTTTGGAGGGGGAAATTTTGATCGAAAAACCGGTTTTTGGCTATAATTTGGCAACCAGTCATCCTATGCAAGCGAAACAAAAACCAAGTTTTCTTTTTTGAAGTATAACTAAACTGAAAAAAAAGAATTTTTCATGGGGTAGAGAAATCTATAACAGACGTGCTTTCTTAATCCGGCTCTTCCCTATAATTATCGCGCTTCAAAACGGATTGCATAATTGAGGGGTTTGCAGCAGGAAGGGGGTAAGTCCATTTTTGGCCATTTTGAGTTAAGTCCACTATCTAGTTTTAAAAAAAACCACTAGATCGATTGATGTAACAAGGACTTTGCTACGACGGTTAGTTTCTCCGTTGTTCAGGATATGGAGTTACCGCCACCGGTACCGCCATTGGGACAAGAAGGAGGTAAGTCCTGGGTGTATAACTCTAAAAATCCAATAAATCTACTTCAACTTGAACCTATATGATGATGCAATCCCACTAAAGTAGGCTACACATCTATCAGTTTTCCATCAGTTTTTGGGAAACTGATGGGAAACTGATTAGTGTGAACGTAAAATCAGACAACTGATGGGCAACTACGAAAAAATTCGTGGGCAAATCAGTTTTTTTTTAAAACGGATGGCCAACTGATTGGTGTGAACGTTCGCGTCCGTCACGTCAATCGTACCGCATTAGAACAGAACTAAATCTAATTTTTTGATGTTAATGCAATAACGATGCATAAACACGCTCTGTCTCGATTATGCACCAGCATTTTTTTAAATCTGCAATCAAAATGAATGGATACTTTTCACAAAAAAATGTCACTTGCAACTGATAGATGTGAACGTATAACTAGATGTAAAAAACTTATGGAAAACTGACAACTGCCGTAACAGTCGCAACTGATCGAAAACTGATAGATGTGTGCCCTACTTAAAGGATCCCAAATTCAAAGACGTATTGATTCTGGCTCAAAAGTACGTCAGTCAAAATGAAATGTGGTTTAACCAACTGAAGTCGGACATAACACATTACTTAAAAAAAGAAAAAGACTATGTATTCTAAAAAATTATTTTTGTTTTTTTTTTATACAAAAAGTTCTCCCGTTCAACGGAACTGGTACTATGGTGCCAAAACATGTGTAAAGGTATATACCATAAGTGGTAAAAAATTTTTAGATGAAAGTTGAAAATTAAATTTTTAAAACGTTTTTTTTTTTAATTTCCCAAAAAACCAAAAAATGGACTTACCTCGTTCTTGCTGCAAGCCCTTCAATTGTCGCGTTTCAAAACTCGAAGCATTCTTAAAACAGGGTATGCTCGAAGCATTCTTGAAACAGGGCGTTGGACTGCCCACATAGGCATTCGAATCCACGGGGCACTTTGGTTGGTAGTTAGAACTTAGTACCAGGAAGACCGAGCCATGCTCGGCGACCTCAAAATTCTACTTTTGTTGATTTTTGGGGAAAAACTAAGTTCACATTATCTTTACAGCGCTTTGCCAGAGTTTTTAAATTCCCGACCTAGAAAGCTAGAACTAAAACTAACGCGCGATAACAAAATTTCATAGAAATCGGTTGAGTGGTTATTGAGTAATCGCTGTCACCGATTTTTGAAACATTGTTTTGAGACACCAAGTGAGGGTTATCGAGGAGAGGGAAAAATCAGGTTTGTAGTGGAAAAATCGAAAGCCCCTAGCCCCCTTAGTAATACTGTAAAGTTTCATGAAGAGCGGACCACCCAATTCGTAGATACCAGGCGAGAGGTATCGAGGGGAGGGAAAAGTCAGGTTTGTAGTGGAAAAATCGAAAGCCCTTAGCCCGCTTAGTAATACTGTAAAGTTTCATTAAGATCGGACCACCCAATTCGAAGATACCAAGCGAGGGGTATCGAAGGGGAATTTTCTCAGGGGTGAGACCTATCTAGATCGATTTTTTGTCCCCGAAAATCCCTAACCACCAAGTTTCGTGAAAATCGTTAGGCGGGTTTTCGAGATCGTTTGTGCAGACAGACAGACAGACGTTCCTCGTATTATATTATAGGATATATTTATGTTTAAAGTGCTTTTCTGGTCATTTGGTGGAAGAAAGATAGAAGGTTATCCTTATAAGGCACAGAGCCTATGAGGGCATGTGGAGGATACTAGACTAAAATAGGGTATGTGAAATATACGACTATAAGGGCATATGTTCAGAACATCAGAGGCCCTATCGGCGAACACGATACGATTGAATCGAGTCGTAAATTCAATGTTGTTGTTAGTGTTTTACACGAACAACAACATGGAGTTTACGACTCGATTCAATCGTATCGTGTTCGCCGATAGGGCCTCTGGACTAGTGAGCCTACCAGGGTTGGGACTTTAGTCCCTATGTACTAGATCTAGTACCTTTTTGACTCATTTAGTACCCTAGTACCACAGCCCATGAATCTGGTACCTTTTCATGGTTTATATAAAATATGATTTTATCTGAATTTATAGCTCCCTTTAAAGAGACATCACTTTTCTATGTATTAGAAAAAAAGTACTTTTTTAAATGATCCCGTTACAATTCTTTTTAATTAATGACTACTGAATTCGTCTTATTAAGGGAGATATGAAAATCAATCGTAGGCCATGGAAATATGATTCATATTAGCAATAGCTCGAAATACTTCGAGATTGCATTTCGAAGTTCACATTTTCACACGTCTGGCTACCCTTTTGTAACTGTTATATGGTTTGACTTATTTTATTAATAAATTAATATGGAGCGATATTTCAAGCCAATCGTAAGGAAGAACTGCACTGTATCTTCGGCAATAGAAAGGTTATGGCTATTGTTATTTTGTGATTGTGAAAATATCAAAAGCTTTGCGGGCAGACAAGCGATTGTGAGAATTTCAAAAGAAAAAGTGAGAAATATGCTCTGAGTCCCCGCACCCCCACTTTAGCTTTGATTTATTCATGGGTCCGCACTCGGTACTGGTGAAAGGGGACTTAGAACTGCATTTGGGGTGATTTTCTTTATTTTCCTTCATATTTCCCTCCATTTTAACGATCTAAAAAGCAAATTGCATGCTTTTTTTCTCTGGGCGCATTCACAGTACTCAACGGTTGAGGAATTTGCTCAACAGTTGAGAGATTTACTCATCATAACCACTGATCGGACGCCATTTTTTGTATCGGAAAATTACTGCGATACTTTTCTGCTCAACAGATGGATTGAGTATTTTGACAGATAACAGCTGGCGTTTTTTTGAAGAAAAAAATATTTGCGAAACAAAATGGCTTTTCTGGATCAAATTTACAAATTAAATGATATGGAACATAATATTTTCGAAACTCCGGAGGTGCATCACAGATTACAAACTGATAAGTTGCATTTTATTAGTTTATAAGAGATGGAAATATTTCCAATCGTTTGAAGAAATTTTTCATTCCGCACTTTCACCGATTCACGACCTTTAAATATTTCATGCGCAAATAAAGATGTTTGCATTAAATCAGGAATCTGTTGCAATGTTTGTGGTACATCATCTTCAGCTAAAAACTCCAAAAACCAGTGGTTTTCCATAATTCCAACTAACAATTTTCACACAACAAATTTTCCCTCCATTTGTCTATGACAAGATTGACAGATATCAGCTGTTTAATGTATCGAGGCATTCACGAGAACTAATCGAGATTTACTCAACTTTTGAGTGTTCGTGAATGCGCCCAATGTAAATATTTTAAAGTTCTTGCAAGTTTTGAAGAAAAGTTTTTCCTTTTATTTTGTTTAATGAAACATAAAATATTTATATACCCGTATGGTGAAACCAAAGGGTATATTAGATTTGCCTTACCGTTTGTAACGCCAAGATCCCGTCATCACACAAAAAAATTAATTACACCAGTGTGTTTAGAATGATAAAAAAAAGTTGAATTTAGCATGTCCGTCCGTCCGTCTGTCCGTCTGTCTTTAGCGCGGTTTGCGGGCGCACGGATTGAGCTAGAGACTTGAAATTTTGCGCAGATCCGTTTTTCGTAAAATGCGAGGCTAAGTTCGTTAATGGGCAAAAATGGACCATTAGGGGGGTACCCCCCATACGAACGATAACTTTTTTTCTGAATATCTCAAAAACGGTGAATTTTATCAAAAAAGTCCAAGAACAAAAGTTATTTAGGATACGATTCTACATAAAACTCCCATACATGAAAATCCGATTGGAATAAATTTTAAAAAATCTTATTGGAAAATTGGACAATCACAAGTTAAAACTGTTGGAATATCTAAATCCGAATCGAATTTTAACAAATGATTTGCCAACAATTTTGCCTTTAACCAAAGCTTTTCCATTTTTAAATTTTTCGATTGATATTGAGGTCTTGGAGATTGGAAAAAAAATTTCCGCAGATTCAGATATTGTTCAATTTTGGTCTGCTTTAGGCGAAGAACAAAATTTTCTAAATGAAGAAATGTTTGCAAACTTGTCAAACTATATTATCAATTTATTGTCATTACCTCATAGCAGCGCTGCCGCAGAAAGAACTTTTTCTGAATTCAATAATATAAAAAACAAAAATAGAAATCGTTTGGCAATTAACACTACTTCGGCAATTTTGCTTTTTAAAGATATAAATAAAAATGTTAATATTAAATCCTATGAGCCGTCCGAAAAACTAATAAAATACTTCTCGAAATTTAAGTTTTTAGATGGAGCTTATACAAAAATTTGAAATAAAAGCGAAAATTTAAAACAAATACATCTAGACAATTTTTATTGGTTTTTAGGAGTTTTTCTAGAGTATTTTTTGACCGAGAACGGTTATATTTACAGCGCAAAAGTCAATGCATATGGGTTAAGGACTTTTTTTCTACAATTACGATATTCAGATTTTTCTTGGCTCCTATGTAATAAGCATGAAAAACGATTTTGGTTGCACGATAGTTAAAAAATAATCTAGTACCACATTATCTCAATCTAGTACCCTTTTTGGGCAAAAATAGTACCTTTTAGTGCCTGTCTACACGAAGATTCAGTTTGAGGCGGCACGCCATTCGTGAAGGTGAGGGACGCAGTGGGGAGGGAAACCAAAAAGAGCGAACGAAGTTTAGATTCACTTAAAATTATTGGTTGCAAACCGGTTTTTGAGTCTGGTCGTTGAAACCTGTGTCTTTCTGTGTGCGTAATTTCATCGAGTCAGTCGGTGCTTAGCCACCGACTCGTAAACATATCCCAACCAAACAAAAATTTAATGCAAATAATGAAATCCCAATTGCAGGTAGTTTTATTTTTCAGGTAGATAGGAAAGGGTAAATGCCATAACAAATTACCAGTCCTTATTCTTCTATTATTGACAGTTTCTATTGTGGCAATTGATGTTGCCTCGGTGCTAGCTACAAAACGTTTCTGCTTATTTTTGTTTTCTTCATTTTGGCATAAAAATAGAGCCGCTGCTGATGAAGCATATAATAAACTTGTTACTGCAATTATTATATGATCCATATTTTCATTAAATTTAACAAATTTCACTGCAATCATTTCACAACTCGGTTAAATTTTGAGGTTATTCTCATCCCAATGTCTTAACGTCAAAAAGGCGAAAGATTTTAGCGAATGAAAAAGGCGAACCGTGTGCACACGGCAACAAAATGAGGAAAGACGTGCCGCCTCAAAGTGAATCTTCGTGTAATCACACGCTTACACATCCTCAAGTCCCAACCCTGGAGCCTACATATAAAGAGTGGCCAGGTGTCTTTCGAAGTGCTTTCGAAGTGGACGTTTCATCCGAATTCGATAATGTAAGTGGACGGTTGTAGTGAGTGTATTACTAGTTGTCATTTTTTTTTGCGTGCCCGCCAGAGCAGCGCCCTTTCGCAGGTAACCCTTCGCCCATGATTGATTCAGTGAGACCGTCTTCTCAGCGTCCACAAGAGCCTCCGCCTATATTCCTGCCTGCGAGAAGGCAGCCGCTCGAATGCTATACAAAACGTAGTTTTCGCTGTCGTGCTTTTGGTTTCAGAATACACCGCGATCGCTTCACCGAACTTCTTCGACACTAGCATCTTAATTATGTAATTAATATTACATAATTAAGATACCTGTCCACTCTCTTTATATGTAGGCTCACTAATCAGGACCGCTAGATGCCCACTGCAATCGACTTGATAGGCATTATGCCTTATACGAGAATTCATTGGCCCGAACGACTAGTTTTTGGGCAGCACGATTGAAACCAAGTAATTGTTTACCTTTTCTGTGCTACTTGGGATAGAATTTTGTATATTTTAACAATACATAACAATTTCAATGCAAAAGTAGGTACATAAAAACTGACGGAAAAATTCTATATTACACAAATTCGACGAAAGGGTTAAAAAGTCAAACTATAGGCCAAGGCTTGGGGAGAATCGGGCGGGAAGGCCAAAGCCCGACCGGGTTGGACCGTTGATATTGTCCAATTTGAAAATTGTGTGAAATGTTATGTGTATTTTGAAACAATAAAATTTTTATAGATGGACAGACATCCTTATAATTTGCCTTAAACGGATTTCGCGCGTCTATCTGCCCCTGCTCTCGAGTCGGTCTCCGTCACTATTACAATAATAATGGTGAACACTATTTACATTATTTGCTATGATTTTGGTGCCTGTAAAGAATTATTTTTTACACATAAACTACGTTTTGTAAACAATTTCCACAATACCGGGGAGAGTTCTTTAAACGCTTAATGATCTTTTTTTTTATAAACAATTTGTCGAAAAAATATCTTTTTTATTGTTTATATTTTAGATTAATACACTTTAGTTAAATGAATTGAAAATAAATAAGAAAATTTTTGAACCAAATTAACTACATTTTCACGAAAATTTTCACTTGCCGAACCTAAATATGTACTTTTAAATTGAAAGCTACAAGCTAGTAATCGGTCATAGATTAATATTGTGGTTCATCATTAATATAGTTATCTGAAGTGTGAGCCGCTGCGGGCTGAATGTAGCCCACGTGCAAGTTTGACCCTGCAAGTTTAACCCCTTTGATATAGATTTATAAAAATATACTCATTTTAATTAAGGGATCAGAATGAACCAAACAGGATGATTTTGGACCAACATGAAAAAATGTTGTAATTTCCTTGATACTAACCTCTTTTCTACCTATTCCTCTTTGCACGTGCATGGGTGGATTTAACCAAGTTATGTGTGCAAGACTTCGAGAAAAAAAAATTGAAAATGTTCAATTTTTAGAAATTGCTGCCTAATAACATAACATAACATTCAAATATTAGTTTTTATATATATATATATATATTTTACTTCTTTGTTTGGACTTTTGTGATGCCATTAATGTTTACAATTTTTTGTGACTGTTCTGCAATTTCCAAAAGGATTAAAAAAAACTTCGAACATTACATAAGTTTTTGTTATACATATATGCTCAATTTTTTGGGGTCACTTTTCCAGTAGGAAGCTCTTAGTGTACAAAAAATCATTTTGGTTGGATATTACGACATAATAATATTTGTGCACAAAAATTTACTCTTTCCCCTACTTCAAAACCCTTTTCCTTCTATATATTAAACCACTACACCAAAGCAAATTGGTTTATCCTAACCTAAGCTGACTTTAGATCAAGCAAAAAAAAAAAACCTGATTTCCGACATTAAAAAATTGCCTTATATCTTTGGTTGATTTTGATAAGAGAATACTATTGAAGGATGTAAAAACAAAAAAAAACTTTACAGTACTGAAGTAACACTTTTTTGCCGAAAAATGACAAACGACCAACGAATTTTTCTTGGTACATTAGGATCCCATTTTACGGGACTATATAACATATCGATTAAACTGAGAAAACAGAACTAAATTTAGTCGTTGTTGTCGCTACGATAGCCTGACTACAATTTCTTCTGGTTTTATAGATACTTCTCTGGAAATTTCCCATGTTACTTCCAAGACACGATTTTAACCGCTTCAATGTGGAAAACGATCGTTCAGCAGACGATATTGACACGGGAAGCGTGGCCAAAATTTAAAAAAAAACCTGATGTACTCGGAAAAAATTGTTCATTACATGTCTCTAATATTTCGATTGCAGTAAAATTACCGCTAATTGATTCCCATTTTTTGCAGCAAACTTCTTTTTCAGCCCTTCTTTTGCTCTCTTCTTTTTTGCCGACAACAAAAGCGAAGCAAAAATTTTTATTCTCAATATAAAGTTGGTATGTCCTCCCCCTATATACCTCCCTATATGCATTTTAAGGGTATCAATATTGATAAAACAATTCACCAACAAATAAAAGACATCATGACAGGTACATGAGTAGATGCAATTTATTATTTCCTTTTTATTTCTCAAGAAAATATATTTTTGTTTTTCATTTTTTTCGATTTTTTATAAAGTTTGTCAGTTATATAATATATATTATTAAATAACATTCAAATATTAGTTTTTTTTATATATATTCTACTTCTTTGTTTGGACTTTTGTGATGCCAGCAATGTTTACAATTTTTTTGTGACTGTTCTGTAATTTCCAAAAGGATTAAAAAAAATAACTTCGAACATTACATAAGAGTTTTGGTTATATATGCTCAATTTTTATTTTGTGATTCTGATTCTGTTTGTCTTTAATATAGTAAAGATGTTTTTTTTTCAAAATAATTGAAAGTCGGTCGTGAATGAATTAAAACATAACAAAATAAATATCGCTTTTTGTAATTGTGAAAAATAATAAATTATAAAATCATATCTTTGTGCATAAAAAAAGTATTCAATTAATGTTTGCCCATGTCAAAAATTAAAAAATACCATTTTTTATAGTTATATAAGATTTTGGATTTTTTTTAAATTTATACTGGTAAAGGTTTTTTGTGATGCTTTGAAGACATTGAATTTCTTTCGTGAGTTTTAAGCATTTTTGTAGAACCAACTTTTAAATGTCGTTTCACACTCTAAGCAACAACAATGAGAAATATATTAAAGTTTTTTTTGTCACGTTCTACAAAAATGTTCAATGAATTTTGTGTGAGTTTTCTTATTAATAAAATTGTAAACAACAACAGCTTGAAAATTATGTTTTCATATCGATATTTTTGTAAATTTTTAACTCAGTATATCTTTTGCTTTTACATTTTTGATTTAAATACATATATATATAAATCATTTTCTTTATGATACATACATTGAATTGGGGTTTTCAGCATTAGTTTTATTTAACATAAATTGTTAATATATGTGCTGTAAATTGTGTATATTGTTAACAATTGTTGAAAAAACGTATAATAAAATATATGTAGATATATAAAAACAGAAAATGATTTTTTTGTTTGTTTTTTTAAAAAAAATGAGGTAACACATGCATACTTAACCTATTACTTAAAATAGGAAGGCATTTTGTTATTATTTAGTTTTAGTTCTTCACAATATAATGTTTTGTTTTTATTATTCAATCCCATATTAATTTTTCATTCATAATATGAATAATTATTTTTTAAATTTATCCTGAAACGACATAATTTACTTGTTTTTAATAATATTTTATGTTAAACATTTATAAAGCACTTTAGTTTAAATTTGATTTTTTATACAAAAACTTTTTTTGTTTTTCTTATTTTTCTTGCATTACATTAACATATTTGATGTTTGTTATGCTATAAATTCATATTGATTGTTTAACTCATGATTTACTTGTTGTCTTTTTGAGTAGAAACGTTCTTGGTTATTTGATTTTTAAAAAATTTTTCACGTTATTATAAAGCAAATTACTATATTTTTCATTTGATCAAAATTGTAACATTTAGCATATTTTTGAAATTTAAGTTTTGGCAGTTATCTGAACGAATTTGAAAGTGATCTCAATTTTTTTGGAAAAAAAATTATTCTGAATTATTCTGAATTCTGTTAATATTATTGATTTTCTTTACGATTTCAAACCAAAGTTTTTCATACATTGAAGATAATTGATTTTCTGCTATTAAATAGAGTACGCAATTTTTAGTGGCTGGAGATAGTAAATTTTGTTTGCCTTCCTGACAATGAAATTTATTCCATTTTTGCAGCGAATTTCGGAACTATAGAGAAATAACTACAACTGTTTTTTAAAAAGAGGTGGACAAATTTTTGTTTTTTCAAAAATCTGCACGAGTTTTTTGTAAAAACTTTTTGGTTACTTGCAATAACTCACATAACAAAAAAAAAATTTGATTAACAGAAGCTATTTTGTTTTTAAAATGTTCAAACTGCTTCCATATTATTATTTGTATTTGTTCTGCTCAGCTAAAAAATATATTTAGAGCTGTTCACGCCAATTTAATTTTAAAACCTAATTCTTAGCCAACTGAATTCAAATAAAATTTAAAGTAAGATTTTAACAAAAATTTAAGTGGCTATTTTTAATCTCACTGATCATGGATTGTTAAATTTACTTTTTAAAATAAAAATACACGAAATTTATGCAAGAGACTCACACAAAAATAAAATAAAATTGAATAAATATAAAAAGTTACTGGTCGGAAGTTTGTTTTATTCTTGAACATTTTTTAAAATAGTCGCTGGCATAAAAATAAAGCTTGATTGATTGATATATTGTGTCGTCTTGCAGTTTTTTATACGGTTTTTTAGAAATTCATTTTCTTTTAATATTAAACAAAACATGTTCAAAAACGCTCTGAAAAATATGAAATAACTCGTCTCTTACACTCCAGCCATTCATGCCATTTTGTTATTTGTGATATCAAACTTCCCGATTAGAAATTGAAATGATAGAGATGAGGGGGGCCTATCAGATATCAAACATCCCAATTTGACTTTGAAAACTCGTAGACGTCGGGACTTGCTGATTAACCTCTTTATCACGTTCACATGTTTATTTGAGCGCTACGATTTCAAAATCAGTGCGAAATTAATGACTGGAGTATGAAAAAAAAATAGTTATTTTATACTCTTCAGAGCGTTTTTGAAAAAGCTTTTTTTCAATTCCTTTTTCATTTCACATTTTTCTAGGAGCTTCTTCGTCTTTTAAGTTCATCCACAACTTCCCTATCATATGATTGTTTCAGTAGCTTTCTTGGCTCTATACTTGACATAGCAACTTCACAACCGCTGCGACAATGATCTTATAATAAAATCTTTACCTCTGGAGCCCAATGAACGCAACGCGAACGCAACTAAAACGCAGAAACTGTCACGCAGCGCAATATTTCAGCGGCAGAGCCCAATGGCAACTCGTGAAGTAGTACAAGTGACATAATATAAAGTGGTATAAAGTTGGCAAAATTACAAAAATGGATAATTTTGAAGCGATAATTTGCTTTGTTGGTCTTTATCTTTGTCATTTGTCTGTTATTGCACTAAGCCTATCAATTTTTCCTCGAACGACATTTCCCCAACCTCACTTTATGAACTCTCAACGCAGAATTCTGCGGCAAAGTTAGAAGTTTGCAAACTTTTGCGTTGTAGTTGCGTTCACTGCGTTCACTGTGCTCACTTCAAATGATTTCTATGGAACAAACTTGTAAGTGACAGTTTCTGCGTTTGCGTTGCGTTCATTGGGCTCCAGACATTAGAAGCGAATCGGAATTTTTCGTTTTTACTCTCTCTTTTTAGCACATATCTTGCAAAATTTTTTATGCATCCCCATAACATGAATATGCAGTGAAAATTTGAAGCAGATCGCATTTTTTCATGTTCCCTCCTGAGAAATCCTCAAAAGGTCCTACGCCAGAAATACCAGCTTACGAGATTTTTTGTTTTTTTTTAACCGTATAGAAAAGTGAATATTCAAGTTTAAATAAGTAGTAAGTATTTAAAAAAGAAAAAAAATTGACAAAAAATTGTGCTTAAATAAGTTTTATCAAAATTGCAATATGTGAATAACGGGAAACCGTTTTGTTTTTTTTTATCTAGGACTGGTGAATAACATTTGAGCGGTTTGTAAACAATTTTTCGGATTGTGAATAAAATGTCAGCCAAGTGTGTCCGTTTGTGAACGTCTTTTATGTAAACTTAATTGAGAAATAAGTTGGATTAATGAACCAAGGTTCCACCGCAATTCAATTTTCAGTTGGTTTCACTTTAACCTAAAAATATTTGCAGTGGATGTCAATCAATTAAATGTGGCGTCCTTCATTTAAGGAGGATCTTCATTACCATGACTTCTGTAACTGCAAAAAAATGCAGAAAACTAGAGCAAGATAGACTTATGTAGATCTAAAAAGGAATGACTGAATACAAGTTAAACGCTATCCCTTCCAGTTTTACAATTTTATAGCAATCATATCAAACCTTATGCTATGAATATAATGTTCAAATTGGCATGGTAACAAAGCTTTTGACTATGCATGCGAAGGAGAAAAATGACATCACGCTATAATAACAATTTGAATGTGTCCGTGCTTACTATTTACTTACAGGGACAATGTGTGATTGTAGTAGAAATCGCCATAAAAAACAGGGGAAATTATTCTTGCAGTTGCCGACAAATTTTTGCAGTTGATTCTTATCTCCCTTTCTCGTCAACGTATCTTCACATAAATGTGTCTCTATTTTTTTGCAGTTGTCGAAGTCATGGTAATGGAGATCTTCCTTTATTCAAGTTTTTACTTGCTTACAATTCCAACACTTTATTCGATTCAAAACTTCTCATAATTGCTTATAGTGGTTTGGAAAAAGTAAATATTGCGCACATTACCGCAAAAAATCTCCGCAGTTCAAAATCACTTTTCAATTTATTTTTAAACGAACTGATTTTTGTAGTTTTTTTTTGGTTAAAAAATTACTGGTAATCAAAAAAAAATTTGTTAGCAATAAAAAAAAAATAAAATGTATAAACATTTTTTCCATGATCATCGCTTTGTCAATTAATAAATTTTCAAAAGTTGTTATTCCTAATAATAATATTACTTAACAATTATAGCAATAATAATAGTATAACATTTAATATTTTTAATAATTAAAGAATTTCAAATTCTAAGGACACATCGATTAAATTTTATTTCTCTTAATTTTATTCAAAAAATAAGGTTTTCTTTATTACAATTTTCACGATAGAAGAGAATTTTTATCAGTTTAATTTAAAATTTAGATTTTTTTTTTGCATTTATCACTCACGAAATATCATTTTCGTTTTAATATTCTTCATATTTTTAAATTAATTTTTTACATTCAGTTTTTGGGAAATTTAAAGGAGAATTTACTTTTTTACTACCATATATAATATGAAGTTTATATAGATTTTTTAAAACTATAAATTAAAAGAATATTTAGAAAAATATTTAGATTTTTTTTCCATTAGAAGCACTTGTATTTTAATTAGATTTTCTGTTTTTTTAAAAAATTAATTTTTTTTATGGATTTTGTTCCATTCTCATATTTCTGAATTTAGTTTTTCTTTATCTTTTTTAATCACTCAAATATTAAATTAAGGAATGCATTTATCTGGTATTCGTAAAACGTAAAAAATTACACATTTTTATTTGTTTTTAACTTTGACTTAATTATTAAACATTGTAACTTGTTTATAACATTTGTCTCTTGCGTGTTTATTTTTAAATCATAAATTAGTACAATAATTTGATGACATAGAATAAGATTAATATTAAAATTATCATTAATATAATTTTATGAATGTAATAACGTTATGGATGTCATTTATAATCTTTTTTTTTCAATTGTTTGGTAAAAATTCTTTTATACTTATCGCATACTACTAGCCCTTCTGTTAACCTTAAATTCGTCAAGCAATGAAATGAGTAACGAATCAAAATTGAAATCTTTTTAGGGATATTCAAAGTAAACGAAGAAGAGATCTACAGGCAAACATTTCTTTTTGTAAAAATATTTTACTCATAAGTTCGTATTTTTTTTATATTATTTTTTTTAGAATCCCGTACCAAAAATTTTGAAACTTAGACCGTCAGTAGGGCTAAAAATATTCATTTCATACTTGATTTTGCCAAAAAAAAAAAAAATAATACTGCGTCCTATGACGAGTGTTTGTTACAACAAATATAGAAAAACCAGTATAACAATTCTAAAGCCTAATTCACACGTTCAACTGAAACACTGAAAACACGTTTACCGTTAATGGAATCTGTCATTATACCGTTGATAGAATATCTATCCACCGCCAACATTCCATTTTTTTCAGCAATCTTACGGAGTGTGGAAACCATTAACGAGTTGATGAACAACGATTTTATCGTTGATCGTGAAGATTCAGCTGGATAGAAGGAAAGCTAATTTTTTGAACTCAAAAAAAGCGGTAATTCTAAAATACGCACATAATATAAAATATTCTTGTACAGAAGCATTTGCCTGCAAATCCTGGATCAGAAACTGTGAACTATAACCTCTCGGTAAACCGATAGTCCATGCTAACCACTACTAAATATGCAAACGACATTAAAAATTACTCCTACTTTAATTTCAAAGGACTTCAAATTAGAGATCGTTCTAAAAATTCAGTACGATATACTGGGGTGTAGTCTAGAGGTCTCTGCGCTGAAGTTATATTAGAAACAACAAAATGTAGATAACAATCGAAGGGGAAAACTGTTTGCTGCTCCTACTATTATTATTGATATTTATCACAATATTTATATCTTTATGCTATGCAACCGCCATTCGTCATGTGCGCATATGCAGTAACGCCGCTATCCAGATCGGTGA
Source organism: Chrysopilus asiliformis (assembly GCA_964034945.1). Classification (NCBI taxonomy): domain Eukaryota; kingdom Metazoa; phylum Arthropoda; class Insecta; order Diptera; family Rhagionidae; genus Chrysopilus; species Chrysopilus asiliformis. Next base: position 44,641,669 of record OZ035963.1, on the reverse strand, counting down.
ATTCAGAATCTGTTGGATCGGTTAGCTGGGCTAGCAGCTCTGAGTTATCGGCCAGGAAGTCACTCTTTATCAAAAGATTATCATAGACCTGGCAATTTGTTGGTGTCGTAGATAGATGCGGATGGAAATCTAATGTATTATTATTATTGTTATTGTGACTATGCTTAATGTCGAAATTTTCGCAATCGGTCTCGAACAAGAACCTGTCAGCACTCTGGACTGTGGTGTAAGGACTCTGGGCGTCGACTAATTCGCTCTTCAGTACAAAGTCGGTGGTGCTGTCTACTGTTGTGCCACCGTTACTATTTTCACAGTTTGGAATGTAGTCATTCTTCATTAATGGCGATTGGATAGCGTGTTGCTGCTGTTGCGTCTGCTGCGACAGTATTGACGCCTGGACCGTAATTTGCTGTTGCAAACAGGCAGCGATCGTGACGTCCTGCGTCGGTGAGTTGAGGTAGCCGAGCTCTTGTGTGGGTGGCGAAGGTTTGCAGTAGCCGTTTACAAGCAGGTCGCCATTTGTCGGTGTCTGTTGCTGCTGTTGTGGTTGCTGTTGGTGGTGATTTTGTCTGAGACCGTTGCGGGAATATTTGATGGTGGCCATCGGGGGGATAGCTGTCCGTTGCTGTGGCTGTTGCTGTGTATCCTGTATTTGCATGTCATTGGACTGGTCGCCGAGGCCGATTTCGTTCAGATATTTGCAGGCGGGTGACTGACATAAGTTGCCGGGGGGATGGTAGCCACCTGGCCTAATACATGTCGATCCGTGCGACTGCAGCATGTCGAAGAGTTTTCGCCTTTCACGCTCGAGGTTTCGCACTTGACTCTTCATATCGATGTTTTGTGTCTCCAATTGCTCTGACTCGCTGACAAGATTGAGGGTCCTCTCACGTTTCTTCATTCTGCATTTCGTGGCTGCAATTTTGTTGCGCTCGCGCCGCCGCTTCCTGCGATCCTCATCCTCTGGCGTAAGACCTAACTTTGGTGACTTATTGTTCTCAATGTCCTCTTCACTCGTGTCTCCCGTTATCGATTTTCGAGAATTCTTGCAGGCTGAGGCCTCATTTCCTGAACTCGAATCACCGCTTGACATTTTGCGTTTGCTCTGAATCGATAACTTAAGGCCCGCCTTGATCAATTGTGAGCATGTCTGGAAAATAAAAGAAGAAAATAACTATTACAAGCAATACGTTTAGGCATGTTTAAAAAAATATAAATACAATGCGCGTCAATCATACCGAATGCTATTATCTAATTCATTTTCATCCTACTTGCATATAACCTTATATCTAATATCTACTGAACTTTAGTACCTGAGAACGAACTGCAATAGTATTGTAGCATTTTCTTTGGTCTATATTTTTGTACCCCGAACAGCTTTTAGTTTTTTTACATATTTAAAATAATGGTTCTCAACTTTAAAAGTCATACTCGTATAGCAGTGAAAAAAATTTACACACATTTTTTTAAATCTAGAAATAAAATTTAAAACGGAATGTTGTGACCTTCATTAAACGATAATTTTTCCTCTAGCAAAAAGTTTTATATGCAATAAATTGTGCTTAATTAAAAAACGAATTGAATGAATTTTCCCTTGCGATCATTATTTTAATTATTAAAGAGTGAACATTTAATGACTGACCAGAAAAAATTCAAAATTACCATTCTTACAATAACATTTTTACATTTGGTGGAGTTTTCTTCATCTTTCGATTTCCAACTCTCCAAGAGTCGAAATTATTGCGATCTTCGCGAAGAAATATGAAAAACGAGCTGCTTTAATCGGGGACAGGGAGCCATTAAAATGAAATTCAATTTTTTGGCAAACTTTGCGTGATGTTCAACTTTTATGACATTGTACGCGATCATAAAATTTTTTACGTGTCTTCTGCATTAACTCGTATTCTGTTAAATGAAAATTCAAACTGGAAAAAAGCAATAGTTTTATTTCCTTTGCAGTTTTTATTTTTTTTATCTTGTGTCTTTTTTCCTCAGACCGTAAATTCTTGTCCAGTTCTTTAAAGTAGTTTTTTGCAATCAAATATTACAAACATGACATGCAATTTACGCCGTTAGAGGCAATGAGGGGGGGTTTTGAAATGAGAATTTTATTAAAGTCCCACCGAAAAAAATACATAAAACGCCGGCCGGTTGGATTCAGTCCGTCGTGATCCGGTCCGGTTGACTTTCAAACTTTTACGAGTATGAAAAATACTGACCAAATTGAAATACAAATGTGAATTGCATTCCAATCAGTTGCTGTTGCTTATGTGAGATTTTTTTTTAGTTTTGTTTTTTTTTCTTTAAGAAAAAAGTTAAATTTGTTTTTATGTTTGAAGATCGATGATTAATAAACTTTTGAGTATGAAAAAAATATTTTTTTTCAAAATTTTTTTGATGTATAGAAAAATAATGCAAGAATTATATTTTAAATGCTTTTTCATAAATTTTTTTTTTCATGAAAATCGCAAACAATTTTGCAACCGCGAAAACCGTATGAACTTCCATACAACAGTTTAGGATATGACAAGAGTGGGGGTCCGCATAATGCGGTGGGAGTTGCGTCGCCGAAAGTTTTCTTTGGTGAATGAAACTCAAAATTCATTTAGTAGTTTAGCTTCTATCTCCTAAACTACTAAATGAATTCTGATATGGTTTTGAGTTTGATTCATTAAGGAAAATTTATGGTTTTGAGTTTCATTCACCAAGGAAAAGGGCATTCACATCTCGCGGGAGGAAGTGCTTGATGGGCGAAAACTTTCCTTTATGATCGACCTGTCTAATACTCAAAACTCTCTTAAAATCCATTCAGTAGTTAAGGAGATATCAGGAGAGGGGGTTCGCATTATGCGGGACGCAGAGGTTTGCATGGGCGAGAATTTTCTTTGACAGATAACTTATCTAACATTGAAAACCGTATTCAAATCGGTCAAAAGATAATAGGTGAGGGGGTAAAAGGGGAGCCGATACCAGGACCTCATCTAGCTATAGACAATTCTCGTAATCTAACTTTTGTTGTGAATATGAAGTCAATCGGTCGAGTTGTTTGAATGCGATGCGGCTTCAGAAATACGCACCAAGGATTTTAGTGCGTATAAAGTAACATCTCAACATTTAAATTCCAGCTTATAGATAAATTTTTCGTTGATGTTTCGTAAAGAAAGTTCTTGCATTTATAAAAATATAAATTAATTACTTTTCGATTTATAAGATCAGACGTTGACTTACGTACGTGGAATTTGAAAAACGTGGATATTTAATCTGATAATATTCACTTTAATTACAAGACAAAGACGCTAATCTATGCAATCAAGTTTAGTCATACAATAAGAATTTGCCAAGACGTACAAAATATAAAATCTGTGGCTTATTTTGAGGTTTTTTAAGCTAATCTTGAAAAAAATGCCTTGCCAATCAAAATTTTAATATTAAATTAAAATTACAAGTAATGCTGCGTTTTTGTGCTGCGTTTTTGCAACACTAACTTTTGAGTGTTTATAACTCAGGCGAAAATAAACGGAGTACCTTAGGAACCTGAATGAGGTTAGGGATGCCTAAATATCCAGAATATGAAATTTCATCTAGTTATTTCAACGGCCGACATCGGGCCCTGACTCTGGTCCAAAATGGGTTAACTCTTACAGGCAAAAAACAAAAAAAATATTTTTTCTAATGTTACATTTGAAATGAAAAATAATGTTTAAGGAGAAATAGGGAAGGCCGTAATTAGTATAAGAATCAACGTGCAAAATTCGTTACAAAAAAGATAGTAAAGGGTGTTTTTTTGCTTAGATAGAACTTACGAAAGTGTTAACTGTCAAACGAGCTGTTATACTGCGCTCACTTTTTGACATTTATGATCAGTATACTCTGGCAAATCATCATGAATAGACTCACGCTTGAACAACGCTGCCAAATTATCCAAATTTACTTTGAAAATTGGTCGTATATTCGTGCCACTTATAAGCGACGTTTTTTTTAGCAAAATTTTGTTCAGCGATGAAGCTGATTTTTGCAAAATTGACGCATATGGAGTGAGACAAGAGACCCTACAGACTCCATTACATCCAGAAAAATGCACCGTTTGGTGCGGTTTACACGCTGGTGGCATCATCGGACCTTATTTCTTCAAAAATGAAGCCGGAGCTCGCGTTACGGTCAATGGAGAACGTTACCGCACCATGATGAATGATTTTTTGTTTGAAAATATGGATGACATCCATCCGGACGAGATGTGGTTTCAACAGGATGTCGCTACGTACCATACGGCGACCATCGACTTATTGAAATCAAAATTTGGCGATAACTTGATTTCGAGAAATGGACCTGTCAATTGGCCTCCAAGGTCGTGCGATTTGACGCCTCTCGATTATTTCCTGCGGGGCTACGTGAAGTCACTGGTTTATGCTGATAAACCAGCAACAATTGACGTCTTGGAGGCCAACATGGTTCGTGTTATTCGTGACATACGGCCAGCAGTGCTCGAAAAAGTGGCCCAAAATTGGACGTCCAGAATACGCTTCGTCAAGAACAGCCGCGGTGGTCATATGCCCGAAATCATTTTCAAATGTTAATGCCATGTCGACAAAATAAAAAATTTTGATAAAAATTTAATTTTTTGTGTTACTTTTTAAAAATTTTAAGTTCTATCGGGCTTAAAAAACACCCTTTACATTGGTTATATGCAATGCTTGTAAGAATCAAATATATGCGCGAAATTTTCTAGCAAAAAGTGATTTAACTTAAAATTGTTAAAAAAATGCGCTGCAAGTGAAAACTTTTACGACGGGTCCATACTGGAAAAAAATATTTTGGAGATAGTTTCGTCAATGCAGAGTTACAGACTTGAAATTCGGTATAGAGGCATTTTTCCTTCAAAAATCATATCACAGCCATGAATATCAAAAAAATTATAAAGTCGGGAAGTGTTTAAAATACGATTTTACACAGAAATTATACTCTTTTTATTTATTATCTGCATTGCCAGTCACACGTCTATGTGAGTATGTTGACATTGCAATTTTACTACTCTAACTAGTTCTAAAACTGAATAATCGTATATCCAAATAGTGGAAATAGTATTATATTTCCCGGAAAATTTTAAGTGCGTATGAGTACAAGTATCCAAATTTATTCAAAAAATTTTTTGTTGTAATTGAACACTTTTTGAAAGAATCCAATGAGTATGACATTTGGAAGCTGAAGATATGGAAATATATTTTCAATATGTGAGCTTTGTTATTTAGGGAATAAAGGCAGAACAGTAAAAACATTGTTCCACGTTCTTCTCTCACATAGAAAAAAAAATGTGAATCAAGTCGTCTACTATTTGCAGGAAAATATAATATTTCATGATTTTTTTTTCATTTTTTTGAACATTTATCTATGGCTTGTATTGACTGATAAATAATTACCCGTCGAAACTTTCACATTTTCTTGCTTCTAATACTATTTTTGTTCGCACAAATTCTCTTAACATATGTTGAGATTCTAAATAACGACCGATCGTTTCTTGGTATCATTTCCTTCTGTACGAGCGATGCTAGCTTTAAGTAGCGGTGCTAGCACCAAGAGTCAAAATAGCTATACTCGAACGGCAGATATCATTGTCAGTTGACGCCAAAGGGGCAAATTCGAATAGTTTTTCTTGACTCCAGGCGTTGTGTCAAAAAGGAAAACGCCCAAAGCGTTTTACCATTTTAAAATATATACTATAGATTTTAAACAAACAAGAATCTCAACTTTAAAACTGCTCTCCTTAACAATTTCAAAATGCGACTTAGAATGGTCCTGCTCGGGGTTTTGTTTCTGTTATTCTACTCTATCGGACATTCTAGGCGTACCACTAGGTCTGTGCATAATCTAGAAGGCATTGGATTTGTTGTAATTTTCCATTCGGTAAAAATATTGCACTTATATCAAAGGTTGACCGTGAGTTGTACTTTTATTCTAGTAAGGACTTAGAAAAACTGGAAAATCCTTTAAGTGAAATCAAGTGGTTATGTTTCGTTGCTACAGACGGCACTAAATAGCAATCTATGAAATATTTTTTCGTACAAGACATTCAAAAAAGTATTAATGAAAACCTCTATTAAAGAGTCAGAAAATATATATTTTTTAGCAACGAAGCCTTCGTATAGCTTAATGTCTGGAGATTTCTTTGCGATAATTCCCCAAGAAAATGGAATGAACCAGCAGACCATATGGTCAGCATAAGAAATGATAAATGGTCTGTCCCAAAAAAGTGGAATCCAGAAAAAGAAAATCTTTTGAACAGTAAAAAGCAGCAACACGTTGAAATAAAGCACTTCATAAATTTCGTGCCAAACACCGAACTTAACTCAAACTCATAATTTTATTTATGTTTATCTACCCGAAATACTCGTCATTGTTAAATTTATTTGCGTTTCACTTGAAAATTCACTTAACCCATTAATGCCCATGACAAAACCACTGAATATTTTTACCACAAAAAACCAATTTAAAATAAAAAGAAAATTCTGAAAAAAACTTTTGTACATAAATCTGTGGTAACAAGTTAATATAGCTTAAGTCGATTTTCAAGCAAAGCTAAAGTGATCTGTTTGTAAATTCAAATTCAGATCAGTTTCGTTTTGTCTGAAAATCGACTTAAGCTATTTTAACTTATTATCACAGATATATCCGGTGTACTCGTTTGAGTACAGCGGGCATTAATGGGTTAGATAATCAATTTCAGACTTTCGGTTTTTTAACATTCTTTAGAGAATTGTAGAAAGGCAGTCGTACTCTTTTCCCTTTTTTCCTTTTGAGGATCGACCAATATGTCAATTGAACACATTTTTTTAATGTCCAGAATTTTAGACCTGATTTTTTACAGCAGAAATCCTAAAAGGTTCAGCTGTCATTACGACATACTTTAAAGCCCATTGGATGGAGAACTGATGTAAAGTAAGTACATTTTAGTGCAGTTGCAGTGAACTGCTGGTACTGGCCCATATTAGGAATTATGATGGTCCAAGTTTGGTTAATGGTGACGGACCCGTTCGGCTTTTTATTTGCCGCCGTCATGCGTTTGGGAATTTGGATATTCAAGCAGCTAAAGTTCAAAGCCAGAAACGTGAACTTCGCTTAATTCAATTGTGCAGATCGTTTTAATTAATTGACAAATGGCAAAGTCTTTGTCTGAACATTTGCATTATGCAATTATTTAGCAGCTTTATCGCGATGAATATTGTCATGATTTTACTGCATAATGGATTTTAAATAAACCAAAAGAAAAATATTGTTTTGGTAACTCAGATACAAGGCATAATGCTGGAGTAAGTAGGTCAAACTTATCGAGTGAAAAAAAATTTATGGCATATGTTTTTAAAAGGAATTGTTTTAACAATTTTGTGAAATTACTGAAATTCGAATGTGTGTTTGGCAAAGAAACATTTTAGATTGTCTTATTGATATTTATTTTTCATATAAAAATCTTTCTGCTTTAAATACTTCGTCCTTCAATAATGAATAATTTTTTTTATTAAAGTCCGATAATTTTGTTACTCAAAGAGCGTATGTTAGCATAGTTCTCATTAGACGTAATACATTTTCTTTTTAAAAAACTTTCATTTCTTATTTAAAAAACTCAAAAAACGGTTGCGTTTAGTTCAGGGGCAGAGTATTATATGTTTATAGTTTCACTCAGCACATTCAATAAATACACAAAAAAGATCAATTCGAAATGGATGAAACTGTTGCCAGTCAGCAGCACAAATACGAGCAGATACTTCAAGATCACTGATGCTCTTCTGAAATTCAAGAAGATCTTGCTGATCTATCTATTTAAATATTGAAAATACGTTTGTTTATCGCACTCGGCATTTACACATCTTTGTGTAAAATCAAAAATTAAGGAGGAAACGTATAGAATTTGTTTAAATTATGAAAAGCAATGCATTTATCTGAAATTGAATTTTTACACTATTGCAATGTACACGATCAAGTTGAGTCACCATTTCCATTACGGTTTCTCTAGGTGGGATTTTTATTTTTATATACAATGTGAAAGCAACAGATGGTTAGTGGTTTTTGTACATTTAATGTACACGATTAATATTCTATGAAAACAACGAATCTACATATAGGCCCCTATTGTGAGCTTCGTCAATTGATCGTTGAAATGTCAAATCGAAAAATCGGTATTGTGATCATCGATTTTATCGTTCGTGAACGATAAAATCGTTCAGTTCGGAACGATGACATTTGTTTGATCGTTCGGTGAAGTTTATGTCAAGTTAGCGATCGGTGAAGTAATGCAATTACTTTTTTTTTTATCAAAATTAGAGGCTAATAATAAAATGGAAGTATTTGTACACATTAGGAAATTATTAATGAGGAATATCTTGATCAAAACCTCGATTAAAAATCCAATATAAAAATTGGTTGAAAAAATGAAGATAAATAAGACCAAAGTGGTATAAATATAATTTAAATAAAAAATGAACTTAAAAACTGTTTTATTCACATAGATTTGAAATATTGGTCAATTCAAAGAACTCAACATTCGGTGTTTAATATTTTCGCCTTGACGTTGGTTTGTAAAACCGTCTTCTGGTGTAATTTCGCTCATATCGCCATTGTCATCCACCTCCTCTATGTTTTAAGGAAGCTTAATATTGTATTTCCTGCGTTGAAGTCATTTTTAAACATTAAAATAACTTCAACAATGTGAATTCCCAAACGTCAAACACTAAAAAATTCACAATAGCGATTGCTTGAACGATGAACCTTACGCAATACCAAATTGTTTTTCGATCGTTCCGGTCAACGATGGTCGATCGAATAGATATCGATAACCGCAATAGGCCCCATAGTTATTGTTTTCGGTTTTCGTTTATGAACTAGAATAACACATTTTTCTTACTCGTTGTTTGGACAGAATTATTAGGCAGAGGTTGCTATCGTAATAAGACATATTGCAAATTGTCAATCATTCAGGGTATTCACAGTCGTCTTTTAAATTTCGGGTAAATTTACCGCTCGGTAATTCAGTCAAATTTAACCGATTTTTACCGAGACGGTAACTTGGTTCATGTAAAAATGAATTACCGGAGTCGTGTTTTCCGGCCCGGTTATTCGGTATCAAGAATCAACCGCGGGTGGCGCTAGTAATGTTTTTAGTTGTCAAATTTTCTCGCTGGTTATCTCATCGGACTGCAAATTTTTTCAATTTTGACAGCCGTTGCCACAATAGAAATTCAAAAGAATACACCAAACATGGATTTAAAGGTATGTGACCTATTTTACAATCAAATTCGCAGTTCATGATTTGGTCACGTATCAAATAAAAGCGCTGTTCTCAAATCTGTGCTGTGGGATGTTCACAGCAGAATATTTTCAGTCTTTTAATATTACCGAAAATATCGAATACCGAAAATTAAAAGAGGATTGTGAATACCCTGAGTCTTTTAATATTACCGAAAATACCGAATACCGAAAATTAAAAGAGGATTGTGAATGCTCTCATTATTTTATTAAAAAATTGTGAAAATTAACTGGTAAATTTTAACGTTTAAAGGATACAGAGAAATGTTTCTGCTAAATATTTCTCCCTATTTCTAAAACTGAAATCTGAGTTTTATCGCATATATGCGCAAATATGCGTTTTCAGGGAAAGGGGGGGTAAATTGGTGGTTTGTTGGTTGGTGTAGAGGGGGCGGGGCGGAATTTATAAGTACTATAAGTGACAAGCGAATGAACGAATACTCCAAATTAGCTCCACGAAAATAAAACAGAAAAAGAATGATTCTTTTTCATTCGCGAATAAAAACATTTAATTTAAACATAACAAAAGCTATAATTGCCAATCTGGCAATTATTGAAAACCCGTATGGTCATTTAATTGAACGGCGTATCAAAATTTCATTTGAATTCAAATTTTCCAATAAGATTTTTTTAAAACTTGTTCCAATCGGATTTTGATGTATGGGAGATTTATGTAGAATCATATCCTAAATAACTTTTGTTCTTGCACTTTTTTGATAACATGTACCGTTTTTGAGATATTCGCAAAAAACGTTTTCGTTCGTATGGGGGGTACCCCCCCTAATGGTCCATTTTTGCCCATTAACGAACCTAGCCTCGCATTTTATGAAAAACAGATCTGTGCAAAATTTCAAGTCTCTAGCTCAATCCGTGCGCCCGCAATCCGCGCCACAGACAGACGGACAGACGGACAGACAGACGGACAGACAGACGGACGGACATGTAAAAATCAATTTTTTTAGTCATTCTAAACTCACTGGTGTAATTCATTTTTGTGTGTGATAACGGGATCTTGGCGTTACAAACGGTAAGGCAAAGTTAATATACCCTTTGGTTTCACCATACGGGTATAAAAAAGCTTTCGATTCGCACGCTCGCTCTCGAACAGCTAAAAATCGGGATCATATCTTGCAATCTAATTTTGACCCAATTTCACTTGTCAGATTGACTTGAAATTTTGCAAACATACGTAAGTCCGATGACAATACAATATTTTCACAGGATAAGGAAGGTCCTGTAAGGATAACGTAATTGTCCTCCTCAGAATCCCCGGAAAAACTTATCTGGGGGGTTTTTGGGGTCGCTGAATCCGTTTTTCCATTAAGAAATCTATAAGGATAACGGAAGGTCCTGTAAGAATAATGTGATCATCATTTTCCTCAAATTTTCCGGCAAAAAAGTTTCATCTGGAAGTTTTTGGGGTGTTGAATCCGATGTTAAAAAGTCCGTAAGGATAACAAAAGTCCTGTTAAGATAACGTGATTATCTTTTTCCTCAAATTTTCCGGGAAAAATCTTATCTGGGGGTTTTTGGGATCGCTGAATTCGATTCTGGCATTAAGAAGTGTGTACGCATAACGTAAGGTGATGTGGACGAACGAAAAGAACACGAATTCTAAACAACGTTAAATACAATATATGTGTATAAGCTTGCATACCCGTCGTTGCCGGGTTAAGTTTTTTGTTTTAGAATACGAAGAAAACCGGAAAGAACTTAAAAACCTTTGAGAAAAATCTTATTCTTGCAGATTAGTCTAACACCAGATTCGTGATCAGCGACCCCGAAAATCCCCCAGTGAAACTTTTCAGCCTTCTATTGAGCAGGATTATGGCGAAAATCACGGTTTAAAAACACCCAAACCCCCTTTACGCCCGTTACCGCTTACCCCTAATTTATTCACTAGGAGTTAAGCCGAGTTAGTGAGTTAAGGGAGTTAGCTAACCTTATTTTCCATGTTAAAGGTGAGTTAAGGGAGTTAAGGCGATTTAACTCCTAGTGAATAAATTGGCCGTTAGCGGTAAAATTTCGGAAAACCCCGCCTTAGTGAGCGCCTACGTGATGGTTGTGACATATACTGTGAAAGTTTCAAGTTTTGAGCTTCAGGGGTTTGGGCTGGGCGTTGATGAGTCAGTCAGTCAGTCAGGTTAAACGATTTTATATATATAGATTTTCTTGTGTTTAAATTAAAAAAAATTATCCGTCCTCATCATAGAGTATTTGACTATTATGTTTTTTCACACCGTTAAAAACAGTTTTTTAATTACCTACTTATCCCGATTCTGTTATAATAATTTATCTTTTTATTGCGGAGAAATATAAAGTACTGACCTGTTGTACGCTCGGCGTTGTGTTTGTACCAGTAGGTGAGTCAAGAGGCGATCCCGAACAACTGGAATGACTACTGTCCTGTGATATAATCTGACAAAAAAGAAATAAAAATAAAGAAAATTAATTTTCAAGAAAACGCATTATTTAATAAATAACATCAATAATTTCTTGGGCATGTAGTTTTTATTTCTTACCTGGTGATTATTTATGGACTGGGTAACTTGTTGGTTAGTTGCCTGCATGCCCGTGGGAGATACTGAAAATGTGTAATTATCCAATGGATTTGTCATTGCTATCAACGAATTGAGAATTTCTGGAGTTTTCGGCGTTGTACATACACCGCCATTATCGACTCCAAGAAGTGAGGGTGCTGACGGCATATTTAGATTGAACATTTTTAGGCGTTTAATTTTAATTCTGGTTACTATTTTATAAATTTAAATCACAGTTAGTTGGTACTATATATTATTATATATTATTGTTATATTATTAGGTTTTATTCTCTTTTATATTTAAAGTAATCCTTAGTTAAGCTTTTTTAACGTTGTTGTGCTATAAGCGCTTGTTGTGTTATATTTATCAATTTGTTATTCTAAATGAAGGTGTTTTTTTGGAAAATTCTGAATGTTGGGTATTTTTTTTTACAATTTTACGAAAAAAGATCTCTAAAATATTGCGTCTTCACACGGATAACTTTCTTTTCTTTGGATTGTATAAAATTATAAAAATACGAAGTTTTTGTCACGTTAATATTTAAATTTAACTGCTCTCTTGTATCCGTAGATGGCCTGTTCCATTTATTGGCGAAGTGCTTTCTGAAATTAAGAAAAAAAGAAATTAAATACAACACTTATTATTGAAATGAAAACTATAATATAGAGGATTATGAATGAATATGAAAAAATAGAGGATAAATTATTTTGACGAACTCAGGGGTGTAATTTCGCACAAACTGATGAAAATTTGCACCCACAAGTTTAACCAAAGCGCGCACTTCGTAAATATCGTGCAAAATTTCACTTATTATAGACTCGAGAATTGCCAACGTTAATAATTGAGATATTCGTTTGCAATCGCACTACGCATATGCCTTTACTACAGGTAATAACTAAAAAAAATGAGAAAAAAATCGAGATTTTTTCGCAAGTCACTAAAGCTAGATGAGAAAACCCCATAACTGACTAACGTAAACTATCCAAATAACAGAATTTGTTTCAAATTTAAGTACAAAGTTTAAAAAGATTGCTATCATTAAAAAATTAATTCTACATACGTCATAGCTTCACAACATATATGTTATCACGTTGATCATTGGTTTCTTTTTCTTATCGAATTTGATAAAATTCTCTCTGATTATGAAATTTGTAAACAAAATCTAATGAACTTGAGATTAAAAATATTTTTGAAGAAAGTAAAATGGATAAAGCAAATAGCACCGCACCGACTCGCCGAATAAGTCTAAAGACAAATTAATAACAAAAAATAAAACACGAAAAATAGAAAACGGGAGTGGCTGTTTGCTTATGATAAATTTTTGATTAAAATTTTCCATACTTTTTTATTGAAAATTCTAGATTTTTAAAATTATTATTAATAATTGATTGTGCTGATACTTAGAAACAGCAAAGGCTAGAATTTTTGAACAACGGCATTTTTCACTCAAGTGTCACCCAATCTGAAATTGTTTCTTTAAAGTGGTTTGTAGAATTTCCAGAAAAATTAATTTTTTAACTTCAAATTATTTAGGTAACAACAAAAACACGTAATTAAGTCCGGAATGAAAAAACTCAATCTTTGAACTGAATATTGCTTGTTTATACCCGTATGGTGAAACCAAAGGGTATATTAACTTTGCCTTACCGTTTGTAACGCCAAGATCCCGTCATCACACACAAAAATGAATTACACCAGTGTGTTTAGAATGATGAAAAAAGTTGAATTTAGCATGTCCGTCCGTCTGTCCGTCCGTCCGTCTGTCCGTCTGTCTGTCCGTCTGTCTGTCTGTCCGTCTGTGGCGCGGATTGCGGGCGCACGGATTGAGCTAGAGACTTGAAATTTTGCGCAGATTCGTTTTCCGTAAAATGCGAGGCTAAGTTCGTTAATGGGCAAAAATGGACCATTAGGGGGGGTACCCCCCATACGAACGAAAACGTTTTTTGCGAATATCTCAAAAACGGAACATGTTATCAAAAAAGTTCAAGAACAAAAGTTATTTAGAATATTATTATACATAAATCTCTCATATATCAAAATCCGATTGGAATAAATTTTAAAAAATCTTATTGGAAAGTTTGACTTCAAAGTGGAATTTTTGTATAACTGTTCAAATTTTGATCCGAATATCACCATACGGGTCTCCAATGATTGCCAGATTGGCAATTATAGCTTTTGTTATGTTTTTTAGTTTCATAAAACTCGAAAATGCTTCTGAGCATCCAAAAATACTTTTAATTTTATTCATTGGATTTCATGAAGTCACATGCAAGTTTTATAAGCAATATAAGCCAAAGTTTTGTTCTTCAGAAAACCTTTGAAAATTATTATCAGAAATTTTCATGACTCTTTCAAATGTTTTACTGAAGCGCCAAATATTTTTTGATTTTCAATTAAAAGAGAAGAACACACTACGACTCATAGAAGTTTCTGTATAATGTTTTTTTTAAAAATTAGAAAACGGAGACACGCGACGGTGGAGGAGCGCTTACCATTTTATAATAAAAATATTTTTTTTCTTATTATTATTTTCTTGCCTGTGAACCAACTAGGGTTACATCAGGTCGTAGGTTAAGATAATTATTTTTAATAAATATTTCAATTTTGACTTTTTGAAAAGAATAGGTATGATCCGTTCTTTGCTACTCTAATAAAGTAGTTTAATTTTTAAGGGTAAGGATAAGAATAAGGATAAGGGTAAGCTCTTTTGTTAACCTAACTGATTCACTATTATATCTAGTTCAAGGGGCTAAAAATCCTCTTCATAATGAATCACATTTCTATTTTAGGTCACTAGTCAAAAAATATTTACCATATTTGTGTTGCAGCCAAGTAGCGTAAAAAGTTATTGAAGGTGGATTTCCAAAAACTTAATTAAGATTCCAGTCATCTCTGTTAAACATATGCAAATATTTATGCCGGCATCACGTAAAGTAAAACTATTAGTAAAACGGCCAAATGGAATTCAGTGAAACGCATCTAATCCATTATCCTATCCATCTGTCGAGTTGCCCATTAACCTCTATAAGCCACACATTGCCAAGAAACGGGTGTAAGCTGCTAGAAAGATAGTTGATACCAACGATCTTGCAACCACAAAGGTAGGAGAAAATGCACTTGAAATGCAAAACCCATACGAAAATGCCATGGCTCGTAACGAAAAACATTTGTGCGACATGAGTAGTAATTGCTAATATGAAGATAATTTTTGTAAAACGAGAAAAGATAATGTCTGAAGGGCAAACGATCATGGAGACATTGTGATTTAGGGGCGAACCAAATTTTTTAAAATTACTCAGAAAACTGCACGGTAAAAGCACGAAAAAAAATTGAATCGTTATGTCTCGTAACATGATATAAGCATACTACAAGAAAATTTAGGTTAAATTACTAATTCAATTGACACAAATCAGAGAATATTTCTCTCAACATAATACCTAAAGGCATATTTAAACAAATACTCACGACAGTGTTTTCAGCCAAAACGACATTTAACTCTTTCCTGATACTTGTAAGTACATTTTTATTACATATTGAATATTATTTTATTCTCCATTATTAAAGTTTTTTTGCCTTTGTTGTTTAGTTGAAAATCGTCAATCAGGTGCAACTAAGCTGAATATTTTGAGGTCATGGCAGAAACTTATGGCTGCACAATTAAAATAATAGAATTTAAAATACCTGATGAAAGTAATTATAGTTAACCCGCAAGCATTTTGCCGCACAAGCAATCGAAACATAGCAGGTATTGTATCGTACATACAAAAATTCACAAAACAAAAATGGCACCGGGTTAATTTAAATCCCATTAATGTCGGCTAAATGATCGACCTTTGAAACCCCCACGACGCCATGTATTTGCAAGAAAAATGATCTTGATTATGATCACTTTCAAACGTGTTTTTCAGTTGTAAATATTTATATTTTAGCGATTCCTGCCGTTTCTGATACCATTTTCTGCATTTTTTTAAGACAATAGAAAGAGAAATGTAGGTACACCAAGTTCTGTATTTACACGATAAGATAAATACGTTCCCGAACAGTACGTGTAAGAAAAATTCGTGTAAAAAAATATATTAGGCCTTATCCCAGAATCCGATACGAATGGTTCGGATCGTAAACTCAATGTTGTTGTTAGGGTTTTAATCAACAACAACATTGAGTTTACGATCCGAACCATTCGTATCGGATTCGGTGATAGGGCCTATTGTATCTATGGAAAAAAAGAATATAGTGGTCGGACGAAAAAATCACCAAAATTTATACCAGACTTTAAAATTCATGTTAAAATCTGGTTATTTTTACGTACTTGTACATTTTATTTCATAAAGATTGTACATGTAATTAGTAAATTTATATGTGTAGGAATTTTATTTTAGTTTCCATTTTTTTTAACATCAAAGAGGTGCTTTTCACTTTTAACACCAAACTCAAAATGCAGACAAAACTCATTCCATATTGAGGTTATATAATTCAACGAATTTCCCACAAATAGAAATTGCGAATGTAACAAGCACAATCAGATAAAAGCCCGACGAATTGTGAAGTTCTGTGAAGTAATTGTGGAGTTGTGAAAAAAAAAATCTTAGAATTTGAGTCGATCGTGTGAAATCAAAAGAAAAAAACGATTTTTTTTTCAAATCGTGTTAAATCAAAATCGTGTATAAAATTAGGTGTATATTTTTTCATAACTGTTTACACAAAGTTGTTAAAGGCGACTCAACAGTTTTATGTGGGTGGGTTTATTTCGTTACGTGTTTTTGTTTTGTAACGATAAAAAGTTTCATTACGTTATAACTTTATTATTTCGTTACACATTGTATTGAAACTGAAAATGAAAAAAATGCACTTTAATATTAGTGTATTTATCATATAGTAATTCAGTTCAGTTTCCATAAAAAAAAATTCTATCAAAAATATAATAAACTTAACAAAAAGAAAATACAAATAAAAAATAATAGTTAAAAAATCAATAATAACTTAAAAGAAAAAAAAAATCATACAAAAGTTTTGTTCATTAAAAAAATTCCCCAACAAAAACGACAATTTTTCAAAAAAAATGAATTTAAGGGTATTTTGACGTCACTGATTCTGAGTCGTACTTTGCTTTCGCCAGATTCACTCTACTTCTGGAGATATCAAAAAGAAAATAATTTCTATACCAAAAAAGATTTTTTTAAAATCACGAAACAAGATGGACGTAACTATTTAAAATCTTGATATTCATGATTTTTAGTTCGTCTGTGTACAACATAACGTCCATAATTTAAAAATATTTTTACTTGGCGTAAAAGAAAGAACTTATCTTGTCTTTTAAAACTTTAACGCATAAATTCATCTTAATTGTATCAAGACTAATTACAGTAAAATGTTTTAAAATGAAAATAGAAAAATAAAAAGGATATTTGATGAATGTTATTAATCACGTGGAAACAATAAATTAATACGAAGGTTTCTTTTCGTTATAACAGAGATTTTTTTTATTCCGTCCATGTCGTGTTACACTGTTGAAGCTCTATAACCGAAAAGCTGCTGATGTTATATTGGGAATATTGATAAGGGTTGACATGTTGTTGCAATCACAAGTTTCCTAGTCTAAGATTAATATAACAAGCTCAGAGGGATGAGGGCGATGGGGTCGATTGTGAGTGTTGGGTGAGGGTGAGTATTATTGAAGGTCGAAAAACGACACGCGTAAAATCAAGTAATCGTCTTTAGTAGTATTTTCAGAAAACCATGGAGCATGGCCTGGTTTAAAAAAATCGTGCCACGCTGATAATATTACAGCAGACCCGGGACGTTTGTCAGATGTGACGTAAAGCGTGTTCCACTTATTCCTCGTTTCCTTACATAGACAGGGACATTACAATTTGTCTATTTCTGATTTTTTTTTGTTAACCATATTTTTAAATAATCAAAAAGTTTTTCTGTCAAAATTGAAATATTTCGTGCTTTTCAGTATTCAGGAAATTGAATAATTCTTGTTCTCATCACCATAAAAATCAAATTCAACTGGTATTCAGCAAATTATTTAATACTGAATCTTGTCTTAATTATTCCCCTCATAATCTTTACCCATATGTAATAAACAATGAAATAAAAGCGAAAAGAGAATAAAAAACCATACGGGTATAAAAACTATCGAATTAATTATGCTAATTTATTTTTGAATCTGTAATTAGGTTTAGCACCTCTATGTTTCCTATCCACTATTTTTGTAAAAATTAACGAAATTCTATTATTAATCCATTGAAAGAACTTAATGTTTCGAAAAAAAGAGATAATATTCTAAAGCTTTCCGTACTTTTTCCGTATTTAAAGAACATAAAAGAATTATAAAAATAGCCAAAACAAGGTAAAATATTTTTTAAGTTGTGTTAGATGACGAGGTGACCTTCTAAAAATTCAACGCAGTTTTTTGTCAAAACACCGTATGTGAACAATACATGACTTTCTACATTCCTGTGCAATTTATTACCCGACAAACGATATGTAAGTTTACATAAATATATGATTTTTTTTACAAAATCTGAAATATCTCGATAACGGTAAACGATATCGAATTAACGGCAAAAATGTAGAGATTTTAATATCTTGAATTCTTCCTTCGATTTTCCGAAAAATCGTTAGTTTGCCAGAAAATTGCAAAAATCAATTTACATTTAATAAAATTATATCAATAACGGTTTTGGATAGTGGATAGCTGTAAAACATTATGGGAATATTCATCTCATGCATTGAACCACCTAAAACCGGATAGGTTTCGAGAGAAACGGGATTTTTTAAAGGTCGCCATTTCGGTTAGCAAATTTTCACCAAAACTGAGTAGGATAGTCTCATTTCAGGACCAAACATGCCTGTAAATGTTTGGTTCTGGAAGTTTCAGTAGTTTTTGAGAAATATTTTACACAGACTGACAGACTAATGACAGGTTTCACGAAACTTTTAAAAATATCATGAAATTCGCCATAACAGACTAACAGATAGGAAGACATGTTTGTAATAATACTTCAATCGATCCGGGAGTGCTTGGAAAATGATTTTCTTGCCAAATTAAAAAGTTGAAATTTTTCATTAACACAATACTTTTATTATACTTCATATAAGAAAGCAAAAAAAAGTTGAAAAGAATCGCGCTGGGACACCATTTTGCTATCTACTAGTTAAAATCATGTGCAAAATAAATGAAAAAAATTAACAAAAGCGAAAAAGCAGAAGCTTTCAAGGTGTGTTCAAATACGAATGGTGTTAGGAGCGAAATGCTAAAACACTAGAAAAATGTATATGTAAGATTAACGGGCATTCAGAATGTCAATAAATAACTTTTATTGCCCATTAACTGACCAAATGTCCTTCACAGATATTACAGGTCGTCATGTTTTTTAAAGGCATGCATTTAGAGTAAAACTGAGCTAATCTTAAGTTACAACTGCCTTTAACCACTTTTTATACCCGTATGGTGAAACCAAAGGGTATATTAAATTTACCTTACCGTTTGTAACGCCAAGATCCCGTCATCACACACAAAAATGAATTACACCAGTGTGTTTAGAATGATAAAAATATCAGTTGTGGTCAACACAAAACTTTCTTCTACAAAATCCACGACCCTGTGCAATTTACGCTAGAGCCCTGTCGCGTTGTCAACCTAAGACGACCTCCCAATAAATTCTTGGTTTATTCAAAAATATCAAAAACGTACAAAATTTGAGATAACATGATAACGGTAAAAGATATCAATTTACGGTAAAAGGCAAAAATGTAGAAAATGTTAACATCTTTAATTATTCTTTTAACTGATTTGTCGAAAAACCGTTAGTTTGCAAATTATTCGCAAAAATATGATTTTTTACATATTAATGAAAATATCTCAATAACGGTAAAAGATAACGGATAACGGTAAGAAACAAAATTATGCAGAATGCCATTCTCATTAATTCACTTCATACATTCAGTCAGCAAAAACCCGTTAGTTTTCGAGATAATCGCAAAAAACTGTTTTTTTTGGAAATAACGGTTTATCTCGATAACAGGTGGAGATATCGAGTTATAGCTAAAGACGAAAGTGTGGGAAATTTTATTTTCTCCAAGTTTTGTCATACTTAAGGCCACTAAAAAACGCGTAGTTTGGGAGTAAATCGAGAAAAACGAAATTGCGATTTTTGAAAAACCGCCATTTTGGATACTTCCGGTTAACGGATTTCCACCAAAAGTTGATAGGATCGTCCCATTTCAGGACCCAACATGCCTATAAAATTTCATGGCGCTAGGTCTATTAGTTTTTGAGAAATCTTGTACACAGACTGACAGACTGACAGACTGACAGACTGACAGACTGACAGACTGACAGACTGACAGACTGACAGACTGACAGACTGACAGACTGACAGATTGACAGACAGACTGACAGACAGAAAGACATTTTTTTAATATGACTCCAATCGACTCAGGAGTGATCGGGAAATGTTTTTTAGGCAAAATTAAGAGGTCGAAATTTTTCATGAATACAATACTTTATTATACTCCGTAGAAGAAAGTAAAAATTGAATTTAGCATGTTCGTCCGTCCGTCTGTGGCGCGGATTGCGAGCACACGGATTGAGCTAGAGACTTTCAAGTTCACGCAGATCAGTTTTTCGTAAAATGCGAGGCTAAGTTCGTTAATGGGCAAAAACGGACCATTAGGGGGGGGGGGGGGGGGGGGGGGGTATCCCCCATACGAACGAAAACGTTTTTCGCGAATATCTCAAAAACGGTGCATCCTATCAAAAAAGTGCAAGAACAAAAGTTATTTAGAATATGATTCTACATAAAACTCCCATACATCAAAATCCGATTGGAACAAGTTTTAAAAAAATCTTATTGGAAAATTTGAATTCAAATGAAATTTTGATGCGCCGTTCAATTAAATCACCATACGGGTTTTCAATAATTGCCAGATTGGCAATTATAGCTTTTGTTATGTTTTTACATTTGAATTGTTTTAATCACAACATTTAATTGCAATTATGAGACCGGGTCAATCGTGCTTAACGCTTTTACTGTTAGAATGAAAATATGAAAACTATATTTAAATTTAAAATAGTTTTGAATTTGAGATGGGTTGATTTTGTAAATTTCACTCAACTATTTTGGATTTACACCTAGAGTGGGACATCAATAACCGAATCCAAAAAATTGCAAAACTTAGTGTTATCGATGGTTACTCTCAAGTTATCGAGCTAGGAATTGAAAATTTTCGTGTTATAGAGGAATTCGAGTTATCTCTAGTTTTAAATCCAAAATAATTGAGTAAAGTTTAAAAAATCAACCCAAATATTCCACCTTGTAACATGAAAACACATAAATCATGTTGAAAAGGGCTTCTTCTTTGTTTTATTTGACCAAGAAAACCTTTTTGATATAATTAATAATTTAGTACATACTTATTGTCGTTTACATAAATATCTATAAAATACTATAGTAGTTGTATTTTTGTGTGGTCTGACTAACAAGGGAAAGTCGGAACCTTGGTTTTTATCTCCTCTTCCCTATATTTGTCGCGCTTCAAAACTAATATATCAAAAAGTGTGAAGACACTTTCGAGCAAACAATCGAAAAATCGAATACATTAAATGAAGAATATGTTTAGTAATTTAAAAAGTAGCAGTAGTCGGACTTCAAAAAACTCGCTTAAAACTTATTTGAGGGGTTTCGGGAGTCAATAAAGCACTTTAGGCCAAAAAACAAAAAAAAATCAATTTGATTTTGAAAATCAAAATGTTTCAAAATGCGAGAATGGAATGTTTGAGCTGGAAAGTTAGCGGAGCCTAAAATTGCTCCGAAGTGTCTTCACTCTTTTTGATGTAGTTTGAGAATGGATTGAGATATTGCAGTAAGTTTACTGAATCTTGTTGTAGCTTATAATAAAAACTTTGCATAAAAAAGTCTGATTTATTATTCCTAATCAAAAAAGATATTAGCAGAGACGGCCAAATCTGAGAAATTCTTTACAATATCGTAAGTAACATTCTTTCAAACACAAAAAAGTTGCATTTACGTAACAGCGTAAGTCCTCGTAAACTGCAAATTCTCGTAAACTGCAAGTCCTCGTAAAAGATGGCAGTTTAAAAAAAAACTGTTACAATTATTTAAGTTCAATTAAAAGTCTCATAAACGGTGCGAGCTTTATTTGCTGATAACTTCCTTGGGTAAATATACTGTTATAATATCAAAAATTAGATAACAACAATACAACTATAGGTTGAGTACATTTTTAGTTTTCAAGGTAAAGAGTATAGAGTTTATAAAGTTATTGAAAATGCGTGGAACTGGTTGCCGTTTAACTTTCAAAGATCAAACATTCAAATGTTAGCTAGCAACGCATCGCGGCTAGTAATAAAACGAAATAAGAAATAAAACATAAAAATATTTTTAAAAAAATGACACGCGAAAAGCGGTTGGACTGAAATGCGAAACGAGCACATGTCTTGCATTTTCTCATTGAGTTTATGGGTTCAGAACTTCAAAGGCGGCCCGTCATGTTGGCTTGGCTGCATGGCGGTTTGCGTGTGTTGTAATTTCTTAACATAATCGTTTGAGTGCGACTGTAGAAACATAAGCTTAAGCTTAATGGAGCAATTTTTAAGTTTTTCTCAAAAGATAACATATAGTAATCTTCTAATGTTTGCTAATAATTACATTGGCATTGATCCTGCTATATCATACGTTTATAACCATCTAAGATGATGAGTTGGTAGGCGTCAAAATATCAGGTGTATAGAAAGATCTACCAATTCCACACCTTCGATTCCAATTAGTAGATAAACAGACAACACAAAAAAATGTTTACTTGTCGATTGTAGTGTTTCCCAACTTGACAACACTGTCTTCGTTTTCACTAGCAGTGGCGTAAGACGGCTGCATTCAAATAGTGTTGACAAGAACCAATCACACAAATGCCATTCAACATTTTTTCCGTGGTGTGTTTCAATATTTGAAACTAATTGAAATCTCAACAATCTTTGATCTATGGACGCGTGGACTCAAAAAATGAATGATTTTCATTCGGTATGAACTTTTAACAAAGGGCACCGAGTCTTTTTTAATTGAATGAAATTTATGTAAAAGATCAACTGAGAATATCACCGTCGATGAGAGGTTTTTTTTTTATTTTAATTTAAAATCATGTTAAAAAGTGCAATTAACCGGATGAAGTTTTTATATAACTTCATCGGCTATCGACAGTGAACGCCCAGAATTGGGAAGCTGCATTAACATTGATCTTTGGCATCAATTTTGCACTTTTCTGGGTTTTAGCTCATCGCTTAAAACTTGCCGTCGACTGGAGATTTTATCTCGACTGATAGAAATGGCATTTTATTGTGGTCAAATCCGACGAAAACTTTCAAATTAAACAAAAATGTTGTATAATTACGCGATAACTCTGCAAATTGCTAAGATAAACCAGAGCCATAGGTGAGAAATTACTTAAGTGCAAAGTCTTGTTTATACCCGTATTTTTGATTAGAGACTTTTCTTCACATTTCAATGTCCAATTCGATGGAGTCGAAACTTTTTATATTAATAACTTTTTTACGAAATTTTCTGTAAAAAAAAAATTGTCGTTCGAAATTGATCTTTTAGGAAATCGAGTAAAAAATCTTCTCATATTAGTTCTCAAGAAGAAGTGTTTTCATCGATATAGTGTGTTGCCTACAAAAATTTAAGGAGAGATTGCTCTCGTACATTCAAACATTTAACATTTTCGTTTCAGAATCTTGTTGTATAATTGTTGTAAATTTTATTTCAAAACGTACGAAATTTGCATAATTTTATGCACAAACTAGTGTTTTCATTTTATACTAAGTTCAGACCGACACAAAATCACGTAATTTTGAAGATTTTCGTAATTTTGAACGAAATCTTGCTCGAAATCACGAGATTTCCAGTACATAAACCTGTTTTCAAAAATCACTAAAAGTATGCAATTTCCACAAAATTAAGAACGAAATCAAGCAAAAACAATGAATACAACCCTGCATCACTTATTCAGCTCTCTTCAGTACATCAGTTTTGAGAAGTTTTGACATTTGTGCTGGATTGGAAAAACGGAATGATAAGAAAAAGAAGCCGTGTTCCGCACGCGAAGAGGATATATTAGTAAATGTGTGGTCTGAAAAAATAAATAAATGGACATGTTTATGATGTAGTTAAATATGAAATGGAAAATAATTGTTTATGCTCATTACAGATAATTTCCCTTTTTTTTCTAAAGTGTCTAATTCTGTTTGCACATATTTGATCGATGTTTTGAATTGTATTATTCATCATATTACTAAAATTCATAGCAATCTTACACTTAAATTCATAGCAATCCTGTAGTTGAAATGTGAAACAAAATTTCCTTAATCTCTGTGTGAACACTTTGGTTTAAGATTTAAATGATTTCGCAAAATTACGTGATTTTGTGTCGGTCTGAACTTAGTATTATATGCATTTCAATACATTTTCTCCAAAACAGTAAAACTTTGGAATAGCTGACCACTAGAGTGGAGTAAAAATATATGAAGAATTTTTTTTTCGAGGTGACAGTGAAAAAATATGTCTCTTGATTTAATTTTAAACTATGCAAAATATAATTGTTTTATTTTGATATCCTGAGAAGCCGGTTGAAATTTGGAAATACTAGGCAAAAACGATTAGGCATTGGGGCTGTAATTTTTAGAACAGAGAATGATTTAGGTTCTGAAAGCTCGTAAACACACCAAAATAAATTTCCAGAGACCAAAATTGCTTTGGATTTTCATACCCTACTGATCACCCAATGTTACAACTCGCGTAATGTTGTTTTGTTTTTGTATGCTAACATCGTGTTTTTTGTATAATCTTTTAATGTTTTCGCGATTTTTTCGGTGAATCCATTGACGTATGTAATGCTTCTATACATTAGATTTTCATTATCATTGTCGAGTGATGATTCTATGGGTCGATTATTGTTACTTCTTGTTTTTAAGAGACTATAGATAATGTTTTTTGGATAATTGTTGTTTATTAATATGGTTTTAAGTATTTCTAGGTTTTAATGTTTAAATTTCGGAGAGCTGAGTGTTAGTACAGTTTTTATTAATTGTTTAGCAGTGTTAATTTTTTGTGAGTGGGGGTGGTTTGATAGGTAATTCAGGATACGGTCGGAAGGCCTGAAATAATTTCTTGTTGGTACCAATCTGCATCAATATGGTTTTGGTTCCTTATGTTTAGGACGTTAAAATATGGTAACTTTGCTGTTGCACTCGATTTCGTATGTAAATTGTATTTTCGGATTAAATGAGTTTAACTTTTGTAGCGTTTGGTCTATTTCGTTTTGTGGTATAACTGCAAAATACATCATCCACATATTTTACGAACAGTTTTGGTTTGAACGGTAAATTTGGACGTATATCATCTAATAACTTTTGGGTGACTATGTCTGTTATCCCATGTTTCCCATGGGAAGTCCTTCTATTTGTTGTTAAAAGGTTAAAAGGTAATTTGTATCTATAAGGCCAAATTTTAATAATTTGAAGAAAGTGTTTTCGGAGTATTGGTTCTGATACTGATGACGTTCCATTTTTGTTTGATGATTTCAATTGCTAGATGTATGGGGATGCTTGTAAGTAACGATACAACGTCGAAGCAAACGAAAAACAAAAATAGAATTTTCAAAAATCCTAGATTTTGCTTAATACTAAGTTCAGACCGACACAAAATCACGTAATTTTGCGAAATGATTTAGATCTTAAACCAAAGTGTTCACACAGAGATTAAGGTAATTTTGTTTCACATTTCAACTACAGGATTGCTATGAATTTAAGTGTAGGATTACTATGAATTTTAGTAATATGATGAATAATACAATTCAAAACATCGATGAAATATGTGCAAACAGAATTAGACACTTTAGACGACAATGGAAATTATCTGTAATGAAATTAAACAATTATTTTCCATTTCATATCTAATCGCATCAAAAACAGGTCAATTTTTTTTTGCCCCGCGTAGGTTGTTTACTAATAGATCCTCTTCGCGTGCGGAACACGGCTTCTTTTTCTTATATTTCCGTTTTTCCAATCCAGCACAAATGTCAAAACTGATGTACTCAAGAGAGCTGAATGAGTGATGCAGGGTTGTATTCATTGTTTTTGCTTGATTTCGTTTTTAATTTTGTGGAAATTGCATACTTTTAGTGATTTTTGAAAACAGGTTTATGTACTGGAAATCTCGTGATTTCGAGCAAGATTTCGTTCAAAATTACGAAAATCTTCAAAATTACGTGATTTTGTGTCGGTCTGAACATAGTATTACGCGTTTTACTCTGAAACTTAGCGTTTTTCGATTGTGTCCATATGACGGAAATTGAAGATTTTAGTATTTGCCATATTTTTTCTTATACAAAATTCCATATCTCGGACCGTTATCGAAATGTACCGTTATTTCTAAATATTTCATGTTTAGCGTTTTTCTCGAAAACTAACGGGTTTTTATGCTGTTATATATGAAATAAATGAAAGGAAATAATAGATGCCACAACTTGTTTTTTTACAGTAAATTTTTATCTTTATTCGTTCCCGAGATACATTAATATGTGAAAAAGTCGATTTCGACAAATTGCTTGCAACCTGACGGTTTCCCGAAAAACCTTATTACGGAAGAATTAAAGATAATAAAGTTCTCTACATTTTTGGCCTTAACGGTAAATCACTATTTTCTACCATTCTTGAAATATTGCACCTAAAGTGAATTTTTTTTTGCATATTTTTCACAATTTTTTGAGAGGTCATAGCCAGTATAAGAAAGGCATATGCTGTCCAGAAATTTTCTGTCTAATTTTACTACGCCGTATTTCGTCTACGCGCTACTCGTCAGATCCAGGAATTTCAGCTGGGCAAGCAAAAGAATGAAAAAGAAAATTATTTTTCATTCTTTTTCATTCTTTATCATTCGCGAATTTTTGATGTTGGGAATAAATGGTTTCGCGAAGAAATAAATTAATTTACATTTTTTATTGGTTTTTGATTCAGGCACAAAAAATATGGTCTTTAAGACCGGAATACAATTGGCCCGACACAACATTTACGGTGACATTTCAGATTTTAAACTCATAGTTTTCTATACTTCTGTACAATCAATCCGACCAACATTGTCGTCGTAAATAGTTCAATCGAATTTATCGTTTTTCGGTCAACTCGCCGACAAAATTTCACGGTTGGTTCAAAATTAAATCTTATGGGGACGTCATAAAATCTAAATATCGTCACTTAAAGAAGATATTAGGAAATACAGTTCGAATGCTATGTTGCTTAGATTCACATTCATATTAGGTTTGATAATGGATAAAAAAATGTTATATGTGGCTCACCGTCCAACTATCAAAATCAAATGAAAAACAAATGACGTTTAGAACAACAAAGTGTGCGCAATTGTATTTGGAGGGCGCCGTAATATGTCGCCGTAAATGTTATGTCGGGCCAATTGTATTCCGACCTTTAAACTTTTTTGTTGCCTCAATTTTGAGTACTGATCATTATTTCTCTATCAATAATTAAGAGCAGATATCAATTTTTGTGCGACTCCCAAAATTTGAGAGTTTTTTGTTTCTGAATGTCCCAATAATTTGAACCATATTAGTTACTTGAATATAATATTTTAATGATTGTCATTACAATTTTTCACAGTCAATAAAAAGAAATTTGCAAAAAGAACTAAAATTCAGGATTAAATGATGTATTAAAAATTGTATATAACTTCCGGTAGCTATTGAAAAATCCGCATTTTTTTGTATTTCTTGCCAACATAACTTTTATTGATGTGCAATAACCAAATTGTGTAACACGCATTTTATCATGTTAAATTAGGATAAAAGTTTCGGTATAAAAAGTCTAAATTTCATACAATGGAAATTGAAGTCGGAAATGGCATTTTGCACTGATTAGAAAATTTTGCCTTTATCTGTCATCAGCTTCACTAGCAAATGCCAACAAAATTACTGAAATTGTGGTTTTTGTGCATATAAAAAAAGTGTTAGATCACGAGCAATAAAACTTGTGACGCAATTTAATGTGCTAAACAGCATAAATGAATCAAATGTTGGCTTCCACCTCATCGATCACTCAATTTTGTTAACCTTTAATTTGTTAGCCAATAAAAAAGAAGCGCTTTTCAATGTTACATTGTTCAAAAAAAAACTGAAACAGTTTAAAATTTTAGAAACAGTTCTATTTATTTGCAATTATTTTAAACAATTTTGGTGACTATTCATTTGCAAATATATTTTTTTTAGGAATATAAATTTTTTTCTGGGGTCATTATTACTATAGGCAATATTGCTGGTTATAATCTCTACCATTACTCACCATATGAAACATTTCAATAACGGCTTTGATCCAGAGTTAACCTAATTACAAATAATATTTTTAATAACTTTGAGGTTCAGTACTTTCAGACGTTTCTATTATCAGGAAAGCCGCTATGGCTAGATTATCTTGTAAGCGAATTACTCAGTAACCAAAGTTCGATCAAATTGAATGTCAAAAAAAAGCATTAAAACAAAAAGTTGATGAACAATTGAAAAATAATTAAGAAACATAAGTAAAGCTACAATTTCCAGTTGCCAATCGTCAAATACTCTAATGATAGATAACATGTTAATTTAAAAAAAATCCATTTGTATAGGAGAGGGAGAAAGGAGTGGTTCGATTGGATTTTGATGCATGGAAGGGTTATGTAAAATCATATTCTAAACAGACTTTACCTTTATAAGTTTTTTAATACCACTCACTTAAAAGTATTCAATTTGGGAGGAGAAAAAGATTTTCAACTTAAATTTCAGCTTTATAAATTTTCCGATACGATGTGCAGTTCTCGAGAAAATAGAAAAAAAGTATAAAAAATAGAGAAAATAGAAAAAAAGTATGAGAGGCGGGGAAGCAGTTGTCTGATTGGATTTTTATACCCATATGGTGAAACCAAAGGGTATATTAACTTTGCCTTACCGTTTGTAACGCCAAGATCCCGTTATCACACACAAAAATGAATTACACCAGTGATTTTAGAATGACTAAAAAAATTGATTTTTGCATGTCCGTCCGTCCGTCCGTCCGTCTGTCTGTGGCGCGGATTGCGGGCGCACGAATTGAGCTACACACTTGAAATTTTGCGCAGATCCGTTTTTTCGTAAAATGCGAGGCTAAGTTCGTTCGTGGGCAAAAATGGACCATTAGGGGGGGGGGGGGGGGGGGTACCCCGCATACGAACGAAATCGTTTTTTGCGAATATCTCCAAATCGGTGCATCTTATCAAAAAAGTGCAAGAACAAAAGTTATTTAGGATACGATTCTACATAAGATTTCCATACATCAAAATCCGATTGGAACAAGTTTTAAAAAAATCTTATTGGAAAGTTTGACTTCAAAGTGGAATTTTGGTACAATTGTTCGAATTTTGATACGAATATCAACATACGGGTCTCCAATGATTTCCATATTGGGTATTATAGCTTTTGTTATGTTTTTGTATTTCAATATGACTCACCTTTTTCGAGAAAATTGCAAAAACCGGCTTCGTTTGCATGGGGGAGGGAGTAAGGGATAGTCCAATTTTACCCGCTCAAGAACTTAGCCTAGCCATGTACGAGAGTAGACAAATTAGGAATGTGAATGTAAGCAACACAGCATACGAACGTTATTTCCCAATACTTGACGAAGTTTAGATTTTATGACGTCCCCATAAGATTTCATTTTGAATCAGCAATGGAATTTTGTCGGCGAGCTGGCCGACAAAAGTTAAATTCGATTCAACTTTTTGCGGCGGCAAAGTCCGGATTCACACGATAAGTTTTTTGATTCACGTCTCGGCCAAACGATGGCAAGAAGGGCGAGATGTAGGAAGGGCGAAAAGTTGGTCAATCACCAACTTTTGATTCACCAAAAGTTATTGCAAGTCCGTTTTCTCTATTCCCTTTTGCTCTCATTCGTATTCACTCATGTTCATTTACGACAAAAACTTTCATAAACGTCAAAAAGACGCACGTCAAAACATTCATCGTGTAAATGGCCGTGAATGATTCGTGGATGTTTAAAAGAGAATAGCCGTGATTGATGAATCAAAAAACTTGTCGTGTGAATTGGGACAAAGTTAGTCGGATTGATTGTATACAGAAGCATAGGTTGCTATGAGTTTAAAATCTGAATTGTCGCCGTAAATTTTCTGTCGGGCCAATTGTATTTTGCGCTTAAGGACTATATTTAATAAACAGATTGAGAAATTCAAATCTGAGACAAACTTATAAAGTAATGGAATTACATATCTGTATAGTATTAAAATATTTTTGGTAAAATAATTAAAAGCGAAAAATAAAATGTGTTGATAGTCCCCAATTCCTCGGCGATTGGTGGTTAAAAATTGATAAAATTAAAAGTTAAATAGATCTAAATCGAAAATATTCAACATGGTGATAAACGACCATTTCATGCGCTTAAATCAATTTTCCCTCATTAGATTCGTATTTATAGAGAAAATTTATTTTTATGAGGCAATCCACAACCAGTAGACAAAACATTTAACTACTTTATCTAAGCGCCATTATGCCTCATCAATCCTGCAAAACTTCCAATAAAACTCATCAATATCTTGGTCTTACCATTATTTATGCATCGTTGTGTTTGCCATTGCCGATTTTTGTTAAAAAATCATTTCGAGATTTGTCAGGACTATCTTAGGGTGCAAGAACTTTTAGGCCATTGAAAGAAAATTTTTCTCGCACTTCTATCCTTCGAATATAATTTCGTAAAAGTTAAGTGTAATATTAACTTTGAACAGACAGACGTGCTCTAGAATCATGGCGACATAAAGTCTCAAACTCAAAAGATTGAGCACAAAAATAAATAAAATCAAATAAAAACGCTTTAAGTTTCTTCCCTACTTTGATTACACTTTGGCTTAGTTTGGCTTATGCTGTCGACTTAAATATATGGCATTCATTCGCAACTCTACATCGAAACCATTCACCATCCTCCGCCAAAATCCACTTTGGAGAACCAACAAAGTTGACAGCTTTTACTTTTGGAATACAAATTGGGTTCGTGATTGATGTACATCGGAAACTCCATTCGAAATGTCTGTTTTCAAAAGATAACAAAGAAACCCATCATATCAATATAAAAAATAAACTAAAGCTAAAATAAATAAACTTTATTTGAAAGTCTTCATACATTTTATAAGAAAAACGATTTTTTGCTGGTTTAACCTTGATCCGTATTTGAAACTTCTACCATTTGGAGTAAGAAATTTACTTTAATTAAATTGCAAACAACTGGGTATTTTTTCGAAGAGTATGGCATGTCAACATTACTTAAGTTCACTGAGTAATTCCGATTCAATATTAATGAATTTATTCTTCCTCTATTATTCATATTTTTTGAATTTTGTCTTTATAATTAAATTGAGTTAAAATCCAAAATCAATTAAAGGAAAATTCAAATTAAATAAAATTGTTGTTGAAAACAAATCTGAATCACTCATAGAAATCTAAAGAGATTAATATCGCATAACACAAAGAGCCATTCCTATCAAGGCAAGAAAATAATCTGGATACTAAAAATGCGCCTTGGCCATTTATTTTCACGCACAAAAGGGATTCTAGCTTCACTAAAGTTTTTTTTTTTGTTAACTGTGGCTTTGTTTTGATATTTTAATGGAACGGAATCAGTTTTTGTGTTTTAATGATAAAAGTTATTTTACCCTCTATTTTCTTTCGCTAAATTTTGTATAGTAAAGGGTAATTTTTTTAGAGTTAGTAGTATCCACATTATCACTAAAAGCATTCAAAAGACACTTGACAGGATTTATCCAAATAAATTGATTAACATTCAAATTAGTATTTATTTGAATACCTATTACTGTTGTTATATGTATATTTTTAATTAAAGATTTTTGTACTTGTTAAAATATTGAAGGACATATACATTGAAAAAAAATAAAGCTAACTTTGTATGGTGATGGCGTTTCATTTTTCTCTTCTACCGTCCGTTAAGAGTTCCGAGAAAAAAATATCTGTTGTAATCAACACAAAACTTTCATTTTAAATATTTAGTATCGGAAAAAAATATGTAAAAAAAATTTTTTTTTGAAATATCTCGAGAACTGTTAGAGATACATAAAAAAATGTATGAAAATATCAATTTCTTTGAATTTTATATTCATTTTTTCCCAAAGGAGTTCGAGAAATTTTCAAAAAAAACCGTATTTAATAAAAATTGTATGGGAGATACGGCGCGGCGCACTGAGGACTGTGCGGTACGTTGACAGCTGCAGTCATTTTCTAAACCCCAATTACGCGGTGCGGATGCGGCGCGGTGACAGTTCAACATGAGACTAAATCCGCGAGTAACTCTCAAAAACTCTCGAGTGTTACTCGCAGGAGGTTGTCCATTTGAGAGTAAATTTCCGCGATTTTTCAATATCTTGATTTTTTTGACATCTTGATTTGGCGAGTTATCGACAGCGACTCGCAAAATTCAAACGCCGTTCGTATCTGACGAGTCACTCTCCGAGAGTTCAGTGGAGGTGTGTCCACTAAATAGTAGAATCACTTTTGACAGCTTGCAGAAACTGGCTTGAGAGTTTTTGTGAATTTCTGCGAGCGACCCTCAGAGACGTGTCCATTTGCGAGTAGCTGCTATCGAGAGGTTCTCGCCGGCATTTACTCTCATGTGGAGCGGCACCTTTAACCTACAAATCACAGAAAATTTGAAGATTATTAATTTTTCAGTTTCATTTTCCATTTCGAATACGTTTTCAAAGTTATTTTCCATCTTTCCACTTGATAAAAATATTTGCTACAACACTCAGAATATGTAAACAACTATTTGGAGATGGCAGACATAATGTACCGAGCTTCCCGAATTCATATTAAAGTACCATAATTCGCCACTTGTGACATCTCTGAAACAAAAAAAGTATTCAATTTGGGAGGAGAAAAACATAACAAAAGCTATAATTGCCAATCTGGCAATCATTGGAGACCCGTATGGTGATATTCGTATCAAAATTCGAACAGTTGTACCAAAATTCCACTTTGAAGTCAAACTTTCCAATAAGAATTTTTAAAATTTATTCCAATCGGATTTTGATGTATGGGAGTTTTATTTAGAATCATATCCTAAATAACGTTTGTTCTTGCACTTTTTTGGTAGGATGCACCGTTTTTGAGATATTCACAAAAACCGTTTTCGTTCGTATGGGGGGTACTTCCCTAATGGTTCATTTTTGCCCATTAACGAACTTAGCCTCGCATTTTACGAAAAACGGATCTGCGCAAAATTTCAAGTCTCTAGCTCAATCCGTGCGCCCGCAATCCGCGCCACAGACAGACAGACGGACAGACGGACAGACAGACGGACAGACAGACGGACAGACAGACGGACAGACGGACGGACATGCAGAAATTAATTATTTTTATCATTCTAAACACACTGGTGTAATTCATTTTTGTGTGTGATGACGGGATCTTGGCGTTACAAACGGTAAGGCAAAGTTAATATACCCTTTGGTTTCACCATACGGGTATAAAAATGGTTCAGCTGGATTTTCATGTATATGTAAAATCATATTCTAAACACATTTCAGCTTTATAAATTTTCCGATACGATGTACAGTTCTCGAGAAAACAGGAAAAAAAGTATTCCATTTGTATGAGAGAGGGGGGATGCAGTTGTCTGATTGGTTGTCTGAGTTCTGTAAAATCCTATTCTAAGCCCATTTTACCTGCATAATTTTTTCAATATGACTCACCGTTTTCAAAATATTGCAAAAAACTGTTTCGTTTGGGGAGGAATGGTCCGGATTTTGCCCGTTTAAGAACTTAACCTGTACGAGAAACGTAACTATACAAAGTTTCAAGTCTCTAGCTCAATCCTTTCGAAAGTTATGGTGTTCACGGACAGACAGAAGGCAGACATGAGGAAATCAAAATCTTTGGCATCCCTAACACCCTGGTGTAGTTCAATTTGTGTCCGATGATTGGTTCGATGCGTTTTCAAACGGTATACTAAATATAATATACTCCTAAATCCTAATATGATATATTATATAGAGTATAAAAACAACCTAGACGAAACTTAATCGAATTGATTGAAGTTATTTTAAAATTGAAAACAAGATCATTTTAATTGGCGACTATCATTAAAGTGTAGAAGAACATTTTGAACAAAAAAAGTATCAAAATGAATTATAGACTAATTCCGGATAGACATTTCCATAGAGCACTAAAATGTTATCTTATAAGCTAAAGTTTTTGCTTGAATATTCATTATTAACAGCCATATCAACTATCAGACTATCAACGGTCAAATGTTTCTCTGTTCCTCCTTTCCACTTTCCAAAAGTTAACCAATTTAAAGGCAGTTTTATCGAATGACTCACCCATCGTCTTCCAAAATATACTTTTTTTATTTGGTATTCGCGATTTGCATTAATTCCGAATTTTATGACATTCACTTTAGACTGCTGGCGATTTTTCATAGCAAATTTTATTTTGCAGGAGAATCATCTAACCAGTTTTAAAGAAACATTTTTAATTCATCTGCTATCAAATGTGGGCACCTTTTTTTAGGTTTTCTTCTCTTTTTTTTAGAAAATTTGAGGAAGGCAACTGACAGAGTCAAGAGAATCTAAAAATTTGATTTATAATGCGAATGAAATGCATTCATCCAAAAGCAGACTTCCTTCAAAGCATAAATAAAATTAATGTTTTTTTAACTGAATAAAAATGATAAAAAATTAATTTTTTGTCTAGAAAAAAGCTCAAATGTCATGACGACTGGACTTGTTAGTCATTTAATGCCTACAGACATTTGAGACAGCACTTCTTGATATATGGGGAGTCAACTATTAGATTAATTGCCTTAGAATTATAATGTTACGCTATTTATGTGTATAACTGTTAGTGTTGTTTCTTGATAAATATAGTACCTAATATTGAAAAATTTCGCGGCAAATTTGCTTTTAAAAAACAAAATATTTGTGCTTAAATTAATAAATGTTACTTTCCGGCTATGAAAAGTTTAAGCAAGGAAATATTTCCTGCTAAAAACTATTGCACCTCCGTCAATTCTTAGAATCAATGTGCTGAATTCTTACGAAAAGAATCTTTTAGAATACAATGGAGAAGACCAATCCATAAATAACTGGAAAAAATATTTAATCCTTTATAAAGAAAATATGGTTATATGTATAACACAGTCGCTCATCTTGTTATGATGCGCACAAATATTGTGAATATATTCATGTCCACATTATTAAAATGTTCTCTATTACTACTACTTGCCTTCGCATATCCGACTGTCAAGAAATATCGTCCTTGACACATTATCACACATACAGACATTCATTTGATGGCCTTGTTATTTGGTATTTCTTTACAATTTTCATTCGTTTATTTATTGTAATTTGACACTAATGGCATTTTATTTGATCCTTACAAACTCTAACACAGATACCACGCTAGACGCTTTAAATAAAATTCATTTGTGTGCGGTTAATATTAGTTGGATGATGCGCACTCCTTAAAGTTATACCAAAGAATTTGCTTAAGATTAAAATCAAAGGTATTTTTTTCGTTCTTCCTTGATAGAAATTTCGTTCTGATTTGAATCAAAACGCGGGTTTTAATTTTTCAACATTATTTTTCAGTAATATAAGTTTATTGACTAGAAAGAAAATTAAAGGGAAACGGTTTTCCAAACAAGGATAATTTTAATACTGAAGTAGTTTATTGGTAAATTTTAACTAAACTCTTATGAAAAAAGTTTTTTTAGCTCATAAGTTAACTGTTATTATAACTGGAAATTAGTAAACATAATAAAAAAAAATACAATCGCAATTTAAGTTTGCATGCATAGTTTAAGAAAATCAGAAAAGTTCTGATGTGAACAGCACATTTTTATTCAAAATCTACAAATAAAATATTGGTTTACAAAAAACATCAATTTTTTCGCAAAATCTGAAATATCTTGAAAACGGTATAATATATTTCCAGCACAGCGGAAATGTAGAACATTTTAAAATCTTTAATTTTTCCTATTATTGTTTTTTATCGAAAAGTAATTCGCAAAAATCTAGGTTTTCCACATTACAATAAAAATATCTCGATAACGGTAGTGGGAAGTTATTCTCTTTAATACATCTCATAAATTGAACCACCGATAAGCCATTAGTTTTAAAAAGTGAAATAAGGGTATAACGGATTAAGATACAGAGTTCCAGTGAAAGACAAAAGTGTAGGAAATTTTATTGTCTTCAACTAGATAAAATTATTCAAAATTACGTAGTTTCCGAGTAAATCACGAAAAACGAAATTGAGATTTTTGAAAAGCCGTGAAAAGTTGATAGGATAGTCCCATTCCAGGAACAGAGAAATTTTAGAACATTTATCTGTGCTTAAACGGACAACCTTTCCTACACTAGAAAATTTTATCGCGATTTGACATCTTTAATATAAAGAAACTATGGTCATTGTCTCGTTACGGTTGAATTACGCATCAACGAAATGGTTAAAAATAGTATAATCTTTACTAACTTTTTGAAGTACGTTTACGTAGATATAATGGCAAATTTTTATTTTAAAACGTAATGATCATGAAATTAAGACCTTATGGGCGTAGTAGTTTAGATTTACTCCGTTGTAGATGTAATTTTAAACATTTTTTTGGTTGTCTACACTGTAGAAAATGAATTTGAATTTAAACCGAAAAATGGGGTAAAAACGGGGTAAATTTGCAAAAACGTTGTAAAATTTCGAAAAAAAAATCAGAATTTAGCTCGCACACCATTTAAGTTGTAAAATCACCCAAAAAACATTAATCTTACACTAGAAATAGGGTAATTTTAAACCTTGCGTAAAATTTCGACCAATATTCGTATTTTTACTCTCATTTTGGTGTAAAAACACGCTCGCAGGGTATTTTTGCATTATTGTACGGGCAATTTAACCTTAACCTTATAATTCGCATAAGGTTTGTGACATCGGAGTATAAATACTCGAATCGAATTTTACTCTACCAAAATCCTGTGTGCCGCCTGCCACATGGCAGACATGCCCGGGAAATTTGGATGTGAAAACATAATATAATATTTTTGTTTTTGCAGACCGTATAAGCCGAGAAATTCTAATACCATTTTCGGTGTAATTTTAAACAAAAAATGTCGTAAAATTACACCTTTAAGACGCGGTTTTGCTACCAAATAGGAGGAAAATTACAACAAAAATGTGGTAACCATGTCGTAAAATTACACCCGTATTGACTTTTACTTCTTATTTAGCTTAAAGTTCCCCCGTAAAAGAGACTTTTGTACGCCACAAAATGAGTAAAAATGCATAGCTTTTAAGCCATTACGACTCGGTGTAATTTTACCCCTATTATCGTAGGAAAATGGTTTCCTACGATAATAGGGGTAAAATTACAATAAAATTTTCTAGAGTGTAATCTTGAATTTCTCCTATCTTGGGGTAAATTGAAAAAAAAATTTGCGTAAAGTTACGACAGAAATTCGGAGAACCAAACATTTCGAATTTTTGGTTAAAATTACGCCAAGAAATGTTTAAATCTTCTCCAAAATAGGAGGAATTCTAAATCAAATATATTGTAACATAATTTTACAATGAATTAACTTCATGTTGAGAGTAATTCTCAGCTCAGTTTTCACAGTGTATGACTAAATCAGACATGGGCAAAGAACCGAATTTTCATACTTTTGAGAGACTCGGAAACTGTGCTGATTTTAACGCGCAACTGATACTGTGCGTGTAAGTTTTTACTCGCGCAGGCGTTAGCTTTACTTTAGCTTTGCTTTTATCAGTCTTGAACGTTTTTTCTGTTAAACCTGCATTAGGTTCAGTACAACTATGGTTCTGTGTTATCACCGTGAAGGTTTATGATAAAGGCAACTTTTTTACAACTGATAAGGCCAAAGCTAAAACAAAACAAAAGTTCATTCATTTGAAGCACAGTCGAAAACCATAAGACTATTTTTTTCTAACAACTCAACTTAGTGCAAAATCGAAATTCAAAATAATACCCCATCAGCTGCCGACTAGTTGGCAGCGCCCACGAGAAGCCACGAGCAGCCGTGGTGATCGCCTATACATGTTGCTGCTTCAGTTCGCCCTTTGTTAAGACCGGTTTTCTTTCCTAGTTTTATTCTCGTTGAAGTCTTATGGAAGCGACACGAAGCGGGGCAAGTGTGTTTGGGTTTGGGGTATTTTTTCCTTCCTCATAGGTTTTCGATTTGAATATTTTGACTGCTTACAATAATTATGTGACATGACAAAATTTTTAGTTTGTTCGATAATTAAAAATTTATTTTGAATTTTAAACGTTAAAATAATCAGCAAACTAAAAATTTTATCTTGTTATATTTTGTTCATATTTTTACATTGCTTTGTTAAAAATTTTAAGAATGTAAATATCAAGTTTTAGCAAATTTCCACAGAATTGTAGTTTAATAAAGCAAGTAAATTTATGTTCGTTAAACAATTTAAAGCATAATTTAAATAATTGAAAAAAAAACAGATATGAGCATCACATGACTCCTCTGCATTATTTAAAGTTTCAAAAGAGAAAAATTATGTGAAAAATTATGTTTTTCAAATTTTCTCATGAACCGTTAGAGATATGTAAGAACCGTTAAAGGTTAATTCCACACCAACTCATACTCGACTTGTATGGAGCTTGGAAGTCACCTCTGTTTTTTTTAACTTTTTTCATTTGGATGTAGTAAGGGACCTAAAAAAAGTTACCCGTATTTTATTGTTTGGTGGAAAAACGTCCGGTAGGCGGAGGGGAGGGGGTCAAAGTCGGCGAAAACTGGAAATCGTAAAATTTTTAAAAATTTGTAACTTCTGAACTGGTTTACAGATTGAGATGATATTGAACGTTTTGGAAAAATAATTAAATTTCACCGTCACAAAAAAATTTTTTTTGACACATTTCCCCTCACCGTCATTTGTAAAATTCAATTTAGTGACAAAATTTAAAATATTTCGAGAAAAACAGCAACAACTTCAAAGGTTTCAAAGTGTCAAAACACTTCCAGGAACTCAAAATTTTCACAGATTTATTCGAGACGGAAATTTTCTCGAAGTAAAAAATGTTTCTAATGGTGATACATTTAAAACATTTTCTTTTAAATGAATTTCTAATTAATTTTAATCTCCTAAAACTTTTGCAATAATATTATGTACATAAAATATAAAAACCAATCGAAAATCAGTAAAATATATAAAAAAAATTTGTATTTGATTTTTTTTGAAATTTTTTTAAAAATCAACAACCCCCAAATTTTATTTGGCGAATTTGTATGATATAATGGTAGGCATTTACAGAAAAAATCAATAAAAATGTCTTTTTGAGATATTTTAAATTTTGTCACTAAATTGAATTTTACAATCTGACAGTGAGGGGAAAGGTGTCAAAAAATATTTTTTTTTGTATCTTTCCAAAATGTTCAATATCATCTCAATCGGGGAAGCCGTTCAGATGTTACAAATTTTTAAAGTTTTTGCGATTTCGAGTTTTCGCCGACTTCGACCCCCTTCCATCCACCTCCCGGACGTTATTCTCATAAACAAGCTAGCGATACTTTCCCAAAAGTTGTAGAAAACTACGATTTCGGTAAAACTTCATTTGAAGACGATTTCAATGTTTTTCTTCGGGCAAGCGACATGCTCCGCTGCTCGTGTGCGCTGCCAACCGCATGCATATCTGCTGCTTTGGGCATAAACAAACTATATAAAGACTGTTTTTCTCTAACAACTCAGCTTTGAAAAATAATACCCCAAAGCAGCAGATATGCATGCGGTTGGCAGCGCACACGAGCAGCGGAGCATGTCGCTTGGCCGAAGAAAAACATTCAATTCATTTTCAAACTCTCCGATCAACACGAAGTTTTACCGAAATCGTAGTTTTCTATCAACTTTTGGGAAAGTACCGCTAGCTACAACGGTTACCTCCCATACAATTTTTCTTAAATACAAATTTCTCGAACACTGCGCTTGTGAGAAAAAATGCATATAATCAAAATTAAAGGAAATAATATTGCCTACATTTTTAATTTTAGGCGAATTTCATCTCAACTCATACTCTCGTTTACAGTTAAGTTCGATTTCTTAACTTTGCTCGATTGGATATTGTTAGGGATCTAAAAACAAATTATCGGTATTTTTTTGTTTGGTAGAATACCGTCCGATCGGCGGAGGGGGTCAAAGTCGGCGAAAACTCGAAATCACAAAAACTTTAAAAATTTGTAACGGCTTAACCGATTGAGATGATATTGAACATTTTGGAAAGGTAATTCCTTGTGACAAAAAAAAATTTTTTTACTTCATCTCCCTCCCCCTCACCTTCATATTGTAAAATTCAATTTAGTGACAATATAAATAAAATTTGGGGGTAAATGCGTTATTTAAAAAAAATCAAAAAAAAAAATCGAATACAAGAAAATTGTATATAGTTTACTGATTTTCGATTAGTTTTTATGTTTTCTGTACATAATATTAACTCAAAAGTTTTAGGAGTTTAAAATTAATTAGAAATTCATTTAAAAGAAAAATTCTTTTTCTTTGAGAAAGTTTCCGTTTGGAATAAATCTGTGAAAATTTTGAGTTTCTGGAAGTATTTTGACACTTTCAAACCTTCTATGAAGTTGTTGCCATTTTTCTTGAGATATTTTAAATTTCGTCACTAAATTGAATTTTACAATTTAATTCGAGTTTTCGCCGACTTTGACCCCCTCCTCTCCGCCTACTGGAATTTATTCCCCGAAAAAAATACGGGTAACTTTTTTTTAAGTCCCTAACAACATCCAAATGAAAAAAGTTAAAAAAACAGAGGTGACTTTCAAGCTCCATTCAAGTCGAGTATGAAGTTTTTACATATCTCTAACGGTTCATGAGATAATTTGAAAAACATTATTTTTCACATATTTTTTCGGAAACTTTGAATATTGCAGAAGAAAGTCATGTAATATTCACATCTTTTTTTTGAATTGTTTAAATCATACTTTAAATTGTTTAAATAAAATACATTTTTTTGCTTTATCAAACTACAATTCGGTGGAAATTTGATAAAACTTGAAACTTACATTCTCAAAGCAATTTAAAAATATGAACAAAATATAACAAGATAAAATTTTTAGTTTGATGATTATTTTAACGTTTAAAGTTCAAAATAAATTTTGAATTAACACAGAAACTAAAAATTTTCTCATGTCACATATTTATTGTTAAAAATCAAAATATTCAAATCGAAAACCTGCGGAAGGAAAAAACACACGCAAACAAAAAAACACGCACACACAATACAAACACACAAAAAAAAACACCAAACACACTTGCCCCCGCTTCCTGTCGCTTGAATAAGAATTCAACGAGAATAAAACGAACTAGAAACGAAAACTGGTTTAACAAAGGGCGAATGGAAGCAGCGGCATGTATAGGCGATCACCACGGCTGCTTGTGGCTGCTTGTGGGTATTGCCGGCTAGTCGGCAGCTCTTACGTCACGATGGGGTATTATTTTGAATTTCGGTTTTGCACTAAGTTGAGTTGTTAGAAAAAAACAGTCTTTATATAATTTGTCTATGCTTTGGGGTATTATTTTTCAAAGCTGAGTTGTTAGAGAAAAACAGTCTTTATATAATTTGTTTATGACCATAGATAGAAATGCACAACAGAAGAAATTCTGAGTATTTGCTAAATACAGTTTTTTCAAAAAAAAAAATCTTTTTATTTTAATGTTATTTGAGTCCTAAGGAACCTACCATACAAAAAAGGTTACCTGAAGGCAAGTGGTTGAAAGTATTTTGACACCTCCCATAAGTTGACAATAATCTGGCGGCCCTACGAGTAGATTTGCATTGATGTTGAACAAAATATCTTTGGTATCAAGAAAATATTTCTTGTCAAACATTATTTTTTACTTAACTTCTTGACGCCATTATTTATTTGAGGTTTTTTTCTTTACAAAATATGCTTGCCTTGATTACACAAAAGCATTAAAAAAATATTAGACAGAGAAGAGAATCACGTAGCTTCAAAATAAGTTGACTAAAAGGGAATGAATATACAGTGCTCCCCTTCATACTAATGGTGCATTAATATTCCTGTAGCGTCGCAATAAATGTGCTTTGCGTGCCCAAACTAATATTTGAAGAAATTGCTAGTAAGCAAATACCAACCCAACTAGCAATTTTCAGTTGCAGATCCTGGAGTCATATTCCGTAACTTGTTTCAAGTGTTTGTTTCGAGTTAGAAGAACAAGAAGTATTCGCTGTCTCTGTTTTGACCGAAATAAATGACAGAGAGAAACCGAGATGGCAAATACCACTTTTTCTTCTAACTCGAAACAAACGCTTGAATCAAGTTACGGAATACCACTCCTGGTCTATTGAAATTGTCTCAAAAATGTGGTTGAAGGGACATTTCAGTCACTGCGGTTGTGACTATAATCTATAATTCTACTAAACGGTAATAACAATTGCATAAGAATTTGGGTCTTGGTTGAGACGTATTTTCGAGGCTGCCGAAGATGTTTTAGAGACGTACAAATACTGTACCTTTTCATTCCCCATTTTAGTGAAATCCAAGTATCTCAAATGTATCTAATAGGTTCCTGTCACAGGTAAAAGTCACTTGGTAGAGTCATTTCTAATAACCGATACGGACCGAGCATTATAAATGCTAGTTGGGAAATATGTTCTTTAAGTTTTTCTACTCGTATTTTCTGTTTTCGTGCTCACGGAATAAACACAAAAAATCATCACTTTTTGTGTTTTTTTTTTTTTCTTTAGAGCAATTTTAATTTAATTTAAGAGCTTCCTTTTAGCCACTACTTCCTAACTACCCCCAAAATATGTTGTGCCAAAATAAATTTATAGTATCTACGAAAAATAGGGAGAGTTGGGAGCACTATAATATTTTGTCAACGATTCCTACAGGATTGCTATTTTTTCTAATAACCGCGAAAAAGTACTATTTGTTTGTCAGTTTCTGGTATATAGACTTTTTAGCAGAATGTCCTTAAAATGTGGGCAGGTCGGATGTTACTCGCACACATATATCATATAGTAATTCCATTAGTTAATCGAGTCCAGTAATATAACTTAATTTCAGTTGGGAGAAATTTATTTTAGCTACAACTGGCCACATGTAATACTCCTATACTAAATAATGTACAACGGCGTACTATAGAATAGATTTACAGTCATGGATGCTTGCTAGCAAAAAATGTTTAACATTTTTATGGTTAAATAATGTCAGATAGCGAACTTGCCGTGTGTAGACATCATAGCTGTATTATGTATACAAGTAGCTCATTAAATCGACATTTTTCTCGGGTTAATTCCATTGAAATTTAGGTCAATTATGTATTTAACATTGTCGTTACTTTTGTCATAAATAAAATTTATTGATTGCAGATTATTTTTCTTTTCTTTTTACGACTGATAAAAGTGATTTAATCGTTATCGTATATTTTTTTTCTTATGAGCTTTTGTTTCTAATTTACAGCCGAATGGATTTAATTTCAATTGGAATTCAGCGGAACTATCAATTTTTTAACATTCTTCGTTATAGTTGATAAAGTTATTTATTTTCTAGTTTTTGAGCAACTCATTAATAACACTGTACAACAGTTTTGGAAAAATTGTGTGTTATTGATATTCTGTTAATGTAATATGTAATATGTCTACGACGTCAAACTTTTAGTAATTGTTTTATCATTCAAAAATTCACAGAAATTTATAGTATATTCGATTTAGTATACCGTTTGTAACGCATCGAACCAATCATCGGACACAAAAATTAACTACATCAGGGTGTAAAATTCAAATGGAATATCTTTATCATATTTTTAGAAACGGTACATCGTTAAAATTAGTGTTCAAATATAGTGGCAATTCTTTAAATTAAATTAAAAGTTTAAGTCGAAACGTTTCTGTTGTCAAACGAAAGTCAATAAATCTTCTGATAATAGCAATCCAATTGGTCTAGCACTTTACCTGGCATTAACCCGTAGAGGCCCAGACAAATAGCAAATATTTTCACCCTTCCGGCACTCGAAAAAAAAAATTTTTTTTTGATTTTTTTAGTGGTACCATTTTAAAGTATCATACGGCAATGAAAGACGGTTTAATTGGTGGTACAATTTTGATACCACCGTGCAGTATTTGTTACAAAAAAGGTGGTACATCGCGTGTACCACCAAGCCTTTAAGGGTTAAAATAAAGAAAATTTCTATTAGTATTATATTTTTTTTAGTTTTGTCGTGTAGAAAAATCTTAAAGCTAAGTATTATCTAAGTATTATCTTTAAGATTTTTCTACACACAACCTTCTTAAATTAGTTTCTTCTTCTCTAATTATGGTGACCTTTTATTGCTTCTAATTTATTTTATTAGCCTCATGAAGTGTTTTGAGCGGTGAACAGTTTTTCCTAAAACCTATTATTTATTTTTCATTCCGCACTTGGTTGGATGCTTCGCTTATATACGATTTAAGAACTTGGATTTTTTTCTTTCTGAACAGAGATCGTTAAAAATAAATTGATTCAAATAAAAACGCGTAAAATCGCTTGTGTATGAAAAAAAAATTCAAATTA
This sequence comes from Chrysopilus asiliformis, assembly GCA_964034945.1. Classification (NCBI taxonomy): domain Eukaryota; kingdom Metazoa; phylum Arthropoda; class Insecta; order Diptera; family Rhagionidae; genus Chrysopilus; species Chrysopilus asiliformis. The sequence goes on along the minus strand of OZ035963.1, from coordinate 44,597,171 downwards.
GAAAAAAAATCCACATTTGCCCTCCACCTGGATAAAGTTAGGAGATATGTCGTTCACAATTGAAGATTTGTTAGGATAGGCTCCCACCAAAAAACAATGCTTGAAAGCCATATTCTCGCGAGTTTTGAGCTGAGTTTTATTGGAAGCGCCAATTGTTTTTTTTTATAAATCGTTAACTCTGTTCAGGGACATTTTGAAATTCATTTCCCATTATTCTGGTCGTCAGTTGAGCCACCGACATTTTGCCAGTTGAATTCATTTTTCCAAACAAAGCTCAAATGAAACCCGCAGTTTTGGAAAATTAAACACGAAAAAAAAAGAAAACCACCGAAAATTAGATATACACAAAAAACTTTAACGAAATTTTAACGCGATAAGAATGGCATTGGATTGGACAAGCTCTGTTAATACTATTATAGCCAACCATCGTTCGGTCGTCATCGTCGTTCTCATATAACTTAATTATGTTTTTCATTTGGTGGGCAAGTCAATTAACAAAGTCATCATTTTCTTCCTTATTTCTATATACACATATAGGTAGTGGTATTTTACTATATGGCCTATTGTCCTATACCATATAGGGTGGAAAATAGCTAAGGACACTTCTTTGGAAAAAAAAATAAAAAAATAAATAATTAAATATTTGCTTTTCTATTAATTGAGTGGTTAGTTTAGTGTTTCTTCGCTGGCGCCAAACAATATAATTAATGTCTCAGCTTTTTGATAAATTTGTTTGATCAAAAATTAGTGAGGTTTTAATTTTTCACATTATCATTTTCTTTTCATTCCACACAAAGAGAAGGCTTTTAGTGATATAATTTTGGAGAAACATCAATTGCATGTCAATTATAAATTCTGTATCGTATATATCATTTTATCTAAAAGAAAAGAATCTCGAAAATAAACTGCCCGAAAACTTTTTGAAGTGAAAACTTCTTTAGCGGCGTTGTGAGTGATTTCAAACTCGATGAAACGAAAAAGCGACAGTAAAAAGAGATAGGATATTTTAGCCTGCGAGAAAATGAGATAGAATACAGATGGGTGCCGGTCAATTTATCGTAAACAAGAGTGTTAGGAAGGGGGAAGGGGGAGGGGGAAGGGGGAAGGGGGAAGGGGGAAGGGGGAAGGGGGAAGGGGGAAGGGGGAAGGGGGAAGGGGGGAAGGGTGAAGGGGGAAGGGGAAGGGGGAAGGGGGGAAGGGAGAAGTGTTAGGAGGGAGGAAGTGGAGAGAGGAGGCGATAAATTACTGATGTTTCGTCATACATTACAATATATACATATCTACTCGTATATAAATAAAAATGGATGTTTGTTTGTCTGTTTGTGTCTGCCTGAGATTACAAAACTCAAAAACTACTGGACCGATTTTTATGCGGTTTTTTGCAAAATGATCTATGTTGCCAGGAGCAGGTTTTTAGGTATGTACATTTTCAAAATTCGAAACGGAAGGTCCTGTAAGGATAATGAAAATATCCTTTTTCCCATTTTTCCCCGGAAAAATTTGCATTTTAGGGTTTTTGGGGTCGCTGATCACGAATCCGGTATTAGATTTTCAAAATTCGAAACGGAAGGTCCTGTAAGGATAATGAAAATATCCTTTTTCCCGTTTTTCAACGGAAAAATCGGCATAAGGAGGTTTTTTGGGTCGCTGATCACGAATCCGGTGTTGGAATTTCAAAATTTGAAACGGAAGGTCCTGTAAGGATAACGCAAATATCCTTTTTCCCATTTTTCCCGGAAAAATTGGCACTATGGGGTTTTTGGGGTCGCTGATCACGAATCCGGTATTAGATTTTCAAAATTCGAAACGGAAGGTCCTGTAAGGATAAATATCCTTTTTCCCGTTTTTCCTCGGAAAAATCGGCATAAGGGGGTTTTCGGGGTCGCTGATAATGAATCCGGTATTAGATTTTCAAAATTCGAAACGGAAGGTCCTGTAAGGATAATGAAAATATCCTTTTTCCCATTTTCCCGGAAAAATTTGCATTTTAGGGTTTTTGGGGTCGCTGATCACGAATCCGGTATTAGATTTTCAATAAAAATATAATATGACTTTTGAACTTGGTACCAATATTATAATAAATAAACGCTATAACTATCCCACACCTGATACCGCATTCGTCTCATTCTCTCGCTGTTTAGTTTTCCTAAGGTTTCACTTCTACCGCGTGTGCACTGCACACACATGTTTTTTTTATACTTTATATAGGTGTAATATTAGATTTAGTATACCGTTTGTAACGCATCGAACCAATCATCGGACACAAAAATGAACTACACCAGGGTGTGAGGGATGAAAAAAAGATTTTGAGTTCCGCATGTCCGTCCATTTGCCTGTCTGTCTGTTCGTGTTCACTATAACTTTTGCATTTCTCGTAAATGGTAAGGCTAAGTTCTTTAACGGGTAAAATCGGAACCTCCCCAATACAAAAATCGGTTTTTTTACAATTTTCTCGAAAACCGTGAGTATAACTTAAAAAAGTAAAATGTGTTTAAAATAGGATTTTATATAACTTCTTTCCCTTCCCCCATACAAATTGATTACTTTTTTTCTATTTTCTCAAAAACGGTGCATATTACGAAAAATTCATAAAGACGAAATGTGTTTAAAATATTATTCACATAATTGTACCCCTAGCTTATGTTTAAATAGGATTTTTAAAACACAAATTAATGCGCGTAATATGATTACTGGAGACGATACGAAATTACAAAGATGTTTGTGCGAAAAATGTTGTTGAATTTTTAAAAAATTTATCAAGCCAATTTAAAAAATTCAAGAGCCCAACTCAGAAGTCTGTTTTTCTTCAATTCCCACAACTTTTTTTTCAATCGATCAAACGAAAAAATGTAAGTAAAATTATATAGTAGCTTGCATACCCGTCGTTGCCGGGTTAAGTTTTTTCAATTTTTTTTTCTGATGGTCTATGTTGGAGCTAAACTTCAGGCCAATCGGCTCGGTAGTTTCCCCGCGAAAGGGTAACATAGAGGGAGACCTAAGTTTCGAGATCATTTTACCCCCTCCCCTTACTCCCCCACCTCTCATGCCACTTTTTAATGGGTCTATTTTGGGGGTGGACCCCGATGAACATCTATGCCAAATTTCAGGCCAATGGGTTCAATAGTTTCCCCGCGAAAGAGTAACATAGCGCAAAAACTAAGTTTCGAAATCACTTTACCCCCTCCTCTTACTCCCCCCACCCCTCGCGGTACTTTTTCGTATGCCTATGTTGGAACCAGAACTACCACAGACACTCATGCCAAATTTCAAGTCAATCGGTTCAGCCGTTTTTGCGTGCACGACGAACAGACAGACAGACAGACACCAACTCATTTTTACTTTCTTCTACGGAGTATAATAAAGTATTGTATTCATGAAAAATTTCGACCTCTTAATTTTGCCTAAAAAACATTTCCCGATCACTCCTGAGTCGATTGGAGTCATATTAAAAAAAATGTCTTTCTGTCTGTCAGTCTGTCAGTCTGTCAGTCTGTCAGTCTGTCAGTCTGTCAGTCTGTCAGTCTGTCAGTCTGTCAGTCTGTCAGTCTGTCAGTCTGTCAGTCTGTCAGTCTGTCAGTCTGTCAATCTGTCAGTCTGTCAGTCTGTCAGTCTGTCAGTCTGTCTGTCAGTCTGTGTACAAGATTTCTCAAAAACTAATAGAGCTAGCGCCATGAAAAAAATGTCTTTCTGTCTGTCAGTCTGTCAGTCTGTCAGTCTGTCAGTCTGTCAGTCTGTCAGTCTGTCAGTCTGTCAGTCTGTCAGTCTGTCAGTCTGTCAGTCTGTCAGTCTGTCAGTCTGTCAGTCTGTCAGTCTGTCAGTCTGTCAGTCTGTCAGTCTGTCAGTCTGTCAGTCTGTCAGTCTGTCAGTCTGTCAGTCTGTCAGTCTGTCAGTCAGTCTGTCTGTCAGTCTGTCTGTCTGTCTGTCTGTCTGTCTGTCTGTCAGTCTGTCTGTCAGTCTGTCTGTCTGTCTGTCTGTCTGTCTGTCTGTCAGTCTGTCTGTCAGTCTGTGTACAAGATTTCTCAAAAACTAATAGAGCTAGCGCCATGAAATTTTATAGGCATGTTGGGTTCTGAAATGGGACGATCCTATCAACTTTTGGTGGGAATCCGTTAACCGGAAGTATCCAAAATGGCGGTTTTTCAAAAATCGCAATTTCGTTTTTTCTCGATTTACTCCCAAACTACGCGTTTTTTAGTGGCCTTAAGTATGACAAAACTTGGAGAAAATAAAATTTCCCACATTTTTGTCTTTAGCTATAACTCGATATTTCAACCTGTTATCGAGATAAACCGTTATTGCCAAAAAAAACAGTTTTTTGCGATTATCTCGAAAATTAACGAGTTTTTACTGACTAAATGTATGTAGTGAATTAATGAGAATGGCATTCTGCACAATTTTGTCTTTTACCGTTATCCGTTATCTTTTACCGTTATTGAGATATTTTCATTAATATGTAAAAAATCATATTTTTGCGAATAATTTGCAAACTAACGGTTTTTTGACAAATCAGTTAAAAGAATAATTAAAGATGTTAACATTTTCTACATTTTTTCGATTTACCGTAAATTGATATCTTTTACAGTTCTCAAGTTATCTCAAATTTTGTACGTTTTTGATATTTTTGGATGAACCAACAATTTATTGGGAGGTTGTATTGGGTTGACAATACGACAGGGCTATAACGTAAATTGCACAGGGTCGTAGATTTTGTAGAAGAAAGTTTTGTGTTGACCACAACTGATATTTATATATTAGTATGATGATATGACTGCATTAGTATACAATTTTCAAAGTTCAAAAAGAAAATGTCCAGCGGAGAGATATGAAAATAATTTTTAATTAAAGTATGTCAACTAAGAAATAAAAATCATTTTGTAAATGAATACTAGTTGGACTGTTTGCACATCGATTTGAATGAAATCGTATTGGTTTTCTACATACTGCAAGACAATGATACAAAAAATCTAAAAATTGGAATATTCAGATTCAATGCGATTGTAAAACTTGAACAGATTGGTCCCATGAATTCTGTGAGGGTGGGCGTGCTAGCATTTTTTCTTGTTCTTCATATTGCTGTTATTTTTTTATTTTTATTAATTCTTTTGCGGTTCTGCCTTTTTACAGCACGAAAAACCCAATCTAGAAATGAAAGTCACTTCAAATGTATGGCTTTTCTGTCTTCTGTAGATACTACATATTCATGTATATAAGTTTTTTAGTGAAGAACAAACCAAATTGGGGTTAAGTGAGAAAAATGATATTTTCAAACGAAGAATCTCGTTCCATTTTGCATTTTAGATTGTGCTTAAAACCATCAACACCTACACCGTTCATCATCGTGAATTAAATTGACTTTACTACACTATTTTATTATTCCAACTTTTGCTTGTACTTTTCATATGTGGAATTTTTGCAGTTATTTCAATTCGAAATGTCAACCCGACATTCCTTTATATTTTCGAATTTTTTTTATGGTGGCCAAGTTCAAAAATCATTAAAAACGAATTTTCAAGGCTCAAGCAATCAACAAGAATTAAGTATATTTTGGAAGTTTTTGTAATTCATTGAAGAGTCGAATGATTGTAAACGCAAAACATACCTATTACATTTTCGTGTATTAGTTTTTTCTTTGAATAAAACATTATAGGTAAGAAATTCAGAATCCAACCAAATAATAATCATAACAATAAAAAATATATAGAAAACAGTTAAAATCTCAAAAAAAAAATTTTCTTAAAGGAAATTCTAGGACAAATTCATGTAAAGGTTGTATTTACGTTTATGAAACTATAGCACTAACCATTTACAAAAATTAATTTTCTTTCGGCTTTTTAATGCGTAAATTTAGGATAATTTCGTTGAAATTAAGAGTGAACAATCACGCTTAAAACTAAATCCAAAAAAACCAAACTCCACGAATAAATGAAAAGAACCTCAAGTGTCAGATTGAAACAACTTAAAATTAAAACTGCTACTAAGTACTTGAAATCGTGACTATTATAGAAATAACGGAAAATACTCTTTATATTTATTAAAAATTGAAATTGTTTGTAATTAAAGATTATTTCAAATCTAATCTACTTTAACACTGTTTATCATTATGTATATTTTTGTAGTATCGATAAAATAGCTCTTGAAACGTCATAAATGTGAACGTCTTAACTGAGCTATTAAGAAATCTTTTATCTTTCTGCGAAAAAAAAATATCAATTACTGATAATTTTTTCAAAAAATAATATCTTATCAATAGATTTCAAACTACCTCAGTCAGGAATTTTATTTATTACTCAGAACACATTTGGTTGTGACTTAAAACATATTTCTGTAAAAAGGGATGTCCCCTGATTAAACCGTGCGCAATAAAATTCTTTGGCAATTTCTACACAAACACTAAATATAGAAACCCACTGTCAAATATTATCAATGCATTTATTTTTCTTAAATACCCAATCCTTTTATCGTTTTATTTTACGTCGTAAACATATACAGTGGCTCAAAAAAGTATTCGGACACTTAGCATTTAGCTTTTCAACAAAGATCAAAAGCTTTAAAATGGCATCTAAGGGAAAAAATATATTTATTCTTATAAACCTGTATTAGTATCTTATAACATATAAAAAAAACAACAACAAAATTACAGTTCATTTTCACAAAAAAAATAAAAACGTAAAAAATGACAGAAATTCATCTCAAAAAAGTATTCGGACACTTAATAATATCAACAAATTTTATAATAAAAGCCAACTATTTTTAATATTTTGTTGGTAGGCCCTTGTTTTTCTTAACAGCTTGCAACCTTCTGGGCACGGATTCAATAAGCTTTTTGCAGATTGAGGGATCAATTTTAGCCCATTCATCCTTAAGTACGGACTCTAAGTATTTTTTATTCGTAATTGTATATTTTTTTAATTGAACTTCTAAATGAGCCCACAAGTGCTCTATAGGGTTGAGGTCCGGTGATTGCGGAGGCGTTTCTATAACTTTCGGGCAATTATAAAGAAGCCACAAGCGAACATCCAGCGCTTTATGCTTGGGCTCGTTGTCCTGGTAGAAGTGGAAAGTGTTTCTTATTGCCAATTTTTCAGCGCTTTGGTGTAAATTTTGTTTTAAAATGGTCAAATATTTTTTAGAGTCCATAATTCCATCAATTATGCAAAGCTGTCCTGGGCCAGCAGCGGACATGCAGCCCCAAACCATGACTGACCCACCACCATGTTTCACTGTAGGTCGTAAGTTGCATTCTTTGAGCTCCTCATTTGGCCTGCGCCACACGTATGATTGGCCATCTGAGCGAAATAAATTAAATTTGCTCTCATCTGAAAATACAACATTCTTTCAAAACGAAAAATCCTTATTTTTAAAGGTTTCTGCGAATTTTGGCCTCTTTGTTCTATTGCGTTTATTCACATAGGGCTTTTTCCGGGCCACTCTTCCGTGGAAGTGATCCTTTCGCAGTACTATTCTTATTGTTTCCGGATGCACATTTTTATTCAAATTATTTGACACTTCTGCGGCTATTTTCGGAGCACTCATTTTAGGGTTCTGCTTGATTATTCGTACAATCCAACGTTCGTCCGAGTTTGAAAATATTTTGGGTCTTCCAGTTCTTGGTTTGTTTAGCACAGATTTTGTTTCCTTGAAACGGTTAATAATATCGAAAACTGTAGAATGTGATCTATTTACTAGTTTCCCAATATCACGAATTGATTTTCCTTTGCTAAAATGTTTTATAACCAGTTCTCTAATGTCCAAAGAAGTTTCAGCACGTCGTCTTCCCATTTTACTATTTTATAATGATAAATCAAATTTTTAAACCGGTAAAAACTTTTTTAACTTCGATTTGTATAAACAATGTTATTCCAAGCCAACGCAAAATAAAAAATTTGGGGATTTCCCTTTCGAAATATCTAAAACAAGAAAGTGTTGCCATCTGTCCGAATACTTTTTTGAGATGAATTTCTGTCATTTTTTACGTTTTTATTTTTTTTGTGAAAATGAACTGTAATTTTGTTGTTGTTTTTTTTATATGTTATAAGATACTAATACAGGTTTATAAGAATAAATATATTTTTTCCCTTAGATGCCATTTTAAAGCTTTTGATCTTTGTTGAAAAGCTAAATGCTAAGTGTCCGAATACTTTTTTGAGCCACTGTAGGTATTTTATGAAAATAGGTTTTCAAAGTATAAAATAACGTTTTTCGAAAAAGTTCAAGGTTCAATCAAACCATAAATTATTGTTGCTCTAAATCATTTTAAAATTTTACCAAAAGATCTTTTATTTATTAATAGTTAAGTACCTGCTCCTTAAATTTTTTTAAATTTCCTTTTAAATAAAAAAATACTAAGATTTATGAATGGATTGTTGCATGTTTCCATACTTCTTTAAGAGAAACCGTTTCCATGCATTTGAAATATTCTTAATCCATAAAAAAAATTATATGGCAAAATGCCACACCTACACAGAGCACTTTTAATAAACATTATTTACATTTTTCTTGGCACTATCGGCATAGACAAGCAAATGGAATGAAATTCTGGAGACTTTCCAACGACACAGAAAGACTTGTTATTAAGCAAAACAAACAGTACAAAAAATTAATATTAATATCCAAAATTCGATTTTGGATAACTCACAGTTTCGAAACGTAAAAGTTTTACATATATTTGCAGGACAATTCCTACACGAAATGAGAATTTTTCCAATATCAAGTAGTCAGCAGTCCAGTTTTTAATTTCCTCTGCTATAGAGGGAAAGTATTGTATCGGAGACTTGAGAACAAGGGCAGATAGACACATTGTGATCATTACGAAATGTACATATGTATATAAAAAAATCTGTTCGATCTACATACGTATCCTAAATAACTGGAGAGCGCGTTGGGCTAGTAACTTGAAATTTTTTGTAAATCAATTTTACGAAAATCGTAGTTTTCTATAAATTTTTGAAAAAGTAACGTTAACTATAACGGATACCTCCCATATAATTGTTTTTTTTTTTTGAAAACATAATTTTTTGAAAAACGATTTGACGTATTTTTAACGATTCTCGAGATATTTGAAAAAAATATTATTCATTGATGACAAACGAAAAAAAAAAATCGTAACGTTATACGTTTCGTTATGTAACGAAATTCAAATTTTATTTCCTTACGTTATTCCGTTACACATTGTATTGAAACCGAAAACTCCATAAAAATAAATTCTATCAAAAAAATAATGAATCTTAACAAAAAGAAAATACAAATAAAAAAATAATAGTTAAAAAATCAATAAAACACTTAAAAGAAAAAAAAATCGTACAAAAGTTTTGTTCATTAAAAAAACGCTGATTCTGAGTTTGACTTTGCTTTCACCAGATTCACCCCAGCTTAAAATACTTTCTTTTTCGTATCTCCACAAATAGAGTGAATCTGGCCATAACAAAGTCCTGTTTAGAAATAAAACATAACAAAATCTATAATTGCCAATCTGGCAATTATTGAAAACCCGTATGGTGATTTAAGTGAACAGCGAACATTGTATCAAAATTCCACTTTGAAGTCAAACTTTCCCATAAGATTTTTTAAAATTTATTCCAATCGGATTTTGATGTATGGGAGTTTTATGTAGAATCATGCACCGTTTTTGAGATATTCGCAAAAAACGTTTTCGTTCGTATGGGGGGTACCCCCCCTAATGGTCCATTTTTGCTCATGAACGAACTTAGCCTCGTATTTTACGAAAGACGGATCTGCTCAAAATTTCAAGCCTCTAGCTCAATCCGTGCGCCCGCAATCCGCGCCATCCGTACAAGGACGAAGTAGTAAAAATATTGTATTGTCATCGGACTTATATAAGTGTGCAAAATTTCAAGTCAATCGGACAAGTGGAAGTGGGTCAAACTTGGGTTGCAAGATTTGATCTGACAGACAAACAAACAGACAGACACGAAGGCAAGCTAAATAAAAGCTTTTAAAAATGAATTACACCAGTGTGTTTAGAATGATAAAAATAACTAATTTTTGCATGTCCGTCCGTCTGTCCGTCTGTCTGTGCGTCCGTCTGTCCGTCCATCTGCCTGTGGCGCGGATTGCGGGCGCACGGATTGAGCTAGAGACTTGAAATTTTGCGCAGATCCGTTTTTCGTAAAATGCGAGGCCAAGTTCGTTGATGAGCAAAAATGGACCATTAGGGAGGGGGTACCCCCCATACGAACGAAAATGTTTTTTTGCAAATGTCTCAAAAACGTAATTTTGAGGAAAAGCCGGAAAATCGTTATTTCGTTTCGTTATTACGTTACGCAATTTTCCGAAAAAAGTCAATAAAGTTTTAGTATTATAATTACTGCAATCGAAAACCGAAAAGTTTGACGCTACGATACATCCTAAGATGTCGTCCCCATAACAAGACTAACAAATCAAATAATTTTCTTTTTGTAATAAAAGCTAGCAAAAAATAAATCTTCGTAGAAAAAATAATGCTTATTTTCCTTCTGAAGATCGGTGCTATTTTATTTCACTATATTTCTCTCCTTTTGATTAGCAATAGTGAAGCACAAACTAACTCACTCGTCTAAAAATTCGCAAATAGGTAAACAAATGGAAAAGAAAAAGATTGTTTGAGTAAACAAAAAAGTTATACTAAAAAAGAAAACAAAAAGCAACAAACGGAAAAAATCATTAAATAATCGCAAAATACGCGGTGGCGGTTTTGAACAGAAGTGGAAAAAGAGTAATTTCATTAAGAAAAATGTTTTTCGCAAACAGAAAACACAACTGCCTACGATTTCTTACTACTTTTATCCAATTTGGATATTCCTGAATTTTTCTTTAAATCGTTTAGCGCTTAAGCAACGACATGTACTAAGCGGAATTTTGTTGGCGAGATTTTTTTTTAACCTCGCCATTAGCAACAAGTTTGTAAAAAAAGAATAATTCAATCGCAATTTTGCAGTTACCAATCCTATAATCTCGACAATTGAATCACACTCGAATTCAATATGTTAATTATTGATATTTAAATATTATTAATATAATTTCCGTTTGTAAGAGTTTTTTTTCTCAACGGTAACTGTCCCTAACATTTGTGGATTACCGCTGATATTGATATGGTTAAATGCGTAGGTTATCTCAAAAAGCGACATCTCTTAATTTGAAAACTTTTGCTTGATTTTTTTACTCTCGACACCAAAAAGTTCTTCACGTTATTTAAAATTTCCCCATCAACATTTTATTTGAACATTTTACGATTTTGATAGGATTTATGGACTTAAACAAAAGATTTGTTAGAATGGCTAATATATTTGTTGAGCAATTGAATGAATCAAAGTTGATCCGTGGGATGGATGTGCGGGCCCCGTTCTACAATAAATTACTGCAAACCGTATATGTTGAACATGGCAAAATAATGAAAATTATTAAATCTTTATTATGTGATCCGAAACAGTTTTCGAAAAATTTCAAGGAAGAAATATTGTCATAAAGTATTGGTAATTTCGTATCCTCTTAGTGACATATTGAATTTTGACACGAAGCTTAACAGCATTAACATTCCTGCTGGCCTTGACAAAATAGGGCAAACATTTTTAATAATAAACAAAAGAAATAAATGTTGTGAAGAGCTTTTTTCCAATGCTATTCACGAATGCACGATGTAAACTTAATTTAAAAAAAAAAAAACAAGACGAAAATCAAATTCAATGAGGCACGAATCAACTAACGTTCATACCTTCATTATCCAATCGAAAAGAAAAAAGAAATAAATTTATTTATCGAGTTTTTGTGCTTCACCATGTCTTGAATTAAAATTCATTGGCTCGCGTTTTTTTTTAAATTTCATATAACAAAATAGAGAAGTAAGCTAAAAAAAAACGTCATTTATGTATAACAAAGTTTTAATATAAAGCCACAAACAAATTGAGAAGACGCTGAATTATTGACTTTGTGAATAATTTATTAAGTTTAATGCATATAAATTAACACTAAATTGATTCGTAGCGCATGCGTTAAAAAATTGTTTAAGTGTTTCAAGTGCGATATCTTAAAATATTTTTTTCTTCCAAAGAAATATCACCAATGAATAAATGAAATTGTGGTTTTAATAAAATTGTTTAAGGGTAACAGCCAGGGAAAACATGTTTTTTGCGACCCTTTTCCACCCCCTAAATTTCTAACATATTCTGTGTACAGCCTTTTTTAACGAAAAGCAGTTTACAGAATCCCTCATAATTACTTCGTAAACACCCCTGAGTGATTTTTTAAACTTAAAAATGAAATCGCAGTAGAGTAAACTGGACCACAATGGCCACTATTTTGACTAAATCGGTCTAAAAAAAAATTGTTGCAATATATGTATTTTGGTCATGAAATTTCTATGACCAAAATACATATAGGTATTGCAACAATTTTTTTAGACCGATTAATTGCCGAAATATGGCGTTTTTAGTTTCCTTTATATGACTTTATTTTTTTTATTAATAATTTTAATGAACTTGCCCAAATTGACCAAAGTGCGGGCTGCATTGACCATATTGAAGAAAAAGTAAAACAGTGTCATTAGTAAAAAGATAACAAAAATGAAATTTTATTAAAAAAAAACAAACCAAGAGAAGCGACAATTGCCAAGAGTCAATCGTACAATACTCTTATGAGGACAGATAAATTTTTTATAAGAAAAATCCATTTGAGTTGGAGAACCAGATTTTGATGTGTGGATGAGTGAAGTTCTATCTAAACATCTAAACACATTTTAGGTTTATAAATATTGCAATACGGCTTGAAAATCGCAAAAAACTGTTTCGTTTGTACGGGGGAGGGAGGAAAGTAATGGTCCGATTTCAAGAACTTAGTCTTGCCATTTACGAGAAACGCAACTTATATGAAAATTCAAGTCTCTAGCTCAATCCTTTCGAAACTTATGGTGTTCACAGACAGACGGACGGACACGCGGACATCAAAATATTTTGTCATTCCAAACTTCCTGGTGTAGTTCATTTTTGTGTCCGAGTATGGGTTCGATGCATTACTAATATACTTCTATTTGATTCTAATATAGAGTATGAAAAATTCGCATTCAGTCTGCATTACACTTTTAATGCTATTAAAGGATTCTTTTTTCACATTTGGAACCTTAAAAATATATTTCACTCTTTGTATTTCCTGATATTACATTCTATATTTATGGGAAAATGTGGAGTTTTAATAAAAAAGTACTTCTTTATGTGAAAAATTAAATATTTTCACTTTCCTCTGCTATAGAGAGAATGTATTGTATTCATGACGGAGACCGACTCGAGAACGATGGCAGATAGAAGCTTTCTGATCAGTACGAGATCCGTTTCAGACAAAATTATGAGGATGCCCGTGCAATTGTCTGTCGGTCTGTCCGTTTTACGTATTTTAAATAAGTTGAGAACGCGTTAAGCTAGCGCCTTGAAATTTTTTATGGATGAGTTTTTTTTTATATTTTAGCCAGAGGCTTAGGCAAATTGCCTCTAACGCCGAAGCACAGCTCAAGACATTCATTCATTCAACCATTCATACAGTCCATTCACACACAGGATACTTCCCTCATCCCGCTGCAACAAAGACTTGGCGCGACAGTACATAAGTGTTATCGACCATTATGTCCAATTACGTAGCTTGGAGGAGTATTCAGGCGGCGGGAGGCAAAGACCAAACTGGTCCGTGTTTAGGTCAATGAGCAGAATAAGTTCCAAATTTTTTCGAATCGAATTATTTTGCCCTGAGTGAGATTTGAACCACTGCTCGTTGGATTACAAGGCAAGCACTAAGCCATCCACGCAACAAACGTAGTTTTACAATTTATTTGTTTGAAAAAATACATTGTTTTAAAAAAATTCGAAAAATATGCACTTTTAAAAAAAATGCATATAACCAAATTCAAAGGAAATAAATTTTTTTTACATGTTTTGCTACAAAAGGTTTTACGTATCTAAGTTATTTGAAAAAAAAAATTTTTTTTCACATATTTTTTCCGAAACTTTAAATATTGCAAAAGAAAGTTTTGTGTTGATTACAACTGATATTTTCAAAGACATTCAATGTGCCCCATGCGCTGTCTTTTGAGAAAATATTTAATTTTTTACACAAATAAGTACTTTTTCATAAAAAATGTTATTTTGACTTAATTGAAATTTGATTTTGAATATAATAAAGAAAAACCAATAAAAAAAATATATCAAGCAATAAAAAATATAATAACTTACAGCCAAAATATTTAGCGTCGCATAGAAAAAGACTTTAACGCAGCTACACCCAGTAAGAGTTTGCGCACAACTATCAGAGATACCAAATGGTAATTATATATTTTTCTTTCGAATTTTTCAGATTACAAGTTTAGGAAAAAACAAGGGGTGGCCAATGTGCCCCTATAGCCAATGAGCACCGCTCTCCCCTATAGCAACCATCTTAATGATCAAATTTTGCAAATCCGGAACCAATATGAGTTTGCAAAATATTCTAACAAAAGATAGCAAATCCTTTTAATTGAACCAACAAAATTCTAATAAAGTTTAATTTAAAAAAGCGCACGAAAAGGAATACGTTGTTAATTTATATTTTATACGATATAAGACTCAATTCAATGTAATTTAATGAATCCCTATTAATTTCATCTGAAACAATGAAAGAAATTTCAGAATTTCCCCATCACAGAACTTAATTTAATTAAACGCAATTTACTTTAATCCACTAACATGGGAATTTGTGGATTGAATCCACCCCCATTTTGTATTCAGTTGCTCAAAATTTTCGTAATAAATCACTTCGTATCGATCGTCAACAAAAAATGAGAGCAGATTCCTTTAACTTAATGTTCTGAGAGCCCATAATTCTTAATTCCATTTTGCTGGTGGATCACAGTTAGGGGAAAAAATAAAATTGAAAACACATGAGATTTTTTTGGCCTCATTTGAAATTGTTGAGTGAAAGGAACACGATTCAGATGAAAATCCAAATTTTCGAATTTGGGGAAATGGGTGCTCTGGGACTGTCGATCGCGATTTATCTGAGCTAAAACTCTTGAAAATTGAATACTAATTTCCAACAATGCGAAGAAATATTTAGAAACAAGGCAATTCATTCTGTTTAATTAGAAAAAATCAGCTAGATCGAGTAAGTTTCAAGAAGGTTAAACAGTCACAATGAAGGCACATCGTTCATTACAATGTTTAAGCAGGGGACACACCAATCAGTTTTCCATCATTTTTTGGGCTGATGGTCAACCACAAAAAAATTCGTGGAAATATCAGTTTTTCTAGCAAACTATTGTTGTCAGTCCCACTTTTTGATTTCTGCAATCAAAGTGAATAGAAACTTCTCACAAACAACTGTCAGTTGCAACTGATAGATTTAAACGCTAACTAGATGTAAGAAATGATGGAAAAGTGACACAGTTGGGACTGGTGCAAAACTGATTGATGTGTCCCCTGCTTTAGGAGGTACCGAGTTAAGATTCAAGTCAACTAAAAGAGCGCGCGCAATCGAATTGTATTTGTAAGATTATCTTAAGGCCAAACAAAGTTTTAAACGAATCAAGTACACTTACACTTGATTGAATTTTACTGATAACCTTTTTTAGGTACCACGACTCCTCTGCAACTCATTCTTAGCGAGCACTTTATCTCAGATTAGAACTTCTTACGCTTGATTCAATGTAATAAGGAAGAGGAATATGCGATTGACAGTGTATAAGCGCCAATATTGCAGTTACTATCGGAAAATGGATAAAATCAACAAAATAGTCAACAGGGCACATGTTGTCTCAGAGTTAAGTAATAAATAACGTAATGCCCCATGCTTTATGATGAACAACGGAACTATACTCTTTCCGTATATCGAGACGGCGTCGGTCGTCATCTTAAAAGCATAAATCCAACATGGATTGTGGTGCACGAGTTCACTCTGACGTCGATTTGGCGATCCTACCTTCCGTTTTTCTTCAAGACCCTCAATGTTCTTTAGTCCGTTGCTCTTTCCATCTGGTATCGGAATTGATGGGATGAGTACTTGAAGGGAGCTGATTTAGGTGTCTGGTCCAGTCCCATCAGAAGAAAATTAAGTCGAAATGAGGTCGAAGCTGAAGGAATGAATCGCATATAGAATGGCATGGCACATAGCGTGGCATCATAAAAATAAATTAAAAGCAACAACATAATGGAATGTCGTGGTAAAAAATTTATATTTGATCAAAAAATGCAGGAAAAATGGAACAACCGAAGCCACTGGGAAATGGAAATTTTTCTCCCACCCCGATTCCCATTTTTTCAAAGTATTTTCAATCATATGATGAAAAAAATTACTGAGCAAGAAAAATGTTGTTAGTCCCATCATATGTTTGCGTTTAGAAACAAAAACGTTAAAATTCATAAATTAGTGTTTATCAAGTCGGGTAGACTGGGGCACAAGGTTCTACTGTTTTGCCTAAATCGCTCTAAAACATTTGTTGCAATATATTTTGGTCTCGACATTTCTATAAATTAACTTTGATTAATTGCCCAAAATATGTGGTTTTTCCCCCTTATTTGAGTTTAGTTTTTATTTAATTAATGATTTTTTTGGACTTGCCCCAACTGACCAAAGTGCGGGCTACATTGACCATATTGAAGAAAAAGTAAAACAGTGACATTAGTAAAAAGATAAAGAAAAATGATTTTTTTTTTCAAAAAAAAAAAACAAACCAAAAACATAAGAAAAGCTACAATTGCCAAGAGTCAATCGTCAAATACTCTTATGAGGACAGATAAATTTTTAATACGAAAAATCCATTTGAGTTGGAGAACCAGATTTTGATGTGTGGATGAGTGAAGTGAAATTCTATCTAAACACAGGTTTATAAATATTTCAATGCGGCTTGAAAATCGCAAAAAACTGTTTCGTTTGTAGGGAGGAGGGAGGAAAGTAATGGACCGATTTTAACAGTCTTGCGATTTACGAGAAACGCAACTTATATGAAAATTCAAGTCTCTAGCTCAATCCTTTCGAAAGTTATGGTGTTCACAGACAGACGGACGGACACCAAAATATTTTGTCATTCCAAACTTCCTGGTGTAGTTCATTTTTGTGTCCGAGTATCGGTTCGATGCATTACAAAATATTTTGTCATTCCAAACTTTAGTATTCAACTTTTGTCATAACTAATATTGCGTTTGTACGAATGACAATCTGGCATAAAAGAATGGACAAGTTCATTCTTTTATGAGAGATTGACATTTTCTGACAGAAAAAATTACAAAAATTATGCCATTTACACGGGAATTAACATAATGACAAGAAAAAAATGACAAATTTGTCATTCGTGTAAATGTAGCATTAGAGATGTCAGATGGTAATTATATATTTTTTTCCCGAATTTTTCCGATACCAAGTTCAGGAAAAAAAATAGGAGTGGCGAATGTGTCCCTATGGCTATTGTGACCCGCTCTATCCTAATTTTTTCATATTAATTTTTCTTCAAAGCCAGTGTGTGATCGTTTTAAAATATTTTTCGAAATTGTTAAATTCAAATCAAATATAAACCGATTATTACGGATTTAAAATAATCATCATTAAATCCGATTTGATTCAATAGCAATATTAATTTTTCCTGTGATTTTACATTTAAGCAGATACAACTAGCGACATAGAAATTATAGCAGTCCTACAGTAGTGAGTGTTAACATTTCAACTCTTGAAAGTGAAACCAAAGCGTTTATACGAAGTCATTTATAATAGTCCTTTGCCTTTACGCTCCAAAGCGTTAAGGTAGAACCTGAATCGTACGTCGATGCGTCCGTCGTGCGTGCGTCACGTTGACAGTTCGAGTAAAATCAACGGGATGCTATGAGTACTCCCCTAATAATACGTTTTCCGATGCGGCAACCGCATAGAGTAGGTCGAATTTCTACTTTTACATGCGGCAACGCACGGAAATGTCATTTCGCAAAAAAATTTGTTTACGATTTAAGCAATTTAAGTATGAAACAAATTGAAAGTAATTGTTTCGACGATAAACTAATAGAAGAAGTGCAAAACAATGAATTAACTCCAGATTCGTTGCCGTACCCAACTGTCACCGCATCGAACTGTCAACCGGACGCACGCATGACGGACGCATCGACGTACGATTCAGGTTCTAGCTTTATACGTTCTACTTTCAAACGCGTTAGCGCTTTGATATTTGAATGAAAATTGTGTTTTGTGAGTGAATTTTGGAAAAATTGTCAATAATTTAAGGAAACATTCAGGGTATTCACAGTCGTCTTTTAAATTGCGGGTAAATTTACCGCTCGGTAATTCAGTCAAATTTAACAGATTTTTACCGAGACGGTAACTTGGTTCATGTAAAAATGAATTACCGGATTCGGTAATTGTATACATGCCTTGAGTCGTATCAAGAATCAACCGCGAGTGGCGCTAGTAATGTTTTTAGTTGTCAAATTTTCTCGCTGGCTTTTTGTTAATCTCATCGGACTGATGCAAATTTTTTCAATTTTGATAGCCGTTGCCACAATAGAAATTCAAAAGAATACATCAAACATGGATTTAAAGGTATGTGACATATTTTACAATTAAATTCGCAGTTCATGATTTGGTCACGTATCAAATAAAAGCGCTGTTCTCAAATCTGTGCTGTGGGATGTTCACAGCAGAATATTTTCAGTCTTTTAATATTACCGAAAATACCGAATACCAAAAATTAAAAGAGGATTGTGAATACCCTCATTAATTGAAAAAGTGAGAAATAATGAAAATTGATGCAATGTGAAATCGAAGTTGTGTATATATGGAATAAGAAGGATAAATTCTGGTGGAAATAAATCAAATATATTCGTTGTTCATTCAAAACATGCTACAGATCATTGTGTCTTTAATTTAATTACAATTTTTGGTAAAGAAGCCACCCGTATCCTTTTAAAAGTCTGGTTCTCGAATTCACCGTTGCCGATCGCTGTTTATAATGAAAGTGCTTTGTGAGAAGGAGCAACAAATTCGATGTCTTATACAAAAATTAATTTTATGTTAAATAAACTCTTTATTTCTATTTTATTTCGTATAAAAACAGTGAAGGATGTGACCTGTTACCGTCTAGAGGGTTTTGAATAGTTTGTATTTTGAATTCGAAAAAAATCCAGAAATCAGTATTAGGACATTCGTATAGAAATTTCAAAATTTTTATATTCGATTCGTCATTTGATCAGTAACCTCAAATCCCCTCAGTTGTAATTTTCCCTAGAAAAATTCAACGAATTGACCTCAACGAAGCGCAATCGTCTTTTAATCTCTGAAGACAATTAAAAATAATTTGTAAGAATTTATGGAATTCTTGGGCTTATTTTTAAATGATCAATTAACTTCTCGAGAATACAGGTTCTCTTCGCACTGTGTCAGTAGCATGCGGTTTAAGATGCAGAATGTCCAGAGCCCACCCTGAGCATTTCCCAAGATGTGATTAAATAAAATAATATCACTAGCTGGAGATTTTTCTAGTGAAATCGTAAAAATATTTTCGATTGAGTTAAAGCCGAATTTTTCCATAAAACAACATAGGAAAGTTAATTTTTAGGTATATATAAATTCAATATATTGTATCTGCGGATACCAAGGATACCAAGGAATTCTGCGGATACCAACCAAGGATTTGAGTACCGCACGCCACTGCATTGTCTATAGGTTTTCTACTCATTAATAGCTGTGTAAATTAATTGGTGCGGTTTATTATTAATGGTAAAATTCGAATCTCTGAAAGTTTCGTGTGTATTTTTGTGTAAATCTATATAATGGTAGGTTTCGGTTAAAAGAATAATTTAAATAGGTTTAGCAGTACCCCAGAACTAAGAATTTATGAAAGACTTAAACTGCAAGCTAGAAATTCTTTTTTAAACTGTGTAATGTTTTTGATTTTCGTTGTCGAAAGTTTTGTATAGCTTATCTTATAAATTGATGATTTTGATAATCGTATTTCCTTTGAAGGTTAAAAAAAATAACGTTACATGAAAAATAAAGCGAAAATATGGTTAAATGGCAGAAATAACCAAAGTGGGCAATAAAACAAAATTTATTATCATTTAAGCATTTCCATAAAAAATTAAACTCAAATAATAGTTGACCTTGAAATAACTTCCATTCAAGTTATTCAAACTTTAGTTTACCGCCATGCTAGTATACCATGGCGATGGTGATTTTATATTGTAATATGAATACACCATATGGTTATAGTCACAAAGATTCAAGAAATAAGCGGCCCGAGTCACACAATCATTCGATCGGGCCCCCATATCCACTCTTCTTCTAAATCTCCTCTATCGAACAAAAAATCTTAAATTATTCACAGAAAATATCTAAAAATGTCTACCATCGTTCGTTGGTTTATATATTTTTCTGTATGTTTAAAACATGAAATTTTTAAGAAGCATTTCCTCAAAACACCTTAATCACCAAAAATTCAGCATCCCACTCCCACTACTTCTATTTTACCTACTCTGGTAGGTGTACAAAAAATCACGAAATGGAAAAATAAATGAATATCAAGTTGAAAATTACAAGAGGAATCGATTTTTGGACCGAAACTTCGAAATGAATAGAGACTTCTTGGCAAGGGCTTATAAACCTTCATTAGGCGTGAACATAGTCATAGTATAGGACCAAAAAAATTTAAAATCAAATGGTTCATATAATTGCAATAGTATGAAAATCGAAAACATGGCAACAGAGAGTAAAGTGTTAGAATATCAAAGCATAATAAAAAAAATCTCCTCTAGCCGATTAATTAAAAAGCAATTGAAATTTAAAATTCATTCAGCGATTGTACAACATGCTCAATAGAACTCAACCATTATTTTCTATAATTGCTGCCTTGTGGTGAATTATTTATTCAGAACTTGGTTTTATACTATTTTTGGTTTTATACTAGTTTTGTATTTGTATGGTTTTTTAGTTAATAATTTTATTCATTGTTTCTTCGTTTTTTGTGTCGTTTAAGTGGGTGGCCGCGATGGGCGCAAGTGACCGGGAAAATGAGAAGTCAAGGGGGACTTACTTGCATATACATTGAACTGTTAAGTGACAGCATGGGAGTAACTAAAAAAAAGACATCGTAAATGCAGTCAAGTGTCGGACGATGATGGGTTTTGGGGCCAACACACAATTTGCATTTTATGTTATTTTGCCCATCTGCACGAATCTACAGCACACAATTTTCGGAGTCAACTGTTATACTGCTTGATTTGCAATCATACAAATTGCTATATTCGACTCTTAGTTGCCGTTTTAGATAGCATGGTTTATTTAAATAGAGGAAATGTACATATTGCAGTCGAAGTTTCTATTTTCACCAAAGAAATTTGAAATAAAGCCATTAAATAAATATCTTTTCAAAAAAAAAGTCTTAAAAACAAAAATGATTAATAAAATGCTAGCTTTCTTCATACAGTGAAAATGGATTATAACGCAATTTCGCAAGGATTATAACGCAAGTGTGGAAATATTGTATTCTTTTATTAGTAATAAACGCTGATTTAATTGGAACATGCCAAAAAAAAGCCTTTTTTACAAGAATTCCCGGATTTATTTGCCAGAGGCCTATCGTTAAATACTCTATATGACGCCCGAAAAAATTTTGATTTGAAAAATCGATTTGTATGGAAAAGGAGAGAAGAAGTGGTCTGATTAGACTTTAATCAGGGTATTCACAGTCGTCTTTTAAATTGCGGGTAAATTTACCGCTCGGTAATTCAGTCAAATTTAACAGATTTTTACCGAGACGGTAACTTGGTTCATGTAAAAATGAATTACCGGATTCGGTAATTGTAGACATGCCTTGAGTCATGTTTTCCGGCCCGGTTATTCGGTATCAAGAATCAACCGCGAGTGGCGCTAGTAATGTTTTTAGTTGTCAAATTTTCTCGCTGGTTTTTTGTTAATCTCATCGGACTGATGCAAATTTTTTCAATTTTGATAGCCGTTGCCACAATAGAAATTCAAAAGAATACATCAAACATGGATTTAAAGGTATGTGACATATTTTACAATCAAATTCGCAGTTCATGATTTGGTCACGTATCAAATAAAAGCGCTGTTCTCAAATCTGTGCTGTGGGATGTTCACAGCAGAATATTTTCAGTCTTTTAATATTACCGAAAATACCGAATACCGAAAATTAAAAGAGGATTGTGAATACCCTCAATGTATAGAATATTTACGTAAATCATATTTTAAATACTTTTTGCCTTTATAATTTTTTCGATTTGACTCACCATATTCGATAAAATTGCATAAAACTGGTATATTTGTATGGGTAGGTAGGAAGGAATGATCCGATTTTTCCCGCGCAAAAATTGAGCTTGGCTATTTATAAAAATCGCATCTGTTCAAAATTTCAAATCCCGAGCTCAACCCTTTTAGAAAGTTGTGGTATTCACGGACGGACAGACAGGCAGACACACGGACGGAAAACCTTTTGTCAAACACCCAACATTTTTATGTCCGACGATGCGTTACAAACGGTATACTAAATCTAATATACTTCTATATGAATTTAAAATATTCAATGGTTCGCCATGAAAAATTCAGTAGCCTATTTCGAAATTTCGAAAAAATTGTTATTGATCTAACTTTGGAACCCGAGTTAAAACCTAAAATAAAAATTTACTAAATAATTTTCCTGTTATATTGGTAATCAAGAATTGGTTGACTTTTAAAACTGATTCTTCGTAAAATCCCATTTTCATTTTATATCACTTCCATTATCGAAATAAGATAATCCCATACACAAGAATTATAATAAAAATGAAAAGAATTTCATTCATAATCTCATTCTCGAGTGAATGATTACATTGCCCGACAAAAAAAAACCACTTTCTTTGTGCTGTCAAAGACTACATTTTTTAGGATAATTTGACGTCTCTGATTCCGAATTTGCAAATTGTTTGGCAAGATTGGCTCTAATTTTTGAGAAAAGCCCAAAAAAAGATTTTTTTTTTCGAAAATAATCCATATGGTTTTTGAGATTTGGCAAAAAGATGAAAATTTTATTTTTATACCCGTATGGTGAAACCAAAGGGCATTAACTTAGCCTTACCGTTTGTAACGCCAAGATCCCGTCATCACACACAAAAATGAATTACACCAGTGTGTTTAGAATGATAAAAAAAGTTGAATTTTGCATGTCCGTCCGTCTGTCTGTCTGTCCGTCTCTCTGTCTGTCCGTCTGTCTGTGGCGCGGATTGCGGGCGCATGGATTGAGCTAGAGGCTTGAAATTTTGCGCAGATGCGTTTTTCGTAAAATGCGAGGCCAAGTTCGTTAATGGGCAAAAATGGACCATTAGGGGGGGGTACCCCCCATAGGAATTAAAATGTTTTTCGCGGATATCTCAAAAACTGTGCATCCTATCAAAAAAGTGCAAGAACAAAAGTTATTTAGAATATGATTCTACATAAAACTCCCATACATCAAAATCCGATTGGAACAAGTTTTAAAAAAATCTTATTGGAAAATTTGAATTCAAATGAAATTTTGATACACCGTTCAATTAAATCACCATACGGGTTTTCAATAATTGCCAGATTGGCAATTATAGCTTTTGTTATGTTTATTTTTGTTGTTGATTCTTTTAGGGTATGTTGATATCGCTGAATCCGAATCTAGAAGTAGTTTAGCTGGATTCACTCTACTTTTTGAGATTTTAGGTATTTTTTAGTTATATGTGTTTCCTTAAGAACAATAATTTTTCTTTTTGCCAAATCTCAAAAACTGGAACGAATTCAGCCAAAATATTTCCAGATTCGGATTTAACGTGGTCAAATTACCCTAAAATGATTGAAATATTTGACGTAAAAAAAATAAAAATTCAGTTAATATAGATATAATCTGTTTTTTGGATTTTCTCAAAAACTAGAACCAATCTGGCCAAACTACTTGCAGGTTCGGAATCAGCGACGTCAAATTATCATAAAAATATTGTAAAATCTTTGGCAGCAGAATGGCTGTTGTGTAGTGTTATCCATTCATCCGACATCATAATGAGGGTTTTATCGTCGTTATGTAAGATCTACACGCAATAAAATTACATAAAGTGGATTACCTGCCGACAGCGACGATAGCAACACGGTCAATTTTTATATAGATATTACCTGATGGCAATTTTTCTGCGTGCCGACACAATTGAAATAAGTAATTTGACCTCCATCATCGAACTTAACCCTGAATCTACAGTGCAAAAGATTTGTAAGGTCAACTCATCATTAGTCTCCCGCAATGTTCACGCGAACAGGTGTGAGTCCAAGTGTTCGTTTTCCTGTGATTTTCTCACAAAAAATGCACCTGAATTTCAAGCAATTGTCGACTTAAAGACTTTTCAATATTTTTTAATAATGTGTGAAAAAAGTTCGAATAGCAATTTAAGAGAAATTATTTCATATCTTAATTATAATTTGTGCCAGCGTTGATCTATAATTGCTTAATCGCAAATCGACTAAGGTTTGCAAGTGAAAAACTAATTAGGCACACGGAGAGAAATAATTCCTACAAAAAAGTGTGATATATGAGACCGTGGATTTTTTAGTAATACTCGTATCTCTAAAAATAGAGTATTTATCCTAGAATTTTGGGAGAATTTCCTTTTCTCTGGTATGAACTCCTCTTTTTTTTCAGAGTCATTACAAAAAATTTCACTGTCTCGTATATTAGAATTTTTTTATTACAAGAAATCTTTCCTATTATTTCTCTCCGTACAGTTACTTAAGTTACAAGATATTTTTTTTTTAAATCAAGTATAAGCATGTGAAAAAAAACTATCTTCAAAGATGTTTAAATTGGGAACCAATATGGACTCTATACTTTAATATATCCTAAGTATATGAGTAAAATGGAATCTAAAAAATATATCAATTAAATTTCAGCGCTAAATTCTAGCTGATATTATGAGAGACCCTAAATATTCTTAAATAAAATAGTTCACTTCAAGATCAAGATTTTAGCAGAAATACAAGAACACGCTATATTTGAAAATAATTTAATTTTGTTCCCAACTACTGATCCACAAAAAAAAGCGCCGAAAATCTAACGAAAGTTTATAGGAAGCTTCCTCAGCGAGAATTTAATACATCCGCATTCTGGCTAATTATCGCTTATTATTTCAAATCAAATAAACGATCTATGTATGCTGTTTGTTTGAAAAGCGCACAAAAAAGTAGAATAGAAGCGCTAACAACATGTGTTCGTGTTATAAAAAATTCTCAAATATATTCTTAATGATTCATAAAAATCGCATCAAGTAACCATAAGAATATTTTTTATTTCGCTATAATTATTAGTTATTCCACACTCGCTCACTAAAGTTTTTCTTGCTATTTGTGTGAGGATAACATTTTGGGGCTTTGTAGACATGTTTTTCGTTACCTTCAATTTGCTAATAATGCCCCAAATTGATATGTGCTCACACTTGTCCCCAGGCCCACAATATAACGAAACTTGTGTAGATTTTCTACTACGCGTAAAATGTGTCTTTATTTTCAACGTGGATATAATCAAGCTAAAGTCGATTATCCCGCATAAGAATATACGAGAGAAAAAATTGGTAAAATTTTCAAACTAAACACAGATATAGGAAAAACAAGTATCGACCCACCAAAAAAAAATTACGATGGAATCTCTCATGCTTCTTTACAAAACACAAAAATCTTAAAGAAAAAAAATCAAACTAAAAAGGTTACAGAATTAGAAACCATAGCCAAAGAACAAGTATAAGAAGATAAGTCGTTCAAGGTCGAAACCATAATTTAACCCAAAAGGAAAGACGAAATGAATGCCACAAAGTCCCGCCAACTGTTGAACAAAACCCAAAAATAACAAAACGCCATAAGCTAGCAGTAGCAAAAAAGAAATCGTGTACACTCGTATATCCGACAAATTTTCAAGAGGAGGACCGTCGTCAGTACACTAAGAAGAAATAAAATAAGTTGGATTCTCTACTATCCCCAAAAACCATTTTAAGACAACGACGTCGACAAGCCCCAAGAGTCAAGAAAACACAAAAAAAACCACAACGAAAAAACTACAATAAGTATCAAAAAATGATTCCAAAATGTGTAAAGGAGGAGGAAGAATGGCCCATTGTCTGGAATTCTCGCATTTAATTCCACTGCCATTCCATCTAACACAATGGCGTTTTTGTTTGGTGCTATAGGAGGTTCGAGATCCCCGAACTCGAAAACTACAAGTGGAAGTAGCTTCGGCGTGCTTGCGAGTGAATGATTTCGAATGGTCTTATCGTTGAACCATGGCCCGAATGCCCCTCGTTTAAATGGGTTTCTTCCATTTGACTTCAAACCGAATTACGCTAAATACCAAAGAAGTGTTCCAAATAAATAGAAATCCCGGATCCAAGTTTGGTTTCCCTGCCTATGCCACATTTAGAAAACGCATCGGGCTTCATGAAATTCTCATTAAGATAGCCCCCTCTACGCCACTATTTTGAATTTATTTTTTCGTTACTTCGATTCATGTATGTATTTAAGATATAAGTACCGCAAACTATTTGAACGCCATTAAAATTTCCCCTTGCGTTTTTACATCTCATTTTTTTAAATTTTTTTAATAGTTAACGACCCTCTGGGACCCCCACAAAAATATTAATAAAAATGGCGTCGTCAGTTAATTAATTGGATCCATTCATCCAATTGTTTAGCTTTTCTACGTTTTACCTACTCATTTGGAGTTAGTTTATGCTCCAAAGATTCACCAAAAATATAAAAAATTCACCTCTTTGTAATTACATTCTTCATACTTGGCCTTCTATGAAGCGCTCCACATTTCAATTCATGCTCAGGGCAGGAGCGAGAGGGTGATTAGATCCCACTTATCGAGAGGTGAAAAGAGGTGAAAAGAGGTGAGCTATTTTTAGATACATATTTAATGTCTTCTTTTTGTGGAGCTTAATGAGTGGTTTTGGAGCGTCGTCGTCGTGTATACACCAATAATAGAATAGAATTCAATTGTTTGGCGAAAATAATTCGCCAAAAAATTAAATGTGGAACCAGAGCTTTCAGGAACGATTATTTTTATTTTTTTCTGTCTCGGTATTTTTTTATGAGCATCTGTTTTTTGTGATTATGCAACACCAACTGAAGAGGAGACTACGAGGGGCCCTAATGATAGATTCAAAAACTTTTTTGATTGATTGATTTGATAGCTATTGTAATTGATAGTTGAAAGGTTCTCTGTTCATTGAGCACTGAAATGATGTTAAGTTCATAAAAAATGTCAATCATTTTTTTTTAGCTTTGAAAGGGTTCTAATTTAATAAAACAATTTGTTAACTGAATAAAAGTATTTTTGCTCTTAAAAACATTTCCTGAGCATTCCTGAGTTGAGGAGCATTATCACTAAAATGTCTTTTTGTCTGCGTACAAGAAGTGTATAAGATTTTTCAAAACCTAATAGAGTTAGAGCCATGAAATTTTACAGGAATGTTTTTCCTGTCCGCAAAATGGCGGCTTTTTAAAAATTGAAATTTCGTTTTTCGCGCTTTACTACGAAACTACGCGTTTTTAGTTGTCTTATGTAGACAAAAGTTGGAGACAATAAAATTTCCCACATTTTAGTCATTAACTAGAACTACGTATCTCAAGCAGTTATCGTAAAATACCGTTTTTTTTAAATCAGGTTTTTTAGTATTATCTTGAAAAATAACACATGTATAAATAGAATTAATGCAAATGTTAACCTCCAAAATTTTGTATTGTACCGCTATCCGTTATCTTTTACCGTTAGTGAGATATTTTTATTAAAACGTAAAAAAATAGATTTTTGCGAATTAAGTACTTGCAAACCAGCGGTTTTTCGAAAAAAACAGTGTAAGGAACAATTAAAGATGTTAAAATTCTACATATTTTTCACTTTTACGGTAATTCGATATATTTTATCGCTATCGACATATTTCAGATTTTGTGAAATAAAAATTCAAATTTTTATATAAATTAAAATTTTATTCGTCAGGTTATAGCGTAAATTGCGCAAGAACTAACATTTTATATTAGAAAGTCATGTGCCGTTCACATCAGATATTTATACTCGTATGGTGAAACCAAAGGGTATATTAAATTTGCCTTACCGTTTGTAACGCCAAGAACCCGTCATCACATACAAAAATGAATTACACCATAGTGTGTAAAAATAATTAATTTTTGCATGTCCGTCCGTCCGTCTGTGGCCCGGATTGAGCTACAGACTTGAAATTTTGCGCAGATCCGTTTTTCGTAAAATGCGAGGCTAAGTTCGTTCATGGGCAAAAATGGACCATACGAACGAAATCGTTTTTTTGCGAATATCTCAAAAACGGTGCATGATTCTACATAAAACTCCCATACATTAAAATCCGATTGGAATAAATTTTAAAAAATCTTATTGAAAAGTTTGACTTCAAAGTGGAATTTTAATACAAACTTCGAACAATGCTATACAACCACACGGGTTTTCAATAATTGCCAGATTGTCAATTATAGCTTTTGTTATGTTTTTAAGTTAAACTTTTATGCCAAATTTGTTAAAAGTTAAAACCGTTGTCATTGTATGCCGTAGATATCGGTTACTTCTTCATACTGAACCGATTGGACTGAAATTTAGTACAGTTGTTCGCTAGAGATTGTGTATGGCGGGATCAATAGTTCCTAGTAGTATTTTTACTCCTACTTAAGAATTTTTCACTAAAAACTGCAAAAAAAAATTCTCAATGACTAACAATGAAACCGCTAGGAGATACCACTTTTATGTCTTCAGGTGAGTGATAGCTAAATATTTTCCTACTAAACAAGTAAGCTCCTTCTTAATTGTTTTTTCTCGAATATTCCAAAGTTTTCCGTAACAATTTTTTCCCAATTTTTTTTATTAATAAAAAGATTGTTTTTTAGATTTTGGTATGCATATTGTATTTCGCGAACAAAGAATTTTTTAGAAGGCTAATTTTATAGTTGTACTTTATAGAAAAATAACGGGATTTCAATATAAATGAGAAACCGTTAGGGATGTCACTTTAATCTTTAGAGGAGTAATCATGAATAAAACATGTAATTGCTTTCGTATTTTTTTAGCTTTTTTTGTAGATTAATAAGTATGTACACTAAAACATATAAAATCAAACCAAAACACAAATTTTCAACAGTTCTGCGATGCCGGTTTTGCATATTTCTTTATGAGTCTATTATAATTTTTTGTGTTGACAAATTGAAGTTCATTCTCTTTGCTTCTACATAATTCGTTCCCATAATATGTCAAAGAAGAAACCTTTTTTTTGATTTTAATACAGAATCGACTTAATGAAGGGAAAATTTTAGAAGAAATAAAAACCAGACAAATAATGATTTTTTTTTTGGAAGTAGGAGAAATCCATTCAAAAGTAGGTACTTGATTGATGGTTCCATTATTTCACTAATAAAACTAATGTTTAATGTGAAAGTTAAAAAAAATCATATGGCAGAGGATTGATCAACCAAGCCGCGCATAAGAAATTAACAAAAAACTGAATAAACAAATTTGAATCATGCAGGGTATTCACAGTCGTCTTTTAAAATGCGGGTAAATTTACCGCTCGGTAATTCAGTCAAATTTAACAGATTTTTACCGAGACGGTAACTTGGTTCATGTAAAAATGAATTACCGGATTCGGTAATTGTATACATGCCTTGAGTCGTGTTTTCCGGCCCGGGTATTCGGTATCAAGAATCAACCGCGGGTGGCGCTAGTAATGTTTTTAGTTGTCAAATTTTCTCGCTGGTTATCTCATCGGACTGCAATTTTTTTCAATTTTGATAGCCGTTGCCACAATAGAAACTCAAAAGAATACATCAAACATGGATTTAAAGGTATGTGAAATATTTTACAATCAAATTCGCAGTTCATGATTTGGTCACGTATCAAATAAAAGCGCTGTTCTCAAATCTGTGCTGTGGGATGTTCACAGCATAATATTTTCAGTCTTTTAATATTACCGAAAATACCGAATACCGAAAATTAAAAGAGGATTGTGAATACCCTCATGGTAAATGGTGCAATAATATTATTTCATGTCATCGCAATTAAATTGCCCGAAAGAAAGAAAACCCTAACAACTGATGTGAACAAAAACTTGAACCGGATTGTGTCAATTTGTTTGATCTCTAAAACCAATTCATTTTAACAATTATAATTATAATGCTGGATCTAATTATGTTAACCGTTTAGAATTTTGTAGGATTTTCAAACAAATATTATTCACAAAGCAACCATTAATATATTCATATTTTAAAATTTACGGAATGAATGATATTCTGTTGACTTGACTTTGACTCCCATTTATTAGAGGAAATTGAAAGACAAAAGAACAAATCTACGAGAAAAATGTACTTTTTTTATGGAATTGAAAACAATCGTTTTAAAATAGAGATAATAAATTGAAAAAGAAATAAAACGAAAAGAAATAACCTCAAAAATATTATTTATCATTTTGGAACAGAAGTGTATTGGCCCCTGGCCAAATTAAAAGATCTGCTAATTTTCCTAGAGATTCTCTAAAAACAAATCTCTTTATTTTTATTTTTGGAATGAATAGTTTTTAGATGAATATATTAAATTTATATCATTTTCTATGAAAATCTATCCTTTAAAGTATCTCCAATGAAGTATCTCCACTTTTGTCCACATCCGTTTATTGATTTTTCTCTGTACCTTTAAAATTCATTTTCTGGGATTGTTATACACTTTTCAAATGATTTTATGTACAAAATTTGGATGTAACGGTTGAAATAATCAATCGTTGCCAAATGTGTGTTCATGCGCGAATACACCAGAAGAAAAATTACTAACTATTTTGATTGCCAAAATGAATAGTATTATTTTCTTCCAATTGAAAGAAATGTGGGTCATAATTTATATTCCTTTTTTATTTGCGAAGTGGAGTATTACAAAATCAGCAGAAAGCAAATTTATGAACAGGTACTAAATTTATTCTAGGGGCTCCGTCCCTGATCGCTTTGCGGTCCAAAGAAAAACCTCAGGTTAACCCGCTCCTTGGTGCCAGTAAAGCCTAAACCCCAATTACGCGTTCGTGCGTGCGGCATGATTTTGTTCTGGTTGTCACCGCGTCTAAAAGTAGAAACTGAACCTACTCTACGCGGCACGGACGCGGCAACGCGTCTCAGCAACGCGCAATTATACATTTACTCATATAAATGCGTAGTTTTTACCTTCACCGCGTCGGTGCCGCACGCACGAACGCGTAATTGGGGTTTAGGCTTAAGCTCCACTGAAAGAAGCCGAATAATAGACAGACCGACAGGCAGGCACACAAGCATATTGTG
This sequence comes from Chrysopilus asiliformis, assembly GCA_964034945.1. NCBI lineage: Eukaryota > Metazoa > Arthropoda > Insecta > Diptera > Rhagionidae > Chrysopilus > Chrysopilus asiliformis. The sequence continues at coordinate 44,565,863 of OZ035963.1, read as the reverse complement.
TCTGTTTGTTCGCTTAAAACTCTTGGACCGTTGAAATGACTTGGTCGTCCCAGTTTTAGAGGGGCTTACTGGTATTAATCAGCGGGTTTTTGACCATGGATTAACCCACTATTTCCCTTTTATCTTACCCACGTTCCACCCCCTGCTGACACCTGTGACACCAAATTAATTTTCTTCTTGGTTGCATATGTTTCAAATGTTAATGTCGATGATATCCGACTCTCTCAGGAACTTTTTTTTTACCTCAACCTAAAATACTTTAGTATAGTATTAATAGCACATGACACCATTTTCCATTCAAAACTTAAATAAAATGCGACATAACTCCTTGTGAGCGACAAACTAACAAAAGTTTGTGTGTTCACTATTTCAAGTGATACACTATTTTAGAAATTCACTATACCGAGTTCCTACTGTAGTTGCATTTAACTTCGAAGGAGTCTGGAAACTCTGAAATACAGTTTTGTGTTATAACCGAGAAATTTCAATAGGATTATTCATTGCTAGAAGGTCAAGAAAACCATAAATCAGAAATGGTTCAATGGTTAAACACAAAGTTATAGATAATCTTCAAATTTGTACAATTTTGGAGATAATATACGAAAAAAAATCATTTCAGAAATGTACATCGAAAAAGAAATGCCTATAATCACTACCAGTTTGGATTATTTCAATGGATACTTATTAGTGACGTGGGAAGGTTTTAAAATTCTAAACAATAACCATTTTAGTTAATTACACATTTATTACAATAAAAGTGTCAGAAGAAATTCAATATAATTCAATAGAAACAAACAGAATACGAAAATCATTAATTGAGGGGCCTGGAAGTAAAAGGGTTCAAGTGAACTTTTTTAAATAAATAGTCTAAGTGCAGATTATCACATCTAAAGGATACCCTTTGGAGATAAAATGATATAATGCATTGTAATGTTTTTTTTTGCCTTTAAATAAAAGTAAAATATTTACATAGTTTCCTAAACTTATGGAATTTTGAAACTTTAATTAACTTTAAAGCCATTTATCTCAGAACTAAAATGCACTTAAACCCTTTTACTTCCTGGCCCCTCAATTAGAATGTGATCGAGATGAATTTACAAAAAGCAGTGTGAAGCAAATTAGCCACAAATGTAGAGATCTATTTTATACCCTAAATCTATACAATTTATTCCCAAGCGAGATAAAAAATATTCTTTAAGTAGCAACAACTATTTGTTGAGAAGTAAATTTATCCATGTATCTAAATTGTTCTCATCGTCAAACAAGCAACAAATTATTTTCAAATTGAATATACTTTGTATGTTCTTTAGAATATTTTTCTCTCAGTGTCGAAAATATAAAAAGAGAGAATTCCGCAGCCAACTACATATGATTTCTAATTTACTTCTGTTTTGATTGATTTTCAACTTTCAATTTTTTCGATTAAATCATATATTTACACTCAGAAAAATTGAGTAAAAGTCACCGACTTTTGTATGCGGTGCGCGTTAACCTGCATTAAGGCTTGTGTCCACTTGGAAGTAACTTCCGGAAGTTCTTCTAAAAGTTCATGCTTCGGTGTTTCCACTACACCGAAAACTTCTGGGATTTTTTCTTCCAGAAGTCAGTTAGGCAACTTCTAGAAGTTCACTTGACGTAGCTTCTGGAAGTACTTCCATAAGTGTTTACACTTGATCAGAAAAAAATGTCGTGCGTGAAAGTAAGAGCGGCAGCTGCCATTTTAGTTTATCTTTTACGGAAAAATAAAAGTGGAAAATCAAAAAATAAATATAAATGTGTACCAAAAAGAAGTGTTTGGGTGAGGGAGTGGATTCGAAGACCCCCCGAATTTAGTTTTCAAGAAACCGTTCTAAAAGAACTTCGATTAGAAGATCCAAGTCATGTGAAAAATTTCCTCAGAATGTCCTATGATGATTTTGAAATTCTTCTATCAATCATAGGACCAACCATTCAAAAGCAGGACACAAAAATGAGATCTGCAATATCCTGGGAGCGGAGATTGTGGAGTTTTCTTCTGATTTCATCAGAGGAGGTGTTTAGAATTTCCCCTATCATTTTTAAAGCCTTTTGTTTTTTGCTCTATTCCTATATTCCGATGATTTCACGTTCCACAATTCCGGATACATTTCAACCTTTTCAATTAAGACTTTCGTGTTGTCGCTGGCCCATATAAATTTTTCACTAATTTTCGTTGTTCAAAATAAATACACAATCGCGAATGTCAAATTAATTTCTGGAAGTTCCTCAAAAACTTCCAGCATTTGAGAAGTGCTGCAAGTTACTTCTGGAAGAAACAAATTTCTGTTTACACTTACCAATTCCAACTTCTGGAAGTAACTTCCGGAAGCATCACAACTTCTGGAAGTTCACTTGCAGTAAGTGTTTCCACTGCAAAAACTTCCAGAAGTCCCTGCTAGAAGCGACTTCTGCAAGTAAACTTCCATGTGGACACAGGCCTTTAGGAAAAGTAAAAATGTGTCTACCTGTGGTGGGAGAAATTCATAAATCAAACCTGCAGCAACTAAAGTGGGGCGTAAGGAGCTGCACAAGTTGACCTGAAATAGGTATTTCGCGGATGTAATGTCATGTAATGGATAGCATGGATGCTTGCTACAGAGCAGAGTTGATTTGTCAAAAAGTCGACTTGAATAAGCTTTATTATTTTTCTGAGTGTACTGTTGGAAAATTAACACATAATGAGCACAACGAAAATGAGTATACTCTAATAAAAGTGAGTATACTCTACCTTTTTTGTGCAAATTTTCCAATTTTTGCAAGCAAACGTGAACAAATTCTGTATTCCGGCAGCAGACGTTTATTCTTTTTTAGCAAACGTATTTGCTTACTTTTATTCATAAAAACTGGAAAATTTACTCTAAGAAGGATGGGTTAATAGTTTTTTAAATCATTAAAAGTTAGAGTTTTTGCCAAGAAAAAATACTTTTCATAACTTGAAATTTTAACACAATTAAAGGTTAAAACTGATTAGACGTGTGATTTTTCTGGTAAATTACTTTTTATAGAAAATTGAAAATCATTTTATTTCCAATGATTTTTTCATAAGCCTATGAGTCGTCAGTATTTTTATACATATTTTCCCATTTATATTAAACCAAAATGGAAGTACAATAAAAACCTTAAAACCACAACACGTACATCTTTATAATAAATGACAATGACAAACACGTTGTACAATTTAAAAAACTAATAATAGCGGCATATCGTGAAACTTCATTAAGAATTTAATATTTTTCTGATCATTATTTCGTTTTTAAACTCAGTAATATGCTTTTGTTTGTTTTAAACGAAACTCCATTAGTGAATGGGAAACCTTTACAGTCGGGACCTAGCCAAGTTTTCACGTTGCATTCAAAGTTCAAGTGAAGTTGCGCACCCATAAAGCAAATTCACTGCAAGAAGATTCTCACGCGGACGGAACGAAAAAGGTGTGTTCGTGGTTAGAAATGTTGGGCATAAGATGGAATGGCGGGATGTCGGAAAAATCGGTAAGTAACAGCATGGTTGTAATGTAAGTGCATGGAATGATAATAGGCGGAAATGACCATGTTGTTTGCAATGGTGAAGTTACCTGTTGCTTTCTTGACAGCCAGCCGTTTTTACCAATCAACGCCTTGGAAGATAACTCTTAAGTTTGACACCAGGCCAGACAGGCAGGGATGCAATTCGTTGGTCAGGGGCCAAGCAGAGTAAAAAACTGGTAAACAAATTAATTAAATGAAGACGAATAGCAACATGCTGCCAGCAATTTGTTGTAACCATATTTTTTTTCATTGTGGTCAAAAGATTTCGTGCTTGTGACCTCTAGACAGCGAGTCGCATTAGTGTGGCCTGGTAGCGAAACGATGAAATTGGAGAATACAGTAAAGCGGCAAACTGATGATGCAAATTATGCAGAACCATCATAAGGTTTGCATATTAAGATGTAAAATTTCAGTGTTAGAAAAAACGAAATTCAATCAACAAAACCCGGGCGTTGTTAAATGTCCGCTGAAGATTCATTTCCGCTATCCGGACACAAACGGTTGCATGTAATTTTGTGTTAAATTTGATAAATGGAATAAAATACCTTGACTTTGAAGACAAAATATGAAAACATTTCAGCAAGAAAGAACTAATGCTTTGCAATCTTAAATTTAACAAAAAATTTCTCATATTACAATTTCCAACAAATTACACACGAATACGTACAATAATGTTGACTGTGTGAAGGTCATGATTAGTTTGTTGAATGGGTGGTTCGGTTGGTGTTATCAATTGGAAAAATCAAGTTCAAACTTAATTGCTTCATGTAGCCATATCGGCAATAAGAATTTTCATCTGTAACATATCAAAAAGAGCCGGTGATATCGAAATTGAACACTCAGCCATAACTGCTTTTATCAATTGAATGCTTTGTACAATATTTCAACTTTTCCCTTGGATTTCTATATTATCTTATTCATTGTCACATTTCTGTCTGCTTCAATGTTTTATTAACCTCTTCAGACCTGAATTTTTGGTAGGAGGGACATTTTTTTTTACATTTTCTGTCTTAACTAGAACATAATTATTCAAAAGGCAAAAAAAATATCAAATTAGTTAGAGGTAAAATTAATATAAATAAAAAGGTTTTTGATTTCTTTCAATATAAATACATTTATATCAGTACACGGTAAAAAAATCTTTTCACTCCAAAAATTATATTGACGAAATTTTAATACAGTTTTGATTTAGAATTTAATACTTGCGACTATTGAAAATATTATGAAAATATTATAACATTTTGCCTTCATATTTTAATCATCTTTTATTAAATTATATTGAACTTATATACTTTTAATCTTAATGTCTACAATTTAATCTAAATTGTAGACTTTAACTCCTATAGCGCTGAAACTTTTTTTTTGACATTTATCAATATTTTATGTTTTATGTCATCTTAAAATAGTTATAGTAATAATAGTTGCACACACTTTTTTTTATATTATGTCTAGTTTTGCTAGGCGATAAACCTAACTGAAATTGTGACTAACAAGTTTAGACATCTAAATTGACCAATAGAGTTCAAAAGCTTTTACAAGAACGGTGGCGCTAAATGGATGGATTATTGCCATTCATATTTACTCATTCGTTGTGAAATCCCTAACCTAACCTTTCAAACCCTTGTGTCTTGACCGAAACTTTTTGTCTCAATTTCGTTTCGCGTTAAAGTCAATTCGCGTAGAATCACGATTTTAAGGTGTTATAAAATAAAGCTAAATTGCACTTTAGGAGTTATCAAAATAGATGTCGTGCCTTCGACTTATAAAAAGTTTGTCAATTTTTAACTCAACAGGGTTATGATATCAACAGGGTTATGATATTGGAATTATTTTTCCCGGAAATGATTTTAGTTACGTAATTTTTTTAAATCATCAGTCGAAAATATAATTGAATTATATACACATTTTTACCCCAACTAATTAAAAAACAGCAAAATATTTTCGCATTTTAAGTTTTCTCGAAATTTTCTAAAAGCTACCGTCTAAAAAATTCCCAATATTTTCAGAATTTACTCAGATTCTGGAAATTTTAGTTAGTTAAAAGTAGATAAACGTGATGAATAATTTCAGTTTTTGAGAAAATACTGTTTTCATGAAGGAAGATATTTAATTTTTTTGCATGGCTATTAGTAGAACCGCATTCAAATGCTTTAATTGATGCTTCAACTTTCCGGAAACCCCAAACCATTGAGTTCACAAGCCCTAACCGAGAATCTTAATTAATTTATACAAAAAGAATACCAAAAATTCTTGAGAATTATCCCAATATAAATATTCGACAACAAGAATAAATAAATAAACTGAATAGTATTATCATAAGAAATTATTACGTTATGATGACACCTACTCTGAATTCTAAGCGAAATTCTCGGAATCATCGTTTTCTAAACCCTATGGAAGCGATAAATTATTGCGTTTGAGTTGGAGTTCGGAACACAAAAAAGCAATTTCTATATACCGCGTCTTTACCAGCCACCTCCTAGTCATCCAAGTAATGTCATGTACGCGTCAACGGGGGGAAGAATGAATATCGAATTCAATCCAATCCAAGGGGGCAATTCATCTTCCCGCTATATCCAATGCACAAATATTAGGAAAAAAAACTCATAGGATCGAAAAAGAATACTAATTTCACTTAACTTGATGCAGATGTTGTCTGCAACTTTCCGTCGAAACTTTTTTTTGACTAATTTCGGAAACATTTCCGGAATGTGTAAAGCGTTGAAAATTCTTGTAACCAAAATCGCAGCTAATCGGTAAATGGCTTTTTTCATTTGAATTTGTTTGAATTTCATCATCTGGAGCGGGCGAATGTGTAAAGGGTGAAACGTTTGCGGTTTAGGCAAACATGATAAAATAGAGCTATAGGTGAGTTGAATTTTTAAGGAAAATTCTTTATGAGGGATTTTCTATTGTTAGTCAAATGATTCATATACGACTGCAATTTTTTATCTTAGAAATTTGCATTCGGTGACAATTTATAACTCACGGTTTTTGCTCATAAAATTTTTTCTGCGGTTTGTGATCATAGGAAAATGTGATTATTTTCTTTTTTCATATGTATCTATATTATACCCTGATTATAATCTGAGATTTTTTAAATTAAAGTCTTACAGAGACTTGAATTAAAAAAATTAGGATTTTAAGGAGTTCCATTAAGTATAAGGCGTAATTTGTTAATTAATATTGTAGAAATACGGAGAACGTGAATGCTTGTTGTTTCTCTACAATATTCTCCATATAACGCTTACATAGTAATTTCTAATTGGAAATCGAACAAAAGTTACGACCCAAGAGCCAATAAAATACATCTCCCTTCGTCTAGACAAACTACTGCTAGAAGGATGTCATATCAAGGTATAAATTAAGCTTGGCAAAGGAAGAAAGTTATCGATTTTCCATTCTTTCTACACCATATCGTGTTACCAGTGCCCCAAAACAAAGTAGCTTGGCTTCCGGCGTTGGTCCTTATCGAATCCTCAATAGTAAAACTATGATAGTAGCAGTTGCGTACCCCAAACCAATGAAAAGGAAAAAAAAGAACTAGAACAACAGCTGAAACATTCCAAAAGTGACTTTCCCATTTTTATTTCATCCTGCTGTGTTGTGTGTTGCACATAACAGAATTTATGTTCTGGCGAGGTTCTTTTTCTTATTTTTGGCATAAGGCAAGGGTACATAATTCGGATCGTCGACCCAAATGTGGATCGCTGTGTCTTTATTTTTTATAAAATCAGAGAACTAATCACTGTATAAAAGAATAAAAAATATTCATGCAACTTTTAGGTATTTGGATTATTGTTATTCTTTACCGTCAACAATCAATCAAATAGGTTACATAACTATTTTTTGCGTAAAAAGTGGCTGAAAAACTCAAATGGAAAGAGGACAAACAGTATCAAAAATTAAGTTAAATTTTTTCGATTTAATCAAACAAAAACCCATAAAAAAAAATAAAAGAAAATCTCGAATTTTTAAATTTTTGATAGTTGAAGGTTTTTTGAGTTTAGTTTAAGTAATCGTAATAGATCCGATGTTAAAAAAATGCAGCATCAATTTTGCAAAAAAAAAAAAAAAAAAAAAAAAAAAAACGCGCAGAAGAAGACGGAAAAATACTCATCTCAATGGCTTTTGAAAAGAGAAGAGAAGAGACGGATTTGGACACAAATTGCTCCACCAACATATTTTTATCTTAATTCTATCACTGTCTCTCAATCCAATTTTTTAAGACATTTTTTAAGTAGGTAAATAATAGAAAAGTATGATAACTGCATTAACGAATTCAGTCGAAAATCTAAAGAAATAATTAAGGGAAATTGGATACTCATTTAAGCTTTTCAATAGCGATAAGAAATTATTTTTTGTTGTTACTATAATGTCCAAGGATTGAAGAATTAATTCAATCTTTGCAAACAAAATTTTTCTTCAAACTGTTATAATCAAAGAACGATCCGATTTATGTAAATTTCGAACGATCTGTTTTAATTGAAATTGTACGAATTTCACGAAGAAATTTCATGAAAAAAATACAATTTTCGATAAATAAGCACCTCAGCTTATTGACCAATGTAAAAATAGATGAAAAATTTCTTGATGTTTTGTTTATAACTTCATTCTAATCTCTTAGCTTCAAAACAGCGATCCTAATTATGTACCTTTACCTTATCCCTCGTTCTACATTTTGTGTAGCGTTTTAACGATCAAAAATTCTAAGGCTTAAGACATTCATTCCAACCCAAAAGCCCCCAAAAAAAGCATACGATTGGCATGAGAAAAAAGAAACGAGAAAAATCGTATATTTATTACTGCCTATATTTATACGCTGGCATAAAAGCGTTGTGTGGAACTCAAGAATTAATATTTTTACTGTTGTTGCTCCTTTTAGTTATCAAATATATAATAAGGAAAAAATATGTGGCAGTAATAAATAAATAGAAGGCGTATGGGTGCTTAAACCATCTATGCCTTTTATTCTTATATTTTTGGGTGTTTTTATCTTGTTCTTAACTTCTTCGTTTGGCTTCTAATATACATTTGCACATTCTCCCAAAAAAAAACCGTCACACCGACAGCAACAACAAAACTCAGCAATATAGCAACAATATATAATGCAGGAAAAAATACTTTTGGCCAAACGTAGAAGAAAAAAAAATTATCTACTCCTCAAGGCTAAATGGAAAACAACACACAAAACTACTAACTTATACGAAAAACACGAAGCCAAAAAAAAACTAAGTTAGGAAAAAAAAAACGATCAATTGGTTTAGTGTGTTCAACATTTGAAAGCCATAAGAATTACTCGCATACATGGAAATTCTGTATGTGTGCACATATATGTATACGGGAATGGTTCAAGTTTTCCCAAAAAAGCTTTAAAAAGAAGTACTTTTATGACGCGTCTTCCATTTCAAATTTGCGTATCATCTGTTTCGTTCAGCGCTCGAAAAACCTACCACAACAATGCGTTTTGGACGAGTTTTCGTTGTTGTCAATTTGGGCTAAATTTAGTGTACCAAATTTAATTTTAGATGTACACAATCAGGTGATGGAAATTTAGTAGTAATACTAAACCCAATTTATGGAATAATTTTCTAAACGATGTGATTTACTAAGGTTGACCTGTTTGCATTTTTTTGCCCTATATTCTAAGATTTCCGGTATAACCGAGTTTCAGTTTTGAACTATAAATTGTTTTTTTTTTTAACCAGTATGGTAAATATATTCTAGAATTGTTAACTGTGGATAAGATATTTCTCTAAATTTTCAAAAAGCTTTTATGAAAATTTTAATCTTCTAAAAATTGTGCTAAACGAATTAGAAATTCAAATCATTAAATTTATATTATATTATCTTGTTTTACTAAAATTGGTTTATACTGTAATCTCAAAAAAAAAAACAAACAATTTTAAACTCACACTTTAGACCAGTTTTTTTAAAATTGAAATTTTTATTTTGAGCAAATATTTCTACAGGTATTAGATAATAAAGCCCTTAATCTGGAATACAAACATTTTTGATCCAAAACTCGTATAATATTAAAGATTCAATTCATGTTTCATGGCAGATTAGATCTAATAAATAGAAGTTTTTAAACCGTTAATATTTCCTTCACTAATTCAATTAAAAAATTATAATCGATTCAACGCTCGTAAATGAAAGAAATTAAAATATATTATTGAACTAACGTCTCAAAGATATGAGACGTTATATATGTTTAGACTATAAAGTTAATGGAGAAATTTTACTTTACCGCAAAAACAAATGAAAATGTATTTAAACCCTGAATCGAAACTGCCTTACACCGAATTTTTACGCCACATCATCCCTTATGATTTATTTTCCTTCATTGGAGGGTAAGCAAACGATGGCTGTGCTGGTAGTAGTACTTATTATAATTATGTCGAATAGGCGCCCGTGCGGGGGTGGTATATGATTGTAGACGCAGTAAATTTTTAGCAAAATAAAAAAATGAAATAAACACCTGTTAGCACGATGTGATGTGAAGCTTTGGCCACGATAATTTTCTCCGGTGATTTTTTCGGTAACGCCCGGCCGCGAAATTTTTTTTTCTCGTGGTGTCGATTTGATCCAAGGTGTTTTTGTTGTTAACGGTGATAGCGTTGAAAAAACAGCGGAAGCTCGCCGTCTGTGGCTGAAGTTAATCCAAAATAAATCTCAAATGTAAACAACACTTTTTCAAATTTTTACTCTTTGAATATCGATTTAGATTTTTTTTTTGATTCAATATATTGATATAAAATCAGAATCACTTCAACTGAATGACTTCCTACTCAATTTTTTTATTCCCTTAGAAACTAACGCAAATTTTTCTTTTAGAAAAATAAGAACACTTGTTTGAAATTCGAAGATCTTTTCAGCGTAAAAAAACACTTAGGCCAATTGAAAAAAAAAATACTAAAATCAATTTATTTCATATTTTAGCACAGAATTTTTTATAAACGACTAGTTGGCTATTATTTAAAATCAATAGAATTCGGTTTTTTTTTTAAAAACACTAATATCTAGTTACTGGGAACAATTTATTTGAATTCACTTAAACTGCTGTATCCTTTACCAATTTGTTTATGTTTCTTTGATGAAATATTGCTTGTGGAACGATTTTCACAAGTTTCACACGTTGTCAGATAACTCATTGACAAAATTTCTGTTATTGAAATAAAATTCTGATATTTGACAATATTCTTCATAATTCAATTTGTTGTAACGGCCACGATGATCGATTTATGATTTTTTTTTTTGCCGATTTTTCTTAAATAATTTTAAAATTTGAAAACGGTGTTTCATTCATTAATCGAGTGTCACTTCTATTTGATATTAACTGAAGATTTTTAACAATTCGATTGAATGTTCTTTTCAATAATATGCTTACTAAATATTCAACAAACAAATTTTCACTTGCTGTCCGCGGTAAAAATCATGAAAAAAATAACCCGAAAACAAATATTAAACAAAACGATTATAAAAAAAAATATCAACACGATTTTAGAAAATAAAAATTATCTGTTTTCTGTAATAAAATGAACTTAAATCATTAACGTATAAACACTTTTGGTACTGATTTTTATAAAAACGAAATTTTTTGCGAAAGTAAAAATCCTCCCTGATCTAGAGTTCTTGTCAAAAGTGCGATGCTAACTAAACTAAACGATCGAATCGAAGAAAATTCAACACGACACCAAGCAGTAAATTCAGCCAGTAAAAGCAGCGACAGTAGCAGCGTTTAGCAGTAATATGCTACAAAATGTATACACAAATGTTTTCGAATCTCGCAGAAAATGAATCGTTTTCATGCAATGAGAAAACGCGCATACGCAAACCAAACACACTCGAGGAGACCTATATTATCGTTCAATACACTAAAAACTGTCCAACTCACATAAATTGCATGTGGTTTTGTTGTGTATTTACACCTCACTCAACCTAAGACGATTCTAATTGAAAACATTCTGTTATTTTGCACATGAATAAGGCTTTACCTTGAGTTATTGTCAAAGGATAAAAGGACGTAGGACGTAGTCCCAAGGATACGACTTTTGCGAAGAAAAATTGCGTTATAAAATAAAGGGTCACTTTACACAAGGGCGTAGTGAAACTTCATCTTTAAATTCGGCCATTTAATTTTGAATTAGGTCGTTTTCAATTACGCGATTTAAAAGCAACATAGTAAAGCCCTTATTATAATTATAAATATTATACTCGATCTGAAATTTTTAATCTTGCTGTGGAACATTTCGCGTTATTTTAAGTTTTGTGATTTTTTTTTATCCTTTTCAGACCAAGAATCAAAAACTATAACTTTATAGATATCCCTACTACCATTTTTGATGTATGGCATGTATCTGCTACTAGAACTGTACCTTATTTAGTGGAAAATAGATATTAAAAATGTTAGTAAGATTTGTAAAAAAATCATAATTATTCACAATTGATGTGTAATTTTTTTATGAAAAAGGGCAAAACAAGGAAAACTCGTTTGCTACATTTGATGTATTTAATAATGTCAAGTTTACCAGTTCTGATCCAAGTAATTTTGCGTCCTTGTTAGAAATCAAATAAAAGTTATCATTTTAATGGATGTTGAGTTTGAATTTTTCCACACAGTATTTATTGTGTAGTAATTTAAAAAAAAATCATAGATAGGGTATTTGTATTAACGCTATTCGTCTTTATCCATTCAAAAAGAAAAGTCCGTTGGAGACGGAGGGTTACCGCATCAAAAATACAAATCGCTGGCTTGCATAGCGACTCACACTTATTGGGGATACTTTGCATAGCGATTTAGTAGTGGTGCTCTCGAGCATGGTAAAATTTGACACCTTGGCAGCAAATCTTAAGAAAAACATAAACATTGCGCCAACACCACCATATAGAAATGTCAAAGTTGTTCTTGTGTGCATTAAAATTGACCTCCGCTCGCATAAATCGCGTCATGCATTTTGGTATCCAACCGGACCACAATATTATCCCAAGCAATCAAACACCGCATTAAAATTCCTCGCCTAAAGTCAACTTTTATAGTCAGTAAATTGAAATATGCGTGACTCTAACGTACACTGTGAACCCGCAATGTGCACATGTGTTTTATGAAGCTATATATTCGCCTGAACAATATAGGTTGGGTTAGGTATAGAAGAGATTGTAGAAATTGGATTTTGTTTTGGCGTTCTAAAAATAGAAATTTGTACGCTTTTAATTCGCTGACGATCACATCATTTCAGTCCTGATTGGTTGGCTTCGTGGTGTTCGAGTCGCGTTTTTGCTTAGCTACAGCGGTCGTGCCGATAGACTCCTGTAGCGTTAGGTCAGGTGCAGGGGAGAGCGCGGCCGGAAAGCAGCGAAAGCGGCCTAATATGTGGGCTACATGGGGACAACATTTTAATTGTATAAAAGTGGCGTCGCTGCTGCCGCTAACTCTATTGCTCGTCATGTGTCTTACTGAATTTGTTTCTCATGTTTCTCGTGCTGTTGATGTTTTTGTTGTTGCTTTTGCCATTATTATTATTATTCCAATCTTTAAATTTATTTCACACTGTGTTGTATTGCCGATGAATAGCAACGTTAACCGCAAAGTGTTGCCATATGGCTGTTGTTGATTGGTTTTTTCTTTAAATCATTGGAACATAAATATAACAATTCCTTTATGTTTGATTTACGCCGTTTTGAGATACGCTCATAGCGGTACTTGCTGTTAATATAAGAGTTCCTTATAGCATAATAGCATGTTGGGCATTATTTAGGTATAAAGGTTTTTGAAAAAGCGTGTTTTGAGTAATTTGGGTTTAAAGTTTTGATTATTTTTTTTTTGAAAGGAAAACTGACTTAGGTTATATGGTTTTTGCTCTGCCATTCCTCATAGGGGTACAGCATGAAAACCAAACTTAGACAGAATATAGAACTGGATTTATTCAAGTTTCCAAGTCTAGCTCAATACTTTCGAAAGGTACGGTTTCATGGCTGGACAGATAGACCGATAGGCAGACAGACAGATGGACAAACAGACGGACGGACGCACATGCGGAAATCAAAACTTTTTGCCATAGGTTGATTAAGGTTGATTTTTTCAAAACTAATATATACTTTTAAGACGCAAAAATACTTGAAAATGAATTACATGTGCAATTTTCACGTATGTGTGCTTAATTGCATGCTAATTCCCCTTCTAATTCAAATTTTATTGGAAAATTTCCACTTCTCAATACAATTTGGGGTGAAAATATACTAGAATTAGCAATTAGACCATTTCGCACACACAATTAGACACAATTAGACCGTTCACATACGCCCCAAATATATACCTTTAAGTTGAAAGCTATACGATCTCTTGATTGTATTATCGTCCTTTTCCATTCAGGCTATTCTAAAATACAAGGCTGCCAAACTCAAGGACTAACACGGCTAGTAATCGGCCATGGTAAATGTTGTGTTCCTCATTAATTAAACTTGCGACCCGCGCAAGGCACAGCCGCGCTCGGGGCAAAATCTGTATTTAGTGTGCCCTCCCCCTTCTCCGTTTCTAAAAAATGTTTTGTTAAAAAAATGTATACTGGTATAATTATTGCGCTGTAGGCAATAAAAAAAATTTAACTGCCAAGTTCAAATATACCCTTGTTTAAAAGACAATCTTGTCCTATGGCATTTCATTTCTAAGTTCAGCAGACGATGTTGACACGAGAAGCATGGCCAAATTTTTTAAAAACTGGTGGTGTACTTCATTTGTTGAATAAATGCCAAAATTTGATGAAAATGGGAAGCAATCAGCGACGATTTTACTGCAATCGAAATATTAAAGATATGTAAAAAAATCATACATTTTTATAAATGTATAAAAAAATTATACATTTATAAAAATGAACAATTTTTTGTTCACATATCTTTAATTATTTCGATTGTAGTAAAATCGCAGCTGATTGCTTCCCCATTTTCATCAAATTTTGTTAAATTTTGGAACATTTGTTGAATTGCTTTCAGCTATTCCTTTGCTACGTTTCTTTTTTTTGGAAATTATGATTCTCACTGGCGGCGCGGAGGGATAATTTTCCACAAAAAAGCCTTAAATTTGGAATAAAAAACGCTGGTTTTCCATTTGTAAACCCTGGTATAGGTATAACTTTTATTAAATTGCATTTTTTTAATATAAAATTCAGCACAACTTTTGACAAAATGTAGAATTATTTTAAATTTCTGATAATTTTGTTAGTTTTTTTTTGATAATACTAATTTGCTTTCCCAAATTATTTGCTTTCCCAAATTATTTGCTAAAATTGATTCGTTAATCGTTCATAGTCGAGAATTTTAGTTAGAAGTGATGTAATATTATAACTAAAAAATTTATATTCTTATCAAATTTTATCATTCTAACATTGTCAAGAAAAGATCGATCACTACATTAAATGGTATTCAATAAATTGATGATGGGCTTTAGTCGAATCGGGGTTTTTATTGCAAATTCAACAATTTTTCCCGATAAATCAAACAAAAAAATGGTATCATTAAAACCTCATTCATTTAATAGAAAGTACTGAGGCGCGAAAAAATATTTACTAGTGTATACTGCTGAATTTTAAATCTATTTCAATTTTGTTTCATATAGGGGACCAAACGTCGCTAACATAAAAGATGATACAGGAAGGGTAACATAGAGACATTTTTTGGAGACAACCTAATCTCCCTCCCCCATAAAATTGAAATGATTTTCTGCAATTTATTTGATAAACGGCGCATCGTAACGAAAAAATTATTCGGATAAAGTGTTTAGAATACGATTTTACAAGGCTTCATACACAAGTTCAAAAGATTTTTTTTTCTAGCATGGTGACAGGGTTATTAGTTCCCCTTCAAAATAACCTATAAGCTTAGATGTCACCCTGCTACAATTGTAGTAGAATCTACTAATATTTTGATCCTGAAAAATTCACTACGAACAAAATGAAATCTGCTACTATTTTTTTGTAAAATACATGAATCAACGAAAAAATTGTATTATACATGTTAAATGTAAAAAGCTTTTAACGAAAATAAATATGAGACAGGCAATACAAAATAATTTTTCAAATGTTAAGCGCGTACCCACAACGATTTTGTACGATTGTCATTTTCTGAACGATTGTCATTTTCTGTTGATAGAATGTTGGTATTATGAATGATAAAGCTATTTAGCTTTAGTTATATTTACAAATTGGTATATATTGGCATACGTTTTTTTTTTCAAAGTCTGCTACTATTAGTATCAATCTACTACTATTTTAGCTCCATCTACTTCCCTCCATAGGAAACTTGGTGACATCACTGCGCGTATTATCCGAAAGCAGTAACAAATATGTCTCTAACCTCTGGAGCCCAATGAACGCAACGCGAACGCAACTCCAACGCTGTGAAGTGTCACGCAGCGCAACATTTCAGCGGCAGACCCTAATGGCATCTCTTGAAGTAGTACAAGTGACATAATATAAAGTGGTATAAAGCTGGCAAAATTACAAAAATGGATAATTTTGAAGCGATGATTGGCTTTGTTGGTCTTTATCTTTGTCATTTGTCTGTTATTGCACTGTCAAAGTAGAATTCTGCGGCAAAGTTAGAAGTTTGCAAACTTTTGCGTTGTAGTTGCATTCACTGCGTTCACTGTGCTCACTTCAAATGATTTCTATGGAACAAACTTGTAAGTGACAGTTTTTGCGTTCGCGTTGCGTTCATTGGGCTCCAGGCATAAACCAGTGTTCAAAACTTTATTTTGTTATTTCTCCCTCCCAAGTTAAGAACGAAATTATTTCTATTTAAGTTTTCGCTCCTTGTTCAAAGCGGTTTGTGGGTCTCGCCTAAAAATGAATTAAAGCCTCGAGCGAAGGCTTTTGGTTACGATGCACACACACATATAATTATGTATTTAGTGAGAGAAAAGCGATGCCCCCCTACTACAATTGTAGTAAATCTACTACTATTTTCGCCTTCAAAAGCCTTAGTGCGTAGTAAATCACATCTACTACTATTTTTTGTAAAATACATGAATCAACCAAAAAATCGTATTATACATGTTAAATGTAAAAAGCTTCTAACGAAATTAAATATGAGGCAGCCAATACAAAATAAGTTTTTAAATGTCATTTTCTGAACTACAGCAAGTTTTTTGTTGATAGAATTTTGGTATTATGAATGATAAAGCTATTTAGCTTTAGTTATACAAATGGGTATATCGGCATAGTTAGAAAAGGTTTTTTTTGAAAATCTGCTAGTATTAGTATCAATATACTACTATTTTTGGTCCAATCTACTTCCCTCCTAAGGCAAATTGGAGCCATCCCTGTGAGAGAACGATATTTCGGTCCCAGCATTAAAGTTCTGTTGTCGTAAAAACAAGGTGCAAATGTATAGATAGAACTTAAAAGCAAGAGCATAAAAATCATAATTTCATTATCTTTCTAAGGAGCGTGTTATTGAAAAACAGAATTTCGTTCCCTAGAGAGTGATTTTTATTTTCTATTTATTTCAATTGCTCCTTGAGAGAGGAACGAAAGAGTAGAAATGGGAGAGTTTTGAACACTACTCTAAGCAATTAATCAAACATACTTTATACTAGGGATGCCAAAAAAGGACCGGTTGAACCGGTTACGCGGTGTTTTTGCTTCGGTCAACCGGTTTTTTCGGTGTTTTTTTGCACGGTTATACCCGGTGTTTTTTTTAAGCCAAAAACCGTTCAAAAAAACCGATCATTTTTTTGTACGGAAAAATAGTTTTAAGGTAGAACCTGAATCGTACGTCGATGCGTCCGTCATGCATCCGTCACGTTGACAGTTCGAGTAGAATCAACGGGCTGCTATGAGTACTCCCCTAATAATACGTTTTCCGATGCGGCAACCGCATAGAGTAGGTCGAATTTCTACTTTTACGTGCGGCAACGCACGGAAATGTCATTTCGCAAAAAAGTTTGTTTACAATTTAAGCAATTTAAGTATGGAACAAATTGAAAGTAATTGTTTCGACGATAAACTAATAGAAGAAGTGCAAAACAATGAATTAACTCCAGATTCGTTGGCGTACCCAACTGTCACCGCATCGAACTGTCAACCGGACGCACGCATGACGGACGCATCGACGTACGATTCAGGTTCTAGCTTTAAACTAATTTTCGTGCAACTGATTTGTTAGAAACACTTCTTTTTAGGCACTCTAAACCAAAAACAATATTATTATAGTTGCGTTTTTTTAATGTTCTAGAACACGGAACATTAAAAAAACGATCCAGAGTAAGTGGGAAATTTCATTGAGTTCGAATGGCAACTAACTTCAGGTTGGTTACATCAGTAGGCCGTTACTGCTATATTTTCTTGATATAATCACGATTCGCTATCACCCATGATTAAAACCAGTGTTGTTCCTCTACGCGTAGACTTTAATTGTCTACACTTTAGTGTAGACAATAGCGTAGACAATCGATTTGGCGTAGACAATGTAGACATTGGCGTAGACAATGTCGACTTTGCGTAGACAATGTAGACTTTTTCATATCTGTCAAAACAAAGTCATTAGTGAGTCATATATTGTCAAAGCCGAAATCGACTGACCTTTGATAGGTCTATATATTATTTGATTTGAACATATATTGGGCCGTATTCTGTAATTTCCCACAAAATTACATTTTATGTTATGTTGTGATGATAAAATTTTCTCTTCATAAAATGAAAATAAAATTTTACAAAAATTCGTATTCTGTAAGGGTTGAATAAAATAATTTTATCGTTCATTTTACGAACCTTTAACATAAAAGATTTAGTACATTTTGGTATGAATTCTATTACTTTTTGAACAGACAGTCAAAAAAATTCAAAGTTTTGTTTCCTTTAAAGATTTTTTTTTTGCGGAGAAAGCTAAATAATTCGACTAAATGTCAGACAAAAATGATACCAACATCCATTTTTTACTTTGTTTTTGTTGTTGACCGTTTTTTTATAATTATTTTTGTGATTGTATAACTAGGCTTTTCGGTCGAAATTTATATTAAAATAAAAACGCTGGTTTTAAACTTTTTTGCTGCTCTAGGTTTCGGTAAATTTATTTCACCATCTTCAGGAGCTATATAGTTAATTGATACTGTTTAAAATATTTAACATTTTATGAACACAAATAAACAGTTTAGCGAAACATTTTCTTGTCATTTAAATGATCAAGGTTTGGTTAAAAACCAGCGTTTTTATTTTAGTATAAATTTCGACCGAAAAGCCTAGTTATCACAGAAATATATCCCATAGAATGCGCCTTACTTGAAAAGCCCGTATAAAGAAATGGGCCAAAAACACTAATGCTTTCTCTATTTTCATAAGTCTAAAATTTATTTGCATGCCATAGTGAAATGAATCCAGAATTGCCAACTTTGCTTTTATCAAGTTTCAAATTAAAAATGAATTTTAGCTTTTAAGTGAACTACAAACATTCTATATTCCAAAACGAAGCATGATATATTTATCTCCTTTCCCCATAATAATATTTTGACATTTCAGTGGCCCATTTGAGATAGCAAAACACGATATCTATTCTAATTCCGATATCTGTGCTAGTTATACAATCACGAAAATCCAAGATTTAGAATGCCAAGAAATCAATTTTAAAAAAAACTTAAAAATCAACATAATCCTTACAGGACCCCGAAAACCCCTTAATGCCAACTTTTTCGAGAAAAATTATAAAAAAGGACATTTGCGTTATCCTTACAGGGCCACAGGTTTAGAATTTTGAAATTCCAACATATAACTCGTAATCAGCGACCACAAAAACTCTCTAAAGCTAGTTTTTTTCGGAAACAAAATTGGAAAAAGGACATTTGCGTTATCCTCACAGGACCTTCTGTTTCGAATTTCAAATATCTAACATAGCTAAAAACCTACTCCTAGCAACGCAAATCATTTTGCAAAAAACCGCGTAAAAATCGGTCTAGCAGTTTTTGAGTTTTGTAATCTCAAACAGACAGACAGACAAACATCCATTTTTATATATGTAGATTTGAAATTTCACTCGTGAAACGTCACACTTCAAATGTCAAATGGCATAAAAGATGATAAAATTATTATAAAAGGTACTATGTAGGAGCTTTTATGTTATGAGTCATAACAGGAAAAATTTTATGTTATAGCGCGTAACATAAAATGAAATTGTACTTACAGAATATCAATCGAGGTAATTATGTTATTTTAAGACATAACATAACATAAAATGATAAAATTTTCGTTATAGAATACGGCCCATTATTTGATTTGAATTACTTCCGTATTGACTTCCGTCTATCTGTAAATACGACAACTCTCAACGGAATTAAGCTAAAGACTAGAAACAAACGTGTTTTTCAAACAAATGCGAACAAATGACAAAAACTAGATCATCAGTTTGTTATAAAGTAATGACGGGCCAAAATCATCCCAAAGACCAGAAAAAAGCAAAAAAATGGCAATCGCAAGTCAGCCAGATTTTGTGGTTCAGCACTTATGCTGAATATAATATTTTAACGTTCTTCTTTGCTATATTTTAACGTTCTACGGAGAAAATCATCAAGCACAAGTTCTCATTGAAATGTGAGGTAACGTAAGTGCAATGCTTTTTGCTCTTAAGTTGCTCCCTGATGAAGGTATGCGACCACTAAAAGAGCAGTTTTCTAGCAATTTTGTATTCTGTCAAAAGTAGTCACATTTGAATTGTTCTTTTGAGGTTAAAATTAACAAAATTGTGTTATAATCTAAAATGGAAAATATTTTTGTGTTTGATTTCTTGGCATCCTCTTCATCTAGTAAAGAAGAATTTCATTTGGTCACAAATATATAAGGGCAGTGTCAAGTTAAGGGGCAAATTCCAAAATTAATTTTAATTTGTTTTATGCTTCTTCTTGTTTTTCAAGAAATTCTAGACTCAAGAAAACCCTGTCCTACACTGCGGCAGAGCCTGCTCTGAATCTGCCAGTCGAAAACGCCATTATTTTAGCTCGTTTTTCGCATATGCAAGGACCGTGGCAAAAAATTTCTGACAGCTGGATGGTCCTCCGTGAGACAAGCCCTATGCTACAATTTGAAACTCCAACTCGAGGAGGTCGTGTGAGAACAAACCTTACCTTGCATACAAAAACGACGGATCAGAACTCTTACAAAAATATTTTTTATAGTTCACAAGTTTTTTTTAATTTGATTTAAAAGGCATTAAATTCTTGTGAATAAGGCAACACTATCGGTAGAATTAATAGCTGCAATTATGAAATTTCCTATCAAAAAACACAAGGCGGCCGGTGCAACGTGCCATTTATGTATTTTTGCTCATATATTTGGGTGGGACTGCGATCTTTGAATATCCGAAAAGTGTGGCTACGAATAATTTAATTATTATTTTTCCTGCTGTTCGTTTTTTCAAATCGTTTATTGTCATTGATTCTCTTTTTATTGACGCTGCGCTAGCAACTTTTTCCAGCTGTTTACTCAGAGAAACATTTCACACCCCGCCATTAACAGAACAGGTCAATTCAGATAGCTTTGGCTAGAAACTCTATGCATTGGGTGATGTGAATTAAAAAATGGATTTTGCTAAAACTGATGTTTTTTAGCTAATGCAGTCTTTAAATTTTTCCATTTCGAGCTTGCCAGTTTGACTAGTTGAGCTAGGGTGCGTTCCTTTATGAACCGTGGTTAACCGCGGTAAAGAGAAATGCGTTCTTAAATGCCTACGGTTAACGCTCAGTAAACTTTACTGCCGTTCCTAAATGCCAAAGTTAAGCTGTCAAAGTTACTTTTCTCAACTCTGCTCGAGAGCTGAGTTGGAGAAAGTTAACTTTAATTGTAATTAAAGAACGCGATAAAGTTAACCGAGACGGTTACAACTGTCAATCAACTGTCAATTCGTCTCGTAGTTTCGAATGAGTTTTGTACAGAATAATGGAGGATTTTATTGTGGTCCTTGTAAATGAAAAATACGACATCAAGAAGAATTCTATTTTTTTTAATATATTGTTGTGCACATGACTACTGTCAAAGTTAACCAAATCGCGTTCTTTTAATCAGAGTTAACGTCGGTAAAATTTCAACTTTGGCAATCAGCTGTTCTAACTTTGACAAACCCAACCTTTACTTTACTCGGGAATAAAGGAACGCACCCCTAACTATACTATTCGTTTTTGCCTTATGAACATTTAATTTATTTACCCCATATATTTAATGTGTACTCTTTTCGGATTTTTTTTTCACGGAACTATGATAACGATCACACGTTAACGATAAGCAAATTTTTATTTTGTTTGCATAAATTATTTGTCGGTTTAATTTCAATTTATATTTCCAACTACGAACTGATATCTTCACCTGTTCGAAAATGCCCGCAGCCGTAACCCCTTCGAGTAGGTCCAACTTTCCTTAAATTTCGTTGATTTACCTAATTAGAATTTCAGATTAAAATACCACAATTAAGACAATCATGGTTATACTTTTTCATACAATTTTATTGAGTATACGAGAGGTGGGTGGTAAATGATTCGAGTTGCGCTAGTTGAACGCGATGTGGTCATTTTTCAGCGCCCGAACGAAATTATCTCGGCAAGGAGTGTTCTGATAACATTGCATCTTATTTCATGTGTTGCTCGACTTTTTGCCCGGTTTGGGTTAGTGGCAACTTAACTTTTTCACGAAACCAAATGAAATTTGTCACCTATTTCCAGTTCTATTTCCAAATCATAATTAAAAATTCAGTGTTTTTCCTCCGCAACAAACTAATTTTTTCACCTGCCAGAGGGAAAAAACAGACTTCTTTTATTTGCTTTTATTTATTCCAATTTCTAAGACGCTTATCCCTTGGGTTATATTTATGAAATTTTAGTTTAGTACTAAATTGTTTGAATGGCGTTATGTGGACGCTGATGATTTTGGAAAACTTGAAAGCATTTTTTAAAAATATAATACATAGATAAATAATTTTGTGTTTAACCATTGAATCATTTCTGATTAATTGTTTTTACGCGATTAATAATGTAATAACAAGGTATGGTCCCCGAATATGGATCACCTGATTTAAAAACTTTATAAAAATTTGAATTTTGAGTTTCAATCCGGGTCCGGAAATTATATTAAAAATACATGCGCGAGACACATTATTTTTCATTCTTTTTGATTCACGAAAGAATTTTTGGGTCAAACATTCTTTCGATAAGATTTGATCCCGGCATTGTTATTGCATACGTTCTTTTCGCAAGAGAATGAAAACCATTTATTCTCAACATCAAAAATTCGCAAATGATAAAGAATGAAAAAGAATATTCTTTTAAGAAAATGTTTTTTTCATTCTGTTTCTTGGTCAACCGCGTAGCTCCTGAAACTTGGGCATAATCGAAATTTTTTTTTTGAAAACTATTACAGGGCCAAATAAAATTAAACAGAAAAGTTCTGAACATCACATGATTTTCTTATACAACAAAATGGGATCTAGAGTGGGAAAATATGTATGTTGTTTTACGGCTAAAGAAGAGTTACAAAAATTTTTTTTTTTCTAAGAATCGGTTCAAACATGAGCAAACCGCGTTAATAATAAAAATTTTTCTCAATTCAATAAGAATAAGAAAGGCATAAAAATCACTCAAAAACCGAAATCATAACGAAGCCCTAGGCGTCCCCGCGGCATATGGCCTTGACTACCCAAATAGCATCGAAAAGTACGGGAACATGAGATTTGTTCTTTGCGGCTTTAAAATGCAGCAATTTACGCAATCGGGGCTAAAAATTTACACCTATAATTCACATCCGCGTAAAAGAAGCGAAAGAAGTGACGAGCGCGTCGCACCGATTAATAATGCGTCTGCAAAGCCACAATTGCTTTAGTGGGGAAATTGGTGACCCACGGTTAATCTTTGGGGCACATTCGCTTCATGAAAAATCCTGCAGCGATAGAGCAGCATTTGATGGTTTTCGGGTCGAAATAGTCTGCCACTAAAGTTTCATTAAAGCTCCCCGTCTGAGAAACACAAAAAAAAATTGATGCCTTCAGCCGCCATATTTCTCACTGACATTTGATGGAAACGATTTCGTTTCGAGAATTAAATTTCTTATTTCAGGCGAATGACTGAAGGATATTGCATAAAAAGTGGATAGCATACATTTTTGAAACAGCATAATTTTATTGGCATCAAAATTTCATTGCAAAAGAAAAAAAAAATTTGACCGATAAAATAAAATTAAAGAAATTTTTGATTAAAAACAAAATAATTTGATGGCCCATTAAAATCTGTTTAAATTTCAGATCCAATATTGTCGAAAAATTTTAATGGCAATTAAAATCACGACATGCAATCGGAAGAAAAGTCCATTATAAAATAATACTCCACAAAAGTTTCCATTAATTTGTCGCCATTAGATTTTTCTCGTTCGTCTTCTGCTTACGTTTTTATTTGTTCATGTCTGTTTACTAACAAGCATTCGAGGGAGAAAGTAAAACCGCTCGATGATTTGTGTAATTGTGTGATATAATGCCGTCAGATGACGCTCGCGCATGAGGCAACTAATTACGTCCCTGTCGTTATAATTGCGGCGCCGCAAACCGCTGAAAAGTGTTCCCCACTATGGGTGTCGTTGCGCGTCTCATTGGCACAACTAACGACGTGTTTGCGACATAAATTGCTTATCGCCGCGATTTGCATGGTGACGAAATATGGGGATGAACATCATAATTGCTGCTTAAAATGCTATTTGGGTAAGTTCGATGAGTTCGCACCGTCTCTGTGTCGATGAGTCCGTACAAACATGTTTGCGTGCGTTCGTGCGTATGTATGTATGTAACGAAAATTGTAAGATCGACTTCTACTAGAAAACCTTTACAGATTTTGAAATAATAAATTTTTAGTCATTTCGTAAAATAGAAAAAAAATTTATTTAAAAAAATGATTTTCTAGCACTGTGTAATAGAAATAAAAGCGAGATATGAGCATAAAAAATAAAATAAATATTTATCTCGCTTTTAAAATATTTTTATACCCGTATGGTGAAACCAAAGGGTATATTAACTTCGCCTTACCGTTTGTAACGCCAAGATCCCGTCATCACACATAAAAATGAATTACACCAGTGTGTTTAGAATGATAAAAAAAGTTGAATTTTGCATGTCCGTCCGTCCGTCTGTCTGTCCGTCTGTCCGTCTGTCTGTCTGTGGCGCGGATTGCGGGCGCACGGATTGAGCTAGATTTGAAATTTTACGCAGATCCGTTTTTCGTAAAATGCGAGGCTAAGTTCGTTAATGGGCAAAAATGGACCATTAGGGGGGGTACACCCCATACGAACGAAAACGGTTTTTTGAATATCTCAAAAACGGTGCATCTTATCAAAAAAGTCCAAGAACAAAAGTTATTTAGGATATGATTCTACATAAAACTCCCATACATCAAAATCCGATTGGAATAAATTTTAAAAAATCTTATTGGAAAGTTTGACTTCAAAGTGGAATTTTGGTACAACTGTTCGAATTTTGATACGAATATCACCATACGGGTTTTCAATAATTGCCAGATTGGCAATTATAGCTTTTGTTATGTTTTTCTTTTTAGTTCATTTTTTTAAATAAAAGTTTTTTTTGCCATTTTTTTCCTTTCACCGTATATTGATATCTTTTACCGTAATCGAGATATCTCACATCATACATTTTTATACTCTATATGATAAATCATATAGGAGATATTAGATTCAGTATACCGTTTGTAACGAAAAACTCCATAACTTTCGAAAGGATTGAGCTAGAGACATGAAATTTTGTATAGTCGTTTCTCGTAAATGGCTAGGCTAAGTTCCATAGCGGGTAAAATCAGAGCATTCCTTCCCCCTCTCTCATACAAACGAAAAAATTGAATGCCTCGGTTCGTGCACGTTTCGGTTCGTGAACTACTTTTGAGCCCAAAAAATGTCGCGGTTCGGAACAATGTTTCGGTTTGTGAACCTCCCAGATACAAACGAAAAAGTTTTTTGCAATTTTCTCGAAAACGGTGAGTCATATTGAAAAATTTATGCAGGCAAAATGTGTTTAGAATAGGATTTTACATAACTCATCCATACAAAAAAATCCAATCGGACCACTGCTGCCCCCTCTCCCATACAAATGGAATACTTTTTTCCTTTTTTCTCGAAAACTGCGCATCGTATTGAAATATCTATAAAGATGAAATGTGTTTAAAATATGATTTTACATAACCGTTCAATTTATTAAAATCCAATTCGACCACTCCTTTCCCCTTCTCCTATACAAATGGATTTTTTTAAATAAATATTTTGTCTGTCATCATATAGAGTCTTTGATGATTGGCCCCCGACAATTGTAGCTTTTCTTATTTAAATGAGATAAAAGATTAAATGAAACAATTGAGATTTGTGGCTATTTTTTACCTTATTAATAACTGTACAAACAGAATCTTGGTACAGCTTCTCTGTTAAATTGATTTGGTCTAACGTTATGTAATTTATTAAATTACTGCCATTAAATTAGTGACATTGGAAAAAATATTAAAAAAAACTTCCATATAATGAATTTTGAATGTGGATTCGGTTATTATACTATTAAGAACTTAATTAGCTGTAACGAACAATGAATTTTTATACTTTTCTTTGCTATTCCGAATAGTAATTATTAGGATATAAACCGAACTAGTATTTTTGACCTTTCAGGCGCCATTAAAAGCTTAATTTAATCTATTCGAATGGACAACTTCT
Source organism: Chrysopilus asiliformis (assembly GCA_964034945.1). Taxonomy (NCBI): domain Eukaryota; kingdom Metazoa; phylum Arthropoda; class Insecta; order Diptera; family Rhagionidae; genus Chrysopilus; species Chrysopilus asiliformis. The sequence goes on along the minus strand of OZ035963.1, from coordinate 44,539,609 downwards.
TACATATAAACTTATAGAAATAGAATAGTTGGCCAAAGAGAGATTAATTACACACCATTTTTCATCTTTTCAAATAAATGTATCAACTAAAAACAACCTTCAAAGTTTCAATCGATCCATTCTTAAGAATTTCATATAAAGAACATTTTGCATTCGTTTCCACTTTTAAATTCCGCTAATGTTTCAATTCAAGATTTATAAGAATCCATAGAAGTCTTTAAATTAAAAAAACCATATAAGAAAAAAATAATCACACCAAGAAAAATATCTACAAGGCAATAAATGAATCCTGTTAGTCGACTTACAATTCGATCCCATTTATCTTAATTTTTAAATCTCACAAAAATTAAAATCCCGCAAAATTTGGCATAGTGACCTTGGCTCTCGTTTTATTTTTATTCGATCGCTATTTCTCGAATAAATTGATTTTTTGATGTTTTCGAGTCGTTCTTTTGAGTTTTTTTTTCGCTCCGATTCGGATCAGTAATCAACTACTAAACCAATTATGAACGTTTTTAAAATTGGAAGAAAACGAATCATGAAAACCATTGATATTGGGGAGGAAAAAACTTATTTACATTCCTGGCGAGCAAGTTGCTAATTATGAGTGGGATAGCAGAAAAACAAGTAAAAAAAATCAAAAATTAGTTTTGGGCGAAATGAATAACATTAGAACAACAAAACCACAATCAAAACAGAGAGAAATAAAACATGAAACAGCTACCACACTTCCATTGCGTTCAATATTCGGTAATGTGATCTTCTCAGCCGAAATTAAATCCCCGAAACAAAATAAAAATCTTCACATCTTTCTTTACTGTCAAGATAGTCTTAAACTCTGTTCGTTTTAAAAGAAAATTCTAAATTGAAAACGTAGAAACTACCAGATTTCCGTTCTTTCTTGTGTAGATTGTCTTGGGACTTTCTTGAGTTTGGGGACGGAGCTGCGAATATTACACAAGATCCACCATCATGAAATTTTAACTCACGATCGCCACAAATGCGCTCACAATTGCGTGGTCGGTTGCTGCAAGTTGTAAAATATCGAAAAAAAACTAAAAGATCGCAAAAAATATTATTTTTTCCATTTGATTTTGAATTTAAAAAATTTCTTCTTTTAGCGATAGTCATTTGCAAAAACGATCAATATTTCAATGGATGAGTCGAATTTTATATAAATGTGTCCGTTCGATAATAAAATCATCTTCGTCTCCTTTTCAAAAAAAAAATCAGCTCTTGAAATTTGTTGCTAAATTTATGACTGAGGAAGATCTGCATGAATAACTAAAATCTGGTGATTTGTGGGATGGGATAAGTGATCGTCTCATAACTTTATTTTATGTGTTGAAAATTTGATAAATATTTTGTGTAGTTATATCACAAAATTTTTAAAAATATTCTAATTAGGACAGGAAACTATTTTTTTTTGTGTTTTTAAAAAAAAATCTTGGTTAAAAAATTCCTGATATTTTTAGATTTCTGACTTTAAGAAAAACGCGGCATTTTTCTATCTTTTACTCACACATGTCGAGCTATCAATAGTTAAAAGTTCTAAATGACCAAAAAAAAACTTAAAAAAGCCTAAAATTCAGTAAATGACCAGCTTTTAGGTCTCCTAGCTTGTGGACTTGTCGTTAATATTTTGAAGTTTTTCTGTCCCGTCACTATCCCGTTTTGACAAAGATAGTTTGCAAAGTTGTAACCCTTCAACAGTCACTCAGGATATATGATTAACGATGGTATCTATACTGTTTTTCGCAGTATTATACTGTTTTACAGACTCCAATACTGCAAACTGGTTTTTTCCCCTGTATGTAAATTAGGGTGGATCGCGGCTCGAACAAAAAAAATAAATGTGGCAATGTGAACAGCGGAAGGTATGGAAAAGATGTGAATATATGTAAAAATGAAATTTGGAAAATTTCAGCTCGATCGGAGGTCATTTTCAGTTTCCGCTTTTCATTTGAAATTTTGAAAATCTGCCTGAAACTAAAAATTCCAACTTTCACCAAAACCAAGGAGGATTTCCAAAAAAGCTTGAATTAGTTAACAAATAACAAAAAAAAACCCCAAAAAGGATTTCGAATTACAAATGCCTCTACGTGGCGAAATCTGGGTGATCAGAGCAAAAGTGATTAGCGAAAATTTGTAAAATAAATAGAAATTCACCTAGCGCATACACACTGTTATGCCAAATTTTCAAACGAAAAGCGGAAACTGAAGAATATCCGATCGAGTTGAAACTTTCCACAATTTGTTATACCCGTATGGTGAAACCAAAGGGTATACTAACTTTGCCTTACCGTTTGTAACGCCAAGATTCCGTCATCACACACAAAAATGAATTACACCAGTGTGTTTAGAATGATAAAAATAATTAATTTTTGCATGTCCGTCCGTCCGTCTGTCCGTCCGTCCGTCTGTCTGTGGCGTGGATTGCGGGCGCATGGATTAAGCTAGAGACTTAAAATTTTGCGCAGATCCGTTTTTCGTAAAACGCGAGGCCAAGTTCGTTAATGGGAAAAAATGGACCATTAGGGGGGGTACCCCCCATACGAACGAAAACGTTTTTTGCAAATATCTCAAAAACGGTGCATTCTATCAAAAAAGTCCAAGAACAAAAGTTATTTAGGATATGATTTTACATAAAACTCCCATACATCAAAATCCGATTGGAATAATTTTAAAAAATCTTATTGGGAAATTTGACTTCAAAGTGGAATTTTGATACAACTGTTCGCCGTTCACTTAAATCACCATACGGGTTTTCAATAATTGCCAGATTGGCAATTATAGCTTTTGTTATGTTTTTCATATCAATTCACAACTTTTCCACCGCCCCAAATTTTCATTGAATAAAATTTATACTGTGAAAAATACTCTTTTTTCAAATCGATTTACCGCTTTTTTAAGTTTTTAGGTGAAATATACTGTTTTTTGTCCGGAAAAAGATACCATCGTTATATGATGTATGAAAAAGTTGAGTAGAATTGTATTTCAAACATTTTTTCCTGATTACCTTTTCGACAGGGCCAGGTATTTAAAGGTAGGTGTCATCCTTAATAGGGGAAAAATCGTTTTCAGTTTGGTGAAAAAAAAGATTAAAACTTTTGGTACAAAACTTTTTTTAATTGATCAAAAAGTTTTAAAACAAATACAGAGAACGACTAACGAAACGCAGAACAACGTGATTATCCTTCGGAGAACAACGTAATTATCCTGTTCTTCGAATTTTCCGGAAAAATCTCATGATGAGGAGTATATTAGATTTAGTATACCGTGCCGCATCGGACCAATCACCGGACACAAAAATGAACAACACCAGGGTGTTAGGGATGACAAAAGATTTTGATTTCCGCATGTCCGTCCATCTGTATGTCTGTCCTTCTGAGTTCCTGAACGGGTAGGATCGGACCATTCCTTCCCCCTCCCCCCATACAAACGAAAAAGTTTTTTGCAATTTTATCGGAAACGGTGAATCGGATTAATTATTATCCGATAATTATCCGATTATTATAGCTGCAGACCCTTTTGAAATGAATTGTAATAAATTTTCCTAACCGGTAGCTGTGAATAAGGTGAGCAAACAATTCGCATTGAAACAGTAACTTATGTACATTTGATGTGAGCTGAAAGATTTTGCAGATATGTAGCGACCGGTTTTCAAATTCCACAGTTAAGCATACTTTTGTGATATGTCGAAATATCAGCCACAAACACTGGAACGTGACCGAATCAATAAAGGTTCGGCTTTAACAATTTTTTACTAAGCATCCCAGTTAAACATGTTTTTTTTCGGGCAAGAAAGAGGAAATATCTAATCCAATAATTACATAAAAACTTTTATGGCTAGTTTGTGCATTTGAATTTAATTGAATGCATATTAGTTAGTATGTATATAGTTTTTCACCAACTACCATTTTCATGGTAAGCATAATTCCATCTTCGCTGTGTTCATTTATAAACTACCGGAGATTATGGGGATTAGTCTGAGGCCACAAAATCGCATTAAAATTTGCCGTTAATTTACACTGGACTCACTAAGCTAATTGGTTTTTCATTTGGGGATTTATATGGTAAAAAAAAAACATTCTTTAATGTAACACCAGCACATATGGCAGAACAGACTCAAGGTTAATCGGGAACCGATGCAAAAGACAAAATATCAAAAATGAAAAATACTTCAGCAACATGAAAATTATATGTAAAATAGTTGCTTTGTCGGGTTTCTTACCAGTCAATCCATTTTCGATGCTTTTGCGACCTCATAACATAAAGTCAAAGAAAATCGTTACATGAAAAAGTCAAATATCAACTCAAAGCTTTGGAAAATAAATAAATACGTATGGCAAAATATAAACGTCATGACTCTGACACGGGGTTTACACGTAAGACTAAAAGTTATATACAATATATAAAACTAGCAGATCGTTCGTTGATAGCTTAAAGTTTTTTGTATAAATTTTAGAATGCCAAAAAACCACAAAAACCTTTAAAACTTTTGAGAAAAATGTTTTTCCAACAGGACCTTTCGTTTCGAATTTTGAAATTCCAGCAACCCTGAAAACCTCCCAAAGCCAGTTTTTGCGAGAAAAATTGGAAAATGGACATTTGTGTTATCCTTACAGGATCTTCCGTTTAGAATTTTAAAAATCTAACACCACATTCGCGATCAGCGATCCCAAAAACCCGCTAATGCCGATTTTCCCGGGAAAAACGAGAAAAAAAATATTTGCGTTATCCTTTCAGGAGCTTCCGTTTCGAATTTTGAAAATCGATTACCGGATTCGTGATTAGTTAAATTGGTGAATTTATACAGAGAAAATTAGTGTTTATGGAAAATCTCACAGAAATTATATCGCCGAAATGACTTGCAGAGCTAGACATACAAAAAAATGTCGGCAAAAATTTTTGAAATGGCTCCCTTTTTCTTTCCAGAGAAGTTCTTTCAGCAGATATTCTTTGATGTTAAAATTTTCACTATTTGCCCTTTCTTTCCTTTTTTTCTACACAAACAATCCCTTTTTCTTGTTTGCTAACTTCTCAATACATGTTGGCATATTCCGAAAGAAGTCGCATGCGATCCAATAAGACGGTATAGCAAATCGCAAGACCTGTCAAAGCGAAAAGCGCCGTGGAGAGGTGTCGCATACGACTGTGTAAACGCCATGTGATGGATTGACGAGCTAATCAAAATGAATAAATTGGTTCAATCGGTTATACTTTTATAAAAGCTGGAAGCTAGTATTTAATGCATGCGAATTAGCCTTTTCACATTTCTCAATGGGCGCGTTTAGACCGGAGCTAAGTTGGCAGTTTTTTCAATGTAGCTCCGGTATAAATGCATTCTACTTTAGCAATGCCTGCCAAGTTAGCAGCGGTATTTTTGCACTGATATAATTGTAAATTAACTTGTCTGTAAGTTAAATTTTTACTTTAAACTGATCTTTCATCCCTGTGGATTTTATTTCTGCTTTTTCTAATTCTTTGTGGTCTTTTCATGCTATAGATTTTAAAAAGTGTACATAAATGCAAAACACAGTTCACGCTATAAGTTTAGTACCACGAGATTGGCAGTGCCAATTTAGCTCGGTCTAAATGCGCCCAATGCTGCCAATCGGTTGGAGAAAATTTTCAAGGGCTCAGAACAGGGCTTGAATTGCTCAAGCGAGCGAGCCTACATAAGGCGATGCCCACGAGTCATGGGCATGCCGGTGCAACATAGTTTATTTTCGTGTTCGCTGCGCCACGATTCTTGCTTGCTCTTTTGCCCTGCTACATAACACATGGATCAATAAGTCCCGAGACTAACCCAGAGATGACGCTCGTAGTAAACCAGTAACCACGTCTTTCTAGAGTACTAACCTTTGCTTGAAACGTGTCAAAATTTTAAGTCGATCGGACCAGAAACAGCTGAGTTATCGAGGTTGGAGTAAAGTCGTTTTGTAGTTTGTTTAAAAAATGGAAAAAACCGAGTTTCGTGTTCTGATAAAACATTGTTTTTTAATGGGTAAAAACACCGTGCAAGCGAAACAATGGATTGAAAAATGTTATCCGGACTCTTGTCCATCAAAAGCAACGATTTGTCGGTGGTTTGCCGAGTTTAAACGTGGTCGTACCGACACAAATGACGCGGAACGCTCGGGTAGACCTGTGGAAGCCGTTACACCGGAAAATGTGAGTGAAGTGACAAAAATTATAATGAAAGATCGTAAAGTGAAGCTCCGTGAGATTGCTGAGATAACACAGATATCATATGGAAGTGCATTTACTATCCTTCATGAAAAATTGAGCATGAAAAAGGTTTTTTCCAAGTGGGTGCCGCGATTGCTTTCGATGGAACAAAAACAGCAACGAGTCGATGATTCAGAAAGCTGTTTATCGCTATTTACTCGCAATAAAAAAGATTTCTTGCGTCGTTACGTGTCCATGGACGAAACATGGATACATCACTACACTCCAGAGTCGAAGCGGCAGTCATCTGAGCGGCGCACAGCTGGCGAAAGCCGTCCGAAGCGTCCGAAAACGCAGCAGTCAGCTGGCAAAGTCATGGCGTCAGTTTTTTGGGATACGCATGGCGTGATTTTCATTGACTACCTCGAAAAAGGTAAATCGATCAACAGTGATTATTATATTGACTTGCTGGTGCGTTTGAAGGAGGAAATCGCAAAAAAACGACCGCACATGCAGAGAAAAAAAATCCTTTTTCACCAAGACAATGCACCCTGCCACAAGTCGATGAAAACAATGGCAAAATTGAACGAATTGGGCTTTCATCTGCTTCCCCACCCCCCATACTCGCCAGATTTAGCCCCCAGTGACTACTGGCTCTTTGCTGATCTTAAAAAAATGCTCCAGGGAAAAAGATTTGGCTCAAACGAGGAGGTCATCGCTGAAACTGAAGCTTATTTTGAAGCGAAAGATAATTTTTTTTATAAACATGGTATTGAAAAATTGGAAAAGCGTTGGAACGATTGTATCACCCTAAAAGGTGATTATATTGATGAATAAAAAAAAATTTGGCAAAAAAAATGTTGTTTTCATTGTTAGTCTCGGGACTTATTGATCCATGTGTTAGTTACACGTTTCATTTCAATTGTGTGCGTGTGTATAGAAATAGGAACTAAAACTCGTTATGTCTTATATGTGTGTGTGCTTTGCTCCGTTCAACCAGATTCTGAAGTAGCGCAAACCTCAAACCTTTCCCGAAACCGTCTTGCCCGTAACTTGCTCGTTGCGCCGGCATGCCCATGCCCCGTGGCGCATCGCCTATACAGTGCTGTCGAAAGTACTACTATAGTAGTATTTTACTACTATTGAGTCGTTCATACTACTATAATACCCGCACTTCCATTATACTACTCTTAAAAGTTCCTGGTCTCAATCGAAAATCGAAAATTTTCTCTCCATTCCCTTCTATTTATATCAAACTAGAGTGACTATATTACAATATTTCGCAATTGGATGGTTCGAAACTCAATTGGGTACACAATTTATTGACAGTTATATTTTATTTAATGTTATTAATTAACCTATTTTTATTATTAATTTGCTTTGTATTCGTTTTTTGAATCGTCTTAATACAAAATCTTAAATCAACGAATGTTGTTTTATTATTTTTTTGGCATAGATGTTCGTGGGTGGTCCAGCCCCGACATAGACTCATTAAAAAATAGCCCGAGAGGTGGGGGAGTAAGGGGAGGGGGTAAAGTGATTTCGAAACTTACCCAACATAGACCCATTAAAAAGTAGCCCTAGAGGTGGGGGAGTAAGGGGAAGGGGTGAAGTGATTTCGAAACGAATGTTGTTTTATTATTTTTTTGGCATAGATGTTCGTGGGGGGTCCAGCCCCGACATAGACTCATTAAAAAGTAGTCCGAGAGGTGGGGGAGTAAGGGGAGGGGGTAAAGTGATTTCGAAACTTACCCAACATAGACCCATTAATAAGTAGCCCTAGAGGTGGGGGAGTAAGGGGAAGGGGTGAAGTGATTTCGAAACTTAGTTTTTGCGCTATGTTACTCTTTCGCGGGAAAATTACTGAACCGATTGGCCTGAAATTTGGCATAGATGTTCATTGGGGGTCCAGCCCCAACATAGATCGATTAAAAAGTAGCCCGAGAGGTGGGGGGAGTAAGGGGAGGGGGTAAAGTGATTTCGAAACTTAGTTTTTGCGCTATGTTACTCTTTCGCGGGGAAACTATTGAACCGATTGGCCTGAAATTTGGCATAGATGTTCGTTGGGGGTCCAGCCCCAATATAGACCTATTAAAAAGTAGCTCCAGAGGTGGGGGAGTAAGCGGAGTGGGGTAAAGTAATACCGAATGCAAGTGCTGGAATTTTTTGTTAGTTTGTTAATCATTTTCTGAAGAGAAAAAACTAACGAACAGTATGCACGCTACCTAATTTTTAACCAACTGAATCTAGTTTTCCTAAGTTTTTTTTCTGTTCACGCTTTTAGCCGGGCGAAGCCGGGTCCAAATTCTAGTAAATAATATTTGCGTATGGAACTAAAGAGCCGCAGCTTCACATCCAAAGAGCAGCAGGTTGCCGACCCCTGCCTTAACCTCAAAAGAGCAACTCATATCTGACTACATTAGGCAGATCACAAAATTGCTCGAAAAATGCTCTTTTAGTGCTCGCATACAAAGTACTTTCGTCACTCGAACACGTAACTCTTTTTCGAGCCATCAAAAAATCTCAGTCGAACACAAGTTCTCAGAGTGAGCAACTTTAGAGCAACTTCAGAGCAAAAAGAGCATGCCAATCGAAAACGCCATAAGTGAGGTTGATTTTTAAATGATGATTTCTTTAAAATGTGTGATTTATGAATGACTATTCCTTGAATTGCTTCAAAATCGCGCTTTTTTCCGTGCAAATAATGACACACAAAACCAGGTGTCAAAAAGGCTGCACCAGGTTTCAAAAGGATTAGAGAGGAAACACGACAGCGATATTTTTTTGCCGCCACTATGACGTCAGGGGCTTCTGAGCCAATGAAATCATTTTGCTGTCACTGTTGCTGTCGGGCCATTGTAATTCTCACTTTAGAGATGAATACTACAGTGGCGCTGCGACTATGACGTCAGAGGGACATCATCCCAATTTAAAATGATAAATGTTAAATACACTGCCGGTCAAAAAAACTTGACCGATGATAAAAAAAAACCAATTTTTCGATTTTTCACTCCCATTGTATGTGCAAGTTAAGGTTTTTTATATACATTCAAGGTGAATGATAAGAGAATAGACATTTTCAATTTTGAATTGATCGATATTCGACTATTATCGACTTTTCTCGGCTGCAATCGCCTCGGCTCGAGGAAACACGGCCAAGTCGGCCGAGCGCACCCGATCACGCATCATTGTTTATGTACTGTCAACAATCGCCAACGACAATTTTTCATCATTTGATTCCTTGTTATTATCACGAGTATGACCGTTCATGTGTAATGATGAGCAAAAGGTGGTCACTTCGATGAAAAATGCGTTTAAATTGTATATTTTAGATCATTTTTATTTCTTTCATCATGTTCATCGAATAATAATTTCAAAATGTTGAATAAGCTTCAGTTATGTACATTCTTTCAGAAATTGTCGAATTAAAACATTTACAATACATGAAACACGAGTGAAAAGTCGAAAAATTGGTTTTTTTTTATCATCGGTCAAGTTTTTTTGACCGGCAGTGTATATATTTTTTAATTTTTAGCGCTGTATTTTTTTTAAGTCCGTTTTTTTTGTCTTACTAGTTTTTTACGTCGTTTCTCACAACACTGGAAAGCCTTTTTTAATTTCGTTATTTTTTAGAGGAAAATAACATCTACAGATCAGCACGGAGCCAAACCGAGTTTTCATGGTGAGTGGTTCAACAGCGTAACTTTTAGAACACTGAAATTTACAGCTTCAGCAGCCGAGATAGACCCCATAGACCGGCATATAAAAACTTATTGATATTATTTATGCTCTAGGTCAGTGTCCCAACCAGTAGTACATGTACACTAGGGTGGATCGTCGTTGTATGTAGTTTTTTTAAATCAAATATTTGAGAACTCCTGAGTGCGGAAAAGTTACGGAATGGAAAATAAAGATTGTTGAAATTTGTTTTTGTTTTTAATTATACGGTCTTCCACCTCCTCAAGAGGCCTAAAGTTTTAATAATTTACAAAAATGGTCATTAAAGTCTTAATCTCGGTAAGTATCAATTTGACAGCAAAATTATGTTCAACGAAATTATGGGAAATTTTGTTTGTTTTACATGTATCACCCTTAGCACCAAAATGAATAAAATTACATCTACACTGAGAAAAATAGTAATTTTTGAAAATGTTTCGAGTTTCGATAAATACCAAGAAGTGGCACTCTAATGCATTTATCATGGAAAGTATTAGCAGTGTTGTTTCACCAAGCCGTAGGAAATTGTGTACATGAACAGAGTATACAATACATGAATCGCTCTTCTAAAGTCCCGTTACTGATACTATATTTATACAAACGAGTCAACTCAACGTATTCGTAAGTTCGACTCGGTCGGACACGATGAGTTAATTTTCGTCCTTTGTTTTAAAACTATCAGGTGGCTGCGGTAAAAGTTGTGGTGCATCAGTTATAAAGTTGGTTTTCTAATGAACGTAACGACGAGTGTAGTAATTGTGCGCGCAATGTCAACAAACACAAGAAATAGTGTAAAGTGCACAATTTTCAGTGCACCAATTAATTAAAAAAATGATTTAAGTACCGATCAATTATATTTGTACGAAATGTGTGAAGGCATAACTACTGGTGTCTGCTCCGAATCACTGTTGAATCGAAATCCAGGTAAGATTAACATATATTCAATTAATGTGTTGAATTACTTTTTATTATTTTCTAGGTAAGATAGTGCACTCTCAATGGATCACCACAACTAATCAAGTTCTGAGACTTTATGTTTCGATGCCTAATCCATCCGAAAATTTGGTGATTATTGCAAAGTTCATCGTAAAAGTATACGCTCCATCATGGTTTAATATTAAGCTGTATCCATCATGTGTTTACGGAGCGAAACATATTTTTACAACGATTCAGCTATCACGGTATCTTCTATCAAATTTAAAAGCCATTGTGGATCCGATCATTCAACGTAATGGATATTTCAGGCATCCCGAAAATATTTTAATAGCAATGCTTGCTGACGACCATAAACATATTCGCGAATTAGCAATATGTCGAATAATTAAAGCACGAAAATTGAAAAAATTAGGTAATATTCGACCATTCGTAATACCAACTTTTAATTTCGAAGCAATTAATTATTTCGAGCATATTGATTGGTCTGCCATAAGTTTAACGAAACCCGCCTTAACCTGCAATATAAGTGACGCAGATTTAAGATTAGTCATTAGGAGTAAATCTTGATGGAGTCATTAGGAATAAATTTGATTCTCGTAAGTTAATGGCCAAATTTGAATCCAAAAAGGACTATAATTATAAATAAAAAACATAAAATTGTTAATCTTTCAAATAAATAAAAAAATTTCAATTACAACAATTTTTAGCTGTGTAGATAAATATTTTTTCCTCTTCGAAGATTATATGTAAAATTAAATTTCCTATAACTTTGTGGAACATCATTTTGCTGGAATAGCCATGTTTACCAATATTACATTAGGTTGACAATTTTTCGAATTTATCGAAACTTTAGGCTCCTTGAGGAGGTGGAAGACCTCAATAAAAAAATTTAAAAAAAACGCCAAACCTTTTTATTTTCCATTTGACAACTTTTCCGCACTCAGGAGTTTTAAATTTCCGAATTTTGCTTCGACGATCCACCCTAATGTACACTGCTTTTCTCCGTAGGGCGGTATTTTGCTGGCACATTCAAAAATGTGAATGTCCGGGGAAAAGAGCACGGGTTGGCAACCCTAATTAGAATTATAGTGTAGTTTATTAGTTTTAGTATACCGTTTGTAATCGTCAGTCACAAAAATTAACTGGTCGTGCAGAAAAAAGGATCATTCCTTCCCCCCTTTCCCAAACAAACGAAACAGTTTTTTTTTTTGCAAAAACGGCGAAAACGGTGAGTCATATGAAAAATTCATAAAAGTAAAATTTGCTTAGAATAGGATTTCACATAACTCATCCATACGTCAAAATCTAATCGGACCACCCCTTTCCCCCTCTCTTATACAAATATCCGACCCGCGAGGCTTTCCGATCCGGCTCACGACGTCCAAGCTTGGCCCGTAGAAAAAATTTAAAAAAAGTGGATTATTAGCACATAACATCGCTTACTCCGAGCCTTTCCTAAAGAATGCGATTCTGAATACACAGATCTTTTTTTGCATAACGATGATTGCTAAGTGAAATTTCAGATGTCCTTAAAAGTAGGAATATGAAAACAGCTACCGAATATTTTGATTTGCAATTTGAATTTGCTTCACGATTTACTGATTTTTTGTCAAATTAGCGAATTATTAGGAGCAATACAAAGCCCATTCAGTCTTGAGACAAATTTTAATTGGGTCAATACGGCAGTGCAACTATTCAATCTTGAAAAGGCTAAATTGCAACTAATAATTATTGAATTTCAAGAGAGTAATGTGCTGCGAAAAAAATTTGCCGAAACAGATGTATATTATATACAGATATATGTATATTTGTGAAACAGCATTTTCTAAAAAATAAATTTCGAAATCGAATGACTGACGATTATTTGCGCGGCTGCATGCTAGTGGCCAATATCACTTACGAACCGAGTTTCAAAAAACTGGCCCAAGATCGGGTAGCACAGTTTTCACATTAAAAGTGGATTTTACAACGATTAAAATAATTGCTTTTGTGGCGAAGTTATCAGAATCTCGATATCGGCGATAGTAATAAAAAAACATTAAGACAAAACAAAAAAACGAAAAAAAAACAAATAAAAAAACGATAAAAACAACTAATAAACTAAAAAAAATATCAGTTGTGGTCAACACAAAACTTTCTTCTACAAAATCTACGACCCTGTGCAATTTACGCTAGAGACCTGTCGCGTTGTCAACCTAAGACGAATAAATTGTTGGTTCATCCAAAAATATCAAAAACGTACAAAATTTGAGATAACTTGAGAACTGTAAAAGATATCAATTTACGGTAAATGGCAAAAATGTGGAAAATGTTAACATCTTTAATTATTCTTTTAACTGATTTGTCGAAAAACCGTTAGTTTGCAAATTATTCGCAAAAATATGATTTTTTACATATTAATGAAAATATCTCAATAACGGTAAAATATAACGGATAACGGTAAAAGACAAAACTGTGCAGAATGCCATTCTCATTAATTCTCTTCATATATTCAGTCAGCAAAAACCCGTTAATTTTCGAGATAATCGCAAAAAACTGTTTTTTTTTTTGGAAATAACGGTTTATCTCGATAACAGGTTGAGATATCGAGTTATAGCTAAAGACAAAAGTGTGAGAAATTTTATTTTAAGTTTTGTCATACTTAAGGCCACTAAAAAACGCGTAGTTTGGGAGTAAATCGAGAAAAATGAAATTGCGATTTTTGAAAAACCGCCATTTTGGATACTTCCGGTTAACGGATTTCCACCAAAAGTTGATAGGATCGTCCCATTTCAGGGCCCAACATTTCTATAAAATTTCATGGCGCTAGCTCTATTAGTTTTTGAGAAATCTTGTACACAGACTGACAGACAGACTGACAGACAGACATACTGACAGACAGACTGACAGACTGACAGACTGACAGACTGACAGACTGACAGACTGACAGACTGACAGACTGACAGACTGACAGACTGACAGACTGACAGACTGACAGACAGACAGACTGACAGACAGACAGACTGACAGACTGACAGACAGACTGACAGACAGACTGACAGACAGACTGACAGACAGACTGACAGACAGACAGACTGACAGACAGACTGACAGACAGACTGACAGACAGACTGACAGACAGAAAGACATTTTTTTAATATGACTCCAATCGACTCAGGAGTGATCGGGAAATGTTTTTTAGGCAAAATTAAGAGGTCGAAATTTTTCATGAATACAATACTTTATTATACTCCGTAGAAGAAAGTAAAAAAAAACAAATAAAAAAACAAAAAACAATTAAACAAAAAACAAAAAGAAAAGAGATTCGACTTTGCCTCACCTCCACGTGGTGATTTCTGGATAACACAAAGAAAGCAAAAAATGAAGTTCTAAATTTATTTGCTGAGGCCCGCGATATAACCCCAAACTTCAAATTTTACGCGCCAAAAAATCTAGTTGCTTATCCCTGATATAGAGTATTTGACGATTGGCCCCTAGCAATTGTAGCTTTTCTTATGTTTTTTGTTTGAAAGCGATCTATCTGTCTATGGCAGTACATCCCAAAGTAGGATTGGGTCTCCTCAATAGAGTTTTCGTAACAATTTTTACCCCTGCTAGTACTAGAGTTTTGTAGAATTGGGAGCGATGGACGAATTTCAAATTTTGTGAGATTTTTTCGTTGCAACCCATTAACGCCATATGTGTGGTAGGAGTCTTGACCGGTGACGTCGTGAGCACCAAGCGAGAGCGTATACGTTTCAACTTTCAGTCTTCAACATGCCTCAGCCTCATCAAATTGTAGGAAAGAAACGAGTGCGGCAAGAGGATAAAAGTCGCCAATCGAAAAGTGGTCTTCACTTCTTCTTTTACGCACACAAACGAAGGCGCTCGTGTAGCACGTCAGCATGCATGTGTGCGTAATTTCATTGGTCAGTCGGTGCTTAACCACCGACTCGTAAACATATCCCAAAAAAACAAAAATTGAATTCAAATAGTGAAAAACCAATTGCAGGTAGTTTTATTTTTTATGTATAGTAGGAATGTCAAAAAAGAACCGGTTAAACCGGTTACCCGGTGTTTTTGCTTCGGTTAACCGATTTTTTCGGTATTTTTTTTTGCACTACCCGGTGTTTTTTTAAAGCCAAAAACCGTTCAAAAAAAAGATAATTTTTTTTGTACGGAAAAATAATTTTAAACAAATTTTCGTGCAACTGATTTGTTAGAAACACTTCTTTTTAGGCACTCTAAACCAAATACAATATTATATTGTGCCATTTATGGCCTCTTAATGGATTATATGGCACTTCACGTCTTTTGTTTGTATTATAGTGTATTTGTTGCGTCTAAGACCTAACCTACCCAATTTCAACAACACGGTTTTTCGGTGTTTTGATAACCGGTTTTTTGGACCCGGTTAAACCGGTATTAAAAACCGGTATTAAAAACCGGTTTAACCGAAAACCGGTTTTTTTTTCAAAAATTTGACATTCCTAGTATGTAGGAAAGAGTAAATGCCGTAACAAATTACCAATCCTTATTCTTCTATTGTTGGCAGTTTCTATTATGGCAATTGATGTTGCCTCGGTGCTAGCTAGTAAGGGAACCCAGCAGGAAAAGAAGCGCTTCAGAAGCACTTATTCAGCGCTTCTCAGAAGCTCGAAGTGCTTCTTTTCCCATACCCTATTCATGTATTTTTTAACATTGGATGTCATTGCAGGGAAGCGCTTCCCTCAAGCTGCACTTTGAAGCCCTTCTGAAGCGCTCGAATAGCAGCATGTCAGAAGCTCATTGGAATTCTCTCCGGTTGTACATTCACGGCCAAATTTTTTTGTTTTTAATAAAAAGATTTTTTTATAATTTAAATAAATTCTCTATTTTCAATAAATAGGTATAATAAACATATTTTTAACATGTTAATTAAAACTGTGTGACGTATTTTACATTTAAATATTTACAAAGACTGTAATTTTATGTAACTTAATCACGTAAAATTAAAATCTTTGTGAATATTTAAAGAAAAAATACGTCACCTAGTTTTACTCTCTCTGTTTTAACATATATGTAACCTTATATGATTTATTTTTGGCTGTTCTGAAGCCCAGTACCATTGCGTCTTTGAAGTCCTCGAATCCAAAATTGTGCTTCTGTTGGAAACAAAAAAAAAATTGTTAAGTGAAGTCTTAAAAAATTAACTTTTTTTCTACTTAATAAATTCAGTATTTACAATATTTATTACTTAATAATTCAGTAAAATTTATTACTAACCGTAAACAAATGAAGAAAATAATCTTGTCGAATCAATTTGTATTTTTTTCTGCTTTCCGTCCCAATTGACTTCTAGAAGTAGATCAACATGAAAAAAATGCATGCATTTGTCCAGAGGATGTTTCCCAATTATTGTTTTTATGTATGAGATATGTTAAGTGCTATTTACTATTAGTATAGAGAAATAATCATAGTCATATTTTAAAAATGCTCACCAATTCTGGCTTAGAATAATCATTTAGTTCTTGCTCGATTTTGTTGAACTGCTCTATTGTCTTCAGCAACCAGTCTCTTAAAATGTCTCTTAGAAAACCCACAAGTTTTTGTACCCATCTTAGGTAAATGGAAATCCAACCTGGTACACCTCTCAACATAAATAAATGTAATATAATTTAAAACATTTGTTTACTTACCACTTAATGTTTCCAAAATAATTCACTTGCAGCCCTTTACGAATTTTTGCAACAATTGAATATTTTTGACAGTTTGAAATTCAAATAATTACTCGATTACCACATTTTTTGTTTCTATAGAAATTCTATTGGTAAATGATGTGCTTCCCAACTGCTTCTTTTGGAAGCGAGTAAGAAGCGCTTCGTTCATGTTTCCCCAAGAAGTGCTTCAATTTTTCCTATTGGGAATGAGCTGGAAATACAACACATATATGAGAACCACACACACATGAGCGATCGCTTGTTGTACATAAGTTTTTCCTACTAAAAAGTGAAGAAGCGTGTACATCGGGAAGGCATTTTGAGGAATAAAAGTCGCCGCGACGGGAAGACACGTGTACGTCGACACTAAGTGCTATCCGACTGAAACAGGTTTTTAGGCCGAAACCGAAACTCTAATTTATAGTCGAAACAGGTCGAAACCGAAACAACCCGAAACCAAAACTTTTTTCCATGACGAATTGATTTCAACCTTTAGTGAAACTATTAATATTTTAACGTAATAATATTTCATAATGTTTATAGAATTTTAATATTATTATGAGTTTATCATATAGGAAAATATTCAAGTTGAAGAAGTTATTCAAATTTAACTGATTCTATTGGAATAAACTAAAAAATTCCAAAAATCACAAAAAAACCTAAAAGATATAATTTTTTTAGTATGGTTATAATTTTAACTTAAAATATCTCGATAACAGGTTGAGATATCGAGTTATAGCTAAAGACAAAAGTGTGAGAAATTTTATTTTAAGTTTTGTCATACTTAAGGCCACTAAAAAACGCGTAGTTTGGGAGTAAATCGAGAAAAATGAAATTGCGATTTTTGAAAAACCGCCATTTTGGATACTTCCGGTTAACGGATTTCCACCAAAAGTTGATAGGATCGTCCCATTTCAGGGCCCAACATTTCTATAAAATTTCATGGCGCTAGCTCTATTAGTTTTTGAGAAATCTTGTACACAGACTGACAGACAGACTGACAGACAGACATACTGACAGACAGACTGACAGACTGACAGACTGACAGACTGACAGACTGACAGACTGACAGACTGACAGACTGACAGACTGACAGACTGACAGACTGACAGACTGACAGACTGACAGACTGACAGACAGACAGACAGACAGACTGACAGACTGACAGACAGACTGACAGACAGACTGACAGACAGACTGACAGACAGACTGACAGACAGACAGACTGACAGACAGACTGACAGACAGACTGACAGACAGACTGACAGACAGAAAGACATTTTTTTAATATGACTCCAATCGACTCAGGAGTGATCGGGAAATGTTTTTTAGGCAAAATTAAGAGGTCGAAATTTTTCATGAATACAATACTTTATTATACTCCGTAGAAGAAAGTAAAAAAAAACAAATAAAAAAACAAAAAACAATTAAACAAAAAACAAAAAGAAAAGAGATTCGACTTTGCCTCACCTCCACGTGGTGATTTCTGGATAACACAAAGAAAGCAAAAAATGAAGTTCTAAATTTATTTGCTGAGGCCCGCGATATAACCCCAAACTTCAAATTTTACGCGCCAAAAAATCTAGTTGCTTATCCCTGATATAGAGTATTTGACGATTGGCCCCTAGCAATTGTAGCTTTTCTTATGTTTTTTGTTTGAAAGCGATCTATCTGTCTATGGCAGTACATCCCAAAGTAGGATTGGGTCTCCTCAATAGAGTTTTCGTAACAATTTTTACCCCTGCTAGTACTAGAGTTTTGTAGAATTGGGAGCGATGGACGAATTTCAAATTTTGTGAGATTTTTTCGTTGCAACCCATTAACGCCATATGTGTGGTAGGAGTCTTGACCGGTGACGTCGTGAGCACCAAGCGAGAGCGTATACGTTTCAACTTTCAGTCTTCAACATGCCTCAGCCTCATCAAATTGTAGGAAAGAAACGAGTGCGGCAAGAGGATAAAAGTCGCCAATCGAAAAGTGGTCTTCACTTCTTCTTTTACGCACACAAACGAAGGCGCTCGTGTAGCACGTCAGCATGCATGTGTGCGTAATTTCATTGGTCAGTCGGTGCTTAACCACCGACTCGTAAACATATCCCAAAAAAACAAAAATTGAATTCAAATAGTGAAAAACCAATTGCAGGTAGTTTTATTTTTTATGTATAGTAGGAATGTCAAAAAAGAACCGGTTAAACCGGTTACCCGGTGTTTTTGCTTCGGTTAACCGATTTTTTCGGTATTTTTTTTTGCACTACCCGGTGTTTTTTTTAAAGCCAAAAACCGTTCAAAAAAAAGATAATTTTTTTTGTACGGAAAAATAATTTTAAACAAATTTTCGTGCAACTGATTTGTTAGAAACACTTCTTTTTAGGCACTCTAAACCAAATACAATATTATATTGTGCCATTTATGGCCTCTTAATGGATTATATGGCACTTCACGTCTTTTGTTTGTATTATAGTGTATTTGTTGCGTCTAAGACCTAACCTACCCAATTTCAACAACACGGTTTTTCGGTGTTTTGATAACCGGTTTTTTGGACCCGGTTAAACCGGTATTAAAAACCGGTATTAAAAACCGGTTTAACCGAAAACCGGTTTTTTTTTCAAAAATTTGACATTCCTAGTATGTAGGAAAGAGTAAATGCCGTAACAAATTACCAATCCTTATTCTTCTATTGTTGGCAGTTTCTATTATGGCAATTGATGTTGCCTCGGTGCTAGCTAGTAAGGGAACCCAGCAGGAAAAGAAGCGCTTCAGAAGCACTTATTCAGCGCTTCTCAGAAGCTCGAAGTGCTTCTTTTCCCATACCCTATTCATGTATTTTTTAACATTGGATGTCATTGCAGGGAAGCGCTTCCCTCAAGCTGCACTTTGAAGCCCTTCTGAAGCGCTCGAATAGCAGCATGTCAGAAGCTCATTGGAATTCTCTCCGGTTGTACATTCACGGCCAAATTTTTTTGTTTTTAATAAAAAGATTTTTTTATAATTTAAATAAATTCTCTATTTTCAATAAATAGGTATAATAAACATATTTTTAACATGTTAATTAAAACTGTGTGACGTATTTTACATTTAAATATTTACAAAGACTGTAATTTTATGTAACTTAATCACGTAAAATTAAAATCTTTGTGAATATTTAAAGAAAAAATACGTCACCTAGTTTTACTCTCTCTGTTTTAACATATATGTAACCTTATATGATTTATTTTTGGCTGTTCTGAAGCCCAGTACCATTGCGTCTTTGAAGTCCTCGAATCCAAAATTGTGCTTCTGTTGGAAACAAAAAAAAAATTGTTAAGTGAAGTCTTAAAAAATTAACTTTTTTTCTACTTAATAAATTCAGTATTTACAATATTTATTACTTAATAATTCAGTAAAATTTATTACTAACCGTAAACAAATGAAGAAAATAATCTTGTCGAATCAATTTGTATTTTTTTCTGCTTTCCGTCCCAATTGACTTCTAGAAGTAGATCAACATGAAAAAAATGCATGCATTTGTCCAGAGGATGTTTCCCAATTATTGTTTTTATGTATGAGATATGTTAAGTGCTATTTACTATTAGTATAGAGAAATAATCATAGTCATATTTTAAAAATGCTCACCAATTCTGGCTTAGAATAATCATTTAGTTCTTGCTCGATTTTGTTGAACTGCTCTATTGTCTTCAGCAACCAGTCTCTTAAAATGTCTCTTAGAAAACCCACAAGTTTTTGTACCCATCTTAGGTAAATGGAAATCCAACCTGGTACACCTCTCAACATAAATAAATGTAATATAATTTAAAACATTTGTTTACTTACCACTTAATGTTTCCAAAATAATTCACTTGCAGCCCTTTACGAATTTTTGCAACAATTGAATATTTTTGACAGTTTGAAATTCAAATAATTACTCGATTACCACATTTTTTGTTTCTATAGAAATTCTATTGGTAAATGATGTGCTTCCCAACTGCTTCTTTTGGAAGCGAGTAAGAAGCGCTTCGTTCATGTTTCCCCAAGAAGTGCTTCAATTTTTCCTATTGGGAATGAGCTGGAAATACAACACATATATGAGAACCACACACACATGAGCGATCGCTTGTTGTACATAAGTTTTTCCTACTAAAAAGTGAAGAAGCGTGTACATCGGGAAGGCATTTTGAGGAATAAAAGTCGCCGCGACGGGAAGACACGTGTACGTCGACACTAAGTGCTATCCGACTGAAACAGGTTTTTAGGCCGAAACCGAAACTCTAATTTATAGTCGAAACAGGTCGAAACCGAAACAACCCGAAACCAAAACTTTTTTCCATGACGAATTGATTTCAACCTTTAGTGAAACTATTAATATTTTAACGTAATAATATTTCATAATGTTTATAGAATTTTAATATTATTATGAGTTTATCATATAGGAAAATATTCAAGTTGAAGAAGTTATTCAAATTTAACTGATTCTATTGGAATAAACTAAAAAATTCCAAAAATCACAAAAAAACCTAAAAGATATAATTTTTTTAGTATGGTTATAATTTTAACTTAAAATATTACATCGAAATAATATTTTTTTTTATAAGAGGTAAAATTAACGGTCGAAGAGAAACTTTATGGTATGTCAAAAATAAAGCTTTTCGGCATTTACACCAAGCAAGTTATAGCATCTGTTCACATAAATTCACCCAGCAGCACTAAATAATCGTTCAACCCACCATCCGTTCTTTTGTGTGTGCACACAACAGAGCAATGAGGAATGTCGTGCCGCCTCAAAATGAGTCCTAATGTAAACACAGTCTTTAAAGCCTATCCCGCAACAACGCGCTACGCGGCGCTGCGCGCTGACAGATAATAGTAGAACGCACAGGTTTAGTGTCGACGTTCACGTGTCTTCCCGTCGCAGCGATTTTTAGTCCTCAAAATGTCTTTCCGACGTACACGCTTCTTCACTTTTTAGTAGGAAAAACTTGTGTACAACAAGCGATCGCTCATGTGTGTGTGGTTCTCATATATGTGTTGTATTTCCAGCTCATTCCCTTACTAGCTAGCACCGAGGCAACATCAATTGCCAAAATAGAAACTGCCAACAATAGAAGAATAAGGACTGGTAATTTGTTATGGCATTTACTTTTTCCTACCTACCTGAAAAATAAAACTACCTGCAATTGGTTGCATTCAATTTTTGTTTATTTGGGGTATGTTTACGAGTCGGTGGCTAAGCACGTGCTACACGAGCGACTTCGTTTGTGTGCGTAAAAGAAGAAGTGAAGAACACTTTTCGATTGGCGACTTTTATCCTCTTGCCGCACTCGTTTCTTTCCTACAATTTGATGAGGCTGAGGCATGCTGAAGACTGAAAGTTGAAACGTGTACGCCCTCGCTTATATGAGAATTAACCTTTCTTCCATGATTATCTAAATTAAATTTTTAAAACTTACTTTTAAACACAAAATTCCTTTCCAAAATTAAACTTTGTTGTCAATCACTTGTATACATAGCCAACAAAAACCAGCTTTCAAAGTTGCTGCTCAAATTTAGGATTAGAAATGAATCGGCAGCAAAATATCTCTCTGAAAATCTGACGTCAGAGAGTCGATTCTCGACCAATCAAAACACTTTCTCCTTGACTTTGCTGTTGCTGTTATTGCTGCATTGTAAAATCAGCTTTAGATCTACTTTCTACTTTCAGACGCGGTTGAAAGCGGTGAGATAATGGACCTTTCCACACGTGTAATATTCTTGCATCTGCGGATCGGGTTCTGATTGGTCAGTGACTAGTGGAAGGGGTTTTGCAAGTGATGAACGTTTGGGCGAAGGTCAAGAACGACCAAAAGATCTGCATGCACTAACACAAGTAAACAGCAGTAAAAATTTTCCATGGGTAAAATAATGATTTCTCACACTACGATGCTTCTCTACTCACGTTCAAACCACAATGCCAATATTCGCACTCACACATATAAAACTGACACAACTGGTAACAACAGCGTGTGGACTCGAACTGTGGACTCGAATTGGAAATGCCCAATAGAGATGTCACAAGTGGTGAATTATGGTACTTTAATTTGAATTATGGAAGCTCGGTACATTATGTCTGCCGTATCCAAACAGTTATTTAAATATTCCGAGTGCTGTAGCAAATAAAGGGTCTTTCAATAAGGACATAACAATTTTGTATTGTAATAAAAACGCACCCTAAAACTTCTTTTATGATCTGGCAATGCTAAAATGTCAGTTAAGGTTTACATTTTTATCATGGTGAAGTTCATGAACGAGCAATGCCACACAGCTGATCAAACAATTGATCTATAGAAGGAGAAGTTCGGTAATCGTGTAATCTCGAGACATGGTCCGGTCGAATGGCCACCTCGCTCATGCGATTTAACGCCGTTGGATTTCTTTTTATGGGGTTATGTTAAGTCGTTGGTTTATGCCAACAAGCCAACAACGTTAGAGGAGCTCAGGAACAATATCGAACGCGAAATTGCCAACGTTCCGGCCGATATGTGTGGAAAATTGGCTCCAAAGAATCAATCAGTGCAAACGTGCTCGCGGTGGCCATATGAGCGACATCGAATTTCATACTTAAACTAGCTTGAAAGAACCCGGCGTTGCCCGGGTAGTAATAAATTTTTGAATATGAAAAAATCCTTTTTTTTCAAAAGTATTTTGATGTATAGAAAAATTATGCAGTAATTATATTTCAAACAATTTTCTGTTCATAATTTTTTTGGTTTAACGCACTGTTTTCAAGAAAATTGCAAATATTTTTTCCATCTGCTTGGGAGAAAGGGAATAAAGCGAATTCCCTTATTGCCAGACACTTAAGATTTTTACATTTATGTTGAAACATATGTTGAACAACCATAAAATAGTTTCAGAGATAGCAGAGAAGGGGATTGGGCGAAAATTTACCCTGACAGATAACCTATCCAACACTAAAAATTGTATAAAAATCCGTTCTGTAGTTTAGTAGATAGCAGGAGAGGGGGCTCGCACCATGTAGAGCGGAGTAGTTTGAGTGGATGAAAATTTCTTTTATGATTGACCTGCCCAACACTGAAAACCGTATTCAAAACCCTTCAGTGGTTCAGAAGATAACAGGCGAGGGGTTAAAGGGGAGCCGATACCGCGACCACACCTAACTATAAACCGTGGTCATGATACATAGTCTATGTTGGTGCAGTGGTTCTTGAGTTTATACGTTACTCCATCTCACAAATCAAAAAAATTTATAACTCTATCTCACAAATCAAAAAAAAAAACGTTTCCGCACCCCAATAAGTTTGTTGCTGCATTCCAGATTGGAGACCTCCACACTATATGAGAATCATATTGAAGTATATTAGATTTAGTTGTAACGTATCAAACCAATCGCTGGACACAAAAATGAACTACACCAGGGTGTTTGGAATGACAAAAGATTTTAATTTTGGCATGTCCGACCGTCTGTCTGCCCGTCTGTCGTCTGTCCGTCTATATATCCGTGAATATCATAACTTTCGGAAGGATTGAGCTAGAGATTTGAAATATTTTCAGTTGCGTTTCTCGTAAATGGCAATGCAAAGTTCTTGAACTGGCAAAATCGGACCATTCCCTTCTCCATATAAATGAAACTTTTTTCGCAATTTTCTCGAAAACGGTGAATCGCATTGAAAAATTTATAAAGCTAAAATGTATTTTGAATATGATTTTGCATAACTTATCTATACATCAAAATTCAGTTAGACTACCTCTTTCCCCTCCCCGATACCAATTGAATACTTTTTCCTTATTTTCTCGAAAACGGTGCATCGTATCGAAAAGTTTATAACGACGAAATGTGTTTAGAATATGATTTTATACAACTTATCTATCCAGTTGGACCACTCCTACCTCTCTCTCCCATACAAATAGATTTTTTTAAATAAACGAATTGGTCGGTGACAAAATACATTATTTAAATTCGTTCTCTATAAAATGAATAATTTAAATTATCAAATTGCACAAAAGCAGTGGATGAATAAAGGAAATTTGTGTTGATGCAAGTCCAGATTCGATGTGCCGCTAACCTCACTTTTGGAAATCACTATGTTCTGGAAAAAATCACAAAATTCAACACCAATCCATTTACGTTCACGTGGTCACTGAGTAAATTCCTTGATTCACTTCGTTGTACACAAAATAAAATACTTTCGACGATTTAAAAGTGGGAAAAACAGCGATAATTTGCGCACTATATCGATAAACAACCGCTTCGCATCGATCATCAATGAAGAAAGAGCGAATATATTTCTCAGTTGTCAAACGCGAGTCTGAGAGCGTAACGCCATCTGTTGGCGATAAAATTATTGTGAGGTACAAAATTTTCCGTTTTTCAATTCCAAATACAATATTTTCTCCTTCCATACCAAAATCCCATACAAAATGCAAATTTCAATTTTTCCGATATTCCGGTTTTTTCCCAAAATTTTTCTCGACTTTTCCAACAAAACGAAAAAAGATTCGAGATTTTTGATTTGGAATTACTGAAAGTGCAAACCAGAAAACCGTTCCCCTGAAAGTATGCAATTTCGGTTTTCGAAGATTTTCCAACTTTTCCGGTAGAAATTTCCAATTTTCGGCTCCGTTGTGTTTTTACCTGTTGCAATACGAATCCAACAAAAAAAACCCCATGCAAATCGGATTATATTCAGCCGAGTTATGGATAGTCAAATGGACCACGATTCATTTTTATATATATAGATGTAACATGTCCACTACACCTGGAATAAATTTCAGCCCGATACCTCAATTATTCTGTGTTTTATTTAAATACAAAATTGTTATGTCCTTATTGAAAGACCCGATATTTTTATATCCGTATGGTGAAACCAAACAGTATATTAAATTTGCCGTACCGTTTCTAACGCCAAGAACCCGTCATCACACAAAAAAATGAATTACACCAGTGTGTTTAGAATTATAAACATAACAAAAGCTATAATTGCCAATCTGGCAATATTGAAAACCCGTATGGTGATATTCGTATCAGAATTCGAACAGTTGTACCAAAATTTCACTTGGAAGTCAAACTTTTGAATACGAATTTTTAAAATTTACTCCAATCGGATTTTGATGTATGGGAGTTAAATGTAGGATCATGTCCTAAATAACTTTTGTTCTTGCACTTTTTTGATAAGATGCACCGTTTTTGAGATATTCACAAAATGGGGCGCACCCTCCCTAATGGTCCATTTTTGCCCATTAACAAACTTAGCCTTGCATTTTACGAAAAACGAATCTGCGTAAAATTTCAAGTCTCTAGCTCAATCCGTGCGCCCGCAATCCGCGCCACAGACGGACGGACGGACGGACGGACAGACGGACGGACGGACGGACAGACGGACGGACGGACAGACGGACGGACATGCTAAATTTAAATTTGTTTTTTTATC
The DNA here is from genome assembly GCA_964034945.1 of Chrysopilus asiliformis. NCBI lineage: Eukaryota > Metazoa > Arthropoda > Insecta > Diptera > Rhagionidae > Chrysopilus > Chrysopilus asiliformis. Next base: position 44,513,704 of record OZ035963.1, on the reverse strand, counting down.
ATTCTAAACACACTGGTGTAATTCATTTTTTTGTGTGATATCGGGATCTTGGCGTTACAAACGGTAAGGCAAAGTTAATATACCCTTTGGTTTCACCATACGGGTATAAAAAAAAGAATTGAAAAAACTTAACCCGGCAACGACGGGTATGCAAGCTAGTATATACATAAAGATGTTCAAATCGCGCTGCCAGGCAGCCTCAGTGCATTCTCAGGCATAGACCATGTTCAGATTGGTTCAAATAGTCCGGCCAATTAGGACAGATGGCATATTGGTCGTGTTCACATTGAGACTATTTAATTCCTGGAGCCCAATGAACGCAACGCAAACGCAACTGCAACGCTGTGAACTGTCACGCAGCGCAACATTTCAGCGGCAGAGCCCAATGGCATCTCGTGAAGTAGTACAAGTGACAAAATATAAAGTGGTATAAAGTTGGCAAAATTACAAAAATGGATAATATTGAAGCGATAATTTGCTTTGTTGGCTCTTATCTTTGTTATTGTTAAATCAAACAATTGGACTTCTGAGCAATGTTTTCCCATGTTCTTGATTTCAGAATGATGTTTTTCAAATGAATTTCCCGACTGCTTTTTTTGTAAATAATCTCGTTTTTTTTTGCACTAAGACTATCAATTTTTCCTTGAACGGCATTTCCCCAACCTCACTTTATGAACTGTCAACGCAGAATTGCTGCGGCAAAGTTAGAAGTTTGCAAACTTTGGCGTTATAGATGCGTTCTCGGCGTTCACTGTGCTTACTTCCAATGATTTCTATGGAACAAACTTGTGAGTGACAGTTTGTGCGCTTTAGTTGCGTTCATTAGGCTCCAGGGGTAAGCCAGTACCTGTGAACATGAATCAAGTACTTTGATTCATGACCTGTGAACAATCAGGCTGCCGTGAAACATTGTGAATACGTAACATTTCTAAAGAATCGCAAGTAATATTTGGCTGCCTTTTACAATGCGATGTGTTGCATCGAACACGACCGAAACAATAATGACAATGGAACACATTCGATATGGTTGCCAACCAATCAGAGCACGACAACGGAGATTTTAGGTTTGAGGAGGATTTTCCTATCAGCAGTCCCACTTCCTCACCTTGCCTTAATGTTGACCGCTTCTGTCCTAGTTTGGCGGACTATTTCAAACCAATGTGAACAGGCTCATAGACCCTGTTTATGAAACTGTCAAAATACGGGCAAGACGAGGAAGTGGGGGTGTCGATAGGAAATTGCACCACAAAACTAAAATCTCCATTTTCAGAGTTCCGACTGTCGTGCTCTGATTGGCTAGCTGTCAAATTACTTGTGTTCCACAGTTACTTGTATTCCAATTGTGAAAGCAACAATATCGCGGGAAATTTAAAAGAAAACAGTAAATCACAAATTAAAATAGAATATTGTGTGAAATCAAAAGAATGGGATATGGGATATTTAAAATTTATTTCACTCAAATTCAATTGTGATATTGTCACAGAATTATATGTATGTATTTTATACCGATTGTAAATTTTTTCAGTTTCCACGTTTCACCTTGAAACTGAAAGTTTGGCGTTCAGCTTTCAGTTCCAATCTCAATGTAAACACGAGCAATATTTTTCGTTCCTGGCCTGGTGCCTGGATCAGTGATGCTATGTACCTTTAGTGACATTCCCCTTTCCAAATGACGAAATTCCCCTCATTTTTCCCCCTAGAAAAACAACGAATTTTAAATAAAGAATTCATTTATTAAAACCAAAAATTATTGTCATTTGGACTCAAGTTAAAGTCTTTTAAGAGAAAAAAGCACAAATTAGGAAATAATTTTATATTTTGTAAAGCTTTAACAAAATACTCGTTAATTGTATTCCCGATAACAACGTCACGGGTCTGCAACCAAACGTCAAATGAAAAGAAACCGGGATTCACAATTGGATAATAATCAAAGCAAGCCACAAATGTATAAATCAAGGTACCGTATAGTAATCGTTCCTATAAAATATGGGAAAGCGATTATAGGAGTCATTGCACCATTTTGTAGCAAAGGCTTCCATAACTATTGGAACTAGTCCTAGTTTGTGTGGAATCATTACTATGTAAGGGCTGAGAGAAAAATGGACACATTCCAACAAAAGTAGCACCGGAATAGAATTCATTCCTTTCAAGCTAGGTTTGAGTCCTGTACAAAAGGGAATGTCGCCCTATATTTTGTCGTAGCCAGTCTAACATATACAATAATCTCCCCCATGTAACACTTTGGAGTCTTTACCATAATTTTGGGAATCGTTACACCAAAAAAAAAAAAGAAAACGACCACTTTTTTGTTGGAATGTGTCCTAAAAAATTTGGGAGCTGTTACAACTTTTTTATAGGAATGACTCTTATATTTGGCCACTATGCCGTTTTTCCCATAAATATGGGACTGGAGCATGGGATTTTGGTGGAACGGTTCCTATATGTTTTTTCCGTGTAGTTCCTTTGCTTTTGAGCTTAAAATGATCCTGTCCTCCTTAAATTCGGTAAAAAAAATGTTCTATATTTTGAATTAAAAAAATATAAAAATATCAAAAAATGGAAAAAACGAAATCAAGTCCCGACTGGAACTCGATTTTTGTATTCCACTGGTCCATGCATTCTTCTGGTGAATATTGGTCGAAATTAGTACATTAAGCCAAATTTTAAAAATGACAAAGAAATTACAGATTTAATAGATTTTTACATAATTTAAACAAAGTGCTTCTGCTGATTTGCAATTGAAAATATTTCTATTGAAAATATATTTAAGAAATCCGAAAAACGAACAAAAAATATGTGTCAATGAACTTTCATGGAAACTATTTTTCATCAAAGTCTTTTAAAGTATTTTAAAGTAATTACTTTGAATAACATGAGAAATGGTACTTTTTAATGTGCTTTTTTCAAAGCGGTTAAAAAGTACCTACACTGAAAAATCGGTTAAACGTACATTCCAAAGTCATCTTAAAGTGTTTTCGTTTAAAAGATTGGTGTGTACTTTACAATTGCAATAAGATCATTACATATGAAGTGGCAAATGCATAAATAAGGGCATTTCCTTCACTCTTTACCTTTGCCTAAGCTTGGAATTGGATTGTAATTGTTTTTAAGTATTTGTACTTCTACTTTTCCGTAATTTTTTAAAAGTATTTCGGATTTAGTTGAAAGGCGAAGAGTTTCCCCTCGTTGTAAATCGTTTCCCCTCGTTTTGAAGCGTTTTCCCCTTTTCCCCTATTAACAATTTTTGTAGTCAAATTCCCCGCAAAAAGGGGAATTCCCCTCGATATAGCATCACTGGCCTGGATCAACTTTATCTAAACACCGTCATAGAGATTAGCCCAATGCCGGAGACACATGTGCAGAATTTCTGCATGCAGCGCTGCTTGCAGATCTGCAGCTGAGACACATGAGCAGATTTTTTTTGTCATTTCATCGCATCGGCTGCTGTCAACAATGGAAGAAGAATTGATTGAATTCATTCGAAACAATCAATTTTTGTATTGGAAATGGATGGATCACCTTTGGAAATGGATGGACCACCTCATGTTCCTGAAAGACATAGATAACGTCAACACAAAGTATTGAATATTTTCTACTTAAAACTGAGACTCGTTCTTCGCTAAAAATCGTTCTTACCAAATGTCAAACTTTCGTTTTCCCTGTGTACGAATCTAGTCCATAGTCTCTTTGCTAACAGGCGATTTTGCCAAACACCAAACAAGAATCCTCAGTTGGGATCACTAATTCTGCGCAGAGAAATTAGAAATAGAGACATGGTGCAGCTCTGCGCTGCATGCAGAATTCTGCACATGTGTCTCCGGCACAAGCCTAACCGGTAAATCATCTACAGCGTTTGTATGCGATTTTTGGCATTCACTGGTGATTGAGGAAGACAGTGGTGGATGGAAGGGACATTGAATCGGAAAAAATGCCTTGTCGTCTTTGTTTTGCCTATGGCTCCAATACTGAGTAGATTCAAATGCGATTTTTGGATTTTTGCTGGTCGTTTGAAGATTTTTAGATTTGTAAGAACATTTTTAATAATATATCATATAAAGCAGGGGTGGGCAGACTTTTCCGGGGTACGGGCTACTTCTAATTTTTTAAAGTTGTTGCGGTCCACCCAGTGCCGTAGAGGTGTGGTGAGCTAAAAAAAAGGTCTACAATATTTATTTCCTGATAACCTGAACGTACTTAAATAACTAGTAAAATAAGCGGTGGAACTAAGCATTAAAATCGCAGTGAAAAAAGATAAGGAATCGGAAAAATTTTGAGCGGTTGTTCTGATACGCACCAACACATACTTGTGGACTATCTCATGTTTCAAGAGAGCCACGACAGTTGTTAGAAAGAGACAAATGACCGATTTTCACTACTGAATTCAGTAATGTTTTCAGTAATTAATTAAGTCATATTTTCAGTAGTATTTTTCACTTTTTATTAGTAGTATTTTTAGTAGTGTTTTCAGTACTTAATTAGTTAATATTTTCCGGGCCTATACCGTAGTGAAAAAGCTTTTTGATTTGAAAATATTTTTATTTTAAATTTTTAAAATATATTTGATGGAACCTGTTATGGGATTTTCCTAGGCCAGTCTGAAGAACCTTTACATACGGCGGTTTGAATATAAGACCACCGCAAGCATCTGAAATTAGTTTAAAATTAGATTAATATTTGAAAATATGTTATGTTTAAATGTATTTGCAGGGTTATAACTTAATAATAAATACGGAATATGTACTTACCTACATAACTGCAATAGATGAAAGTTTCCAAGGAAGGTACATGTGTCGTCTACACATTCATCGAATCATTTGCTTAAAGGGTTATCGAAAATTTTTTTGTTTTTGATTTTTTTATTGGCTTAAATGATGTATAAACTATTCAAAAATAATATCCAAAAGCAATTTTGGGTGAAAAATTGTTTTAGCTTATTTTCGTAAGTACCTTAGAGCGCCCGCAAATGCGTCATGAAACATTAAACGCGTTTTTTCCCGAAACTACATTTTTCAAACATGCGTTGTCAGAAACTCAGTCAATTTTCATCGGATTTACTTGAAATTTTAACTGTAGCTTCTCAGATAGATTGTCTATGGAAGTACATAGAGTTAAGATTGATAAAAAATTACATTTGTGATAAACAATTTAAGGTTAATTTTTTGCTAAAAAAATAGAAAAAAAAAAATAAAATTGATTCCAAATTTTCAAAAAAAAATTTTTTTAATTCCTGTGTAGTTTAAGAAAAAATTTTATTTTTTGCTCTAGGTGGCGTATGAGTGCTGAAACCGACTACACCGTTTATCGCTTCGGAAAAAACATACTTTCAAGTAATATAGTGCTACGGCGCCATTTTGTATTTCTTTTTTTTGGGAAATCAAACTATTTTTGTATACCTCAATACATGTGTAATTAAGCCTCAAAATTTCATGTTAATCCTTAGAAATCTAGAAAAAAATTCCCAAAAAAGGTTCATTTTTCAGCGCGCCTGTGTAGTATAACCCCTTAAGTAAACACAGTCGCATCGATTGTGAAAAGCCGATTCTCCAGTTTGCTGGCGTCGGTGTCCATAAATATGTTTCTTTTAGTTTGCGCGCCTTAGGCCTTAGTAAAAGCGGTCACCCCAAAATATTATGGCGGTCCACCGGTCGATCGCGATAGAGTATTAAGTGGGACACTTTGGTCCGCAAGTTGAAACGTTTATGATTATTTTCTTAGAGAATGATTCGTTTTTTGTATAAAAAAAGCAGGGGTCTGTCTCGTAGAGACGGCCAGAAGACGTGGATCCGCCTACAACGATCCCCAATAGATATTTAAGTAAGAAATTTTAGTGAAAAGGAAATTAAGGAAACATTTTTTTTTTAAAACATAACAAAAGCTATAATTGCCAATCTGGCAAGTATTGAAAATCCGTATGGTGATTTAAGTGAACGGCGAACAGTTGTATCAAAATTCCCGTTTCAAGTCAAACTTTCTAATTAGATTTTTTTTAAATTTATTCCAACCGGATTTTGATGTATGGGAGTTTTATGTAGAATCATCTCCTAAATAACTTTTGTTCTTGGACTTTTTTGGTAAGATGCACCGTTTTTGAGATATTCGGTTTCACCATATGGGTATAATAATTTTATTTATAATTGGTTTATGATAAGAGAAGTATGAAATAAATATCATACATACAGTGTTCAAAACGCTCCTATTTATAGTCTTTCGTTCAAATTAGTTATAATGACGAAGGTTTTACAAAAATTTACTACTATTTCATTGATTCTACTACTATTTTTCGGCCGATTTCCTACGATTTCGAAAATCAAAAGTCACAACCCTGTTCAGAACTTTAATGCTGGGAGCGAAATATCGCTCTCTTACTAATGAAATACATACTTATATATGTGTGTGCATCATACCATAGAAAAATATACTTAAATAGAACTTTTGCTCAGAACTAAATTCTTGGAATATTTCCCCTAAAATGAGGGGAAAGTCGCGCTATCTCTTCTTTGCAGCGCGAGCAACGGCCTCTCGCTTCGCATTTGAGAGGGAATGAGAAAATATATGTCATGTTTATAAATGTTGAGAACCAATATTGCCAGATATATATTAATGTTTAGTACAAGGAAAAAAATATTTTTGCAATCCGTAAATGAAGTAAATGTTTTCAGACTTTTTATTTATAAATAGTGTTAACATTACGAAATTTAGTAAAACTCTTCAATACACTTTTGTTTGTAACTATTTTTTCCATCCAAACCCCTGTACAAATAGTTTAATAAACGCTGGTTTTCAGTTAAAATAAAGAGCATTATAGAGAATTTTCAACTTCTCTATAATGCTCTTTGCAAGAGTGGACAAGAAATATTAACGTTTGGTTATTTTTTGTCCATGATTTGTGTTTTGTTAAGTTGAATAAGAGCGAAAATAAAATGTTTTCTGCTCAAGTCATACTTCATTTAATATTATCCTAACAATGAAATTAGTTTGCAGAAGGGTAATAGGAGTTTAGTTTCAGTTATTTTTTTTAGGTACGCCATTTTGAAGGTATAAAAGGAGTACAGTAATCCCCCGCTATACGGACGCTCGTTTTACGGAAATTCGAAGTTACGGACATGACTAATATAGGAACAAATTCGCTATACGGATAAAAAAATTCGCTATTACGGACAAAAAAATTTTTTTTTTGAATCACAGAAAAAAATCAAGAAAAAGAAAAAGAAAAAATGTTGTATTTATTGTAAATGTACATACTTAATTTCCCCGAAATTTCTGACACATTTTGTGTATACACAAAAGAGAATTAAAAAAAGGCAATAAAAAACTGCAGTGCGGTGTATTTTTAAAAAATCTATTTGCTATTCTTAAGCGAGAACTCCAATTGGGCAGAGGCAGCAGCAGAGGCAGAAGCAGCAGCAGAAGCAGAATCTGCTTTCTGTCCCACAATGAAATTTGAATTCTGACGAAACTAGCAGAAACCTACGTAGAAACAGCTACGTTTTTTTGTCCGCGGCATGATTTGTCCCATAATATTTTGTTGGTTTTAACATATTCAATTGATTTATGCTCCATTTCAAGTAGTATAAATATTTTTTTTCTATAATTATATAGTTTTCTCATTATTCTAGTGGTTAAATAATTTTAATATATTATACTAATCTGTTTCGTATTACGGATTTTTTTGGTACGCATCTATCTATTGTTAATACGATCTTATACTAAAATAGGTTTCTTTCTACGGACATTTCTATTGATTGGAACACATCTATTTATTCCCAGTACAATCTCATACTAAAATAGGTTTCGTTTTACGGATTTTCGATATACGGACAGTTTCCGTAGAACGCATCCCGTCCGTAAAGCGGGGGATTACTGTATAACAAATGTTAGGTTGTATTTTAGAATAGGGTATACAAAAACATCCATAAATTTTAAATTTGGCGCTATTTTTAGTTTAAGTACAAATAAAAGTTATATGGCAATACCATCTGTTTGACAGTTCTCGTGTTTATAATTGAAGCCAGTTTTCACGTTTCGGTTTTCATCGAATTTTGTTTAATTTACTGACTTAATTCGCGCAAACTAAATTAATTTCGATGCAAAACTCACCGCTTATTAATGATAAAAACATAAAATAACGTGACATGCTGTGGAAATGTGAAAAAATGTGACTAAATGTGACTTTTCGGACGGTAAAATCTCTTTGGGGATAATCAGAAATCTCTTTGGGGCTATTCAGAAAAAATGCTTCACTCACGGACACTGTAGATGTGCAGATTCTGTCTTCCTGTTATTCTTATTCGAAGGATAAGATACTGAAACATAAACAAATAGTTCAAAACAAAAAATCCGCTTGCCTCTCACCTCAACTTGCCTTGTATGTTCTGGTACAATTGACAAAGGGGGTCGGGTGTAAGAGAAAATGTCAAATAGAAATTTCAGGGATGTGCAAAGTTTTAGTACACGCATGAATTTGCATTTTAGTACAACAAAACAGTTTAAGTGCAATTTTTCCATTGTAATTCAATTTTTTCCGCATTAAGAATCTTTAGTAAAATTCCTTTCACCATAAACATGACTAAAAAACACTTAAACAGTTAAAACCATACTAAAAATTTTTGTTTTGCTCCATACTTTAGAGAAATTTTTAACGTTTAGAATATAGCTGACTAACCCTGATTGCTTGCTTTTAGCACTTTTTTTTATGTTTCCTATCTGATGAATGTGGTAAAGAGAGAAAGTATATAAAATTCCTAAGTTCATCCCGCTTCCTCTTACACTGGTATATGGAAAACCCCTGAAGCGACAGTTCTATTTAAGTATATTTTTCTATGATCATACCTAGGGCTGCCATGGAACCTATTTGTGAAAAGAGAACCTTTGGGTTAAAAAAAGAGACATTGTATAGGAAATTAACCAAATGAAAAAAGAGAACTAAAAGAGAACTTTTTTTGAATGTGAAAATTACAGAACTTAGAATGACTGCACAGAATTATTACAAAAAAGTGTAATTTTTCGTGCCTGTTATTTTCCGTATCTCTCGAAAAAAAACTGAAAATGTCAAAACTACAATATCAAATGTCAAAACCGGCTATTTCCTTAACCGCACAATTTTGATTTGTTTTGATTTTTACAGCAGCTGATCGTGGGAGAAGAAACTGTTCTTGCTGGCGCATACGATAAATAGCTTTACGTTACAATTATAATGTACAGTTTCGCACTACACACACAAATTGTAGAGTAGAGTCCTACTTACAATAAATAACGTGATCATTTTAATTCATAATGGAATTTTCGTGGAAAAATCTGTTTGGTTTTTTACGCATAGTATGAACCAAGAGTTTTCTGAAAAGAGAGAACTAAAGAGAACTGGCAAGGAAAAAGAAAGAGGAAAAATAATGGGGCTAAAAAAAGAGATAAGGTTCTCTTTAAAAGAGATATGATGGCAGCCCTAATCATACCCAACAGCCATCGCTTGAGGCTTTCATTCATTTTTATGCAAGACCCACAAACCGCTTTGAACAAGAAGCGAAATTTAAATAGAAATCAATTTCGTTCCCAAGAACGAGAGTCGGAAACCACAGCAAACGCTTTTGCCGTTAAGAGCGAAAAGAACGAAATAACATGACATTCAAAACATCAGATTCAATACACACAAAGGAGGAGCATAAAAAGAGTATAAATGTGAAATCTGTACTACAAGCAGCAAACACAGCATAACAGCGGCAGTAAAAATTTAGATTTTGATTCTTAAAAAGATAATTGAACATAGTTTAACATAACAAAATACCCTAAACAATGCTTTAATGTAGGCCGGATCTTTAACACAGTTTCTGTTCGGATGTCACCACAAACTATCGAGTATCATCGATTGCAAATTTGTTATCACAGCAGCAGGCCGATTTTCTAATTTGTACCCCCATAACCAAAATCCAAGACGTATCCACGTCAAAATGAATCTTTTGGTTTACTGGGTAGTCGGATAAAAATTTGTAATGGACTTTAATTTGACTGTCTTCACATTAATTCGGACAATACGGTATGCTCATGCTTAATGCATACGGTCTAATATTCCTTTTAGATTTTATCTATTCGCAAATAAGGAAAAGGGGTAAACATAAAAGTCTTCACAGAGCTTTGTTTTGGCTGCGTCCGCGTACAGGCTAGTAGAAATTACTATCTACTTTTAAAGAAAAATCACAGAAAACTGTTAACTAAAGAACTATAGAAAACTACAGAAGACAAAGATTTTGTAAATCATTTAAAAACCCTTAATTTTTTTCTCATAACAATTTAGATTTCTCATATCATGCAAAAATATCTTTTTATACCCGTATGGTGAAACCAAAGGGTATATTAGATTTGCCTTACCGTTTGTAACGCCAAGATCCAGTCATCACACAAAAAAATGAATTACACCAGTGTGTTTAGAATGATAAAAATAATTAATTTCTGCATGTCCGTCCGTCTGTCCGTCTGTGGCGCGGATTGCGGGCGCACGGATTGAGCTAGAGACTTGAAATTTTGCACAAATCCGTTTTTCGTAAAATGCGAGGCTAAGTTCGTTAATGGGCAAAAATGGACCATTAGGGGGGTACCCCCCATACGAACGAAAACGGTTTTTGTGAATATCTCGAAAACGGTGCATCTTATCAAAAAAGTGCAAGAACAAAAGTTATTTAGGATATGATTCTACATAAAACTCCCATACATCAAAATCCGATTGGAATAAATTTTAAAAAATCTTATTGGAAAGTTTGACTTCAAGGTGGAATTTTGGTATAACTGTTCGAATTTTGATACGAATATCACCATACGGGTCTCCAATGATTGCCAGATTGGCAATTATAGCTTTTGTTATGTTTTTTATTTATACCTAAATGTTTTTTTTAAATATAAAGTATTTGCCCAAAAATTTTGTTCAATAATGTTTAGATAACCTTCGATAGGTCAAAATTTATAGCTCTCTAATGTAAGAATCCAAACAAATGACAACAAAAAATTGTCTTTCTTTATCAAAAAACAAGAGTTTTAATATTATTGACTATTTCTGCTGTAACAAGGACAAAACTTGTTTAATTTAAAATTTTAATTTTTAACACCTAAAGACTAGTGACAATAAACATAAAAAACTTATCAACAACGAAAATCTAGTCATATTTCATGTATTATCATCAATTTATTATAAACACAATATAATCGTTTTTAGCTATTTTACAAATTTCTTATCTCTCTCCGTCTAGCAATCTAGAAAACAAAAAATTATACAACATTTTCAGCAAAACGTAAAAAACCAAAGTTAATTTCAAATAATTTAAAAGCGATTTACAAAAATTAACAACTACAACTTTGTTGGATATCTTAGTCCATAAAATACTTACTTAAACGATTTAATAAAATATAAAATAGCATAAAATTGTTTAAAAATAACAAACTATGTTAATTTTATATTCATCTGGTTGATATACCACCGATAAGGAAGCGTTTTGAAGATCTTTTTAGGAACTCATCTTGTGCAACAAGTCATGATCGTGTTGCCGTTTCGATGTTACAATGCTTTTTGATTCCAAATCAGCACAGGAAAAAAATAATTTTACCAAACAATACTCGATATTTTGATAGAGTGAAATATGTTTGAATTTATAAATGTTGGTTTTTGTTTGTCTGTGACAAACTCGGTAGTGATAAGGAAGTAGTTTGTAATGAATAATAAGTTAAGTATAGGACTTTAACATTATTACAAAAACAATGCAAAAAGAATATTCTGTGTTTATGTAACTATTTATATACGAAAGTCTATATGTTTTTGCAAATACGTTAATTCACTATACGTCAAATACATCTATGTCGAAAAGTCGAAAAGTTGTTGTTTTTCGGTGTTTCTAAGGTCTTTGTCTGTGGCGCGGATTGCGGGCGCACGGATTGAATTAGAGACTTGAAATTTTGCGCAGATCCGTTTTTCATAAAATGCGAGGTTAAGTTCGTTAATGGGCAAAAATGTACCATTAGGGGGGGTACCCCCCATACGAACGAAAACGATTTTTGCAAATATCTCAAAAACGATGCATCTTATCAAAAAAGTGCAAGAACAAAAGTTATTTAGAATAAGATTCTACATAAAACTCCCATACATCAAAATCCGATTGGAATAAATTTTAAAAAATCTTATTGGAAAGTTTGACTTCAAAGTGGAATTTTGATACAACTGTTCGCTATTCACTTAAATCACCATACGGGTTTTCAATAATTGCCAAATTGGCAATTATAGCTTTTGGTATGTTTTTGTTTTGGCACTTGTTTGTCATTCCTTCCATTAATGCAATAAATGTAATTTTCACTTTTGAAAAGCAAAATGTTCACTAACAAAATCGTAACTTCGATTCACCGCGACGAGTTTTTGTAAGTTAACTACGGTGCGGCAATGACTGCAACTGTCCGCTCGCACCAACGCGTTATTGGGGTTTAGACTTCACATTGTAACCTGTGCTACAAAAGGATTTTGGAGAAACGGTTGCGAAAGCGTTATTTTGCAACCCGCGTTACAAAAGAGTTTCGCGATAAGATTTTTACGATTAACCGTTTATGTGACATATTGTTTTTCTTTTGAATAATTTCTGGTCACATTGGAATATTTACTTTATTTTTTTCCTATACCAGATATTTCATAGCCACAACTAAATATGGTGAGATTTTTGCTAAAGAATATTGAAAAAAAATAGATAAAATAATTGCCAATCTGGCAATTATTGAAAACCCGTATGGTGATATGGCATTGTTCGAAGTTTAATTGAACGGCGAACATCAAAATTTCACTTTGAAGTCAAACTTTTCAATAAGATTAAATTTAATATACTCTTTGGTTTTACCATACGAGTATAAAAACGATAAGAAAAATAAACGATAACACTTTTTGTTGCCAAATTGGATTTAAAACTTGTTTATATATAAAAAAAAACGTTGTACGAATGGAAGCAATATTTAGAGAGGAAATTGTCTGGTCCACAAATTAGAAGCTTGATGGTATTACCTAAGAATTCTCGATGTTTCTTCCTGTCAAGATCGACCGGTGTTTCTTAAATTAAGAGATCACAAATACACTAACAGTAGATTTAACAAAACTTTTAAGGCTTTTCGTATGCAAATTTAAATTATCAATAAAATTCTTCATTTGTTTGTAACTTTTCGGCTTTTGAATTTCGAAAAATACCAACAGAAAGCCACATGGAACAAAGTATCAAATATTGAAGTTGATTTTTAACTGCCCAAAGAGAAAAAAATCTTGTCAAAGCAATAAATTTCACAAGAAAAATCTACTTTGGAAAATTGTTTAAAAACTCAAGTTTGAAAAAAATTTACAAGGTCTTCTGGTCCGAACCGGGTACAGTGGGCTGTGAATCATTTTTGATAGAGTTTTGGGGCGAGTTAGACCAGGTTTTTTTTTAAAAGCCTCCAGATATGGGTAGTAAGAGGGGGGGGGGGCTAAGAAAGAATTCATGGGTTAGTATTGATAACAGATTCAAACATGAGAAATTGCCAGTTGTATCGTGTGCGATACTTTGTCGTCGCAAGAATTGCGAATGTGTGTAAAAATCGCTTAGGAAGTTCAAAGTCGTTAATGAATGCTGAATTTATGTATTTAAGCAGAGGAGTGAATTATGTTATGTTGCCTGCCTGTCTCTTAACATTTGTCACGCTGCTGTTCAAAAGCTCTTTCTATATTTGATGCTTTTTTGTTTCCACATATTTTTTTCATAATTTGTTATTTATCGAAAAAAGAGGAAGTAAAATCTTGTCTCGTTAAAACGATAAAAATAAACATAAGAGCCGTTGCTGTATAATATTTGATAGCTTGAATAGAATTTCATTGAAGAAAACGCTGAGTAAAACTCGGACAGAGAGGGTTGAAACGTCCAGTGGGTAAGTGGAAAGTTCGATTTTCACACGACCATTTTAGTTGATAAAATTCGGAATAAGTTGCGGTAGGTTATAGTTCTCGGTCAAAATAGATTTAATGTAAAAATGCTGCTTAATATTCATAACGCAAAGATTTTTTAAATTTTATACAAAGATTTTTTCCGGATACTTGAGTACATTATTTTTTATGTAGTTATTCTTTTTTACAAATCTCACCAGACAAATGAATAGTTAGCAGATTTTGTAACCTTGTTTAAGATTTTTTTCCAAGTTCCAAAAATTAGGCCTTTTCTTGATATCATGTCCTTTAATTTTGATTTATGTAAAGTGAAAAATATGTTGGTTTTTTTTGTATAGAGTTTATAAATGTTACAAATATAAAATATGTTGTTATAAAATATAACAAAACGAATGTGAAATCAATAGGAAGTCTTCAGTTTTAACAAAGGTTTTATAGATGATTATCTTGATTTATTGTCAAAAATTTATTGACATCACAAAATATCAAAGAGGTTAAGTTATGAGAGATATACATAGTAAAAATTTAAAACGCCAGCTTCTTACGTTTTTATACCCGTATGGTGAAACCAAAGGGTATATTAAATTTGCCTTACCGTTTGTAACGCCAAGATCCTGTCATCACCCAAAAAAATGAATTACACCAGTGTGTTTAGAATGACAAAAAAAATTTGAATTTAGCATGTCCGTCCGTCTGTCCGTCCGTCTGTGGCGCGGATTGTGGGCGCACGGATTGTGGGCGCACGGATTGAGCTAGAGACTTGAAATTTTGCGCAGATGCGTTTTTCGTAAAATGCAAGGCTAAGTTCGTTAATGGGCAAAAACGGACCATTAGGGGGGGTACCCCCATATAAACGAAAAGGTTTTTTGTGACGGTGCATCTTATCAAAAAAGTGCAAGAATAAAAGTTATTTAGGATATGATTCTACATAAAATTCTCATACATCAAAATCCGATTGGAATAAATTTTAAAAAATCTTATTGGAAAGTTTGACTTCAAAGTGGAATTTTGGTACAACTGTTCGAATTTTTATATGAATATCACCATACGGGTTTTCAATAATTGCCAGATTGGCAATTATAGCTTTTGTTATGTTTGAGAATTAAAAAAAATATTTTTCTGTTTACAGAAAAGTGGGGTTTATAGGGCATAAAGAACTTGAAATACAATTCGAGTAACATTTGAAAACGGTACTTTTTCAAGTAAGTTTCCTAAGAGTTGGGGATATGTAGACCAAAAACAGTTTCAAGATAAAACCGACATTGACTACCATGAGTAACTTGATTTCTCAACATGATAGGAATGGCATTTTAAATGGGTTATACACGGTAAAAACTGGAGTCTAATTTTAAGACTTTTTCCTTCTATTTTTTAAACTTTTGAAAGTTTAGTGGAATTTTAAACTATTTTCTCTATTTTTAAAACTTTTTGAAAGTTTAGAGTATATTTTAGTCGAAAAGTTTAATATTTAGTGAGTTTCGGTTTATTTTTAAGACTATAGTTTAAAAAGTAAACTTTTTCTTTCTTAAGAATTTGTTTTAGACCTCTCCGCCTTATTTCTAAACTTTTAATCGAAATATTAGACCTATAAGTTTGAGAACTAAACCTTGTAAGTTTTACTTCAATTCGGATAAAATTGAATTAAACTTTTTGTCTAATATTTAGTCTTTTCAGTTTATTTTTCTTTTTCAAATTCATCAGTCGGTCGGTCAATTTTTAGAAAAGTCGCGAGGCTCGAATTCGACTTTTCGGTCTAAAAACAAAACTTCAAAGTCTACAATTTATTCAGTTTTAGAAAATTGTGACTACTTTTTAGTAATTTCAGTTTGAAATTAAAACTTTTAAGTCTTAAATTTAGACCGGATAGTCTTATTTACCCGGATAATTCACGAATTTTAGAAGTTTATGACTATTTTTTAACCATTCCAGTCTAAATTTAAGACTCATGCATCTTAAACTTAAACCGTAAGGTTTTAATTTGAGAATTTTTAGAAATTTGGAACTAATTTTTAGATTTAATAATAATAATAATAATAATAATAATAATAATTTTATTTCGCAATTCATATAAGGATATTTAACACGTCTACTGTAAAAATTGGAGATAGAATTTCTTTCTGTTTCTCCTATTGCAAATAACAAGTTTAATTAAAGTAAAAAATTCAAATCTATTAGCAACAAGTTTAAAATAATAGCAAATTTTAAGAATCATTTATATATGGATAAAAAAAGGAAAAAAAAGAAGTATGACAAAGAAAAATAACCTTAACGTGTCCAGGAAAAAAAAAAACTATCATCTACTTTTTTTTTTATTTTTTAAAACTCTTCATTAATTATTCTGTACCTATAGTCCAGAGCTTTTTTAACAAATTGTGCCAACGTAGACCAATCCTTCCCGTTCAGGAATTCAAACAATTCTGATTTCGTTAGAGCAGTTTTTCCAAAAAAGTGCATTCGCAGTTCTTTTAGTACGGGACATACTGCAGCGAAATGGAATACACTTTCTACCTCGACCATGTTACACATCGAGCACAAACAGCTCGCATCCGATCCGGGTATTATGTGTGGCATATAATTAAGTCTTAACAATTCTCCTCTAGTTTTGAAGATCAATGAAATTTTTTCGACTCCATTGTCGTCAGTGAAATAACCATTCGAGCCTATGTCGAACCTAAGACTTTTATATAAATCTCGACTCTCAGATGTCTGCGCTCGTGATACATGATTTTTCCACGTTTGTTCGTCTAGTTGCCTTAAAAATATAGCTAAACCTTCTTTTCCCAGATTACTTGGATCTGACAATTTTTCACGGGGGTAGGAACATGTATCTGCTAGCGTTAGCCATTCTTTAAACCAACACTCTTGTGAGCCAATAATATGAAGCGCTATTCTATGTGGTAGCCTTTTTTCACCATACACGCTTATTGCCTTCACCACATATTTTACATGAAGCTGGAATGTGTATTGAAAGATTGTGCATGTTCCGGTTTCAAGATGTAACATGTAATTCGGGGTATATGATGGTAGCAAAAAAAGTTTTTTAAGGAAGAAGCGCAGAATTTTCTCAGCTTCTTCGTATTGACTATAGCCCCAAGTCTCACAAGCGTAGCAGACTACACTTCTCACAACACTCTCAAAGAATTTAAATTTCGCCGAAGCGGGAATATTTCTTTCCCTGATAAACGCTTTCCACGTAGAATTTATGGCAAATTTACCTAAAGATAGACGATTTTTAAGATGTTTCGTCATTGAGAGACCTGTGGTAAACGTCACGCCCAAATATTTGTATTCAGATACAACTTCTAGTGGTCGGTCCCCGAAAAACCATCTATCATCTTTAGCTAGCTTCCCCCCTTTTCTGAACACCATGATCTTGGACTTGTCTAAATTTATCGAGAGATTCCACATACTACAGAATTGTTTCAATTTTGTTATGGATTTCTGCAAAACCTCCCTTGAGTCTGCTAACAAGACGACATCATCAGCATATAACAGAATCTTCACCTCAACATTCCCAATACGAATTCCGGATCCAGCGCAATCTACAATGTCATTTAAGAATAAGGCAAAAAGTAATGGGCTCAAAAGACACCCTTGTTTTACTCCCGTATCATAGCTAAACCACGAGGATAATGTCTGGTTATTCCATACTGCTGACTCAGTATGTAAATACAGTGATTTTAGTATTTTAAGGAAACCTGTCGAGATGCCCATATTGTGCAACTTGTACCACAAATGCCTTCTGTCGATAGTATCAAAAGCGGCGCTGAAATCTACAAAGAAAGCAAACACCTTTTTATTTTTCTGAATATTGTAATCTACTGCAGTTTTTAGAATGAATATGTTGTCTACTGTGCTGTATCCTTGCCTAAAACCTGCTTGACTCTCATCTAGACGTTCAAACACATTCACCCATTCCGTTAGTCGCGCCAGCAAAATGCCTGTAAAAATTTTGGCAACCGCATTGTTGAAAGTTATGCCCCTATAATTAGAAACTATAGAAGAATCACCTTTTTTGTGTAATGGGAAAATTATTGCTCTTCTAAAACTGTTTGGTACAACCTTAGTTGTTATGATGGAGTTATATGCTGTAACTAACGCGCTTTTAAATTTATCTGTAGAATTTTTGTAGAACTCGTATGGGACGCGATCTTCGCCAGGTGCTTTATTATTTTTTGCATTTTTCAGGACTGTATTTAACTCGCTTAAGGTGATGTCGCTGTCTAGAATAGGGTTTGAGAAGAGCGGTTCTGCGTAGTGAAAATATTGGAGAGAGGACGCACTTAAGAGACCTTGAAAGTATAGTTTAAACTCTTCCGCCGTAATGGCATTCATTTTACCAAAAGAGTCGCCGTTCAGATGACGGACCGATTTCCAAAACCCTCTACTATCTTTTATTCTGCTCAAACTTTCAGCCAAATCTAAAAAATATTTTTTCTTTTTTCCCCTACAGAGAGTTTTATAGAATTTGGAAGATTCTAGATAATCCAATTTCAGTTTGCTACACGAAAACTTTTTATGTAGAGACAGTAAGTTTAGTGTCTTTTTTCTAGCTTGGAAACATTCATTATCATACCAAATTTGTTTGGGCTCGAAAAACTTTTTTTGCTTAAAGGGGGGCGCCGCTCTTTTAATACATTTTACCAGCGAATCCAGATTGTTATAATCATTATTCTCACCTAAATTTTTATCTAGGTTCTTTTGAAATTCTTGGATTTTACTCTCCCTCCACTTGAGGCTGGGCAATAAACAGTTGTGCCTGGTTTCTTCGAAATGTGTTATGTTTAGCTCTACTGTAATTGGCATATGTTCCGAAAAACTACTTTTTTTAACTTTAAAAGTTCGTATTACATGTAGGCTGTTACTTGACATACAACACAAATCTATAACCGAGCACCCTTGTTTACTTACAAATGTGAAATCGCCAGCTTCATCACCTAATGTGTACCCGTTCAGTAATACCAAGTTGAAGTCCTGAAGGAGTTCAAGAAGTTTTTTGCCGTTCCCGTTTAGACACCCATCTTTTGAAATTCTTGCTTTCATCCCATTAGCAAGTGGCTGCTCTGACCCAACTCTGGCATTAAGATCCCCTATAAGTAAAAAATTGTCACTATTAAGGTTCAATAAACAGTTGTATAAACTAGCGAAGTCTGAATTCCACTTGTTAAAGTTTAAATATGCCGGGATAATATAAATTTGTTGGCGATTTAAATTAAGAGCCATTACGGGGCGATCTTCAAAACTAGAGAAGTATGTGTCTTTTAAAAGCGCATGATTTATTTTTATTCCAAATACGCATCCACCACTGGCTCTGCCTACGGGGGAGAATCTAACTGCTGGCACCCAAAAAAGTCTAAAACCTGGAAAGTATTTCTCAAAGATGATGGTGTTTTCCTGGGTCACAAAAGTCTCAAAAAGAAAGAAAATATCTGAGTTACAAATAGTTTTAAAGAAATCTGGAAAAATTAATTTACTTTTTAATCCTGTTACATTGTAAGCTAAAATTTTTAAGGAATCTAAGAAAGAATTAATTATAGGAGAAACATGTTCGCATCAAGCACCTAAATTTTGGTCCCTATCCGGATTCCTTGAAAGATGACTGGGATTTGGACGTCTTTCCCTAATTAGACTCTGTAACAGATCACTGACATCGACGTTGAATTTCTCTCTGATGAGCTCCGCTCCGTTTTTGCTCCCAGCTGTTAGACCTTGTTCGTCCGACCAGATGAATTTTTCGTTGTCCACAAACAAGCTGTCATAGAAAACCGATAGTTTGACGTTATCGTTGATTTTTCCACGCAAGAATTTTTTGACTGCCATAACTTTGTTTGCCCTATATTTCATGTAGATTTTTTAGACTAAAATTTAAATTTTAATACCTTAAATTTAGACCGGATAATACTATTTAAAAGGAAAATAATTTCAAACTTTTAAAGTTTGATTTTTAGGCTCAAAAAGGTGTTGACCTATATGTAGGAAAAAAAGTCTTAAAATTAGACTCCAGTTTTTACCGTGTAGCTGAATACGTCAAAAGATAAATAAAATATGGGAGAAGATGTAAAATGTTAAGTATTTCTAGCCACAACAGCATCCAAAAATCATTACACGGTATATAGAAATTAAGAACATGTAATTTCTGATGGGTATTGAATTTACACACAAAATGGGATATAAAATTGTGTGCAGTGCACACTTGCCTCCCTTAAACCTGATTAAAAAAGAAATTATAATAAAGAAGTGGTCTAATTACCCGCTGCAGGCGACTACAAAACAATATGGACGTTAATTTTATTAATCGTAGAAAGCCCAATTCAGACTAACGTTTGCTTTTACTATTACGATTGAAGCTTCTCGAAAATCGTTCAGTAATCGATGCTCAAACCTAATGCCAATCTATGGTTTTTATTCAATTTCAATTTCATTTATTGCGACTATATACTTTATGGTTTTTATTAATTTTCAAAAGTCTTTCAGCTCTAGCGTGGCTCGGGAAAAGACATTTTGATTTACAGTAGAAACTCGGTAATTCGAAAACTCTGTAATTCGAAAATTACGCTAATTTGAACAATAATTTTTTTTATGTGTACAGGTATTAATTTTGAAGCGAAAATTTCAAGTTTCTTTAAAAAGAATTGAATGTTGTCACATATGTTACATAGGTATATATATACATTTTGAATGTAGGGACATTGTTACTTAATTTTAACTTGAAAACATATTTTTTTTGCCACTAAGACTGTTTTATATCTCCGTCGTTCGAATTAGGTACGGTTTCTATTGATTCGAATTACCGAATCTCTACTGTATTATTTTCCACAGTATTGGCTTACAATAATAAATGGGATCGATACGATATCCTGTTTCCAAAAATCCCATTTTATCAAAATCCCGTTTTTTTTTAAATCCCGTTTTTTTAAATCTCGTTTTTCAAAATCCCGTTTTTAGTGTATCCCGTGGAAAATGAGAGAAACGGGATTTTTTAGGTCATTCAAAAGGATTGGGTACGAAATCCCGTTTTTTATAATCTCGTATTTAAAATCCTGTTTTCCAAAATCCCGTTTTTTAAAATACCGTGTAAAAAAATCCCGTTTTCTAAAATACCATTTTTCAGAATCCCGTTTTTTAAAATTCCGTTTTAAAAGGCAAAAATTACTTTCATTAATCAGGCGCCTGATTAATGAAAGTAATTTTTGCCTTTTAAAACGACATTAATAAAAGGTTTGAATGAGGTTACTAACTACAATTCCAAAATACCGCAATGAACTTCCCAAAACAATTGTTCATTATATTGACATTTTTCGGAGAAAAAACAACCCAAATAGCATCGAAAGGCACGGGCACATGAGATTTGTTCTTTGCGACTTTAAAATGCAGCAATTTACGCAATCGGGACTAAAAATTTACACCTATAATTCACATCTTCGTACAAGAAGCGTAAGAAGTGACGAGCACGACGCACTGATTAATAATGCGTCTGCAAAGCCACAATTGCTTTAGTGGGGAAATTGGTGATCGACGGTTCGTCTTCGGGGCAACATTCGCTTCATGAAAATCCTGCGGCGATAGAGCAGCATTTGATGGTTTTCGGGTCGAAACAGTGATTAGTTGTGGAGCCTGAATGCCAGTTTCGCTTTGAAGAAGCGTGTGATGGGAACAGAGTCGACCCGGTTACCCTTAGAGTTACCTCAAAGCCCCCGGGTTGCAAACAAAAGAAAAAAAAGTTGATGCCTTCAGCCGCCATATTCAACATTGACATTTGATGCAAAGGGTTTCGCTTCGAGAATTAAATTTCTTATTTCAGGCTAATAACTGAAGGAAATTGTATAAAAGATGGATAGGAGACATTTTTGAAACAGCACAATTTTATTGGCATCAAAATTTCATTGCAAAAGAAAAAATAAATTTAACCGGTAGAATAAAATTAAAGAAATTTTTCATTAAAAACTAAATAATTTGATGCCCATTAAAATCTGTTTAAATTTCAGATCCAATATTGTCGAACATTTTTAATTGCAACTTAAATCACGACATGCAATCGGAAGAAAAGTCCATTATAAAATAATACCCCACAAAGAGGCTCCATAAATTTATCGCCAAAAATAGATTTTCTTAAAAATATAGCTTACAATATAGCTTTAAATTAGTTTGTTTATAATCTTAAAATTTGTTTTATTTTTTTGAATGGGGATCGATACGATATCCTGTTTCCAAAAATCCCGTTTTTTTTTTAAATTCCGTTTTTTTAAATCTCGTTTTTCAAAATCCCGTTTTTAGTGTATCCCGTGGAAAATGAGAGAAACGGGATTTTTTAGGTCATTCAAAAAAATAAAACAAATTTTAAGATTATAAACAAACTAATTTAAAGCTATATTGTAAGCTATATTTTTAAGAAAATCTATTTTTGGCGATAAATTTATGGAGCCTCTTTGTGGGGTATTATTTTATAATGGACTTTTCTTCCGATTGCATGTCGTGATTTAAGTTGCAATTAAAAATGTTCGACAATATTGGATCTGAAATTTAAACAGATTTTAATGGGCCATCAAATTATTTAGTTTTTAATGAAAAATTTCTTTAATTTTATTCTACCGGTTAAATTTATTTTTTCTTTTGCAATGAAATTTTGATGCCAATAAAATTGTGCTGTTTCAAAAATGTCTCCTATCCATCTTTTATACAATTTCCTTCAGTTATTAGCCTGAAATAAGAAATTTAATTCTCGAAGCGAAACCCTTTGCATCAAATGTCAATGTTGAATATGGCGGCTGAAGGCATCAACTTTTTTTTCTTTTGTTTGCAACCCGGGGGCTTTGAGGTAACTCTAAGGGTAACCGGGTCGACTCTGTTCCCATCACACGCTTCTTCAAAGCGAAACTGGCATTCAGGCTCCACAACTAATCACTGTTTCGACCCGAAAACCATCAAATGCTGCTCTATCGCCGCAGGATTTTCATGAAGCGAATGTTGCCCCGAAGACGAACCGTCGATCACCAATTTCCCCACTAAAGCAATTGTGGCTTTGCAGACGCATTATTAATCAGTGCGTCGTGCTCGTCACTTCTTACGCTTCTTGTACGAAGATGTGAATTATAGGTGTAAATTTTTAGTCCCGATTGCGTAAATTGCTGCATTTTAAAGTCGCAAAGAACAAATCTCATGTGCCCGTGCCTTTCGATGCTATTTGGGTTGTTTTTTCTCCGAAAAATGTCAATATAATGAACAATTGTTTTGGGAAGTTCATTGCGGTATTTTGGAATTGTAGTTAGTAACCTCATTCAAACCTTTTATCAATGTCGTTTTAAAAGGCAAAAATTACTTTCATTAATCAGGCGCCTGATTTTAAATACGAGATTTTAAATACGAGATTATAAAAAACGGGATTTCGTACCCAATCCTAATAAATATGTCGAACGTACTTAAACCATATCTAAATCAAGCTGATTTTTTGGAGCATTATCTTTTGGAACTCTTAATTCTTAGACCGATTTTTTCCGGAATTTCTCTGCGAATTTTATTTATTTATAGCAGAATAAATTCACTTAGCAAAAGTTGTCACTCCTACCACCGGTATAAAATATAATTAAAAATATTGGGGTAGTGTTTTTAATTTTTTTTTTATTTTTATTTGTATTTTATTTTTTTAAGTTTTATTATTTTTTTTATAGAATTTATTTTTATCCAAACTGAACTGAATTACTTTGTGATTAATACACTAACATTTAAGAGCATTTTTTTTAGTTTTCAGTTTCAATATAATGTGTAACGAAATAATAACGTTATCACGAAACGAAATGAAATTTTTTATCGTTAAAAAACGAAATAACGTAACGAAATAAAATTAAAATTTCGTTACATATAGAATAGAATAGAAGTTTATTGCCCAAGTATAAAATACATTAACATTTGAATATATCTTACGCCAGTCTCTTAAGCAGGCAATAGACGCTCACGCATGCCCTACAACATACTGTCACTCCAAAAGTTGGTTTTGCTACACACGTATCGATCATGTTGTCAGTCTTCATTCGTTTCCAACTTTTCAAGGAGATAAGATCGTAAAAGAGAATTTTGAATTTGCAAAATGAGGATGAAGCATTTCGAAAAATTCTTCCCAAAATGTTTTGTCTTTCACAGAAGCCATTTTTATTATTTTATTGCACTTCTAATTGTTTTCGTGAATTCACTTTTTTACTTCAACAGATGTTACTCGTTCAAAAATTTCCCAAGAATGAACGAATGTCCTACATCACAGCAATACACCTGCGATCATGTTGGCCAACCTAAAGCCACGCCCACAAAATCAAAGATCGTTTGATATTTGGCGATCATGATCGCCAACACGAGTTTTTGTTGTCCGTCAGCACTACACACGCTCAAATTGGCGTGACAACATGAAATGTTGTAGGGCATGCGTGAGCGTCTATTGCATGCTTTAACAACGTAGGCAAATAGTGCCTGTGTTTTACAAAGGAAATCCCAGCAAACGCTGGCATCCGAAAATGTCGAAAATCAGACAATTCGGAACTTTTTCGGAAGTAAAACCTAACACCTGTTCCGACTTGCGTGCGACAAGTCTGATAAAAGTCTGAAAACACGATTTCTCTGATCTTTTTCTTAGAAGTTTTGACTTGTGTACGACAAGTCTGAACAAAGTCGGTAGATTCGAAATGCGTCCGAAACATCTGATTTTTTTCGAAAGGAAATTTACTAAAATGCGTAAATATGTTTCGACTTGTGTACGACGTGTCTGGACAAAGTCGGGGGATCCGAAATGCATCCGAAATATCTGATTTTTTTCGGAGAAGAGGATAAAAACGATCGCAAATAAGTTTCGACTTATGGAGTCGAATTAGGTTTTTAGTTTTCCTTTGTAATCGGTGAGGTGTGGACGTTTTTTGAGTTGGGTCAGGCTATTGGAAAATTCCATCGAGGAAATTCTGTGATCGTGAAAAATCAGGTGAGATAACAAAAAGTCCTTTATAATATGTAGTAATAATATAATTGACAAATAAAAGATGAGGCAAACGAATTCTGTCAATAGTTTTGCCCGATTGTCTGGATAAAGGATAAAATTCCAGTCAAAGATATGATGATTATAAAGATTTTAAAAGGTACTTAATAGTATATTATTTTTTATTGCTAATAAATGCAAAACTATTTCAGACAGCTGCATCGAGAATTTAGCTTAAAGCTCCATAAATGAAATAGATGAAATGTTAATTTAATGATCACGACTGATTAAAATGTATATTTAAAAAAACTGCTTTTTTTATTCAATGACAATAAATTAATTGCAAAAATTTAATATTTTTTAAACTATCAATACATATTGTTTTTTCACGAATTACAGTATCGCGACTATATAATATTTCTGTAAAAAAAAGTATCGAATTCTTCATATTTCTGTGGTAATTAGGGCCTGCAAAAATACCGGGTTTCGGATTTACCGGTAAACGGTAAATATTTTTAGTAAAAACCGGTTTACCGGTATTTACCGGTAAATCGCTATTTAGATAAAACAAATCATGTATAGCATATTAGTGACAGTGAGAGGAAAAAAAACGTACGAAGAAATAAGTAACAATAATTTTATAATATTTATAGTGTAAATCATAAAATCAAGAAAACAAGAACACATAATTATAACAATTCAATAATAAAACCAAAATACGTTAATTACGGCTACAAATGCCAAATATGATTGTTTTTTCTTTTCTGTTTTGTTTTGATTTTTTTTCTCTAATGTAATATCGTCGGCTAAAAGTGAAATTGTGCTAAGTCCATTTGGTATAATTTTCTAGAAGAGCAATGAAAACCTTGTTAAATCGTTTTAATTCTCTCTCAATAACACTGAGTTTTCCTTAAATGAGAGAAATTGGGCTAAGTTTTCTTCAAATGAGACTCTGTTTTCTTTAAATGAAAATTAAAATGATTTAACAAGGGTTTTTATTGCTCTTCTGTCAAATTTGGTATAATGGACTTAGCACAATTTCACTTTTAGCCGACGATATGTATATTGCATATTACATATTTTATCATTTACTTATGTACATGTACTAGAAGTATACTTCAGTCTGCTCTTACATTCGGAAAGCTTGTAAATATTGGGCTTTTTCGATAATTAAGGTTTTTACAAAAAAATTTACGATTTTGACATTTTTGAATTATCAGAAAAGCCCATTATCATAAGTTATTTCATTAAAACATTTGAAGACTTCGGTGCAAAAAGCGGTCACCTCCACTTTTTGACGAAAATGAATTATTGCAGTTGGCGCAAGAATAAAAGAATGCGCAGCGCATATTTGGCTGCAAACTCCGGACTCGTTGGAGGACTGTGTAAAAAGTTATTAAAGAAAAGGAGATGACTGAAAGCATTGTTTCATATAATTTGACGCAGAATTTTTTTTTCAAAAAATCTTTTTTTTTTCTGAGAGTTTTGTTTTGTGAAATTGAATATTTTTTTATTTGTTTATTTTTAAACGCTTTTGAACATATTTTGGACTGTATTTTGTAGCCAATAATGCATTTTGAAAACCGCTAATATCCTCTTGGGTGCCAGAAACAGCTATCTCCAAAATTTAAAATGTCTATAACTTTTTCGAAAAAAAAAAAAAAATATAGATTTATCTCAAATTAAAACGATGTAAGAATACATGTTTGATTTAAATTGTAATTTTTATACCCGTATGGTGAAACCAAAGGGTATATTAACTTTGCCTTACCGTTTGTAACGCCAAGATCCCGTCATCACACATAAAAATTAATTACACCAGTGTGTTTAGAATGATAAAAATAATTAATTTCTGCATGTCCGTTCGTCTGTCTGTCTGTCCGTCTGTCTGTCCGTCTGTCTGTCTGTCTGTCCGTCTGTCCGTCTGTCTGTCTGTCTGTGGCGCGGATTGCGGGCGCACGGATTGAGCTAGAGACTTGAAATTTTGCACAGATCCGTTTTTCGTAAAATGCGAGGCTAAGTTCGTTAATGGGCAAAAATGGACCATTAGGGGGGGTACCCCCCATACGAACGAAAACGGTTTTTGTGAATATCTCAAAAACGGTGCATCTTATCAAAAAAGTGCAAGAACAAAAGTTATTTAGGATATGATTCTACATAAAACTCCCATACATCAAAATCCGATTGGAATAAATTTTAAAAAATCTTATTGGAAAGTTTGACTTCAAGTGGAATTTTGGTACAACTGTTCGAATTTTGATACGAATATCACCATACGGGTCTCCAATGATTGCCAGATTGGCAATTATAGCTTTTGTTATGTTTTAACTTTGTCCCAGAGCAAAAACTTCACGCTAATATCTTTTTTGTCTCTCCTGAAAAATTTGAAAAAGTGGGGATGACCGCTTTTTGCACCGAGGTCTTCATTTAGAAAAAAAAAATTACCAGAAGTTGTGTTTTAATTTTCAGCCTGACGTTTCGAGCCTTGTTTTGGTTCATTTTTAATGTAATATTTCCACAAAGTTTTTACGGCTAAATATTAACATTTATAACATATTGCATTTAAATGATCGTTTAACGCCTTTGAAGATGAACCAAAACAAGGCTCGAAACGTCAGGCTGGAAAATTAAAACACAACTTTTGCTTTTATTTCTTAAAATTGGACCGCTAAGCCCGCCAAACTAATACAAAAAAATACCGAAATACCGGTATTTTTTAAAAAAATTTACCGGTAATTTCGGTAGTAAAATTGGCCGGTAAAACCGGTAAACCGGTTATTTTTAAACGCTTTTGAACATATTTTGGACTAGTTACGAAATCAATTCGAAAAAGTATCGAAATAGTTACGAAATCAATTCGAAAAAGTATCGACTTCGTTACGAAATCAATTCGAAAAAGTTTCGATTTCGTTACGAAATCGATTCGACATTTCGAAGTATACAAGGAAAGTATATAAGACATTTCGGTACGAATTCGAAACCAAACGTCGGTACGAATTCGAAACGAAATTTCGTTCCGAAGTCGTGTCAACCATTTCATACAAATTTCTGTACGAATTCGTTACGAAATCGGATCCGATTTCGGAAGTCACATCCGACATTTCTTCCGACTTCGTAACGAATTCGGAACAAAATGTTGGCTGGGATCTTTCTCTACTAGATTAGTATTCATTTGACATTGTATGCGTTAACAGTAAGTTATCTATTAGTAAAGCCAACTGCAATGTGTTGGATTACAGCCAATTCTGGTGTTGTATTACTATGCTTACATAAAATAACAAAACGAAAGAACAACAAATAAATAAATAACAAGAAAGAAAAGAAAAATGCAAAATAGTTGTAAATGGCAATTACCAGAAGAACCCTTTAAGTGAAGGCCAACTCGCTCCCGTAGCTTTAGCCTCTATGATGTATTACATCTCTTCCGAGGTAAAAATTTATACCACCAATGGTGTCCATGTTGTTTGTTCGAATATCCTCGTCGAGTATGTCGAAAGGTGAAAGATAATACTGGGGGGTCGAAGCTCGATATGTCTCAGGTAGTTCTCTAATTAAGCTGTTATCATGAAACTGTAATCTTCCAAAACGTTTTTCCCATAGCGAGATGCAATAAGATAGGAATGGAGTCATATTAGCCCTTTCATAGAGTTCCCTATTGGAAAACTACTTGTTTAGCGATTTAAATTTCATTGAGGTGCAGTTGCGCAACATTTTATGTTCGAAAAGCTCTATTTTTTTGCCCAGGTGGTAAAAATACAGGACCAACAAGGAAACCCGTATGTGAGAATCGGTTTTATTACTTGTTTGTATAGAAGTAATTTCGTTTTCGGAAATAATTTACTTTTATAATGCAATAGAGGGACGAGCGATGCATATCCTTTATTTGCTTTATTCAGCGAATGTTTTACGTGGGGATTGAATTTGGCTAGATTGTTGAAGTGGATGCCAGTGGTTTTCTTTGCACTGAATAATCTGGCCGTCCAGGTTTATGGACAGTCTGGAGCAGACCTTAGCTATACCAGGAGGTCCTTTTCCTGAGGCGTTTCTAAAGAGGATCAGTTCCGATTTGCTACTGTTGATAAGTATTCCCCAAGAGGCATAATACTGGGAGACTTCCTCTAAATGAAGTTTTACCATTTCTGTTGCGATAATTGGGTCCTTATGTGTAGCCTTAGCTATGGTGTCGTCCGCATAAAGACATGCCTCAGATCTCAGGGTTTCGTTGGGGTCAAAGATCATGGAGTGTGGAAAGTCATACATGAAAATTGTATATAAAATGGGCCCCAGAATCGAGCCTTGGGGGACTCCTCTGAATATGGGAACTAAATCTGAGGATCTGTCGTCAATACATGTGGATAGATGCCGATTATTAAAGAAACTTCAAAGGATTCTGATCAAATGTATCGGGAACCTTAAGACAATTAATTTATGTATGAGACCTTCCCACCATACGGAATCGAATGCTTTTGCAACGTCAAGGAAACACGCAGCGGTCGTGTTTTTTTCTCGTAGGCCCATTACTACATCCTTTAGTAGCTTGATAAGTGCGTGTTTCGTGGAGTGTCCTCTCTTGAAGCCAAATTGTTCCTCTGGAATAACATTGTTTTCTTCGTTGAAGTTCAACATTTGCTCATCTAAAACTTTCTCAAACTATTTAACCACGTTAGAAAGCAGTCCTCCATTCTGGTTGAATTTTTCTTTTTCTTGATCGGGATCAGTCTAGCTGTTTTCCATGCCGTAGGAAAGTATCCTTGGTTCAGACAGTTGTTAAAAATTACCACCAAGAATCTTACTGTGTCATTAGCAGTGTTGGGGCCAGATAATTATTTTTTTATCTAGATAAAGATAAAGATAAATGCTCGTAATGTTTATCTAGATAAGATAATAGATAATGAAAATATGAAAGATAATAGATAAGATAAGATAAAAAGCCAAATTATATAGATAATTTTTAGATAAATATTTATTTTAACATTGCACAAAATTCAAAATTACGTACTAAAAAAAATAGCACAAAATGTTTTGCTTTTCTTGATTTCCAATTTAAATATACGAAATAATAATAAAAGAAAACGGATAAGAAACGTTATCGTAACGTAACGAAATAACGAAATGATTTTCGGGCTTTTTCTTCAAAATTACGTTATAATGAACGTTATAGAAATTCAATTCCGTTACCATAACGAAAAACGAAGAAAATATTACGTTTTTTCGTTGTTTATTAGTATTTCCTTGTTTTGTTCAGTATTATTTTTTGTGAAATTTCCCACAAAAGTTCATCAAGTATAACCCCACAGACATAAAATATAATCAAAAATATTGGAGTAGTGTTTTTAATCGTATTTTGATTCTAAATCGGATTTTGTTTTGGCCAGATTCACTCTATTTCTGGAGATGGAAAATCTTCTATGGAAATCTTCTAAGCAAGTTTTTTGGTAGCGAAAAGATTTTCTTTTTAGTAACTCCAGAAGTAGAGCGAAATTCTATAAAAAAATTCTATATCTTTGATATCAAAATCACGCTTTTGTGGAGACAGTTTTTTTAATGAACAAAACTTTTGTGTGATTTTTTGTCTTTTGTATTTTTTATCGATTTTTTAACTTAATAATCACATTTTTTTCCGTTTTTATTTGTATTTTCTTTTTGCTGAGTTTTATTATTTGTTATACAATTTATTTTTATGGAAACTGAACAGAATTACTTTGTGATAAACTATTATTACAGTGCGTTTTTTTGTTTTCAGTTTCAATACAATGTGTAACGGAATAATAACATTATAACGTAACGAAATTAAGTTTTTTATCGATACAAAACGAAATAACGTCACGAAATATAAGTTTAATTTTGCTACGTAAGGAAATTTATAACGTTATGATTTTTTATTTCGTTCATAGCCCGGTTTACACTTGGCAACAGTTACTGGCAGAACTTTTTTTTTATGGACAAGAGAAGAGAGGCGGGGGAAAGAGTGACACTTCGCTTCCTTGTCCGTAAACAAAAATTGTTGCCAAGTATAAAACTGTTCCTAAAAAAAGTTTTTAGGTTTTCAAAAGTATGCAGAAAACAATTTCGTTTCAGCATTTTTTCAGATTTATTTTTTTGATTTTCGGTGGTAACGATTATCTCTAGATAAATGGGATTTTCCTTTATCTAGATAAGATAAAGCTAACTTTTTTGGGGTGTTATCTAGATAAGATAAAGATAACATTTTTTTTTATCTACATGATTATCTAGATAATTATTATCTA
The DNA here is from genome assembly GCA_964034945.1 of Chrysopilus asiliformis. Classification (NCBI taxonomy): domain Eukaryota; kingdom Metazoa; phylum Arthropoda; class Insecta; order Diptera; family Rhagionidae; genus Chrysopilus; species Chrysopilus asiliformis. Next base: position 44,482,584 of record OZ035963.1, on the reverse strand, counting down.
GATAACCCCAACACTGGTCATTAGGTAGCCTTTTTAATATGAAGTTGGAAATGTAATCCGGGCCGAATGACTTTTTACCCTTCAGAAGCCTTAGGAATTGCCTCATTGATTTCTGGGTAACAAAAGGAAAACCCACTCGCAAGTCGTCACAACTTTGGTTCTCACCAAATTTGATGACCGTTCCGACGCTTTGGTTAGAAAACCCTGAGATAGATCCCGAAACCATGTTGAAATTTTACGTGGCCGGAGGAGCCCTCTGATAGATTTCCGAGTAATATTCTCTAAAACTTTCCACGATAACGTCCGTATCCCCAACATACGCACCTTGGTAGTAGAGTTTCTCAATTTTGTTAGGTTTACTTTTCCCTATTATTCTGTATACATTCCTAAAGGCGTCAGTTCCTGGCTTGAGGTTTGTGAGTTTCTTCTGAAGTTCGTTATTTACAAACGTATTAATTTCAGTATCGATTTTAACACTCAAAAATTGGATCTTATTATAGAAGTCTCTATCCTCCGCGTTAGCAAGATGTCCCTTTCTATCAAGTCTTCTTTTCAACTGTTTCTTCCAATTTTTTTTTTACTTTTATCTGATCACGCAGCACTTGCGGACTCTTTTTAAGGAAACTAAATTGTTTAGGGGTTTCGGAGAATCTGACGATGCTATCGTACAGAATTTTATTGAATTAATCAATAAAGTAGTCGATTTCAGACTCCTCTAGATTTTGTTTTCCGTTTGCCGCCTGTAGAAAGAAGTAGTCGACAGCATCATTCCGTAGTCGACAGCATCATTTCTCTCTTTTTATCATTTAGCTCAAATGGACTTGTTGAAAAAAATCATTTTGTAATACTCGGACAGAACAAACCAAAATATTGGACCAACACATACACAAGGGCCGCCAGCGGCCTTTCACCATTTCTTCAACTGCCAATGGCGATAGGATTTTTTAGCAAAAAAAAACACTTTTATTTGACTTGTTACGTTGCTTAAACAGAAAAAATGCACGGCAAGGAACATTTTACCATAGTTTATACTAGTTAGGAAACGTAGGGCTTTTTACGTGTACCTACGTTGGAGTAAAGATAACCGATATACTCTGGACGCGGTTTTTCTTTCTTTCCTATGCGTAAATTACCAACAAAACACAACACATGTAAAACCTAGCCATATTTTCATACACCACCAACACATGCAATCTCCCGCTGTCGGAAAATTGCATGTGTTGGTGGTGTATGAAAACATGGCTAGGTTTTACATGTGTTGTGTTTTGTTGGTAATTTACGCATAGGAAAGAAAGAAAAACCGCGTCCAGAGTATATCGGTTATCTTTACTCCAACGTAGGTACACGTAAAAAGCCCTACGTTTCCTAACTAGTTAAACTATGATTTTACGGAATGTTCTGCCGACAATACGAAATATCCCGAGAGTTTTGCATTTCTCACACAAAAGCAATTAGTGTCTTTACAAAGCAAATTAAACAGACGATAATGTACTCTTCTTCAGGAAAAAAATTCTTACGCGTTTCCTAACTATAAATCTCTAAACTACGCCTATAGCTGCCAGCGAGAGGACTTGTTAACGAGGCTGAGACCACGAACATGTCTATGCATGAACCTGAACCTGGAAAAGTGGGAGAGTTAGGATGGATAATTCGTTACATAACGAAATGTATACGTCACGATTTTTTTTTCGTTTGCCATCCCTGAAATTTATAAGAAAGTAATCGAGTTCGAGCGTCTTTCAGCAATAAACTCCGTGATTTTGTGTCGTAGTGTAAACTGTTGTGAAATGTGATTTGAATGTCGTGGAATAAACCACACCTTTTAGAACTATTTTTAAAAATGTCCAAAGTTTTGATTTAAACGGCGGCGCCAACTAAAAACTCCTTGACTCTTTCTACTTAATATACTTTCAATTCCATTCTTTTAGGTGTTGCTTCTGAATTTTTTGTACGGTTTCATTATATTGACTTGAAAGTGAAATGAATTTTTCATTTAGATAATTTTCTCTATTCATCTTAACTCTTTATGTTGGTCGTTATCCATTTTGGACTTGTGACACCTGCCTTTCAATGTAATTTCTCACTGACAGATTGTCTTTTGGGTTTAATTAAATTTCGCTTGGGATTTTATCGTTATCGTGGAATGGAAACGAGTTCAAACAATTTATAATAGCAAATTAAATGGAATTTATGCGTGTCCACTAACAGTTGGAATTTTGATGAACAATTTCGGCAAAGGAGTAAAACAGGAAAATGTTTCAAAAAACTAAAGCGAAGTATTGTAGTTATGTAATAAAGAAAAAGGATAGTTATGTGTACGTGGGGATTATACAGCCATAAATGGGACCAAAATAAAGGTTCAAGTAACGGAAGGACAGGTGAAGGAATTAGTAGAAAAACATTTTAATGTGGTTTCAAAATGTAGAACGGACTAACATGTCTAGCGACTACATGGTTAGACGAGTTTAGAATAAAACTAATTGAGATGTCGCCCACAAGGACGAGACATTCTTTTTTCGCTGCGTATCGTTTGATAGTGTAAAGTTGCGTGCAATATTTGAATTAAATTCTGGCTAGTTACCACGCAATCATTAACATTTTTATTTAATTGAAGTTGAAACAATAATGAGAAATTGCCCCTGTCAGTATTTAGGGTTTGAATTTTTACTTGTTGAAAGATAATGCAATTTATAACTCAAACAAGTGGTCTTGCTAAGAACGGTTTTGGGTCGATGGTGTTCACCATTTTTTTCGACATTGGTTACATTGAAAAGTTTTTTCAAATTAAAATTACTCTATCGGAGGGACAAAGTCAGACAAAATCTCATTGTCAATTTTTTGAAATATAATTTTTAGGGAATATTGTCGATATTAACAAGTGTTATTGTATTCATTCAGAGCATGTTCCAGAAAACTGTAAATCCTCCTTGATACTTCCCAACGATTTTTTTATCTCGTTTGTATCCATTGAATTGATTTCGCTGAGAAATTCGATCTTTATGTATATAGAAGTGATGTCTGAAAAAGAAAAGTTTTTCTACGAATGTTGCAGAACTTTTTTTATGGTTGAAAATTAGGTTCTTCAAAGTGGGTAGATAGAAACTTTTTGATCAGTACGATTCGCTTCAGGCAAAATTGTGAGTTTTCAGGGGAAATTGGATGTCCGTGTATCTGTCTGTTGATCTGTTTGTCTGTCGGTCTGTCCTTATTACATATCTTAAATAACTGGAAAACGCCTTGAGCTAGCGTCTTGAATTTTTATTGTAAATGAGTGTAATGGAAATCGTAGTTTTCTATCAACTTTTGTACAAGTAATGTTAGCTATAACGGGTACTTCCCATACAACTTTTTTGAAATAATGCAGTTTTTTGAAACATTTTCGAAATTTTTCCGCTTTTAGAGATAATGCATATAACCAAATTCAAAGATAATAAAATTTCCCACATTTTTTCCCTTTCATGGTTTTTACCTATCTTGAACGGTTCTCGAAATATTTGGGAAAATATTATTTTTTACATATTTTTTGTACTAAATACAAGTTTTGTGTTGATCACAACTGGTACTTTTAGAATATTTTTGTCCAAGAAATTAGAAATCTTATAGAAAATGCTGTCTCCATGAAACATTTTTTGAAAGAACGTGAAAATAGACGTAATTTATATTTAATTGAAACCTAAGACAAAGAAAATTTGCAAAATTTTTAATTTTTTACCTGTTTTTAAAAATTTTATAAAAGCATGTTCTGGGAAAACCATTGAGTACAAATTTTCCATCTTACAGATGTTAATAAAATTTGCCTTTACTATCGAAATTCTACTGTTGTTCGGGGATATTGAATTGCATATCAAAGTTGTTTTTTTAAATTTCCCGTTCAAAGAACGGAAATAAAACCTAACCTCAAGCCATAAAGCTTCTTAAAATATAACATTTAATCAATATCATTCATTAATATCAGTTTACTAAACTAAATGAAATGATCACTCCCATTTTTGGAACATTTCTACGAATATAACCTTCAAGGTTAAAAATAAAGCAAAGTTTTTCTTATGATTTTCATTTCTTATTTTAGTGTCTTAAAAAAATGTATGTCGCATTTTTTTGATTTAAAGATAATCCAATTCAACCTTGGCTAGTGCCATTTTCAAATTTCACAGCATGTAAAAAAGTTGTAAATAAAAATAAAAAAGCGACACCAGTAAAAGAATTAAGTAAAATTTGTTAATTTCAAAAGAAGATGAAAAAACCTTAAAAGCTCCAATCAATCTTGATAGCAACTTGAAAGAGGAAATTAATTACGCCATTAGAAAATTTTGTTTTTCAGTAAAAAAAATGTTATTTTAATCGGCAAAAGAACAAGATTTCCGTCTGGTTTTGTCTCGCCAAATATTTGTTTTAGTTTTTTTCGGTGTCAACCTCCAGATCCGGCAATTATCAAACATTGTTATTTGTTTGGGTGACAAAATATCGTCAATAAACGCCTTTGCATTTAATTTTTGTAATTTGATTTTCTTTTGTTAGAGAAAATTAAAATTAGGCATCTTTTTTTTATTAATATTTATGAGTATTCGAATTCGAAATACAATAAATAAGTGTACGATTGAGATCCAGTCACTTTAGAACAATCGGAAAATATTTGTGTTCTTAACAGTCAGAAAAATTTAAAAAAATTATGACAAAGAAAATTTAAAAAAAAACAAATATTTTACGAATTGAATAGTTAGGTTCTCGTATAGTGTAATAATAAAAATAATTTAAAGCATAAGAAATAATAAAAATAATTTAAAAGTATTTAGACTTTTCCCATATTTTATTCCTATATAAGAATTTCTGACGAAAAAAATATTAAACTTTCGCTATTTGAATGAATGCAAACGATTGCTTTAAGTCGTCTGCAAGGTGATTTCGTATGATTTCTGTATTCTCTACGTTTGGATAAAACGTAGCTAATAAAATATGAATTACTATTGCCCTTTCACCTGTGTAATTCCTCAACGGCAAATGGAACTGGATCATATCTTAATTTAATCGAAATTTTACACGCTTAAATGCACATGTGCAAAAATGAAATGTAATTACACAAAAAAAAGTGATTATTGTTATTTTTATTTGATAAAATAAATTCTTAATTAGGTTCTTTGTTTTTGTGTAGCCTTGTTGTATTTAAATGTTTATTACAGGAATATTAAAGTTGCATGTTTATCTTTTACTCGCATAGTTGCACATTAATGTGCATTTATCCGTGCTTCCGTACTACGTATAAATGCAAAACACGGATAAATGCACATAAAATTCTGCGAAATTTAAGCGTGTTCTACTGTAATACGTAAGAAAATATTTATAATTTCTAAATACTGTAAAAAGTAAAAAACGCTACTGGGAAAATTGGTAAAAACCTAATATTACTATCGTAAACCATGAAAAATGAAGATTTTATTTTTTTTAAATGTGTGAAGGCATAACTACTGGTGTCTGCTCCGAATCACTGTTGAATCGAAATCCAGGTAAGATTAACATATATTCAATTAATGTGTTGAATTACTTTTTATTATTTTCTACACTCTAGAAAATTTTATTGTAATTTTACCCCTATTATCGTAGGAAACCATTTTCCTACGATAATAGGGGTAAAATTACACCGAGTCGTAATGGCTTAAAAGCTATGCATTTTTACTCATTTTGTGGCGTACAAAAGCCTCTTTTACGGGGGAACTTTAAGCTAAATAAGAAGTAAAAGTACAATACGGGTGTAATTTTACGACATGGATGCTTAAAATTACCACATTTTTGTTGTAATTTTCCTCCTATTTGGTAGCAAAACCGCGTCTTAAAGGTGTAATTTTACGACATTTTTTGTTTAAAATTACACGGAAAATGGTATTAGAATTTCTCGGCTTATACGGTCTGCAAAAGCAAAAATATTATATTATTTTTGCGGATGTTTTCACATCCAAATTTCCCGGGCATGTCTGCCATGTGGCAGGCGCCACACAGGATTTTGGTAGAGTAAAACTCGATTCGAGTATTTATACTCCGATGCCACAAACCTTATGCGAATTATAAGGTTAAGGTTAAATTGTCCGTACAATAATGCAAAAATACCCTGCGAGCGTGTTTTTACACCAAAATGAGAGCAAAAATACGAATATTGGTCGAAATTTTACGCAAGGTTTAAAATTACCCTATTTCTAGTGTAAGATTAATGTTTTTTGGGTGATTTTACAACTTAAATGGTGTGCGAGCTAAATTCTGATTTTTTTCGAAATTTTACCAATGATTACCTAATATAGATAAGAAAGTTCTCCTAAAATATTTGGTTTGAGAGAGGGACAACTAGCGACATACCGACGGTTTCAATTTCTGTGTGAATACTGAGTTATTTATGTGTGTGGCCTCATCTCAGGTGTTGCCCCATCTTAGTTGTAATGCGAAATTAGTTGTAATGCGCCTCGAAAAAACCATAAAAAAATCGCACAATGGTAATACACAAATTTGAATCTCAGCAGTCAGTTAGTTAAAAATCAAAACAAACCACCATTTTCGGTGGAAAATTTAGTTTTCGTGTTAATTTCGTTGATTTTTAGTGTATTTCGCGATTTAAATAATAAAAAAAGCGTCATAATTTGCTTGAAAATTTTCACGAACTGTCAGGCCGCTGTCGGAAGCATGATGGTGTTGGTGCAAGGGTTGTGTAAATAGAATACAAATTTTTGACCGCTATAAGGATATGAAAATCTCATTTGGTTTAGCCCTGACTAAACGACAAGTTTCTTGTTTTTTCTTCAATTCCATATGACATGAAGGTGTAAAAGGGAAAGATGGTGTTGCTTGGTGACTTTTTTTTATCGCGCATCTCTTTTCTCTGCCGTAGTTAAACGGAAACTTCCGTTTACTTCCCATTATATTCGGTAATCATTGATTTTACGACGTTTTTGCAAATTTACCCCGTTTTTACCCCATTTTTCGGTTTAAATTCAAATTCATTTTCTACAGTGTAGGTAAGATAGTGCACTCTCGATGGGTCACCACAACTAATCAAGTTCTGAGACTTTATGTTTCGATGCCTAATCCATCCGAAAATTTGGTGATTATTGCAAAGTTCATCGTAAAAGTATACGCTCCATCATGGTTTAATATTAAGCTGTATCCATCATGTGTTTACGGAGCGAAACATATTTTTACAACGATTCAGCTATCACGGTATCTTCTATCAAATTTAAAAGCCATTGTGGATCCGATCATTCAACGTAATGGATATTTCAGGCATCCCGAAAATATTTTAATAGCAATGCTTGCTGACGACCATAAACATATTCGCGAATTAGCAATATGTCGAATAATTAAAGCACGAAAATTGAAAAAATTAGGTAATATTCGACCATTCGTAATACCAACTTTTAATTTCGAAGCAATTAATTATTTCGAGCATATTGATTGGTCTGCCATAAGTTTAACGGAACCCCTCTTAACCTGCAATATAAGTGAGGCAGATTTAAGATTAGTCATTAGGAGTAAATCTTGATGGAGTCATTAGGAGTAAATCTTGATTCTCGTAAGTTAATGGCCAAATTTGAATCCAAAAAGGACTATAATTATATATAAAAAACATAAAATTAATCTTTCACATAAATAAAAAAAGTGTAAATAAATATTTTTTCCTCTTCGAAGATTATATGTAAAATTAAATTTCCTATAACTTTGTGGAACATCATTTTGCTGGAATAGCCATATTTACCAATATTACATTAGGTTGACAATTTTTCGAATTTATCGAAACTTTAGGCTCCTTGAGGAGGTGGAAGGCCTCAATAAAAAATTTAACACATTGACTGCCCTGGCTATCATTATTAATAGCCAGTGAAAATTGACACTATGATTCATGAGCGGCCAAGGCTATCATTTTCGATAGCTGGGTCTACAATCTGCATGCATACATACATACATTCATACATACATACATTCTACATACGTCTACATGTATTGGCATCTCCCTTACATTTTTGCAAAATTGGTCTGGCAGTCAACGTGTTAAAAAAAACGCCAAACCTTTTTATTTTCCATTTCACAACTTTTCCGCACTCTGGAGTTTTGAATTTCCGAATTTTGCTTCGACGATCCACCCTAGTGGACATGTTACATTTAAGTATGAAATTCGAAGTCGTTCATATGGCCACCGCGAGCATTGCACTGAGTGATTCCTTGGAGCCAATTTTCCACCACTCTTCCACACATATCGGCCGGAACGTTAGCAATTTCGCGTTCGATATTGTTCCTGAGCTCCTCTAACGTTGTTGGCTTGTTGGCATAAACCAACGACTTAATATAACCCCATAAAAATAAATCCAACGGCGTTAAATCACATGAACGAGGTGGCCATTCGACCGGACCATCATTTCATTCATCATTTCATTTCATCATTTTCATTATCATTTCATCGGACTCAGAATTTCGGTAGTAAGTTTTAATAATTTCCAAACGTTGCTCGTTCGTGAACTTCACCATGATAAAAATGTAAACCTTGTCTGACGTTTTAGCATTGCCAGATCATAAAAAAAGTTTTAGGGTGCGTTTTTATTAAAATACAAAATTGTTATGTCCTTGTTGAAAGACCCTAAATTAAATTAATTAGACCCTAAATTGTTCTAAAGAACAATTAATTTTTTTTCATGATCATACAATATTAATTTTAATTATAATTACCTAAAATTACCTAAAATGGTTATTTAATAAAAGTAATATTTTTTAATAATTATACAAATCGATTTCTTCTTCCTGGACAAACTATTGAAATTATTTAAACAATTTTACCAGCTATTATATTAATATTTGAGCCGCTCACTGCACACATCGATTAACTCCACTTTTGGAAAACCTTAAAATTAAGTGTAAAGCACTTCGTATAGTCATAACTTTTTATATTTATAATAATTTTGCTGTATAATAAGGATTCCTGAATAATAAGCGACAAAATTTTTATATTATAAAGAGAATTTTAGAAAACAATGCACATTATTTCATCGTATTTCTCAACTTTTTGTTTTATGGAGTTAGTCGGAGTGTGCAGTGAGCGGCTCATTTATTGCTGTACCTTCTTAACGTCTCCTTTATTTATTAAATGAAATTAATGGACCTATTATTACCTTAAAACCAATTGGTCATCAATGATATTGAAATTATGAATATTCAGATTTTATTAATCTAGAATTCGATTCATATATAATTCCAACAAATGAAATTAAACCTTTTAGGTTATTAGATGTTGATAATCGAATTGTTCTCCCTATAAATTCTCAAATTCGAATTTTAGTAAATGCAGCAGATGTGATTCATTCATGAACTATTCAAACTAATTTTTTTTAATTAATATTAATATTATTAATTTATTAATATTATTAATTTATTAATATTTATAGTAGACTGTCTCCAGCAGTAGAATTGGGAGCTACCTGACCTACTATAGGAATTATCCCCTTTAACACATTTCAAATTCCTTTATTAAATACAGCAATTTTATTAGCTTTTGGAGTAACGGTAACATGGGCCCATCATTTAAGTTAATAAATAAATTTTAAAATTATTATTCTGAATAATTTGATTAAACGAAGAATAATTTTTTAAACAATAATATATTATTTGACCTCCTATATATTCAGATCACCCTTGATCAAATCTTTTAATATTTTTTTTCCTAAATCTAAACCTAAACGATAAAAAATAATACCATAAGTTGAAATATAAAGTATAAATCATATTGACCCCATAAATATTCTTGAATAATAATAATTAAAATATTTATTAAGAATATATAATGAAACATAAGAAATTAAATATCCTAAAATACCCCCAAAAATACATCCAATTAATGTTAATAATTTTATATATTTAGGTAAGCGAATTATATATGGAGTATTAATCATCTTTACATTCTTTCTCCAATTACAGCTATAATTAATAAACCTCTTATTCCACGTAATATAATTCATCCTTCATCATTTAATAGATGTAAACTTCTACAATTAAAATCAGTGTTGTGCCGCGTAGTCTACGTGGTGTAGACTACACCATTGTCTACGCGTAGACTATTACTGTAGACAATGGTCTATTCTCTACGCGTAGACAATGTAGACAATCAATAAAATAAAGGATAGCTGATTTAGTTTTAAAATCTCATTTTCTTCAATCAATTTTAACATAATAAAGCACAATTTCCAGGAAGCAATCGCCAAATGCTGTAATGGAGAACTTCAGAGCAAACTTTAGTGGCAATTCTAATTCTTTTCATGCAATCTAAGCGGCTTTTTTTAATTTTTGCAATTGAAATCACATTGAATTCTAAAATCTTTTTGCTTTACACATTTTTCTATATAACGAACCGTTTATTTAAAAAACTGATTCATTTGTATGGGATGGCTTTGCTCATTTAAGAATATCTGTTTAATTTTTTCGAAAAACACTAGTCTTTAGCTTAATTCCGTTGAGAGTCATCGTATTTACAGATAGACGGAAATCTATACGGAAGTCATTCAAATCAAATAAAGTAAATCAAATACCCCTAATATAAAAAATATTAAAAAAAACCTACCAAAACTAATTCAAGAATTAATTTTTTGCGCTTATATCTATTGTACATAAATCAATCATAATCAGAATCATTGTCTTCTTCGTAATATAAATTATCATTTTTTCGCCAAGAATAATAAATATGGAGTAGTTTTTTAGACCTTTTAAAGGTCAGTCGATTTCGGCTTTGAGAATATATGACTCACTGATGACTTTGTTTTGACAGATATGAGAAAGTCTACATTGTCTACGCAAAGTCGACATTGTCTACGCCAAAGTCGACATTGTCTACGCCAAATCTATTGTCTACGCTATTGTCTACGCTATTGTCTACAGTGAAGTGTAGACAATTAAAGTCTACGCGTAGAGGAACAACACTGATTAAAATCCCCAGTTATTGAATAATTAGCTAATCGTAAGGAATAACATACTGTTAACTCTGTAGATAAAAAATATAACTAAATAAATATAAATATGATAAAGAAACAACTTTTAAAATTAAATCCTTTGAATAAAGTAGAGCTAAAATAGGTATTCCACATAAAGCTAAATTAGCTACATTAAAACACGAAGAAGTTATAAGTATTTGAATTGATAAACTTCCTATTGACCGAATATCTTGAGAAGTTCCTATATTATGAACTAGCAGACCCTTGGTTGCCAGCTTAAAGTTTTTTGTATAAATTCTAGAATGCCAAAAAACCATACATAACTTAAAAACTTTTGGGAATAAACCCACATCCCCAATCCGGTTAGACAACGCAATTAATATACCGGCATTATAAAATTTTACATTTTGAAAATAAATAACTGAACAATAAGATACTAACCCCAAACCATCTCATCCTAATAAAATTCTAATTAAATTAGGACTAATAATTAATAATATTATTGATAAAACAAATATTAAAACTAATATAATAAAACGATTAATATAAATATCATTTCTTATATATTGCTTTCCAAAATAAATAATTCAAAAAATAAATTATATAAATATTAATCTAATTCAATCAAATTATAACAATAGGTACCCATAGAATTTAAAAATACTACTTCTCACTCAATAAAAATTCTATATTCTATTAATAAAAAATTAAATCTCAGCCATAATAAAGTTATTCTAATTGAAGATAGAAAAACAAAACTAATTTTACAAATTCTAAAATAAAAATTTATATCTTTGACACCACAACGATCTAAAATAAAAATTTATATCTTTGATACCACAGATCAATATTTTGTATTAAACTATTTAGAAATAACCAAAGCATACATGAATCTCTTTTTAAAATTAATAAATTTAAAGGAAATCAATGTAAAAATATAAATAAATATTCACGATTAACACCACTTCTACAAGAATATATTTTTCCATGTTGCCTATATGCATATAAATACCAAGTATAAGAAGCTCTAAAAATGATACTAGTAATCATCATAAAGTTATTCTTGGTATAAAATTCAATAATCCCTTATTAATTAATATTCTTCGTCTACCTAATATGAACGACTAATCGTTCATATTAGGTAGACGAAGGATATTCATTAATAAGGGATTAGCAACATTAGCTAAACAAAATAAACCGGATGAATATAATCCATGAGCAATTATTAAAGTATATGAACCACAAAATCCATAATAACTTATTTTTATTAAACCTCTCAATACAATTCTTATATGAGCAACTGAAGAATAAGCAATTACAGCCTTTAAATCAATAGGGCAGTTAAATTACCTTCATTTCCACCCACAATAGGGCCCGCACATCACCATCTGTATCGTATATATTATCAGGTGCAAACATGGCTTGGAGAAGACTTAGATCCTCAACAGTGGGGATGGACATTTAACAACAATTTCTTGCAGCCAGTTAGTACATTACTTCCACCAGAACCGAAAGAACTCCTGAATTCCGTTTTTTGCAACTGCACAAAAGGTTGTGGTTCTAATTGTGGATGCAGAAAAATTAGATTACCGTGCTCCATCGTTTGTACCTTTTGTCGGGGTCAATCATGTTTAAATCCTGCTTCTTGTGATATCACTGAATCCTTTGACAATTTAAACGATGTTGATGATGAACTCGATCTTATTGGTGCCTTAACATTAAATGTAAGTGAAGATGATCCCTATATCGAAGATAAAGAGCAACAAGAAGAAGAAGAAGGAGAAGGAGAAGAAGAATAAATGAATGAAGGTGGAAAAAATATGGATTAGGCCTAATGGGGAAACCATGTAAAAAACGCGCCTTGCATTCTACCTCAATGGTGGAATCGAACCCGCACATCTGGCGCATTGTAGTCTAACACTTATTCAGGAGTAAAAATGTAAACTTAAAGATAAATTAAGTAATAAAATATTAATAAAAGTAAATGAATCAACAAAAAAGAATTTGAAAAGAAAAAAAAGAATTTGAAAAGAAAAAAAAAAAAAAGAATTTGAAAAAAAAAAAAAAAGAATTTTGTCACCGACGAAAATTGAACCCGGTGCTTGGCGCATGGTAGTCCAACTTCTAACTCACCGCACTGATCAGACAGTACGGAATGTCGTGTTAACATTGAAGACTTAGTTAGCGGCATATTGATAATTTTGAAAGGCAAATCACTAATAAAGTATTATTAAAAATTGAAAAAAAAGTAAAACGGACATATCTACAGCTATAGAGCTTTCATTTAAAAAAACGAATCATCAAAATCGGTTCAATAGGAACTGCAGGAGCTCTGTCGAAAGAAATCCATACAAAATCGCTTTGCCTTTTAAATATATAGATGGAAAAAATAATAGACCGCCTGGAAAACTTTTTTTGTGATATTTGGCCTGAGTTTTGTTGATCCAATGTGGAACCACAAAGGATTACTTGGGAAATATAAAACCATTTATAAAAACAAAGTCTAGTGGCCTCTAACACCGCGTCTTGATTAACAATTTTTCATCCGAAGAAATATCTCACCGCAATGAGATTTTTTTGACATCTGGGCCGAAAATCTCTTGAAATTTTATTTCTCAAATTGGCAATGAAAAAAACACCCAGTCGCCGCTCTCGCAATTAATGCAATACGTGAAATTGAAAAGGCTGAAACAGAAGAACAGACGAAAAGAAAAACCTCTTAATGTTATATATTCTCTTCCAAAGCTTTTTGTATCGTATTTTGTAAAAATTAGTTATTTTTGCAATTACTTGTCGGGAGAAATTGGATTCCGCCATCTTGAATTGTGAAATTCCAAGAAATTTTGCTATTGCAAGATTTCAAGAAATTTCTCTCTGGGATTTTTCCCCTCCGTCAACTCGAGCTCTGATTGGTCAATCAAAAATCTCTGCGATGAAAAATCCCAGGTCAAGACGCGGTGTAAGACCCGATTTTTTCGCTTCCATGGCGGCAGTCATTTTGGAATTCGTTAAGTGGCGGCAGTACGTGTTGAGCACTAACACCGCGTCTTGATTTGGGATTTTTCATCGCAGAGATTTTTGATTGACCAATCAGAGCTCGAGTTGATGGCGAGAAAAAATCCCAGAGATAAATTTCTTGAAATCTTGCAATAGCAAAATTTCTTGGAATTTCACAATTCAAGATGGCGGAATCCAATTTCTCCCGACAAGTAATTGCGAAAATAACTAATTTTTACAAAATACGATACAAAAAGCTTTGGAAGAGAATATATAACATTAAGAGGTTTTTCTTTTCGTCTGTTTTTCTGTTTCAGCCTTTTCAATTTCACGTATTGCATTAATTGCGAGAGCGGCGACTATGTGTTTTCTTTTCATCGGCATTTTGAGTACTAAATTTCAAGAGATTTTCGGCCCAGCTGTCAAAAAAATCTCATTGCGGTGAGATATTTCTTCGGATGAAAAATTGTTAATCAAGACGTGGTGTAAGAAATAAATATTCAAATAATTATGTTATACTAGTGATGCTGTTTTTATTAATATCCTCTTTTCTCCATTTCTTCCAGTCTTTTGGTGCACCGAGAATTACATTTAACATTGTTGTCGCCCAATTCTACAACTATTGAACATTTTTCCTTCTGGAGGTGGACGAGAACTTTCCTTTCCGTGAATTATCATTTTACTCGAGGAAGTGCAGCAGCACTTGTTTATGAGCCATAGATGTAGAAGTTCTCATTTTGATAATTTTTTGCACAATAAAAATTTTGCAGGCATTGCATAACAAGAAACAGCAAACGCCATTCACAATAAAAAAATGTTTCGAAAAGTAACATATATACGTTTCGCTTGGATCCGAAACGGAATGTTTTATGACGTTTCGGATATTTCCATAATCTAAGATCGAGAATGCGGTTTCGTAACAAGCTGTCAATAGTTTCGAAATACGCGAGACGTAATTTGGAGCAATATAGGAGGTACATACACCACATAAAGATCCTTTTCCGATTCACAATAAACTATGGAAAAATCCGAAACGTTTCGAGAATAGCCGAGTCTGTCAGTCGAAAACATAATCACCCACGGCATACAGACAACCAAGGTATGCTGTAAACTCAAATCTGACATTTCGTTGCTACGTCACTTGTGCCGATTAGTTCGTCAAGTGCAGAAGGAATTTTGTATTCTGGATGGTTTTTTTTAAATTTGTGCGATTTAAATAAGATATTTGTAAATTAGTGGACTGATTCATTGCCTCCTATAAACACAAGGCCTCAAGATCTAAAACTGACGTCACATCAGTGGTAAAGCTCTTTTCGATGTTGCTATGCAATTCAAATGGAGACAAACGAAAATTCGACTTTATCGGCTTATATCTCGGAAACTATTAATGCGACAACAAATTGACTTACGCACTATTATACTCAATGTAATCATCTGTCGTTTGGTTCATGTCCCAATCATGTCGAATATATATCAATTAAATTATTTGCGAAAACCCAAATCGATATGATTTTAGATGGAGAGTAGGAGTGGAGAGCGACGTGAAGAGAAAACGAAAAATCACACTTTTGTTAAGATTTTGTTCGATAACTTTTTTTCTGTTCGCCCTTGGTAACTAAGGCATATGACTGAAAGCAAGAATATCGAATATTCTATAAGAAAGTGAAAACAGTTTTTCCGGCAAAGGAACAGTTTCCGAGATATAAGCCGATAAAGTCGAATTTTCGTTTGTCTCCATTTGAATTGCATAGCAACATCGAAAAGAGCTTTACCACTGATGTGACGTCATGATAAAGTTCTTTGAGATATTGAGGCCTTGTGTTTATAGGAGGCAATGACTGATTGCATTAAATAGTGATCAATAAACATAAAAATTAATTAAAAAAAAGTCGGCACAAATGACGTCACACCTGACTATCAAAAGTTTACAGCATACCTTGGTTGTCTGTATGCCGTGATAATCACCCTTGTTCTGAGATACGGCGTTAGGCAGCTAAACGTAACGCATTCGATTCGATTCACCACGCCATCGGTGTTCTGAAAAACGGCGTTTGCTGTTTAAAAATACGGCAAACATCGCATGCAAACGCAATGTCAAAAATCAGCTGGTTGTATTTATTTCTTGGTTATGCAAGTGAAAACGTTTGATTGAAGTTTGAAAATGGATTTAACACTCCCATTATATTTTTGTTAATGAGGCAGGACGAGGTAAATTCACTGAAAAACATAACAAAAGCTATAATTGCCAATCTGGCATTCATTGGAGACCCGTATGGTGATATTCGTATCAAAATTCGAACAGTTGCATCAAAATTCCACTTTGAAGTCAAACTTTCCAATAAGATTTTTTAAAATTTATTCCAATCGGATTTTGATGTATGGGAGTTTTATGTAGAATTATATCCTAAATAACTTTTGTTCTTGCACTTTTTTGATAAGATGCACAGTTTTTGAGATATTCGCAAAAAACGTTTTCGTTCGTATTTTCCCATTCCTCTTCATTTACTTTTTTACATTGCATGTCCTACGCGGGGTAGCGCTCCAAACTAGCTGCAGTAAGAACGCTTCTGGAGCGCTTAAAAAGAATGTGCGGAGAAGCAGTTTCAGCGCTCTCTTAAAACTCTCTCCTGACGAATGGTGGTACAGTCTGTTCCAAAATAAATAATAAAATATAATTTTAGGTTTTCGCGGTTCGACATTATGTTGTAGGAAAGGTTTTTTGACGTGGATACGTCTTGGATTTTGGTTATGGGGGTACAAAGTAGAAAATCGGCTTGCTGCCATGATAACAAATTTGCAATCGATGATACTCGATAGTTTGTGGTAACATCCGAACAGAAACTGTGTTATAAGATGAGGCCTACATTAAAGCATTGTTTAGGGTATTTTGTTATGTTAAACTAAGTTCAATTATTTTTTTAAAGATCAAAATCTAAATTTTTACTGCCGCTGCTATGCTGTGTTTGCTGCTTGTAGTACAGATTTCACATTTATACTCTTTTTATGCTTTTCCTTTGTGTGTATTGATTGAATCTGGATGTATTGAATGCCATGTTATTTCGTTCTTTTCGTTCTGAAAAGTGTCGCTCTTAACGGCAAAATCGTTTGCTGTGGTTTCCGACTCTCGTTCTTGGCAACGAAAATGATTTCTATTTAAGTTTTCGCTTCTTTTTCAAAGCGGTTTGTGGGTCTCGCATTAAACAGAATGAAAGCCTCGAGCGATGGCTGTTGATTATGATGCACGCACACACATATATAAGTATGTATTTTACTACTGAGAGAACGATATTTCGATCCCAGCATTAAAATTCTGTTCAGGGTTGTGACTTTTGATTTTCGAAATCGTAGTAAATCGGCCGAAAAATAGTAGTAGAATCGATGAAATAGTAGTAAATTTATGTAAAACCTGCGTCATTATATATAACTAATTTGAACGAAAGACTAGAAATGGGAGCGTTTTGAACACTGTATGTATGATATTTATTTCATACTTCTCTTATCATAAACCAATTATAAATAAAATTATTATACCCGTATGGTGAAACCGAATATCTCAAAAACGGTGCATCTTATCAAAAAAGTGCAAGAACAAAAGTTATTTAGGATATGATTCTACATAAAACTCCCATACTTCAAAATCCGATTGGAATAAATTTTAAAAGAATCTAATTAGAAAGTTTGACTTCAAACTGGAATTTTGATACAACTGTTCGCCGTTCACTTAAATCACCATACGGATTTTCAATAATTGTCAGATTGGCAATTATAGCTTTTGTTATATTTTAAATAAAAATTTGTTTCCTTAATTTCCTTTTCACTAAAATTTCTTACTTAAATATTTATTGGCGATCGTTGTAGGCGGATCCACGTCTTCTGGCCGTCTCTACGAGACAGACACCTTGCTTTTTCGGTTTAACCGCGTAAATATTGTTAAAGTAAATAAATATTTACGCGGTTAAACCGAAAAAACATTTCCTACAACATAAATAATAAAAGGTTGATAGTTTTATTCTTAATTTTATTTTACAACATTAACATCTTAAAGAAGAAAAAAAAACAGTATTTCGCGTTACAAAAATTAATTTATTGCATTACTGCAAATTCAATTTATTGCCTCTATACTATAACTTTTCTTACACCGCGTCTTGATTAACAATTTTTCACCCGAAGAAATATCTCACCGCAATGAGATTTTTTTGACAGCTGGGCCGAAAATCTCTTGAAATTTAGTACTCAAAATGCCGATGAAAAGAAAACACATAGTCGCCGCTCTCGCAATTAATGCAATACGTGAAATTGTAAAGGCTGAAACAGAAGAACAGACGAAAAGAAAAACCCCTTAATGTTATATATTCTCTTCCAAAGCTTTTTGTATCGTATTTTGTAAAAATTAGTTATTTTTGCAATTACTTGTCGGGAGAAATTGGATTCCGCCATCTTGAATTGTGAAATTCCAAGAAATTTTGCTATTGCAAGATTTCAAGAAATTTCTCTCTGGGATTTTTCCCCTCCGTCAACTCGAGCTCTGATTGGTCAATCAAAAATCTCTGCGATGAAAAATCCCAGGTCAAGACGCGGTGTTACTGCAATTGAGTTTTTATTGTGAAATAGTTTTTCTGCACCGTTAAGCAGGGTTTATACACAGCGAGTAACTCGCTGCGAGTAACTCGCTGCGAGTAAAGAGAGGCAAGTAGTTTGCTTCGTTTACACCAGGGGTCTCCAAGATAACTGTCTCTGTACAACCACCACCACGTCGAAACCACCACAACCTGAACTCGAGGCATTTGCTACTCGGCATTCAAAACCTCATTACAAATCTAATAAATATTAAGCAGACGAATGACATCCTCTTGCATCGAAAGTCTGAAACAAGCTAACTACAAATCAAACTGCATATCGATTCTAGCTTACTGGTGGTGGAAAGAGATGTTCGATCACGTTCGGCGGCCTTTCGTTCAGGTTCGTTTTTCTGAATGCTAATGTAAGATAGTATTGACAAAAACATTAATGTGGGCAAAGTAAAATGTGTCTGGCTCAATAATATGTACGAGGAGCCGCAAGAGCCAAGGCCTGGAGATGCCTGGTTTACACGATGCGAGTAACTCGTTGCAAGTAGAATGACAACTGAACAAAACATAACCTAAAATTTTCTGAGCAAAGATATCTTTGTTTGGTTTACTGTGAAGAAGTGTATTAGGTGTTTCGTTAATATAGACAAAAAAATATACAACGCGATTTTGAAGACAATTAAAAACGCGTTCAGCTAAAAACAGGAAAATAAAGAAATTTCTAAGTGCATATATTCTACAAAAAATGACACCTTTCTCCGGCGAACATAGCAAACGAAATGAATTAAAACACACACAAATAAAACCACCTCATTTGTACACGGTTCCATGTTGATGTATTGGTTTTTACTTGCTAGAAAAATAGAATGGCTTTCTATTATTTTTGAGAGAGCAGCGAGTATTCTCACACATATGCGAGCGTCGCACACTAGCTCAAATCGCGTGTATTTACGTCTACTTGCAGCGAGTTACTCGCTTCGTCTAAACCAGTGGTTCCCAAAGTGGTCCCTACGGACCCCCAGGGGTCCCCGGGATCATTCAGGGGGTCCGTGGAAAATTAAAATTGATTTGGGGGTCCCTGAACAACGTCAGGGGGTCCGCGCAAGGTTTAATATGAAATAAAAAAAATTGTGACACATTTTTATTAATATGGAATTTAAAATAAATAACAATGAATAAATTATTAGCGATTTTTACGTCCTAATTAAAATATTTATAGTTAGACATATTGGGTTTTATTATTTAATATAATGCACCCTAAAAGTTATAGCTTACTATTTTATATTTTTGTTTAATTTGTTTACTTCTGCGAATAACCAAATCCGCGAATGTTTGGAATTACTGTACATTACTGTATTATTATATTCTGTTGTGAATTAATTGGTACAAAATGAGTACCTACACAATATGTGACATTTACGTGAAATTTTATCTTCACATCTCAAATAATTAATTCAAAAGAGCGTTACATTGCAGCATTCAATTTTTATTATAATTAACAGTGGTTTGTTGCAAATAAAATTTTTGATATTGTAACGGTCCACGGGTAAGAAGTTGCAAGGACATTCGAGATTAGGGATGCCAACGATACCTCGATGTTTGCAAAACATCGAGGTATCGTTGAAAAATATCGAGTTTTAACCTCGATGTTGAACAGACCGATATATCGAGGTATCGATGTTGTTATCCACGATGTTAGAACATTACTCTTTATAAAATTAGTAGAGAAACTAATTTTAGGACTAGAGGGACTAGTTTTTTGATAGATTTAATATAGCCACTCAAAGATTTGTTTAAATTTTCTTTGGTATCAATTTTCGGTTCCATCTTTCTACAAGATTTCGCAAAAAATACCAGAGCTAGCCATGAAATTTTAGAGAGAAGTTTGGTCCTGATGTGGAAATCCGTTAACCGGAAGTAACCAAAACGGCGGCTTTTTAAAAACTATGCGGTTTTTTGCGATTTATTCCGAAACTAACCATTTTCCAGTAGTCTTATGTATTACAAAACTTGCAGAAAATTTGCTACATTTATGTCTTTTACTAGAACTCCGTTATAAAGATATGCCGGTATTTCAAAAAAATTATTTTTTTTGCGAATATCTCGAAAACTAATGGGTTTTTGGTGGTTCAACGTATAAGAATTAAAACCGTGTTAATTCTACCTGGGTGCACTCCACCCACAGTAGAGCATCCGCCAGATGGCTAAATTATTTATTAAATTTAACTTTTTCGAAACATCGGAAAAACGATGTTTTCAGGACGATGTTTTTTGACATCGATGTCGCCTTAAAAAAACATCGATTTTCGATATATCGAGGTTTTATGAACGATGTTGCATCCCTATTCGAGATCTGGCGTGAACGCTTCAAGAATGTTTGAGATCTGCACACGAGAACGTTCGAGACCTCGGCCGAACATACAGGAACGTTGGCAAACGAGCCGCGAATATAAAAGGCCGCGTCTTCGGCGGAGATTCAATAAATACTTCTTCAACAAAATGTTTTATTTATATTTTATTTTTACATCATCATTTACCATTCAACACATTAAAGTTAAATTTGTAATTTTTCTATTATGCATTTATGTAGTTTTTCACCCAGGGTCCGTGGGCAACATTTGACTATGAAAAGGGGTCCGTGGGCAAGTTTTGACTATGAAAAGGGGTCCGTGGGCCAAAAGAGTTTGGGAACCACTGGTCTAAACCATGCTTTAAGGAGAATGACTCATCCAAAGAAAATCATTGTGCTCCTTTGTAGCTTCTTTTGGCAGTGAAGAAGAAGCGCGCGTATGTTGCTTCTTGAGGAAGCGCACCAAAAATTTTCTGCTGGGTCCTTAATAAGTTGAATTGTGAAGTATTTGTTGAACTTTGAGTTCCCTTCCTATTTGAATAAAACACTTTATTAATCATGATTCATAAAATTGAATAAGTAATCGCCATTTCTAAGGTACGCACTGTCCTTCATAACCAAGTTGGAAGACTTCTCTGTTTCATGCTCAATGTTGCTTATAAACGAATTTTTATAAAAGTTTTTCATATTAAAGTAAAAATTTCAAATCTTGCATTATGCCTGGTTAGAAATAAACAACCGACAAAAAAAAAGTTTTTCTAACTGTGGGAAATACTCGTACATGAAAGAGTTAAAGTTTAAACAATACTTTAAAATTAGTATAAAAGTATTTCTCTGACCCCTATCCAACCAAACGATGTCGAAAAATGTCCAATTTTCATCATACCAAAATCCAACAACTATTTATTAAGATGTTGAAAACACGAAATTAATTATCATTTGCGCCAACAATTAACATGGGTGACACTAGCGGTCAATTTGAATAAAGAAATTGTTGTTGCTTAATACTTTCGGTGCTTTTTTGATAGCAGTTAATTAGCAAATGTCTTGTATTCTGAAACATTTTTTTCTTCATTCTTGTTTCAAATTCACATTTGTACGGAGTACGGAGTTTTTCAACAATTTTGACATTAATGCTTAAAAAAAATTAAGCGAGTATTTCAGGAAATTACTTAATTTTCAATATATTTTTTGCGTTAAGACCTGCATAAAGCAGGGTTTATACACAGCGAGTGACTCGCTGCGAGTAAAGAGAGGCAAGTAGTTTGCTTCGTTTACACGATGCGAGTAAATCGTTGCAAGTAGAATGACAGCTGAATAAAACATAACCTAAAACTTTCTGAGCAGAGATATCTTTGTTTGGTTTAATGTGAAGAAGTGTATTAGGTGTTTCGTTAATATAGACAAAAAAATATACAACGCGATTTTGAAGACAATTAAAAACGCGTTCAGCTAAAAACAGGAAAATAAAGAAAATTCTAAGTGCAAATATTCTACAAAAAATGACACCTTCCTCCGGCGAAAACAGCAAACGAAATGAATTAAAACACACACAAATAAAACCACCTCATTTGTACACGGTTCCATGTTGTTGTATTGGTTTTTACTTGCTAGAAAAATAGAATGGCTTTCTATTATTTTTGAGAGAGCAGCGAGTATTCTCACACATATGCGAGCGTCGCACACTAGCTCAAATCGCGTGTATTTACGTCTACTTGCAGCGAGTTACTCGCTTCGTCTAAACCCTGCTTAAGATACTCACTCTTTAAAATATATGAACACTTCAATCGGCTAAGATGAAAGAATTTCGCTATCATGTGCTCGGCTACTAAATAATTCCTATCTAGTTTCTCTTATAGCAATCAGGTTGGGGTTGAAGGTTAAATGAATTTTTTGTGGAGCTCATACTGATTTCAATGAATCATTTCATTAAATTGCACAGATCTTGTTACTATTTATGTCCCATTAATAGTATTTACCAAGCATTTGTCGATATTTTTACTGTGAATATTATTTATGCGTAGATTTGTTTATTTATTTATTTTTTTTTGGTTGTTGTGATTTTTAGTATTTTAAACATTTATCTGATGCCATGTTTAAAAATATATTTTTGCGTAATTTTGCTTTTCGGCAAAGGTCTGAAGTTAGAGCTGCGATTGAATTTATCCACGAATTTTATTCAAAACTAAAGCGAGAACTCCAATTGGGTAGAGGCAGCAGCAGAGGCAGAAGCAGAACTTTAGAACACATAGCGTCTTATGTGATGAGCTCCAATAAAGCAGCAGCAGAGGAAGTGGCAGAAGCAGAAACACTTTTTAGCTCTACCCCTCAATTCTGCATAATAGATAAGAGCCCCTTAACTGCTAACTGGACTTTAGAGGAAATTTAATAGAAATTGGTATTCCTGATAATAGTTAAGAGATGTCAACCTCTTAACTTTCGTGGTGAATTTTTGTAAACGGTTTTCATATTCTGGGAAAAAGTTAGCAGACGGTTCTAACCTCAAAAACCTCTTAATTTAAGAGGACCTAGCCGATGTCCTCTTACGACCTCTTAACTTGTGTGTTGCGTTTAAAACTCGAAAAATCAGTGTCGGGGAGGGCTCCAACAATTTTTTTATGTATAGACAAGTTTTGTAAAATTTTATTCTGAACGTTTTTTACGTTACAGGTTTTCGATTAAATTCTCTGTTTTGGAGAAAATTGTAGAAAAAGTTACATTGCATGGAGGACGAGGAAAAAAGCTGCACTAACCAGATTTTTTATAGTATTTCTGGAAAACTCATGAAATATTGTGTCTTCGTGGAATTGTTTACCTTTAATGACACAAAAAACGATTTTTTTTATTGGCTGGAATTACATCAACGCATACCTGCAACTTCATTAATTTTATGTCTATCAAATGAAATATTTATATGAGTGCAATGCATTATTTAACCATAAATTTGTTTGCGCGTTGCTGAAATTATACAAAATCATTTAAAAACGATATTGTGTATCTTAAAAACTGTCGATTCAATTTTTACGTAATATTTTTTATATCATTTTCATTTCAAGCGGTCTGAATACCGTAGAAAGCTATTCTTAACAGATACAAAACTATTCACATGTTTTCAAGACCCGCAATGTCTTTTTTACACAATTTTTTGGATAATTTCCATAGTTTTGAAAACTTCATGATTTCAGAAAAAATCTAAGGTCAATAAACAGCCAAATTTGACGTCTATGAGTAAGTGCTGTAAGATGAAGACATCGTGGTGAATCTCTTAATTTGCTAAAATCGGAACCCACCAAAATCTCTTACTCAGAATCAGTGATGCGCATGATAAAAAAATTTTTGTATCAAATTTTTCAGAAAAAAGTATCAAAAAGTATCAACCTAAGGAAAAGACGTAAAAACGTAAAAAAAGCAGTAACAATTTTATTTTCGGAAAAAAATCATAATTTTCAGATTATTTGTTATAATTTCAAAACTAGCAGGTCGATTCTTCTATATAATCACATACAAAAAATCAAACGTATAACAAAAAAAAACATTTCATTGGCCCTATTCTGCCGTTGTGACCCTTAAGTCACAGATCATAAGTCCATAGAATTTGAAGCTTTTGTGACCGAGCTGTGACTAGTCATCGGTCACTGCTAGTCACCAGAATAGGGTTGTTAGTTCTGAAATTGTCCGTGTTATTCGTCTGCACCACAGATATCGTACTACTAGATCGCGGCACTCGAACAATTCCATAGCAAAAATATGGGACAGCGTGACTATGGTTGTCTCATTTATTTTTCGAACTTATGGTTGTCTCATTTATTTTTCGATGTCAGATGTTCGAATTAACAAACTCAATAACACTTGAATTATATGTTTTACGTCGAACTCATAAGACTTATACACAGGTTTAGGGAATTGCATATTAATGTATGTGGCAGCTCTGAATATTAACATGAATAACCGGTATAGGGATTGAATAATATTCTATCGAGGACCTGCATAAGCATTTTTTTCCAGAATTTTAATTTCCCGTTTTTCCGTCATAGCTTTTTGACGTTTCAGTGGCCCATTTGAGATAGCAAATGGCTTGATCTAGTAGTAGGATATCTGTGGTCTGCACATATTCAGGAAAATTAATTGTATTTACATAGCAATACGGCTTATTTCTTGCTTAAGATTACAGGCAGGCTGAGTTCAGGATAATGCGATAATTTGTGTAGTGTTTACCAACTTCCGCATAATGTTGACTGATACAATTTTAATTTTAAAAAAACCTTTTACTGTCATTTTTTAAAAAAAGTATCAATTTCATGATATTTAGGGAAAAATGTATCTTTGTATCAAAAGTGAAATTTATGAAAAAGAAGTATCGAAATTGATACAAATGTATCAAATGCGCATCACTGCTCAGAATACTAATTCCTTTTAAAATCTCTTAATTATAAATTAAGATATCTCTTAACATCTGTTACCTAGAATTGGGACCTAATCTCTAAATTTCTGCTTTCAATTTAACCTCACAAATCGTTGTTGATATTTTTGGCATATATGGACGGAAGTAAATATTTGTAATACTTGAAATGGGGGAGAAATTAATTGAATACTTAAAAAACAACGAAATATTATAAGACAAATCATGCCGCGGATATAAATACGTACAACGTTTTGACAGGTTTCTGCTATTTTCGTCAGAATTCAAATTTCATTGTGGGACAAAAAGCAGATTCTGCTTCTGCCTCTGCTGCTGCCTCTGCTCAATTGGAGTTCTTCCTTAATTCTATTCACTTAGTAAAAGTTGTCAAATTTGAATTTATTCCGGCGGGTTTGTTTGAAAAATTCGAGTTCGGTTTTATCAATTGATCGAATTTAAAGAAAATCTAAGTTATCTTTTTTTTATAAGTCTAAGTACATCAGTCATTTTAGGTAACTTTTTTTCAAATCAGAACTTCAGAATTTGGAATACAAATGTCGAACGAAAGTCAAACAGATGATTACTCCATTATCGACTTTCCATCTGGCCAACCCCCTCCAATTCAAGACTCAGATGAAATAGAACCCTTAAGTGGAGCTAATATGTGGAAATTTTCAACATGTTTCGCAATATTACCAATTATTTTAATAGTATTGAGTAACATTTTTTGGAGAATTTTGTACAGAAAAACTTAATTTAATCTTTTTTTATTATCTTAAATTCTGTGTGTCGAAATTTCAAGAATTTTTATCCTTTTTTTAAACGCTTTGATGTTGGGATTTTTAAAAAAAAATATTTTTTTTGTTATTTATAAATACAAGATGCATATAATAAAATTGCAAGGCTGGTATTTTTATTATTTTTAAATTCATCAATAATTTAGATGTAACATATCAATTTTAAAATTTATCTTTGTCAGAATATTTGTTCCGGTATCATGCTAAAATAACTCAACCGATTTCGATCAATTTTTTTAACTTCTGTATTTTCCCTTCTGTTTCGGCATCTCTCCCCTTATAACATTTGAACCGTTTAACCAAGAGGAATGCGAGTTGCTGTTTCGCATAAAATTATCTGGAATTAAAAGTATCCTCTGCCCGTACACTTATCCTTGCCACTTATTTTGGAGTCCGCCGCGAATCGCTTTTGGTGGCGGATTTGCATTTTCGTACTATAGAATCCTCTTTCGCCCTATTCTCAAAAACCCCACAAGATTCAAGCAAATTAAGAAAACTCTTTTACTCGTTATGAGCAGATCAAGCTGAGATGATCGACTCGTTAACATCTCCTTTGTAATCGCAATGTTGATACTTCTTCGGTCCTTTTTCATTTTTATTGTAGACAATTCGATTCAATTCAATTTTATGCTATATGTTTAGTGTCTGTGTTTACTGAAATTACAAAAATGAGAAAAAATATATGTTTACTGAAATTACAAAAATGAGAAAAAATGGAAATTCCATCTTCGCATTTCATAATAGCTCAATCCGATGCCGATCCGATTTGAAAAAAGAGGCGGGTGGGAGTGGAATACGATCCGCGGCGGTTTCTATAATCGGGGCCCAATTATCCCTATGGATCGCTGAAGGGCAGCACGAGAATCAAAGCACCATTTTGCCCCCCTAAACTAACTTTTGAATTTTTCACATGATTTCTGCCATGATTTCTGTGAAACATAAAAAAAAAATTTTTTTAGAATGCCAAAAAACCATAAATAACTTAAAAACTTTTGGGAAAAAACGTGATCCTTACAGGACCTTCTGTCTCGAATTTTGAAATTCCAAGCTCGGATTCGTGATCAGCAACTTCGAAAACCCCTTAATGCCATTTTGACGTGGATACGTCTTGGATTTTGGTTACGGGGGTACAATGGGGGTACAAGTTTGTGGTGACATCCGAACAGAAACTGTGTTATAAGATCCGGCCTACATTAAAGCATTGTTTAGGGTATTTTGTTATGTTAAACTATGTTCAATTATCTTTTTAAGAATCAAAATCTAAATTTTCATTGCCGCTGTTATGCTATGTTCGCTGCTTCTAGTACCGATTTCACATTTATACTCTTTTTATGTTTTCTTTGTGGTATTGAATATTTGGAAGAGGCAGAGGAAAGAGAACACGACGAAGTATGTTGAGGTTGAGTGAAAGCTTTTACTCTTGATTGTTTCTCTTCTCTATATGGGTTGTTCTGGTTCTGGAAATTATTTTACTTGATTGTTTCTCTTGATTGCCCAGTGTTTCCTTTAATTTATGTATACGAGTTGTATGAGCCGGCGGATTGTGTTTAAGATTTTAGTTGCTGTAACTTGAAATTGCTTTGTTGTTTTTATCGTGTAATTTTATTTTATTTTGATTTTTATTTGTTTTTCATCTATGGGGGTTTTCATGAATGCAAGTTCTGCAAATAACACAAAAGATTTTGATAATAATAAACCCAGTTATATGTTATCCGTTTAGTTAGTTTACTTTCGCAAATTACTGAAAAAGATGGAAGAAAATGTTTTGTGCAATTTGCGCAACTTCCGAGTATATTTATGAAAATGCCCTATTACATTTTAGAATTAAACATTTGTTCGTTGTGTTGCAAGTGAAATTTGATTTTTAGGAACAAGATGCCAAAATTCACCAAATGGAAAGGCACATCCTGTAAACGCAACATTACGGTCAATCAAATTGTTTCTTTAGTTTCCTTTTCACTAAAATTTCTTACTTAAATATCTATTGGCGATCGTTGTAGGCGGATCCACGTCTTCTGGCCGTCTCTACGAGACAGACACCTTGATTTTTTTAAGAAAAATTGGAAAAGGACATTTGCGTTATCCTTACAGGACCGTCCTTTTAGGATTTTGAAATTCCAACACGAGATTCGTGATAAGTAGGGCTGCCAAAAATATGCATTTGCATATTTCTTCTCGTTATGATTTCGGCTCCGGGAGTTTTTTATTCATCCGAATCAATAAGTTTAGAAGCGAATGAAGGTCACTTGTTCTTGCATATTTCGCATATTTGCCACGTTAGTGCATATTTGCATAAAATGCATATATTTAGTTGCATATTTTACAACTTTCATGAAAACCAATTTTTTTTTTTGCAATTCAAATTATAATTCGACTGTTTCAGCTAGAATAAATATTAAAAATAAATAAATGTGTGTTTTTACTTTCTACGAAGTATATAAAAAAAACATGTGTGTGCAGTGCACACGCGGTAGAAATGAAACCATAGTTTATACTAGTTAGGAAACGTAGGGCTTTTTACGTGTACCTACGTTGGAGTAAAGATAACCGATATACTCTGGACGCGGTTTTTCTTTCTTTCCTATGCGTAAATTACCAACAAAACACAACACATGTAAAACCTAGCCATATTTTCATACACCACCAACACATGCAATCTCCCGCTGTCGGAAAATTGCATGTGTTGGTGGTGTATGAAAATATGGCTAGGTTTTACATGTGTTGTGTTTTGTTGGTAATTTACGCATAGGAAAGAAAGAAAAACCGCGTCCAGAGTATATCGGTTATCTTTACTCCAACGTAGGTACACGTAAAAAGCCCTACGTTTCCTAACTAGTTAAACTATGATGAAACCTTAGGAAAACTAAACAGCGAGACAATGAGACGAATGCGGTATCAGGAGTGGGATAGTTATAGCGTTTATTTATTATAATATTGGTACCAATTTCAAAAGTTATATTACATTTTTATTCAGACTCTTTGTTTTCAATTTCAATAAATGACACGAGCGGCTTATGATAACTAAAGTATAAAATGAATGCTTTGGTTTGGGTTTGATCAATATATCTTTGAAATACAGCGTCAATTACTGTTTTCGATCTTGTTGTCGATTCAGTGCGACTGGAGCACATTTTTAAATTTAATTTGGTGTTGAGGAACTCAATCAAAGAGAGCGCTGTATCCAATGCAAAATTCACATTAAAATTTGCACTTAAAATCATAGGAATTTTATCGTAATCTTTTTAAGAATCCGCGATATTTCTAGTGTGTACTTTAGCAAATTATCGTGGATAAATTCAATAATTGTATCTATTGATTGGTTGATTGGGAGAAATGTAAATTGCCACAGCTATAACTGATTTATTATGGTTCCATCGGGTGCCGGTGAATTTATCGTAAACAATTTATCGTGAACAATTTTATCGTGAACAATTTATCGTAAAACAATTTATATATATATATACTAGCAGACCCTTCGTTGGCAGCTAAAAGTTTTTTTGTGTAAATTTTAGAATGCCAAAAAACCATAAATAACTTAAAAAGTTTTGGGAAAAAATGTTATTCTTATAGGACCTTTCGTTTCGAATTTTGAAATTCCAACTCCAGATTCGTGATAAGCAAAAAAATCGAACACCGGATTCGCGATCAGCGACCTCGAAAACCCCTTAGTGTCAATTGTTTCAAGAAAAATTGGAAAAGGACATTTGCGTTATGCTTACAGGACCTTCCGTTTCGAATTTTGAAAATCTAATACCGGATTCGTGATCAGCGACCCCAAAAACCCTAAAATGCAAATTTTTCCGGGGAAAAATGGGAAAAAGGATATTTTCATTATCCTTACAGGACCTTCCGTTTCGAATTTTGAAAATTTACATAGCTAAAAACCTGCTCCTAGCAACACAGATCATTTTGCAAAAAACCGCGTAAAAATCGGTCCAGTAGTTTTTGAGTTTTGTAATCTCAGACAGACAGACAAACATCCATTTATATATATATAGATATGTATATATTGCAATGTATGACGAAACATCAGTAATTTATCCCCTCCTCTCTTCACTTCCTCCCTCCACCTACCCGCCTCCTACCACTTCTCCCTTCCCGCCTTCCCCTTCCCCCTATCCATCACACTTGTTTACGATAAATTGACCGGCACCCATCTGTATTCTATCTCATTTTCTCGCAGGCTAAAAAATCCTATCTCTTTTTACTGTCGCTTTTTCGTTTCATCGAGTTTGAAATCACTCACAACGGCGCTAAAGAAGTTTTCACTTCAAAAAGTATTGTATTCATGAAAAATGTCAACCTCTTAATTTTGTCTAAAAAACATTTCCCGATCACTCCTTAGTCGATTGGAGTCATAATTACAAAAATGTCTTTCTGTCTGTCAGTCTGTGTACAAGATTTTTGAAAAACTAATATAGCTAGAGCCATGAAATTTTATAGGCATATTTGGTCCTGGAATGGGACGATCCTATCAAGTTTTGGTGGAAATCCGTCAACCGGAAGTAACCAAAATTGCGGCTTTTTAAAAATCGCGAAATGGTTTTTCTCAATTTACTCCGAAACTACGCATTTTTAGTAGTTTTTACCTTTAACTGTAAATCGATATCTTTTACCGTTCTCAGGTTATCTCAAATTTTGTACGTTTTGAGGTCGTCTTTGGTTGACAAAACGATAGGGCTATAGCGTAAATTGCGCATCGTCGTAGATTTTGTGGAAGGAAGTTTTGTGTTGGCCACAACTGATATTTTTCTACAAGTTTCAACCACGATTATACCATAGACAATATGAAGTATTGAACATATTTTCGAAATATCTTAAAATTTAACAGTTGCAATTTAGAAATAAGTTTTCCTGTCAAATTTTTTTTTGTCTGTCAAAATGTCAATCTTTTTTATAGACTATTATTTTTTCAATTTTTCTAATATTCAATGGTATTCAATTTTTTTTCATTTTCCACAAAAGTCGAATTAACCACATTTTAACCGCTCACTATTATGGGTGAAATATACTATATATCGGATTTTGAATGTTTTCAAAGTGCATATTTAAGTGCATATTTTGCCATTTTTAGTGCATATTATATGCGCATATTTCGCCTTTTTTAGTGCATATTTTTGGCAGCCCTACTAATAATTAATATCTATTGTAAAACATAACAAAAGCTATAATTACCAATCTGGCAATTATTGAAAACCCGTATGGTGATTTAAGTGAACGGCGAACAGTTGTATCAAAATTCCATTTTGAAATCAAACTTTCCAAAAAGATTTTTTAAAATTTATTCCAATCGGATTTTGATATATGGGAGTTTTATGTAGAATCATATGCTAAATAACTTTTGTTCTTGGACTTTTTAGATAAGATGCACCTATTTTGAGAGATACACAAAAAACGTTTTCGTTTGTATGGGGGGTTACCCCCCTAATGGACCATTCTTGTTCATGAACGAACTTAGCCTCGCATTTTACGGAAAACGGATTCACGCAAAATTTCAAGTTTTGCCCGTCCGTCCGTCTGTCTGTCCGCCCGTCCGTCCGTCTGTCTGTCTGTCTGTCTGTCTATCCGTCTGTGGCGCGGATTGCGGGCCCACGGATTGAGCTAGAGACTTAAAATTTTACGCAGAGTCGTTTTCCGTAAAATGCAAGGCTAAGTTCGTTAATGGGCAAAAATGGATCATTAGGGGGTACCTCCCATACGAACGAAAAAGTTTTTGTGAATATCTCAAAAACGGTGCATCTTATCAAAAAAGTCCAAGAACAAAAGTTATTTAGGATATGATTCTACATAAAACTCGCATACATCAAAATCCGATTGGAATAAATTTTAAAAAAATCTTATTGGAAAGTTTGACTTCAAAGTGGAATTTTGGTACAACTGTTCGCCGTTCACTTAAATCACTATACGGGTTTTCAATAATTGCCAGATTGGCAATTATAGCTTTTGTTATGTTTATGTTTTAATTTTAATTATTACTAGAATTTGGACCCGGCTTCGCCCGGCTAAAAGCGTGAACAAAAAAAAACTTAGGAAAACTAAATTCAGTTGGTTAAAAATTAGGTAGCCTGCATGCTGTTCGTTAGTTTTTTCTCTTCGGAAAATGATTAACAAACTAACAAAAAATTCCAGCCCTTGCATTCGGTATTACTTTACTCCCCTCCGTTTACTCCCTGACCTCTCGGGCTACTTTTTAATAGGTCTATGTTGGGGCTGGACCCCCGATGAACATTTATCCCAAATTTCAGGCCAATCGGTTCAGTAGTATCCCCGCGAAAGAGTAACATAGCGCAAAAACTAAGTTTCGAGATGACTTTACCCTCTCCCCTTACTCCCCCCACCATTCGCGCTATTTTTCCATATCCCTATGTTGGAACCAGAACCACAGACACTCATGCCAAATTTCATGTCAATCGGTTCAGCCGTTTTGGCGTGAAAGAGGAACAGACAGACAGACAAACAGACAGACACCAACTCATTTTTATACCCGTATGGTGAAACCAAAGGGTATATTAACTTTGCTTTACCGTTTGTAATGCCAAGATCCCGTCATCACATAAAAAAATGAATTACACCATTGTGTTTAGAATGATAAAAAAAAGTTGAATTTAGCATGTCCGTCCGTCCGTCTGTCTGTCTGTCCGTCTGTCCGTCTGTCCGTCCGTCCGTCTGTGGCACGGATTGCGGGCGCACGGATTGAGCTAGAGACTTGAAATTTTGCGTGAATCCGTTTTTCGTAAAATGCGAGGCTAAGTTCGTTCATGAACAAGAATGGAATGGGAGGGGGGGGGGGGGTACCCCCCATACAAACGAAAACGTTTTTTGTGAATCTCTCAAAATAGGTGCATCTTATCTAAAAAGTCCAAGAACAAAAGTTGTTTAGGATATGATTCTACATAAAACTCCCATATATCAAAATCCGATTGGAATAAATTTTAAAAAATCTTATTGGAAAGTTTGACTTCAAAGTGGAATTTTGGTACAAGTGCTCGAATTTTGATACGAATATCACCATACGGGTTTTCAATAATTGCCAGATTGGCAATTATAGCTTTTCTTATGTTTATATATTAGTATGATTATCTAAAAAAAGGTTTCAGCGAGGCTTTTTTGTACATAATTTGTATCTAGAAACATAACAAAAGCTATAATTTCTGGCAATTATTGAAAACCCGTATGGTGATTGACGGCGAACAGTTGTATCAAAATTTCACTTTGAAGGCAAACTTTTCAATAAGATTTTTTTAAAATTTATTCCAATCGGATTTTGATGTATGGAAGTTTTATGTAGAATCATATCCTAAATAACTTTTGTTCTTGGACTTTTTTGATAAGATGAACCGTTTTTGAGTAATTCGCAAAAAACCTTTTCGTTCATATTGGGGGTATCCCCCCTAATGGTCCATTTTGGCCCATTAACGAACTTAGCCTTGCATTTTACGAAAAACTAATCTAAGTCTCTAGCTCAATCCGGGCGGCCGCAATAGGCGCCACAGACGGACGGACGGACAGATGGAGGGACGGACGGACATGCAAAAATTAATTATTTTTATCATTCTAATCACACTGGTGTAATTCATTTTTGTGTGTTGTAACGGGATCTTTACGTTACAAACGGTAAGGCAAATCTAATATACCCTTTGGTTTTACCATACGGGTATAAAAACATAGTATGAGAATTATTATTCTATGTAGTCATCGTGAGAGTAACAGTTTGGACAAACGGGTATGTATTAACATATTAATTCTTGCCCCATGGGTTTGTTAATTTTAGCCCGGACACTACTTTTCTTGAATTATTAATCATACCAAAAATATAGTTAAGGATTGTAATAAAACAAAAGGACATTATTGATTATAGCTACATTAACTTACATTATCGACAAAGTTATATTCAATAATATACAAAACTAAGGCAGAAATCAAAATATTGCAAACCATAAAAAGTTCGTTTACCAGCTAAAAAATGGTCTCTGTGCTTAACTCTCACTGGCAATGAACAGTTTATAACTGATGAGTCATGATATCGCTACTTCGGAGGAAGACTGTCACAATTGAAAAAAATGTCGAATTTGTACTAAAGGTGCGGAAGAGTGGTAATTATGGTATACTTTGTTGTAGAAGAGTGTCACAATTGTAACTTATAATTCTGACCACTTCTCGTTACTGTAGATATTTTCTAAACATAAAAAACACTAACACAAAATATCAGAATAACTTTAAAACGTCATTTCCCAAAATTTACAATTTTTGAGTTGTGACAGTCTTCCTCCGAAGTAGCGATATGGTCGACCGTATCGAGTGGGGGACAAAAACCAAATTTCGAGATTGTGGCTCGTATGTTTCGGCGGGAATAGGCTTGTTAATTCTTAAGCGAGAACTCCAATTGGGCAGAGGCAGCAGCAGAAGCAGAAGCAGAACTTTAGAACACATAGCGTCTTATGTGATGAGCTCCAATAAAGCAGCAGCAGAGGCAGTGGCAGAAGCAGAAACACATTTTAGCTCTAATCTCTAAATTTCTGCTTTCAATTTAACCTCACAAATCGTTGTTGAAATTTTTTGCATATATGGACGGAAGTAAATATTTGTAATACTTGAAATGGAGGAGAAATTAATTGAATACGTGGAAAACAAAAAAATATTATACGACAAATCATGCCGCGGATATAAATACGTACAACGTTTTGACAGGTTTCTGCTATTTTCGTCAGAATTCAAATTTCATTGTGGAACAGAAAGCAGATTCTGCTTCTGCCACTGCTACTGCTTCTGCCTCTGCTGCTGCCTCTGCTCAATTGGAGTTCTCCCTTTACCCATTCCTGTTAATTTAAGCCCCGGCTTCCAATATTGTATTCATAACGGACACCGACTCCAGTAAGTAGTCTGTTTCAGGCAAAATTATGAGGATGTCTGTCGGCCTGTCCGTTGTATTTAAATAATTCTAGAATGCGCTGACTTAGCGACTTAAAATTTTTTGCAAATAAGTTTACGAGTTTTCTATAAATTTTGGAAAATTGACATTGGTTATAACGGGTACCTCCCAAACATTTTTTTTAAATACCGGTTTTTTAAGAATTTTTGAAATTTATGCGCATTTTTTTGAAAAAATGAATATAACAAAATTTTAAGAGCATAAAATTTTCTACAACTTTTGCTTTAACGATTTTTACGTATTTGTAACGGTTCTCAATATGTTTCAAAAAAATAAAGGTTGTTGGAAATTTCTCGAAAACTTTGCGCTTTTGAGAAAAATTGCATATAATCAAATTCAAAGAAAATAAAATTGCCTGCATTTTTTCCTTTAAGGATTCTAAGAAACAGATTCAAGTTCTTGCAAATGCGAAAATCAAACACGAAATACTACGGTTCACGCAAATTATTTAAGTTGCCCAACCGTCCAACATTTTTTTCCCGCAGAAGACAAAAAAATTGTGACAGGTGACCTAAATAATCTGGAACAAAACATGAAACTGGGACAATAGCGAAGAAAAATATTTTCCGACCTATCCCAGGAAAGGCTGGGGCAATTTCTTCATGCCAATCTACTGCTATATCCCACAAACCACACCCCGTAACAGTGTGCCGGCAGTTATGCAACAACTATAGCAGATATGGGTACCTGGCATGATTAGCAAAGCGAAATAATGGATAAAAATAAAATTTGTTGGTTATACATAATGTGGGAGGACACAAACTACGAGCAGATGAGTGCAAATTTCTGATATACACGTCAAAAAAATGAGGAATCACCCTAAAGCATGCAAGAATTTGTCTTCCGGATTTTTATATAAGGTGAAGTGGGGTTTTTGCACCTACGCACGGTAAAAAATCTTGGACTTAATTCTAATCAAAATTGTATTACACTGGACCAAAGCAATATTCTTAACATTTTTTCTGGGTTCAATTTAGCATTGAAGTCTACAATTTTAATTAAATTGTAGACATTTATATTTATAGTATTTAAGTTCAATATATAATAAAAAATGATTAAAATTTGAAGGCAAAAAAGACTAAAATTCGAAACAAGCTTGTAATCCAAAATTGTTTTGGCGCTCAATGAAAGTTTGGTCAAGATAGTTTGTTCCACTTGCCTGCTTTGCCCCACCCATGATAGCAAACTTTTTCCTAAAGTTTTAGTATATTTCCTTACTAGCCGTCGGTTCCAGATTAAAGAATTTTATATAAGTTTTAGTTAAAATACGATTTTTTTTTAGAAAAAAATGTGTTAGCCTTACATTACCTTAACGAATTTCACCGCTTTTACTCAGGAAAACGTTCGTGCCTCCAAACGGTGTGAGATAAAAATACAAAACATAGAAAACGGCTATTCGTATTTTTCATACGCAGGGCAAGTTTTGCCATGCTGCTTGCACGTCAATCAAAAACAGTGAGGTTTGGCGAAAAAATAAGAAACTCGTTGCCCTGTTATTGCTAAAATTAGTGGGCCTTATTCATAAAGGATTTTTAAATCTTGTTTAATCTAGCTGGGTTTAAAGTTACTCATAGACAACTTTAATATTTTTAAGCGCTAAAATGAGTTTTAAATTTTAACTTGGCGACCATGTTAAAGTGGTAGATCAACCTCAAATTATATAATGTTTTGCATGTAAAAATTATGTTAAATGTTATCTATCGACGAGGTTTAAATATTAACTGTAACTGGGGAGTTTCTATCCCAAAAACATTGTAAATTCTGTTTATTTCACAATGTTTTGGCGTATTTTTTAAACATGAAGACATATTGCCATAGCGGGATAAAAATAAAGCATAATTGCATCGGAGGATGACATAATAATTACTTCCCGGGGAAACTTGAATTTCAAATGGTCAGCTGATCTTTGCAAACAGGATAATTCCACAAATATTACCCTTTCCACTTGAAACTTTCATTAAATTTCGATCACAACTAAACGTAAAAATCAAATTCCTCTGAATTCGTAGGTATGCGTTCTAAAAAGTTTTATTGGCACTTATTTACAAATAAAATCTCATGAAAAGTGGATTTGACGTTTGAAAAATGTAGTAGATTTTAACCAAAAAAATAATAAAATTGAAAAATATAATAAATTCGATGGCAAAACTTGTCCTGCGTATGAAAAAAATACAAGCATAAATTGACTAAATCAGTAAAATTCAAGATATGTGTTCTCTACATAACACAGCTGCTCCATTATTATTTGTATGCAGTACAGAGCCATGGTTGAACTTAACGCGGTTGTGGAAATTGATAAAAAATAGTGTAGAAAATCAATAGGTGATAAAAAAAATGTAATTCTTGAACTACATAACTCCCACTCGTGTGTGCTGAGTTTTATTTCTGTATTTCTCAAAGTTACTTCGCAATAATAGTTTAAAAATGAAAAAAAATAAACCTATTTGCACGGATCCCACGTCACCCTACATTTTTTTGCCTTGGCAATGATTTGTTAATTTTTTACCTTTTTATTGCTAAACATGTTTGGTTTTCTAGAAAATACAATAACTAAAATATGCTGATTGCCTTCAAAAATACATTTGATTTCACTGAAAAATTTAAAATTTAGGCAACAAATTTTACCGAAATACTATTATGGGATGTGGGTCCGTCTATTCATCCGTTTGTTCCTGAACACCATATCTTTTAAAAGGATTGAGCTAGAGCTTGAAATTTTGTATAGTTGCATTTCTTGTAAATAACAAGGCTAAGTTCTTGAACGGGCAAAATTGTACTATTCCATATTCTCTCTCCAATCTAAACGAAACAATTTTTTACAATACGGTGAGTCGTATCTTTATCAAGAAGAAATGTGTTTCGAATATGATTTGGCATAACCGTTCCATACATCAAAATCCAATCTGACCAATTTCCCCCTCTCCCATACAAATGGATTTTTTTCATAAAAATATAGTATTTGACAATTACCTGACATATTAAAGCTTTTCTTATGTTTTGTAACGATTTCTGCACGTTGGACCCAAATTTTCATAAAATTTTTCTGAACCACTGATGATAAATTAGCCATGTGTGCTCTTTATACTCTATATGAGAATTATACAGAAACATGTTCAGTTTAGAACCCATTCAAACACAGCGGAGTTCCCGCGGATTCATCGCGAAATTTGTGTGACAACGGCGAAAAAGAACGCGTTTCCAAGCTCGTGGTTATATGCGCGCGAATTTTGCTGTGTCTAAATGGGGTCTTAGTATACCATTTGTAACGTATCGAATCAAATGTCAGACACAAAAAGGAACTAACACCGGGGTGTTGAGATTTGACAAAAAGAAAAATTATTGTTCTTAAGAAAACCAGTAATATAGGTTTTCTTAAAAACAAAAACTAGGATAAATCCAGCCAAACTACTTTCAGATTCGGATTCAGCGATATCAACAAATTTCCGAAAAGGAGTATCAAGGTTAAATTTCGTATTTCGAGCTGCGAATCTTCCTTTACGCTTTTCTCCCTTCTCTCAATGACAGGCGCGGCGACCCTACATTTTGCCCAGCACTTTATTAATGTTCTAACATGAAAGATTTATTTTAAATGTGAAACTTTCATGTGTTTCGGGTGGTTAAGTTTTCGGGAGGTCCCGACGGAATTCCAGCTATAAGTGTGTGATTCTTGGCTCTTGGTCACATTGATTCAGCATTTTTTCGGTGGTTTCATTGCGTTTTAGTGTCAGCCATTTATCATTTTGATGGGGCTCTGTCAAATAAATTCGTGTGCTAAACAGACAATAATTTTTTTTATTTTGCTCTTTTCACGTTTGTTGTACAAAAAAGCATGACATCAAACCAATTCGTGTTACCAAGTAATCCAAATGCAAAATTTAACGTTCTTAAACGAGACTGAAGATTAAAACGTAAGAAATTATATTCACAGACAGGGGGTTATCTGTGCGGAGGTGGTATGTAAGACTGTTTTAGTGTGTAGAAACGATAGAACGTCGGGCAGGTCATGGAATATTGTTATTGTTTTGATTAAAATATTTTACAGATTACTTTCCATATAAATTAACTTTAATTTACGCATGGATTACGTTAATAAGAATTCTTCTAATGCCAAAGTAACTTTTATTTTGCTATCACATAAATATTACACTAAATTTTATTAGTGTATTTTTATGCAGACTTTTGAGATGCTTGAAAAGATTCCGTATTGTACATGTTTATTAGTATCTATTCGAAGGAAAATTTTCACCAAAACATTTCAAAAATTTAAATATGGATAAAGTGAAACCTGTATAAGCCGGACTGACACGTGACCAGGAAATTTATCCGGTTTAGACATGTTTCTGGCTTACACATGTTGAACTATATTTATATATATTACGATAGTATAACTGTATACATAAATGTACGGTGGAACCTCTAGTTGAAAAAGTTTCAATTTTCGAACCACTTTTCAGCTCAAAAAATGCCTCAGTTATCGAACAATCTACGGACAAGCGTGAATCAACTTCTTTTATGATTCTAAACACACTACTGTAATGTTGATCGGGCGATGGTTATACACTCAGAAAAATAATAAAGCTGATCCACGTCACTTTTGCCTGTAGTAGGCAGACGGAGTTATCCATTATATAACACTACATCCTAGGAATACTACCTCAGGTCAATTACAGGTTGGGGTTCCGGTTATCTTAATATATAATCTAAATACATACAGTGTGACCTCGATAAACGCAACCCTCATAGAACGCAACTCCTCGGTTAACGAACACCTAAAATTTTGCACTGTTGACTCTGTAATGTAAACGCATCTTTCAAAAATGATTGACTCGATTAACGCAACTTTTTCATTTCGAACGAAAAAAAGAAAGAAACAGTACAGGCTGTTCCTTGCGTTAAATGAGCAGAGCAAAATGCCATTGCAACGGAACTTGTTCTAGCTATCAAAAACATTAAAAAAGTGGCTATCACAAAACAAGTCGGTGGCAACAAAAAACAAACAAAAATATCGCGATCTTTAATCAAAAACTAATTTTAAAAAAATCGTAGGTTTGTTTTGTTTATAAAAGTTAATGAAATAAAACTTTTGTTCAGTCATAAAATGTCGTTTAATGGCTTTTGTTTCCTTTTTTGAAACATATCGGTATTGACTTGGTTATAGTTGCGATTATCGAGGTCACACTGTATATAAAAATGGATGTTTGTTTGTCTGTTTGAGATTACAAAACTCAAAAACTACTGGACCGATTTTTACGCGGTTTTTTTGCAAAATGATCTGTGTTGCCAAGAGCAGGTTTTTAGATATGTAGATTTTTAAAATTCGAAACGGAAGGTCCTGCAAGCATAATGAAAATATCCTTTTTCCCATTTTTCCCCGGGTAAAATCGGCATGAGGGAGTTTCCTGGGTCGCTGATCGCGAATCCGGTGTTAGATTTTTAAAATTCTAAACGGAAGTTCCTGTAAGGATAACGCAAATGTCCATTTTCAAATTTTTCTCGCAAAAACTGGCTTGGTTTTGGGAGGTTTTCAGGGTTGCTTATCACGAATCTGGTGTTGGAATTTCAAATTTCGAAACGGAAGGTCCTGTAAGGATAAACGTTTTTTTTTAGTTTTTAAGTTACTTATGGTTTTTTGGCATTCTAAAATTTATACAAAAAACTTTAAGCTGGCAACGAAGGGTCTGCTAGTTTTGTATAAAAACGTCTTCAAAATCACGGGACTTCGGAAAATGTTCGGCTTATGTGGGTTTCCGGGTTATACAAAATCCGTTGTAATACTTTTTATTTAAAAAAAATACAGCCGTGTTCAAAAGTGTTAGGCACCTCTATTTTTACTTTCTTCTACGGAGTATAATAAAGTATTGTATTCATGAAAAATTTCGACGTCTTAATTTTGCCTAAAAAACATTTCCCGATCACTCCTGAGTCGATTGGAGTCATATTTAAAAAATGTCTTTCTGTCTGTCAGTCTGTCTGTCAGTCTGTCTGTCAGTCTGTCTGTCAGTCTGTCTGTCAGTCTGTCTGTCAGTCTGTCTGTCAGTCTGTCTGTCAGTCTGTCTGTCAGTCTGTCTGTCAGTCTGTCTGTCAGTCTGTCTGTCAGTCTGTCTGTCAGTCTGTCTGTCAGTCTGTCTGTCAGTCTGTCTGTCAGTCTGTCTGTCAGTCTGTCTGTCAGTCTGTCTGTCAGTCTGTCTGTCAGTCTGTCTGTCAGTCTGTCTGTCAGTCTGTCAGTCTGTCTGTCAGTCTGTCTGTCAGTCTGTCTGTCTGTCAGTCTGTCTGTCAGTCTGTCTGTCAGTCTGTCTGTCAGTCTGTCTGTCAGTCTGTCTGTCTGTCAGTCTGTCTGTCAGTCTGTCTGTCAGTCTGTCTGTCAGTCTGTCTGTCAGTCTGTCTGTCAGTCTGTCTGTCAGTCTGTCTGTCAGTCTGTCTGTCAGTCTGTCTGTCAGTCTGTCTGTCAGTCTGTCTGTCAGTCTGTCTGTCAGTCTGTCTGTCAGTCTGTCTGTCAGTCTGTCTGTCAGTCTGTCTGTCAGTCTGTCTGTCAGTCTGTCTGTCAGTCTGTCTGTCAGTCTGTCTGTCAGTCTGTCTGTCAGTCTGTCTGTCAGTCTGTCTGTCAGTCTGTCTGTCAGTCTGTCTGTCAGTCTGTCTGTCAGTCTGTCTGTCAGTCTGTCTGTCAGTCTGTCTGTCAGTCTGTCTGTCAGTCTGTCTGTCAGTCTGTCTGTCAGTCTGTCTGTCAGTCTGTCTGTCAGTCTGTCTGTCAGTCTGTCTGTCAGTCTGTCTGTCAGTCTGTCTGTCAGTCTGTCTGTCAGTCTGTCTGTCAGTCTGTCTGTCAGTCTGTCTGTCAGTCTGTCTGTCAGTCTGTCTGTCAGTCTGTCTGTCAGTCTGTCTGTCAGTCTGTCTGTCAGTCTGTCTGTCAGTCTGTCTGTCAGTCTGTCTGTCAGTCTGTCTGTCAGTCTGTCTGTCAGTCTGTCTGTCAGTCTGTCTGTCAGTCTGTCTGTCAGTCTGTCTGTCAGTCTGTCTGTCAGTCTGTCTGTCAGTCTGTCTGTCAGTCTGTCTGTCAGTCTGTCTGTCAGTCTGTCTGTCAGTCTGTCTGTCAGTCTGTCTGTCAGTCTGTCTGTCAGTCTGTCTGTCAGTCTGTCTGTCAGTCTGTCTGTCAGTCTGTCTGTCAGTCTGTCTGTCAGTCTGTCTGTCAGTCTGTCTGTCAGTCTGTCTGTCAGTCTGTCTGTCAGTCTGTCTGTCAGTCTGTCTGTCAGTCTGTCTGTCAGTCTGTCTGTCAGTCTGTCTGTCAGTCTGTCTGTCAGTCTGTCTGTCAGTCTGTCTGTCAGTCTGTCTGTCAGTCTGTCTGTCAGTCTGTCTGTCAGTCTGTCTGTCAGTCTGTCTGTCAGTCTGTCTGTCAGTCTGTCTGTCAGTCTGTCTGTCAGTCTGTCTGTCAGTCTGTCTGTCAGTCTGTCTGTCAGTCTGTCTGTCAGTCTGTCTGTCAGTCTGTCTGTCAGTCTGTCTGTCAGTCTGTCTGTCAGTCTGTCTGTCAGTCTGTCTGTCAGTCTGTCTGTCAGTCTGTCTGTCAGTCTGTCTGTCAGTCTGTCTGTCAGTCTGTCTGTCAGTCTGTCTGTCAGTCTGTCTGTCAGTCTGTCTGTCAGTCTGTCTGTCAGTCTGTCAGTCTGTCAGTCTGTCTGTCAGTCTGTCTGTCAGTCTGTGTACAAGATTTCTCAAAAACTAATAGAGCTAGCGCCATGAAATTTTATAGGCATGTTGGGTCCTGAAATAGGACGATCCTATCAACTTTTGGTGGAAATCCGTTAACCGGAAGCATCCAAAATGGCGGTTTTTCAAAAATCGCAATTTCGTTTTTCTCGATTTGCTCCCAAACTACGCGTTTTTTAGTGGCCTTAAGTATGACAAAACTTGGAGAAAATAAAATTTCCCACACTTTTGTCTTTAGCTATAACTCGATATCTCAACCTGTTATCGAGATAAACCGTTATTTCCAAAAAAACAGTTTTTTGCGATTATCTCGAAAACTAACGGGTTTTTGCTGACTGAATGTATGAAGTGAATTAATGAGAATGGCATTCTGCACAATTTTGTCTTTTACCATTATCCGTTATATTTTACCGTTATTGAGATATTTTCATTAATATGTAAAAAATCATATTTTTGCGAATAATTTGCAAACTAACGGTTTTTCGACAAATCAGTTAAAAGAATAATTAAAGATATTAACATTTTCTACATTTTTGCCATTTACCGTAAATTGATATCTTTTACCGTTCTCAAGTTATCTCAAATTTTGTACGTTTTTGATATTTTTGGATGAACCAACATTGGGAGGTTGTATTGGGTTGACAGCACGACAGGGCTATAACGTAAATTGCACAGGGTCGTAGATTTTGTAGAAGAAAGTTTTGTGTTGACCACAACTGATATTTTTACAAAGAAATCATAGATTTTTATAGAGCATTTGTGGAGTATTTTGAAGAAAAATATCCGGAAACACAAAAATAACATCAGAAGATACCCTGAAAAGGGCTATTCAGGAGGAATGGGATTTTATAAGTGACGACACGAAAATAGGCTTGTAGCGACAATGCCGAAAAGACTCGCTGCTGTAATAAGGGCTAGGGGTGGGCCCACCTAATATTAGTCAGATAAATAAATTTTGATATTCTTAAAATCACATTGTTTCAATATCATATTATATACACATAAACAGGAAAAAATTGATTTTGAAATGGTGCCTAACACTTTTGAACATGGCTGTAGTTAGAAAACTTATGTGCCGTGTTTTTAAAAATTATCATAATTTTGTGTTTTTTGCTAGAATATTAAAAAGTTTTTTTTTCTGAAATTAAATGGTTCACGTCTTTATGTTTGTCGCAAAATTTGTGTTAGATAAATATTAATGGGAAAGCTGTAACCAAATTATCCAGATAACTTCCGTAAGATCAAAAGTGTTTAAATATCAAAATGTTTATTTAATTTTTATTTCTTAAAATAAAATAATAAATTGCTTTTTCGCTTAACTTCAATGCTATTGCCTTCTTTCTATGACACACAATTTAAAGTTGAAGACAAAACTGGACAAACTGGCTACGCCATGATGTTTCACTATTATTTATTTATTTAACAATTTCTTAGGTATTTTATTCAAATTACTTCATGAAATTGATTTTTACTGTTCAAACGATATATTATTTGCGTGTATGTATGTGTGCGAAAAAATATTTATTTTTATCATTTACAAAGCGATGATTCAAAAACTGTGTCAATTGCGAATAACATAGCTTAGCGATTCATTTTGATTTCAAGACAAATTCATCACAATGTTCTTTTATAGAACGATGCTTTTCCAGCAAGGACAGATGAGAACAGGGCTCCACCTTAAATTATTTGTTTTTCTTATGAATATCTTCCAATGCAGTTGAAATTCACGACATTTAAATTAAAAATAGCTCTTTCTAGTAAAAAATAATTAAAAAAAAAAGTATATATACATCTAATCCATCTGGTTTAAAATATACAAAAAAAATGTATCTTTTTCGTTCTGTTGATTTCTCTGACAGTCTACAAATTCGTCTTAGGAGATTATGAGGAGCGATATTTAAAAAAATCCCGATTGAAGAAACAAATTACAGGTAACTATATTGGCA
This sequence comes from Chrysopilus asiliformis, assembly GCA_964034945.1. Taxonomy (NCBI): domain Eukaryota; kingdom Metazoa; phylum Arthropoda; class Insecta; order Diptera; family Rhagionidae; genus Chrysopilus; species Chrysopilus asiliformis. The sequence goes on along the minus strand of OZ035963.1, from coordinate 44,437,963 downwards.
AGCAATATGTCATGCTTCTTGCAAGTTGGATAGGATGACATGGCATATGGCTTTGGACAGCCGACAGGTGTGAATTGCGAAGATATCATAATTTTTAGGCGTACCTAAATCTATGCTTGTAAGCAACTTAAAGTCTTAATCATTGTATTTTATTTATTTACCCGTTTTCACTTCGTATAATAAAAAGATCTAAGCCGTTGATTGGAGGTGATTTATGGACTGTTTGACACTTTCAATGTCGATCTTGTAGAAGAGCTTAACATTTTATGATTTTTTTAGTCTGACGTATTAATGTTTATTTTACTTCATATCAGAATACATTAAAGGAAGTGAACTTTTCGATTATTCAAAGGAACTTTACATGTGTAAACCTTAACTTGTGTTTACAAGTTTATGATATCTTTGAATCCTTAAAAAAGTTTAAATATTTTTGATAAAAGGTTTGCTACGAAGCTGGATTGTTCTTGATGATGGGCAAACGCAGTCCACAAAAAAAAGCCGCTGGCGAATTTATGAACAATTTCATTAATACTATTAAAGATTTCATAAACCGATTTGGTGTTCTATAAAACTGTTCATAAATACTGTGTACATGCATTCATAAATATCAAATTTAGATATCGCCACACTAATTTGTATCGTCATCACCAAGAAGTGGTTTAAATACCCGCTGCAGACCACTACAAAATAGTATGGCGGTATCATTTTGTTAATCCTATATCGCCAGTTTTGAAAATCCAATTTAAAACTTTTGGACTATTATTTCATTAAACGAATTCAAAAAAATCTGTTTTAAGGATCATAACTCCATTTATATCCAGCGCAGTCCAAATGGTAAAGTACTTGGCCCGTATACCGAAGATCGGTGGTTGAATTCCTGACTACCGCACGCTGTCATTCAAATCCACTCAACTTGCTATACGAAATGAGTAGTGATAGTTGTCGCTTGGTGCTAATGACATCATCGGTCTAGATTGATATCACGGCCTCTGCAGTTGATCGGTTGCAACGTAAGAACCTTACAAATGTTGTAATTCATCCATGGTTCGCAATCCAAGTAAAATTGTAGGTGCGAAGCAGGGAATAAATTGTTATGAAACCTCAATTGAGGAGGCCCAGGCTCTTCGAGAGCTGTAGTGCCGAAGATGATGATGAACTCAATTTAGAAATTATTTTGCATCGTTTTTGTTAAATTTTTTAGGCCGATATTTTCAGATTTTAAACAAAAAAATTCCTGTATATGCATAATGTTGAAGAGGAGAAGTATTTTTTCGAATTTCATTTTCGCTTGAAATTTTTGGTCTATAATGTTATCGAAAATCAATTATTTCGTTCTATATCATACCATTTCTCCTCAACATTGTGAAATTAGATGTTAAATTGAAATGAACCCATTCGGTATTTTGATGCCATATGGCATCATGCTAAAAAATTTATTTATTTTCAACACTCTATTCTCATTCAGTGCACCTTTAAGTGCGTATGTGACTCAATTTTGATTTTTCGAGTAAAAAGCTGGACTACAGTGGACGTATTTGTTAAAAATAAAAATTTTTAATTTTTTTTTTGTTTTAAATGAATACTAATAGCTTAAACATCATTAATTTGTATAGAGAGAATCTTTAACCCCCATAGAAAAAAACATGTACCGAACGGGTTAAATTGAACGTCATGTTTTTCAGAGAAAAATAAAGAGACACAGAAATGTGTCGATGATGACATTGATTTTCTATGAACGGTTGTTCATAAATACTATTTGTTAATAAATTCATTGGTTAAAACTTGATACTTTTTCGTAGCATTTATGAACAAATTCATGATTATTGTGCACTTTTTTCGATCAGTGCAGCGGTACTATGGAGAAACCTGTTTCTCTAAACACCCGGAAAAAGTCCACAAAATAAACGTTCCTATAAAATATGGGAAAGCAATTATAGGACTCTTTACTCCATTTTTTAGCACGAATTTCCGTAAATATTGGAAAAAGTCCTAGTTTTCGCGGAATCAATACGATGTAAATAGGACTGAGAGAAGAATGAACACATTCCAACAAAAGTAGAGCCTGTTCTTACTTTTCACTAGAGACACTCCTAAACTGAGGTGGAAACAATGCTATATTGTGGTATGAAATCATTCCCATTTTTTTAGAAGTGACTCAAATATTATGAGCACTCATTTCTACAAAAAAATTGGAACGAAACCTAAGTGTTGGTGGGCTCATTCCTATGCAAATAGGATTCAGCGAATATGTTATGTGGTTTGCGAGCTTGTGGTTTATATAGTTTCGACCTGCCTAGTACCACATTCTAACGCTTGTGTCGGAAAAATCCTCTTGCAATATTTGAAATATGGATTCTACAGACATTCTTTTTTTTATAAAATATTGATAAGGCGCAATATATCTCGAAAGTTTAGTTTGCGCCATAATGGTATACCAGCACTGTCTTACCAGATTGGGCCCAACTGGCTTTTAACAGACAGTTTTACTGGTATACAAGAAATAAAAGTCAATGTAATTGCTGTGTCAGTAACATAAAAATATAATGGGGTATTTTTCACCTCGTTTATGTAATTTTTGGAATGATATCTTTTAACCCTCTAACCGGAATATTTCCGAAAAAAATTCACCAAAATATGACTTTCAACTTGCGACAGACCGTAACCAAGACAACATACAGGGCTAAATTTTTTCCAGCATGTAATGCGATAACTTACAACAGTCAGTGTAACACGTTCCGGCGATTAAAATTGTTACCCGTTATAAACAAGCGAATTCCCTGAAGCCCGCCTTTAGGCGGGCATTCCGGCTAGAGTGTTAAGAGTTAATACGATTTTCGCAATTAAATAAGGACTGTATCGAAAAGTATGGAGCGTTGTTACTTCTTATTAGGGACGGGAAACGAAATAAAAAATCGTAACGTTATACATTTCGTTACGTAACGAAATTGAACTTTTATTTCGTTACGTTATTTCGTTTTGTAACGATAAAAAATTTCATTTCGTTACGTTATAACGTTATATTTCGTTACACATTGTATGGAAACTGAAAACAAAAAACGCACTTTAATAATAGTTTGTCACAAAGTAATTCAGTTCAGTTTCCATAAAAATAAATTCTATAAAAAATAATAAAATTTAGCAAAAAGAAAATTCAAATAAAAACAAAAAAAAATGAAATAGTGATTACTAAGTTAAAAAATCGACATTTTGGTCAATATCAAAGATATAGAATTTTAGGCTATTTTGACGTCGCTGATTCTGAGTCGCACTTAGCTTTCGCAAAATTCACTCTATTTCTGTAGTTACTAAAAAGAAAATATTTTCGATACCAAAAAAGTTGCTTGAAAGATTTCCTTTTACGTGTCTCCAGAAATAGAGGGAATCGGGACAAAACAAAATCTGATTTATGTAAGGGCAACATCTATCAGTTTTTCATCAGTCGCAACTGTTACGGTACTCGTCAGTTTTCCATCAGTTTTTACATCCAGTTAAGCGTTCACCTCTATCAGTTGCGACTGACAGTTTTTTGTGAAAATTTTCCATTCATTTTGATTGTAGAGTTCAAAAAGTGTGGGTGGATAATAAAGAGAGAGTGTGTGTATGCATTATTATTGCATTAAATTCAAAAAATAATATTTGGTTCTATTCTAATGCGATACGACTGACGCGACTGACGCGAACGTACACACCAATCAGTTTCCCATCAATTTCCCAAAAACTGATGGAAAACTGATAGATGTGGCCCCTACATTAGAATCAAAATACGATTAAAAATACTACTCCAATATTTTTAATTATATTTTATGCAGGTGGCAGGTCTGTGGAGTTATACTTGATGAACTTTTGTGGAAAATTTCACAAAAATATAATACTGAACAAAACAAGGAAAAATTAATAAATAACGAAAAAACGTAATATTTTTTTTCGTTTTTCGTTACGTTTTTCGTTATTGTAACGGAATTGAATTTCTATAACGTTATAACGTAATTATGAATAAATAACCCGCAAATCATTTCATTATTTCGTTATTTCGTTACGTTACGATAACGTTTCCCATCCCTGCTTCTTATAAAAGTTTTATTTTGTATCGCACTTGCTTAATCACTTATTGTCTGTACATTTAAAAATATTTTTATACAAAAAAAGTCAATTATTTTTATTTTTTTGACTATCTTTCGCACTTTCCGTCGAATGCTGCCCATAAGGTTCTGGACAGCTTCGTTTGAGATCATTTTGGACCCTTTCAACCAATCTTTTTTAAATTGGTGCAAAGATTCCGAGGCCTGGAACTTCGTCCGCAAGTTCCTCTTCATTATTGCCCAAAAACGTTCAATAGGCCGAATCTCAAGACAGTTTGGCGGGTTCATTTCCTTCTTCACAAAATCCAAACCATTCGCATCCATCCATTCCCTGGTCCGAGTCGCATAGTGGCAAGTCGCCAAATCTGGCCAAAACAGAATGCCCCCTTCATGTTTCCTAACTAACGGTAACAATCGCTTGTTAAGACACTCTTTAAAATTTCTGTATAAATACTTGTCGTTATGTATGGCGATGATTTCAGGCCACACTCACAAATTGCCTGCCAAACCATCGCCTTGGCCCCAAATTTTTCGACTCGAATGGACTTCTCGGCTTTATTAACCTCTTCCCCTTTCCGAATTGTGTAATACTATGGTCCGGGTAAACAGGAATAATCCAACATTACGTAGGTTTCGTCATCCATGATTATGCACTGCTGTTTTTTGGTTAAGACAGTGTCATAAAGTTTTCTGAGACGAGGTTTCACACAAGCTGCCTGTTTTTGAGTCCGTTTCGGGAGCCGCTGCTTTCGGTAGGTTCTAAGCCCATTCCGCTTCTTAACTCGTTGAACCATACCGACCGTAGTTCCACATTTGTCCGTCACATCCCTAACAGAAGCACTCCGTTTATTTTTGATGGCAGCACAAATATTTAGGTCCAGTTTTGGGCAACTTGGACCAGGTTTCCGGCCAGATTTCAGTTTGTCTTCGAAGGACAACTTCTGTCCAAATTTTCTGATGGCTTTGTTCACCGCTTTATAGCTGACGTGCTCTAAAGTGGCGATCTTGCGCATGGAGATTCCTCTTTGTTGAACTCATCTGTCCACAATTCTTTTTCTTTGCTGCGGCGAAAGTCCTTTCATTTTAAAGAAAAATACTGAATTGAATAAAATGCCGAACTATACGTGTTGTATGACTCATTCGCAATGCTACAAAACTAACATTTCAATTTTAGTGAGTCACAGTACCATAAAATTAACAATTTTAAGTGATTCCATACTTTTCTATACAGTCCTTAGACTCCTATGATGGACATTTTGCAACAACAAAAATTTACCATACTCTTTCTAAAACGTTATTCCCCGCGAAAGTTATTTTGATTTAATTATCTGGCTGTTATTCCGTAACGTAACCCGGCCTTTACACGCGACTGTAAAGTCTGTCAGTAGCACAGACTCCAAATGTCAAATTACTGACAACGAATTAGAAGACATTTAGCGAACTGGCAGTCAGTTCATTTTCAAAATGACTTCGTTTGTAACACAGCTACAGTCGCGCGTATTCCAGAGGCATGGATTTTGCTCGTATCCATGCTTTTAATTAGTTCGTTTCTATTTAATCTTCTTTCGCCAGTCTGAGAATTCTAAAAGTAAAAAAAGAATTAAAAACAGTGAATTCATAATAATTTAATAGATTTACCTCAAATTCTTCATTTTCCACCATCTTAAAAGTCTCAAATGTCAAATTACTGGCATGTCTGTATTGACTACAAAAAAGTCCCGTCAATACAGACTTGTCAGTACAAGTAAGCATTTATACGAGGCTGTGTCAGCTCTACAGACGCGTGTAAAGGCCGTGTAAGCTACAATGACGGTCGCTTTTAACGTAAAGGTCCAACCAGATAAGATCCATTCCTTTCCTTCACGTAAAGCTGTTAACCCTTTCAGGGGGACTATATAAATTAATAAAAATAAAACATTATCAGTTCATATCATTTATTTAAAAAATATTGAACATTTTCACTTGTTTGGAATGTGGATATTGGCAACCTTAATACAAGGTTTCGCAATGCTCAAACCACTTTATTTGGATACTACAATGTAACCATCCTGACGTTTTTATACCCGTATGGTGAAACCAAAGGGTATATTAACTTTGCCTTACCGTTTGTAACGCCAAGATCCCGTCATCGCACAAAAAAATGAATTACACCAGTGTGTTTAGAAATATCATACATACAGTGTTCAAAACGCTCCCATTTCTAGTCTTTCGTTTTGCCCACAGAACTCTATACATAGAACGCTCAATCTTCTATCTCTTATAAGTCATTTTTTAGCAGTTCAGTGGGGTAAAAAAATTGGGCCAAAGGGAGACAAATATATATAAAATCTGAGTAGTTGTCACTTTTCCACTGTAAATAAGTTACTCGAACTGTCATATAATTTGACGGTTTTCATAACCTAAGTTAATTGAACTGTCATCATATGACAGAACATGATTCGATTTCGTTTTGAAATTAAATTCAAAATAGTTTGCAGTCAATATTAAAAGTGATTATAAAATTTATTTGTGTGAATTAAATTCTGTCGCGTCATCATGCCACGGCCTAAGAAAGGCTTATCAAAATGTATTGTCGAAAGTTGTGGAAATACTGAAGAAGATGTGGTGGCAATGTTTCAGTAAGTGATTCGTTTTTGTCATTTTTGTACATTAGTTCATTTGATTTTGATATGACTGGGTTGCTAAGATTAAAAGAAATTCTTGAGTAAACATTTTTAGGAGAAATTGGGCACAAGAATGAACTGAGAAGAAAAAATATTCAGTATATTAATTTGATTAAGTTTTGTGTTTGTCCACATCTTGGTAACAAAATCACTTGAGTGGAAGTCGGTCAAAAACGGGGTACAAAAATCCTAACTCTCAATTAATATATAGAATTAAAACAACAAAAATTTCTAATGCGATGGAAATTTTGGATTTATCGCCGGAAAAAATTCAAATCTTAGCGCCTTAGGTAGCTATACATTTCAATTTGAGTTCAGTGAATGAAAGTTACATGAAATGTCATTGAAACGAAATATAGCTGGACAGAGAAAGCAATAATTATACCCGTATGGTGAAACCAAAGGGTATATTAACTTTGCCTTACCGTTTGTAACGCCAAGATCCCGTCATCGCACAAAAAAATGAATTACACCAGTGTGTTTAGAATGATAAAAAAAGTTGAATTTAGCATGTCCGTCCGTCTGTCTGTCTGTCTGTCTGTCTGTCTGTCCGTCTGTCTGTGGCGCGGATTGCGGGCGCACGGATTGAGCTAGAGACTTGAAATTTTGCGTTGATCCGTTTTTCGTAAAATGCGAGGCTAAGTTCGTTAATGGGCAAAAATGGACCATTAGGGGGGGGGGGTACCCCCCATACGAACGAAAACGTTTTTTGCGAATATCTCAAAAACGGTGCATCTTATCAAAAAAAGTCCAAGAACAAAAGTTATTTAGGATATGATTCTACATAAAACTCCCATACATCAAAATCCGATTGGAATAAATTTTAAAAAATCTTATTGGAAAGTTTGACTTCAAAGTGGAATTTTGGTATAACTGTTCAGTGACGTTTCTTCTAAGGTGCGAGGGTGTTCACTGCACACCCTACTGAAATCCAATATGTATCGGAAATCTATTGTTAATTAATTTCTTTTTTTTTTGTGCCAATTCTTTCGACAATTTACCAATGGCAATGGTTGTCTAAAGCACCCGCACCCTACATTACCAACCTGTTTCTTTAACTTTCGATCTTTCGACCTACCAAGTGTTCTCCACTTTACATCGAACCAAAGTAAAAATTGCTTGTGGCCTTCTTTCCTACTCGCCCCTTAGCGAAACACACTCGAAACGCAATACCGACTCTTTCGGTCGTTCGACCGACTCGAGTGTGAAATTGGAGTGTCCAATTTACAGCGCACCAAAGCAAAGTAAAAACACATATGACTAAGTAAAAGTCTATAATAAAAAACGTTTCACCACACACAAAGTTCACAAGAAATAACCGCACACAACGATGAATTTGGGTGCTCCAGAAAAAGCCGCACGGCGAACCGATGCGATGTTGCTTGCTGCTGGCCGCGATGCTGCGAAACCCGACAATAGAAAACCGACCATCGTATGGCCGTTCGGCTGACGTGGTGATGCGTGTGGGTGTGTGTGCCAAGCAAAACAGCAATATTGCTTGCTCATCAGCTCAGTCGGATTCTGATTTTACAGGTGTTCAGTTGGCCTTTGTGTATGAGAAATAATTAATTTCATATTATGGCTTGTGAATGCGGATGCGCAATCGAAAAATTGTTTGAGAAACCATTTTCTCAATTAAATATCGAGGAAAAATTGGATCTTCGTCTATCATGTCCCGGACGTGATCCTGGATAAAACTAAGAGTAGACGTCTATATAATTTAACAGAAACTTAATATTGAACACCCTACTGAAAGCAGCACGCCACGTCACTGTAACTGTTCGAATTTTGATACGAATATCACCATACGGGTCTCCAATGATTGCCAGATTGGCAATTATAGCTTTTGTTATGTTTTTTGACTTACTTTTAATGCTAGGCTTTATATGGCCATGAGCGTTCTATGTATATAGTTCTGTGGTTCTGCCCCAAAAAACAAGAACGAAATTATGGTTTCTACGTTCTTTGAGAACAGAACTTTAAGGCTGGGAGCGAAATATCGTTCTCTCACTAGTAAAATACAGAATTATATGCGTGTGTGCATTATACCAAACAGCCACCGCTCGAAGCTTTCATTCATTTTTATGCGAGCCCTACAAACCGCTTTGAACAAGGAGCGGAAACTTAAATAGAAACAATTTCGTTCTTAACTTAGGGGGAGAACGAAAAATGTGCATCGATCGTTTCTACGAATTTCTCTCTTTAGAGATTCGAAGAGAAAGCATAAAAAATGCACATAAAGAAAGAAAGCATAAAAAGAGTATAAATCTGAAATCTGTACTACAAGCAGCAAACACAGCATAACAGCGGCAGTAAAAATTTAGATTTTGATTTTTAACAAAATAATTGAACATAGTTTAACATAACAAAATACGCTAAACAATGCTTTAATGTAGGCCTCATCTTATAACACAGTTTCTGTTCGGATGTCACTACAAACTATCGAGTATCATCGATTGCAAATTTGTTATCATGACAGCAAGCCGATTTTTTAATTTGTACCCCCATAACCAAAATCCAAGACGTATCCACGTAAAACCGTAAGCGAGTTTATTGTGGGTTTAAATTGGTTTTTGTGCTATGTTGAAACAAGCCGTGGCATCATAGTAACCCATATGTTGTGGCAATAACTTTTAAAATCGCAAAACCCCTCAAAACCCATGTCATTACCAGCTAGAATAGGTATAGTTATTTTCCTCGCCACCAGGTTTTTTTTCTCGTTTTAGGGTATTAGCTTTCATGCGATGGAAATAGTACTCAAATATCCATACACATATGAAACCACAAGACGCCAGCTGAGACACCCACCAAGGGAAATTTTTAATTTCCCATTAACTCAGAAAGCAAATCAGATCATGATCCCGATAAGACTTGGGTTACGAATTTGTATGAGAGTTAATCCGGATCTCTGATCGGATCATTAAAAAAACAGCTACTATGTCCATATTTTTAAAATTCTGCGTATTTAAAATTCTGCTTTTTGGGAGTGGCGTTAAATTTACACTAAATAAAATCGTTGTAAAATATATTCAGGCGTAACAAAAAAATCTAATTAAAATCTTAATAAGACTAATTCATATTTACGATTTTTGTAATGTTTTGGAAATCATAATTTTTAGTATAAAGCCTATAGTACACGGCATGTAAAAAGCCACATATAAATGTGGCTCTGACGTCACTAGAAGGTGTCGCATATTGGGTACACATTTCGTATGTGACACAGTGGTTGCATACGGGAAAAATGTGCTAGTACACGGCATGTGTCTTTTGTCCCAAAATCCATATGTCCATATGTAACCAATGTGGTCGCATATGCTGTGGTTACATTTGAGTGCACATATGAATGGTTGCATATATATCGCTAGTACACGGTATCCAACGCAGCATGCGCATATCGCATGTGCGCATCACAATTTCACATATATGTGTGGTTTTCTAGTACACGATGTGCGACATGCAACCATTCGTATGTAGACGATTCATCTCGCTTGCGAGGGAACAACAAATTCAGTGTCAGTGGAACCATCACCGTCATCGTGAACTGATTGTTCGAGCGCCTCGAAATCCAAATTTGCATTCATATTTCTTTATTCTGAAAAACACACACAGCAAAACAAAGGGAAAATATCAGTTGTGGTCAACACAAAACTTTCTTCTACAAAATCTACGACCCTGCGCAATTTACGCTAGAGCAATGTCGCGTTGTCAACCTAAGACGACCTCCCAATAAATTCTTGGTTTATTCAAAAATATCAAAAACGTACAAAATTTGAGATAACTTGAGAACGGTAAAAGATATCAATTTACGGTAAATGGCAAAAATGTAGAAAATGTTAACATCTTTAATTCTTTTTTTAACTGATTTGTCGAAAAACCATTAGTTTGCAAATTATTCGCAAACATATGATTTTTTACATATTAATGAAAATATCTCAATAACGGTAAAAGATAACGGATAACGGTAAGAAACAACAATTTTGTGCAGAATTGTGCAGAATGACATTTTCATTAATTCACTTCATACATTCAGTCAGCAAAAACCCGTTAGTTTTCGAGATAATCGCAAAAAAACTGTTTTTTTTGGAAATAACGGTTTATCTCGGTAACAGGTTGAGATATCGAGTTATAGCTAAAGACAAAAGTGTGGGAAATTTTATTTTCTCCAAGTTTTGTCATACTTAAGGCCACTAAAAAACGCGTAGTTTGGGAGTAAATCGAGAAAAACGAAATTGCGATTTTTGAAAAACCGCCATTTTGGATACTTCCGGTTAACGGATTTCCACCAAAAGTTGATAGGATCGTCCCATTTCAGGACCCAACATGCCTATAAAATTTCATGGCGCTAGCTCTATTAGTTTTTGAGAAATCTTGTACACAGACTGACAGACAGACTGACAGACAGACTGACAGACAGACTGACAGACAGACTGACAGACAGACTGACAGACAGACTGACAGACAGACTGACAGACAGACTGACAGACAGACTGACAGACAGACAGACAGACTGACAGACAGACTGACAGACAGACTGACAGACAGACTGACAGACAGACTGACAGACAGACTGACAGACAGACTGACAGACAGAAAGACATTTTTTAAATATGACTCCAATCGACTCAGGAGTGATCGGGAAATGTTTTTTAGGCAAAATTAAGAGGTCGAAATTTTTCATGAATACAATACTTTATTATACTCCGTAGAAGAAAGTAAAAAGAAAATAAAATTAAAGAAAAACGAACGAAAATAGCCGAAATCAATTAAAATTGAAAATTAAAATAAAAAAAAACCAAAAATAATACCAAAACAACGTGCTGCTAAAACAACAAAACACAAAAACTGAATGCTGAAATCAGGGTTGCCAACCATAGAAAAAATTTCCTTCTAAAAACAGGATGAACAAACCCCTAAAATACTATTTATTAAAAAAAATAGTTAAAACCACTAAATATGTCAGCCTGAAATGTCATTCAAAAGTTACATATAAGGGCTACATGCGATCCATATGCTGTGTCAAGTTTTCGTGCAGACACATATATTGTGACTGCCACATTTATATGTAACCACTGGACAATATGTCACATATAGTCACAAACTGCATGTGCTAAGGTAGTACACGACATTCGAAAAAGCCACATATCCTTATGTGTCACGAGTGCCACATATAGTACACATTCGTATGTGTACCATATGTGTGTGTCACAAAGAGAGCTAGTACACGGCATATGGCCATTGGGACCACATGATGACGTCAAAATGACGTCAGAGCCACATTTATATGTGCTTTTTACATGCCGTGTACTATAGGCTTAACAAATTTTACCGCTTTTATTAATTTTTAGTAGGTGTTTAAAATTATTTATTATCTCGATTTATCTTTCATCTGTCACAAACATAGTGGTTTCACTTGAAATTATTTATTAAGTTTTTTTATTTCATTAAGTTCTATTGTCAAGTTTTGCACAAAATCAGTTTGTACATGGAGACAAAGAATAGGATAGATTTCTACAAAAAGTAGTAACATATGAGACAGTGGGCTTTGTTATAGTGATTGCTTAAAAATAGGGAATCCAATTTGCGGCAAAAAAGAACTTAGTTTTGGTGCTTCTAAGAGCCGTGTCTATAGTTAATCTGTTTGGCAACAATTTTTAAAGTCGATCTTAGTTCTTAGTGGCAGCAACAGCACGATTACCCTTAACGGGCATGTAATTTTTTTTAGTTGGAAATTTAACGCCACTCCCAAAAAGCCGAATTTTAAATACATACGCTATTAATGGACATAGTTTTAAATTATTTTTTCTTTTTAGTGCTTTTCTTTCTTTTTAGTGCTTTTTTTCTTTTTAGTTATTTTTTTAAAGTTGGTTTTATTTTTTCAAAAAAAATTTTTTTTATTTTGAACGTTTTTTAGTTTTAATTTTTAATATGAGTAAAGCTACAAAAAACGCCAAACGGATACATCAAACAAAATGTGAATTAATAGTTTTTAATATTAACTATTATATCTTTAATCATGCAGAATCTAGCAGGGGACTGGGTATGAGGGGAAGCGCCACGTAAAATATCCTTCATATGTAAAATATCCTTCGCGGTGTCGTAACACAAAAAATTCAACTCCATATCTCAAACGATGTAGAATTTAGGACGGGAGGGGGTTGAGGGGATAAGTCCGAAGAGGGAAAATATATATAAGAATCTTCCAGGTATTGTACTAAGCACCCCACCAAAAATTTCCACTCGTTATCTCAAACAATGTAAAATTTAGCAGGAGAGGGGGTTTAAGGGGGTAGGTTAACACGGGGGAAATATATAAAAGAACCTTCCCTGTGTTGTACTGAACACAACGCAAAGAATTTCAACTCGATATCTCAAGCGATGTAGAATCTAGCGGGAGAGGGGATTTGAGGGGGTGGGTCAACAGTGGGGAAGTACGTAAAATATTCTTCCTGGTGTTGTACTGAACACAACACAAAAAATTCAACTCGATATTTCTAACAATGTAGAATGTAGCAGGAGGAGGGGGTTTGTACGCAAAATCTCCTTCCTGGTGTTGTATCGAACACACCACAGAAAATTACAAGTCGATATCTCAAACGATGTAGAATCTAACATGGGATGGGGTATGAAGGCATAGCGCCATGGGGAGAATTTGCAGCGGGGCCCAACCAGGAACTTTCTCTACAACTTTCTCTTTGGGACGATCAAAATCGGTCAACCCAGTAAAAAGTTAGACGTGAACATACATTAAAAAAAAAACATTCAGGTCGAATTGAGAACCTTTTCCTTTTTGGAAGTCGGTTAAAAAGTGAAGTTAAACATAAAAGAAATGCGGCTTCTACGACCACGCCAACAGGAAAATCCGGAAAAATCTTTAAAAATGCTGCGATTTGGCTGTTGGTTCGATGATTTGTACGAAAAGACGTATTCGACGATTCTTTCGCGATCTTTCTTTTGTAGAATCGGGTCCGATTTGGTGGAAAATCCACGTCTAGAACCCCGTGGTAAAATTTTCCTTGTCGTAGCTGAATACTTAAAATATTCACAAAAAGATTGTGCAAAATAACCCCCAAAATAATCGGGCGCTGTTTAGGATGCCATCCACAGAAAATTTCAGCGTTTTCTTTACGCGACCGAAAGAAAAAGAATTTACCTCTATGGGGGTTATCCAAATCGTGGAAAAATTAATTTTTGAGGAAAAATCCTTTGTCCAATTCTGCAACCAGGCTAAGTTTCTCATTCGGCACTGCACTTTTAAAATTTCGGGAAATTCCAAACTTCACGGGAATCGAATAAGAATTTTCCTCTTTTTCGCGTTAGTGAAGAAGGAATAAAAAAAATAGAGGACACAGATGGAGTTTTTCTTTTTGAACTCCGTTTGATTTGAAGCACAGCCGAAATATCACTGAACAAACAGCAAAAAAAGGAACATTTGACTCCTGATAAGAAATTAAAACGATTAAGGGACGAACTGGTTTTACTTTTGTGGGTGGAAGGCATGGCCTTCAAGCAGACTAAGGTCTGCTTGACAGCTCACTCTCTCTTGGCTCTGACGTCATCGGCAAGAAATTCTTATATGACTCAATGGGAATTTTCCCTAATTCTCAAATCTAGCTAACATCTAGCTAAACAACTCCGTACGCACAATCAACATTACAAAGAATTTCTTGCCGATGACGTAGCAAAATGGTGGCTGTCAAAAAGTAACCAGCAGACCTGTGTATAATTCGGTCATGGGTGGAAGGTAAAGCGTAGAAGATCGAATGCAAAGTATGTAATTGTCTTCGATTTGCAATTAGATTGATGCGAAAGTCTGGGATATTTTTTTATTAATTTACAAAAAAAAATTATTGAAATTTTCGGTCCGCAAGGCGAATACAAAAAAATTAAATGGTGGACACATTGAACATTGATTAGAATTCCATAAAAATATCAATAAATCTTTTCTGATTAGTTGCTCGAAAACTGCATTTTTTGAAAAATTTTACTAAAGTAAAAAACGTTTATCTTTAACTGCTCTGTCAAATAGTGGATTCAAAAATAGGGCTTGATATTTAAAAAAAAATGTTATTATAGCTTATATCTCCAAAAATAACGGATTTCAAGGTCATTCAATGTCATCACTAAAATGCTCTACAGATACTTAACAACTTTTATAGGAAGTGTTTTTTTATTCTCTATCATGTATCGTTTTCAAGAAAAATGCCTGCCATTTTTTAAAAAAACGCCCCCCGTATATTAGAGATGTAACCCAGTTTTTTTAAACCTAAGCAAAAACCACTGAATCATTGAAATTTTAGTGAAACAAAACCGCACCATAAACCGAACTACTCTGAACAAAAGTCGGCCGAATCAAACCAAAGCATTTTTTCACGTCAATCTAGCACTAAAAAACATTATCCATGTCCTCTAACTCAAAATATTTAACTAAGTTGATCGGGAGACGCAAAAATTTCTGAATGGGAACCAAAAATTTTGAAATTAATGTACTAAAATCAAAGATCGTATGGAAGCGGCAGCATAATTAGAAAACATAATTTCCGGAAATCCGAGTAATCAGGTGAGCCAACACAACACGAATATTCGAGAAAAATTGTGACCTATTTCAATCTTCCTGGCAAATGATTCTAGGCCACGAGCATCCTCTGAAAGGATAGGGAAACTTCCACAACTATCAGTGTTGCCAGATATCCGTATATGCTACACTAGGCTAAAAGACTATCCGAGATATAGCTATTCCGAGAGACCTGTACAGCGATTTTTGTGCAAAAGGTGATAAGTGATAAAAGCCGTGATAACAATAAAGACACAAATTCCTGTCAATGTATGCTTGTTTGCATGCACCTGTGTTGGTGAGATTTTATTGGAAAGTCGACTGGAAATTTCCCTCGAAATTCGTATATGGTCACACTAGCTGTGCTCTTCACTTTGAACTGTCACTGACGCACCGAGATTTTTCGAGGGTGGCTGAGTTTTGTTTTGTGTGTTGAAATTTGTAATACGCGAATTCCTGTCATATTAGATGTGTCTCCTCCATCGCTATAAAATAAAATCAAAACTTCATCTGTAAAAAAACCATTTTGTGTAAATATAAGCCGCAATAAATTGAATTTGAACTTGAATTAAATTCAATGAATTTCAATTTTTGTGTGTTGATTGATTCGCGAAAAAATGTCACAAATTAATGTTAAAATTGTTAATGTTTAGGTTGCTAGGCCAACGGCGGAACAACGGCTGCTTCTCATAAATTTAGTGGAGAAGAACTTCTCTTTTTGCACCGCCGTCTAACCCCCAACGCAAAAGCCAACAAACAGCGTGTTTGGGAAGAGATAACAAGGGAGGTCAACAGAAAAGGGGCCACCACAAAAAACTACAGGGCAACCGGGTTCCCAAAACCAAATTTTTTTTTGTTTTCGAGATAAAATTTCCCAGTCTTGTGACTTTCTGAATTGAAATTTGAAAAACTTCCCATTTCATTTATCACGGGAAAGATCACGGGAAAATTATCACCTTTTGCACAAAAATCGCTGTACTGGAATCTAATAGTATATGAAGTACCATGCGCGGGGTCATCTGAAGTCCCTTGTAATGCAAAATATGTGGTCACCACCAGCCAATACCTAAAAAAAGGAATGTCTGGACATAAATCGGATATCAAATCTAAGTCGGATAATAAAACGGCGTTAGCCGAGCATTGTATTAAGTTAAATCATTTCCCCGACTTCGATAACATAAAAATATTATGCAAAGAAAATAACTTCAATAAGAGAATGACATTAGAACCTTTGCACATATACAATACAAAACATAACAAAAGCTATAATTGCCAATCTGGCAATTATTGAAAACCCGTATGGTGATTTAATTGAACGGCGTATCAAAATTTCAATTGAATTCAAATTTTCCAATAAGATTTTTTTAAAACTTGTTCCAATCGGATTTTGATGTATGGGAGTTTTATGTAGAATCATATTCTAAATAACTTTTGTTCTTGCACTTTTTTGATAAGATGTACCGTTTTTGAGATATTCGCAAAAAACGTTTTCGTTCGTATGGGGGGTACCCCCCCCCCCCCCCCCTAATGGTCCATTTTTGCCCATTAACGAACTTAGCCTCGCATTTTACGAAAAACGGATCTGCGCAAAATTTCAAGTCTCTAGCTCAATCCGTGCGCCCGCAATCCGCGGGACGGGGGTACCCCCATACGAATGAAAAGGTTTTTTGAGAATATCTCAAAAACGGTGAGTCTTATCAAAAAAGTGCAAGAACAAAAGTGATTTAGAATATGATTCTACATAAAACTCCCATACATCAAAATCCGATTGGAACAAATTTTAAAAAATCTTATTGGAAAGTTTGACTTCAAAGTGGAATTTTGATACAACTGTTCGCCGTTATTGAATGCCAGCAGTCTTGGCACTTATAACGATGTAGTTATCCATAACGGTGTCGTTATCCATAAATACGAATAAGAGATTTTATGTTTGTGGTAGTGGATATGAAATGGCGTTGTATTTGTTTCTCGCTGTCAACTTTCCAATAAAATTACACTCGACTATGACTCTGGCAATGCTGAGCCTTCCAATACGAATTTTCATAACGACTACTCTCGTACCAGTCGATAAACACTAATGTTTGAGTTTCGTCAACTTAAGAATGTTGTTTAATTGTTGTCACGTTGGCAAAAACGAAATAAAATGTTGAATGCGTCCCTTAATTGTCTAAAAATTACTCGCATTTACCTTTTCCTTAAAAAAACGAAATTAAATTCGCCTTTACTTTGTGTTCAAGTTGAAATTTTCAAATCGCTGATGAAAAGAGATCTTTCACGCACAGCGAAATGAAAATTACTCTTGCTTGTGGAGGCCAACAGCGGAAACCGGTTGTAGTGCGGAAACAGGGAGGGAAACACATCTTGGCAGCAAGAAAGTGCAATGAAATTGAATTGAATCGAAATTGCTGACAGCAAAAAAAAATCTTTTGTATTTAACCTCAACCATTTGTGTTTATTTCTTATATTTTTTTGTTGTGATTGTTAAAAATTTTTCCCAAAAACGTAAAACCTTTTCATTTGGCTAAAGGTGGGTTTAGAAACACGAGCATTTTCATTTTTACTGGCAAAGTGAGTGAAATGCCAGATTTCTTATGACTTTTTCACCAAGTGGGAAAGGGACGGGAAACCACTCAGTAAAAATTTTACTGGAAATTTTGCTTGCATGTAGTGGTTTTACTATCCATAATTTTCGTCGACGATAGGAAAGTTATGGCAGTAAACAACAACAAACACATTGGACTTCCCCGCCCTGCCAGCAAAATGTTACCCCTGAATTATGGGGAATTATGGCAGCCAGCAAAAGTAAGGTTAAGTTCGATGTTTATTTGAAAGCTACGCATTTTAAATGGAAACGGGAGGTAATAATAATTATGTTATTAATTATAACATCACACAAAATGATTTTGTTAGGTGAAATTGAAGTGATAACAAACATATTGCTGCGCGAAGGTGATGTGCAGTGACAGTTCGCCATAAAGTGGAAGGGAAAGTACGTGTGAGACACTGATGTGATCGACTTTTTGCGCACGTAAATTTGAATTTCGCTATCCCGCTCACTTTGCCAGTAAAAATGAAAATGCTCGTGTTTCTAAACCCACCTTAATCCGGGGAAATTCTAAAACGATTTTCGGAGACTTTTCTATTTTGTTTTTCAAAGGAAAAGTGTGCGGAAATCCATCTAGAATTGCATAAAAAACTGCCGGCTGGCCGCCCGACTTATATAAATACTTTTCACAGCTAAATATTACACTTTTTCGAAAGAAAATTGTTATTTGTTTACTTTTCAAAATATGTCGAATTTAAAACAAATTTTAAATTTGCCGCTACTGTCAAGATTGTATTTAAATTTTCGCCGCCAGAGCGAAAATTAACCACCTGTGCAAAATAATACAATACCCTTAGCGATCTTTCCAGATCGTTATTTATCGATTTTGCCAAGAATCCTACTCCTGATTCGCAATTATAGCTTTTGTTATGTTTGTTATCATCGTCAGATATGACTTTTTTCAAGTTC
This sequence comes from Chrysopilus asiliformis, assembly GCA_964034945.1. NCBI lineage: Eukaryota > Metazoa > Arthropoda > Insecta > Diptera > Rhagionidae > Chrysopilus > Chrysopilus asiliformis. The sequence goes on along the minus strand of OZ035963.1, from coordinate 44,419,156 downwards.
TTTTTATGAAGGTCAAATCACTAATATCTTTGTGTTTTTAAACCGTGATTTTCGCCATTAATCCTGCTCAATAGGAAGCTGAAAAGTTGCACTCGGGGGTTTTCGGGGTCGCTGACCACGAATCCGGTGTTAGATTCTCAAAATTAGACACGGAAGGTCCTGTAAGGATAACGCACATATCCTTTTCTCATTAGGGGGTTTTCGGGGTCGCTGATCACGAATCTGATGTTAGGCTAATTCACAACTGATAGTCCTCCAAGGATAGGATTTTTCTCAGCAGTTTTTAAGTTCTTTCCGGTTTTCTTCGTATTCTAAAACTTATACAAAAAACTTAACCCGGCAACGACGGGTATGCAAGCTGTTGGTTAATAATTTGAAAAATATTTGCTTTTATTGAAATGAAATTTTTATATGAACAAACGATTGTACCGAATTTCTCATGGCGAATGATTGCATAATTTAAATTAATTCAGTTGAAACAATGGAAGGAAAATTGTTAAGGACGCGTCAGCCAAGTTTCGTGCCCGAAGTCTAGCATGGACCATTTTTACTACTAAACTTCGGTTGAAACTCGGAAAATTTTTTTCTTGAAAAAAATATTCAATGAACTTTCCAGAACGTGCTTCGCTCCTGATCGTTTCGCGGGGAAGGTTTTTTGGGGTCGCTGCACACGAATCTGGTGTTGAAATTTCATAATTCTAATAGTCCTATAAAGATAACGCAAATATCCTTTTTTCAATTTTTTTCGGTTTTTGCAGACGCTGATCACGAATCTGGTAGAATTTTAAAATTCGGAACGGGAGGTTCTGAAGACATAACGATTTTTTTCAAAAATTTTAAAGTTATTTTTTTGTTTTTTCGTCGCAAGAAAATTTGTGCATAAAACTTTTACCTGACAACGGCGGGAATACAAGTTAGTAGGGGAGACTGGGGTTTTGTGGACCACGGGGAATTGTGGACCAGCGTCATATTTTTTTTCCTTAGTAGTGGTTGGTAGCTGCAAATAACTGTAATCAGTTTGCCTCATGTTAAGCTAATTTTCCTAACAGTACTAGACTTGTGTATACGCACTATCACCTCGCTTCGATAGCAAATAGAAAAGTGATACAGTAATCCCCCGCTTTACGGACGGGATGCGTTCTACGGAAACTGTCCGTATATCAAAAATCCGTAAAACGAAACCTATTTTAGTATGAGATTGTACTGGGAATAAATAGATGTGTTCCAATCAATAGTAAAGTCCGTAAAAAGAAACCTATTTTAGTATAAGATCGTATTAAAAATAGATAGATGCGTACCAAAAAAATCCGTAATACGAAACAGATTAGCATAATATATTAAAATAATTATTTAACCACTAGAATCATGAGAAAACTATATAATTATAGAAAAAAAATATTTATACTACTTGAAATGGAGCATAAATCAATTGAATATGTTAAAACCAACAAAATATTATGGGACAAATCATGCCGCGGACAAAAAAACGTAGCTGTTTCTACGTAGGTTTCTGCTAGTTTCGTCAGAATTCAAATTTCATTGTGGGACAGAAAGCAGATTCTGCTTCTGCCTCTGCTGCTGCCTCTGCCCAATTGGAGTTCTCGCTTAAGAAGTGCAAATAGATTTTTTAAAAATACACCGCACTGCAGTTTTTTATTGCCTTTTTTTAATTCTCTTTTGTGTATACACAAAATGTGTCAGAAATTTCGGAGAAATTAAGTGTGTACATACATTTACAATAAATACAACATAATTATGGAGGACTTTTTCTTGATTTTTTTCTGTGATTCAAAAAAAATTTTTTTTTTGTCCATAATAGCGAATTTTTTTATCCGTATAGCGAATTTGTTCCTATATTAGTCAATTCCGTAACTTCGAATTTCCGTAAAACGAGCGTCCGTATAGCGGGGGATTACTGTACTTCGAAAAAAAAAATTTCACTTTGTGTTTCGTTTAATTTGACCAGATTTTTCAAGAACCAACTCAGGTAAATATGTTCATAATATTCGCGGAGCCTTAAGCATTCGACACAGACAAGAAATTTTGCATGAAGTTTGCATTGTGTTACTAATAGCTGCCATATTGTAAAAAAGAGCGTTCGGGGAATTGTGGACCACTTTTGTCGGGGAATTATGGACCACTCAGTTCTTGACATTTGACAAGCAAACTTCGTGTATTTGATGCATATAAGTGTTTTTTCATGCAAAAAAACAGCATTAGATTTTCGGCAATCATACTAATATATCCTATAATATAATACGAGGAACGTCTGTCTGTCTGTCTCGAAAACAAACGATCTCGAAAACCCGCCTAACGATTTTCACGAAACTTGGGGGTTAGGGATTTTCGGGGACAAGAAATCGATCTAGATAGGTCTCACCCCTGAGAAAATTCCCCTTCGATACCCCTCGCCTGGTATCTTCGAATTGGGTGGTCCGATCTTAATGAAACTTTACAGTATTACTAAGGGGGCTAAGGGCTTTCGATTTTTCCACTAAAAATCTGACTTCTCCCTCACCCCCAAGATAACCCTCACCTGGTGTCTCAAAAGGTTTCAAAAATCGGTGACAGCGATTACTCAATAACTACTCAACCGATTTCTATGAAATTTTGTTATCGCGCGTTAGTTTTAGTTCTAGCTTTCGAGGTCGGGAATTTAAAAACTCTGGAAAAGCTCTGTAAAGATAATGTGAATTTAGTTTTTCCCCAAAAATCAGCAAAAGTAGGATTTTGAGCTCGCCGAGCATGGCTCGATCTTCCTGGTACTAAAAATGAGTTGGTGTCTGTCTGTCTGTCTGTTCCTCTTGCACGCAAAAACTGCTGAACCGATTGACTTGAAATTTGGTATGAGTGTCTGTGGTAGTTCTAGTTCCAACTTAGGCATACGGAAAAGTAGAGCGATGGGTGGGGGGGGGGGAGTAAGGGGAGGGGGTAAAGTGATTTCGAAACTTAGTTTTTGCGATATATTACTCTTTCGCGGGGAAAGTACTGAACCGATTGACCTGAAATTTGGCATAGATGTTCGTCGGGGGTCCAACCCCAACATAGACCCATTAAAAAGTTTTTAAGTTCTTTCCGGTTTTCTTCGTATTCTAAAACTTAGACAAAAAGCTTAACCCGGCAACGACGGGTATGCAAGCTAGTTTCTAATATTTTTTTGGTACGATAATAATTTTTCAAATGCAAGTATACAATGTTTAGGTTAGGTTCTCTTCTGTAGAGAATTTCGGTTACATTTACTTACCTTTTTCAGCCACAATACCGCGTTATGCTAAAAAGGAGAAATCAATTGATTTCGACAATATTTTGGAGGCGATGAAGCAGGTGAAAACTCACAAGAGCTCACTCCGGCAAGTTTCAACGGCGTTCAAAATTCCAAAAACCAATTTGATGCGCTATATCGCGAGTTTTGATAAGGCGAAAATCGACGTTGCTACTGCTGATGTGGATGTAATGAATAATTTATTGAATGTAATGATGAAATCGGCCGTTTTGACATCGCCAGAGGTTGTAAATGAGCTTTGTGAGAAGGCTGATAAGAAGCGAAAGAGATTGGAGAAGAAAGGCGGTAAACCATTATCGAAAAAGCAAAAAGATCGTGGCAAATCGTGGATTTTTGCATAATTTGTAAGAAAAATATGCCAAAAAAAATGAACCGCCGAAATATCATAAATTGCAACGTGTGCGATCGAGCTGTTCAATTGGGATGCGCCGGAATGACTGCAAGTTACTGGACTTACGAACATTGCGTTTCGGACTGATTTTCATTGCAATTTTTCACTTCATTTCACTTTGTCTGTTATATAATAAATATATGAATCATAAAAAAAAGTTTGTCTATCACATTTTTCCATTTTTAATCGATTTTTCCATTTTTAATCGAGTGGTCCACAATACCCCGAGATTTTTCAAAATCGCAAAAACGCCATTTTTGCGCCAACTGATATAACTTGTATAATTTAATACAATTTGACCAAACTGCTGCGACCCAAAGAGAGGTTATTTCTCGTACTACAAATTCAAGCTTTGAAATTTTCAGAAAATGTTTTTTTTGTGAGTTTTTAGCCAAAATGAAAATGCGGTCCAGAACACCCCAGTCTCCCCTACTTCATAGTTCCGGAAGAAATATGTTAAAAATAATATTTTTTCAAATAACTTGATAACCGTTAAAGATACGTAAAAACCGCTAAATGCAGAAAATTTTATTTCCTTTAAATTCGGTTATACACAATTTTTCATAAAAGCGCATAATTTCCGAGAAATTTTCAAAAAACTTTTTTTTGAGATATGTATAGAACCGTTACAGTATAAACCGTTAAAGGAAAAAATATAAAAAAAATTATGTCCTATAGATTTGGTTATATTCATTTTTCCCAAAAGCAAATAGGTTTCGAGAAATATAAAACTGTATTTTTTCAAAAGAAAAATGTGTGGGAGCTACCCGTTATAGTTACCATTACTTGATGAGAAAAGTAACTACGATTTTCGTAAAACATTTTTACAAAAAAAAATTCAAGTTGTTAAAGTTTGTGCACGAAAAAATTTGGTTGGAAACAAATGTTCGTAACTTTTGCAAATCGTCGGCTAAAAGTGAAATTGTGCTAAGTCCATTTGGTATAATTTTCCAGAAGAGCAATAAAAACCTTGTTAAATCGTTTTAATTCTCTTTCAATAACACTGAGTTTTCTTTAAATAAGGAAAATTGGGCTCAGTTTTCTTTAAATGAGACTCTGTTTTCTTTAAATGAAAATTAAAATGATTTAACAAGGGTTTTTATTGCTCTTCTGTCAAATTTGGTATAATGGACTTAGCACAATTTCACTTTTAGGCGACGAAATGTTAATCAACAAATTTATGTTGGAAACTGTTTACAAAAGTTTTTATTGCCTTTCCTTAAATTACACAATGGTTCAGTACCCTTTTGGCCCGATTTAGCCACACCTCACTACGGCGGCTTAGCCAAGGATTCGTATAAGAAAAATAGTGTGTCTATAATGACAAAAGAGGTCAATCCACCAAACTACCCGCAACTCAGACCTATTGAGACTTTTTGTGCAATAGTAAAAAGGAAATTGTTAAAAACTAAGGGCACTGTAAAACATAACAAAAGCTATAATTGCCAATCTGGCAATTATTGAAAACCCGTATGGTGATTTAATTGAACGGCGCGGCGTATCAAAATTCCACTTTGAAGTCAAAAATCCCAATAAGATTTTTTAAAATTATTCCAATCGGATTTTTATGTATGGGAGTTTTATGTAAAATCATATCCTAAATAACTTTTGTTCTTGGACTTTTTTGATAAGAAGCGCCGTTTTTGAGATATTTGCAAAAAACGTTTTCGTTCGTATGGGGGGTACCCCCCCTAATGGTCCATTTTTGCCCATTAACGAACTTGGCCTCACATTTTACGAAAAACGGATCTGTGCAAAATTTCAAGTCTCTAACTCAATCCGTGTGCCCGCAATCCGCGCCACAGACGGACAGACAGACGGACAGACAGACGGACAGACAGACGGACAGACAGACGGACAGACAGACGGACAGACAGACGGACAGACAGACAGACGGACAGACAGACGGACAGACAGACGGACAGACAGACGGACAGACAGACGGACAGACAGACGGACAGACAGACAGACGGACAGACAGACGGACAGACAGACGGACGGACGGACATGCAAAAATTAATTATTTTTATCATTCTAAACACACTGGTGTAATACATTTTTGTGTGTGATGACGGGATCTTGGCGTTACAAACGGTAAGGCAAAGTTAGTATACCCTTTGGTTTCACCATACGGGTATAAAAATGAACAGGAGTTTAAGCGGAAGTGGACACAGGCGGTTGATTCTGTGACTGAAGCTGTTGTGCAAAGCTTAATGGCGAATGTCAAGACAAAAGTCCAGAAATTTGCACATACAATTAAGCAAATAATTTTTTTTAAATGTTTATAAAAACTACTCTAAATAAAGTTAATTTTGTGATCGTACACACACTTTAGGTCAACGGCGCATTCTTGAATTATTTAAGATACGTACAACGGACAGACAAATCCTCATAATTTTGCCTGAAACGGATTTCGTACTGATCAGAAATTTTCTATCTGCGCCCATTCTCGGGTCGGCCTCAGTCATTAATACAATACTTTCTCTACATAGAAGAGGAAAGTAATATTTTATAGCACTGAATACAAATCAAATCATTAGACAAGAAAATGCAAATTTCGTTAAAGTGTTTATTTATAGCGACAGAATAACCGTAGGCGATTAGCATCTTCAACACAATTTAAAATTTATTTCAATACCACTATTATTAGTTTTACATTTTTTCAACTTACAGTCTGATTGTGAGAGTAGAAATCATTTTTATTCTATGATTTGTATTAATCAGTGAATAACCTTGATTTGTCCCGAAAAATCCTACTCGGCGACGTTCCATTGAAAATAGTCAGAGAGAATTTTAAAGAAGCTTCAGCTTTTAAAAAAGCAACAAAAAATATATTGAATTGTTGCCGTTAAGCTTACTTTGTTGTTCTTCCAGAAGTTTTATAGACTCCAATTACGAGTATCAAGCGAATCGTCGATACGATGAATAATTCATAATTAAATAACGAAAAACACCTAAAACAAAATAAAAAAATCAAAACCAGCTGAAGAAATACCTATTGAATGTTAAAAAATAGTGCTTAGCTTTTATTGTGAACACCTCGTGCGAATGCATTATGAGTCGTTGGACTTATCGCGGGCTATGACATCATTCCAATACTGCCATCATCATAGTTGTGACGTCGCAGATCATGAATCTCTTTTGGTTTTGAATATGCCTCATTAAGTTTAGCTTGCAAGAAATGGGCTTGGCTTGGCGTTTAAAAAATCGATGTTTATCACGCCATATAACATTGCGAAAACCATCTTAGCGTTTTTAGTCGCACAGTAGGGTAAAATGCCTTCAATATGTTTTCTGCGTTTATTTGAAAACATCATTTCTATCTTTATTGACCTCAAAAAGATCGGAGCAAAGAGCTGCTACATAATGTTATGTTACAATATATACACTTCGGGCTATGACACACCAAAAGCGTTGGGTTTCCGCATTGCGCGGTTTTTAAAAACAGCCAAACAAATTAAGACGTTTTTCTTCTTCAAATGTTTTTTTATTTCCCTTTAGTTGTTCTTTAGGGACCGAAATGGGTACGGAGAGTGCGGACCGCTCGGTTGAAATGCCGATCGAATGCGCAAAAAGTATAATTGATAGGAAAGGGGCGAACAACATAAATATCCGTTGGCAAACAAGGAGCGATTGTGTAATCACGAGGTCGCTCTGGCCTAGATTTAATAGGAACAGAACCGACACCCTTCTTAGACTGAGCAGGACCTCCGTAAGGCTAGTCACAGGCTTAATCACGGAGCACTGTCCCCTTGGCGCTATGGCCAGAAGGTGGGGCGCGGCCGCAAATGATTTTTGTCGCAGTTGTGGTGACGAGAAGGAGCCCTACAAGCACGCCGATATGGGACCCTTGGGGCCAGATTTTATAGTAGCCTGATGGAGATTAGCAACCACCCACTCGAGGATATGCTGAGCTTCGTCAACAAGTCGGGCTAGTTCAAATAGGATCAGCTAGTTTGATGAAAGGTCTTATGAGTACTGAAGACATCACAATGGGCCTGTAGGCCTCCGAGTGTAGCGCTGTGCTCACGCCTGGGCGCGCGTGGTTTTCTTAACCTAACCTAACCTTAGTTGTTCTTACATTATATGTTTATGTAAATATTTAAAACGCTTTGATAGGATTGGAAAATGCCTGAATTCATTTGCAACAAAGCAACGCATTCGGTTTTCTATAGCGCTTAAACAGTGACCCTCATATAATGCGAAGCTTAGATTCCATAATTTGTATCGCGATTTTCAAAATCAAGGCACGAGGGAATTTTTCTACCACATGTCAAATAGTTAGAATAGACTGGTCCACGGAAACATATAATTTCCAAGACATTTTTCTTCTTTATTTCTGACCATCCTTTTTAGATTATAAAGTATCAAAATATTTAAATCAATCGGGCAGATTATAGCTTTTTTCGTTTTAATTCCGTGTGGAATCTACAAAAGCGCAATAAAATACTATTGTAATTTAAAGTTATAAAGAAATATAAATACTGTATTCCTGACACTATTATTTTTCAAAGAATAAATGGATAAAAATCATTTTATCAGGCCCAATATCCACATATTATTGGTCAATATTAAAAACGTTTATATAGATAAAAATCAACCAAATAAAAAAAGTTTTATACATTTTTCTTGAGTATACAATTGTCAGAACCGTCAACTCAAAAAAAAATCCTTTCAGGTATGACAAAAAACGGTTTGTCGTACCGTTGTACCTAAAAGGAGTTTACTGTTTACTTAATTGCACAATTGAAATGCACCTAAAAGAAAGATCTTAAGTATTAGATTAGGTATTAGATTTGGTATTGACATGTATAATTAACTAAAGAATTTAAATTTTTGAGTTAACGTTGTTTTGATCTAGTTGTGCGATATATAATTTTTTTTTTAAATTCTTTACCATTTACCCACTGTGCATCATTACTCAATTGTTCAATAACAGAAGGAGTATAAAAAAACATAATCGTAGAGCGATTCATACCCTCGATTCAGCACGGCAAATCAGAAATACAAATTCTGCTAGTTAGTAATCGCGGTGAGTAAGTGAGCGATCCGTGTAAACAGATTAATACCAATGGGAGTAACAAAAAGACAGCCTCAAGATCACGATTATACAACTACTATGAGTTGGCAAGGCATACAAGAAACTCCTATTAATAACAAAATTAATCGACCGAGTGGTGTATTCTGATCCATGACATCATTTGTCCATCCAACGGATTTATTACGTCGTAGATTCTGGATTCTAGGTTTAGAGGTCTTTAAGACGTTCACTTGTCTTTAAATTTCTCGCGTCTCTGAAAACTGTTTCTTAGAATGAACTGTATAACAACCGTAGAATGATCAGAAATATTGTCCTCGTCATAAGGCAAGCGAAGCAAACTTCTCCAATTTTGATCGGATTGGAAGGCGGCTTTGACTTAGACTGAAACTAAGAATCGGATTTGGTGTGAGGGATTGGATCGAGTCTTGAACTTAAGTCATGCTAATTTAAGATCATAAATTTGTACCATCGAATAATTGAAATGGAATTCGTGCCAGTTTAATCATTAAAAAAGAGTTCAAGAGTAAAAGTACTTTTTTTGGTCTAATCACAGGCAGCAGCGTTTCAGTTTCTAGATTAGACATATAATTGATTTCTCAAATTTTGGATGTTTTTTTTCAGTTGAGAAGTGATACAACTTAACCGATTCAGAAAGGCTTGGCCGGATGACTAATGGTTCAATCAGTAAACAAATTATATTCTTATTTCTTACACCGTTAAAACTAAAATGCTTTTAGTGTCATACATGGAAAAAATATAGGAACCATTTCACCAAAATCGCATGCTCCAGTCCACCATAGATGGGAAAAAACGGCATAGTGGCCAAATATGGGAATCATTCCTATAAAAAAGGTGTAACAGCTCCCACATTTTTTAGGACACATTCCAACAAAAAAGTGGTCGTATTCTTTTTTTTTTTGGTGTAACCATTCCCAAAATTATGGCAAAGACTCCAACGTGTTAATGGGAGAGATTACTATATATGTTAGACTGGTTACGACAAAAAGATGGCGACATTCCCTTTTGTAAAGGACTCAATCCTATAAAATGTTGTATTATCTCCATTGATTATTGGATTCTCTCCTATATATATTCGCGACATTCTAATTTGAAATAGGACACGTTCCTATAATTATAGCACCAAGTCCTATCTGCATAGGACTGGAGACTTTTTTTTATTGGATCCTGTCCAATCCAGTGATGCTATGTACCTTTAGTGAAATTCCCCTTTCCAAATGACGAAATCCCCCTTTTTCCCCTTTTTCAATGACGAAATTCCCCTCGTTTTTCCCCTATAAAAACAACGAATTTTAAATAAAGAATTCATTTATTAAAACCAAAAATTATTGTCCTCTGGACTCATGTTAAAGTCTTTTAAGAGAAAAAAGCACAAATTAGGAAATAATTTTATATTTTGGAAAGCTTTAACAAAATACTCGGTAATTGTATTCCCGATAACAACGTCACGGGTCTCCAACCAAACGTCAAATAAGATATGAAAAGAAGCCGGGATTCACAATCGGATAATAATCAAAGCAAGTCACAAATGTATAAATCAAGGTAGTTCCTTTGCTTTTGAGCTTAAAATGATCCCGTCCTCCTTAAATTCGGTAAAAATTATTTCCATATTTTGAATTAAAAAAATATCAAAAAATGGAAAAAACGAAATTAAGTCGCGACCGGAACTCGATTTTGTACTCCGGACCAGTGGCAAAGTCCATGCATTCTTCTTGTGAATATTATTCGAAATTAGTACATTAAGCCAAATTTTAAAGATGACCAAGAAATTATCGATTTAATTGATTTTTACATAATTTAAACAAATCACTTCTGCTGATTCGCAATTTAAAATATTTCTATTGAAAATATATTTAAGAAATCCGAAAAACGAACAAAAAATATTCGTCAATGAACTTTCATGGAAACTACTTTCCATCAAAGTAGTTTAAAGTAATTACTTTGAATAACATGAGAAATGGTACTTTTTAATGTGCTTTTTTCAAAGCGGTTAAAAAGTACACTGAAAAATCGGTTAAACGACCATTCCAAAGTCCTTTTAAAGTGCTTTCTTTTAAAAGATTTGTGTGTACTTTACAATTGCAATAAGATCATTACATATAAAGTGACAAATGCATAAATAAGGGCATTTCCTTCACTCTTTACGTTTGCCTAAGCTTGGAATTGGATTGTAAATGTTTTTAATTATTTGTACTTCTACTTTTCCGTAATTTTTTAAAAGTATTTTGGATTTAGTTGAAAGGCGAAGATTTTCCCCTCGTTGTAAATCGTTTCCCCTCGTTTTGAAGCGTTTTCCCCTTTTCCCCTATTAACAATTTTTATAGTCAAATTCCCCGCAAAAAGGGGAATTCCCCTCGATATAGCATCACTGGTCCAATCTAAAGGGGACAAACAAAAATTCGAGTTATCGAAAATTCGAGATAGAGAAGTTCGGGGCCTCAAAATATTCGAGATATGAAATAGCTCGAGCAAAAAAAACGCCCCGTAATTAAAAAATTTCTCCGACACAAGCAGTGTTGCACTTTCATTTTTTTGAAAAGTAATAAATTGCCTGTCTAAAATGTACTAAATGTAATAGATTGTTAATCCACCAGTAATAATTGTTGAGCACACTTTGCAATAGGCTGATTCAGCCCTATCCTTTACCCAAGAAAACTGTTGCAACCATTCTTTGCGGAATTTTTGGACGTAACACTTTTTGTTTTCTTTCGTCAGACTGAAGAAAGAAAGAAAAAGCGGCATAACTTGCAAACTTTTAAGAAAAATTTTGGGTTTGACTTACCACGGGATCTCGTTTTCTTGATCCGTGGGGGACTTTGGGGGCAGTGGCTCTAGTGGCAGCTCATCGCTTCCGTTAGGCTTGACACTTTTAAAATGCCTTAACCCTTTCACTCGGCGCGTACACAATTGTGTACATCATATTTAACTCGTATTTCTAAGAGAATTAGAAGGGAGAGGGACAATTATTGACAATTTATGTACACAAATGAGTACATAATCAAAAAGAGACTTCTAAAAAGATATTTAAATTTTTTAAATTTTGAAATATATTTTGTTGCTATATATTATTATTGAAAAAAGCGAAAAAAAAATTTTGTTGTTTTTTTTAAATAATAATATATATTTTTATATATTATTATTGAAAAAAGCAACAACATATTTTTTTTGCTATTAGAAATAAATGCCGAGTGAAAGGGTTAAGAGATGTCTTTTAGGTTTTTTGGACTTACATCATAACCAAACAAAATTTACCTGTACAATGCCATTCTGAAAAGCAATTTTAACGCAAACGAATAACGAACAACTGGTAAAAGATGTCAACAGGGATGGGACAAGCAAATAGGCTATATACGTATGGCATTTTATGATGAGTACAATAAACTAGATTCACGAAAAAGGATACTAGATTCTAAAAGAGAGAGGTAGATTCTCTTTTAAAATCACAAATCAAAATTAAAATTTGTTTATAATGAAAGAATCCATACATTTTGAGTTTGGGTCCAAATGTACTAGATTTGGCTATAAATGGCATACGTAAGTAATAGGTATTTTTAGAGCTTGAAATGTACTAAATCTATTACGATTGTACTAAAAGTGCAACACTGGACACAAGTGTCAGATTGTGACACTAGGCAGGTCCAAGCTATATATACTCCGAGTTCGCAAACCACGTGTGAATTATAATCGAAGAAAAAATTCGACTTGAATTATCATATTCGCTGAATCCTATTTGCATACGAATGAGTCCACCAAAACTTAGGATTCATTCCATTTTTTTTGTAGGACTGAGCCCTACATAATATTGGAGTCATTTCTAAAAACAGTGGGAATGATTCCATTCCATAATATAGTAATGATTCCACCTCAGATTAACAACGTCTCCAATGCAAACTAGGGACGAGTGCTACTTTTGTTGGAATGTGTCCATTCATCCCTCAGCCCTATTTACATAGTAATGATTCCACGAAAAGTAGGACTAGTTCCAACATTTATTGGAGCCTTTCCTACAAAATGGTGCAATGACTCCTATAATCGCTTTCCACCATTTTATAGGAACGATTACTATGTGGATTTTTTTCCGTGTACTGAAACAAGTTTAAAACATTTTAACAGTTCAATTTCATTACATCTTTAAGGCTTGGTCACGATCAATCTGATTTAGACAAAAACAACCCAAACGCTATAATTGTGCATCTGGCAATTATTGAAAACCCGTATGGTGATTTAAGTGAACGGCGAACGGTTGTATTAAAATTCCACTTTGAACTCAAACTTTCCAATAAGATTTTTAAAATTTGTTCCAATCGGATTTTCATGTATGGGAGTTTTATGTAGAATCATATCCTGAATAACTTTTTTTCTTTCACTTTTTTGACAAGACGCACCGTTTTTGAGTATTCGCAAAAAAGTTTGAGCAGTGTTCAAATTGTGATGCACGCTCGGAAACTAGGACTAGGATATTTCGTATCGGGTTGCCCTAGTTGATACAATCTTGCACCGCATTTCACCAGCATAAGCTTCAATTTTGTGTTTGCTCGTCGTATGCAAGCAAAAATGTTGTTTATTCAGTTGCCATACAAACTAAAACTGACACAATTTATAAATCATTGAATCTTATTAATTTGACGTTCATCATTTCTCTGCATTTCAGTGCATAGAAGTAAATAAATCGAGGCTTTTACGATATATTGTGGCCTTTAAGTAAAGCTATAACAAAAGCTTCTTAATTTTAGTTTTCAGAGAATTAATCTTTCGCGTTACCTCTGGAGCCCAATGAACACAACGCGAACGCAACGCGAACGCAACTGTAACGCTGTGAACTGTCACGCAGCGCAACATTTCAGCGGCAGAGCCCATGGATAATATTAAAGGAATAATTTGCTTTGTTGGCTCTTATCTTTGTTATTTGTATGTTATTGCACTAAGGCTATCAATTTTTCCTCGAGCGACATTTCCCCAACCTCACTTTATGAACTGTTAACGCAAAATTGCTGCGGCAAAGTTAGAAGCTTGCAAACTTTTGCGGTGTAGTTGCGTTCACTGCATTTTTGTGCTCACCCTAGGTCTCCATTAACGATATTTTATCCCGAGAAATATCTCACTGGAATGAGATTTATTTCAATGCTGGGCAGAGATATTTCATGGAATTTCATTTCTTCACATGCCTTTGAAGTTAAAACCACTGGTCACAGTTATTGGAAAATATTAAAAGCAAAGAAAAGCAGGCGAAAAGAAAAACGTCTTAATGTTATATATTCTCTTCCAAAGCCTTTTGTATCGTATTGTTTGTAAAAATTAGTTATTTTAGCAACTACTTGTCGGGAGAATTTAGATTCCGCCATCTTGAAACGGGAAATTCCATGAAATTTTGCAATTGCAAGATTTAATGAAATTTATCTCTGGGAATTTTTATCGCCGTCAACTCGAGCTGTGATTGGTCAATCAAAAATCTCTGCGATGAAAAATCCCAAGTGGAGACACGGCGTCACTTCAAATGATTTCTATGGAACAAACTTGTAAGTGACAGTTTCTGCGTTCGCATTGCGTTCATTGGGCTCCAGGCATTAATTACAGAAAAAGGTTGGAAAAAGCGCACAGCTAGATGCTTTGGTTTAGACCAGCCTTATAACGCCATGTGCACCAAGGGTAACTTCGAAGCTCAAATTACCCTTTTATCCATCGATTCTTCATGCTACCCGTTTCATGCTGGATTGTACGCATGGTACTTACAAACTAAGGTAATATACTCCGAGTTTCCAAAATGGTATTCTAGTGCGCATTTTGTATAGAAAATTTGCGTTGTGCGTATGAAAGTCGGTGTTTTTTAATATTATTGCATTAAAACTCAACATTATTGAAAAAATAAACGAGATGGCTATTTTCTCGGTTTTTGGTTGTGAAACGGACAATAATAAGCGTCGAAAAAAAACCGCGGAAATTAGTGAAGTGAGACTTTTCAGGTTTCCAAAAGACCAGAGATCAGTATATATACGGAATTTGCAGCACGAGCTACTGAAAGGAACTCAAGAAAATTGAAACTGGATGCCATTCCAACGGAAAATCTGCCATCAACGTCAACTTCAAAAAAGGCAGCAATCCTGAAGCGAAGTGATAGACGCGAGAAGAAGGATCGTGAAGATTTAATTGAGGAACTATTGTTTGATGATTAGACACCAGCAGTTAATGACCAGAATGTCGTCAGAACATTCGAAGATAAATCATGTAATACTGAACTATGCACGGTTAGAAAAGTTTGTGTAAAATCGTAAGTATTTTGGTGTACATATCAAAAAAGGACACCAAAAAAGGATTAAAATCTAAGTCTCGGAAAATATTAAAACATAGATTTTAAGTATTTTAAGAATACTTTTTAAGTTTTTTTGGCATTAAAATTTTGACAGATATTTAAGTCAACAGGGCTACTTTTTAATAATTTTTGTATTAGTTTTCAATATGTAAAAATTAATACAATAAAATTAAAATATAATCCAATACGGGTTAAATTGTATTCCATATAGGTTAGTTTCTAAGTATGTTGGACTTAAATTTAATCTAGAAAAAAAAGAAAATCAGCAGTGCTACCACACTTTCATCGAATGCAAGCCAATCAGAGTGACGGCCTCCAAATTTGTCTGCATTCAACGAAAGTATGTTGGTACGGTAATAAATGGATAGGCCTGTAAAAGAATACATTATTTAACCCTGGACCCGTGTACGATTTTCAAACCGAAATTAATCATATTTTTAATAAAGAATATGATGAAATGCAATATATTTCTGAAAGATACTGAAATTTAGAGTACAAAAACAAAAAAAAAAATCCAAATTACATATCTTCGGGGGGTTGTGGAAGCTGTCAAAAAAAAAGCGTAATATCGTGTACTTGGGCACTCAGTGCCCAAGTCAGTACATTTTGTATGAATTTGGTTTTTATTTTGATTACAGCTTTGGGGTTTTTCCCCTTTTAAGATTTTTCTTGTATGCAGATATTATATTGTATTGTTATATTATTTATATTATAATATTTATATTGTATTGTTGTCATGTATTGCATTTTCTTTCGTGGAGTACATGATTTGTTGGAGAAATCGAGTACCAGATTCGCGAGCTTACAAGGTGGTCTATATTCTCAGTCGATTTTTGCAAATTATATTTTCCCATTGTATTTCTACTTGTTTAACGAATAAACCAATTTTTATGGTTTTTAAACAAACCAGCCATACATTTTCTATTGGAATTGCATCTGGGCACTGAGTGCCCAAGTACACGATAAATGGAAGTTTTATAGTACACGGGTCCAGGGTTAAAAAAATTAAAAATTTATTTCTTCAAATACTAGTGGAACTTAACATAGTAACACATGGATCAATAAGTCCCGAGACTAACAATGAAAACAACATTTTTTTTGCAAAATTTTTTTTTATTCATCAATATAATCACCTTTTAGGGTGATACAATCGTCACGCCATGCGTATCCCAAAAAACTGACGCCATGACTTTGCCAGCTGACTGCTGCGTTTTCGGACGCTTCGGACGGCTTTCGCCAGCTGTGCGCCACTCAGATGACTGCCGCTTCGACTCTGGAGTGTAGTGATGTATCCATGTTTCGTCCATGGTCACGTAACGACGCAAGAAATCTTTTTTATTGCGAGTAAATAGCGATAAACAGCTTTCTGAATCATCGACTCGTTGCTGTTTTTGTTTCATCGAAAGCAATCGCGGCACCCACTTGGAAAAAACCTTTTTCATGCTCAATTTTTCATGAAGGATAGTAAATGCACTTCCATATGATATCTGTGTTATCTCAGCAATCTCACGGAGCTTCACTTTACGATCTTTCATTATAATTTTTGTCACTTCACTCACATTTTCCGGTGTAACGGCTTCCACAGGTCTACCCGAGCGTTCCGCGTCATTTGTGTCGGTACGACCACGTTTAAACTCGGCAAACCACCGACAAATCGTTGCTTTTGATGGACAAGAGTCCGGGTAACATTTTTCAATCCATTGTTTCGCTTGCACGGTGTTTTTACCCATTAAAAAACAATGTTTTATCAGAACACGAAACTCGGTTTTTTCCATTTTTTAAACAAACTACAAAACGACTTTACTCCAACCTCGATAACTCAGCTGTTTCTGGTCCGATCGACTTAAAATTTTGACACGTTTCAAGCAAAGGTTAGTACTCTAGAAAGACGTGGTTACTGGTTTACTACGAGCGTCATCTCTGGGTTAGTCTCGGGACTTATTGATTCATGTGTTACATAAGATAATAAAGTGTACCGTTTCTAGTCGTTACTTTATCTGTTTCTTTTATATATATACATTGACAAAAAAAATTTAAAAAATTGTTTAACTCTTTGTTGCATAGTGTTGTTGTACAACAACACCTTTTCTAATTCAGTTTTTTATACCCGTATGGTGAAACCAAAGGGTATATTAACTTTACCTTACCGTTTGTAACGCCAAGATCCCGTCATCACACACAAAAATGAATTACACCAGTGTGTTTAGAATGATAAAAATAATTAATTTCTGCATGTCCGTCCGTCTGTCCGTCTGTCTGTCCGTCTGTCTGTCTGTCCGTCTGTCCGTCTGTCTGTGGCGCGGATTGCGGGCGCACGGATTGAGCTAGAGGCTTGAATTTTTGCACAGATCCGTTTTTCGTAAAATGCGAGGCTAAGTTCGTTAATGGGCAAAAATGGACCATTAGGGGGGGTACCCCCCATACGAACGAAAACGATTTTTGCGAATATCTCAAAAACGGTACATCTTATCAAAAAAGTGCAAGAACAAAAGTTATTTAGGATATGATTCTACATAAAACTCCCATACATCAAAATCCGATTGGAACAAATTTTAAAAAATCTTATTGGAAAGTTTGACTTCAAAGTGGAATTTTGGTATAACTGTTCGAATTTTGATACGAATATCACCATACGGGTCTCCAATGATTGCCAGATTGGCAATTATAGCTTTTGTTATGTTTAATATTATAACATATATTTCATGCACTTATATTGACTAAATTCATTTCGTAAGTATCCTAGGAGATCAATTGTTATGAAAAAAAAGTAATATGCGCTTTTTTTTATAATTACTGCATTGTATAAATAAATAAAGAGCAAAAAAGTAGCTATTTTGCAGATTAAATGTAACTGTGGCAAATCTATTACAGTTAAAAAATCGGTAATTAGCTTTATAAAGGTTTTTGGGGTCGCTAATTACGAATCTGAAGTCAAAAATTCAAAATGGCAGATCCAATATGGCGGTAAAAAAAAATAAAATTCATTAGATTACGCTGAAAACTAGTACGCGGGGTTTCTGGGGTCGCTAATTACGAATCCCAACTAACAAACTCTCCAGACCAAAACTCTTACGAATTTTGAAATCTTCTCATTAAACTTTCTTAACACACTGGATACTCTCATAACATAGTTCTTGTAATGACACTCTAATTTTTTCTGATAGCGTTGTTTTTATAAGAGTATGACGCTACTAGAGCTACTGAATCTTTTACGCTTATAGCAAGGCGATTTTTGAACTCTTGTAGCGAGCCTTTAAAAACTTATGTTCTCATTGTATATTTTTTATAAAGTTTTAACACTTAAAGAGTTTAAATCTTAAATAAAAATGTTATGAGCAGTTAATTCGTATGATTCTCATAAAAACGCGCTTGTAAAAGTTTAAGTATAAAAATACTTGTTAAAATGCTCATATGAGACATAACGCGAGCTTATGTTCTTATTAGTAGAATTTTATTCTTAAAATAAATCTTCGTCAACAGGCGCCATATTTTCCCTTGATCTTTTTTAACAGTAAAACTTTGAA
The DNA here is from genome assembly GCA_964034945.1 of Chrysopilus asiliformis. Taxonomy (NCBI): domain Eukaryota; kingdom Metazoa; phylum Arthropoda; class Insecta; order Diptera; family Rhagionidae; genus Chrysopilus; species Chrysopilus asiliformis. The sequence continues at coordinate 44,400,592 of OZ035963.1, read as the reverse complement.
ATTCCAAAAACAGCTTATAATATGTAAATTAGGACCTAAAAACACTGCAAAAAGCTATTTTCGTTAAAAACAAAAACGCATTAAAACAATTGAAACAGTTTGATCAATTATATTAAAAATTTAATTTTTCCATATTATATTTCCGATTTATAATATATCTAACTTTTTCGATTTTTTCGAGGGGTTTCGCGTTTTTTCGAAGTAAAATATGTTATATTATCAATAAAATTGCATTCCCCATATAATTTTTGTCTATATATCCGAAAAAATAGAATTTAAAATCTATGTCATATGAAATTCTAATACAATATTATCATACGCAAACGTAGACATGACTCGGATACGAAAATAAATAAACACTTCAAAAATAACTTTTACTCTTTAAAAAATTACTTTAACTCTTCAAAAATAAAACCGGCTAGATATTTTTATATACTCTTCTCTTTTTAGCAAAGCATAAAGTACTTGTTATGAAAGTTTTATGAGAATATCAATAAACTCTCATTAGAATTCAAATAGTGTTCTTGTGAGACTTTCGTGACTCTTACAAAAAGAACTGATGTCTTGTTATAAAATAAAAAAAGTTCTCATAAGTGCGCCATTTAAGCCTCATGAGCCACTCATAAAACAGTTGTAGCATTCTACAAGGGTGAAATAGCCCTGTATGAATACTCTCAAAAGACTCTAGTAGAGTCTTATGAGACGAAAATTGTTAGTTGGGATCTGAAGTCAAAACTTCAAAATTCAAAATGGCGGATCCAATATGGCGGTCAAAAAAGATAAAATTACGTACTAGTTTTCAGCGTAATCTAATGAATTTTATCTTCTTTGACCGCCATATTGGATCCGCCATTTTGAATTTTGAAGTTTTGACTTCAAATTCGTAATCTGCGATCCCAAAAACCCTCGGATACCAAAAACCGTGAAAATTAATTCCATAGAAAAATGTATGCATGAAAGAGTTAATGCGTAATCAAACTCGATATTAAAAACATAACAAAAACTATAATTGCCAATCTGGCAATTATTGAAAACCCGTATGGTGATTTAAGTGAACAGCGAACAGTGTTGTATCAAAATTCCACTTTGAAGTCAAACTTGCCAATAGGATTTTTTAAAATTTATTCCAATCGGATTTTGATGTATGGGAGTTTTATGTAGAATCATATCCTAAATAACTTTTGTTCTTGCACTTTTTTTGATAAGATGCACCGTTTTTGAGATATTTGCAAAAAACGTTTTCGTTCGTGTGGGGGGTACCCCCCTAATGGTCCATTTTTGTCCATTAACGAACTTAGCCTTGCATTTCACTAAAAACCAATCTGCGCAAAATTTCAAATCTCTAGCTCAGGGGCGTAGCGTCATTGGATCTCACAAAAATATTGGTGATTGAGTTTGTAAGTTGAAACATTTTTTTTTCTTCAAAATTCGATTATAATTAAGTTTGAGTTTATTGTAAAGGGTGGGCCAACTTAGAGTTACTTTTTGTGCCGTTTGTAGCTTCAGTACAGCACAAAATGCATTTTATCATACAGTCGTGATATATTCAACAGCAACTGACTTTAAAACAAGAGAGAGAATTTCTTAACTTGCCTTTGGAATTGAGTGGAAGCAGAAATTATTGTTGCATCTATGAGTTTTGTACGAAGAGAGGTAAAACTAAACTTTAAGAGATGAAAACCTATGTTGACGACTGGAGAAAAGAGAGAATGTGGATGCAAAATAAAAATTGCTTCCACCTCAGCAGAAGTCAAATAATTTTCGCTTTTATTTAAATAACTAAAAAACTAAGATCCGTATTTAAAAAGTTTTTTTGGAGGACATTTAGATGATTTTTTTTTGAGTAATTCTATATCTAATATTCATACCTTTTTGAAGAAAAAATACGCGGTTTTCACGTTTAAAAAAACCATTTCAGAAATAAAAATTTCTTTCAGGCGATCATTTCTCTTTTGCCTCGTAATGTCATATGCAATTTGTGGTGAACACTGTACAGCATGGTGCAGCCGTGACGCCTCGCTCACGACCTGCACACTGTACGGTGCGGAATCCGCGTAGAGTAACTGCATACCTGGGCTAACTCGGAGGGGCGGGTCGTGGGGGTGTTACTCTTTCAGATTCCACACAATAAGGTGGTATGCAAATATGGGGGCGGCCGAGCAACTGGAGAAGAGGGGTTCTTAGGCCCCTCATCGCTCGAGGTAACCGCCGGAGGGGTAACAAAAGAAGAGAGTTATGCTACAAAAAGAAAAAGAAGAGAAAGAATAAAATTTATTGAAAAAGGTGACAGAAGGCTCGCCCACCCCTTTAGGAATTTTACCTAAACCGTGTTGAAAGAGAAGCGTCATCTCTATCAACCCCTTTATGCGCGACAAAAAACAAAATCAAAAATTGCAACTCAACCCATCGTTGTCTTGCTTGTCCCCGATCGGTGCGGTCACCCTATCTTCCTCCAACCAAAGCTTACCAAATCATCTTCAAAATTCGCTCATGAAATTTAAAAAAAAGAAAATATCGACTTTTTTCATCTTCAGCGAAAACTAAAACGTTCAAATTTATATTACAAAAAAAAAATGAATAAAAATTGAAAGATCGAAAGCTTTTTAATTTGAAATACTCTATTAAAAAAAAATTAGATACACAATCTACAAAAATTCATTTCCTATCTAAACTAAAATTGGCCGTTCTAAACCTAACTAGAATTCTTATTCAACTTTACAAGAAATATTCTGAAAAACAAATGTAATTTAAAATGTGATAGTAATCTGTGATATTTACAAGGAAAATTTTTAAAACTTAAATCTTATTGTTAGTAAATTGTCCATTTTTAATTAATTTATCTTTTAGTTCGTAGATTTTTAAATTTTAATAATTATTGCATGTTGATTGTAGTGTTATAATGTTGATTGTAGTTGTTATGTTGTTCTTAGCAAAAGCTGTATGAAAGTATTTGTACGAATCGGAGGCTAGCCTCTATGAAGAGAATTTTTTACGGAGATTGGTGTTCGTATTCTATATGTGGCTATGCTTGTTCTTAGCAAAAGCTGTATGAAAGTATTTGTACGAATCGGAGGCTAGCCTCTATGAAGAGAATTTGTAGTTTATGTTTTAGAGAATTCGACATTAGAGAATAGGATTTTCTTTTAAATTATTATTTTCTGAACATACAGATTTTTATTCAGTCCATTATGGTATAAAAAATTAAAGGCATACGTTAGAAAAACATTTTTATAAAATGTTATGAGGAGGTAATGCTTCCGTTGCCTCCCCTATAAAGCCGCCACTGAAGGAATAGTCTTTAGATAATTCGCTACAATTTTGTTAGATTGCTGTTTATTTGGATGGAAAGCTGGTATTAAACGGACCGACTGACAGTATTATAAAATAAACGATCAGACAATGTTAGTTAATATTTATTTCATTCACTCGTTACGAATAAACACTTTTTTTTCCTATTGTACCAAATATTTTTGACGTGGATACGTCTTAGATTTTGGTTATAGGGGTACAAATTAGAAAATAACAAATTTGCAATCGATGATACTCAATAGTTTGTGGTGACATCCGAACAGAAACTGTGTTATAAAATGCGGCCTACATTAAAGCATTGTTTAGGGTATTTTGTTATTTTTTAAAAATCTAAATTTTCACTGCTGCTGTTATGCTGTGTTTGCTGCTTGTAGAACAGATTTTACATTTATAAATTTAGAGCTCCGCGGCAATGATAAAAGAACTATAGATAAATCACGGTTGATAAAATTTCGAAACAATGAAGAGTACCACCAGTGACATATAGGCTTGTCTCATTGCCTTCGTCGGTACACGAAATGTATAGTGTGTGTACAATGTGGGTGGAGTTGCCACATCTCAATATTCAGAAGTTAAGCATTATTTAGATTTCAATATAGTAGAGTACGTGATAAGTGATTTCCTGTCGCTTTGCGTAAAAAATCTTAACTTTTCGACAATTTTAATTTTTATACAACTCACACAACATTATAAAGACTATTAAAGCACACAATATGCGTGGTATTATTTAACCCTGGACCCGTGTACTATAAAACTTCCATTTATCGTGTACTTGGGCACTCAGTGCCCAGATGCAATTCCAATAGAAAATGTATGGCTGGTTTGTTTAAAAACCATAAAAATTGGTTTATTCGTTAAACAAATAGAAATACAATGGGAAAATATAATTTGCAAAAAACGACTGAGAATATAGACCAGCTTGTAAGCTCGCGAATCTGGTACTCGATTTCCCAACAAATCATGTACTCCACGAAAGAAAATGCAATACATGACAACAATACAATATAAATATTATAATATAAATAATATAACAATACAATATAATATCTGCATACAAGAAAAATCATAAAAGGGGAAAAACCCAAAGCTGTAATCAAAATAAAAACAAAATTCATACAAAATGTACTGACTTGGGCACTGAGTGCCCAAGTACACGATATTACGCTTTTTTTTTGACAGCTTCCACAACCCCTCCGAAGATATGCAATTTGGATTTTTTTTTTGTTTTTGTACTCTAAATTTCAGTATCTTTCAGAAATATATTGCATTTCATCATATTCTTTATTAAAAATATGGTTAATTTCGGTTCGAAAATCGTTATGGGCACTCAGTGCCCAGTACACGGGTCCAGGGTTAAAAACACGAAAAAAATTTAAAATAATTCAAATTTATTTTTAAAGAGTTGACGATTATAAAGGTCCTCTAGTTAAAATCAAAAACAGGGTCAATCGCAGATTTGCTGGCAATGCTAAAAAAAATGCGAAAAAGTAGAATTTGAAATATCGTGTTTTTTAAGGCGACAGAATTTGATTTTCAAAAGAATTTTATGTTAATAGGGGCTCGAGTATTTAATAGGCAAAAACTTAAAATGTTAGCTTTCCATCGACGAAAATTTCATAATGCAGCCCCGTTCCAATATTCTACGAAACTGTAAACATTACGTTGGCGTGTTTTCATGGTGTGTGTTTCATTTGACAGAACTCTTGTGCAGGGGTATCAATGGAATCTCCTGGGTGTTTTTGGTTTTTGGTATCAAGTGAAATTGCTTTTGATCGACCCTGCACGAATCTTCCAAGCGACAGTTTTTTTGTCTCATTCGTGAAATTACCATTTTGTGTGATTTCCGAAACTCTTCGTTTTCTATAGTGTTGCTCTTTTGCCTACAGCGAGTGCACGAGAAACTGGGTTCGAGATTTATCTATAGTTCTTTTATCATTGTCCGCGGTACTGTTCGTAGGAGTCGGGCTACAACACATTCAGTGACAAGGAGTTTTAGTTAAAATCAAGTGGACCTCATCAGTGCCAATTGATGAACTGCCAACATGGGGACCAAGGAATAGATAAAAAGTGCCATAAACAGTTTTATACAGTGTAATAAAATTTACAATAGTCAAGATGACTATTGTAAATTGTATAATCAATCAAATAAGCAAAGATTTTGATTTCTAATTCCAAAATGCGAGCGCAATATATGGAATCAAGTAATTGCTATTGCTATTACTTGATGGCTAGAAGAAGCGGGATTACAAGGCAATCAGCTAAATAAAAAGAAGCCGAACAAATTATCCATCATCTATCTAATTGCAACATTCCTTTCTCATATAAATAATAAAAAGTCATTAGTGGTTAACACTGAAAATCGTTTTAGAAAAACTAAACTCTTAATTGAAATATCCTCTTAGCACCTGCCAAATGTAATTAGTGGCCATTTAAATCAACAAAATAATAAAACGATCGTGATCGTGTCGCTACCATTAGCAGTGCAAATTAGAAGCTTACTTCGAGTTGCCGATGGTCACGCTCCTCCACGCAATTCACTTTTTCAGTTACACACGTTTTACGTCCCCAGTTTTCTTTGTAAAATGTTGAGTGGGTATACTCTCATGTAACTAAAAACATCAGCAGACTTTAGCTAGACACCTATATAGATCTAGATGTGAACCAAGAGTTATAAGTCAGTCAGTGATTACTATAACGAATAGCTCGCAATTGGCATAGGTACCAAATACTCCGGAATGCGGGAATTCACTCAATGCAAATCATTTGTCACATGGAAGACTTTGTACTCTGAACTAAACGGTTCATCGGTGTAAAATTTAAATCTTCCAGGCGATACTAGCACTCAAGTATCTACATTATTAATCTAATAATCTAATGTCAGACCTAGAAATAGAAACATCCACTTTGCAACGGCATCGACAAACGTACCAAGCCAGCCGACCAGAATTTAAAAAAAGTCGCTACTTAGAAAATCTTCGGTCTGTATCGTGACCAAGATACCAGCGGATCCATAGGGGGGTTCATATTAAGGCCTTTTACTATTCTGTTGATGGGTATATATTTTTATACCATATTTTATTTTCTCTTTTTACCGCCGATAACTTGCCAATATCCAACTACCTGCCTTTTTATCTAACAGTACGACAACTCAAAACTCAAAGACACAATCAGGAGTTTCGAACAAAAATATATGAATGTTCCTCTGAGCGCAAGTGCAAATTGGCTGGAGAAACATATTCTGTACGTGACAGTTTTGCTCCGCAACAATGTTTATTAGCTCGCATAATACACCTGCGGAGAATTTCAAGAATTTCTTTCTCTTTTTATACCCGTATGGTGAAACCAAAGGGTATATTAGATTTGCCTGACCGTTTGTAACGCCAAGATCCCGTCATCACATAAAAAAATGAATTACACCAGTGTGTTTAGAATGATAAAAAAAGTTGAATTTAGCATGTCCGTCCGTCCGTCTGTGGCGCGGACTGCGGGCGCCCGGATTGAGCTAGAGACTTGAAATTTTGAGCAGATCCGTTTTTCGTAAAATACGAGGCCAAGTTCGTTCATGAGCAAAAATGGACCATTAGGTGGGGTACCCCTTCATTACCCCCTCATGAGAATTCATTTGAGAAATTCTCGTGGTGATTGAGGGTAAAAAAGAGTTTGACTATCCAGATAGCATTTTAAGCAGCCATGTCGCCTATATTCACATATTTCGTCACCGTGCAAAGCGCGGTGATAAGCAATTTTGTCGCGGACACATCACCGTTGTGCGAATAGGATGCGCAATGACACCTATAGTGGGGAACATTTTTCAGTGGTTCGCCACGCCGCGCCGCAATTATGACACAGGAACGTAATTCTAATACTACCATTTCACAAAACAAGATACCCCCATTAACAAAATTAGCTCCTTTAGGCTTTATGCGAGCGTCATCTGACGGCATTACATTACACGCAGAGTTTTCTTTCTCCCTCGAATGCTTACTTAGCTTGGGACCGAACAGAGATGAACCAAAAAAAACGCAAACAGAGGCCCGATCATAGTCACCGACGAGTCCGCAAAAAGGCGTCTTAGATTTTCTTCAGGGTTACCATTTTCCCCAAAATCAAACAAGTTTACCAAAAGTGCAAACATTTTGACAGATGTGACAATCAAAGTACTGCACTGAACTGAAAAAAACACGCGTCGGTAATCAGGATTGCAAAATCTGTCGCGTCGATTCGGGTGTTTCGCAGACGCGTCGGTGACTATGATTCGTGCCCAGAAGCGAACAAGAAAAATCTAATGACGATAAATTAATTGAGACTTTTTGTGGAGTATTATTTTATAATGGACTTTTCCACCGATTGCATGCCATGATTTTAGTTGCAACTAAAAATATTCGACCATATTGAATCTGAAATTAAAACAGATTTTAATGGGATGTCAAATTATTTTGTTTTCAACGAAAAACTTCTTGAATTTTATTTTGCTGGCAATTTTTTTTTTTCTTTTGCAAAGAAATTTTGAGGCCAATAAAATTGTGCTGTCTCAAAAATGTTTAAAATAAGAAATTTAATTCTCGAAGCGAAATCGTTTAAACGAAATGTCAATGGGGAATATGGCGGCTAAAGGTATCAACTTTTTTTTCCTTTTGTTTGTAAAACGGGGGCTTTGAGGTATCTCTAGTGTCGACCTTGTTTCCATTACTGTTCCCATTTTTCTTCAAAGTGAAACTGGCATTCAGGTTCCACAGCATAGCACTGTATCGACCCGACAATGTCAAATTCCCCCTATCACAACAGGATTTTCATGAAGCGAATATTGACCAAAAGACGAACCGTCGATCACCAATTTCTCCATTAAAGCAATTGTGGCTTTGCAGATTATTGTGCAATATATTGTACAATATTATTGACATGCCCCTATACAATGCAATGTTATTGCACAATAAATCATTTTACGTTTGATTCGTGAGCAGTCAACATGTCTCTAAATGACATTGAAGCTAGTTGTGTAGTCATTGCACCGGCTGTACTCTCAGCGATATTTCCTACGATACTGAGTCAATATTGTGCAATATCGCCCTCAGACTATACAATAAACCTTATTGTGCAATAAAAATCAAACCGATTTTGATTTCTTCAATATATTGCACAACCGTTCAATATTACCCCTAGACGGTCAATATATTGCACAATATTGAAATATTGCACAATAATATTGTACGTCTAGGGGCCACATAAAGCGCAAAACACAATTGGCCCGACACAACATTTACGCCCGCAGTACACTTCAGCTAAGTTCGCTCAGCTATGTGCCTGTTTAGAGCCTAACGTGGCGTGTTTCGTCACGTATCAAAGTGAGGATAATATGAACCGCTAAACGTCCATGTCTAAACAGGCACATAGCTGAGCTAACTTAGCTCAAGTGTATGGCGGCCGTTACTGCGACATTTCAGATTTTAAACTAATAGTTTTCTATACTTCTGTATATATGAAAAGGTGCGATTAGTTCAACTTACTTTTAGACCGTGTAAATCGAATAAAGAAATGTCAAGAATAGTAATAGATATGTTCATAATACCCGTGTAAAATGAGGCAAACATTTAATGAACGAAACGGAGATTGGTTCTAAATAAATCCATTTAATAAAATTATAAACATAAAATAATAATAATGCATACGAAATAAAAAAAATTAATTAACAATATATATTCCGTGATCTATATACATACATAAAAAAAATAAAAAAAAAATTTCACTGAATACGATTCTCAAGTTAAAAAGCCTGTAAGGACATCTCAAATGTAAGAATATATATTCGAAGACTAAAAAGAACAAAATAAAAAAAATAAAAAAAAAATTTTTAAAAAAAAGCTTTTATTAAAAAAGAATGCACTAAAAAGAAAAAAATAATTTTCTGGACGCTGTGTATCACAAATATAAAAGCTTTTTAAAAGCGAGATAAATTTTTATTTTATTGTTTTATGCTTTATCTCGCTTTTTAAAAGCTTTTATATTTGTGATACTCAGCGTCCAGAAAATTATTTTTTTTCTTTTTAGTGCATTCTTTTTTAATAAAAGCTTTTTTTTAAAAAAATTTTTTTTTATTTTTTTTATTTTGTTCTTTTTAGTCTTCGAATATATATTCTTACATTTGAGATGTCCTTACAGGCTTTTTAACTTGAGAATCGTATTCAGTGACCCCAAAAACCCCCAGAATAGACTTTTTTCCGGAAAATTTGGAGAAAGGGATAATCACGTTATCCTTACAGGACCTTCCGTTATCCTTACAGACTTTTTAATGGCAGATTCGGATTTAGCGACCCAAAAACCCCCAGAATAGATTTTTTCCGGAAAATTTGGAGAAAAGGATAATCACGTTATCCTTACAGGACCTTCCGTTATCCTTACAGACTTTTTAATGACAGATTCGGATTCAGCGACCTCAAAAACCCCCAGAATAGATTTTTTTTCCGGAAAATTTGGAGAAAAGGATAATCACGTTATCCTTACAGGACCTTCCGTTATCCTTACTGACTTTTTAATGACAGATTCGGATTCAGCGACCTCAAAAACCCCCAGAACAGATTTTTTCCGGAAAATTTGGAGAAAAAGATAATCACGTTATCCTTACAGGACCTTCCGTTATCCTTACTGACTTTTTAATGACAGATTCGGATTCAGCGACCCCAAAAACCCCCAGAATATATTTTTTTCCGGAAAATTTGGAGAAAAGGATAATCACGTTATCCTTACAGGACCTTCCGTTATCCTTACTGACTTTTTAATGACAGATTCGGATTCAGCGACCCTAAAAACCCCCAGAATAGATTTTTTTCCGGAAAATTTGGAGAAAATGATAATCACGTTATCCTTACAGGACCTTCCGTTATCCTTACTGACTTTTTAATGACAGATTCGGATTCAGCGACCCCAAAAACCCCCAGAATAGATTTTTTTCCGGAAAATTTGGAGAAAAGGATAATCACGTTATCCTTACAGGACCTTCCGTTATCCTTACAGGACCTTCCGTTATCCTTACAAGGACGAAGTAGTGAAAATATTGTATTGTCATCGGACTTATATAAGTGTGCAAAATTTCAAGTCAATCGGACAAGTGGAAGTGGGTCAAAATTGGGTTGCAAGATTTGATATGACAGACAGACAAACAGACAGACACGAAGGCAAGCTAAATAAAAGCTTTTAAAAATGGATGTTTGTTGGTCTGTTTGTCTGAGATTACAAAACTCAAAAACTACTGGAGCGATTTTTACGCGGTTTTTTGCAAAATGATCTGCGTTGCCAGGGGCAGGTTTTGAGCTATATTCGATTTTCAAAATTCGAAACGGAAGGTCCTGTAAGGATAACGCAAATATCCTTTTTCCCATTTTCCCACGGAAAAATTGGCTTTATGGGGTATTTGGGGTCGCTGATCACGGCTCTGGTGTTGGAATTTCAAAATTCGAAACGAAAGGTCCTGTAAGAATAACGCAAATAATCTTTTTTCAATTGTTCTCGCAAAAACTAACTTTGGGAGGTTTTCAGGGTTGCTTATCACGAATCCGATGTTGGAATTTCAAAATTCGAAACGGAAGGTCCTGTAAGGATAACGTTTTTTCCCAAAAGTTTTTAAGTTATGTATGATTTTTTTGGCATTCTAAAATTTATACAAAAAACTTTAAACTGGCGACGAAGGGTCTCCTAGTAAAAAATAAATAAAAAAGCTGTCTAATCTTTGCCTGAGCTTTCAAAAGAAAGGATTTCGGTTTTCTTTGGTTGTGGTATAATATCACTATCAAAATCGGTACTAGAAATTTGATCAATCGAACTGTTCTGTATTGTCATTACCACTTAACGAATTGAATTGCTGGCTGTATTTGCAAAGTAGACTTACTTTTGGTTACGAAATCAGTAATCAACATTTGCTTGTTTTAGCGCATGTCAATAAAACGAGTTTAAAAATGTGCGTTCAATAACACGAGTATGTGAAAAGAGTGCGTTCAAATCATTTAAAAAAAAATTTTTTTTTGTAAATTTAAAAACCGTGTAAAAGCGAAACCGTGTAAATTGAGTACCGTGTAAAGCAAGGGATGGGTGTACTTATATAAGTTAAATTATTTATTAATAATTTATTTAAAAAAAACTAATTTTTATTATTTGGCAGACTGATGCTGCTTTATTGAAAGCCAAACTAGAAGTGACAAAAATCTACATTGGTTCTTAATAGCTAACTTATCTATATTTTATCTCTACCTGTTGCAGACGCAAAGTCATCAGTTTTTGTGGGTACGGAATGTTCGAAGTTTGACATCAAATGTTATTGGAGATGAGACATATGTCTAATGCACGTGACATGTTCGATGGTTGGAAGGAATGGTTCTTAACTCTTCCCCTCTTAAATACTAGCGTCCTCGTTGTTTAATTTCTAGAAAAATGGTGTCTCGTAAAATTTCCTCCGCTTTGATTTGATGATCCTTTCTACGTTGATTTCCTTAGAAGAATTTATTTCGTCTGTTTCTCGTTCTTCTCCCGGTGTATCCTGTGGATTTTGTCTGATGTTCGATTCACCGGATGGGTTTATGATTTTGAAGGAGTTTCCGTTTCGAAATCTGGATACTAGCAGGATGGTCAGAATTATTCCAAGTAGAATCAAAAAGGTGTAGCCAATGGATATATGGGTATTTCTTTCAGTTTCTAGGATCTCAAGTTTTTTTGTGTTGTTAATGTGAATATCCTTCATCATTTCTAATGATAGTAGTTCGTGGTATTCTTTTTCTTTCGGAGTTGGATGGAGGATGGCTGGTAGGATTCTGAACGTTGAGGCCTCTCTGGATACAAATATCCTGTTATTTGCGGTGAATGTGGTGTTGTGAAATTTCACCAGGAATGTTCCTTGTAGAGTCTGAGTTGTTCCTTCCGTTTCTATGGTGCCATTAAACTGATTGAGCAAAACTATGCCCTCGGATACTTCCTCGATGGTTTGGATGTGTTGATTATTAACCTTGTTGCATGTAGAGTTTCTACTTTTTAATAAGTTAGGCAGGCAGGTAGAGTCAGTTATTTCTATTAAATTATTTTCTTTACAAATTGATAATTGATTAAAAGTTTTACAATTTTTAAGTATTCCAAATAATTTCTTATTACTATAGAAAATTTTACTATAAATTACATCGTTAATTACATTATTAATTTTCACAGGTTTTATTATTAATTTTTCATAAGTTTCAATTTTTGTCATTGGAATATAAATGATATAAAAAAAACAAATGTTATTTGTAAAAATTTTTATATTGGCAAAATCTATTGCTTCTTCTGGAGTTCCATACGGTAACTTATTTTTATCCAGAGTTTCGATAATAATTTTTATTTCTTTATTTGATAATATCATGGAGTTTATAACTCCTGCTTTGGCCCAATGGACTGCATACTTAATGTTAACTAATTCTTCTTTTATTAATTTTAGTCTGTATTCAATATTAAAAATTAATTTTTCATTAAACTTTCCATTAGTTTTAATTGCATTTAAAATTTCATTTGAGATTCTTGTAATATTATTAATTCTTTCTGTTTGAAGTTCATTAATAAGCAATTGTCTATTATTGTTTGTCAATACATTATTCATCTTCTTCTTTATTATCTCGAAATCTTCATGGTCCGGATTTCCGGCAATCCACTTCCATGCACTCCCAATAAAGTTTAGCGGTCTTTTTACTTTTCGTGGTTTGAAATGTTCGATCATCTCTCTTATTTGTAGAAGTTCATGATTGAGATAAGGACATAAAGGATGATTTTTGGTGGGATGTTCGTCAAGAGTTTCTTTGATTTCGATAAGAATATCTTCATAACGCTCTATATCGATGACATGAATCAATTTAAAAGTTCCTTCTTGTATTTTGCCTTTTCCAGAACTGATGGTAATAATTTGGGAATTTGAATATTCTAGAATTTGTATTTCTCCGTGGATCATGTGCAGTAAAGTTCTGAAAGGAACATTAAAAGGATGTTAATTCCTAATGTTACTTTTATGCACAGTTTTTCCTGATTCCGTAATAACTACAGTATTTCTGTTTTCTCTAACTATTTCTTTCTTAAACCGAACTGTTAATTTCGAACCTAATCTTTTATTATGTTTTACAAAGATAACCTGACCGATCTGATAAGTTTTTATTGGTTTCCTTTTTTTGTTATGCGAATCGATATCTTTACTTTGTTTTTGTTTGAGCTTTTCTATATTATTGAGTCGCACTTTTTCAAACTCTTCAGGACTTATATTCGGGATTCTACCGTAAAATAACTCAACGGGTTTTTTTTTAGTTGTGGAGTGAATGGTATGATTATATTCATTTACAGATCTTTCTAAAAGTTCCTCGAAGTTGCGAGCTGTCTCATCTGTTTTTAGACAGCGCATTATTTCCGATAGTGTCGAATGAAACCGTTCAATTTGTCCATTTACTTCACTTTTGTACGGTGGTGTTTTGAAGATTCGTATCTTTAACTCGTCTTCCATCATTGAAATTATGGATGTGGAATTTAGGGACTTTTCATTGTCTAATACAATTATTTCGGGTATGCTAAAGAAAAATAGTAAATCCCTAAGAGGTCGTCTTATATCTTCTACAGCTCTTGATTGAATTATTTTGGCTTGGGCAAGTTTAGTAAATTTATCTATAGCGGTTAGAACTAGACGTTTTTCTGTGGAAAAAATATCGATGTGAAGAGTATGGCCGGGATAGTTAGGAATGGGAGTAGGATTAATAATTTGATTATTGGGGTGTCTTTCATACTTATTTTCCTTGCAAACATTACAGTCTTTCAATAGAAGCTTGATTTTTCTGCCCATTTTTGGGAAATAATATTTTTCTATCAGCTGCATACGATTTTCCTCGCAGTTACGATGAGCTCTGCGATGTTCTGTCAAGACAATATCGTCTTGTTCGTTCTCATTTATAATATCGGATACTATTGTTTGTGTGAACCTAATTTTATAATTTCGAAAGTGAATCGGGTAGACTTCCTGAATTTTTCCCATTACGCATTCTTCTGTTAGTAAGCCGTTTATGGTGTTAGGTTTAAGATATCTCTTGAAAATATTAATGATATCGCTTTCATTGTACTGAGGTTGAATTATAATATGTCTGGTATAATTTGGAAAAGGATTTTTAATTTGGTAACTAGTTTCTTCACCAATCTTTAGAATCAGTTGATTCCGAAAAACATTTACTGGGGTCTCTACCGAAGGAATTAGATCATGTGATGAACTTTCATCACTATGTTGGGTCGCTGTTAGAGCATTCACTTGGGGATACCTAGAGAGGGCATCGGCGACAACATTAGCCTTTCCAGGTTTATACTTCAGCTCATAGTTATGTTCCTCAAGAATGGCCTTCCATCTTTTGAGTTTCGCGTTTGTATTTTTGCTGCTAAGGGCATAAGTAAGGGGTTGATGGTCTGTAAAAATTTTGATTTTTCGAGACCCATAAAGGTAGTTTCTCAATGAATTTAGGGCCCAGATTATGGCCAACATTTCCTTCTCATTGGTCGCATAAGCTTCTTCAGTTTTATTTAATGTCCTTGACAGAAAAGTTATTGGTTTATTGTTTTGTGCTAATACTGCACCAATGGCATAATCGGAAGCGTCAGTGGTTAACTCAAATTCCTTTTGGGAATCAGGATGTGATAGAATAACTTCTTTGGAGATTAACGAGCTTTTCAATTTCGTGAAGGCTTCGAGTGCTTCCTTGTCTAGGCTTATGATTTTGTTTTTGGAGGCGTTCTTTGACACACGTCCACCATCACCTCTTAAAAGGGCTGTCAGGGGCTTCCCTATCTTAGCGTAGTCTCTAATGAAGCGGCGGTAGTATCCTGACAGACCGAGAAACGATCTAAGGTCTTTCAGTGTTTTAGGAATAGGGAAATCAGCTATAGCTTGAAGTTTTTTAGGATTAGTTTTGATACCTTCTTTTGAGACGACGAATCCCAAATATTCTACTTCCGTTTTTACAAATTCTGATTTGTCAAGTTGGATTTTGAGGTTTGCAGATTCCAATGCATTAAAAATTTTCTTAAGATTTTCAAAATGTTCCTCCTCATTTTTCCCGAATACAATAACATCATCTATGTAAATGTAGCATATTTTTCCTATATAATTCCTCAGGATATCATCTAATGCTCTTTGAAAAGTAGGTGGGGAATTTTTGAGACCGAAAGGTAAGCGAAGGAATTCGAATTTGCCATTATTTACCGAAAATGCAGTTTTTTCTATGTCGCATTCTCTTAAAAGGATTTGATGAAATCCACTTTTCAGATCTATTACACTGTAAAATTCATTTTCACCGAGGTCAGCTAATATTGCGTTAATTTCAGGGAGAGGATATTTATCGGGGATTACATTCTCATTCAATTTTCTGTAATCGATAACTAATCTATATTTCTTTTTTCCGGATGCGTCTTCTTTTTTTGGAACGATCCAAACGGGAGAATTGTAAGGTGACTTGGATGGTCTGATAATATTATTTTTTAGCATATCCTTTATTTGAGCTTCAACTTCGTCTTTCAAACACATGGGATAGGGGTAAAATTTTGAATAAATCGGTTCATTAGAGGTAGTGCGAATTTCGCCTCTTACTCTAGTTGCGAATGTCAACCTCTCATCAGGTTCCGAAAATAGATTAGGGTGGTTTCCTATGAGGATTTGTAACTTAGATACTTGTTTGGGTGTCAGATGAGACGCTCTTACACCAACTGGGGTTAACTCCGATGTGTTAACTTCTTCGGACTTGAGCTGTTTAAGGGGAATGACAATATCCGGTTCAATTGTAATTAGATTTTTATCAGTATGGATGGTGGCTCTTAGGTGTTTCAAAGTGTCGTTGCCGATAATACCGTCAAATGAAGTAAGACTTGGCAAGATAAAAAATTTTATGTTTTGAAAAGGTTCTAAGATATTTAAAATAGCATGATGAGTAATTTTGATAGTTCCTCCAACTGAGTTGGCACAAAAAGCTTTTTCATTTTTTATAGGATTTCTAATGTAACGTGGTTGTATGTAATTCTTGTTTGATCCCGTATCTATTAGGAATTTAAGTAATCTTCCGCTCTTCGCAGGATATTCTAAATAAGGGAGCGAAGAGCTTTTTAGTCTAAAAAATTTATATCGTCTTCAGTTTGATCAAAGGTTGGATTTTCTGACTCGACATATTCATCTAGCGTTGCGTCAGTAGCGGCATAATCGTTCAAATTCTGGTCATCTCCGTAATGTTCTAAATTTTGTTCGCTGTCAAATTGTTCGGTATGAAAAAGTCTTTGAACTTTGTTTGGGTGATTTATCTGATGTGAAAGGGGCCTTTTGATAGAATTAAAATTTCCTGTTGGTTGCCTATTTTGGTAATTAACAAAGCGAGAATGAATGGAACGATCGACATCCATGGGTTCTGGTTTGGGTAAATTTTGATTAAACGGCCTGAAATTTTGATTTTGAGGTCGGAAATTATTATTTTGAGGTCGAAAATAGTTATTTTGAGGTCGAAAATTGGTATTTTGGAATTGCTGTTGATAATTCGGTGGTCTTTGGAAATTATATCTTGGAAGAGCTTGAGGGTTTTGAAGGAGTTCAGGATAAAATTGTCTTGTTGGAACTGTATTGTATTGTGGAAGGTTAACTTTTCTCGGCGGAAGAGGAGGTGCCGTATTTAGGGGTCGCGTTGAGCGAAAAGTTCCGTGGCTATGCTGCATGCGATAATGGACATTCTCTAATTTTAGACATAAATGGAGCGCTTGTGGGAGATCAATAGGTTCTCTCATGCTCAGTAACCTTGGCAAGTCACTCTTGAGTCCTCGTACGAAAGTGTCTAAAGCTTTATCACGATATGACTGGGTCATAACATTTAAAGATTCTTGACTCAATTCCATTGCCGATAATTTATTTAAAATCAGGGAGAGATGATAATAGACTTCTTGATAGAATTCGGGGATAGTATTATTTCTCTGGACCAAAGTCGTCATTTGGTATTCCAAAGTTCCTAAATCTCGTTTATCAGCATAGTGCAACGTTAAGCACTTGGCCATTTTTTCCCAGTTTAGAGGGGTATTATATGATTCCAGTGCAGTATCTGCACTTCCGGTAATTTTATTGCGGATACCGCTAAGAATACCATAGTATTTCGGTGTGCCTTTCATTGGTTCGTAGATATTTAGAATTCTGTCAACACTTTTCCTCCATGAACTAAATTCTCCAGGTTGCCCTGAAAATTCTCTCAAACTTTTGACAACGTCGGGAATTTTGTCCATTTCAGTAAGGTTTCTTTCTAGACCTACGGTTATGTTTTGATCGGTATCGTTATTAATATCAGATCCCGGATTAATAAAGGTTTGAAGGGCTCCTTTGGTTTCCCCCTGAACAATTTCTGCAATTGCCAATTTTAATTGATCAAGATTATAGATTTCCGATTGAGGATTTTGATTTTGGGATGAGGATGCGTTTTGCGATCCCGAATTTTCCGTTCCTAGCCGAGTAGGTTTAAGGAGATCGTTAGTCATTTTTCACGGTTTTTATTTAAAAATTTGTTGTAAACTGGGTACTAATAGATTCACTCTTATAAAAAAAATCTCAATGAATAATGTTTTGAACCTTTTAAATCTCTAAGTTTTTCTTTATTTTAATAATAGTAAGAATTTTAACTAGTAAAATTAGCTTAATTATTTGTTTGCTTTTTCAATTTTCTTTCTTTTTACTTATTTTTGTTCACTTAAATTATATTCATTTTCTCAATTAATCGTTTAATAATTTTTTGTTTCTTATATTAAAATGGATTTAAATTCGTTGATATAATATTCTGAAATGACTTAGGTTGTTTTTTTTGTTAATGAATTGGATTTTATTTATTTATCTGATTGAAAAGGGAATTGTAACTTACAGCAGAATTAGTGAGAACATCATTGCTGCCGGACTTCTAGATGGTTGATCGGGTCGTGGTCTTCCTGCGTAGCAGTACAGGCGGCTGTTACTTGGCAATCCGGAATTGGTTATCCTACTGCGTAACTCCGTTTTATCCTTGTTGAGATTACTTCGGGGCCTCGTTTCCTGTTCTATAGGCTGCACAGACTTCGAAAGGACTTTATCCCTCTCTACTTTCCACTATTGATTTATGCGTTGTAAACCACGTTCTAACAGCACTGTTACTTCACAAAATATTTTTTGTTGATTGTTTAACTTTTATTGATTGATTAAACTTTTTGGTTTTTAGTGATTGGTTACACTTTTTCAACTTTTAATGATTGGTTACACTTTTTTATTTTTATTTTGTTTCACAGCACTGATAGTTTAACTTTTAGTGATTGGTTACACTTTGTTGATTTTTTATTTAACTGCACTAAACCACTCCCGGTCCCTGCTCGGGCGCCAGTTAAATTATTTATTAATAATTTATTTAAAAAAAACTAATTTTTATTATTTGGCAGACTGATGCTGCTTTATTGAAAGCCAAACTAGAAGTGACAAAAATCTACATTGGTTCTTAATAGCTAACTTATCTATATTTTATCTCTACCTGTTGCAGACGCAAAGTCATCAGTTTTTGTGGGAACGGAATGTTCGAAGTTTGACATCAAATGTTATTGGAGATGAGACATATGTCTAATGCACGTGACATGTTCGATGGTTGGAAGGAATGGTTCTTAACTTATATGTGTGTGCATCATACCTAACAGCCATCGCTCGAGGCTTTCATCGTTTTTATGCGAGATCCACAAACCGCTTTGAACAAGGAGCGAAAACTTAAATAGAAACAATTTCGTTCTTAATTGGGGGGGAGAACGAAAAATGTACATCGATCGTTCCGACCAGGGTTGGGACTTGAGGATGTGTAAAAGATACTACTTTTGCCCAAAAAGGATACTAGATTGAGATAATGTGGTACTAGATTTTTTTTAACTATCGTGCAACCAAAATCGTTTTTTATGCTTATTACATAAGAGTCAAGAAAAATCTAAATCTCGTAATTTTAGAAAAATAATTCTTAACCCATATGGATTGACTTTTGCGCTGTAAATATAACCGTTCTCGATAAAAAAATACTCTAGAAAAACTCCAAAAAATCAATAAAAATTGTTTTAAATTTTCGGTTTTATTTCAATTTAAAATTTTTGTATAAACTCCATCTAAAAACTTAAATTGCAAGAAGTATTTTGATCTATTGCTAATATAAATCATATTTCCATGCCTACGATTGATTTTCACATCTCCCCTAATGAGACGAATTCAGTAGTCTTTAATTAAAGAGTTGTGGCGGGATCATTTAAAAAAGTACTTTTTTTCTAATACATAGAAAAGTGATGGCTTTTTAAAGGGAGCTATAAATTCAGATAAAATCTTTTTTTATATAAACCATGAAAAGGTACCAGATTCATGGGCTGTGGTACTAGGGTACTAAATGAGTCAAAAAGGTACTAGATCTAGTACATATGTACTAAAGTCCCAACCCAGAGAATGACCAGTCGTGACAAAAGTTCGCTATCTCTTCTTCACTAAGTTGTTGAACTAGTTTACTAATACTCTGACACAAACTCTGGCTAAGAGGATCCTTTTCATTTTTTTGGCTGATCTTCTCTTGACCATTCTGACGTCAGCGAAGAATTTGATTACAGCTAAGGACGTTTGATTTTGAAATTGAATTTTTCAGGGTACTCGCTTTGCTAAAAAAATTTGATCGTAACAAGTATTTTGTATGGAAAGCTTGTTCTGAACTGCTTCAGAACATTAAAAAAACGTAACTATTGGTACCTTCGATTTTTTAAAATATATTGTACTAGCAGACCGTTCGTTGCCAGCTTAAAGTTTTTTGTATAAATTTTAGAATGCCAAAAAACCATAAATAACTTAAAAACTTTTGGGATGAAATGTTATCCTTACAGGACCTTCCGTTTCGAATTTTGAAATTCCAACTACAGATTCGTGATAAGCAACCCTGAAAACCTCCCAAAGCCTGTTTTTGCGAGAAAAATTGGAAAAAGATTATTTCCGTTATCCTTACAGGACCTTGCGTTTAGCATTTGAAAAATCGAACACCGGATTCGCGATCAGCGACCTCGAAAACCCGTTAGTGTCAATTGTTTCAAGAAAAATGGGAAAAAGGACATTTGCGTCATCCTTACAGGACTTTTCGGTTAGAATTTTGAAATTCCAACACCGGATTCGTAATCAGCGACCCCAAAAACCCCCTAATACCGATTTTTCCCAGGAAAAACTGGAAAAAGGATATTTGCGTTATCCTTACAGGAACTTCCGTTTCGAATTTTGCAAATCTAATACCGGATTCGTGATCAGCGGCCCCGAATACCCCCTTATGCCGATTTTTCCGAGGAAAAACGGGAAAAAGGATATTTATCCTTACAGGAACTTTCGTTTTGAATTTTGAAAATCTAATATCGGATTCGTTTTCAGCGATCCCAAATATAATGCCAATTTTCCGGGGAAAAATGGGAAAAGGGATATTTGCGTTATCCTTACAGGACTTTCAGTTTAGAATTATCAAATTCTAACAACCAACTCGTGATCAGCGACCACGGAAACACTCGAAAGCCAGTTTTTCGGAGACAAAATTAGAAAAAGGATATTTGCGTTATCCTTTCAGGACCTTCCATTTAGAATTTTAAAAATCTGACACCGAATTCGCAATCAGCGACCCCGGAAACCCTATAATGCAAATTTTTCCGAGGCAAAACGGAAAAAAGGATATTTTCGTTATCCTTACAGGACCTTCCGTTTCGAATTTTGAAAATCTACATAGCTAAAAACCTGCTCCTGGCAACACAGAACATTTTGCAAAAAATCGGTCCAGTAGTTTTTGAGTATTGTAATCTCAAACAAACCAACAAACTTCCATTTTTATACCCGTATGGTGAAACCAAGGGGTATACTAACGTTGCCTTACCGTTTGTAACGCTAAGATCCCGTCATCACACACAAAAATGAATTACACCAGTGTGTTTAGAATGATGAAAAAAATTGAATTTAGCATGTCCGTCCGTCCGTCCGTCCGTCCGTCTGTCTGTCCGTCTGTGGCGCGGATTGCGGGCGCACGGATTGAGCTAGAGACTTGAACTTTTGCACAAATCCGTTTTTTGTAAAATGCGAGGCTAAGTTCGTTAATGGGCAAAAATAGACCATTAGAGGGGGTATCCCCCATACGAAAGAAAACGATTTTTGCGAATATCTCCAAAACGGTGCATCTTATCAAAAAAGTGCCAGAACAAAAGTTATTTAGAATATGATTCTATATAAAACTCCCATACATCAAAATCCGATTGGAATAAATTTTAAAAAATCTTATTGGAAAGTTTGACTTTAAAGTGGAATTTTGGTACAACTGTTCGAATTTTGATACGAATATATCAAACGAAAAACGAATCTGCGCAAAATTTCAAGTCTCTAGCTCAATCCGTGCGCCCGCAATCCGCGCCACAGACAGACGGACAGACAGACGGACGGACGTGCAGAAATTAATTATTTTTATCATTCTAAACACACTGGTGTAATTCATTTTTGTGTGTGATAACAAATGGTAAGGCAAATTTAATATACCCTTTGGTTTCACCATACGGGTATAAAAATAACAAAAATCACATTTCATTTTTTAAAATAACAATAAAAAACAATACGCAAAGTAAAACAATAAAGTGAAGTAAGGCAGTTTAGGGGTGTGCAAAAGTTTTTTGGTGTAATTATATTTCATTTTTGCACATGTGCATTTAAGCGTGTAAAATTTCATGTAATTTATACTTTTGCGGATGTGAAAATGGTTGCATTTAAGCAAGTATTGCAATTAAGCGTGTTTCATTTATCCGTGTATATTTATATGAAAAATGCTTGAAAATCCTCCAGGCACAAATTTTGCGTGCAATTACACGAGTTTTTCATTTAAGCGTGTTGCATTTAAGCGTGTACTAGTGTGATAAAATATTTAAAATTAAATGTACAATTTAAATTCTCGTACAAAAAGGTGCGTAAAAAGAGGTTTTAATTGAAAAGAGGTATAAAATTCGACATTTTTTTCGATTCCTGCAGTAGGCTTCTTGGCAAATTCGATAAATAACGATATGGAAAGTTCGCTAAGGGTATTATTTTGTACAGGTGGTTAATTTTCCCTCTAGCGGCGAAAATTTAAATACAATCTTGACAGTAGCGGCAAATTTAAAATTTGTTTTAAATTCGACATATTTTGAAAAGTAAACAAATAACAATTTTCTTTCGAAAAAGTGTAATATTTAGCTGTGAAAAGTATTTATGTAAGTCGGGCGGCCAGCCGGCAGTTTTTTATGCAGTTCTAGATGGATTTCCGCACACTTTTCCTTTGAAAAACAAAATAGAAAAGTCTCCGAAAATCGTTTTAGAATTTCCCCGGATTAGCCAAATGAAAAGGTTTTACGTTTTTGGGAAAAAATTTTAATCACAGAAATAAATTTCGATTCAATTCAATTTTATTGCACTTTCTTGCTGCCAAGATGTGTTTTCCTCCCTCTTTCGGCGCTACAACCGGTTTCCGCTGTTGGCCTCCACAAGCAAGAGTAATTTTCATTTCGCTGTGCGTGAAAGATCTCTTTTCATCAGCGGTTTGAAAATTCCAACTTGATCACAAAGTAAAGGCGAATTTAATTTAATTTTTTTTAAGGACAAGGCAAATGCGAGTAATGTTTAGACAATTAAGGGACGCGTTCAACATTTTATTTCGTTTTTGCCAACGCGACAACAATTAAAATACATTCTTAAGTGGACGAAACTCAAACATTAGTGTTTATCGACTGGTACGAGAGCAGTCGTTATGAAAATTCGTGTTGGAAGGATCAGTGTTGCGGAGTCATAGTCGAGGGTAATTTTATTGGAAAGTTGATAGCGAGAAACAAATACAACGCCATTTCATATCCACTACCACAAACGTAAAAGCTCTTATTCGTATTTATGGATAACGACACCGTTATGGATAACTATATTGTTATAAGTGCCAAAAATCATACCGCTGAATCGAATTTTTCCGTACCATGCAATTTATTACAATACAAAATCGCTATTTCTATTCGCACTTATTGCTACACTATTACTGTAAAATCACTTGCTCACTGAAGGTACTCTAGTCGATTTGATCGGATTCAAAATTTAGAATACATGCTTGTTGGGAAAGTGGTAGTATTTATACGGGCGTCTGGCCTAGAAAGTTGTGGAAGTTTCTTTACCGAAAATTGTATTTTCTAACGATGCTGCAGTTTCACTGCCCCATTCTTAACACGCCATCCAGACCTGCCGGAAACTCTGACATAAATGTTAGCAGAAATGTCATTAGAAAAGTCTGTTGTGACGTAGGTGGGCTGCTGATTCTGGCATGACATTTCAGTTCCAGAAATGCGTTGAGCAATAAACAACTCAGAGTAGTAAATATGACGATCTGTGATTTCACTTTTTTCTTTAAAATCTCCGCACTAAAATGAAATTCGGCCTCCTGCTGCCCCCACAATGCATTTTTCAAATCATTTCTTTGTAAAAATTACTTTTAAACAGTATTCGTTTATAACACGGAGCCACTCTGCACGTGAAAAATTAGAATCCGCCATCTTAAATTCCATTTCTGTTACGATTTCTGTTAGCAAAGATGTCAACAAAAAATGTTAGACTTTTATGTCGTAACAGCTGACATTTCAATCTTCACTAGACATAACATCAGACGTGACAGCGACACTGACGGCATTCATGGCAGGTGTGGATTAGTAGTAAGCACGCAATAAACGCTCACGCATGCCCTACAATATTTCATGTTGCCACGCCAATTTGAGCGTGTGTAGTGCTGACGGACAACAAAAACTCGTGTTGGCGATCATGATCGCCAAATATCAAACTATCTTTGATTTTTGTGGGCGTGGCTTAGGTTGGCCAACATGATCGCAGGTGTATTGCTGTGATGTAGGACATTCGTTCATTCTTGTGAAATTTTGCTTCATCCTCATTTTGCAAATTCAAAATTATCTATGACGACCTTATCTCCTTAAAAAGTTGGAAACGAATGAAGACTGACAACATGATCGATACGTTTGTAGCAAAACCAACTTTTGGAGTGACAGCATGTTGTAGGGCATGAGTGAGCGTGTATTTCCTACTTTAGATAAATGCACCGCCAGCATATCGACATGAACCACCTTGAGCTTTCCTCGCGTGTCTTGCTTGGTTAGCACCCTAGAAGCTCCCTCCTAATGTTATTGTAGCTTGGGGGTCTTTCCTTTTCTCGGTTTGGGGTAATAGAGCCGCAAGTCGTCCTCGTTAAAACCGAAGGTGTTGGCCAGTGTTGGGCATCAATCAATTAAATTTTCAATTGACTAATCAATTGATTG
Organism: Chrysopilus asiliformis; assembly: GCA_964034945.1. Lineage (NCBI taxonomy): Eukaryota > Metazoa > Arthropoda > Insecta > Diptera > Rhagionidae > Chrysopilus > Chrysopilus asiliformis. Next base: position 44,375,929 of record OZ035963.1, on the reverse strand, counting down.
AAAATTTAATTGCAATTAATTTAATTGCAATTAAATTTAATTGCAGATTTTGCAATTAAATTTAATTGCAATTAAATTTAATTGCAGATTTTACAATTAAATTCAATTGCAATTAAATTTAATTGCAATTAAATTTAATTGCAATTAAATTTAATTGCAGTATTTTGCAATTAAATTAATTGCAATTAAATTTTCAATCAATTAACTTTTTTGCAATTAAATTTACAATTAAAAATTCAAAAACAAGGGCCTGTAAAAAAAATGTACATTGAATGTAAAATTTCCACAAAAAATTGGATGGGGAGGGGGATGGGGGACGGGGGAGTGGGGTGGGGGAGGGGGAGGGGGTGGGTGAGGGGGAGGGTGGTGGGGGATGGGGAAGTGGGAGGGGGGTGGGGGAGGGGGGGAGGGGGAGGGGGAGTGGTAGGTCTCCTTCCCCCTCCCCCACCCCTCCCCCCTCCCTTTTCCCCTTCCCACCCCCCCCCTCCCCTAACCATCCCTTCGCTTCCCTCCCAATTCCAACCCCTTCCCGATCCCGTCGTTTTTAGACAAATTAAAAGTTCATAAGATTTAATTGTTAATTGTACTAGTAATGATTGATCAAACAATTAACAATTAATTAATTGTTAATTGTGAAAAATGCAACAATTAACAATTAATTAATTGTTAATTGTGAAAAATGCAATTAACAATTAATTAATTGTTAATTGTGAAAAATACAATTAACAATTGATTAATTGTTAATTGCAGAAATTTACAATTACAATTGATTAATTGTCAATTGCAGAAATCTACAATTAACAATTGATTAATCGTTAATTGTTAATTGCACTGACAATTACGTTTTGCCCAACACTGGTGTTGGCCCACTGGTCGTATCGTGTCTTCTTTTATCCATTTGTCTTTTGTCCAGACAGAACGTTTTTATCGGCATTGTGTCCACCTTAAGCATGGAATAAACGCTCACGCATGCCCTACAACATTTCATGTTGTCACGCCAATTTGAGCGTGTGTAGTGCTGACGGACAACAAAAACTCGTGTTGGCGATCATGATCGCCAAATATCAAACTATCTTTGATTTTTGTGGGCGTGGCTTAGGTTGGCCAACATGATCGCAGGTGTATTGCTGTGATGTAGGACATTCGTTCATTCTTGTGAAATTTTTGAACGAGTAACATCTGTTGAAGTGAAAAAGTGAATTCACGAAAACAATTAGAAGTGCAATAAAATAATAAAAATGGCTTCTTTGAAAGACAAAACATTTTGGGAAGAATTTTTCGAAATGCTTCATCCTCATTTTCCAAATTCAAAATTCTCTATTACGATCTTATCTCCTTAAAAAGTTGGAAACGAATGAAGACTGACAACATGATCGATACGTGTGTAGCAAAACCAACTTTTGGAGTGACAGCATGTTGTAGCATAGAAAAATATATGCTACGTAAATAGAAGGATCTCTGTGAATAAACTTTTTGAAAAAATTCCCCTTCAAAGTGGTGAAATTCATGCTATCTTTTTTTAGCAGCGATAGTAGTAGTGCTCCTCGACACGCTTTAGAAAGAACGAGAAAAATGTACCACCATTTCGGATAATTGAAAGCAGGCGTTACCAGAATACATTTATTGGGGTTTAGTACATAACCAATCCTAATAAAATTCTTGGTGAATGAATTTATAGAAATTAATGAAAGAAAAGTATTTAGTAATCGCTGGTATTCGATATTTATTATATGATGCATATTTCATGTCCAATAACAGTTATTTCATGAAACCTCAAAATTTTTTGGGCAAGAGAATTACAATGGGCGGTTCAGTACGGCCCCAGCTTGGCAGTATTTGCAATGTAGCACCGGTCAAAATGCCATCTACTTCGGCAATGCCTGCCAGCCGGATTTTTGGCATTAGTAACTTTAGGCGCTGCCGTTTTTAGACGGCGTTAACGTTTTTTTTGGCAGTGCTATTTTAACCTAAAAACTTATGAGATTTGTGATGGCTTATGTATTCCGTTTTAATTTCTGAAACCAACTAGTTGCAAAAAAGTTAAAATCAATTGGTCAGTAAGTGAAACGTAATCATCTCCAATTCTGATGGATATTCATTTTGCCCTGTCGTTCCATCAACAGAAAACTACAGATTTTAATAGCGGCTGTTATAGACGCTTTTATGGTAGCATTGCTAGAGTGGTAGCGCTAAAGTGGCACTGACTAAACGCGCCCAATGAAAGATAATGTCTTTAAAATAAAAAAGCACCGGTTTCCATGTTTACAAGCATATCTCTCTTGTGTATGTGTATGTACATATTTTGAACATTGGTCAAAATCATGAATCAAACACAACAGATTGCGCAAAGACGAGTTTCATTTTGGTAAACTTCTGCGCATGACGTCACAAGAGCGTACTGAAATGTCATCGATATGAGATTTGTTCTGGTTTCGCGTAAAAACTGGAATTTCTTCTGTTTGCTGCAATATAAATATATTTAAATTTTATAAAAAGTAAAAAAAATAGTCAAACAACAACAATGCCTGTGAATTTTGTTTACTTTTTGTGAAAATGTTAAGTAATAAATGAAACATAGCTAAAATTTCTAGGTTAGAATTTTTTTATTTTTCCTTTTTCTTGTAGTTAAATGTTTACAGAGTTCTTTATTCAATTTACTTATACGAAAATACATCCTCGATGTGAAATAAAGTTTTTTTTTACTTTAATATCACAATTATCTAAAGATTCAGACAGTGTTTCAGACATGATTAACCCATGAATAAGTTGTGTCCTCCAGCGGATTAACACTGCAGCATTGATTGCTTCGTCATGCAAAGGCTCCTGGTTTTGTTGTAATAAATCAGCAACTAATTGTTTTGACTGCTTTTCAGCCATCCTGGTTGACCGACTTGAAGTTGCAACAGTTTAGGAAATGCTAAACAAAATTAGAATAGCATTTGCCTTCAATTTTCGATTATGTACAAACCCTGTAAAATATAAACATTACTTAGAGTTTTGCTATTTACTGATATCTTACCCATTTCAAACTGCATATTATTTTTGAATCAATCAGGTACAAAATGTAGGCTATAAATCTCGCAGTTTTTCTATTAAATGTATCCTTTTTTTTACAGAAGTTCGTTTATTTCCTCAATAAAAGTTTGTCCTTGGGAAATGTATGGAAACTCGTCTTTTCACTACCTTTCTTTTCGTTGTTGCACACGACACAAACACCCATTTCAATGTCTTAAATATTAAACACTTAGTTCTTGAGGTTAGTTTTGATATTACAGCACTTTTAATTACTTTTCAAACACTTAAAACTGAGATAAAACCACAAATTCTAAATTTTCCATAGACTTCTTAAAGATCTACGCGCAGCTGACGTCACAATCTCTTGACAGCAAACATCCAACATGGCGGACCTGCGCAATGCGCAATCTGTTGTATTTGATTCATGGGTCAAAATCATCCTGCCCTATCGCTAAATAAAACTTTGATTAGCTGATGGCTTTCTAGCGATGTTTCATACTGAATACATTTTTCTTATCATCCATTCGATGTAAAAACTTTATCTGCCATAACAGATCTCCACCATTTTTTTTTTAAATTGTTAAAAAAAATAATAAAAATACATATACATTGCCTAAATTTATTGAAAAACGAAAATAAAAATAGGGGAAATATTGAACGTCAGCTCAAAGGCACATCAAAAAAAAATTTAGATATCACGCCATTTAAGGCCATATGTAATTTTTTTTGTTTTGTACTAAAAATTTTAGTCAGTTGGCAATGCCATCAATTTGACAATTGGTTTGACATTTCAAAATTATTTTGCATTCATTATTTTTTTGTTTGTAATCAACATTACCAACTTTTTTCTTTTACAGTTTTTCCCTAAGTATCCAGTGAATCTAGGCTTCTTTGAGGTACTGGGCGAATCGTATGGGAATATAAGAACATTACGAAGTATATCTGCTTGCCATATTTCTATAATATCATAGTTTAAAGAGCTATAGTTAGGAAACGCGAAAGAAATTTTTTCTTGAAGAAGAGTAAATTATGGCCTGTTTCATTTGCTTTGTAAAGACATGAATTGCTTAAGGTAAAATTTTTTAATATTTTTATGCAACTCAATTATCTTTTAGTACATTGTTGTGCGACCCTAATTTTATACTTTTAACATGTTCGTGACGTCATCCTATCTATTCAATGGGATAGACGGGTAGAACTATAAATGTCTATCGCTGTGTCCTGCTTCCTCTACATTGGTTTATGGACAAACCCGAGAGTGCAACTTCTATTTACGTAGTATATATTTTTCTATGGTTGTAGGGCATGCGTGAGCGTTTATTCCCTGCTTTAGAAGACGTTTTCAAACTGTCGTTTTTCGCACAAGGGCCACACCCTTGGTGATGACATCTTCTCGCAAATGCGGCTAGTAAAATGCTTCTCGTATCTTTGCCAAAATTTTTTTCTTCCCCAGATGTTCTTTTATGGAACTATAGGGTTCCTTTAACACTTTGGATATTTTTGATTTTGGTACCACAATCTGCATTCGGGAAATTTCTCTAATCGTTGTCATCACCTTGCCAGCGAGTAGCCCTGTGTCCATGAAAAGGTTGTCCCATTGTGTCCAGTAAGCTTTCATGGCTACCGTCATCAATCGTTTCCCAGGATTGTTTTACTAATCTCTTAGGCATTTTCAGCCTTCTAAATCAAACATCTGTACAGCGATTTTTGTGCAAAAGGTGATAATTTTCCCGTGATCTTTCCCGTGATAAATGAAATGGGAAGTTTTTCAAATTTCAATTCAGAAAGTCACAAGACTGGGAAATTTTATCTCGAAAACAAAAAAAAATTTGGTTATGGCAACCCGGTTGCCCTGTAGTTTTTTGTGGTGGCCCTTTTCTGTTGACCTCCCTTGTTATCTCTTCCCAAACACGATGTTTGTTGGCTTTTGCGTTGGGGGTTAGACGGCGGTGCAAAACAGAGAAGTTCTTCTCAACTAAATTTATGAGAAGCAGCCGTTGTTCCGCCGTTGGCCTAGCAACCTAAACATTAACAATTTTAACATTAATTTGTGACATTTTTTCGCGAATCAATCAACACACAAAAATTGAAATTCATTGAATTTAATTCAAGTTCAAATTCAATTTATTGCGGCTTATATTTACACAAAATGGTTTTTTTACAGATGAAGTTTTGATTTTATTTTATAGCGATGGAGGAGACACATCTAATATGACAGGAATTCGCGTATTACAAATTTCAACACTCAAAACAAAACTCAGCCACCCTCGAAAAATCTCGGTGCGTCAGTGACAGTTCAAAGTGAAGACCACAGCTAGTGTGACCATATACAAATTTCGAGGGAAATTTCCAGTCGACTTTCCAATAAAATCTCACCAACACAGGTGCATGCAAACAAGCATACATTGACAGGAATTTGTGTCTTTATTGTTATCACGGCTTTTATCACTTATCACCTTTTGCACAAAAATCGCTGTACTGGTTATGCAGTTGCTTTGCAATTAATAAATTATGTTGTTCGTCCTGTTCACTTTTTTGATTTAAAACATTTAACAGCAATTTAATATTGAAAACCATACTGTCCGCTGCACGCCACATCACTGGTTTTTAACCGACTTCCAAAAAGGAAAAGGGTCTCAATTCCACCTGAATCTATGTTTATACCCGTATGGTGAAACCAAAGGGTATATTAACTTTGCCTTACCGTTTGTAACGCCAAGATCCCGTTATCACACACAAAAATGAATTACACCAGTGTGTTTAGAATGATAAAAAAAATTGAATTTTGCATGTCCGTCCGTCTGTCTGTCCGTCTGTCTGTCTGTCCGTCTGTCTGTCTGTCTGTCCGTCTGTGGCGCGGATTGCGGGCGCACGGATTGAGCTAGGGACTTGAAATTTTGCACAGATCCGTTTTTCGTAAAATGCGAGGCTAAGTTCGTTAATGGGCAAAAATGGACCATTAGGGGGGGTACCCCCCATACGAACGAAAACGTTTTTTGCGAATACCTCAAAAACGGTGCATCTTATCAAAAAAGTCCAAGAACAAAAGTTATTTAGGATATAATTCTACATAAAACTCCCATACATCAAAATCCAATTGGAACAAATTTTAAAAAATCTTATTGGAAAGTTTGACTTCAAAATGGAATTTTGTTACAACTGTTCCAATTTTGATACGAATATCACCATACGGGTCTCCAATGATTGCCAGATAGGCAATTATAGCTTTTGTTATGTTTTTTTTTAATGTATGTTCACGCCTAACTTTTTACTGGGTTGACCGATTTTGGTCATCCCAAAGAGAAAGTTGTAGAGAAAGTTCCTGGTTGGGCCCCGGTACGTTCATGGGCAAAAATGGACCATTAGGGGGGGTACCCCCCATACAAACGAAAACGTTTTTTGCGAATTTCTCAAAAACGGTGCATCTTATCAAAAAAGTGTAAGAACAAAAGTTATTTAGAATATGATTCTACATAAAACTCCCATACATCAAAATCCGATTGGAATAAATTTTAAAAAATCTTATTGGAAAGTTCGACTTCAAAGTGGAATTTTGGTACAGCTGCTCGAATTAAGATACCAACATCACCATACAGGTTTTCAATAATTGCCAGATTGACAATTATAGCTTTTGTTATGTTTTTACGTTGTGTTCAGTACAACACAAGGAAGGTTCTTTTATATATTTCCCCCGTGTTAACCTACCCCTTCAAACCCCTCCCTTCTAGCTTGAGATATCGAGTAAAATTCTTTGTATTGTGTTCAGTACAATATCTGGAAGATTCTTTTATATATTTCTCCTCTGCGGACTTATCCCCTCAAACCCTTTGTAATTTTACCTATATTAAAAATTAAAACTAAAAACGTTCGAACTAAAAAAAAAAAAAATTTCTAAAAAAAATAAAACCGACTTTAAAAAAAAAACTGAAAAGAAAAAAAAGCACTAAAAAGAAAAAAAATACTATGTCCATTAATAGCGTATTTAAAAGTCGGTTTTTTTGGAGTGGCGTTAAATTTGCAACTAAAATAAATTACATACTTTCTAACCCTTAAGGCTGTTGCTGCCACTAAGAACTAAGATCGACTCCAAAAATTGTTGCCAAAAGATTAACTATAGACACGGCTCTTAGAAGCACCAAAACTAAAGCCCATATCAGAATGCAGTAGCGTTTTCGGGGCAGCGGGCAGCAAAAGTTTCCCATTGGCTAAGAGCAAAATTATGACGTACTAAAAGCAGCAAAAATTCTCGCTGCTTTTTTAGCGCTATTTCTATTTTTACTGACGCTGCCCGAGCAGTAAATTTTCCATATAGTTCGAATATACGGTATACGCCGTCAGAACGCTAATGCCTTCATTAATTTTATCTAAATCATCAATTAATGTAGACATTTTATGAACGAATAGATAAATTAACAAAATTTCACGAGAAAATCAAACAAATGAGAACTGTCAAACTGATTTTACTCCGGATTCGTGCTGCTCCATTCCGTCATGGAAGTCAGCAAAACCAATTTTACTGCCAAGGCAGTTTTGCTGCCGCAGCGAATGCTGCTTCATTCTGATATGCGCTTAAGTTCTTTTATGTCCCAAATTTTCCCTATTTTTAAGTAATCGCTGTAAAAAAGCCCACTGTCCATATGTTACTATTTTTTGTAGAAATCTATCCTATTTTTTGTCTCCATGTACAAACTGATTTTGTGCGAAACTTGACAATAGAAATTTTACAAAGATTTTATTTAGTGTAAATTTAATAGTTTTAAAATTAGTGCTTTTTTTTCTTTTCAGTTTTTTTTTTAAAGTCGGTTTTATTTTTAGAAAATTTTTTTTTAATCATATAAAATAGTGATCTTCCCAATTTTTTATTGTACCAAATAAATGGACTTTGACTAATTTTGATTTTCGAATTCATGGCCATGTAAAATCAAATTTACGTATTCTATTACTGGCCAATTCGCGAGAGTTACGCCCACCGTACAATTGCGCTAAGATACGCGAGCGAGCCTAGCTATAATTACATAGCTTACACAGGGACTACATTGACTTTTATTTCTGGTGTACCAGCAAAACTGTTTACTACAAAGCCATTGTGGACCAATCTGGTTTACCAGTTTTTCTGGTACAGTAAAACCCGCTTATATGCAACCCGCTTATAAGGAAACCCCTCTTACAAGACCACATTTTAAAAACCCATTGTAATGCATAAGCGTGTATTTTACCCCGCTTATAAGGAAACCCCGCTTATTAGCAACGAAAATGCTGCCAAATTGAAATTGCTTATAAGCGGGTTTTACTGTATACCATTTTCGTAGACAGCGCTGGTATACCAGATTTTGGCAGGGGACAAATTAAAATTGCGGAAACTAAATTTTCGAGAAAATATATATGGGAGCTTATCATTATTTTACGAAAAAAGGAATTTTGAATGGAGTGCACATTCTAGATATTACAAGAGAGTCGATTTGAGAGGGCAAAGGGTAGATTAATTCTTTTCCAGACATTTTAAAGCCAATATTTTGGGAATCATAATTTGTTGTTACCTATTCACTAACATTTCGCCTACTGAACTGTTTTACCAGACTTTGCCCACCAAACAAATTTGACAGATTGCGACTAAAAGGCTTACCAGCTGGTATACGAGAAACAAAAGTCAATGTAGTCCCTGTGTTAGCTGGGTTAGCTCACCTCGTTGCACACTTGAGCTAAGCTACGCGGCAATATTTTCGGTAATTGGCACTTACACATTTATGTCCACAAAATACTACACTTTTGTAAACACCGATGCTACACTTTTGTAAACACCGATTCTATACTGTATAACACCGAAAGTATGTATATGTGAGTGTCAGCCAGCGAAGTCGTTCGCGTAGTTGAGGTCTGCCCAACAAACATTTCGTGCCTTGATGTAACCACCTTCGATTTTCAAAACAAAAACGTTGTCTCGATGTCATTGCGCAGGAATTGTTCCCAACATTTGCCTCTGACGGCACATTTCCCATTTGGGAAAAGTTAAAGGAATAGTGACTAAATTGTTGCCATAAAAATTCCCACGCGGGCAAAGTGGAAATGCGGGCACAGTTGTGCCTCGGCGGGAATTTTTTATTGTCACATAAGTTGCGTTTTTTTAATGTTCTAGAACACGGAACATTAAAAAAACGATCCAGAGTAAGTGGGAAATTTCATTGAGTTCGAATGGCAACTAACTTCATGTTGGTTACATCAAGTAGGCCGTTACTGCTATATTTTCTTGATATAATCACGATTCGCTATCTCCCATGATTAAAACTATTTCGCTGTCGAACAGAACCAACAAACCACCAACACAAAATCCTCAATTGAGAATAAAATGTCAGATTTATTATGTTGAAGTTAGCAGCATTTCATTACCGTACATTACCGTATAAAATTTCCCTTTGTTCCAAGCGCTGTTCGAGATGAAAAGGTGGTGCAGGATTTTGTATGAAAAGCTTGTTCTGAACTGCTTCAGAACATTAAAAAAACGCAACTATAATCGTCGCTGTTACGTTTCAGTACCAGGCGATTGTGAGGAAGAACTGTCAATTTTTATTTTATGTCATTCAGTTTCTTACACCGCGTCTTGACCTGGGATTTTTCATCGCAGAGATTTTTGATTGGCCAATCTGAGCTCGAGTTGACGGAGGGGAAAAATCCCAGAGAGAAATTTCTTGAAATCTTGCAATAGCAAAATTTCTTGGAATTTCACAATTCAAGATGGCGGAATCCAATTTCTCCCGACAAGTAATTGCAAAAATAACTAATTTTTACAAAATACGATACAAAAAACTTTGGAAGAGAATATATAACATTAAGAGGTTTTTCTTTTCGTCTGTTCTTCTGTTTCAGCCTTTTCAATTTCACGTATTGCATTAATTGCGAGAGCGGCGACTATGTGTTTTCTTTTCATCGGCATTTTGAGTACTAAATTTCAAGAGATTTTCGGCCCAGCTGTCAAAAAAATCTCATTGCGGTGAGATATTTCTTCGGATGAAAAATTGTTAATCAAGACGTGGTGTTACACTTCAAAACTTACTGCAACGTGACCACAACAGTTTTTAATTTCTGAGCGATGTGCAATTTTAGTTGCCACCGTATTTCACTTTTAACACTAGATTGCCCAAGCAAGTCATTTTGACTGCTTTTTAATTTCAATCAGAAAAACAATTATGTATATAATTTTGTGACTTTTTGTACAACATATAAATGCGTTTATTAATAATATTATAGTTACCTCCCCCCTCCTTCATTTCCGGTATATATATATATATGTTATACCCAGTGGCGTAGCGAGGGTTCATGGCGCCCGGGCGGAAGTTAAATTTGCCGCCCTAAAATGATTTTTCTATTACTGACGCATACTTCGATTGGCGTGTCGTTTACAAGTAAATTCCCGTGTTTTTGTTGATAGCCAAATGTCGACCAATAATTCGTCTCTTGTTGAAAATGACACGATAGTCATAAAGAGGATGAATACCAATTAGCGCAACATTTTTAAAATATCAATTGTGTCACTCTTTTTATACCCGTATGGTAAAACCAATGGGTATACTAACTTTGCCTTACCGTTTGTAACGCCAAGACCCCGTCATCACACACACCAGTGTGTTTATAATGATCAAAAAAGTCGATTTCTGGATATCCATCCGTCCGTCCGTCCGTCTGTCTGTCTGTCCGTCCGTCCATCTGTGGCGCGTATTGCGGACCCACGGAAATTTTGCACAAAGCCGTTTTTCCTAAAATGCGAGGTTAAGTTCGTTAATGTGCAAAAACGGACTCGCCATATGAACTAAACGTTTTTTACGAATTTCTTAAAAACGGTGCATCTTATCAAAAAAGTCCAAGAACAAAAGTTGTTTAGGAGACGTTTTTACATAAAACTCCCATATATCAAAATCCAATTTGAAGAACTTTTAAAAAAATCTTATGGGAAAATTTGACTTCAAATTGGAATTTTGTACTCGTCAATCAGTTTTTGAGTAACGTTTGGTTTAAACCAGTCTTCACCTTAAAACATAAAAAAAATGTTTTAAGGTGAAGACTGGTTTAAACCAAACGTTACTCAAAAACTGATTGACCAGTACAAAAGTTATATTGAAAATTGTAAGCAATAATGTCAAATTTTTTTAAAAGAAAAAAATGTATTTCACATATTTCTTCGAAAATTCTGTTATTATGCTGTCGAAATCGATTTCTTTGGTTAATTCTTCCTCAATTGACAAAAGAGCCAAGTGAAAGGGAAATTTTGCCAGATCAGGCCGTGGGAGAACGGTAAGCGCATTTAAGAGAATTAAACAGTCACAAATGGTAAAACGGGAAATGAATAGAAATCCACAAGAAAAGGCAAGATGTACAATCACTATAACTACAATAAAATCAAAATAAGGTGACGAAGCCATACACGACAGCATCGAGAGAGAGTAATCCATTTGAGTCACCTAGTGATTGTACATCTCGACTCTTCTTGTAGAGTTCTACTCATTTTTCGTTTTAAATCTTAACCATTTGTGACCATCAAATTCTCTTAAGGGCGTCTACTGTTTTTACTTTCTTCTACGGAGTATAATAAAGTATTGTATTCATGAAAAATTTCGACCTCTTAATTTTGCCTAAAAAACATTTTCCGATCACTCCTGAGTCGATTGGAGTCATATTTAAAAAATGTCTCTGTCTGTCAGTCTGTCAGTCTGTCAGTCTGTCAGTCTGTCAGTCTGTCAGTCTGTCAGTCTGTCAGTCTGTCAGTCTGTCAGTCTGTCAGTCTGTCAGTCTGTCAGTCTGTCAGTCTGTCAGTCTGTCAGTCTGTCAGTCTGTCAGTCTGTCTGTCAGTCTGTCTGTCAGTCTGTCTGTCAGTCTGTCTGTCAGTCTGTGTACAAGATTTCTCAAAAACTAATAGAGCTAGCGCCATGAAATTTTATAGGCATGTTGGGTCCTGAAATGGGACGATCCTATCAACTTTTGGTGGAAATCCGTTAACCGGAAGTATCCAAAATGGCGGTTTTTCAAAAATCGCAATTTCGTTTTTCTCGATTTACTCCCAAACTACGCGTTTTTTAGTGGCCTTAAGTATGACAAAACTTGGAGAAAATAAAATTTCCCACACTTTCGTCTTTAGCTATAACTCGATATTTCCACCTGTTATCGAGATAAACCGTTATTTCCAAAAAAAACAGTTTTTTGCGATTATCCCGAAAACTAACGGGTTTTTGCTGACTGAATGTATGAAGTGAATTAATGAGAATGGCATTCTGCACAATTTTGATTCTTACCGTTATCCGTTATTGAGATATTTTCATTAATATGTAAAAAATCATATTTTTGCGAATAATTTGCAAACTAACGGTTTTTCGACAAATCAGTTAAAAGAATAATTAAAGATGTTAACATTTTCTACATTTTTGCCATTTACCGTAAATTCATATCTTTTACAGTTCTCAAGTTATCTCAAATTTTGTACGTTTTTGATATTTTTGAATAAACCAAGAATTTATTGGGAGGTCGTCTTAGGTTGACAACGCGACAGGGCTCTAGCGTAAATTGCGCAGGGTCGTAGATTTTGTAGAAGAAAGTTTTGTGTTGACCACAACTGATATTTTTTGTACTATGGTACTGTGCCGTGGCGATGACAGGTTCATATGTATGTCAGTGTTTATCTGTAAAGTCGCCGTCGTGAAAATGTTTAAAGAGGATTCCTAATTAAGAAAAAAAAGAACAAAAAATAAAAATAAATTCGAGCTTAAAAAGCAGCGCGTGAAATTTCCTATATCAAAGACACTATCTTTTAACACCCAATTTTTTCATTTGTTCCGAAATGTGTTGAAACATTTTTTTTTAATTTGTTCCGAAATGTCTTGAATTTGCCGCCCCATAAAGAGTGCCGCCCGGGGCGGACCGCCCCCCCCCCCCTCCCCCCTCGCTACGCCACTGGTTATACCTATATTGCCAAAAGCAGTCATTTTGACTGCTTGACTTCCTTGGGCAATCTAGTGTTAAATATGGCGGTGATTTTGTTAAACGATTTGCGAGTTTTGTAAATCTAATTAAAGGCTTTTTTAATGCTATTTCATGAACCTGATTAGGAAAAAATCCGTTTTTGGAATAATATCTTCTCTTAGAAATTAGTTTGAATCGTTTTTTGTTAAAGTTTTTATGCCCATTTTTTCAGATTTTCATGAAAAATTTCCCTTTTTTGCAAAATTATGAGGAGGAGTAATTTTTTTAGGAAGCAACACAAGCACTTTCATCGAAAAATTTCATTCGTTTCAAGTTTTTGATCTGAAAAATCATCCAAATGCTATTATTTAATTTCATTCAGATTGGCATTCATAAAATATGTCTTCCATTATTTAAGAATATTCGATGAAGCTACACATAAACACATTCGATGGAAGTACACATTTATAAATGTTTTATAACCATCACACCTAATACAATTTTCGCATATTTATAGTATTAAGTACCTTCTGTTTACACACACTATTAAAAAACGAATGACAGATTCCATATTAAACAGCGACGTCGTTGTCACCTCACAGCGTGTGCCTCCGAAGGCATATTCTTGGGAAAAGTGTTGCGCCAAATACGTCACGTAGACATCACTCAAACGTCGCTGTTAAGTCACAACTGTTCCTCCGAAGGCACCAAATCTTCAACAGCGACGTCGCTGTGACCCAAATGTGTAAATCAATGTTAGTTCGGTGAACTACGCGAGCGAGCTTAATCCGTCTCGCTCATGACTAGGCGACGTAGTTTCATAGTTTCGCTGAAGTGTGCGGTCCCGGTCACCAATGTAAATGCTAAGGATTTTACTTTCGGCGAAAAACTTAGCTCACGTAGTTGAGCTCACTTAGTTCAAGTGTATGGCGGGCGTTAGAATTTGAATCAATTTTTCTTAACGTTCAGTAGCCTTGCGCTCAAAATTAACCCGGCACGCTGTGATTCACAAAATTGATCGTCACTCCATTATTATAAATGTTTCTTTTTTGTATATTTAAATACGATTTTCATTAAATTTCACCAATTTTCATTCATTCATTTCTTTTACTATAATACTTTGCCGACTTGCATAAATAAAAATAGAGTGCGTACGAAAAACAGAATATCGGTATTTTAGTATATTTTAATATAACTGGCGTAGTACGAGAATATAGAAGAAAATATCAGGACGGTGGAAATTCAAAGTGTTTGGTAGAATATTTTTAGAAAATTAATATTTGATGCAAGCGAATAGAGGTCAAGTTGCTGAATCATCTACAAATAGGGTGACCAGATCTCCAATTTGACCCGGACTCTTCGAGTTTCCACCTCGAATCTTCGGGCTCAGGGTTTTGCAACAAAGTCTCCGGGTAATGCCAAATGTTTAAGAAAATCGCGTCTTACTTTCACTTTCTGGAAAAATTCGTTTTTGTATATAATTGTTATTTTGTTTTATTGAATCATTGTTTCGTTTTATTGATTTTTTGTTTTTAATAAACGTTTCTTATTTAAACGCGAATTAAAAACTTTTAAAATTGTTTTGTTTTGGTTTTCTATGAGGATACATTCTTATGTTCATATGGAACTATTTCAGAGGTGCTGTGGTAGGCTGAGAAATATGTTATACTAGCTTGCATACCCGTCGTTGCCGGGTTAAGTTTTTTAAATTTTTTTTTATGGTCTATGTTGGAGCTAAACTTCAGGCCAATCGGCTCGATAGTTTCCCAGTGAAAGGGTAACATAGAGGAAGAGCTAAGTTTCGAGATCACTTTACCCCCTCCCCTTACTCCCCCACCTCTTGGGCTACTTTTTAATGGATCTATGTTGGGGCTGAACCCCCGACGAACATCTATGCCAAATTTCAGGCCAATCGGTTCAGTAGTTTCCCTGCGAAAGAGTAACATAGCGCAAAAACTAAGTTTCGAAATCACTTTACCCCCTCCTCTTACTCCCCCATCCCTCGTGTTACTTTTCCGTATGCCTATGTTGGAACCAGAACTACCACAGACACTCATGCCAAATTTCAAGTCAATCGGTTCAGCCGTTTTTGCGTGAAAGAGGAACAGACAGACAGACATCAACTCATTTTTATATATTAGTATGATGATGATATCACAAACGACGGTTGGTTCTATGGGAGTTGGTATCCAGACTCTTCCAATATTTTAGAGGGAAATTTTATAGCTTTTCACCATATTAATTTTTTTTTTCACCACGACCAATCTCGGGGTCTACAAAAAAAGGAATCTGGTCACCCTGTCTACAAACGATCGCCCGTGTGATTTTCAGCTCTAATCTACGTTGCTTTGAACAGCTTTGATTTATTTTCATTAATTCGGAATAGACGACCGAATTCAAATCACTAGCTGTCACTTTCGAATGTATATAATAGTCAGAAAAAGATGATAAATTCACCAGCAAATGAAAATTTTCAGAGTGAATCCGGCTAAAGACCAAAAGCTAATCATAGACGTCGTAAAATCACAACAAGAAATTTTTCTTATTCTTTGTGTCTGTTGTGAGACATTTCGGTATTTTAACTTTGAAGTTATTTCCTCCTCATACTTTACCAAAATGTCAAAATCAAAATTGAACTTGATCTAGTTTTTAATATTAAAGGTTTTTAAATTCTAATTAATTGTGACTATGCAACTGAAAACGTCTTTACTAGCTATTAGTTCGCACTTTGCTTCACAATGATATGTAAATTGTTTTTTTTTATTTAAAAATAATAAATTATTTTTAAATAAAAAAAAACAATTTTTAATTGTTTAAAAAAATAGTCTGTGGTGATTTTTTAACAATTACTAATGTTGATCATGTGAAATAAATTAACACATAATTTATTTTAAAAGTTGCGAAAAATCAGCTTGTGAAGAAATTATTACATTCAGTCTGCAAAAAATCAAAACTCCTCAAAGCGGTTTTATTTTATTACACTTTTTAATGAATTATTAGTTTTGAGGAGTACAAATTAGAAAATCTGCCTTAAGGCCCCCATCCACGAGATACATGTATGACATACATCGGTGTTTGCACATGCCAATTTGTTCATGCAAATATCCCATCCATTGTGCATACATTAATTTGTCATAGGCCATCATTGAGTATGTGGCGTTTTCCGTAATATTTTGTGATTTTTAAAACACTGTGAAACATAATTTTTGAATGCAAAGGCCCTAAAAGAAAAACAAAAAAAAAATTAAAACTGCACGGAAAAAAATATTTCCTAGAATCAAGAAAAACTAGGAAGCTTATGGCACCGTCCAACATTTTTCTTAAATCTAGTCACATTTCGGTTACTTATATGGAGAAAATGCTACTTCATTTTAAACTGATTATAGAAATCGGTTACTTAAATTGAGAAACGTGTTTCTTAATTTCGACCGCTCTTTAAAAATTGGTTACTGAAATCAAGAAACATGTTTCTTAATTTCAGCTGCTTTATCAAAATCGGTTACTTAAATTGAGAAACGTGTTTCTTAATTTCGACCGCTCTTTAAAAATCGGTTACTGAAATCAAGAAACATGTTTCTTAATTTCAGATGCTTCCGCTGTCGGAAGATTGCATGTGTTGGTTGGTGTATGAAAATGTGGCTAGGTTTTACATGTGTTGTGTTTTGTTGGTAATTTACACATAGGAAAGAAAGAAAAACCGCATCCACGAGTATATCGGTTATCTTTACTCCAACATAGGTACACGTAAAAATTCCTAGGTTTCCTAACTAGTTAAACTATGGTATCGGTTCGAGGATTTCTCCCGAAAACCTCAAAGCCGATTGCACGGTTTATGGCCAAAAAAATCAACTAATATTTACTAAATATTAGTTAATTTCAGTTCGATTATTTTTCCTTTTATATGTCTATTCTGCTGTTTATATGCGAATTATAAAAGAAGATAAATATTTAGAAAATATTTTCTTGATTCTAGTAACCGATTTTTAACGAGCGGTGGAAATTAAGAAACGTGTTTCTTAATTTAAGTAACCGATTTTTAACGAGCGGTGGGAATTAAGAAACATGTTTCTTAATTTAAGTAACCGATTTTTTAAAATCAGCTCAATTTAAGAAACATGTTTCTTAATTTTAGTAACCGTTTTTTATAAAGCAGCTGAAATTAAGAAACATGTTTCTTAATTCTAGTAACCGAAAATTTCACGGTGCAAAAATGTTTCTTAATTCGAGAAAAATGTTACTAAATACCGGTTGATGATTTAACAGAAAATGTTACTAAATTCAAGACAAAAGTGTCTTGATTTCAGTAACGGAACGAGATGATGTTGACACAGAAAAATATGATTTTGGTAAAAATCTCAAGTTTCTTGATTTAAGTAACAGGTGGTGTGATCCATAAAATCAGTTACTGTATTCAAGAAAAATGTTACTAAATACTAGTAACTGAAAATTTTGAGCCACTTTTATGGGTTTAGCAAACATGTTTCTTAAATTAAGAAACAACATTTTTCTCCGTGTGGGTAAAAAATTTGCTTGGCAAAACGATAGCGATTTTCATCGCTCAAAAAATCAAAAATCGAGAAACGCAAAAAATTGGGAAGATCGTAATACCATAGGGAAGGCGTGTAAATGTCATCAACACCTGCTCCGGATTTTTCGCATGTTCCTAATTTTTTCAGCTCCCGTCTGTAGCTGCAGCGAATGCTATTTATTTTTCTCCGGACCATTTCCCGATCTACGCTCGATTCAATTTCCTTGAATTTTTCCACTAATTTTTCGTATGCAGCATTTTTAGTGATTTTTTTTATGTGCTTCACTTTTCACTTTCCATAATTCCGGAAAATCTCTATCTAATTCCAAAAACTCTCGCCAAAATACTTTACTCCCGACCGACTTGTCATCTCGTCGGCAGTCAGCAACGTGCTAACCACGCCATGTATGCGCAAACATTGCCATCCACGAGAATCAGTGTTGCCGCAGACCTTAAGCCCAAAATCGCTGAAATGAGGAGAAAAAATCTCAAAAGTCGCTAGTTTTGAGACTTTTTTTAATGCATATTTACCGTATGCGTAAAAAAAATCTGGAAAATTCATATTAAATTGTAAACCGTTTAATAAAACATAGAAGTTGAACAAAAAAAAATGTATTTCGTTCTAAACTAAATCTTACATACTAGTTAAAGAAATTTTTTTTCCAAAATGTCCACCTCCAGCATTTACGAACTTCTCCAAACGGGGCTTGTACATGTCAATATTAAATAAGACTCCGGCTTGTCGTTCCATGCGATGGTAATGGTAGACTTCAGCTTGCACATTACTGTAAGCCTTAGCTCCAGTCTTAGCCTGAACATATGCCCATATTAAAAAATCCAGGGGATTAAGGTCTGGAGAGCTCGGTGACCACATGTCCTTAGACCAGAAGTTTTTTAAATTATTGATTTTTTAAATTATCTAAATTTGGGTACTTCTGGCAGTGTGGCACGGCTCCCCGTCTTGTTGAAACACGTAAAACACATCATTACCGTACGTTGACTCTATCAATGGTTTTACATGAATCTCCAAGATGTCCTTACCGGATTCCTTCTGATCCTTCCTTTGATTGCCTCAATCAACACTGGAATCCTTACTGAAATGTGTCTACCGCTTCCAGATTGCGGTCTAACTTTTCCCCTGGCTAAACAAGTCCCTCTTACAGCATAAACAGTTGACAACGCTACGTTTAATTCATTGGAAATCGCCTTATTGGACTTCCGCGCGTGGCCCAACTTCATGATTTTCACTCTTTGAGCCTCCTCCATGTTGCCATATTTATAAACATTTAATTTTTTGGCTCAATTATGTACACTGAGCGAAAAAGTCATAGAAAACGCATATGAATTCGTATGTTTCAACTATAAAAGGGCGCCATTGCGCAAAATTGTAAGATTTACATTGAGTAATGTGAAACACGACCGCATTGTGAATTCAACATTTTGCCATATGAATTGATACCCATATTGTGCATTTTAACATAGATTAGAGAGTTACTATAGATAAGAAACGAGTAAGAAATTTTTTCCTGAAGAAGAGTACTTTGCATCTGTTTCATTTGCTTCGTAAAGACATGAATTGCTTTTGTGTGAGAAATGGTGTAAAAAACTTTCTTTTGGGATTTTTCTTGCTGTCCGCCGAGCATTCCCTAACAATACATTGCACATATTTTGTCGCGAACATTTTGCGTGCTATAAAAACGTTAATAAAAGTAAAATGGAAAACCTGTGCGCCTACGAATGATTCCCATCGACGAATGTAAACAAAGCGCTGGCCCCGGATATGTTTGTGTTTGTGTCGTATGAGTCAATTGTGCATCCCAATTGAACGTGAAGGAGTGAAAAGGAATACCGATGTCATCAGAAAATATTCCGCTAGCTCAGCTATTTACTCTACGTAAGTATATGGGAAAATGCGTTTTCTTCTCATCTATAGTAACTCTCTAATCTATGATTTTAAGCAGCAAATATGCGGCGTTTTCTTTCTCCCTCGAATGGCTACTTAGCTTGGTGAGTGAACAGAGATGAACAAATTAAAACGTAAACAGAAAGCGAACAAGAAAAATCTAATGGCGATAAATTAATCGAAACTTTTTGTGGAGTATTATTTTATAATGGACTTTTCCTCCGATTGCATGTCGTGATTTTAGTTGCCACGAAAATTTTTCGACAATATTGGATCTGAAATTTAAACAGATTTTAATGGGCCATCAAATTATTTAGTTTTAATGAAAAATTTCTTTAATTTTATTTTACCGGTCAAATTTATTTTTTCTTTTGCAATGAAATTTTGATGCCAATAAAATTATGCTGTTTCAAAAATGTCTGCTATATACTTTTTATGCAATATCCTTCAGTCATTCGCCTGAAATAAGAAATTTAATTCTCGAAACGAAATCGTTTCCATCAAATGTCAATGGGAAATATGGCGGCTGAAGGCATCAACTTTCTTTTTCTTTTTACATTTGAAAATACAAAATTAACCTCACAAAAATATAAAAGTACTAGCAGACCCTTCGTTGGCAGCTAAAAGTTTTTTGTATAACTTTTAGAATGCCAAAAAACCATAGATAACTTAAAAAGTTTTGGGAAAAAATGTTATCCTTACAGGACCTTCCGTTTCGAATTTTAAAATTCCAACTTCAGATTCGTGATAAGCAACCCTGAAAACCTCCCAAAGCCGATTTTTGCGAGAAAAATTGGAAAAAGGACATTTCCGTTATCTTTACAGGACCTTCCGTTTAGCATTTGAAAAATCGAACACTGGATTCGCGATCAGCGACCTCGAAAACCCCCTAGTGTCAATTGTTTCAAGAAAAATTGGAAAAAGGACATTTGCGTTATCATTACAGGACCTTCTCTCTCGAATTTTAAAAATCTAACATAGCTAAAAACCTGCTTCTGGCAACACAGATCATTTTGCAAAAAACCGCG
Source organism: Chrysopilus asiliformis (assembly GCA_964034945.1). NCBI lineage: Eukaryota > Metazoa > Arthropoda > Insecta > Diptera > Rhagionidae > Chrysopilus > Chrysopilus asiliformis. Next base: position 44,355,513 of record OZ035963.1, on the reverse strand, counting down.
TAAAAATCGGTCCAGTAGTTTTTGAGTTTTGTAATCTCAGACAGACAGACAAATAGACAAACATCCATTTTTATATATATAGATATGTATATATTGCAATGTATGACGAAACATCAGTAATTTATCCCCTCCTCTCTCCACTTCCTCCCTCTACCAACCACCCTCCTACCACTTCTTCCTTCCCCCCTTTCCCTGTCCCTTTCCCTTTCCCTTTCCCTTTCCCTTTCCCTTTCCCTTTCCCTTTCCCTTTCCCTTTCCCTTTCCCTTTCCCTTTCCCTTTCCCTTTCCCTTTCCCTTTCCCTTTCCCTTTCCCTTTCCCTTTCCCTTTCCCTTTCCCTTTCCCTTTCCCTTTCCCTTTCCCTTTCCCTTTCCCTTTCCCTTTCCCTTTCCCTTTCCCTTTCCCTTTCCCTTTCCCTTTCCCTTTCCCTTTCCCTTTCCCTTTCCCTTTCCCTTTCCCTTTCCCTTTCCCTTTCCCTTTCCCTTTCCCTTTCCCTTTCCCTTTCCCTTTCCCTTTCCCTTTCCCTTTCCCTTTCCCTTTCCCTTTCCCTTTCCCTTTCCCTTTCCCTTTCCCTTTCCCTTTCCCTTTCCCTTTCCCTTTCCCTTTCCCTTTCCCTTTCCCTTTCCCTTTCCCTTTCCCTTTCCCTTTCCCTTTCCCTTTCCCTTTCCCTTTCCCTTTCCCTTTCCCTTTCCCTTTCCCTTTCCCTTTCCCTTTCCCTTTCCCTTTCCCTTTCCCTTTCCCTTTCCCTTTCCCTTTCCCTTTCCCTTTCCCTTTCCCTTTCCCTTTCCCTTTCCCTTTCCCTTTCCCTTTCCCTTTCCCTTTCCCTTTCCCTTTCCCTTTCCCTTTCCCTTTCCCTTTCCCTTTCCCTTTCCCTTTCCCTTTCCCTTTCCCTTTCCCTTTCCCTTTCCCTTTCCCTTTCCCTTTCCCTTTCCCTTTCCCTTTCCCTTTCCCTTTCCCTTTCCCTTTCCCTTTCCCTTTCCCTTTCCCTTTCCCTTTCCCTTTCCCTTTCCCTTTCCCTTTCCCTTTCCCTTTCCCTTTCCCTTTCCCTTTCCCTTTCCCTTTCCCTTTCCCTTTCCCTTTCCCTTTCCCTTTCCCTTTCCCTTTCCCTTTCCCTTTCCCTTTCCCTTTCCCTTTCCCTTTCCCTTTCCCTTTCCCTTTCCCTTTCCCTTTCCCTTTCCCTTTCCCTTTCCCTTTCCCTTTCCCTTTCCCTTTCCCTTTCCCTTTCCCTTTCCCTTTCCCTTTCCCTTTCCCTTTCCCTTTCCCTTTCCCTTTCCCTTTCCCTTTCCCTTTCCCTTTCCCTTTCCCTTTCCCTTTCCCTTTCCCTTCCCCTTTCCCTTCCCCTTCCCCTTCCCCTTCCCCTTCCCCTTCCCTTCCCTTCCCTTCCCTTCCCTTCCCTTCCCTTCCCTTCCCCTTCCCTTCCCTTCCCCTTCCCCTTCCCCTTCCCTTCCCCTTCCCCTTCCCCTTCCCCTTCCCCTTCTCCTTCTCCTTCTCCTTCTCCTTCTCCTTCTCCTTCTCCTTCTCCTTCCCCTACCCCTTACCCTGGGGGGGGGGGGGTAGATATTAGTGGGCGAAAAATCTCCCTAAGGGCTGACCTTCCTAAAGGAGAAAACCGAATCCGAATCTCTCATTGTTGTAGAAGGTAGCAGGCGAGGGGGTTTACTGAGAGGAGGGAGGGTAGATATTAGTGGGCGAAAAATCTCCCTAAGGGCTGACCTTCCTAAAGGAGAAAACCGAATCCGAATCCGAATCTCTCATTGTTGTAGAAGATAGCAGGCGAGGGGGTTTACTGAGAGGAGGGAGGGTAGATATTAGTGGGCGAAAAATCTCCCTAAGGGCTGACCTTCCTAAAGGAGAAAACCGAATCCGAATCTCTCATTGTTGTAGAAGATAGCAGGCGAGGGGATTTACTGAGAGGAGGGAGGGTAGATATTAGTGGGCGAAAAATCTCCCTAAGGGCTGACCTTCCTAAAGGAGAAAACCGAATCCGAATCTCTCATTGTTGTAGAAGATAGCAGGCGAGGGGGTTTACTGAGAGGAGGGAGGGTAGATATTAGTGGGCGAAAAATCTCCCTAAGGGCTGACCTTCCTAAAGGAGAAAACCGAATCCGAATCTCTCATTGTTGTAGAAGATAGCAGGCGAGGGGATTTACTGAGAGGAGGGAGGGTAGATATTAGTGGGCGAAAAATCTCCCTAAGGGCTGACCTTCCTAAAGGAGAAAACCGAATCCGAATCTCTCATTGTTGTAGAAGATAGCAGGCGAGGGGGTTTACTGAGAGGAGGGAGGGTAGATATTAGTGGGCGAAAAATTTCCTTGAGGAATGACTTCTATATTAATGAAAGCCGCACCCCAATCGGTTGAACGGTTCGAAAGTTATCAGGGAAGGGGTACCAAAGGAGAGGGGGGAGGTCAATAAAAAGTAGCCTATAACACTCGGGAATAGTGTAGCTTTCTATCAGTGAAAGAATTTTCAGAATCGGATCAGTGGTTCCAGAGATTACCCTGCACAAACAAACAAACAAACAAACAAACAAACTTTACCTCTTTATATAATTAAGTATAGATAAGTTGAAATGCATGATTTTATAGTCGAAAAATGTAATTTCGTATGTAAGTCGAAAAATGTAAAGTCGAAAAATGTAATTTCGGATTTTATTAACTCACATGTATTAAATGATATGGAAAATTGTAAAATTTACAAATCTTCAATGTAAAATTATATATGATTTATATTATTTTGTATTTTACTCTGGGTTTTTCAATAGTACATATCAATTCATCAACAAACAATGTAAAATTTACCATGAAAACATAGTTTTCCCTGTTTTCATATTAATGTATATGTAAGATCAATAAGTTTATATTGAAAATTGCGTGCTTTTCCAATTTGGGGAAAGTTTTTACAATGCGAAGATTTACAATGCATCATTGTAAATATCGCAATGGGGTATTTCTCTCAGTGTACGAAGTTGTATTTACAAACTTTTTCAAACGTAGTACAAATTAATAAGTAACCGTTATCTCCTTGAAAATACTAGCAGTACTAGCTTCCAGATTTTTATGACGCATACGGTAAACATATATCTTGTTTTCAAATCGGTTTTATTCTTTGTTTTTAACAATAATAAAATATAATAAAAACGAAGCAGTCATTGGGACTGCCGACAGAAGTGATAACCTTAAACTATGAAATAACAGAATTTTTTTGGATTTTGAAATTATTTGTAGTATCAAAAATTAATATTTCATAATTTGTAAATTAAAATCATTAACATTAGTCTGGTTTTCACATCTATCGCCACTCCGAGCAACAATTACATATATACATTAGCGGTTTTTTTTAAAATATCCATATGGATCTGTTATCCGGATCATTAAAAAAAGCAGCTGTTATCAACCAGTTCAAGCTGTGAGAAATCTTTTTTAGAGAAGAAGCTTTATTAAAAAACTGCAGTTGAAACGCGCAATTGGTAAATCCAACAGACTTTTTTAATATCTCGAGTTTTTTTTTTGAGCGCAGTTTTTCTTTCATGCAGTTGTGGAAGTAAACTTTTTCTATTGGAAAGTTTTTATAAAATGAAAATTCAAGACCTCGGTGCAAAAAGCGGTCATGTCCACTTTTTTGCGAAAATGAGTTATTGATGCCAAATGCAAGAATAAACGAATGCGCACATTTGGCTGCAAAGAGCATACTTTTTAGAGGCCTGTGTAAAAAGTTATTAAAGAAAAGATGCATTGTTTCATATAATCTGACGCGGAATTTTTTTCCAAAAAAATTTTTTTTTTATTCTGGGAGTTTTGTTTTGTTAAATTGAATATTTTTTTATTTTTTTATTTGTTTTTTACTAAACAAAGGCTAGTTAACAAGTCTGGACTGTACTTTGTAGTCATAAATAAATTTTAAACATAACAAAAGCTATAATTGCCAATCTGGCAATCATTGGAGACCCGTATGGTGATATTCGTATCAAAATTTGGACAAGTATACCAAAATTCCACTTTGAAGTCAAACTTTCCAATTAAATTTTTTTAAATTTATTCCAATCGGATTTTGATGTATGGGAGTTTTATGTAGAATCATATCCTAAATAACTTTTGTTCTTGGACTTTTTTGATAAGATGCACCGTTTTTGAGATATTCACAAAAAACGGTTTCCTTCGTATGGGGGGTACCCCCCCTAATGGTCCATTTTTGCCCATTAACGAACTTAGCCTCGCATTTTACGAAAAACGGATCTGTGCAAACTTTCAAGTCTCTAGCTCAATCCGTGCGCCCGCAATCCGCGCCACAGACAGACGGACAGACAGACAGACGGACAGACAGACAGACGGACGGACATGCAGAAATTAATTATTTTTATCATTCTAAACACACTGGTGTAATTCATTTTTATGTGTGATGACGGGATCTTGGCGTTACAAACGGTAAGGCAAAGTTAATATACCCTTTGGTTTCACCATGCGGGTATAAAAATAATTAATTTCTGCATGTCCGTCCGTCTGTCTGTCTGTCTGTGGCGCGGATTGCGGGCGCACGGATTGAGGTAGAGACTTGAAATTTTTCGCAGATCCGTTTTTCGTAAAATGCGAGGCTAAGTTCGTTAATGGGCAAAAATGGACCATTAGGGGAGTACCCCCCATACGAATGAAAACGGTTTTTGTGAATATCTCAAAAACGGTGCATCTTATCAAAAAAAGTCCAAGAACAAAAGTTATTTAGGATATGATTCTACATAAAACTCCCATACATCAAAATCCGATTGGAATAAATTTTAAAAATTCTTATTGGAAAGTTTGACTTCAAAGTGGAATTTTGGTACAACTGTTCGAATTTTGATACGAATATCACCATACGGGTCTCCAATGATTGCCAGATTGGCAATTATAGCTTTTGTTATGTTTAAAATTTATTTATGACTACAAAGTACAGTCCAGACTTGTTAACTAGCCTTTGTTTAGTAAAAAACAAATAAAAAAATAAAAAAATATTCAATTTAACAAAACAAAACTCCCAGAATAAAAAAAAAGTTTTTTTTGGAAAAAAAATCCGCGTCAAATTATATGAAACAATGCATCTTTTCTTTAATAACTTTTTACACAGGCCTTTAAAAAGTATGCTCTTTGCAGCCAAATGTGCGCATTCGTTTATTCTTGCATTTGGCATCAATAACTCATTTTCGCAAAAAAGTGGACATGACCGCTTTTAAGGACATGTGGTCACCGAGCTCTCCAGACCTTAATCCCCTGGATTTTTTAATATGGGCATATGTTCAGGCTAAGACTGGAGCTAAGGCTTACAGTAATGTGCAAGCCCTGAAGTCCACCATTACCATCGCATGGAACGACAAGCCGGAGTCTTATTTAATATTGACATGTACAAGCCTCGTTTGGAGAAGTTCGTAAATGCTGGAGGTGGACATTTTGAAAAAATTTCTTTAACTAGTATGTAAGATTTAGTTTAGAACGAAATACATTTTTTTTTGTTCAACTTCTATGTTTTATTAAACGGTTTACAATTTAATATGAATTTTCCAGATTTTTTTTACGCATACGGTAAATATGCATTAAAAAAAGTCTCAAAACTAGCGACTTTTGAGATTTTTTCTCCTCATTTCAGCGATTTTGGGCTTAAGGTCTGCGGCAACACTGATTCTCGTGGATGGCAATGTTTGCGCATACATGGCGTGGTTAGCACGTTGCTGACTGCCGACGAGATGACAAGTCGGTCGGGAGTAAAGTATTTTGGCGAGAGTTTTTGGAATTAGATAGAGATTTTCCGGAATTATGGAAAGTGAAAAGTGAAGCACATAAAAAAAAATCACTAAAAATGCTGCATACGAAAAATTAGTGGAAAAATTCAAGGAAATTGAATCGAGCGTAGATCGGGAAATGGTCCGGAGAAAAATAAATAGCATTCGCTGCAGCTACAGACGGGAGCTGAAAAAATTAGGACATGCGAAAAATCCGGAGCAGGTGTTGATGACATTTACGATCTTCTCGATTTTTTGCGTTTCTCGATTTTTTGTTTTTTTTTGAGGGATGAAAATCGCTATCATTTTGCCAAGCAAATTTTTTACCCAGTTTTAATTTTTTTTTTTGTTTTTCTTTTAGGGCCTTTGCATTCAAAAATTATGTGTCACAGTGTTTTGAAAATCTCAAAATATTATTACGGAAAACGCAACATACTCAATGATGGCCTATGACAAATTAATGTATGCACAATGGATGGGATATTTGCATACACAAATTGGCATGTGCAAACAAACAATGTATGTCATACATGTATCTCGTGGATGGGAGCCTTAAGCTTGAAATTGGATTGTAATCAGGGATGTCGTTTTGATACAATTGTATCTTTTTGGATACATTTTTTATCAAAAATCGATTTTGGATACAAAGGTACTTTTGTTCAGAAAACCCTTTTAATGGATACATTTTATTAAAAAAATTAACTTCAATGAAATTTTGTTAATTTTTTACAATTTTAGATGTGTACAGATATGGCAACACTTTGAACTTTTTATACCCGTATGGTGAAACCAAAGGGTATATTAACTTTGCCTTACCGTTTGTAACGCCAAGATTCCGTCATCGCACAAAAAAATGAATTACACCAGTGTGTTTAGAATGATAAAAAAAATTGAATTTTGCATGTCCGTCCGTCTGTCTGTCCGTCTGTCTGTCTGTCCGTCTGTCTGTCTGTCCGTCTGTCCGTCTGTCTGTCCGTCTGTCTGTCCGTCTGTCTGTGGCGCGGATTGCGGGCGCACGGATTGAGCTAGAGACTTGAAATTTTGCGTGGATCCGTTTTTCGTAAAATGCGAGGCTAAGTTCGTTAATGGGCAAAAACGGACCATTAGGGGGGTACCCCCCATACGAACGAAAACGTTTTTTGTGAATATCTCAAAAACGGAGCATCTTATCAAAAAAGTTCAAGAACAAAAGTTATTTAGGATATGATTCTACATAAAACTCCCATACATCAAAATCCGATTGGAATAAATTTTAAAAAATCTTATTGGAAAGTTTGACTTCAAAGTGGAATTTTGGTATAACTGTTCGAATTTTGATACGAATATCACCATACGGGTCTCCAATGATTGCCAGATTGGCAATTATAGCTTTTGTTATGTTTAAACATATGAGCTGTTTTATTTGAAAGTGGCTTAAGCCCATTTTGAAAAATATTCGAATTCGATCGTAATGAAAATCGCAAAACAATCAAATTCGCATATCTTTGAGAATGGACTTAAAGCACTTTCAAAAAAACGGCTTATATAAGTTAACAATGATGACAACGTCTGGAGAAATATGACCCACCTACTACTACCCATCATGGAAATACAACAATTTTCTAGTTCCCATCAAAACTGCTGATGAAGCGTCTGGTACAGATAGCGTGATATTACACACGGCAATTTTCGGGCTTACTTAAGCCGATTTTTGGGAGAAATGACTGAGGAGGGAAAAGTTGCCACTCGAAATCATGGCTTATCGACAATCTGCATACATGCAAAGCGTGTGAACCGGTTTGGGAAAAGTAGTAAGCAGAAATCATTTCCGTTCTGACCATCAGCAGGTAAAAATCTTGGCAAGTATATGAGCAGAAGCAATTTCAATGGTTTGAGTCCACACACACCCATGTAAACTTGTGTAGCATATGCAAACAGGATTGGCTTATTTAAGCCACAAGTGTAAGCACATTGGCTTATTAAGCCCAAAAGTTGCCGGCTTAAATAAGCCCGAAAGTTGCCGTGTGTAATATCGCGCATAGAATTCATAATAGAATCGTAAATTAGATTTTAAGTAAATGTTCATCATATTGTCACTCTAAGTTTTGATTTCAATAAAGACACAGGCTCCGCCTGGTTAAAAAATTATATTTTTTTAACTTAATCAATATAAATTTATTAACTGGCGTCCGAGCAGGGACCGAGTGAGAGTTATTGTATTGATCCAAAATAGTAAACGGTGATCATTCGTGTAAACCAGCGATTCTCAATCTGTGGGGTGAGGACTTTTAAGGAGGGGCGCCAGCATATCCAAGAGAAAATATTTAAAAAAAAGTTGATTAACTGACTGAAAGGAAAGTACACACACACATGCAAAACAAAATACATTTCGACATAATATTTAATAATTAACTTATTAACAACTTACTAAATTAAAAACAAATTTAATAATTATTAGTGACTTCCTTGGGCCTGTCTTGCAGAGCAAAGTCTTTCGAAGGAAGGCTTAATATTAGATAGACAGTCTAGATAGACATACATTTTATATGCAGGGGGGCGCGATGAAAATTATGATTGAAAATTGGGCCGCGAATACTGAAAGGTTGAGAAACGCTGGCGTAAACCATTGAAAGTGTTTCGCTGTTTGAAACTAAAAAGTGTAATTGTTTAAAACCGGTTTAAATAAATAGTGATCATAAAACACCAATCAGAAATTTTGTTTTGGTGATTTCAGTGATTAACAAAAAAAGCAAGGTGTCTGTCTCGTAGAGACGGCCAGAAGACGTGGATCCGCCAACAACGATCGCCAATAGATATTTAAGTAAGAAATTTTAGTGAAAAGGAAACTAAAGAAATAATTTGATTGACCGTAATGTTACGTTTAAGCTAGCATCAGACGAGCACACAAAACCGTTACACGTGTGATGACTGACGTCACGAAATAAACTCAACACACATTTCACACACATCTGACACGACACGTCCTAACACTTGAAATGTGTTGTTATCAGACGGTGTGAAATTTTTTTCCACACAATCGGATTTTTGTCCCAAAACGTGTTAACGACGCTAGTCTTCACACGAAATTTTGTCACACAGTTACACACTGTGTTACGCAGATTGAGTAGTTATCAGACGGAGTGAAACGTCTCAAAAGGTGTGATGATCGTCTGACACACTGATTTGCTATCAGACGGTGTGATAGCTCTCTGACATTTTGTGTATTTTTCTCGGTCATTCCTTGTCAAAATTCTGCGCTATTTTAAATTTGTGAAGAAAAATCAAATTAAATTAAACTGTCAAAAAGGAAATATGAGGAGATGATGGATATGGCGGTTTTGGCAGCCTATATTTTGCAAAGCAGTGACGACGACGACGACGAGTCAATGGCTCAAAAGCGCAGTTGTTGGACAAAGGAGGGTTTCTTTGCCAAATTGATGGTGGAATTGCGCTCTGAAGTCAAACTTTTCAATAAGATTTTTTAAAAATTCTCCGAATCGGATTTTGATGTATGGAAGTTTTATGTAGAATCATATCCTAAACAACTTTTATTCTTGCACTTTTTTGATAAGATGCACCATTTTTAAGATATTCGCTATAACACAGTGCGTGTGAAATGGCACGAATTCATGCCAGTTTACACATTGGGACATTTACACACAGTCTTAACACAGACCGAAAAATGTCATCACACATACCACGTTTTACACAGGGTTATCAGACGGAGGCAAAATTCATTTCACACACGTCAAAAAAATTGTCGTAACACAGGTTATCACACGGTGTGTAAACAAAAATTCTGTCACAATTTAAGTTATCAGACGGTGTAAACTGGTGTGACAATTTTGTGACGTCAAAATTACGTCAGTCATCACACGTGTGACGGTTTTATGTGCTCGTCTGATGCTAGCTTTAGACCTGCCTTACACGTTCAATATTTTTGCTTCAATATATTGAAGGGTATTGAAAATCGTATGGATAGCTTCAATATTTTTGCTTCAATATAGTCCTTACACGTTGAATATATTGAACGTATAAGGTAAGCTAGCATCAGACGAGCACACAAAACCTTAACACGTGTGATGACTGACGTAATTTTGACGTCACAAAATTGTAACACCAGTTAACACCGTCTGATAACTTAAATTGTGACAGAATTTTTGTTTACACACCGTGTGATAACCTGTGTTACGACAATTTTTTTGACGTGTGTGAAATGAATTTTGCCTCCGTCTGATAACCCTGTGTAAAACGTGGTATGTGTGATGACATTTTTCGGTCTGTGTTAAGACTGTGTGTAAATGTCCCAATGTGTAAACTGGCATGAATTCGTGCCATTTCACACGCACTGTGTTATAGCTAATATCTTAAAAACGGTGCATCTTATCAAAAAAGTGCAAGAAGAAAAGTTGTTTAGGATAAGATTCTACATAAAACTCCCATACATTAAAATTCGATTGGAATAAATTTTAAAAAATTCTATTGAAAAGTTTGACTTCAAAGTGGAATTTTGATACAATTGTCCGCTGTTCAATTAAACTTCAAACAATGCCATATCATCAAACGGGTTTTTAATTATAGCTTTTGTTATGTTTCTATCTGCGACTTCACCAATTGTTAGCAAATTATCGAATTGACCGACCGACATCCGTAAGAAATTCCGATACAATTCGAGCGCAATTCCACCATCAATTTTGCAAAGAAATCCTCCTTCTCGCGACGCGACACCCAATCCTTTGTCCAACAACTGCGCTTTCGACCCATTGACTCGTCGTCGTCGTCGTCGTCACTGCTTTCCAAAATAAAGGCTGCCAAAATCGCCATATCCATCATCTCCACATATTTCCTTTTCGACATTCTAATTTAATTTGATTTTTCTTCACAAATTGAAAATAGCGCACAATTGCTTGTCAAAATGACCGAGGAAAGTACACAAAATGTCAGAGAGCTATCACACCGTCTGATAGCAAATCAGTGTGTCAGACGATTTCGACTGCTGTCACACGTCTTCCATCATCACACCTTTTGAGACGTTTCACTCCGTCTGATAACTACTCAATCTGCGTAACACAGTGTAATTGTGTGACAAAATTTCGTGGGAAGACTAGCGACGTTAACACGTTTTGGGACAAAAATCCGATTGTGTGGAAAAAAATTTCACACCGTCTGATAACAACACATTTCAAGTGTAAGGACGTGTCGTGTCAGATGTGTTTGAAATGTGTTTTGAGTTTTTTTCGTGACGTCAGTCATCACACGTGTTAAGGTTTTATGTGCTCGTCTGATGCTAGCTGTACCCATTACGGGATGTGCCTTTCCGTTTGGTGAATTTCGGCATCTTGTACCTAACACAGGGATTACATTAGCTTTTATTTCTGGTATACCAGCAAAATTGCTCGCTAAAAAGCGTGTGTGGATCAATCTGGTTTACCAGTTTTTCTGAGAAGACAGTGCTCGTATACCATTTTCGTAGACAGCGCTGGTATACCAGAGTTTGACACGCAACTTGAATAGAATGCACATTTTAACCATTACAAAAGAGTTGATTTGAGAAGGCAGAGGGTGGATTCGTTCTTTTTGTAGTCGTTTTAAAGCCAATATTTTGGCAACCATAATTTGTTGTTTCCTGCTCACTGACATTTCGCCTACTGAACTGTTTTACCAGAATTTGCCCACCAAACAAATTTGACAGATTGCGACTAAAAGGCTTACCAGCTGGTATACCAGAAATAAAAGTAAATGTAGTCTCTGTGTAAAAATCAAATCTCAGTTGCAACACAACGAACAAATGTTTAATTCTAAAATGTAAAGGGGCATTTTCATAAATATACTCGGAAGTTGCGCAAATTGCACAAAACATTTTCTTCCATCTCCCCGTAATACTTACACCGCGTCTTGATTAACAATTTTTCATCCCAAGAAATATCTCATCGCAGTGAGATTTTTTTGACAGCTGGTCCGAAAATCTCTTGAAATTTTAGTACTCAAAATGGCGATGAAAAGAAAACACCTAGTCGCCGCTTTTGCAATTAATGCAATACGTGAAATTGAAAAGGCTGAAACAGAAGAACAGACGAAAAGAAACATCTCTTAATGTTATATATTGTCTTCCAAAGCTTTTTGTATCGTATTGTTTGTAAAAATTAGTTATTTTCACAACTACTTGTCGGGAGAATTTAGATTCCGCCATCTTGAATCAGGAAATTCCTGATTTGTATAAGGCATTTTGCCTTTTTTGGTTTAAATAAATTGTTAAATAAATAAAAAAAAAAATTAAAAAAAAATTCCAAGAAATTTTGCAATTGCAAGATTTCAAGAAATTTATCTCTGGGATTTTTTCTCGCCGTCAACTCGAGCTCTGATTGGTCAATCAAAAATCTCTGCGATGAAAAATCCCAAATCAAGACGCGGTGTTAGTTGTTCAGTAATTTGCGGAAGTAAACTAATTAAACGAATAACATATAACTAGGTTTATTATTATCAAAATCTTTTGTGTTATTTGCAGAACTTGCATTCATGAAAACGCCCATAGACAAAAAACAAAAAAAAATCAAAATAAAATAAAATTACACGATAAAAACAACAAAGCAATTTCAATTTACAGCAACTAAAATCTTAAACACAATCCGCCAGCTCATACAACTCCTATACAAAAATTAAAGGAAACACTGAGCAATCAAGAGAAACAATCAAGTAAAATAAATTTCCAGAACCAGAACAACCCATATAGAGAAGAGAAACAATCAAGAGTAAAAGCTTTCACTCAACCTCAACATACTTCATCGTGTTCTCTTTCCTGTGCCTCTTCCAAATATTCAATACCACAAAGAAAACATAAAAAGAGTATAAATGTGAAATCTGTACTACAAGCAGCAAACACAGCATAACAGCGGCAGTGAAAATTTAGATTTTGATTCTTAAAAAGATAATTGAACATAGTTTAACATAACAAAGTACCCTAGACAATGCTTTAATGTAGGTCGGATCTTATAACACAATTTCTGTTCGGATGTCACCACAAACTATCGAGTATCATCGATTGCAAATTTGTTATCATGGCAGCAGGCCGATTTTCTAATTTGTACCCCCATAACCAAAATCCAAGACGTATCCACGTCAAGTGACTAAAGAAAATTTCAAAGAATCATTTGATGATTACACTTTTAAAATCATACATTGACTAAAACTTAATCATAAATTCAAAAGCCGGTAGAAAAATTACAATTAGTTTTAGTGGATAACTTAATCGTTATCACTACCAATAATTTGAGTGACGTAACATAATTCTCTAGTGGCAAGTAGAAGGGTTCATCCTTTTGAAGTTCAAACAGCGCTAAGGATAAGAAAAAGAGGCCCCGGAGTCACCTTCAATGAAGAACAAAACGGAGTTCCTGAATAGGACATATTCACCCATGAATGTTTGTGTTTGATTCATGATATTCACCCTTGTTCTGAGATACGGCGTTACGTTAGTTTGTTCGATATTTACTCGATCAGTACTCGATATCCCATTTTCGTTGTTCTTGAATACGCAGTGACCAACTTGAGTTGAACGCGGAGCAACGCATTCGATTCGATTCGATTTTCGTTGTTCTGAGATTCGCCGGGAGCTGATATTTGAGGTTAAATTGCTCACTTGAGTTTTCTCGCGTTTGGTGTTGGACGTGATTGACAAAATGCAAGTTGGGCAAATATTTTTTCAATTTTATGAATCATGATTAATAAAGTGTTTTTTTCAAATAGGAGTGCAACTCAAAGTTCAACAAATACTTCACAATTCAACCTATTAATCGACAAAATGAAAGTATAGTTACGAGTCTTCACGAGTCTTCATTTCTTCGAAGAATCTCTCAATAACCTTCTTTGGTTTCTCAGTGAATTTACCTCGTCCTGCCTCATTAACAAATATTATGGGAGTGTTAAATCCATTTTCAAACTTCAATCAAACGTTTTTACTTGCATAACCAAGAAATAAATACAACCAGCTGATTTTTGACACTGCGTTTGCATATATTTTGCCGTATTTTTAAACAGCAAACGCCGTTTTTCAGAACACCGATCGCGTAGCGAATCGGATCGAGTGCTTTACGTTTAGCGGGCTAACGCCGTATCTCAGAACAAGATTGTGTCTACATAGGGATTCACTTTGAGGCGGCACGTCATTCATGAAGGTGAGGGACGCAGTGGGGAGGGAAACCAAAAAGAGCGAACGAAGTTTAGATTCACTTAAAATTATCGGTCGCAAACCGGTTTGTGTCTCGTTTTGCTTTTATTGGTCATTTCGTTGTTTGCTGTGGAGTCGTGCGCATCTGAAAATTCGGAGTTTTCTTCTACAGATTGGTACAAAAATAGAGCCGTTGCTGATGAAGCATATAATAAACTTGTTACTGCAATTATTATATGATCCATATATGATCCATATTTTCATTAAATTTAACAAATTTCACTGCAATCGTTTTACAACTGAGTTAAATTTTGAGGTTATTTTCATCATAATGTCTTAACGTCAAAAAGGCGAAAGATTTTAGCGAATGAAAAAGGCGAACCGTGTGCATACATCAACAACAAAATGAGGAAAGACGTGCCGCCTCAAAGTGAATCCCAATGTAGACACAATCCAAGGGTGATTATCCAGAATATTCAGCAACAGCCGCCTGATCTGCTGCGAGAAAAAACCACGCTTGGTTCCAACAACTAAAATCATGTTTATCATAATAGTTGCTCTATTGTAAGTTGATTTTCAAGTAATTTTTTATGTTAAATAATAATAATAAAAAAAAAGAAATACAAAATTATAAAACTAATTTTTGAAATATTTGCAAAAAAAAAAAATTTTTTTTTTATTTTACAATATAATTAAAGTAATGATACCAAGTAAGATTATGAAATCTGAAAAATTAAAGTAACGATACCAAGTAAGATTATAAAATCTGAAAAATAAAAGTTCAAATCAAAACCAAATATCAATAAAATTAAAGTAGGTAAATCAGTTAGCTGCAAGTAAGATTATAAAATTCTGAAAGCTGTAAAACTAACAAAACCAACAAGATTATAAAACCTTAAAAGTAAACTGCTAAATAAGAAAAATAAACCACAATATAAATTTTAAAGAGTTATTAAAAGAAAAGAAAAGACTTGTAACTTACTTTCTAATATCATTCATCAAAAAAATAATAAATAGATAAATAAATATTTTCAAAATGACGAATGACATTATTAAACCAGCGCGATTATCTCCAAACGGACAAGGCACGTCCCAAAATACCCCATCTAGTTTCGAATTTGATCAGTTAAAAGATATAATTTCCGAAATAATGCAAACAGAAAGTAGACGCATCTTTCATTCAATTTCAAATGCAGGATCAGACAATAATGATGTCGATCAAGCAATAAATCCTGCAGGATTCTTGGCAAATTCGATAAATAACGATTTGGAAAGTTCGCTAAGGGTATTATTTTGCACAGGTGGTTAATTTTCCCTCTGGCGGCGACAATTTAAATACAATCTTGACAGTAGCGGCAAATTTAAAATATTTTTTTATGCAATTCTAGATGGATTTCCGCACACTTTCCTTTGAAAAACAAAATAGAAAAGTCTCCGAAAATCGTTTTAGAATTTCCCCGGATTAGCCAAATGAAAAGGTTTCACGTTTTTGGGAAAAAATTTTAACAATCACAACAAAAAAATGTCGCAGAAATAAACACAAATGGTTAAGGTTTGTAATGGTATCGAAATCGTAAATTAAAAACAAAACAAACAATCGATGACAAATTATGACATGACCATAAGTATGCATGCAATGGGTTACTCGTGCTGTGAACTTCATGACTCAACATAAAGTCCACTCAATGCACAAGCATACGGTAGTCAGGTGCATTCAAATCGAAGATGAAATTTGATTCGGATGACACAATTGACGATTTGATAATTTATGATTTCGAACCTAAGACAACAAAGTGCACCGTGAGAAAAAGTTTATTTAACATTTAAGAAAGTAATTATGTATTTAAGAATTAGGGCAC
The DNA here is from genome assembly GCA_964034945.1 of Chrysopilus asiliformis. Classification (NCBI taxonomy): domain Eukaryota; kingdom Metazoa; phylum Arthropoda; class Insecta; order Diptera; family Rhagionidae; genus Chrysopilus; species Chrysopilus asiliformis. The sequence continues at coordinate 44,339,764 of OZ035963.1, read as the reverse complement.
TTGTAGAATTATGTGCAATATTGTAAATAAGAAAGCGGCGCCTATAAAAGCCGTATTAGCTCTAGGAAGAATTCAGAATTAAACTTACGCTTTAATTGAGCAGTTCGTCTTTTTCTCATTAACATTCTGGCAGTCTTTTTAGACGCCTGTTAAATTGCTGGTTCCTCCACCAGCAGGTTAAAATAAATAACGGAGTTATAGGCAACAAATTGAACTTCGTTAGTTTGAACATCTCATATATTACATGGCGATCCTGCGGACGATCCAACCACGCGAAATGGACTGGAATGTTCTTTGCAACGATGAAGACTTTCCCCGCGGCCAAAAGCTGATCACAAAAATGATTTTACTGGTGGCCGGTGCGAAAGACGAGGAATTCAATGTAGTTGAGGTGCAAACAGATAAAGACTCGGAAATAAAAATTTCAATTGCCGTATTGAAACCGGGTGAAACAAGATCCGTTAATCCCGACATCAAATTCTACGACACATCATTGACATTCAAACTAATCCAGGCATTGTTCCCGTTCACATCCTTGGGACAAATATAAAGGACGAAGTCGAAGTTATCGATATGGGCGAAGACACCGACGAAGAGGACGAAGGCGAAGAGGATAAGGACGAAGGACAGCCAAAGAAGAAACCAAAATGGAAAAATAACACAGATGCCAAAGGAGCTAAAAATAAGACAAAGTAAAAATCCAAACAGCACCGAATTAAAAAATTAATTTAACAAAATAATAAATAAAAAAAAAAATAAATAAAAATAATTAATATTATTATTATTATATAATTACAAACAAAAAAAAATTATTTCTGAGATGTTATTTAAAATAAGAATTATTTACAACAAAACAAAATATGTAATTGAATGAAATACAAAAAAAAATGAATTTAAAAAAAATGAACATAAAAAAATGAATATTAATGAATTGACTTAAATTTATAAAAGAAACGAAAGCAAATAAAAGAAACAAGTCAAATATATTCCATATGTGTACAAAATGCAGTTTTCAAAAGTAAAGTGAAATGAAAAGAAATCATGTAAAAACAAGAAAACAATTTGAAAATCGAATATTAAAATGTAAAATAAAAATCCGCTAAAATTTGAAATAAAATCAAAAAGCTGAAGAAAAAAATAAAAAAAAAAAAAAAAAACTTGTAAAAAAATGTAAAAACATTTTTATTTTCATAAAAAAAAAAAAAAAAAAAAATAAACTTTCATAATCTAGATGGATGGATTCCAAATATTATTAGACAATACATAAAAAAAACCCCCGAATAGGAAATTTTAAACTGAAACGCTAAGTGAAAAATTATCATTAGCAAAAGAAATTATAAAAAGTTTTGATAAATTTATAACAGAAAGCAACACATCAGCTTCACTTACACTGATAGTGAAGAAAAAGATAACACTGTGGAAGAAAATAACATCCAACGAAAAGGAAAACTTACAAATAAAATGGCAAATTTCATTATGGAAACGTTGACCCATCCCTAATTTTAATGGACATTTCTCAGAATAAGTATGAAATTATAGAAAATTTTCCAAATCCTAAAAATGCTGACGAAGTCAGAAGATTTGTTGCACTATGCAATTACTACAGACGTTTTATTAAAGATTTCGCAAAAATTGCAAAAGATCTAAAAGATCTCCTAAAGAAGAATCATACTTTCAACTGGACTGACGAATGTCAAAAAGCCTTCGAATTATTAAAGCAAAAATTAATAAGCCCAGAGATATTACAATATCCAGATTTTACAAAACCTTTCATTGTAACCACTGACGCTTCAAATTATGCTCTAGGCGCAATTCTATCACAAGGAGAAATAGGTTCTGACTTACCTATATCTTATGCTAGCAAATCATTGCAAAAGCATGATCTTAATAAATCAGTAATCGAAAAGGAACTTTTAGCTATACATTGGGGCATAAAATTTTTCAGACCATATCTTTACGGAAAAAAATTTATTGTAGTAACTGACCACAGACCCCTTGTTTCACTATTCTCACATAAAAATCCATCATCGAAACTAACAAGAATTCGTTTAGAATTATCAGAATATGATTTTGAAATTGTCTATAAAAAGGGTAAAATAAATACAAACGCTGATACACTATCACGCATACCAATAAATACAGAAACATTGAAAAAACTAATTCCTGAAACAGATGAAAATTCACCGAAAAAACTGTTCGCAATTACAAGGAGCATGAAGAATAAAAATGAAAATATAAGGAGCATGAATAATAAAAATAAAGAGTGTAAAGAACCAACGAAGCCTGATCAACTTCATATTTGGGACTGCACATCTATATCTGACGTCAAAAATGTAATGAAATTAAGATTTAATGTCGACAAAAAGGAAAAAATAAATATACGTATAATGAAAGATGAAGTAATAGTAACTTACAGTGATAATCCTGCAAAACTAGTTTTGACTATGGAGAAACTGCAAGACTTAATGTTAAAAAAGAATATAAAAGAACTAGCGCTAGAAGAAAATGATAAAATATTCGAATATATTGAAAAAGAAAGATTTAAAAATGAATTTAATATGCTGCAGCAAAAGAAAATAAAGAAATTAAATATATTGATATATAAAGCTCCAATACAAATAAATAACAAAAATGAACAGATTGAATTAGTAAAGAATTTTCATATAACACCACACGGAGGACATACAGGAATTAGAAGAACGATATTAAAATTAAAACAACGATATATTTGGAAAAACATGAGAAAAATGGTAAAGAAATACATAAATCATTGCACTTTATGTACCAAAAATAAAATAACAAAACATACAAAAGAAAAAATGATAAAAACAGACACACCTACAACAAGTTTTGAAACAATTGCAATCGACACTGTAGGACCTCTAAGAATATCAAATGACTATCGATATATATTAACAATTCAATGTGAATTAACAAAATACATAATAGCACATCCAATGGAATCTAAAGATGCACGTACAGTTGCAAAAACCCTAGTCGAACAATTTATTCTTAAATATGGAATGTTCAAAGTTTTGAAATCCGACAACGGAACAGAGTTCAAAAACGAACTATTTACAAATATATGCAAACTTTTAGATATCAAACAAACATTTGGAACACCATATCATCATGAAACAGTAGGATCTATAGAAAGGAATCATAGAGTCTTAAATGAATACCTGTTATCATTCTCTACAGATCATGAATGGGACAAATGGATACCATACTATACATTTGCATATAATATAACACCACATATAGATACAGAATATTCTCCTTATGAACTCATATTTGGAAAATTGCCATACTTACCACACGACATTACAATGAGTAATAAACCAATCTATAATATCGAAAATTACGCAGTAGAACTAAAAATGCGATTAAAAAGAGCTCTCGAAAAAGCACAGAGTCTCATTGAAAGTGCTAAAAATGAAAGAATAAAAAACCAAAAGAATTCAAATCCATCTAATTTCAAGGAAGGTGATTTAGTATTTTTAAGATCTTTTAACAATACCAAAAGAAACAGTCCATATAAAGGACCATATAAATTAATTAAAAGAAAAGGTGTAAATAGTATTATAGATAAAGATGGTGTAGAAACATTAGTTCACAACAATAACTTAAAGAAATACAATAATTAAAATTCGTTATAAGACAATTAATGAATACAATTATCAGATAAGAAATTTAAGATTATTCAACATTTCAATAGTGTGTTTATTAGGTTAAGCTAAAATTTTTTCATGAAATATTGTAACACATTTCATTCATAAATTTTATCTTGAGGATGAGGGTGTAATGGTATCGAAATCGTAAATTAAAAACAAAACAAACAATCGATGACAAATTATGACATGACCATAAGTATGCATGCAATGGGTTACTCGTGCTGTGAACTTCATGACTCAACATAAAGTCCACTCAATGCACAAGCATACGGTAGTCAGGTGCATTCAAATCGAAGATGAAATTTGATTCGGATGACACAATTGACGATTTGATAATTTATGATTTCGAACCTAAGACAACAAAGTGCACCGTGAGAAAAAGTTTATTTAACATTTAAGAAAGTAATTATGTATTTAAGAATTAGGGCACTTGTAGAATTATGTGCAATATTGTAAATAAGAAAGCGGCGCCTATAAAAGCCGTATTAGCTCTAGGAAGAATTCAGAATTAAACTTACGCTTTAATTGAGCAGTTCGTCTTTTTCTCATTAACATTCTGGCAGTCTTTTTAGACGCCTGTTAAATTGCTGGTTCCTCCACCAGCAGGTTAAAATAAATAACGGAGTTATAGGCAACAAATTGAACTTCGTTAGTTTGAACATCTTATATATTACAGGTTAAATACAAAAGATTTTTTTTTTGTTGTCAGCAATTTCGATTCAATTCAATTTTATTGCGCTGTCTTGCTGCCAAGATGTGTTTCCCTCCCTCTTTCGGCACTACAACCGGTTTCCGCTGTTGGCCTCCACAAGCAACAGTAATTTTCATTTCGCTGTGCGTGAAAGATTTCTTTTCATCAGCGGTTTGAAAATTCCAACTTGATCACAAAGTAAAGGCGAATTTAATTTAATTTTTTTAAGGAAAAGGCAAATGCGAGTAATGTTTAGACAATTAAGGGACGCGTTCAACATTTTATTTCGTTTTTGCCAACGCGTCAACAATTAAACAACATTCTTAAGTGGACGAAACTCAAACATTAGTGTTATCGACTGGTACGAGAGCAGTCGTTATGAAAATTCGTATTGGAAGGATCAGTGTTGCGGAGTCATAGTCGAGGGTAATTTTATTGGAAAGTTGATAGCGAGAAACAAATACAACGCCATTGCGGTGAGATATTTCTTGGGATAAAAAATTGTGTGGATTGCCTCTAATCCTGTAATCTACAGCCTGATATATCAAAAAAGTTTGAAAACTTGTAGTTACTTTAATAAATTGAAAAATCTGAAGATAAAGCTGTTCTGAGTAGGACAGTCGATTTAGCGCTGATGTCCACTCTCTAGATTATAGTCTCTCTAGATTATAGTCTCTCTAGATTTTAGTATCTCTAGTATAGATTGTACATAATTGTACCTGGAATTGAGATATTAAAAGAACTCATCGATTGTATCATGTGTTCTAGCTTTACGGTTCACTCGAGTTTTGTATTTGTATTCGTGACTGTTTTCCATTTCTAGTATTTTAACCGCGATTTTCACATCTTTCAAGTCTTGGACTTTGGTGTTAATTTCCGTAAATTCAAATTACAGTGTGGAAATTTTCAAGACAATTTTGGGGAAAACAGAGTGAGCCAATGTCGGCCCGATAACCTCAAACTTGTCAGATTATCACCGACTTTTTGCGCAAAACCGAAAAGACGAAAAACAAGCAGGCCGGAGGATCAAATGGAAGTTGAGCACGCAAACGAGACGCAAAAAATGAGCGTCAGTGGGGAGCCAATGGAAGACGACTTCCTCGAGGACGATAGTAACCTGAAAATGAAGTTAGCCATTACTACTTCGGACGAGGACAGCAATGCAAGCGGCAAGAATGCCACGCCGAGGGCCCACAACGCTGCAGTTAATCAGAAGAAACCATGTAACCCCTCCCCGCAGAAGTCTCCCGACAAGAATAAATTGCACTCGCCCCCGACTAAATTAAAACTGGCAATTAGCAAAAGTCCGGTCGCATCAGCGTCCGCAACAAACAGCAAACGGAAACATATCGACCCAACCTTCTCCAGTGATGAGGAGGACTTTGCTGGATTTGACGAGGTCAACGGTGAACCAGTTGGTAGGCAGTCTTATCTATTTATTTGTAGATTCTCTTTGTCACTATTTGACTGAACTTTTTAGCTTTTCCAAACCCCTGGAAGAAAGTCAAAGAGGAACGCATATCTGAGGAAGAGGGAGAGTCGTCCAAAAATGACATTACCGAGATCTCTACTAAGCAGTCGCAAATCAAAACAGAGACATTAGAAGTCCACGATAGCAAACTTCCAGACGAGCTGATGGCCCCGAAGGTGCCAGAAACCAAAGAGCAGTCTGGTGCTGTTCAGCATACGTCGACTACACCTGCAAAGCACAAAACGACAGATGACATCTACAGAAAGCCATTTGAAACAGGATGGAAGCGCGAGCTTGTCTACAGGGCGATTCCTGGAGTAAGCAAGGACAAAGGCGAAGTATACTACATCACACCAGATGGCAAAAAGTTGCGGACTCGGAATGACATCCTGCAAAATTTGACGGTAGGCTTAACTTTGGAAAATTTCACCTTTGCCAAAGAGCCGATTGGGGTGGGCCCTGACGAAGAACTGATCCGATCAGCGAAGCCTAGTGCGCGAGTAATTCCAGCTGATATGAATTTGGGCAAAAGGATTCCCAAACCCAAGGCACCAAAGGGGGCGAGTCCACCGCCACAGGGGTGGACCTCAGTTAGGGTATAAACTAGTTGGATTCATTAAGGTCTCGCTTTTCTAAACTTTTCGCAATTTCAGGCAGTGAAACCTTCGCCCACGGTATCGTCACCTCGACCGGCAGTCGCTGCCAATGTTCGTAACTTAGATGATGCCATCTCGGACGTGGCCAGGACCACAACAACCAACAAGACCTCTGCTAAGACACCGAAAGTACAAAAGAAGTAAGTATCTGTTGACATGTGAGTGATTTTTAAAATTGGCTCCACTGCAGCAAAAATCTGAATCAATTTTGTCCATGGGGGTTAAAATATAAAATCAAATTAACATTTTGGAAGCTAAATATCAAGTACTGAATAACTGAACTATTATTTTCATTCGGAAGGTCATTTCCATAACATAAAACTGAAATGTATTTAAAAAAAATAATATTTCAGTTTAGATACATGAGTCTTAGCTTCCAAAATATTTGATTTGCCAGTAGCTTTGTAAATATATCTCGAATCACAAATCCTTCTAATTCTCTGTACTTTATGTTTGTCTGGGTCCAAATTCCTTTTTCTGCTATTTGTGGTTTCAGAGGTGAACCATGTACGATCCAATGTGTCCTCGCTATGGGCATGATTCCCCAGCTGCAGTGCATCAAATGCCTATGCCTCTTCCATCACGAGTGCGTCGGACTCGATCGTAACGACAGCGACCCTAGACCTGCGAACGGCAGTGGCAGTGGTGGTGGCCATGGGAAAAGCGGGCCGGCGCGCCCAACTGTGGGTGGTCATGCGACTATCGGCGGACGCAGTGGATACGTTTGCGAGGTAATAATTTTTATTAAAACGGCTATAGCCAGATAAGCTATGGGAATCGGCTTATCGGTGAAATTGACAGAGTTTTTTCTAGAGGAGGGTTGTTATGGCGTATTCGAATGGCTTGCTCTTTTTACTCGAAAATTGCTCGCTCTACAAAATCGTATTCGTTTAGCAGATTTAGGCAACTCCAATCGTGCAAGAAAAATTGGTTTTTTTAAAAAAAATCCCCACACGAAATTTTACCTACGATTTAAGAATCTAAAGAGTTCATAAAAATTGGAATGACGGAAAGTGGTTTTTTGGGTGGGGATGGGAGGTGCTCTTCAAGGAATTGTTTTTTTTTTTTTTCAAATGTACCAAGTCGGGTGTTATTTTTCACGTTTTTTGGCTTGCTAAACCGATTAAAACAAATATCAAGTCACTACCACAAACAGTTTTTTATATATTATAGAAATATACTTCCAAAAAAAATCCTCCCCGCATGAAATTTTGGTTATAGGTCACATTTGGCCTAGGAATTAAAAATATAATGAGTACATAAAAATTGGAGTGGCGGAAATTTATTAAAACAAATTACAAGGAAAGATGCTAAAGTAATAAACATACTAATACAATAAATAATTCTCACCATTCTCTAGAATAGCTTCATCAACACCATACAAAAGTTTGTCCTCATCTTCGGAATGGGTAGTTGGGGTGTTGTTTTTCATGTCTATGTTTAGACATGCTCCTCCATCACAAACTTTACATACGGTGAACATCTAACACCACTTTTTATGCAAGTACATTGCGAAGTTGAGCCAATTCCTTTGCAAGACCAAAATACCAACTTAAGTACAGCTTCTCGAACAGGTTTAAGTGTGGCCCTGATGGCCTGCAAAAAGCCATTTTGTCGAGTCTAACCCCAGTTTTTTAAATTTAACATATTTCCCATCCAATTACTAAATAACGCGATTACTAAATAACTCGAGAAGTTTTTTAAAAAAAATACCGTTAGATAAGATAAGAACTTCATAACAAAAAAATTATAAATTCGATAAAAATCTGGAAAAATAAAAAAAATTTATGGTAATCCCTCGATTTTTTAATTATAGCAGACTCATATTCTAGTCATGTATTTTGGTACTAAAGAAAATCATGCACACAAAATTTTGTTGCAATCGGATGATTCCTTTGCAAAATACTGGAAAATACAGCAGGTTCGATTTTTCCAACTAAGTGGCTGCTATTTTATAACGGTACATTTTCGACAGGAACCGCTTTCAGGACTTTCAGGACTCATCGCAGGGTACTCAAAAATATTTACTTGAACTCGAAATTCGGGTTGCGCTAAGGTAAAATCTTACCTAACTTATTATCTACTTTTCATTTCTCTGTTTTTTTCAACATAAAAACGAATTTCTATTATAAACTGTTTATGCTAAAGACTTGATATTTATTTTAATCGATTTAGCATGCCAAAAACGTAATAAATGTCACCCATGGTACATGTGAAAAAAAAAAACAATTTCTTGAAGATGTGGGGATGAGACCACCAAAACACCACTTTTCGCCACTCCAATTTTTATGGACTCTTTAGATTCTTAAATACTAGGTGAAATGTGTGGGGACGAATTTGTTTTTAAAAACACCTTTTTTGGGTAATTTTTCCTGTACTAAAAAAAAGTTCACATATTCGAATGGAAAAGCAATTTACCTTTTTCGAGCTGAAAAAGCAACTTTTAGACCAGTTTTATGCTTTGTGGGGGGAGGGCCGGGGATTTTCACTGGTCTTTTTTTTTATTTTCACCACAAACATTATTTACATCTCGAAATCATTGGGAACTATTCAAACACTATTAAATCACTTTTTCCCAAAAATTTAAAAAAACGCGAAATTTACTCCTAGATGCGTTACTGTGCGTGACAATAACAACAGGTATTGTAGCATTAACAAAAGGAAATTTCGAGTCACGCGAAGTGACGGATCTAAGAAAATCAACCTGTTAAAGAAAATAAAGATTTGTGATTTTTTTTTCGCGTGTTCGAGGCAAACTCTACTCCGGGGCAACCAAATTTTAAATTAATCTGGCCAATCTGGCAATTATTGAAAACCGAACAGTTGTATCAAAATTCCACTTTGAAGTCAAACTTTCCAATAAGATTTCTTAAAATTTATTCCAATCGGATTTTGATATATGGGAGTTTTATGTAGAATCATATCCTAAATAACTTTTGTTCTTGCACTTTTTTTGATAAGATGCACCTTTTTTGAGATATTCGCAAAAAACGTTTTCGTTCGTATGGGGGGGGTACGTCTCCCCCCTAATAGTCCATTTTGCCCATTAAAGAACGTAGCCTTGCATTTTACGAAAAACGAATCTGCGTAAAATTTCAAGTCTCTAGCTTAATCCGTACGCTCGCAATCCGCGCCACAGACAGACAGACGGACAGACAGACAGACAGACAGACAGACGGACGGACATGCAGAAATTAATTATTTTTATCATTCTAAACACACTGGTGTAATTCATTTTTATGTGTGATGACGGGATCTTGGCGTTACAAACGGTAAGGCAAATTTAATATACCCTTTGGTTTCACCATACGGGTATAAAAAGCAAAACTGCTTTAGTGCAAAAGTAGTGCAAATCTGCCATTCAAATTCGTAATACAATTTTGAAAAAGGTTCAACTCAAAAAATTACTTTTTGAGAAAAAATATGTGTTAAGTATACTTGATAAAAAAAAAATACTAAATACCCAGGAATACCATATTTAAAAAAATAAAATCAGTGTATTTTTGAATGAAAATGCTGAAAAAATACAAACATTCTTAACCAAATAAAAATTATAGTAAAATTTCAAAAAAAAATCGGACAGTTTAAAAAAATAAAAATGATTTTTGAATAATTAAAGAACTTTTTTGAGTTAAGACTTTGTCAAAATTTAAGTTTCACGCCAACCCTTCTCCAAAATTTATTGATAGGCCGATTTCCATCCTATTTGTAGCCTTTCTCGAATTTAATGTTAATTGATTAACAATTTTAATTTACAGTCTTGTAAAAATGAGTTAGCTGCTGAAAGTAATTCTAATGCAACGAATTCAATAGCGATAAATAATGCTGCTTCGTTGAATATGAAGAAAAGCGATGCACAGAAAGAGAATAAAATCGCAACTGCAGGAATTTCGAGTAGCTTGCAATCCAAAACATTCAGTAGTAATGCTAACAAGAGTAACAATAGTAGTGCCGAAAGCGCCAATCTGCCGCAGTCGATTGCAGTGATCAAGGGACGCAAATATGTCGTTATTAGAAAACCGAACAATTTTTATCGCTCTAATCCCGATGAGTTAACCGCCAATAATACAATGAGGAATGAGTGAGTAATGTGTTGTTTCGTTTGTGAATAATATCAACAATTTTGTAGGTAAATTGTGACACGAAAAGCGATTCTAAAAAACGCTTCAAATTCCTTTTGAAATTTTCTATAAGATTTCGTGCAATTTTTTTCGCATTTGCGCGTACTATTCTTAAAAAATTCAGATGCGGTTAGCCTACTTAAACCGTAGAAATTCTGAGACTTATATAATTTAAGTTGTACATAAGTTGCTAAGTTTAGTTGGTGCAAACGGCACTAAGTGCCATTTGCACCAATGAAACTTAGAAACTTATGTACAACTTAAATAATTAAGTCCCAGAATTTCTACGGTTTAAGTAGGCTAACTGCAATTTAGGTTTTTAAGAAAAGTACGCGCAAACGGGCCTAAGTGACTAACAGCCGGTTTCACAGTGCGAGCTTAAGCTTCGAATTTGGTTTAAGCTTTCGCTTTACTGTTTCACAGTGCTGGTTTAGTCCTTAAACTGAGTTTATATTTCCGTTTATTTAAGCCACCAAACTTGAGCGCTTAAGCTAAAGCTTAGCATGCTTATCGTCCAGTGAAATATTATTATTATTGGTTTTTAAATTGAGTTTTTAATAATGGATAGTAATTTTGAAGATTTATTTGATGAAAGTGATGAGGAATGCTACTATCTGGTTCACTCTCGAAAAAATCCGGGGACGAATTAACTCCGCCTCAAAACACAGCTAAAAGTAAGCACCTCGCAGTGTTATTCAGAAAAAATGTAACACCGTAGCGCGGAGTTATTTTTACATTTTTATTTTACGGAGCTAAATATTCATTTTAACACCGTTTTGACCTCAATTTTGAATTAACTCCGAAAAAGAGTCAAAAATTCACTCCAACTCCTTTTGGGAGTTATTCTCATTGTAAAGGGTGTTCACGTTTATAAGAGGCTTACCAATTGGCTTCAACAGCCTATTGGGAAGGCAAATGGTTTATGATTCGAGAGGTCCCATGTTCGAGTCCCGGCAGGGACATGCAAGAAAAGTTGTTAACAGTCACAATATTAACTTTGAATTGTAAACGCAAACTGCTTACTCATTCTAAAACGAGTATAAAGTTCTGAATCCTTAAAACGAGTATAAAATTCTGAAAGCTTCTTCTGCTATGGAATCTTCTCGGTTGCAGCACACGAACACTCTCGAAAAAATGGAGTCGATTACGCACCGAAAGGAGTTTGAGGGAGTCCATCACCTATCGGAGAAAATCGAACTCCGGGCTACGGAGTTCACAACAATTCCCTATGGGTGTTAATTTTTAACAATTTTTCGGTGTTAAACCAACTTATTAGATGGCCCAAAAAAAAACCTCGCAAATTCTCTTTTTTTGCAAGCATTTGAGATGTTTTGAGTTTTTTTTTCGTGTTTTCAAAGTTAATATTGTGACTGTTAACAACTTTTCTTGCATGTCTCTGCCGGGACTCGAACCTGGGACCTCTCGAATTGTAAACCATTTGCCTTCCCAATAGGGGAAGCCAATTGGTAAGCCTCTTCTAAACGTGAACACCCTTTACAATGAAAATAACTCCTAAAAGGAGTTGTAGTGAATTTTTGACTCCTTTTCGCAGTTAATTCAAAATTGAGGTCAAAATGGTGTTAAACGAATATTTAGCTCCGTAAAATAAAAATTTTACGGAGCTAAATGTTGTTTACTATGAGTACAGAAATACACAGTGGCCTATTAAATTCACTAAACTGAGTTTTGTTAATCGACACACAAAATTTAACTGTGAAACAGCACTTTAAAGTTAAATTTTTTTTTGGAAATTCGAAAATTGAAAAAAAAAAACAGAATTTTTACCAACTTTGACCCCATGGCGTTCGGAAATTAGTTGTCACAGGAGAGTGTCCTTTTGGATTTCTATGTTCCCAAGTATTCCCAACGCAATGACATAACCGAAATCGTTCAAAGGCAGAACTCAAAATTTGTATTTTTGGCCGCCGAATAGCACTTTGGCCCCAACATGCGCCGCGAGTCAGCAGAAATAAACACCGGTTGTTGTACTGAGCAACCGTTAACCGTTTCCAGCTCTTTTGTTTTGTGTTTTTTGTTGGACCGATGCGTGTAAGTCGAAATTCAAAATTTGATTTTTGTAATGTTCGCGGAATTAGGGAAGACCATCTTTCTGTTTACATCCACCTTACCCAAAAAAAAAACCAGAGGTACTGGCTTTGGGTGAGACTAAAGTTGATCGTGAATGCGACCCAGGTCAATTTGAGGTAAACGGGTACCTCCTAGAACCAGGATTTTTTCGTCAAAGGGGTATCGCAATTTATATCCGCAACGATGTGCCTTACTCACTTCTTGGTAATTTAGGAAAATGCGCTAATCCAGAATTTAAATTTCATCTGGTTAAAGCTCCATATGGCCAAGCACATCTACCTCTGTTTCATTTACCGAAGCCCTAATTGTTCCACCGAGAACACCTTGGTTGAGTTGGACAAATGGTCTGACTCCATTGATGCAATTACTGCATCAAATCTTGACGCTGAAATCGTTGTTGCGGTTGATTTCAACGTCCATAATGATAAGTGGCTTCCTTTCTCATGCCATCCTGATCCTGTTGGTTTGCACGCGGAACTCTTCGCCGAATCAAACTTGTTGACGCAAATCGAAGACGAGGATTGTTGCCAGATGTTGCAGGACACACCTCATATCTGTTGGATTTGTTTTTAACTACAAATCCATCTAAATATAGCGTTTCTCTCCTGCCTCCCCTGAGAGGATCTGATCACTCTCTGGTAAGCTGTTCATTTTCCACCGAAAGGCCTCCTAAAAATACAATTAAAGCCCCGCGTAGGACTGTTTGGCATTTTAAAAAAACCAACTGGGAGAGCTTGAATCAGTATTTTGCAGCTTACAAGTGGTCTGATTGTTTTAGGGAAGGTGACGTTGACGTTGCGACTGCAAAGGTCACGAACGTAATCACACTTGGTATGAAGTCCTACATACCGTACAGTTCGACTACCGCAAAGTGTGAATCCAACACCTGATTCACAAAAGCGTGTCGCGACCCCATCAAAACAAAAAATACGGCGTTTCCTGAATTTAGGGGAAACCCAAATGAAGACACTCGCTTGTCGTTTATAAACGCTCGAAATACCTCTAAGTCTGTACTACGGAGTGCTAAACATGACTTCGACCAAAAGATGAAGCGGAAAATCTTAACCTGCCCGAAAGGGCAAAAATCCTTTTGGTCAATGGTGAAAGTGGTAAAAAATAATTTCACAAAATCTTCAACACCTCCACTAATCTGTGATAATGAAGTGGTTGCCGATCCCGTTGGCAAGGCGAACATTTTAGTCGCGAAAGTCGCAGCGAACTCGAGTCTCCCGGAATCCAACCAATCACCGCCCCCCCCCACCATGTCGGAGATTGTCTCTCCAAAACTTTCCATCCGCAAAAGACAAATAGTTAAAATTCTGCAGGTGATTGACGTGAACAAATCCACGGGACCCGATGGCATTCCCACCATGTTTTAAAAAAAATGTGCCATCACCTTAGCTGGACCTCTTCGCTCCCTATTTTACCTCAGCTTCTCCAAGGGGATATATCCCTCTTCTTGGAAAGTCCAGCCCATTCCCAAAAAACGTGACAAATGCGACCCCCGTATAGCTCTGACTTCTGTACTTGCCAAAGTTATGGAAACTTTAATCTTAGAGCGCAATAACATAATCACCGATCGTCAATATGGCTTTCGTGCACGCCGCTCCACAGGCGATCTTTTGGTCTGCTTGACCGAGCGTTGGAATAAAAGTGTCCATAATTTTGATGAATCAAAAACAATAGCGTTGGACATCTCGAAAGCTTTCGACCGTGTTTGGCATAAATTTTTGCTGATAAAGATAAGAGCTATCGGTCTAAATCCTGTTATCTCCAAATGGATTGAGAGCTACTTTCTGATTGTTCAATATACAACCCATATGGATTCAAGTCTGATTTCTTCAAAATTAACTTTGGTGTCCCTCAAGGCTCAGTTCTAACTCCTACGCTCTTCTTAATATTTATCATTGATCTACTGTCTCTCACTCTCAATCCGCTATACTGTTTCGCAGATGACAGCTCCCTTGACGCCTCCTACCATTTCAGCTCACCTGCAGAATCGGACGCCATTGCAGTTCGATCGAAACGCAGTGAGCAAATTAGATCTTTGAATTCTGACTTAAACACAATTCTGGCTTGGGGCAGAATCAACCGTTTGGAATTCAGCGCTTCTAAAACCCAATCAATGCTGTTGTCGATGAAATGCGACCGAATTCAAAAACGTGCGATCCGATTAATTGGAGACTCTTTGACAGATTTATTACCGTCTCTCGAGCATCGTCGCTCTGTTGGGGTACTCAGCATATTCTATAGATATTTCCATGGGAAATGTCCCACCGAAATTTCCCAACTTATTCCTCCACGGTATATTTTCCCTAGACCCTCTCGTGTAGCTGCACGTGCGCACGACTTCTTCCTTGAGCCACCCCGTTTCTGTACAGTAAAGTTTAGGGGTTCCTTCATTCCGCGAACAAAAAGAATTTGGAACGATTTACCATCCGATGTGTTCCCCCCTGACTATAAACCGGAAAAGTTCAAGGAGAACATAAATCGGCATCTCCTTTTGTCCTTCCGACCATCCTGAGCTGTGCTTCGGCATTAAAGGTTCTTCCCCTAAGCTCTGGCTGGAACTGAAAAAAAAACAGCGGCAGTGAAAATTTAGATTTTGATTTTTAAAAAATAATTCAACATAGTTTAACATAACAAAATACCGTAAACAATGCTTTCATGTAGGCCGTATTTTATAACACAGTTTCTGTTCGGATGTCACCACAAACTATCGAGTATCATCGACTGCAAATTTGTTATCATGCAGATTTTCTAATTTGTACCCCTATAACCAAAATCTAAGACGTAAAATTGAGGGATTAATTTTCAACTAAGTGGATTTAAAAAGGTACATTTAATGTCTAAAAAGTTAAAAAACTGTACCTAGAAGTTGAAAAAATCTAAATAGTTGAGTCTAAATAAACTAAATACTTGAGTATATAGTAGTTGAAATATCAACCCAAATTTTTCGCCGTGTTTGCTAGAGATATTTCGCAATTTTTCTCGAGTTATTGGTTCGCTTTTTATTAGAGTAAAAAGCTAATCACTTCATCCTTACAGGACCATCCGGACTTTTTAATGCCAGAATGGGATACTGCGAACCCAAAAACTCCCAGAATAGATTTTATTCGGAAAATTTGAGGAAAATGATAATCACGTTGTCCTATTAAGACCTTCCGTTATCCTTACAGGCTTTTTAACAGCAAAATTTGAAAAAAAAGGATAATTACGGCATCCGTGCAGGACCTTTCGTTATCATAACAGATTTCTTAATGCCAGAATCGGGTACCGCAACCCCAAAAACTCCCAGAATATATTTTTTCCGGAAAATTTGAGGAAAATGATAATCACGCTGTCCTATCAGGACTTTCCGTTATCCTCACAGGCTTCTTAACATCAAAATCGGACTCAGCAACCCCAAAAACTCCCAAATGAGATTTTATTCCAGAAAAATTGAGTGAAAGGATAATCACGTTATCCGTACAGGCAAACAAAATAAAAGCTTTTAAAAAACCGCGACGTTACAGGTGTCTAAAGTACAAGTCGCATAATTATTGTCAGCGTTGTTCCAAATATGAAGCCACGGTATAAATTTAGATAGGAACATAAAATTTGAATCCGATATGTTAAAGATAGGATCGCAATCATGAATGCGTTTGTCTTTCCCTTTCGTTAAATTTTTAACGTTGACTATGTTTCACCACTTTCAAATGATTTTACAAAAATCAGCACTTTCTATATAACTCTTCGATATTAATTAATTCACAAATATCTTGGGGTTTCTCGGTCTAAACATTGAAAAATTTGTGTGATAGATTGTAATTACTTTACATTCAATAAAGCAGTATATCGTCAGATATTTGGAGTACCAATGGGTACTCCATTATCACCGACGGATATAGTGATGGAAGAATTGATTGATGAAACAATGAAGAAATTGACCTTTGTACCTAAGATGTTTTGTAAATACGTAGATGATATGTTCGCGATTGTACCACGTGAGAAAACACAAACTATGCTCAGTGCTCTAAATGATTTTCACCATAAACTTCAGTTGACCGTGGAGATTGAAGAGAAGGGAATGTTACCCTATCTCGATGTGAAGGTGATAAGGGCGAGAGATGCCAAATAGCATCGAAAAGTACGGGAACATGAGATTTGTTCTTTGCGGCTTTAAAATGCAGCAATTTACGCAATCGGGGCTAAAAATTTACACCTATAATTCACATCCGCGTAAAATAAGCGAAAGAAGTGACGAGCGCGTCGCACCGATTAATAATGCGTCTGCAAAGCCACAATTGCTTTAGTGGGGAAATTGGTGACCCACGGTTCATCTTTGGGGCAACATTCGCTTCATGAAAATTCCTGCAGCGATAGAGCAGCATTTGATGGTTTCCGGGTCGAAATAGTCTGCCACTAAAGTTTCATTAAAGCTCCCCGTCTGAGAAACACCAAAAAAAATTGATGCCTTCAGCCGCCATATTTCTCACTGACATTTGATGGAAACGATTTCGTTTCGAGAATTAAATTTCTTATTTCAGGCGAATGACTGAAGGATATTGCATAAAAAGTGGATAGCATACATTTTTGAAACAGCATAATTTTATTGGCATCAAAATTTTATTGCAAAAAAAAAAAAAAATTGACCGATAAAATAAAATTAAAGAAATTTTTGATTAAAAACAAAATAATTTGATGGCCCATTAAAATCTGTTTAAATTTCAGATCCAATATTGTCGAAAAATTTTAATGGCAATTAAAATCACGACATGCAATCGGAAGAAAAGTCCATTATAAAATAATACTCCACAAAAGTTTCCATTAATTTGTCGCCATTAGATTTTTCTCGTTCGTCTTCTGCTTACGTTTTTATTTGTTCATGTTTGTTTACTCACCAAGCTAAGTAAGAATTCGAGGGAGAAAGAAAACCCGCTCGATGATTTGTGTAATTGTGTGATATAATGCCGTCAGATGACGCTCGCGCATGAGGCAACTAATTACGTCTCTGTCGTTATAATTGCGGCGCCGCAAACCGCTGAAAAGTGTTCCCCACTATGGGTGCCGTTGGCACAACTAACGACGTGTTTGCGACATAAATTGCTTATCGCCGCGATTTGCATGGTGACGAAATATGGGGATAAACAACATAATTGCTGCTTAAAATGCTATTTGGGATGTGTTGATCACGGATTGGTATCAAAGAAATATGGCTTCGGGGAGAATGCTCAGCTTCCTCTCCTACCATCCGAAGCATATTAAAATGAATACGGCGAGAAATTTCGTTTCAAAAGTACTTACATTAATTAAGTCATGTAAGGACATAACACAAGTAAAGAACACTCTTCTGGATAATGGGTATCCAATAACAATTATAGAAACTGTTGTAAGAAATGTAATAAATAAAGAACAACAGATGATAATGTTGACACCACAAGGAGTTACAGAAGCATACGTTATATACCAGGTCTCTCTGAAAACATTGGTAATATTTTAAAGAAATCTAATCCTTCGCTTTCGGTGGCTTTTAAACCCTCTATTATACTTAATAGATGCTTTACAAAGCTCTAAGATAAAGTTAAAAGAGACATAAAATCCAACGTGATATATGAGTTTCCTTGTGAGGGTAACAAAAATGAAAGTTATTCTGCTGTATATATAGGCACAACATGTCAGTGTCTAAGAAATAGAACTTCGGGACAGAAATCAGACATAAAGTCAAAATCTGGACAAAAAACTGCATTAGCAGAACACTGTGTCAACTAAAACCATATTCCTGATGATATTCCTGATATGATAGGATAAAAATTTTACATAAAGAGAATCATTATTACAAAAAATTACTCTTGAAGCGTTAGAAATTTGGAGGTCCAAAAACGGACCTCAATAAAAGGACAGATATTGACAATGTGAACGTATTTTATTGTGCTTTATTACAATAACAATACAAAAAATTTAAGCTTTTATTAGTTTAAAAAAGTTAGTTTATTTGACTATTTGGACAAGAGTAGACCTCGATTTTCTGTTAATTTATGTATGTTAATTTATTATTTTTATGATATTGATTTGTAAAAGTTATTATTGTGAAAAGGTGATTTTTGGTAAACATTTTGGAAGCTTAATAATTAAAACTTTATAACAGTTAAGACCTCCTGAGGATGCCTAGCGACAGCAGGCGAAACGGAGAGGCGCAATAAAGATTATATGAAATAATCTAAAATTTTTCAATAATTAGACCGAAAAACCCCAAGTTATTTGTGAATTAATAAAACATCCAGCGGTCAAGAATAAACACAAAAAAAAACAAAAAATTTTTTTTTAAAAAAAAGCTTTTATTAAAAAAATGCACTAAAAAGAAAAAAATAATTTTCTGGACGCTGTGTATCACAAATATAAAAGCTTTTAAAAAGCGAGATAAATGTTGGCTAAAGTTTACTTTAGGGGCGCGGTTGACTAGGATCTTCATATTTTTTTCCTAGTTTTATGGGCTCAAATGGATTTAAAAAATAAAAAAAAATTTAGTCGCTCGGCCATAGGGGGGAGCCGGGAGCCCCCCAAAGTTTGTTCGCAAAAACTACAAACGGCTATGATTTGTTTGTTTTTTGACCGATTTTAAAACTGTAAACGCCAAAAGGTGTCTCTCAAAGAGTTCTTTCCAAAAAGTTTTTGTTTGCCCCCACCCAACACAAAATACGCCTACGGCACTGAAAACAAAAAAAATCTCTAAAATGTATTTTTTTGGACTCCGGAGCTCTCAAAATGCATTTTGAGCCACTTTTGTATTTTTGGGGTCAGTGACCCCCCAAACCCCCACCCACTGAAATGCGTTAATTTGACATTCAGAAGTCATACAAAGTATTTCTTTGGATTTAGGAACTCATAAAAAGCCGTGTTGGATTATTTATATATAATGTAGGTCCCGGTGCTCCGACTACCATTACCAATATTTTTGCTTCAATATATTGAAGGGTATTCAAAATCGTATAGATCGCTTCAATATTTTTGCTTCAATATAGTCCTTACACGTTCAATATATTGTACACCACCAAAATATTGTTCAATATATTGAACGTATAAGGTGCCCATTACGGGATGTGCCTTTCCGTTTGGTGAATTTCGGCATCTTGTACCTAAAAATCAAATTTCACTTGCAACACAACGAACAAATGTTTAATTCTAAAATGTAAAGGGGCATTTTCATAAATATACTCGGAAGTTGCGCAAATTGCACAAAACATTTTCTTCCATCTCCCCGTAATACTTAGTTGTTCAGTAATTTGCGGAAGTAAACTAATTAAACGAATAACATATAACTGGGTTTATTATTATCAAAATCTTTTGTGTTATTTGCAGAACTTGCATTCATGAAAACCCCCATAGATGAAAAACAAATAAAAATCAAAATAAAATAAAATTACACGATAAAAACAACAAAGCAATTTCAATTTACAGCAACTAAAATCTTAAACACAATCCGCCTGCTCATACAACTCGTATACATAAATTAAAGGAAACACTGGGCAATCAAGAGAAACAATCAAGTAAAATAAATTTCCAGAACCAGAACAACCCATATAGAGATTAGAAACAATCAAGTGTTAGGATGACAAAAACTAGGCGCGATGAATAAAACATAACAATACTAGATCATATAGAAATCGGTTTATTTGTTATATTAGTACATTACAGGGTAAAGATGTAGTTTTCGATGTCGTGCGCCGGTCCGGTTCACTCCTGTAAATAAACAAAAACAACACGTAAGTCTATAAGACTTAGTGAGGGCTTACAGCTACCCGCCCTCTACCTCGGACAGACCAAAAAGGACACGACGAACGTGTCTCTTCCTTCTGGACCTCTGACGACAGGATAGTCAGCGACACACGCTGACAAGCGACACACGACGGACAGAATGCAATCTCCCTCAATACTACCCTTCCCGAATCCTTCCCAAACAACGACTACAAATATTAACTATAATCTAATATCATTTACCCTACAGAATAATTAACTATAAACACTCACAAATAATAATTAAATGCAAACCACTCACTTTTCCAATCCTGATTTTTCACAGCGGCCAACTGTCACTACTCTGAATACTCGTAGCCAACTACGATATGCAATTCAAAGTGCATTCGAGTAAGCTATATAGCGAATCCCTAATTATTTATAATAATTACCCTAATCCGTAACACAAGAGTAAAAGCTTTCACTCAACCTCAACATACTTCATCGTGTTCTCTTTCCTGTGCCTCTTCCAAATATTCAATACCACAAAGAAAACATAAAAAGAGTATAAATGTGAAATCTGTATTACAAGCAGCAAACACAGCATAAGAGCGGCAGTGAAAATTTAGATTTTGATTCTTAAAAAGATAATTGAACATAGTTTAACACGTTCGTGACATTTGCTTTTTCAATTTTTTTACATTTGGACATCGTATACCACGGGTGGTACACTAGCGATTTGTTTTCTGGCGGTAGTGCGCCATCGGTTGTACACGGTGCGTGTTTTTATACCACTTCCACAAAAAAACTACCGCACTATTTACTCCCGCGGTTTAAAAAAAATTGTACATGTACCATCAGTGGTACACGATGTCACGGATGTGTTAACATAACAAAATACCCTAAACAATGCTTTAACGTAGGCCGGATCTTATAACACAGTTTCTGTTCGGATGTCACCACAAACTATTGAGTATCATCGATTGCAAATTTGTTATCATGGCAGCAAGCCGATTTTCTAATTTGTACCCCCATAACCAAAATCCAAGACGTATCCACGTCAAAAATGGATTCTTCGATATTAATGCTGCGATAATAGTCATTGTCTACGTAAACCAGATTTTGCCTATCAAACTATTGGGTCGAAGAGACTTTTGATTGAGTTTATACGAAGCCCGTTTTATCTCTCCTGTTTCAAAATCCGGATAAATGTTTTGGGTATTAAATTAATCTAATTGTTTTTAAAATTTTTTCCAAAGCTGAGTGGTATTGGTATGCTATAAAAATATCGGTTTTTGAAAAAAAAAATGGTTTATTCTGTTGTTATCAGTTATTATGATCGAAACGTTGGATTCAAACGTTTTGAATGAATTTTATGACATCTAAGGGAGATGCCACACTTGTGATGTGATGAGGTGATTTGATCATCTCGAGATCAATTGATTATCTCCAGCACGTGTATTCCAGTGCATAGTGCTACATTTAAGTGATGGTGATGGGTTGATGTGGTGAGCGTCAGTTGACTGTCTCCGAGTGATGTACTTGCGGGACGTTTTTCTAGGCATCACTTGATAAATTGTATTTATTAACTAAGGTCATATTTTAAAAAAATGTCTGAATTCATATTAGAACTCATAGAAAATGTGGAAAAACGCAAATGTTTCTGGAATCCACAATGTGAGGAATATTCCAGACGGGATAAATTAGAGGTGGCGTGGCGGGACGTCTTAAATTTTTCGGGATCTTGCTCTAAGTCCTTCACAAGAATTGCTGCACTATGTTTTAAATTTTCTGTTATGAAGGGATGAACGCAATAACGCCGACTATCTAAGTGATGTCAAACGCTGGTGTGGCATAAACTGTTGATGTGATAAATCACTCGATCATTTTCAAGTGACTTTTTTTGAGTTTCGAAGTGACTAAATCACCTCACCACATTACAAGTTAGGCATCTCCCTAAAGTTAATTGATGCAAATTTTTTCGCTTCGCATTCGAAACAGGTACTAAACGAACAATTTCCTTGAAATCTCATAAATGCCATAATTGTTCTACTTATTAGATTTGAACGAAATAGAGGGATCTACGTAAATTTCATCTATGAGTAGTGCAACTACTTTTTCCTTTTCAATTAAAGTTTTGAACGCGTGCTCCAAGTATATCTAATCATGACTATTATCTTTATTGTTCGGTGTTATATTAAAAGACGACGAAATGCGCTGTAAATGTCTTTTAGAAGGAAGAGAAAGAAATTGTTTAAGCAAATTATAAACTGTCTGAAAGTGAGAGAATATTATAAATGCCATAACTGTTGTAGACGCGTCATAACGAACCCTGGTTAATATTAACAGTTTTATCTGATTAATTATAGTTCCTAATCTAACTGAATTTTCACAATCTTCCGGATCGTTTAAAGCAGCGTTCTGCAGCCATGTGCACCAAGGGTAACTTCGAAGTTCAAATTACCCTTTTATCCATCGATTCTTCATGCTACCCGTTTCATTCTGGCTTGTACGCAAACTGCATACATACGCATATGAAAGAAATAATCTGTCTCACTTTGCATATAACCCGTTCTGCTTCCACTTGTGCATTTTGCATATCCATGGAGCTTTCCTGAATTTTAAGTGAGGCCGTGAATGCGAGAAATTTTTATTAGCTCAGTTGGCATTTGGACATTGGCTGAAGCAGTATTTCGCGTAGCGAAAAAATTAACACTGTTGAAAATCATGAATCGTATTGCCTCAAAAGATAACACCAATTTTCGTCATGATTGTTTCTTTATTCAGTGTGATAATACAATACAATGTTTAATATGATTTCAGGAAATTAAAACAATAAAAAAATATGATTTAAATATGCATTTTCAGTCACTCCATAAAATATCAATTGATCGAATTAATGTTTTTGGTTTTATTGAATTATTTTTATTTTCCGATTGTAATTCGGAAATTTCATATAAATTTTTTTTATTTTCAAACCTATTTTAAACGTAAAGTAAAACAATTAACAGTGTGTCAAAACCAAAAATAGCGAAAAAGAGCTTTCAACAAAGTTTGAACTTGGCCGGAGAGCAAGCCATATAAACAAGCTTGTCAGGGGTAATGGATATCTGAGAACTTTCAAAGCTTTCCTGACCCTGGTTTAAAGCGTTCTCTTTATCAAGGCTGTCCGAAGCATTTTTTGAATGTATTTCTCGGTTGTCATATATTTCCGGGCTATCAGATTTGTGCCGACTTATTTGAGACAAATATTTTATTCTTTGAAAGTATCCACGATAGATATTCATCAGTCACTACCTCAAATCAAAACCCGTAAAATTAAATTTTAACAAATGAAAACGCGAGCTTTAAATTTACAATATTTTGTTCATTATCTAAATCTAATTTATTCACTAGCGATTGGCTTTAATCGGAAAAGTCTTTTATTATTTTATCACTATCTAAAAACAATCATTTAATTTCTCGATTTGGAGGTTTATTTTTTCATGCCGTAACTTGGGATCCGGACATGAAGTGGACGGTATTGATTTTGAGACATACGCAGGATAACCTGGAAATATGGACGAACTGCGGCGAAAGCAAAAGTTTATTAATTACAGCACGAATGAGAACGTTTTGTCCCAACGACTTCGGCCCTTATTATTGATAATTATCAACTAAGTTGATACATCGGTATTACGAATGTCAATGGGTGTCAACTTTATTGATAACTGTCAGCAATTTCATCACCAGATTTGTGATCAGTGTCTGCAAAAACCGAAAAAAAAGGAAAAAGGATATTTGCGTTATCCTTACAGGATCTTCCGTTTCCAATTTCGAAAATCTAACACCGGATTCGTGATCAACAACCCCAAAAACTCCATAATGCCAATTTATCCGGGGAAAATGGGAAAAAGGATATTTCCGTTATCCTTACAGGACCTTCCGTTTCGAATTTTGAAAATCTAATACCAGATTCGTGATCAGCGACCCCGAAAACCCCATAATGCCAATGTATTTGTTGTAGCGGCCAGTTCTTTTACTGCTCCTTGTGTCCTGAAAAAAAGCCTTTTAAGAAAAACTCAACGAGACGTTTGTTGTTTGACGGTTAACTTTTTAATGACTAAAATATTTACAAATTTTCTTAATCTAAGTTTGCTTAATCTACAAAAATTCAAAATCGGCGTTTCTCACGGTGACCAGGTGTCGCAGTGCGTCTAGACGACGTGGTGTCATCTTCGTGTGAATATTTGTCCCGACGGTATGTAGCGAATCTTTAACATACAACGTGACAGCCAATTTTGCCCGGAAAAAATGGGAAAAAGGATATTTGCGTTATCCTTACAGGACCTTCCGTTTCTAATTTTGAAAATCTAATACCAGATTCGTGATCAGCGACCCCGAAAACCCCCTAATGCCAATTTTCCCCGGAAAAAATGAGAAAAAGGATATTTGCGTTATCCGGACCACAGGACCTTCCGTGTCTAATTTTGAAAATCTAACACCGGATTCGTGTTCAGTGTCCCCGAAAACCCCCTAATGCTATTTTTCCCCGGGAAAAATGGGAAAACGGATATTTGCGTTATCTTTAAAGGACCTTCCGTTCCGAATTTTGAAAATCTAACACCGGATTCGTGATCAGCGACCTCGAAAACCACCGAATGAAACTTTTCAGCCTCCTATTGAGCAGGATTAATGGCGAAAATCACGGTTTAAAAACACCCAAACCTCCTTTAGCACCCGTTCACCCCCTTAGGGGTAAAATTTCGGAAAACCCGGCGTTGATGAGTCAGTCAGTCAATCAGTTTAAACGATTTTGATATATATAGATAAGGAAGATAACAATTTTCAAGTTTATTTGTGTGTTTACTGTTAGTTTTCTTTGAAATGTTGTCAATTGATGAAAATGAGACTACAGGTAAAAACATAACAAAAGCTATAATTGCCAATCTGGCAATCATTGAAAACCCGTATGGTGATATTCGTATCAAAATTCGAACAGTTATACCAAAATTCCACTTTGAAGTCAAACTGTCCAATAAGATTTTTTAAAATTTATTCCAATCGGATTTTGATGTATGGGAGTTTCATGTAGAATCATATCCTAAATAACTTTTGTTCTTGGACTTTTTTGATAAGATGCACCGTTTTTGAGATATTCACAAAAAACGATTTCGTTCGTTTGTAGGGTACCCCCCCTAATGCTCCATTTTTGCCCATTAACGAACTTAGCCTCGCAATTTACGAAAAACGGATCTGTGCAAACTTTCAAGTTTCTAGCTCAATCCGCGCCACAGACAGACAGACGGACAGACAGACAGACGGACAGACGGACGGACATGCAGAAATTAAATATTTTTATCATTCTAAACACACTGGTGTAATTCATTTTTTTGTGCGATGACGGGATCTTGGCGTTACAAACGGTAAGGCAAAGTTAATATACCCTTTGGTTTCACCATACGCGTATAAAAATACAGTGGAATCCGCTTATAACGACACCGGTTATAACGACATACCGGTTTTAACGACGTATTTCTTAGGTCCCGGCCAGAGCCCATAAGACTCTGTACGTTTTTGTATTGGTTATAACGACACCGGATATAACGACATATCGGCTTTAACGACCCCTTTTTCTACGAAAACAGAAAAAAATATCGTTTATAACGACCGAAACTTAAGATCTCATAGAAAAAAAATCAAAACCTGGTAGATTAAGTTTTTAACAAATGTTCTAAATTGGCCGCCATGTCAGATACCCTAGTTTTTGCCCAATTTGCTGCTCAGCGCGTTGCTAGCGCCACGACTCGAATGGATGGACAAACTTGTTGCACTTCTAAACGTCATTTGCTTAAGTCATTAAATGAAAGTTGGAACTTTTCGGGAATTCCCCTAATCAGTTCTGTCAAAGTTTTGTGCATCTACGTTGTGTTAATTCAGTTTATTTCGTAGTTTATACTGTGAATTTCACAATGAATGCTAAAAGGCGACAATTTAGTATCGAGGAAAAAGGTGAAGAAGATACCACTGGTAAATAATGTTTTATGCATCACAATACATAATTTTAAAATTGGGTGAAAATTTCAGAAACAGGTTGTGTCATACCTTCAGTCAATGAAGCACTTCGGGGTATTACGACATTGAGTTCATTCCTATTATTCAATAACATTTTTGATGAGATTTCAAAAGAAGCTGTGCTAAGAATTGAAAAGAAAATTGAAAAGGAGTTCTTGCACCAAAAATCCAAACAAACAAAGATTACTCAATATCTGCAGAAAAATTAAATAAATTTAATTTTTTAATGTACGGACGATTTGCAATAAAAATTTTGTATTTTAGAACTTCACACATGTATTTTAAAACCTTTAAAACTATGAATCGGTTATAACGAACAACCGGATATAACGACCAGATTTGTTGGTCCCTTGGAGGTCGTTATAACCGGATTCCACTGTATGTTGCAAATAAGGATTTTAAGAGATAACACCAACCCATTAATATTGAACAATCGGGCGTAATTTATATTGGTTATATTTCCCAGACAAGTATTGCAAAGTAGAGTATTTTTCAATTTTCTACACGATTTCCGGCTATCATAGAACCATTCAGATATTTATGTCCAGGACGCTACGGAGGACCCAAACTAATGAATTCTACAGCGATTTGCTCCCATTTATTTTTGGCATCAAGTTTAGAACATTTTCCGTTTACTATAATTGGATTTTTTTCTATCAGCACCACTAATTTATTTAGCTGGTTTCTGTTGATGACTAGAAAATGATATTTTATATTTTTTATACCCGTATGGTGAAACCAAAGGGTATATTAACTTTGCCTTACCGTTTGTAACGCCAAGATCTCGTCATCGCACAAAAAAATGAATTACACCAGTGTGTTTAGAATGATGAAAAAAGTTGAATTTAGCATGTCCGTCCGTCTGTCTGTCTGTCCGTCTGTCTGTCTGTCCGTCTGTCTGTCTGTCCGTCTGTCTGTCTGTCTGTCCGTCTGTCTGTCTGTGGCGCGGATTGCGGGCGCACGGATTGAGCTACAGACTTGAAATTTGGCACAGGTCCGTTTTTCGTAAAATGCGAGGCTAAGTTCGTTAATGGGCAAAAATGGACCATTAGGGGGAGTACCCCCCATACGAACGAAAACGTTTTTTGCGAATATCTCAAAAACGGTGCATCTTATCAAAAAAGTGCAAGAACAAAAGTTGTTTAGGACATGATTCTACATTAAAGTTCCATACATAAAAATCCAATTGGAACAAGTTTTAAAAAAATCTTATTGGAAAGTTTGACTTCAAAGTGGAATTTTGATACGCCGTTCAATTAAATCACCATACGGGTTTTCAATAATTGCCAGATTGGCAATTATAGCTTTTGTTATGTTTATTTTTTTTTTGACGATATTCTAACCAAACCAAAGTTCACAATTGACTTTTTGATAAACGTCAAAATCATTTCATTCACAATGGTGAAGAATTTTATCAATCAGTGTTCATAATACCAAAAATTGTTTCAGTTGATAAATTTTGTCAAATATCAATAGTTGACATTCATAATAGGGGCCTTTAAACCTTGTCCCACAATTACGCGCTACGCGGCGCGGTGTACTGAGGACTGTACGGTAACGGTGACAGCTGCAGTCATTTCCTAAACCACAATTACATGGCGCGGATGCGGTGACAACTCAACTTGTGTTCTCATAACCTACAAATCGCAATGATGTACAGTGAATGTTTATTCACATTTCAAAATTATTTTCTATCTTACCGCTTGATAAAAATATTTTCTACAACACTCACAAAATGTAAACTTATTGGGAATGCCAGACATAATGTGCCGAGCTTCCCGAATACATATTAAAGTACCATAAATCACCACTTGTGACTTCTCTGTTAATGTCACTGAAACTAGACCTATTCTTCGCGGTGCGGCACGATGCAGCGGCTTACATGGATTACCGACCAAACGGATGAAAAAATAAAAACGTAAACAAACTGCGAATCAGAAAAATCAAATGGCGACAAATTAATGGAAACTTTTTGTGGAATAGTATTTTATAATTGACTTTTCCTCCGACAGCATGCCGTAATTTGCACTAAAAGTTTTCGACAATTTTGAATCTAAAATTTAAACCTTGAAATCATTTCGTTTTTAACGAAAAAGTTATAGCATATGGAAAATCTCCCTTAGCAACGATTTGGATTTTTTTTATAGTTCCAACCAGAGCATATCGAATGGGAAATCGTTCCAAAGTCTTGTTCGCGGAATGAAGGAACTCCTAAACTTTACTGTACGGAAACGGGGTGACTCAAGGAAGAAGTTGTGCGCGCATGCAGCTAGGGAAAATATGCCGTGGAGGAATAAGTTGGAAAATGTCGGTGGAACATTTCTCATGGAAATATCTATAGAATATGCTGAGTATCCCAACAGAGCGATGATGCTCGAGAAGCGATAATAAATCTGTCAAAGACTTTGCTCCAATCAGTGGTCCAGGACAGTTTTTGGTGCTCCATCCAAAATGTGCCAATTATAATCAAGTCTCGGTCGGATGTAGGTCTTGTAGCTGCTGAGTACGTCGATTGGTGTGAAATAATTTTTGCAGTATCCCAGAAAGTGGAGGCACTGCGATGCTTGCCTTGCAATTTCAAAAATATGATCGCTCATCGCTTATTTCGATGCCCAGCATTCTGATATTTTTAGAGTCACTAATGGACTCACTCATAAATTCGACCGTTTCGGAAGATTTTTCGCATTTCATCGATAACAGCATTGATTGGGTTTTGGATACATTGAATTCCACACGGTTGATTCTGCCATAAGCCAGAATTGTGTTTAAATCAGAATCCAAAGATCTAATTTGCTCATTGCGTTTCGATCGAACTGCAATGGCGTTCGATTCTGCAGGTAAGTTGAAATGATAAGAAGCTAGAACTGAGATTTGAGGGACACCAGAGTTAATTTTGAAGAAATCAGTGTTGAATCCATCCAGTACAACCCGTATTGAACGATCAGAAATGTAGCTCTCAATCCATTTGGAGATAGCAGGATTTAGACCGATACCTCTTATCTTTATCAGCCTTTATGCCAAACACGGTCGAAAGCTTTCGAGATTTCCAAAGCTATTGTTTTTTATTCGCCAAAATTATGGACACTTATTCCAACGCTCGGTCAAGCAAACTAAAAGATCGCCTTTGGAGCGGCGCGCACGAAAGCCATATTTACGATAATTGATTATGTTATTGCACTCTAAGAAATTTGAGATTTTGCTATTGATCAAAGTTTCCATAACCTTAGCAAGTACAGAAGTCAGAGCTATAGGTCTATAATTTGTGGGGTCGTATTTGTCACCTTTTTTGGGAATGGGCTGGATATTAGCTGCTTTCCAAGACGATTACTATGTAAATTTCAATTTAGCAGATTTTCAGTTTTCAAAAATTGATACTTTTCGCAAAAAAAATTTTTTTTCTTGAAAACCGTAAATCTGATTTTAACGAAATTTTAATGTTATAAAGATAATTACTATTCATCGTATGTAATTTTATTATGGTTCTCCAACTACATATATATAAAGGGTCTTTCAACAAGGACATAACAATTTTGTATTTAAATAAAACACAGAATAATTGAGATATCGGGTGAAATTTATTCCATGTTACATTTAAGTATGAAATTCGATGTCGGCCACCGCGAGCACGTTTGCACTGATTGATTCTTTGGAGCCAATTTTCCACACATATCGGCCAGAACGTTGGCAATTTGGCGTTCGATATTGTTCCTGAGCTCCTCTAACGTTGTTGGCTTGTTGGTATAAATCAACGACTTAACATAACCCCATAAAAAGAAATCTAACGGCGTTAAATCGCATGAGCGAGGTGGCCATTCGACCGGACCATTTCTCGAGATTACACGATTACGGAACTTCTCCTACAATATATCAATTGTTTGACCATCTGTGTGACATGTGACACCATCTTGTTGGAACCACATATCACTGATGTCAAATCCATCCAATTCTGGCCAAAAATAGTCTTCCAACATGGAACGATAGCGAACTCCATTGACCGTAACATGGCAATCATTTTCATCGACGATCAAATACGGTCCAATCACACATGGCAATCATTTTCATCGACGATAAAATACGGTCCAATCACAATCATTTTCATCGACGATAAAATACGGTCCAATCAGCACACGGTCACTTTTTGTGGATGCAATGGAGTCTATTGAAGCACATGTGGGTTTGTTGCTGTCCAATAAAGCATATTTTGCTTATTGTCAAAGCCATTAAGCCAAAAATGAGCTTCGTCGCTGAAGATGATTTTTCGATGAAATTCAGGATTTTCTTTAAACTTTTGTAGAGCCCAATCGGAGAAGTTTCGGCGCTTCAAATGATCAAGAGGCTTCAATTCTTGAGTTAATTTGATCTTGTAAGTGTTCACACCAATGTGGACTGAGAGATTCCCAATTCCCTGTGAACGGCGTGAAGTCGACTCATTTGGCTCATTTTGAACTGAAGCACTTACGGTTGTGATATTTTCGGTACTTCGACCGGTGCGTTGTCTCACTGGCACAGGAACATTCAATAGTGAATATGTTGACTCGAATTTATCCACTATAGCACGCATAGCCTGTCTGGTAGGACAACCATTACGACCGAAAATTGGAGTAAGCGCTCTTAAATTTGCGACCACCGACTCAGAATGTCGGTAGTAAGTTTTAATAATTTCCAAACGTTGCTCATTCGTGAACTTCGCCATGATAAAAATGTAAACCTTGACTAACGTTTTAACATTGCCAGATCATAAAAAAAATATTTTTTTAAAAAAAAGCTTTTATTTTAAAAAAAATGTACTAAAAAATGCACTAAAAAGGAAAAAATAATTTTTTGGGTGCTGTGTATCACAATTGGAGGACATCGGTACGCGACCGGAACCTCTGGCGAGAGACATTGCGGCAGGCCAAGACCGGAAACCGGTTGTAGCACCGAAAGAGAGAGAGAGAGAGAATCACAAATAAAAGCGAGATAAATATTTGTTTTATTTTATTTTTTGTTTATTTTATCTCGCTTTTATTTGTAAAATGAAAGTTCGATTTGAATTTGAGTCGCTTTTGTTTTAAAACATGGTGGCTTTATACAGATATGTTGCATAACTACAGTGAGGCGTAGTAAGGGTGGGGTTCACTCCGGCAGAAACTTTTTCGCGAAAATTTTTTGTTATTGATTTCTTACCGACTCTTAATATTTTACCCACACAGAGCACCCACCTTCTAGATCCTGTACAAGATTTCAGTTTTAAATTTCTCTGAAAGAGACTTTTTTTTTAGAGATCATAGAAAAGCTTACTCCTAGTTCTAATCTAATGGCAAACTTAATGGCAAACAAAAAAACTTCTAGAAATTGAAGAAAAATTCTAATTTGCTTGATTGGTAAAAATTTTTGAGTCTAATAGTATTTCGTTCACAATTTTGAGACATTTTTTTTAAAATAAAAATACTATAGGCAAGAGACATCTCGACTAAATCCTGCGCCACAGGCGAAAAATTTTACATATCAAAAGATTGAATTTTTAAATTGTGACTTTTTTGTGTGAAGGACTAAGATATGTTTCTTAGTCGTATATGTTTCTTTTAGTATGCGCGTCTTATGTCTTAATAAGGGCGGTAATCCTTATAATGTCTTGGTGGTCCACCGGTCGATCGCCTTAATAATACATCATACAGGAGTATATTAGATTTAGTATACCGTTCGCAACGCATCGGACCAATCGTCGGACACAAAAATAAACAACACTAGGGAGTTTGGGATGACAAAAGTCTGTCTGTCCGTCCGTCTGTCTATCTGTCCGTGAACACCATAACTTTCGAAAGGATTGAGGTAGAGGCTTAAAATTCTTTATGGTTGCATTTTTAGTGAATAGCAAAGCTAAATTTCTTGAACGGGCAAAATCGAATCATTACTTTCTCCCTCTCCGGTACAAATAAAACAGTTTTTTACAGTGTTCAAAACTTTATTTTGTTATATCGTTCTTTTCGCTCTTAAAAGTTTCACTCCCAACGACAAGAACGCTTGCTGCGTTTTCCGACTCCCGTTCTCAAGAACGAAAATGATTTTCAAACGCAATCGTTCTGTAAAGAGAGAAATTTTCAGCTCCGCTGTACTGTTGCTAGGAGTCGGAACGAGCTATGCACATTTTTCGTTCTCCCTCCCAAGTTAAGAACGAAATGATTTCTATTTAAGTTTTCGCTCCTTGTTCAAACCGGTTTGTGGGTCTCGCATAAAAATGAATGAAAGCCTCGAGCGATGGCTTTTTAGTATGATGCACACACACATATAAGTATGTATTTTAATAGTGAGAGAACGATATTTCGCTCCCAGCATTAACGGTCTGTTCTCAAAGAACGTAAAAACAAAATGTAAATATAAAAATCCTAAGAGCAAGAACGTAAAAACAATAATTTCGTTCTCGTTCTTGGGAGTGTTTTTCTGAAATGCCGAATTTCGTTCTCTAGAGAGTGATTTTTATTTTCTATTGATTTCAATGCCTCCTTGGGAGCAGAACGAAAGACTACAAATGGGAGCGTTTTGAACACTGGTTTTTTACAATTTTCTCGAAAACGTTGAGTCGTATATTGAAAAATTTATAAAAGTAAAATGTATTTAGAATATGATTTTACATAGCCGTTCAATACATCAAAATCCAATCGGATCACTCCTTCCCCGTTCTTCCATAAAAATGGATTTTTTTCAAAAAATTTTTGTTTGTCTTTATCAAAATTCCACTATGAAGTCAAACTTTCCAAAAAGATTTTTTAAAATTTGTTCCAATCGGATTTTGATGTATGGGAGTTTTATGTAGAATAATATCCTGAATAACTTTTGTTCTTGGACTTTTTTGATAAGATGCACAGTTTTTGAGATATTAACAAAAAACGTTTTCGTTCGTATGGGAGGTACCCTCCCCCCCCCCCCCATGCTCCATTTTTGCCCATTAACGAACTTAGCCTCGCATTTTACGAAAAACGGATCTGTGCAAAATTTCAAGTCTCTAGCTCAATCCGCGCCACAGACGGACGGACAGACAGACAGACAGACGGACACAATGGTGTAATTCATTTTTGTGTGTGATGACGGGATCTTGGCGTTACAAACGGTAAGGCAAAGTTAGTATACCCTTTGGTTTCACCATACGGGTATAAAAAGGAATCGAACAATTCTCAACACAAAAAAAACTCGATTGAGTAAATCAAATCAAAAAAATATTGAATCCGCAAACGACACGAATTTACGCATCAACCTAAGCTTTTTTTAGTACATATTTCGCGATCCACTAAACATTGATTGATGGGTTCTGAACACCACTAGTTATTTTGCATAAATACAGGCGGTTTGTTTTTTTTCTCGTCGGGGATGATTCAAAAAGATCTCAACCAACCCTTTTTATTAATTTTTTTCTTTGGAAAATCACTCTACGCACCAATTATTTAAAATTAAAGTTTCTCAAACAAAATTTACTTACAGTTTGATCTGTTGTTTTTCCTCACCGCTCCTGTGCACATGAGAGACGATGATTGGCTAAAAAGACTTTATTTTGCAAAATTGTTGACGCAGAAAGATTTCCGTAAAAGAAACAAAAAAAATTCAAACACTCGCTAATAGAATGACGAACGACGACCAGAAAAAAAAGCGTTGACTTTACAAAAAAAACTAATACTAAAAATGACCAAACAAGTTAAAAGTTGCTATTAAAGATTTCTGGAGCCCCAGTGAATCCTTCCTTCGTGCGATGGAAAATCTTAGAACATCTGAATATCACGTCGCCTTGTGGTAATATCGAATCGACGATATGTGAAAAAAGAAAAATGGAACCGAGTGCGCATCCGTGAAAACGATCGCACATGGAAAAAACATATAGGAACCATTCCACCAAAATCGCATGCTCCAGTCCACCATAGATGGGAAAAAACGGCATAGTGGCCAAATATGGGAATCATTCCTATAAAGAAGGTGTAACGACTCCCACATTTTTTAGGACACATTCCAACAAAAAAGTGGTCGTATTCTTTTTTTTTGGTGTAACCATTCCCAAAATTATGGCAAAGACTCCAACGTCTTACATGGGAGAGATTACTATATATGTTAGACTGGTTACGACAAAAATAGGGCGACATTCCCTTTTGTAAAGGACTCAATCCTATAAAACGTTGTAATGTATCCATTGATTATTGGATTCTCTCCTATATATATTCGCGACATTCTAATTTGAAATAGGACACGTTCCTATAATTATAGCACCAAGTCCTATCTGTATAGGACTGGAGACTTTTTTTTTATTAGATCCTGTCCAATCTAAAGGGGACAAACAAAAATTCGAGTTATCTTCGAGATAGAGAAGTTCGTGGCCTCGAAATATTCGAGATATGAAGTAGCTCGAGCAAAAAAAACGCCCTGTAATTAAAAAAATTGTCCGACACAAGTGTCAGATTGTGACACTAGGCAGGTCCAAGGTATATATACTCCGAGTTCGCAAACCACGTGTGAATTATAATCGAAGAAATAATTCGACTTGAATTATCATATTCGCTGAATCCTATTTGCATAGGAATGAGTCCACCAAAACTTAGGATTCATTCCATTTTTTTTTGTAGAACTGAGCCCTACATAATATTGGAGTCATTTCTAAAAACAGTGGGAATGATTCCATTCCATAATATAGTAATATTTCCACCTCAGATTAACAACGTCTCCAATGCGAACTAGGAACGGGTGCTACTTTTGTTGGAATGTGTCCATTCTTCTCTCAGCCCTATTTACATAGTAATGATTCCACGAAAAGTAGGACTAGTTCCAACATTTATTGAAGCCTTTCCTATAAAATGGTGCAATGACTCCTATAATCGCTTTCCACCATTTTATAGGAACGATTACTATGTGGATTTTTTTCCGTGCAGAAGTATTGAATTTTCCGGTATAAACTCTGCTCGGTGACTGGAAAATATTTAAAAATTCGACGGTGTTCAACTTAGAACGGCTGCCCTGCTCTTGCAGCTACTTTCTCGTCGAGATTCTTGGGTTCTGCTATCTTTTCCAGGATTTTCCTCCAACTATCACTTAATCCACATGTGATCTTACACTCGATCTTCCCCTCACAATGATCTCACAGATTCTAAATCAAACAAAACCAGGCATTAATACACGTTTTCCGAGGAAGTTTGTCGGCTTTACCGTGAACAAAATTTTCCCACTAAACTACTTAATTTTCCGGGCTTTTCGTCCAGCATCCGGATTTCCACTTTTCTAAACTAAGTGATAAAAGTTGGCAAAATTTTGCCTAAACTAAATTTAATCGAATCGAGGCTAACTGCCTCAGATTTCTATACTAGACAACAAGAACAAGAACAAGGAGAAGAAGAAGCAGAAGCAGAAGAAGAATAAATGAATGAAGGTGGAAAGAATATGGATTAGGCCTACTGGGGAAACCATGTAAAAAACGCGCCTTGTATTCTACATCAATGGTGGTCGGGAAACGAATGTACAGTTCACAGTGTCTGGACTTCTATCTCGAAAACTATTGCCCCTACAAAAAAACCTTATTTAACCCTTTTTGTAGAGAATTTGCGGAGGAGCAATTCATCTGAACACAAAAAATGCGGACAGGCCATACAAAGCGAGATATTTACGATATATTTGACTTTTGACCTTGAATAATAGCAATTTCTCTGTGCGGCGCATAGTTTGACGATTTGTATCTCGAAAACTGTTTGTCCTACAAGAAAATTGTATTTAACCTTTTTTGTAGAGAATTTTATTGTGATTAATTCATCTGAACCTCAAAAAGACGTACAACCCGTACAAAGTGAAATAAACGTAAAAAACTGATTTTTTGGACCTTTGACATTGAATAACTCACGACGCCGG
This sequence comes from Chrysopilus asiliformis, assembly GCA_964034945.1. Classification (NCBI taxonomy): domain Eukaryota; kingdom Metazoa; phylum Arthropoda; class Insecta; order Diptera; family Rhagionidae; genus Chrysopilus; species Chrysopilus asiliformis. The sequence continues at coordinate 44,303,444 of OZ035963.1, read as the reverse complement.
CGCAATTTTGGAATGGACTTTTGGGACGTTGTTTGTTATGCCAAAATAAAGGTCTGTGCAAAAATCCAGTTAACTAGGATTTTTTAAGAGGTTAAATCCTAATTTTCCTGGATTATAAAACAGACCGAAAGCGAAACAAAAATTCTGTAATACAATAACCCAAAAAAAAAATATCGGTTGTTCGGTTTAAATGGACAGTGCATTTTGTATAGGACAATAACTTTTTGGAAATGCGAAAGAAATTAAATGTACTACAAGCCCTTCTGTTAGCGGAATTCAAAGAAAGATCTATCTTATGCTAAAATTAACCATGTCACATAACAAATTCAACTGGAGTCTTATGATCCAATTCAGAATTTTCCATTTGAAAGTTTACAATTTCGCCATATACGATATTGTATCTCAAAATGAGATTTTTTCCGGAAAATTTTAGGAAAAGCTAGTCACGTTATCCTTACTGGACCTTCCGTGATCCTTACAGCCAGAATTGGATTTAGCGACCCCAAAAACCCACAGAAGAGATTTTCCGGAAAATTTGCGCCAATGTATCTGAAACCCGAAAGTAAGTCGACTGCAGGCAACAGGGCGCTTTAAAGCATCAGGGCGAAGCTTCATTATAAATCGTCTCATAATAAACCACGGGTCTTACTTTTGAAGAATTTAAATATCAAAGCTTACGCACGCCTTGACCCGGGTCACTGTGTTTTCGCTATTAATGGCTTTTGACTTCTGATGTTTCATGGCATCTCCGTACACCGCAACATATGTGTGGGTTCGTAACGAAATTTGTAAAATCGACTTATAGCAGTAAACCTTAACCGATTTTGACGCGGTCTTTTGTCAAAAATGAACCGTTTTCGAGAAAATTGCAAAAATCTTTCTGATTTGTATGGGCAGGGGGAAGGAGTGGTTCATTTTTGTCGTTTTCAGACGGAGCCTAACTTTTAGTAAAAGTTTGTTCTGTGCCAAATTTCAACTACCTCAATTATTTGTCGAATTCTCAAGTTTTTAAAAACTTTTATTTAACTTGCCTTCGTATTTGTTTGTTTGTCTGCCTGTCAGATTCAAAACTTGCAATCCAATTTTGACCCACTTCCACTCATCCAATCGACTTGAAATTTTGCATACATATGGTAAGTGCGGGTATTGTGGACGACCATTCCTATTTTTTACTCATATGAGGCAACTATCAGAAATTTTTGAAAAACAGCAGTTTGTTATCCAAGAGAAAATCGTCACCTTTTAATGTAAAATTAAAACATAACAAAAGCTATAGTTGCCAATTTGGCAATTATTAAAAACCCGTGTGGTAATATGGCATTGCTCGAAGTTTAAGTAAACGGCGAACAGTTGTTACCAAAATTCCACTTTGAAGTCAAATCTTTCAAAAGGATTTTTTTAAAATTTATTCCAATCGGAATTTGATGTATGGGAGTTTTATGTAGAATCATATCCTAAATAACTTTTGTTCTTGCACTTTTTTGATAAGATGCACCGTTTTTGAGATATTTTTGAGATATATACATAAAACTACATAAAATCCCATACATCATAATCCGATTGGAATAAATTTTAAAAAATCTTATTGGAAAGTTTGACATCAAAGTGGAATTTTGATACAACTGTTCGCCGTTCACTTAAACTTCAAACAATGCCATATCACCACACGGGTTTTCAATAATTGCCAGATTGGCAATTATAGCTTTTGTTATGTTTTTATCATTCTAAACACACTGGTATAATTCATTTTTGTGTGTGATGACGGGATCTTGGCATTACAAACGGTAAGGCAAAGTTAATATACCCTTTGGTTTCCTGATCTGATGATGACACAATGATATGATACGGCGAACAGTTGTATCAAAAGATTTTCGTAAGATCTATCGGATCCATATGCCATTATGTCTTTGTATAACGCATTTGTTAGACCGATCCTCGAATATGCATGTGTTATCTGGTGTCGTACGTGTATTACCCATACTCTTAGACTAGAAAAAAGATTTTTAAGATTTGCACTACGCAAGTTACTTTGGCTTGGAATTACCCATGGAATTACAAAACGAGATAGATGCCCCTAACTTGCTGTTGGGATTAGATGTTAACATAGCGTGACCATTTATCCCCCTTTGAGGGGGATTATCCCCCTTTCGGACTTGGCTATCCCCCACATCCACCTGAAAAATCCACTTTTTTCCAAGATTTTTTTTTGTGGCCGCATGAAAAAATCGACTTTTCTCGCTCGATTTTGGGGAGCAAAGTTCTTGTTTTTTTACCAGTGGCAACACTAGATTACTTTTCCTTACCTCCGGTAAGAAAAGTGTGCAACTGGTAGAAAACAACGTTCTCAGACCGTGTCTCCACTTAGGATTTTTCATCGCAGAGATTTTTGATTGACTAATCAGAGCTTGAGTTGACGGCGATAAGAAATTCCAGAGATAAATTTCATGAAATCTTGCAATTGCAAAATTTCATGGAATCACCCGATTCAAGATGGCGGAATCTAAATTCTCCCGACAAGTAGTTGCGAAAATAACTAATTTTTACAAACCATACGATACAAAAGGCTGAGGAAGAGAATATTTAACATTAAGAGGTTTTTCTTTTCGCCTGCTTTTCTTTGTTTCTTGCAATAACTGTGACGAGTTGTTTTCACTTCAAAGACATGCGAAGAAATGAAATTCCATGAAATATCTCTGCCCAGCTGTGAGAAAATCTCATTCCGGTGAGGTATTTCATGGGATAAAATCTGTGGCCACAAGCAATAACCGCCTATGTCGGAAATTGCGATTTTGAGTAATCGGAGTACAAAGATGAAAATCATTTTCTGAAAAAAGTTTGAATGATAACTGGATCCGGATTTTCATTAAATTAATTGCTTTATAAGAGCAATAAATCCGTGCTACAGTAGACTTAAATGATCTTTTATTTTATAACATATTAAGGAAAAAACCACATAGGCGACATGTAACTAAAGTTAAGTGTTTATTGAATGTGTGATACATTATTATTGGGACATAAGCGATTATGTTTTTCGACCAAAGCTCCTGGTTAGAAAAATGATAGGAAGACCAAATTTTTTGTGTATATAGATTACAGCATGGAGAACGCAGTAGTATTAATAACTCCTTTCGTTTTTAAATCGACATAAGCGGTTATTGCTTCTGGCCACAGAAATATCGTTAATGAAGACCTGGGGTCAGCCAATCACATGCATCTATTTTACTTTTTTTACCGGTTATATGCTTTCTTACCAGAGGTAAGGAAAAGTAATCTAGTATTGCCACTATTAAAAAAAACAAGACCCTTGCTCCTCAAAATCGAGCGAGAATAGTCAATTTGTTCATACAGCTACCAAAAACAATATCAATCTCAGCTGTTTGGAGTTTTTCGATTATTTGAAAAAGGACAAAGATATGTTGAAACAAATCTCTTCTCAAGAAAAATACAATGAATCGACAAGTTTATCATCAGTTTGTGCTTGAAATTGAAAAACATAAATAAAAAATCAATATTTTGATTTAATGATACAATTTTTTTCATTTTTATTTTTTATCTTCCTTTATCCCCCCATTTTATCCCTCATTGGATCCAAAAAAAAAATGGTCACGCTATGTTAACACCAAGCCTAGGAACACGCGGAATTTTAATTTTTTTTATGTCAAGTTTTCGAAGACATCTTATGGAAGAAATTCACCACTAGTATTGATGTGTACATCATTTAATAAATATTATTACTTAATCGATTTTAACCGCTCGTCAGATGAGATAAAAAAACAATTGTTATCATTAGGGCTGCCAAAAATATGCACTAAAAAAGGCGAAATATGCGCATATAATATGCACTAAAAACGGCAAAATATGCACTTAAATATGCACTTTAAAAACATTCAAAATCCGGTATATAGTATATTGCACCCAAAATAGTGAACGGAACTTGTTAAAATGTCGTTAATTCGACTTATGTGGAAAATAAAAAAAATTGAAAAAATAATAGTCTGTGAAAAAAGATTGACATTTTGACTGACAAAAAATTTTTTTACTTGTTTCTAAATTGCAACTGTTAAATTTTAAGATATTTCGAAAAGATGTTCAATACTTCATATTGTCTATGGTATAATCGGGGTTAAAACTTGTAGAAAAATCTCAGTTGTGGCTACCACAAAACTTTCTTCCACAAAATCTACGACCCTGCGCAATTTACGCTATAGCCCTATCGTTTTGTCAACCAAAGACGACCTCGAAATGTACAAAATTTGAAATAACTTGAGAACGGTAAAAGCTAAAAATGTAGAAAATTTCATTGCCTTTAATTCGTTTTTCAAAAGTTTTTTCGAAAAACTGTTAGTTTGCAAGTAATTCGCAAAAATATATTTTTTAGACTTGAATAAAAATATTTCAATAACGGTAAAAGATAATGGATAACGGTTGTGCAGAAATTGTGCAGAATGCTATTCTCATTAATTCATCTCACATATACAGTAAGCAAAAAACCATTTTTTTAGATAGGGTCAAGGGGGCTAATTGTAAACGATTTTCACTTTTTGGATATTTTTTCAACTTTGTAATGGTTTTTTTTAAATTAAATCACTAACAGCGGAGTTTTGATATATTATGTTAAAATTTGTTCTCTATTTATTGCCCATTCCATGTGATTTCAAAATTATAGGTCCTTAATTTTTTACAAAATTGGATGTTTACTTTTACCCCTATATTTTTTTTCAAATTTTTGGAAAATGGGGTAAATGTAAACACCTTTTTTGATTCTATGCCATATTGAAAGAAAAATCTCGGGGGGGGGGGGGGGGGGGGGGGGGAGTAACCTAAACAGAAAACCAAACATTTATGATATATTATAACATTTATGATATTAGCCAATCTGGCAATTATTGAAAACCCGTATGGTGATATTCGTATCAAAATTCGAACAGCTGTACCAAAATTTTATTTTTGTGTGTGATGACAGGATTTGGAGTTACAAACGGTAAGGCAAAGTTAATATACCCTTTGGTTTCACCATACGGGTATAAAAAGGGTGTTTACTTTTGCCCCATTTGGACATGAGGTTAAAAATTAGGGGGTAAATGTAAACAGACAATAACTTTTTACAGTTTGTTTATAGACAAAAATTACATATAATATAACCGATCTCAAACAACTATAATGTTTGTATATAAAGTAAAACATACATACTTTCTTTTGAAAATCACTTCAAAAACTAATTCTTTTCACTCTTAGAAAAACTGAAATCACACTAAAAAGAAGCACTTTTTTTGACAGCTCATACACAACGAACCCTCTCTTATACTAAGTTCAGACCGACACAAAATCACGTAATTTTGCGAAATGATTTAGATCTTAAACCAAAGTGTTCACACAGAGATTAAGGTAATTTTGTTTCACATTTCAACTACAGGATTGCTATGAATTTTAGTGTAGGATTACTATGAATTTTAGTAATATGATGAATAATACAATTCAAAACATCGATCAAATATGTGCAAACAGAATTAGACACTTTAGACGACAATGGAAATTATCTGTAATGAAATTAAACAATTATTTTCCATTTCATATCTAATCGCATCAAAAACAGGTCAATTTTTTTTTGCCCCGCGTAGGTTGTTTACTAATAGATCCTCTTCGCGTGCGGAACACGGCTTCTTTTTCTTATATTTCCGTTTTTCCAATCCAGCACAAATGTCAAAACTGATGTACTCAAGAGAGCTGAATGAGTGATGCAGGGTTGTATTCATTGTTTTTGCTTGATTTCGTTCTTAATTTTGTGGAAATTGCATACTTTTAGTGATTTTTGAAAACAGGTTTATGTACTGGAAATCTCGTGATTTCGAGCAAGATTTCGTTCAAAATTACGAAAATCTTCAAAATTACGTGATTTTGTGTCGGTCTGAACTTAGTATTAGATCTATTGTGCCACGTGTCCGCAGTGAGACAAAAGATCAATTTCCAATATATTGTCTAGATAAGCTAAGAAGGAATAGCAGTTTGGGGACAACCAATAGTGTTTACAATTACCTCTGTTTACATTTACCCACTTTGACCCTAATAGCAAAAAACTAATTTTTTTCGAGATAATGGAAAAAAATTAATTTTTTTTGAAATAACGGTGTATCTCGATAACAGTTTGAGATATCTAGTTCTAGCAAAAGACATAAGTGTAGGAATTTTTTTTTCTCGAGGTTTTGTCATACTGAACACTACGAAAAATGCGTAGTTTCGGAGTAAATTGAGAAAAACCAATTCGCGATTTTTGAAAAGCCGCCATTTTGGTTACTTCTGGCTAACGGATTTCCACCAAAAGTTGATAGGATCGTCCCATTCCAAATATGCCTATAAAATCTCATGGCTCTAGCTCTATTAGTTTTTGAGAAATCTTGTACACAGACTGACAGACAGAAAGACATTTTTGTAATATGACTCCAATCGACTAAGGAGTGATCGGGAAATGTTTTTTTAGGTTAAATTAAAAGGTCGAAATTTTTCATGAATACAATAGTGTATTATACTTCGTAGAAGAAAGTAAAAACACATATTTATTTATTTTTAATATTTATTCTAGCTGAAACAGTCGAATTATAATTTGAATTGTACAAAAAAAAATTGGCTGTTCATGAAAGTTGTAAAATATGCAACTAAATATGCATTATATGCATTTATATGCAAATATGCACTAACGTGTCAAATATGCGAAATATGCAACAACAAGTGACCTTCATTCGCTTCTAAACTTATTGATTCGGATGAATAAAAAACTCCCGGAGCCGAAATCATAACGAGAAGAAATATGCAAATGCATATTTTTGGCAGCCCTAGTTATCATCATGATTTTTTTTTGTTTCTTTCCTTTCATTTTATTTTTTGTTACAATAAATGTCTATGAGATTTCTCTGTATGACTATATATAAATAAATAAATAAAAATTCCGCTTTGAAGTCAAACTTTTTAACAAGATTTTATAAAATTTATTCCAATTGGATTTTGATGTATGGGAGTTATATATAGAATCATATCTTAAATAACTTTTGTTCTTGCAATTTTTTGATAAGATGCACCGTTTTTGAGATATTCGCAACAGAGTGGAATTTGGTGGAACTTCAGAGTGGAATTTTCATACAACTGTTCGCCGTTCACTTAAATCACCATACGGGTTTTCAATAATTGCCGGACTGGCAATGGTAGCTTTTGTTATGGTTTCAAGTTATCGTTACCTTATGTCGTTTTAGTTTTAGCTTTTTAGCAATTTGCAGTTAAAATATGTATTATAAATATTCGTCAAATTTTATAACGGGATAGCAAAATTTTTCAATTTTTTTCAATCAATTCAATAATTTTTTTCTAATCCTGTTGGCTTTTTACTTGAAATATTAGAGAATAATTATAATAGGTATTTCCTATAGTGTAATGAAGATTTGTAATCCGTTTCAAATCTCCCCAAGAAAAAAACATTAAAAACGTTTTCTATTTTTGCATTGGTCAAATTTAAAAAACGGCTCTGGAATATACCACTACGCACCAATCTACAAACCAACGCAGTGTTCACCTTGGTAAAACGACGATAACTAAAATCCAAAAGGAGTTAACCCTTTCAGTACCTATTTTTTCTATGGGGGTTAAAAATACTCTATACAAATTAATGATGTTTAAGCTATTAGTATTCATTTAAAAAAAAAAAAAATCAAAAATTTTAATTTTTCTTAAATTACGTCCACTGTAGTCCAGCTTTTTACTCAAAAAATCAAAATTGGGTCACAAATGCATTTAACCCTTTCAGTCACCACGTACACTATAGTGTACACACTTTCTACCAAGTCAAGTTATGAGTTATGGCTTCTGAAGAGTGTGTACGTGGTGACTGAAAGGGTTAAAACAACAAATATTTGCTATCTTCGATCCCAGCGCTCTACCCGTCATAAATTGGTTTCAATCAGATTATGGTTCTGCAAAACGACTGTTCGACCTTAGACATATTTTTATTTATACATAGAGCGGGAGCCGTAGAACAAAAAATAACAACGAACAGTTGACGGGATGAAATATGTTTGAATACCTGGATCTTGATCTAACTAAGAAAAAATTCTTCTACGGCGACCTTCCAAAGTGGTGCTAAATGAGCGACAGATCGCGATTTATTCCGTGGTTTCGTTGTTAAAAAAAAACGACGAGTTAACGGGACAAAATTCTAGATCTTGGTCCAACTAAGAAAAAAATATTCTACGGCGACCTTGTCAGGTGGTGCCAAATGGGTGACAGATCGCGATAAATGACATACGTTTTAGTATTTTGGCAAGAGTTCAGTTTAGCGACAATGACGCTACAGATTTTTGGTGTATAGGGAGGGATAGAGGGAGGCATCCCCTATCCAAAATGGGTATTTTTAGCCGTCGCTCGCCCCCCTTGCCCCCTCCAGGGGTCCTCAAACTTTGTATGAAACTTTTTTCTGGGGGGTGGTAGGGGGGTGTGTGGTACCTCAAATGATAGGTAATGAAGAGTACATTCCAAAAATATATAGCATGATGGGATTTTCCCCCTCACCCTTCGATTTATATCCCTTCGTGGGGTAAATACCCCTTCGTGGGGTAAATCGAAGGGTGAGGGGGGAAATCCCATCATGCTATATATTTTTGGAATGTACTCTTCATTACCTATCATTTGAGGTACCACACACCCCCCTACCACCCCCCAGAAAAAAGTTTCATACAAAGTTTGAGGACCCCTGGAGGGGGCAAGGGGGGCGAGCGACGGCTAAAAATACCCATTTTGGATAGGGGATGCCTCCCTCTATCCCTCCCTATACACCAAAAATCTGTAGCGTCATTGTCGCTAAACTGAACTCTTGCCAAAATACTAAAACGTATGTCATTTATCGCGATCTGTCACCCATTTAGCACTACCTGACAAGGTCGCCGTAGAATATTTTTTTCTTAGTTGGACCAAGATCTAGATCCTGCAATAAATTTTGTCCCGTTAACTCGTCGTTTTTTTTTAACAACGAAACCACGGAATAAATCGCGATCTGTCGCTCATTTAGCACCACTTTGGAAGGTCGCCGTAGAAGAATTTTTTCTTAGTTAGATCAAGATCCAGGTATTCAAACATATTTCGTCCCGTCAACTGTTCGTTGTTATTTTTTGTTCTACGGCTCCCGAGCTAACATGATCTTTGTTCCAAATCTTAATCCTTTGCCTTTACATAACTTTTTACATACTGTAATAAAAACTAAATGAATTTTTTATGTGACGATTTTTTAGGAATACAGTAGTAAATTCTTCATCGCCAACACTGACAACGGGTGACGATGCACCAGTTCGAAAGCGACTCACAAACTCCCGTACGCAGCGCAATGAGAACGTTGCCGAAAATCAGCAATCACCACGTTCCTTAGCTTCACTTTCGTCATCCTCATCTTTAGAGAGCTTCGCGACGAACTTCTTCGGGAACGTGTCAATTGGCTATCATATTTTGCTTCAAACATTTCAATATCTTAAAGTTCAAGTGAGTTACAATTTGAATGAAACAATTGTTAAATAACTTCTAATTGTGGAGTTTCTTATGTTTAACAGGAACTTCTGCGGGCTGCCTGTGTTTGTCGAGTTTGGAATGTGGTGGCAAATCACAGATCGTTGTGGAAAACTATCCGTATGAAGAACTCTCAAGTGAACGACTGGACTGGTCTTGCGGCTGCGCTAAGGCGCAATGGAACAAAACATTTAGACTTGAGAAAAATGCTAATATCTAACACTAACGGCGAGGAGATGTGGGCAAGTTTTTCAAAAAATATCGGAATTGTGACATCATTGCAAACTATCGATCTTTGCCGATGCTCGTCGAAGATCGTCGAAAGACTGTTTCTGTCAAATTCACAGTTAAAGATTCTAAATGCCGTCACAATAAAAGACGAGACCATAAACCTTATTAATCTAGAGCAGATGACACAGCTGCACGAATTAAGGCTAAAATCACTTGACTATTTCATTTTGGAGAATGATCTATTGCCACTTAAGGATTTGAAGAATTTGGTCCATTTGTCATTGACATCATTCCGAGCGCTGGGTACAAAAGAAATCCAGGTGATTGGAGATCTAACTGCTCTAGAATCTCTTGAGCTCGGAGAATGTGCTGATCTATCAACGCCATTTGCAGTGAACGTGTTGCCGAAGTTGCTGAATTTGGAACGGCTGCGCTTAGAAAAGGGTCAGGAGAACTGCTGTACTCTTGACATACTTGAGGAAGTTTCGAAATTAGAGAAATTGGTACAATTAGAATTGGTTAATTTCGATATAAAGACTGGGTTCGAGGAGAAGATGGCTAAGTGCAAGAATATTAAGCGATTTCTGGTCATTCCGACATACATTTCACAGTCAGCAACTACCAACAACATAGTTCTAAAAGCTGTTCTCCAGCTATCTGAATCGCTACAGCTGTTAACGTGGGCTGTAACCCTAGAATTACTTCGTGTCACCGCGCTTTACGTCGATCAATGCGATAATAAGAAAAAAGATAAAAAAATTTTTGATGAAAGTATACCGGTACTTAAGCCAGTACCTGGCATATCCGACAATAGTGAAAAAGCACAACAGATAGAATCGGATGTACCACAAGTTGAAATTCTACCTCTTGCTCGTGTCGAGAAGATCCTGACGATCGGAATGCCAACTACAAAGTTCAAAATCCTCAAGGTACCATATCACGCAACCTGGAGACAAAATCTTGTAGATATTTAATAAAAGTGGATTCCATTCAACAAAAAAAGTTAATGTATAATTTTACGCAACAACAACAAAAACACTTCAAACTAATTAAAATCAATTCAAAATTACAATTTAATTTCTTATTTTTAGACAAAAAAAAACTTTTTATGAATCTAGCTATAATTTTGTAATAATTATAAAAAAGGAAGAAAATATATTTGATAATATATTGCGGACAGAAAAGAGAAATAATTAAATACTGAATCAGAATTATTTTTTTTTATTATTAACAATTTATTTGTTTTGTGTTATAAATCAAATCAAAGAAACTATACAAATCCGCAAATATATTTGAAATACTTACAATATAATAAGTAAAAAGTTTTAAATTTCATTAGATTGCAAATCATCGATTTAAGTCAAATAAGATTATAATTCCTTAAAACTTAGTAGAATTTTTCTTTGAAATATTTTTTTCTGTTATTCTTTCTAATAAATGAGAATAAAAAATAAAAAAATACGTTAACAATGTTTGTTTGTTTTCTGAGTCAAAATTCCGAGTTTTAACCTCGATGTTGAACAGGCCGATATATCGAGGTATCAATGTTGCTATCCACGATGTTAGAACATTACTCTTCATAAATTTAGTAGAGAAACTAATTTTGGCTGATTTAATATAGCCACTCTACTTAAAGATTTGTTTCAAATTTTCTTTGGTATAAATTTTCGGTTTCATCTTTCTACAAGATTTCGCAAAAAATACCAGAGCTAGCCATGAAATTTTACAGAGAAGTTTGGTCCTGATGTGGAAATCCGTTAACCGGAAGGAACCAAAACGGCGGCTTTTTTAAAACTACGATTTCGTTTTTTTGCAATTTATTCCCAAACTAACCATTCTCCAGTAGTCTTATGTATTACAAAACTTGGAGACAATAAAATTTGCTACATTTATGTCTTACGAGAACTCCGTTATGAAGATATGCCGGTATTTCAAAAAAATTAGTTTTTTGCGAATATATCGAAAACTAACGGGTTTTTGGTGGTTCAACGTATAAGAAGAATTAAAACCGTTGTTATTCTACCTGGGTGCACTCCACCCGCAGTAGAGCATCCGCCAGGTGGCTAAATTATTTATTAAATATAACTTTTTCAAAACATCGGAAAAACATCGAGGTATCGGTGTTTTCAGGACGATGTTTTTTGACATTGATGTCGCCTTAAAAAAACATCGATTTTCGTTATATCGAGGTTTTATGAACGATGTTGCATCACTAGTTGCAATTCGAGAACTAAGTGGACATTTTAAATTTGACACAGATCCGTTTTTCAACAAAACCTTTGAAAATATAAATATTTGGTCCACTTTATATGTTTGCGATTTTCTCGAAAACGCATCATATTTTTAAAAAAATTGTTGAAAGAAAAGTTTTTAGAATATGGTTTTACATAATTCTCAATGACAGGGTAGGAATTGATTGCCTTTTGGCGATGCTTCACGTAAGGGGATCAATTTTTATACCCGTATGGTGAAACCAAAGGGTTATTAGATTTGCCTTACCGTTTGTAACGCCAAGATCCCATCATCACACAAAAAAATGAATTACACCAGTGTGTTTAGAATGATAACAAAAGTTGAATTTAGCATGTCCGTCCATCCATAATTTCAGAGATGAAAATATTTCTCAATTTTTATAAAGACTCACTTCTGATGAGGAATGTTTATATCGACCAGAATAACACTCACTTCTGATGAGGAATATTTATGTCGAGCAAAATAAAACTCAATCCAGATGCGGAATATTTTTGCCGAGCAGAATAAAACTCTTTTTTAAAGAGATTTAAAATGTTGTGAAAAACTTATACTCGATGATAGTTGAAAAACTCCTTGAGTTGAAAAACTATTCGAAGAGGAATACCCAAATACCCAAAGTTAACTCTTGGTACAGTGCCATGTAAATTTTCATTTCGTCCCACGGTAATCAACGAACCATCGCGTCAAGATCCTGCCTTGAGGGTTCAAAAGACTAATGCAAAAATTGAAGAGTTAAACCACATTTTTCTAAAAACCGATAAACTCAATGATTTTCAACATTTTTCGCAAAACTTCCAAACTGAGCTTAATTTAGCTGGATGGATGTTTCAAAAAAGGCTTGATAAAGTGACATTTATTTTAATTGAAGACGATGAATACCTTGTATGTAACTTCAAAGTTCGCATATCGATTTGCCAAAACTTGTTTGTTAAAATTATTGTTCGTGATACCAAATTAAGTAAAACTGATTTAAAATGGATTCTCCCACCGAACAAAACCCTAACTCTATGGTCGCAATTGTCAAATATTTTAAGCCGGTACACGCATGATCCTAGTGTTCCAGAGCGCGGTCGCGACTTTTTCTTAAAAAAATCTTGAAAATTTCTAGAAAAGGCTGATACTTTTTGCGAGGAATATGAACACGCTGGTAATTTAGAAACTATAATTAATCAAGTGAAATTACTTCTGGCAAAGCGCGTTCGTTATGACTCTTCAGTTATAGTTTTGGCCTTCATTATACACTCTCATTCCGCAGCCGCCTATGAATTATTAAAGAAATTTTTAATATTGCCTTCAACTCGATATTTGCGGTACATATCATCGTCTTTTAACATTACTCCGAACTCTAAAATTGGATCAAATGATGAGCGGTATTTGTATGCAATTAAATCAATTTCAGATAGGGAAAAAACTGTAGCATTACTTTTAGATGAGATTTATGTTGACACAAGTCTTCAATTCAAGTCAAATAGTATAACTGGGTTTTCGGAAAATAAACCGAACAATTGTGCCAGAACCGTTCTATCATACATGATAAAATCTTTAAATTTTAAAGAAATTGTTCGGTTAGTCCCAGTTCTCAATTTAACCGGAAGACAACAAAAAAAATTTACTTTGGAAGTTGTTAACTTTCTTCAAAATATAGGCTTTAAAGTTTTAGTAATAATAACAGATAATAATAGGGTTAATCAAAACATGTTTAACGAGCTTCAGGGAGAAAATTTAATTTTTTTTTGATAATCCGGATTTTCCTGGGGAAAGGATTTTTTTGTAATATGATACTGTGCATTTATTTAAAAATTTTCGGAATAATTGGGTTAATCTACAACCAAAAGAATTTATTTATACAGACTTCGAATCCAATGAAATTAAACGAGCCTCGTTTGAAGACATTTCGTCGCCTGGAGTTATGATACTTTAAACTCAATTCACTCAAAACCAACGAAAATTACATACGACATTTAAATTCTCAGCCGACGATTTGTCGTTTATATCACACCGCAAAAAATTTAATTATTAAAAAGGCGTTCAAATTAAATTTGAAATCAATCGAGACAAGTAGTTTAGATCGGCAAAAGGTTTCATTAGTCGATAATATTTTCCATGACTCTACAATAGCAGCTCTAGAGTCCACAAATTGTCTTGAAACGGCTAGCTTTTGTAAGATTATAAGAAAGTGGTGGAATATTGTAAATGTTAAATATCCAAACAAGGGGTTGGGAAAAAGAAATATGGATTGCTATCCCGTTTATAATATAAATGATCCTCAAATTCCATTTTTAGAAGATTTTATTGTTTGGTTAAAAACATGGCATGAAGCAGAAAATAATTTTTTCACATTTTCTATTGACACTTATCGCGCGGCACTTTTAACGACTAGAACTCTAATTGATGTTACATGTTATTGTTTATCGAATTTAGAATTTAATTACATTTTATTAGGAGTTTTACAAACTGATGACTTAGACAGTAGATTTAGACTTTACCGCTCACTAGCTCGTTGTAATTATAATATTTCTTATACTGAACTCATCGAATGCGAAAAAAAATAGACTCCATAACGTTTTTCTTCACAAGCGGAATGATTTTAAAGAACTGATTAAAGATACTTGTGAAAACTCTTTTTTAGAAGACATCGATACAGTCAGAAGTATCAATCGATATTTCTTTCTTCCTATTTAGAAGATGTGGCGATTGATGAACAGGCAAATTTATACGCCGCTGGTTATGCGGCACATTCTGTTTCGAACAAAATATCCTGCAATCTTTGTGTTAAGTAAAGGAGGCTTAGTAGATAACGAATATTTTGATTATATGCAACGTGGTGGTTTGTGCGTTCCTACTACCACCGTTAATATTTTATTGTTCCATATGTCGTCAAGGAATACTTCAAACTTTTTTTTTAAGAGAAGCAATCAGCGGGGACTTTTACGTGCATTAGTATTATAGTCACTTCTTTCCGGTTCTTTCGAGGTGGATTTAGATCGGATTTGTGATTGCGGATTTTCAAATTTTCAATTATTTTCAAAAGTGTGTGCGCCACTTGCAAATATTCTTTTGAATAATTTCGTCAACCCCTTCAACGACAAACCCTCTTTTAATGTACGTAGGTACACTAAAAAATTTCGCATAAACTTTAAGCCTTTAAAATATGTGATAAACGTGAAATATTTTGATTTCTTTTTATTGTTGAAGTTTTGTTAAGTTTTTAATTTATATTTTTGGAGTTTTTTTTATACCTTTATGTAAATATTATAAATGTTATATTTTGAAAAATACTGATAAATATTTTAAAAGTAGTAATTGAGTGTTTTAATTTTTTATGACCTTTCCAGAGAATTGTGTAATAAATTTATAAGTGCAGTGTTCAGAATGATTTATTTCGGAAACTAGTTGAGATACAATATTAAAACTTTACCGATATAACGGTCTAATGAATACTTTCAATATATCGATTTTTGCAAAAAAAATCTGGGTACCGGAAGTGACGAAAATGGCACAATTTCTTAAATCAGCATTTTGATTTTTCTTTTTTGTTATCGAAAACTATTTATATCACGTGTCGTACGTATAAAAAATATTGAAGATCAAAATCTTTTCTGCATGTTTGCCTTTTACTGTAATTGGCTGCTTTATTCCGTTCTCAAGTTATTAACAAAATTAAAAACACTCGCGCTGACTACTTGTGGCTATAGGTGTGTGTGTAACTTTTTCTATTTCCAGACTTACTAATACTTTCGCAGGTTCCGATATAGTAATAATACAAACAAATCGTATACTAACATACACCTTTTGCAAGATGGCGTATGTGCCCTGAGAATTCGTACAGACTAAACCAAGATCCTCTACATATAAAGCCATGCACAAAATCTTTCTTATTACCAACAGATTATATTGCACAGATAAGTATAAATTTATTTGAAAAAATGCACGTATTTTGCGTTTAATTTAAGGATTGATTGACTTATCAAAGAATCCACTACAAGAGTGTGAGCAGGGGTTGGGGCTAGGAGAGTCCTCAGACTTATTTACTGCAGCTTTTTCGCAAGTGTATTTAGTTTTTTTTTAAATATTCAATTTAAACCCAATGCCTCGTACTTACTGTGTGCCGTGCTGTAATTCGAATTACAAATCCACTTTGTCCGTTATTGTCATTACACAATAAAAAAGTGTGTTTTAAATATATTTTTGAATTTCATATTCAATTTTTTTCCATTATATGTAAATTTGTTATGCTTTTAAATAAAATCCATAAAATAACAAAAATGGTTTTTGTTGTCATTTTCATTCCCTCCAAATGTATTTAATCGATAATATAGGAACCTAATTGATATAGAACCGCAAAAAATTTCGGAAACTTCATGCCGGCGCCATGTTAGACAATTCATCAGCGACCCTACTTGGCCATGTATATGGGGTCATAACTCTATTAGTGCATGGCTTAGGAGGGTCTTGCTATATGTCATAAAATATAAGCGAATAGGTTTTTTTCTCATACCAATGTAAAAACGTAGGCATTGTTTGCCATAACCCAGTAAACCAAAAGATTCATTTTTGATACAAAAAATGGATTCGCGGACAATTTATCGTGAACAATTTATCGTAAAACATTTTATCGTAAAACAATTTATCGTAAGAACAATTTATCGTAAGAACAATTTATCGTAAGAACAATTTATCGTAAAACAATTTATCGTAAAACAATTTATCGTAAGACAATTTATCGTAAAACAATTTATCGTAAAACAATTTATCGTAAGACAATTTATCGTAAGACAATTTATCGTAAAAATTTTGTCGTAAGGAATATTATTTTTACAAATTCGGGCGCCCGACAATTTACAGTTTAAATCAAGTTTTTTAAAGTGTTTTTTTTTATTTTATACTTTTTAGCAGAGATGAAAATAAGAGTTATTTTTTCTCTCTTTATCTCTCATTTCAAGTTTCACTCACAATTAATAACGTTTTCATTGTGTGAAAAAATATCTCTGAAGGAGATGATTTTTACTTGTGCGACGAAAAACTCACGAGATAATATTTTCTGTAAAGAGAGATAAATATTTTCTGTAAATAAATATCACTTCTAATGAGAGATAAATATTTCCTGAAAATAAATATCAGTTCTAATGAGAGATAAATATTTCTTGTAAATAAATATCAGTTCCAATGAGTTTTATTTCGCTGAGCTGACCAAAAACTCATTTGTTCGATTTTGTATGGTGTGGCTAGTGTACGATTTCAAATAATTTTCAATGCATGATAAGAAATTATTATTTATTGTAAAGTAAATGAAAACGATATTTTTGAAGTGATAACTTCTTTAGGCGCGTTGGGCGATTTTTGGATGGGTAAAAACTTATGGTTTGGCGTCAGCATCAAAACGTGACGCTTTCCACATTGGAAAACCTTTCAACTTTCAAAGCTTTAAGCTTCAACTTCCACATTGGAAAACTTTTAAAAAAAGCACCTCAACTTCCAAAGCTTTCTGTTATGGTTTTTTCGATAAAAAAACGGTCATCTCCACTTTTTCAAATTTTTCAGGAGAGACAAAAAACATATTAGCGTGAAATTTTTGCTCTGGGACAAAGTTAACAATTGACAGCCTTATTAATAAAAAATCCCTAACACGGAGATAACTCATGTGCTAACTAACTCCGAGATAGCAAACTTATACATTAGTTAACTATTCTTATTAATAAAAATTTTTCCTCCATATAATAGCTAACTCGTATTTTATTTAAAAATTTAGTTTGAATAAGGCAACCCTTGTGCTGAATTGTACCAAAAAACACGAAAATCTTTTACATTTAAGTCATATTTTGGTTTTTTAAATCCGTTTCCTTGGAGACGATATTAAAAAAAGTCATATTTTGGTTTTTTAAATCCGTTTCCTTGGAGACAATATTAAAATAGGAGTGAAATTAATGTTTTTATTTTAATTGTGATTTACTGAAAAGTGATTAAAAGTGGAAAATTTAAAAATTGAAGGAAAGCGATCAGAAAAGTTGTGTTCAAGTGATAAGATAATATAATATAATAACATAAATTGCATTTTTTTAATGCATCATTGTTTCTTATAGTCATTATTGCAAGAGTTATGTGCCGTCAAGAGTTATCAACTCGTTAACTCGAGGGAATCGGTATGTTAGCTAACAGAGAGTTAACTAACGTCAGTTAAATCTTAAAAATTTTTATTAATAAGAATTTCGAGTTATCCACTGCGTAAACCATTGATAAAAGTTAACTAACGTTTATTAATAAGGCTGTTACAGTTTAAATCAAGCATGTATTCTTACATCATTAAAAGCTTTTATTTAGCTTGCCTTCGTGTCTGTTTGTCTGTCAGATCAAATCTTGCAACCCAATTTTGACCCACTTCCACTTGTCCGATTGACTTGAAATTTTGCACACTTATATAAGTCCGATGACAATACAATATTTTCACTACTTCGTCCTTGTAAGGATAACGGAAGGTCCTGTAAGGATAACGTGATTATCCTTTTCTCCAAATTTTCCGGAAAAAAATCTATTCTGGGGGTTTTTGGGGTCGCTGAATCCGTATCTGTCATTAAAAAATCAGTAAGGATAACGGAAGGTCCTTTAAGGATAACGTGATTATCCTTTTCTCCAAATTTTCCGGAAAAAAATCTATTCTGTGGGTTTTTGGGGTCGCTGAATCCGAATCTGTCATTAAAAAGTCAGTAAGGATAACGTAAGGTCCTGTAAGGATAACGTGATTATCCTTTTCTCCAAATTTTCGGGAAAAAAAATCTATTCTGGGGGTTTTTGGGGTCGCTGAATACGATTCTCAAGTTAAAAAGCCTGTAAGGACATCTCAAATGTAAGGTATGGGATCCGCTTGGAACCATATAAAATTCCATTCTAAAGTACAAATTTCCATTCTAAGAAAATCTTAACGAAATAAACTACATCGTGTAAACCAGGTCTAGCGAAACAAGCTTGCTATCCCAGTTACTCACATTGTAAAAAATGGAAACGAAATTGTAGCCCATCAGGCAAATGAATATCCGAACTGACTCAGAATTCGACTGCCGAGTAATACAGTCCAAATTTTATAATAAATTTATATTTAAATAAAGTAAATAGTTTTATTTAAATCCGTGGCTTCAACAATTGGTGACCCCGACGACAGCATTCAAGGAGATTTGCAGTTGGAGGATCGTTTTGTTTGAGCCGGAAATTTCTGAATATTTTTTTTTTCATCGGACGCTGTTGCAGTGCCACGCAGTTTTTTTCATTGCCGCCGTTTTTGAGATTTTTTTTGCATCTTCTGTGACATCGAGCCGAATTTTCAATTGCCGCCTTTTTATTTAGAGAGGAGTTATTTTGCTGTCGGCAAGATTTCTCATCATTTATTTCCTGCAAGATTTCTCATCATTTATATTGGAAATCAATTTTTCATCGTTTTGGCTTCGAAAAGGATTTTCGACGAAGTTCATGCAATAGTTCCTGCTTGAACCGTTATTTTTTTTGAGACGGCGATATTGTTATCGACTTCTACTGATCGGCTAGCAGTATTTCGACGAACAATAAATACATTAGCAATTAAAGTTCGAGAACAATCTACTGCAAACAAAAGACGACATCGGCTAACAAACAAAAGACGACATCGGTTACAGTTGCAGACAGAAACTGTGTCGAATTCTTTGCAAAACCAGACAAAAGAAGAGGAACAACTGCATCAACTTTAAATTTTCGAAATACAGGCAAAACTTTTATTTTAAATTTAAAATCTTGAAAATTTAATTTAATTAAAAAATTTTTTTTCGTGAAACTTACACATAATCTATTTTAAATTATCTAAAATCAATATTACAAATTATAATATTAACTTTTCTAGACTAAGTTAAGTGTTAAGGTAAAATTTGATTTCTACTTTACTTTATAAAGATTTATTCGTGTAAAGCAAGCTCGTTTTAAAATTCCACTAAACTGGTTAGCACTTAAAGTACAATGTCTACTAAGGATGAAAATTCGATTATCCCGGATGATAATACGAATCCTAACAATAGGATACAAAATCCTGCCGGTAACTCAGTACAGAATACTTCTGGAAATTTAAGACAAAATATAGATAATGCTATTTCCAGCAGTATTTTGGAGAATACCGTCACACTACCTTCCTTATGGGATGATAATTTGTCTTTATGGTTCGCTCAGGTTGAAGCTACATTTAATCTTAAAAGAATTACATCCGATCGGACAAGATTTTTTCACGTAGTCGCGTCCCTCAAACAGGAATTAGCTAATTTGGTGGAGGACATAATTCTCTCACCCCCGACTGAAAATTTATATGAGACGTTAAAAAACACCTTGATAGAAAGAACGAGTAAAACTGAACAAAAACGAATTGAAGGTCTTATCAAGACAATTGATATGGGTAACCAAAGCCCTTCTTCCTTTCATAGACACCTTTGTCGAATCGCCGGAACTTCAAACGCGATCACCAAAGATTTGATCAAGAAAATTTGGATTTCCAGACTTCCCGCCCATATTAGTGCCATAATAACTGCGTTCGAAGATCAACCAATCGAAAACCTTTATAATATGGCGGATAAAATCTGGGACATGAACAATGGTCCAAAACCACCTTTCTGCTCAGCGATTGAACAACCGTCTCAATCACAAACAAACCATTTCGACTTAAAAGAATTAACTTCTTCAATCGACGAACTTATCAAATCTCGACTCGGGAAATTTGAAAATAAACGCGGAAGAAATAGGTCCAGGTCTCGAAATTCCCGATCTACATTTCATAGATCCCCTCGAAATAGATCACAATCTCGTCCAAATAATAGCAATTTGTGTTGGTATCATTTTAAATTCGGGAATCGGGCGCGTAAATGTAATAAGGATAATTGTCCATCTAAAAACCAGATCTCAAATAATAATTCGGGAAACTAAATAATCCCGCCGTATCTGCGGCAAACGACGGGACAACACTTTCAAGCCGCCTATTTATCTGGTGCCCAAAATATCAGACCCACTTGCTTGTAGATACAGGCGCAGACGTATCAGTCATTCCTTCAAGATTTTTTCCTCGTTTGCGACCTGATGATCACTATGTCTTAACTGCTGCGAACGGATCGATTATTCGAACATTCGGTACAAAATATTTGAGTCTCGACCTTGGTCTTAAAAGAGAATTTCGTCATACTTTCGTGATAGCTTCCGTGAACAAGGCCATAATCGGTGCCGATTTTCTCTCAACACACGGTATTCTAGTGGATATGAAACGGAAATGCCTCATTGACGGATGCACAAAACTTGCATCTCAAGGAGCAATGCTTCAAGACAAAACTCCTACTCCGTTACAATTCACAATCGACGGAAAATACGGTAAAATTCTCCAAGAATTTCCGTCACTTTCCGAGCCACCTAGATATGACATACCAGTTCGCCATAATGTTGTTCATAAAATTTTAACAAATGGACAACTACCATATTCGAAGCCTCGCAGACTAGATCCTAATAAACTTAAGATAGCTAAAGACGAGTTTTCGCATATGTTACAACTAGGACTTATAAGGTCTTCAAATTCCCCTGCTGCGTCCCCCCTTCATTTAGTTCCTAAGAAAGGACAAAATGACTGGAGGCCATGTGGCGATTACAGGCGACTCAACGCCATCACCATACCAGATCGCTACCCAATACCACATCTACACGATTTTGCGTCAAATTTGAATGGATGTAACATTTTCTCTAAAATCGACCTCGTTCGCGCTTTCCATCAAATCCCTATGGACAAAGATGATATCCACAAGACGGCCATCACGGTTCCGTTTGGTTTATTTGAATTCGTGCGAATGCCATATGGACTTCGAAACGCGGCACAAACCTTTCAGAAATTCATTAATGAAGTCCTTAAAGATCTGTCATTCGCATTCGGCTATATAGACGACGTGCTCGTGGCTAGTAAGAGCGAGGTAGAACACGAAAAACATCTCCGCGAGCTATTTAAAAGATTTTGCCAATTCGGCGTAAACATCAAATTATCAAAATGTATTTTCGGTGTTCCTTGTCTCGATTATCTGGGATTCGAAATAACCAAACACGGCATTAGACCGACGCGAGAGCGAGTGATGGTAATCGATCAATATCCAGACCCAACATCCATAAAGATGGTTCAAAGATTCGTAGGAATGGTCAATTATTACCATCGTTTCTTACCAAAGCTCGCCGAGATAATCTCTCCGATTCATACCCACATGACAAAATTTAATGACAAAAGAAAGAAAATTGATTTTTTTTGGCCCTCTGAATGCAGTCAAGCTATGACAGCAATTAAGGAACGTTTGGCTAATTGCACAATTCTTGCGCACCCTATTTCAGACGGGTTATTTTGCATTAAAACAGACGCTTCAAACACGGCATTAGGAGCCGTCTTGGAACAATTTTACGAAAATAATTGGCAGCCCTTGTCATTCTTTTCGCGTAAATTGTCTCCAGCCGAGAAGAACTACTCCACTTTTGACCGAGAACTTCTCGCAATATATGCTGCAATTAGACATTTCCGGTATTTTGTGGAAGGACGCGAATTTCGAATTTATACCGACCACAAACCATTGACCACTGCGTTAACCACTAAGTCTGAACGTAGCCCACGACAATTGCGACACATGGATTATATTTCGCAATTTACAAATGACATTAGACATATCAAGGGAGCTGATAATAAAGTGGCAGACAGTCTGTCGCGTATTTTCGAAAATTCAGATATCTCTCTCGAAGGTTTAGATGTTGAAGAATTAATTCAAGATCAAAACACTGATCAAGAGCTTAATAATTTTTTAGACTCTATTAAATCATCGAGTTCTTCTAAGATTAAAATGGAGAAAGTACTCGTAAAATCAAGCAACAAACAAATATGGTGCGAAACCTCAATGAATACCGCGCGTCCATATCTCCCACAAAAGTTGCGAAAGAGAATTTTTGATATTTTGCACAACCTTGCACATCCAGGAATTAAAGCAACCAATAAATTAATTACCAGTCGATACTTCTGGCCATCAATGAATGTTGATATTAATTTTTGGGCAAAATCCTGTGTACCCTGCCAAAAGTCGAAAATAGTTAGACACACCCGCAGTGAATTTGGTACATTTGAGGAACCATCGACAAGATTCGAGCATATCCACATAGATCTTGTAGGTCCTCTGCCACCATCACACGGTTATACTTACATTTTAACGACCATTGATAGATTTACGCGTTGGCCAGAAGCCATACCTTTGAAAAATGGTTCCGCTGAAACGATAGCAAGAGAATTAATAACACATCAATTTGCTAGATTCGGAATACCACTTCGAATAACTACCGATCAAGGAACTAATTTTGAATCAAAACTTTTTCAACAACTTTTGAAAATGTTAGGAACCCATAAAATCAGAACAACCGCGTATAATCCTAAAGCCAATGGGATGGTAGAGCGCTTCCATAGGCAACTAAAAGCATCGCTCAAAGCTCATGGTAACACCTTAAATTGGAGCGACACCCTACCTCTTGTACTATTAGGAATCCGAACAGCGTTAAAACAAGATCTAGGTTGTAGCACGGCTGAATTAGTTTATGGACAGACACTTCGTGTTCCTGGAGAATTATTTCTGCCATCACCAAATAAATTTGACAATAACAATGATCTTCTCAATAACATGAGAAACACTATGCAGAATCTTGTTATTAAAAACACTAGAAATACTAGCAGAGAAAAAGTTTATATCCCTAACGATTTAGACACCTGTAATTTCGTTTTTATCAGGGTAGATAAAGTTAAAACTGGGCTAACTCAACCTTATGAAGGCCCCTTTAAAGTAATACGCCGACTGCGGAAGAGTTTTGTCGTCGATGTTAAAGGAAAAAATTTGAATATTTCAATAGACAGAATCAAACCTGCTTATATTACAAATGATTCTGAATTTCAAAATGAGCGAAACTATAAAGAAGTTAGATTTCAAGAAAATATTATGTGAATTCATTTAAAGAAATTTTTTTTTTTCGAGAGGAAAGCCATATGGGATCCGCTTGGAACCATATAAAATTCCATTCTAAAGTACAAATTTCCATTCTAAGAAAATCTTAACGAAATAAACTACATCGTGTAAGCCAGGTCTAGCGAAACAAGCTTGCTATCCCAGTTACTCACATTGTAAAAAATGGAAACGAAATTGTAGCCCATCAGGCAAATGAATATCCGAACTGACTCAGAATTCGACTGCCGAGTAATACAGTCCAAATTTTATAATAAATTTATATTTAAATAAAGTAAATAGTTTTATTTAAATCCGTGGCTTCAACAAAGGATATATATTCGAAGACTAAAAAGAACAAAATAAAAAAAATTAAAAATTTTTTTTTTAAAAAAAGCTTTTATTAAAAAAGAATGCACTAAAAAGAAAAAAATAATTTTCTGGACGTTGTGTATCACAAATATAAAAGCTTTTAAAAAGCGAGATAAAGCATAAAACAATAAAATAAAATTTTTTCTCGTTTTTAAAAAGCTTTTATATTTGTGATACACAGCATCCAGAAAATTATTTTTTTTCTTTTTAGTGCATTCTTTTTTAATAAAAACTTTTTTTTAAATTTTTTTTTTTATTTTTTTTATTTAATGATCCGGATAACAGATCCATATGGATCATTAAAAAAAACAGCTAATGTATATATGTAATTGTTGCTCGGAGTGGCGATAGATATGAAAACCAGACTAATGTTAATGATTTAATTTACAAATTATGAAATATTAATTTTTGATACTACAAATAATTTCAAAATCCAAAAAAAATCTGTTATTTCATAGTTTAAGGTTATCACTTCTGTCGGCAGTCCCAATGACTGCTTTGTTTTTTTTTTTTGTATTTTGTATGAAACTTTTTTCTGGGGGTGGTAGGGGGGTGTGTGGTACCTCAAATGAAAGGTACTGAAAAGTAAAAATATATAGCATGATAGGGTCTCCCCCCTCCTACCCCTCCCCCACCTCCCCCTTCCCCTTCTCCCCCCCCCCCACCGCCTCTTCACCCCACCCACTACTAACCCACTCATCATCCACCCATCATCCACCCATCACCACCCCATAAAAGCAACATAATATTAAAAAGACCACGTATCAAACAAAGCGAGAAACATCGCGTATAAGTTTTGACGGACATGAGTTTTATTTTGCTCAATATAAATATTGCTCTTCGAATAGTTTTTCAACTCAAGGAGTTTTTCAACTATCATCGAGTATAAGTTTTTCACAACATTTTAAATCTCTTTAAAAAAGAGTTTTATTCTGCTCGGCAAAAATATTCCGCATCTGGATTGAGTTTTATTTTGCTCGACATAAATATTCCTCATCAGAAGTGAGTGTTATTCTGGTCGATATAAACATTCCTCATCAGAAGTGAGTTTATATAAAAATTGAGAAATATTTTCATCCCTGCTTTTTAGTCTTGAATTAGCCTACCAAAAACCTCCAGAAAAGATCTTTCGCGGGAAATTTGAGCAAAAGGAAACTCACGTTCTCTTTGCAGAACATTCCGTTATCATTACAGAATTTTAAATATCAGAGTCTGAGTCAGCGGCCCCAAAAACCCCTAAATGAGTTTTTTCCCCGGAAAATGTGAGCAAAGCCGATACTCACGTTATCCTTACAGGACATTCCATTATCCTTACCTTACAGAATTATCCTTACAGAACATTTCAAATGTCAGAATCGGATTCAGCGACCCCGAAAACCCCCTGATGCCAGTTTTTCCCGGAAAAAATGGGAAAAAGGATATTTGCGTTATCCTTACAGGACCTTCCGTTTTGAATTTTGAAAATCGAACACCGAATTCGTGATCAGCGACCCCAAAAACCCCCTGATTCAATTTTTTCCTGGAAAAAATGGGAAAAAGGATATTTGCGTTATTCTTACAGGACATTCCATTATCCTTACAAGGGTGGAGTAGTAAAAATATTGAACTGTCACCGGAACTACGCAAGGTGACAAAATTTCATCATCCTAGGTTGCATAGTTTCGGAGATATAAGGTTCCAAAGATTCCAGACATAGCCACATAGGTAACCAAGTAGGTACGTCGCGACAAATCAACTTAATAGAAAGTGTATAATAAAAATGATCATAAATGTTTCAACTTGCGGACCAAAGTGTCCGTCTATTCTACTACGTGTATATTATTCTATGATCAAACGTTCAAAAATGAGTATATAAACTGGGGGGCGTGGCCTGCTTATATACTAATTTTTGACCGTTTGATGGCTGCGTTCAGACGAGGTTGAAACTGGTTGACTTCACCAAGTTTCCACTCGATTTTACGGGCCAGGCGCTATCGGGTGTATGCGGGGAATTCACCTGCTGGCTAGACTGGGTGAACTTGGTTGAAAACACATACACACATAGAGTTCAATGGTGGGGGTTCACAAAATTTTTCTTGCTACATGCATACATTGACATATCATGTGTAAATATACTGCAGTGCAAAAGTTGAAAAACACTACGTGAGAACGCAAGCAGGTTTTTTCACCCAGAGTAACTTAAGTTTCAACCTCGTCTGAACGCAGCCGATGATTGCAAAAATGAATCTCAAAAATTATTTAGAAAAGAGGGACACTTTGGTCCGCAAGTTGAAACATTTATGATCATTTTCTGAATTCAGATTCCAACGAATCGCTCAGGAGAATGATTCATTTTTTGTATGTTCTTGTAATATGATGTTTTATACTCCATTCAGCTAAATTGGAGCGAAACACCTCTTCTTGACCATAAACTGGTTAATTGGAAATGCATTCGTCAGAATCCGAGAAAACTTCACGATTTTCAGATTCACTAACCACATCATTGTCATTAGAAATAAGGGGATCCCCGAGAATTTCTCAAGAATTTTCGGAACTACAACTTGAAGATTGCTGGCTATCGGTTGAATAAATAAACATTTTTACCTTGTGTTAAGGAGGATCTCCATTGCCATGACTTCTGTAACTGCAAAAAATGCAGAAAACTAGAGCAAGATAAACTTATATAGATCTAAATAGGAATGACTGAATACAAGTATAAACGCTTTCCCTTCCAGTTTAACAATTTTATAGCAATCATATCAAACCTTATGCTATGAATATAAGGTTCAAATTAGCATAGAAATAAACACCCCGATTGCGAGTGTCGTGTCGTGTCGGAGGGCCTCCTTTATTCTTTTCACAATCTACTCAGCTTCTCGCTTTATGCTCCGACGTTTTATTTTTGTGGAAATTGGAAATTGATTTTTATTTATAATTATATAAAATCACCTTTATTTTAAACCGCACTCACTCAACACACTTTTTTAGTGAACTGAAAACACCATATAAAGAAAATGGCACAAAAACTATAGTTATTTCTTTCGCTTTTAATAATGACGATTCAAATAGAATTCGAATTATAATTTTTAAGTGAACTACATAAGTACTATTATTCTTAACTGTGACTAGTGTTGATTCGATCCAACTAAATACGAGTACATATTCGATACTTTTGTTTTGATACCAAGTAATTTTGTAATCGATACCTTTATCCCGATACCACGTAGGTTTCGATACTTTTTGCCTGATATCGAAAAGTGAGTACTTTATATTGAATATTTAGGCTTTTTCACCCTTATGACCATGGCATCAAACTCGCATTCTTTGCCAACTTTTCCAATGGAAGTGTGGAGCTCACATAGGGATTCTATGGCTTTTTTTATAATTTTTGGGGAAAATATGAAGTTTCTCTTTACTCGAGCTTGGCTGTTTCATCATTAAAATTTCTTCCACTTGAAGAATGGGAGAAAATAAAATCGATGTTTCCTTTATTATATAAACATGCCAGAGCGTTTTTAGTAGTCGTTGCATCGTCAGTTCCTTGTGAAAGGTTGTTTTCAAAGGGGGTGCAACCATAACTCAAAAGCACAATCGACTCTCCGGAAAACACCTTGAACAATTATTGTGTTTGGGAAATGTTCCAAAAAACGATTTTTTTTTAAAGGTTTTTAGTTCAAATACCACCTTTTACACATAAATTTTTGTTATTTTACAAATTAAATTGGGGTTTTTGAACATTTAACTGATTTTCTGCGAGTCGAATTAACTATCTTCAATTTGATTTGAAAAAAGTCACTTAGATGTGCAAAAGAATCAATTTAATTTGTAGCATAGCCAATTTTATTTATAAAAGGTGGTATTTGAACTAAAAAACCTGTGCTAGTTTCCTCCCACTCTTCAATTGAAAAAGATTTTCTTATGAAAATCTAATTCAATAAATCTAAATGAAAGGAAGACAGTTATATTTTTGTCTTTATATATAATTATGTTGATTAATTTTTATAAAAAATAAACATCCTATTCCACAAAAGTACAGTTCTACACTTCACAAATTGTTAAATTGTATATTCACAATTCCAGGAACTCACACATTTGTAAATATTTTTCTTTACATTTTCACAATTTCGATTTATACAATTGTATCAATTTTTTGTACAGTAGAACACGCTTAAATGCACATCGAATTTCGCAGAATTTTATGTGCATTTATCCGTGTTTTGCATTTATACGTAACACGGAAGCACGGATAAACGCACATTAATGTGCAATTATACGAGTAAAAGATAAACATGCAACTTTAATATTCCTGTAATAAACATTTAAATTCAGCAAGGCTACACAAAAACAAAGAACCTAATTAAGAATTCATTTTATCAAATAAAAATAACAATAATCACTTTTTTTTGTGTAATTACATTTCATTTTTGCACATGTGCATTTAAGCGTGTAAAATTTCATATAATTTATACTTTTTCGGATGTGAAAATGGTTGCATTTAATCAAGTATTGCAATTAAACGTGTTTCATTTATCCGTGTATATTTATATGAAAAATGCTTAAAAATCCTCCATGTACAAATTTTGCGTGCAATTACACGAGTTTTGCATTTACGCGTGTTGCATTTAAGCGCGTTCTACTCAACGAAATTTTTCGTTGAATTTAAACACAGAAGTTAAGGACGATAAATTCTTCTGCGATGAGTTGCTAATTGCACATTAGCTTCATTTTCGCTATTACTGCTACTGTACGTATCCATTTTTATACACTTGTGATCACTTTTAGAGGCGTTTGAACACTGCTAAATATTTCTAACAATTGTAGTTAGATTCCTGCAAAAAATGTCTTTGTGGAACAGTATTGGACTACAAGCGATTTTTTTTCTCACAAATTTCCACAAAAAAACACTTGTTATTGTAAGCTTGCCGAAATGTGTTGAGGAACAGAAAATAAAGACTAGTGAAAATATTTCGGATTGTAAAATTACTCCGAATTTGTACTTGAGATTTATAAATTGTATTTTAAGAAATGAAAATGTATTTACAAGTCCTACAATTTGTGAAAAATAGCTACAAATAAAAGTCTTGTATTTTTGTGGAATAGGCCCCTGGTGAAATTTTGATGTTTCACAATTAAAGGTATAAAAGATTTAGTTTTTTTGCATTCGATCCGAGTAGGTATCGATACTTTTCACCGATATTAAATTTGGTATCGATACCTTTTTCTGATACTACTTCCAAATAAAAGTATCGAAACTTTGCCGTATCGAATCAACACTAACTGTGACTAAAAATGAAACAAAACCTGCCGTATTCTTCTGTCAAACATTTTCCCGCCAACTTTTAAAAATGAATATAAAATGAAACATTTGTAAACAAAAAATATGAAAAACTTTGGCGCTCGGCTTTATTTACTAGATACCGTACTAGTTGAAAATTCTTGAGAATACATTATCGCCTCTTTCAGAGCTGATTTTCTCTGTCGCACAAAACGATCAGTAAACGCTCATATTTGATGAACGTTTATTTTTTGGTATAGTGGGAAGTTACTTAGTTGATTAGTACCTACTAAGCTGTTGTATACATGTGTTACAAAAAATAAAAAATTGAAATTGAAAGTATCTGAGCGGAAAAATGGCACGGCAGCAGATTTGACTTGGGGATTCAGTAGCCCCCAACCTAATTGTACTCGTAAACATTTTGCGTTTTACAAATTTCATGTCAGTCATGTTCAAATTACATGAAAATTACACAGATAGTCTTTACTTGCTAAATCTAGTAGGCACATTTAATTCTTCAAAAATTCGAAAAAAAACGCAAGGTTACACTTTTGCACTTGAAAGTTAAAGTTGCGAGCCCCTGCAGCAGCAGCCAGCTGACATTTATGCCAAACACATCTTGATCTTTCTTTCTCTTACCATCGCCTTGTTTATCACACGAAAATGAAAGGTTGCCAACTGGTGTTTTATGTGAATTTCATCTGATAGTATTTTGGCGCGAATTTATTTGATTGTGACGCGAAGTGAAAAGTATAATAAGTTTGAAGTGCAATTTTAACATAAAAACAGAAAACAGAAATTAAATAATTAAAAATTCGCCCAAAACCAAATTTATTTAGTGATTTAATTAATTTATTTTGAAAACTTAATTAGAATCAATTAAACATGTCCTTTGATATAGACACGTTTGTTTTATACACTCCATTTGGCATTTTGAATGAAGAATATTTCAGGAACCATTTAACATAACCTGTTTTGGTTAGATGTCAACCCTATTTGTTCAAATAAGGTTGCTAACACATCCCTATTTACTCGTACAAGGTTGGTAACGGTATCAGGGGATCCAATTAGATAGAGAGAGTCAAAATTTGCGAAAGAGAACCTAGCTGTGTTTCGCGCTATTTGATTTCTTAGCGTATTATGGGGGATTATACTTCCATTGTATATACTTCGTAGTAGGGATTGCAATACCGGTAAACCGGAAAATGCATAATTTTTTTACCGGTTATTTTACAGCTCATTACCGGTAAATTCGATAAAAACATTATTTTTATAGTGAGGCGTGAAACCACTCTTGTTATGAATACATTAAATGTTATACTTATTTAAAAGTGTTTTCTTTTAACTCAACCAAATTTAAAGTCAATATATTAATGTGGATGATTATTACTAGTGAAAAAAAAATTTTTTATATGCGTTGGTGAGTAGACTTCAAACTCAAAGTATGAGCAAAAGTTTTCCAATTTCCCGGTAGCGTTTTTTTACTTTTTACAGTTATTTATATATTATAAATATTTTTTTACGTATTATAAGATTAAACAAAGCGAGACTAAACATGAATGGTTTCTATCTCGCTTGAACTTTAGGCGCTATTGAAAAATTTCTGAGAGAAAAGATATTGAGAGAAATTTTTTCAAAAACTTTTCGCTCATTTGTCTTTCCACTATATGAAAAGCCCTATATCAGAATTTGACACTAGTGATTGGCTCTCAAATATAGATTTATGTTCTCTCAGTGCAAAAAGTTTTTAAAATAGATAACTGCATAAACATAAGCAAGCTTCTCAAAATAACTCAACAAAGTGGTGAGAATTTTGGTTTATTATTCTTAATATTATTATATTATATTGCGTTTTATATTTTAGTTTTCTGAAGACAAATAAAGGATACTTTCAATTACACATTATTTCTTATTTTTTACCCTCTCTATCATATAATATTGTGCATTTCCTAATAATTTTAGAAAATGTTTAATTTACCGGTAATTACCGGTTTACCGGTAATTTTAATTTTTTTTACCGCGTTACCGGTAATGACAAAGTTCGGTAAATTTGCAATCCCTACTTCGTAGGTCGGTAATCATGATTGCAAGAATCTGTCGCGTCGATTCGGGTGTGTTGATGAAAAGACACAGACGCGTATCTGGCCCCGGAATGTGCTTATAGAATCTTCTACAGCAATCAGAAAAAAATTTGCGATAGATCTACGAAATAAATATAATTTTGAAGCACTGCAGCCAAAAGTGTATTTATTGTTTTTTTTTAGCCGAATCAAAAGAAAAAAATTGAGATACGTTGAATCTATTTTCAATTTCAAAAAATTTATTACGTAAACCATATCTAGCGTGTTTTCATTTGTCACTCCGGAGTGATCACCCCGGGGCATTTTGCTTCCTGTCGGGAATGCCGTATAAGTACGCGTTATTTTGTTTCACTGCAAACAAATGAAAAATGATGCAATAAGAATACTCGAATATTTAGTAATTGACTATACCAAAATGCATGTAAAAACAATGCTTGCGCTCCTCGAGTGGCTTTGATGTAGCTCCAAGAGCGCCCGTGCTATTTGAATTTAACCCTGCTTGCACTATGGCAAAGACTGTTCTTACCCTAAGAGATACGTAGAACTGTAAAATATGGGGGTTCGACAGCAAAATTTCTTTGTGTTTGGAAGGCACTGACGAGAATGTAGATTATATTTTGAAAAAAATGTAGATTATACAAGGTGGCGCAAAAGTCATCGCCGTATCGGAAGATACTCTCTTTTTGCAAATGGCGTCATAGAATACACTCAGACAAACCATCCCTATAAACCAGAAAATGATCTTTTACAAAAGTGAGCGTTTCGCGACAAATAGAGATTAGCTCAAGAGTGAGATCAAAAATCTTTTCGAGAAGAATTGCATTCAATCGATGAAAGGATGAAAGGTAAGTTTTATTTTAATTCCTTGAAATTCTTTTGAATTTTAAAACGTTTTCTAATGTGGGGGATCAATTCTCCAATAACGAGCCAGAACTCAAAATTCTGGAAACAAACTGAATAAAATAGCAAGATTTTTTTGTGTTATAAAGGGTCTTTCAACAAGGACATACCAATTTTGTATTTAAATAAAACACAGAATAATTGAGATATCGGGTGAAATTTATTCCATGTTACATTTAAGTATGAAATTCGATGTCGGCCACTGCGAGCACGTTTGCACTGATTGATTCTTTGGAGCCAATTTTCCACCGCTCTTCCACACATATCGGCCGATATTGTTCCTGAGCTCCTCTAACGTTGTTGGCTTGTTGGCATAAACCAACGGCTTAACATAACCCCATAAAAAAATCCAACGGCGTTAAATCGCATGAGCGAGGTGGCCATTCGACCGGACCATCATTTCATTCATCATTTCATTTTATCATTTTCATTTCATCGGACTCAGAATTTCGGTAGTAAGTTTTAATAATTTCCAAACGTTGCTCGTTCGTGAACTTCACCATGATAAAAATGTAAACCTTGACTGACGTTTTAGCATTGCCAGATCATAAAAAGTTTTAGGGTGCGTTTTTATTAAAATACAAAATTGTTATGTCCTTGTTGAAAGACCCGATATTAACTTTAAACTTTCATTTTTTGACAATGAAATAAAAATTACATTACAGATTGATGCTCTTGTAGAACATCACAAAAGCCCATAGCTTGAGCGCACAATGAGCCTTCTACTTTTAAGTGCTAAAATGCACTTCTGTTGAGAGCTCACCAGATGAGTTGTAAAAACAATCACCCAATACTTGAAAATGAATAAATTGATTCCGTTGTATCTGGCAATACGGCGTAGTTATATACTTGTAGTTGAAAAAAATTTAAACGTCTAAATCAGGCATCATCAGCTAGTGGCTCGGCTGGCTCATCACACAGATTGGCTTTAACAGCGTAGCCACTATAATCGACCTTTGATTGTGTGCTGTAATGCTTGTGTGTTGCGGCTTCGGATCGCAGGAATAAAACGAATCGTACTTTGAGTTGGAATCGGTGCATTATTAGCATGACTTTTGCGCCACCTTGTCCTTGACGCGGGTAGCCGTAAAGCTGTAGATAATTGACGCTTTTTTGGTTGATTGTATGAAGTCGACACTTTGCCTGATTTTTTTGTAATTAAGTTGAATTTATCTCGCTTAACACAGTTCTAAAACCCTATGAAGAAATATTTTTAATATTTGATAAATTCAGATATTCAAAAAAAAACATCCGAAAAATCAAACACAAGTTGTAATAAAAAAAATCAAGTTAGCAATTTTATTCACGATTAAACAGCTTATTTCAACACCTTACTAACTACAAATGTAAACTAATTGAAGCAATTATGGTTGGTCGTAATAAATAATTTTGAAACGTAACAGAAAAGATTTTGGGTTTCTAGATTACAATAACATGCAACGAGTAACAGAACACTTGTAATTAAATTTTCATAAACTAAGAAAAAAAATTTCGATCCCGTATGCAGACTTACGTAAAATGTCGATGTGCAAAGTTCTAGGCGTCATTAATTTTAAATTATGTTAAATTATAAACAGTATTCTAAGAGTCCATAACTGTGAAGAAAAAACAATTAAAGTTTCTGTCGGTGTCCATCATTACGTCAAGCTGAAATTACCGACCCCATAGTGACTAAAAACCTCCGAAACTATCGGCAAGATCTGTTTTTCTCTTCAAATATGCTCGTTTTTACTAAAAATATTAGTTATTTTCCGCATATTATTAAGATTCTGTGGTTATGAACTCTACAGCAAATGATAGTCAAATCGCGGCTGCGTTATTTCAGCATATGCCTCATCTATACTTTGCTATGCTAGCGAAAACATTAATCGCAGAAAAATAATGAGTTTATCATCATTATTATAGTTATTATACAATCTTCGTGGAAATTAGAAAAAAAAATCACTTACGCATGCGTAGCCATGATCTTCAGGCTATGTTGTCCACTTCTATCCTATCATTCAGATTCAATCCCAATTTCAATCAGAAAATCACTTTTGATCCACTTCCAGTAACTGCAAGTAGAAAATTAAGCAATTGTTATAAGCAGAACACTTGTTCTGTTATTAATTTTGCAGCCTGCTTTTCACCAGTAAAAAGGTTACCAGTGAACGATTATACCAAGTCACTTTGATATACACCCATCCCTCGATTTACACGGCACTCGATTTACACGGTTTCGCTTTTACACGGTTTTTAAATTAGCAAAAAAAATTTTTAAATGATTTGAACGCACTCTTTTCACAAACTCGTGTTATTGAACGCACACGTTTAAAGGCGGAAACAGAATTGCGGCTTTTTGGGCTATGGGCTTCGGCTTTGGACTTTGTTGGCTTCGTCGGCTTCAACTTTCATTCGAACACAATTGCAACTTTGACAGGTAGTGTTTTGGCTTTGTTTTGGTTAGTTCGTTGTGTTAACTTCGAGCGAAAAATAGTTTGCAGCATCGTTTAATTATTATTATACAGAATTTCATTTTCCTGCACTAAATTAATTAACTTTTCTTCAAACGTTTCGATGACAAATAATTTACTCGGAAAAAGTTAGGTTAAAGTTGTCAAAGCCGACCAAAAGTAGAGAGTAGACCTACTACGACTTCGACTTCGGCTTCACCGGCTTTGCAACTTTGCTATTGTGTTTCATTACGTTGAAAAGTATTGAGTCTACAGAACTGTCAAAGCTGAAGCGGAAGCTGAAGTCCACAAAGCCGCAATTCTGTTTCCACCTTAAATTCGTTTTATTGAACGCACCTCTCTTGTCACAAATGTCAAAGTAAATTTAAATAAGAAATGTAAACAAGAATAAATAGGTCTGTTCGATATGAGTCCTGGACTTACTCAGAGTAAAATTTTTTACTCTTTTCTGTTCGATATGAGTTCTGAACTTACTCCGAACACATATCGAACAGAAAAGTGTAAGTCCAGAACTCATCTTTTCAGTCCTGGACTTACTCTTGCTTTTAGCTGGAGTAAACTTTTGACAGCTGATATTTGTCAGACATAACCTCTCTTTTACAGTGTTTGGAAGTCAAGAAAAATTTATAAAATGTATAATTATGAAAATCATCAGAAATCAAATTAAACATGATTAGTTCCTTGATATTCATTTTAAAAATGTTGTACACAAACGTAAAACTTAACCTCAACCTTGACAGTTCAAACGTGACTTACTCTCAACTTACATCAAGTTGTTCGATAAAAACAAATTCAGAGTAAGAAAATCCGCCATTTTGTGGAGTAAGTCCAGGACAGAGTTCGGCAAAATGTAATTTAATTAACAATTAAATTACTTGTAATTGAATTACATGTAATTGAATTACTTTGTAATTGCAATTACATGTAATTGTTTTTGTTTTAAATTACAAATAATTTAATTACAAGTAATTATTTTTTATCAATTACAAATTAATTGAATTACATGTAATTACAATTACAAAGTAATTCAATTACATGTAATTTAATTACAAGTAATTTAATTACACGTTTAAATACTTAAATAAAATTGGTAACTAAATTGAATTTCCACCGTTCTAAAAAAAACCGGTTTCTGAAACGGCGACATTTCCGGTTTTAAACTCATAGTAAATATCATATATCATATATCAAGCAGTGATGCCAGATTGTGGTAAATTTACCTCTTTATGGTAAATCTCAACCTGAAAGGTAAAAAGGGAATTTACTCTGTTTCCACCTTAAATTCGAAACGAAAATTTCTCGTTTTTTTATAAATTAATGTGAATGTGGCAACGATCTAAGAACTTTAAAAGTTGACCACGATGGTATATTGATGACTTTCAAAATAAATGTGCAGCAGCGCCACATTCAATATTACGTATAGGGATGCCAACGTAATATTGAATGTGGCGCTGCTGCACATTTATTTTGAAAGTCATCAATATACCATCGTTGAAAAATATCGAGTTTTAACCTCGATGTTGAACAGGCCGATATATCGAGGTATCGATGTTGTTATCCACGATGTTAGAACATTACTCTTCATAAAATTAGTAGAGAAACCAATTTTAGCTGATTTAATATAGCCACTCGACTTAAAGATTTGTTTCAAATTTTCTTTGATATCAATTTTCGGTTTCATCTTTCTACAAGATTTTGCAAAAAATACCAGAGCTAGCCATGAAATTTTACAGAGAAGTTTGGTCCTGATGTGGAAATCCGTTAACCGGAAGTAATTAAAACGGCGGCTTTTTAAAAACTATGCGGTTTTTTGCGATTTATTCCGAAACTAACCATTTTCCAGTAGTCTTATGTATTACAAAATTTGGAGACAATAAAATTTGCTACATTTATGTCTTTTAAGAGAACTCCGTTATGAAGATATGCCGGTATTTCAAAAAAATTAGTTTTTTGCGAATATCTCGAAAACTAACAGGTTTTTGGTCGTTCAACGTATAAGAAGAATTAAAACCGTGTTAATTCTACTCCACCCACAGTAGAGCATCCGCCAGGTGGCTAAATTATTTATTAAATTTAACATTTTCAAAACATCGGAAAAACATCGAGGTATCGATGTTTTCAGGACGATGTTTTTTGACATCGATGTCGCCTTAAAAAAAACATCGATTTTCGATATATCGAGGTTTTATGAACGATGTTGCATCCCTAATTGTATGACATACTCCAGGGTAAAATTTACTCTGACTTACGATCTTTGGACTGAAATGTCATTTGCTGTTTCAAATTTTTCCGGCCATGCTGATTGGATTTTGCATTGACGAAACTGCCGCGATTTGGTGAGAACTTTGTTTAGTCAATTATTGATATCATAATTATTTATATAACATATTTTGCAGACAAAATATCGAAGCTTTTTTAAGTTAAACAAAACATGTGTACTTTCCCATTTTTTGTGTTTTTGTGTACCTACCTAAACGCATCGTTTTCAACATTGGGGGTCTAGTGGGACTCCTGTAGCAACGGACACAAACGACCAGGTATCATACCTGATCGTTTGTACCCGTTGCTGCAGGACACTGTATATACATTTTGTGCTTTGAATTTATGTTTGTTGTACAATTTACGTGGTAATTTAGGTAGGTCTTAGGGTTTTGTCAACGTTTTGTTCCGTGGGAAAAAAAAGAGGTAAAAATCGACTATTCTGTGGGAAAAAAGGGAAATTCAGGCAAATCTCGTGGTAAATTTTGCATCGAGCGTCTGGAAACACTGATATCAAGGTGTATCAACTAGAGAGGTGGAGTACTCCCGTCCACTACTATCAAATATTGCATGTGTGACGTCACAACCGCAAACAGAATCGATGGTGCCTGTGGTTTCTTATGGGAGATTTATCCGATTACTTAGATTTGTGAATTTAATATATTTTTTTTTGTTTAGATGTTTTAATATAACGTACAAATAGATCGAATTAAAGAGTATATACAATATGTATATATTAAAATAGAGTTAGTTTGAATGGAAAGTATTTTTTATTTGTATTTTTTTTAGTACATTATTGATTAAGTTTCCTTAATTTAGATTGACGAAAATCTTCGTCCGCTCTACGCTTTATTTTCAGTATTTTCTGTTCCTTAAGTTTTTGATTAAATTGCTTACATCGAATGTTAACACGAAGTTTAGCATATCTATTAACCAGGACAAAATCAAAGAAAAAATGAGAAAAATAGCTCCATTGAGAACAACAGTTTTGATTGAGTGCACTTATTTCAATAAATAAAATGAAATATACTTACTTCCTCGCCTTAGAATTTGTTTCATTTTTTTTTTTGTTCAAAAGCTTCAATTTTAACTAATTTTCAAAAGCACTGCTATCAAAGTGCAGTAAGCATAACGCTAAACGTGCGTTATCTTTTTTAATGGAAATTGAGTAAAATCGTAACCATTTTTTCCTTAACTCCTTATTTTTAGGAAACTGGTGGAGAGTTTTTTTTGCTGGATATTTATTTCCCCTAACGCTTTGACATTTTGGCAAAGCACACTTTCTACCCACCATCGAAATCGTTTGGTGTTTGATACTGCCGAGATAAACTTATATTCATCGGTGCATTCAGAGCGCGGTTGTTACGTCACAGCACACTCACACTGGCGCTTGGTGTGTACGATACAAACGGGAGTACTCCACCTCTCTAGTTGATACACCTTGATCATATATATTATAATCATTAATCATATGTCAATTTTAAAATTAACAAATAAAGATTATATTTGTTAATCTGGCAATTATTGAAAACCCGTATGGTTATATGGCTTTGTTCGAATTTTAATTGAACGGCCAACAGTTGTATGAAAATTCCAATTTGAAGTCAAACTTTTCATTGGATTTTTTAAAATTTATTCCAATCGGATTTTGATGTATGTGAGTTTTATGTAGAATCATATCCTAAATAACTTGTGTTATTGCACTTTTTTGATAAGATGCACCGTTTTTGAGATATTCACAAAAAACGTTTTCATTCGTATGGGGGTACCCTAATGGTCCATTTTTGCCCATTAAAGAACTTAGCCTTGCATTTTACGAAAAACGAATCTGCGTAAAATTTCAAGTCTCGAGCTCAATCCGTGCGCCCGCAATCCACCTTACTTTTAATATGCTTAAACGTCTGCGAGGGGTGATAAATTGCTAGAAACATATGTCAATCTCCATAGCCGAATATATGGGGTCAGTGCTGCCACCCTACGGGGGGAGGCGACCAGCCAATGGTTCGGGTGCCTTCTGCTGGGTCCCCACTCCCAACTCTGTTCACCGTTCAATGGCTGCGTTCAGACGAGGTTGAAACTGGTTGAAGTCAACCAAGTTACTCTGGGTGAAAAAACCTGCTTGCGTTCTCACGTAGTGTTTTTCAACTTTTGCACTGCAGTATATTTACACATGCTATGTCAATGTGTGCATGTAGCAAGAAAAATTTTGTGAACCCCCACCATTGAACTCTATTTGTGTATGTGTTTTCAACCAAGTTCACGCGGCCCATGATACAATGACTATAAGATAGTCTATTCCGGGTGGTCAATTTGGTTTCGTTCTGCGCATGTCGTCATCTGGTGACAACTTTTGTTTAAAGTCTCTATCCATTTTTTGATATATAATGGGCCTTAACAATGACCCGTGACTAACTTAGTAACAGCTTTTGGTGTGTGCGAAACGGGCTATTTGCTTGCTAATTCTAGTAAGTTTTCACAAATTTATAACAGCGAATTTAAAACTTTTCAATAAAAACTAGGATTTGAACCGAAATTAGCAAGCAAATAGCCCGTTTCGCACACACCAAAAGCTGTTACTAAGTTAGTCACGGGTCATTGGTAAGGCCCAATGTATCTGAGCATGAAGGATATCAAAGGGAATGACATTTCCTACAAAAATAAGATAATGATGAATTATGTTAAAATTTTCTTTATTTTACGTTTTTTATTAGATTCATTTGTGATCATTTTTTGTTGGTTAAGATATCTAATGCGAAAATATAATTTACATTTAAAAAATAGTCTTTTAGCATTGATACTTATGTTTTGCTAAATCTAATAGTGTTTCAATATATTTCTTTCCAGTTCGCAACTGAAGTTGTCCGTTGTAAGTGTTGAAAATCTTTTCCAATTGAAAAGCTGCTGTCATTAATGTATCGCATGGCTTATACAAGCCTCCTTCGGATAAGCAGTCAGACCACGTAAAAAAATCTGTTATACGGCTAAGTTTCCCTGTAGGTTGTCCTAACTTAGGTTCTGTATCCCTTAATTTAAAAGCTATGTAGCCAGCAATGTTTTGTAGTCCATCGTATTCTAATTCAGTGAGTTCATTCCAAACTTCATCTGAAGTTTGTTCGCTAGCTAGGTCTATGTCCAGATGTCTTATTAGAGACGCAGTTATAGGCATGTCCTCAGAATTGAACTCATCGAGGGCTTCCTTTTTTCGAAGTGTCTCTGATGACACTATAGATGTCGACGGAATATCGTCGGGCTGAATATTGGCACTTTCGGAAATTAAACTTTCATTTCGACCCAGTAAATATTTTCGTAATCGAAATTTGAATTCAAGTGCGCTTGGATGGTCGTGTAATCCTCCAAACGCTCGTATAACTCCGAAAAATTGCTCCAAGGGATCTTGGTTTAGACGATAGGTTAAAATATATGTCAAATCGAACTCACTTTTGAGGTCTTCATATAACATTTTAAGTGCTCTTGTGTTCCCAATAATTCCTTTTTGGAAATTTGGAAAATAAGGCCGGTTTTCTTGCCATGATCACTTGAACGTAGTTGCTTGGTGGAATCAAAGCGTCCTGCTTTTTGTCGTACTCATATGTGGATCTGATTTTCATTTCATCAGCCATGAGTACACAAACTTTCTCTGCCTTGGACAATTCTGAATTTTTCATCAATAAAAGTGCCGCGGTGATTACTCTGGGTGTAACACTAATTTTTGTCGCCCACGAATGCAATGTGGATATGGCAGGAAGAGGGTACTTCCTTTTGAGCATTAATCGGTAAGCCCGGGGACCTGCTGCATGCAGGGAAATTGCACTGGAAATATCTTCAACAGTCCATCGCACACGTTTTTCCATGCTTGTCATTTTCTTAACCTGCCCTTGGGTGAAAATTTTTTCGAAATTTTTGAGTTGCGCCTTTAAAATATTATTTTCAGATTGAAGCTCAACCAAATTCTTCTCCAATTCAAATTCTTCTACAATATCAGTTTGCACATATTGGTCCATCTTGCAATTATGCAAAATAATATTGTCATCAATTAGCCTAAAATCGCCAAATACTTGCTAAAGTGAATAGAAATTGCTTTGGCGCCAATCGAATTGTCACCAGCTTACGTCACATTGCCAGAGAGAGATAGGTTGAGACATGCGCAATAGATTATCTTCTTATAGTCATTGTATCATGCACCCGGCCTAGCCAGCAGGTGAATTCACCGCATACACCCGATAGCGTCTGGCCCGTAAAATCGAGTGGAAACTTGGTGAAGTCAACCAGTTTCAACCTCGTCTGAACGCAGCCAATTAAAATTCGAAAATATAACCATATGGGTTTTTAATAATTACCATATTGGCAATTATAGCTTTTGTTATGTTTACATTTGACATATGATAATAATATATATGACATATGATATTTACTATGAGTTTAAAACCGGAAATGTCGCTGTTTCAGAAACCGGTTTTTTAGAACGGTGGAAATTCAATTTAGTTACCAATTTTATTTAAGTAATTAAACGTGTAATTAAATTACTTGTAATTAAATTACATGTAATTGAATTACTTTGTAATTGTAATTACATGTAATTCAATTAATTTGTAGTTGATGAAAAATAATTACTTGTAATTAAATTATTTGTAATTAAAAACAAAAACAATTACATGTAATTACAATTACAAAGTAATTCAATTACATCTAATTCAATTACAAGTAACTTAATTGTTAATTAAATTACATTTTGCCCAACTCTGGTCCAGGACTTATATCGAACAGACCTAATGTAAAGCTATTTTTAAGAAATTTACAAAGATATGCGCCAAAACAAGCAAATCGTCGGCTAAAAGTGAAATTGTGCTAAGTCCATTTGGTATAATTTTCGAGAAGAGCAATGAAAACCTCGTTAAATCGTTTTAATTCTCTTTCAATAACACAAAGTTTTCTTTAAATGAGAAAAATTGGGCTCAGTTTTCTTTAAATGAAACTCTGTTTTCTTTAAATGAAAATGAAAAGGATTTAACAAGGTTTTTTATTGCTCTTCTGTAAAATTTGGTATAATGGACTTAGCACAATTTCACTTTTAGCCGACGAAATGTTGATTACTGATTTCGTAACCAAAAGTAAATCTACTAACATTACTGATGTTGCACTAATTTGTGATAATGAAGTGGTTGTCGATCCCGTTGGCAAGGCGAACGTTTTAGCCGCGAAATTCGCAGCGAACTCGAGTCTCCCGGAATCCAACTAATTACCACCCCAACCCACCAAGTCCAGAGGCCTTATTACCGAACACGATACGATTGGATCGAGTCGTAAACTCCATGTTGTTGTTAGTGTAAAACACTAGCAACAACATTGAATTTACGATACGAACTAATCGTATCGTGTTCGGTAATAAGGCCTCAGCCCATTCCCAAAAAACGTGACAAATGCGACCC
This sequence comes from Chrysopilus asiliformis, assembly GCA_964034945.1. NCBI lineage: Eukaryota > Metazoa > Arthropoda > Insecta > Diptera > Rhagionidae > Chrysopilus > Chrysopilus asiliformis. The sequence goes on along the minus strand of OZ035963.1, from coordinate 44,260,694 downwards.
CCGTATAGCTCTGACTTCTGTACTTGCCAAAGTTATGGAAACTTTAATCAAGAGAAAAATCACAAATTTCTTAGAGCGCAATAACATAATCACCGATCGTCAATATGGCTTTCGTGCACGCCGCTCCACAGGCGATCTTTTGGTCTGCGTTGGAATAAAAGTGTCCATAATTTTGGCGAATCGAAAGCAATAGCTTTGGACATCTCCAAACCTTTCGACTGTGTTTGGCATAAAGCTTTGCTGACAAAGATAAGAGCTACAGGTCTAAATCCTGCTATCTCCAAATAGATTGAGAGCTACCTTTCTGATGGTTCAATACGGGTTGTATTGGATGGATTCAAGCCTGATTTCTTCAAAATTAACTCTGGTGGCCCTCAAGGCTCAGTTCTAGCTCCTACGCTCTTCTTAATATTTATCAATGGGCGCATCCAACTACCAGAGCGGCTCTGGAGCGAAGCTCAGCTGTCAAAAACATGCTCAGCTGAGCAACATTTTGTGTCCTGAATGCACCGCTCATTTATATATGAGCTGTCATTGAAAGAAATTATTGTTCAAGATGGACCGCGATGTAATTATCCCCGTAACGTTAGAAATTTGTGCTTCTGATACGATAAATCTGGAAGCTATTTCACTTTTGGTTGAAGAGTGTAATACTTCAGTTGAAATCGCCCCAATCCGGAATGCGGCACCCGAAAGAAACCGGGATTATTTTGAGGTGACTATGCCGAAGTACACTCCCGAACTCTTTCGCCAACATTTTCCGCAACGCCGACTATTTCCATTCCCGTTTGCTCAGCAAGAACTTCCATGAGGCTTCCCGTATTATAAATAACATAAATAACTATAAATATTATAAATAACACCATTTATGTATTTCCGTCGTCGTTTTTAGACATGAATTGAGGTTCTGTAATTCTTCATTTGACATTTGCTCAGCTACTGAGCGAAGTTCTTTTACGCTCAGAAAAAATGTGAGCTGCTCAGTTGAGCCGCTCTGTAGCGATTGCGTTCAGTAACTGAGCACCTTTTTCGCTCTAGAGCGATGCTGAGCCGCTCTGGTAGTTGGATGCGCCCATTGATCTACTGTCTCTCACTCTCAATCCGCTATAGTGTTTCTCAGATGACAACTCCCTTGACGCCTCCTACCATTTCAGCTCACCTGCAGAATCGGACGCCATTGCAGTTCGATCGAAACGCAGTGAGCAAATTAGATCTTTGAATTCTGATTTAAACACAATTCTGGTTTGGGGCAGAATCAACCGTGTAAAATTCAACGCTTCTAAAATCCAATCAATGCTGTTGTTGATGAAATGCGAAAAATCCCCCGAAATGGTCGAATTTATGAATGAGTCCATTAATGACTCTAAGAACATCAGAATGCTGGGCATCGAAATAAATGAGAAGCTTCAATGAACGAATCATATTTTCAAAATTGCAAAGGAAGCATCGCAGTGCCTAGGTTTTCTGGACGCTGCAAAAAATATTTCACACCAATCGACGTGCTCAGCATCTACAAGATCTACATTCGACCAAGACTTGAGTACAATTCGGCGGGAGCCCCAAAAACTGTCCTTCAACTGCTGGACCGAATTCAAAAACGTGCGATCCGACTGATTGGAGACAAGTTTTTGACACATTTATTACCGTCTCTCGAGCATCGTCGCTCTGTTGGGGTACTCAGCATATTCTTTAGATATTTTCATGGGAAATGTTCCACCGAAATTTCCTAACTTATTCCTCCACGGCATATTTTCCCTAGACCCTCTCGTGCAGCTGTACGTGCGCACGACTTCTTCCTTGAGCCACCCCGTTTCCATACAGTAAAGTTTAGGGGTTCCTTCATTCCGCGAACAACCAGACTTTGGAACGGTTTACCATCCGATGTGTTCCCCCGAACTATAACCCTCAAAATCGGCATCTCCTTGTGTCCTTCCGACCATCCTGAGCTGTGCTTCGGCATTAAAGAGTCTTCCCCTAAGCTCTGGCTGGAACTATAAAAAAAATCAGATGTGATCAACACAAAACTTTCTTCTACAAAATCTACGACCCTGTGCAATTTACGTTATAGCCCTGTCGTATTGTCAACCCAATACAACCTCCCAATAAATTGTTGGTTCATACAAAAATATCAAAAACGTACAAAATTTGAGATAACTTGAGAACTGTAAAAGATATCAATTTACGGTAAATGGCAAAAATGTAGAAAATGTTAACATCTTTAATTATTCTTTTAACTGATTTGTCGAAAAACAGTTACTTTGCAAATTATTCGCAAAAATATGATTTTTTATATATTAATGAAAATATCTCAATAACGGTAAAATATAACGGATAACGGTAAAAGACAAAATTGTGCAGAATGCCATTCTCATTAATTCACTTCATACATTCAGTCAGCAAAAACCCGTTAATTTTCGAGATAATCGCAAAAAACTGTTTTTTTTTTTGGAAATAACGGTTTATTTCGATAACAGGTTGAGATATCGAGTTATAGCTAAAGACAAAAGTGTGGGAAATTTTATTTTCTCCAAGTTTTGTCATACTTAAGGCCACTAAAAAACGCGTAGTTTGGGAGTAAATCGAGAAAAACGAATTTGCGATTTTTGAAAAACCGCCATTTTGGATACTTCCGGTTAACGGATTTCCACCAAAAGTTGATAGGATCGTCCCATTTCAGAACCCAACACGTCTATAAAATTTCATGGCGCTAGCTCTATTAGTTTTTGAGAAATCTTGTACACAGACTGACAGACAGACTGACAGACTGACAGACTGACAGACTGACAGACTGACAGACTGACAGACTGACAGACTGACAGACTGACAGACTGACAGACTGACAGACTGACAGACTGACAGACTGACAGACTGACAGACTGACAGACTGACAGACTGACAGACTGACAGACTGACAGACTGACAGACTGACAGACTGACAGACTGACAGACTGACAGACTGACAGACTGACAGACTGACAGACTGACAGACTGACAGACTGACAGACTGACAGACTGACAGACTGACAGACTGACAGACTGACAGACTGACAGACTGACAGACTGACAGACTGACAGACTGACAGACTGACAGACTGACAGACTGACAGACTGACAGACTGACAGACTGACAGACTGACAGACTGACAGACTGACAGACTGACAGACTGACAGACTGACAGACTGACAGACTGACAGACTGACAGACTGACAGACTGACAGACTGACAGACTGACAGACTGACAGACTGACAGACTGACAGACTGACAGACTGACAGACTGACAGACTGACAGACTGACAGACTGACAGACTGACAGACTGACAGACTGACAGACTGACAGACTGACAGACTGACAGACTGACAGACTGACAGACTGACAGACTGACAGACTGACAGACTGACAGACTGACAGACTGACAGACTGACAGACTGACAGACTGACAGACTGACAGACTGACAGACTGACAGACTGACAGACTGACAGACTGACAGACTGACAGACTGACAGACTGACAGACTGACAGACTGACAGACTGACAGACTGACAGACTGACAGACTGACAGACTGACAGACTGACAGACTGACAGACTGACAGACTGACAGACTGACAGACTGACAGACTGACAGACTGACAGACTGACAGACTGACAGACTGACAGACTGACAGACTGACAGACTGACAGACTGACAGACTGACAGACTGACAGACTGACAGACTGACAGACTGACAGACTGACAGACTGACAGACTGACAGACTGACAGACTGACAGACTGACAGACTGACAGACTGACAGACTGACAGACTGACAGACTGACAGACTGACAGACTGACAGACTGACAGACTGACAGACTGACAGACTGACAGACTGACAGACTGACAGACTGACAGACTGACAGACTGACAGACTGACAGACTGACAGACTGACAGACTGACAGACTGACAGACTGACAGACTGACAGACTGACAGACTGACAGACTGACAGACTGACAGACTGACAGACTGACAGACTGACAGACTGACAGACTGACAGACTGACAGACTGACAGACTGACAGACAGAAAGACATTTTTTTAATATGACTCCAATCGACTCAGGAGTGATCGGGAAATGTTTTTTAGGCAAAATTAAGAGGTCGAAATTTTTCATGAATACAATACTCCGTAGAAGAAAGTAAAAATCAGTTGAAGAAATTCAAAGTAATCGCCCATCATGATGTCAAAAACAGCCAATATACGTACGGTCGGGTGCTCGGCAGCGCCCACGAACAGCCAAGCAGCCATGATGTACTTCCGCTTCTATACATGCCGCTCTAGTTTGCCTTTTGTGAATTCTTGTACAAGAGACACGCAGCGAGTTTTTTTACTTCCGGAGTTGTTCGTTTTGAACATTTTGATTTCTAACATTAATTGTATTTTGATAATCAAGTAAATGAATTTTATTCAGGGTTCGGATAATATTCGAAATTCATTCATTCTTAAGCGAATATTCTTTTGAAGAATTTTAGAATTCATTCATTCGTGAAAGATTGTATTGAAAGAATGAAGAAATTTTCTATCTATTTTTATTTTGCTCTGTAGACCTAAATGTAGCTGATATCAGGAACATGTCGGGTAGTTTCTAATGTCATTTTTGTTAGAGTAAATAAAATAAAATGATAATTTTCAATATTTTTTTCGTCTAGCGGTAATAATTGTCATCAGTGGCACAGTCTATAAAGGTAGCATGGCCACTCTCTAGGTCCGTGGTTCCCAAACTGGGGGCGTGGGTCCACGGCCAGGGGGCGTGAAGCAATTTCAGCCTTGGGGGGCGTAGAGCTACGGACGGTAGTCGTGAAGAAATTTGAAATTGACATTTCAAGATATTGTTCTCGTCTTGTCTAATAAAAACAAAGCAGCGTTGCACACTTAATCTGGAAAGCGATATCCTGTGTGCTCTGTCAAACATCAGACCTAATATTCAGATTTTAGTGAAAGAAAAACAGTGTCACTCGTCCTATTATTTTCTATTTTTTCAGTTTTTTTGTAGAAACTAGAGAAAAAAATAATTGAAATGGACAGTAAAAGTGTGTGTGGATTTTTAACTCAAAATATTAGAAAAGGACCACGGAGGTTTGACAGGTTTTCAAAAAAGGGGTGGCGTCAGCTGTTTGATAAAAGACCTAATGCAAAATGAATGAAAACACTTGTGGAACAATCGGCTTAATCTGTGGAATATTTCCCACTTAAAACCAAAACCTAGCCCTTACCACAAGCGTTCCCTAGCCTAACTTTGCATGCTACAAATGTTTTATACAACCCCACCGCCGCGCCAATCATACAAAAAATTCAACACATTTATTACATTCACTTGTGTGTGTTCGCCATACGATTTGACGAGAAACTTCGCTCAACATCGATCTCTCCACTCTCGCTCAAAAGAACGATGCACGATTTTGCCCCTCTAAACTAACTTTTGAACCCGTGTAGTTTTCACTTTGGTTGAATACTTTTTGGAAAGGGCACAGTCTCTAGTTTCATCCATATATGGCTTCAAGAGCCACCGAATTGCAGGGGGATGGTGAGGGGTTAACGAACTTTCTCGTGATTTTTCACAGAAATCACTGCAGAAATCACGAGAGAGTTCGTTAACCCCTCACCATCCCCCTGCAATTCGGTGGCTCTTGAAGCCATATATGGATGAAACTAGAGACTGTGCCCTTTCCAAAAAGTATTCAACCAAAGTGAAAACTGCACGGGTTCAAAAGTTAATCCAGGGGCACAAATTCAATTTCTGCAGTGATTTCTGTAAAAAATCACGAGAAAGTTCGTTAACCCTCACCATCCCCCTGCAATTCGGTGGCTCTTGAAGCCATATATGGATGAAACTAGAGACTGTGCCCTTTCCAAAAAGTATTCAACCAAAGTGAAAACTGCACGGGTTCAAAAGTTAACCCAGGGGCATAAAAAACGTCAAATCCTGCATGGTTCTTTAAGTCAAAAGCTTTTGTCGGCTGATCTTCTGTCGGCTGATCGTTAAAAATTGTATCATGAGTTTCTTTGAGCTCCGGTCATCTGTATATTATTTGTGCTTTTAAAGGGTGGTTAAATTTCAAGGGCCGATGTTGAATGTGAACCACACCTAAACGTCAAGTTTTTTTCTGCATTTCATTTGACATTTCTCAATTTCAGACTAACTCAATTTGAACCATGGAAAGATACACAATCGAGCAACGCGTTAAAGTTATTCAGGCTTATTATGAAAATGGGCGTTCAAATCAAAATGCATATCGTGCACTTCGTGATTTTTTCGGTCAATTTAATCGTCCAAATGTGCGTACAATCGGAAAAATCGTGCAAAAATTTGAGCAAACCGGGTCTGTAGGAGATGTGAAAACACCAGTGCATGCTCGTACAGCTCGTACTGCAGAAAATATTGCTGCTGTTCGCGATAGTGTGGCTGAAGAGCCGTCCACCTCAACTCGTCGTCGTGCCCAACAATTGCACCTCCCACGCTCGTCGTTGATGAACATTATGCATAAAGACTTGCATTTACACGCTTACAAGGTGCAATTGACTCAAGAACTAAAGCCTCTTGACCATTTCAAGCGTCGTCAATGGTCAGAATGGTGGCAAGAAATGGCAACAGTGGATGATCAATTTTCGAAGAAAATCATCTTCAGTGATGAGGCACATTTTCACCTCAGTGGATTCGTCAATAAGCAGAACAGCCGCATTTGGGCGAATGATAATCCAAGAGTGATTGTCGAAAAACCAATGCACCCACAAAGAGTGACTGTTTGGTGCGGTTTATGGGCTGGCGGCGCGAAGTGCACGATATGCATTTTGATTTGAACGCCCATTTTCATAATAAGCCTGAATAACTTTAACGCGTTGCTCGATTGTGTATCTTTCCATGGTTCAAATTGAGTTAGTCTGAAATTGAGAAATGTCAAATGAAATGCAGAAAAAAACTTGACGTTTAGGTGTGGTTCACATTCAACATCGGCCCTTGAAATTTAACCACCCTTTACTTTAATAAGCTTAAGCAGGGTTTAGACGAAGCGAGTAACTCGCTGCAAGTAGACGTAAATACACGCGATTTGAGCTAGTGTGCGACGCTCACATATGTGTGAGAATACTCGCTGCTCTCTCAAAAATAATAGAAAGCCATTCTATTATTCTAGCAAGTAAAAACCAATACAACAACATGGAACCGTGTACAAATGAGGTGGTTTTATGTGTGTGTGTTTCGGTTCATTTTATATTTGCTGCTTTGCCAGAAAACGTCGTAACATTTTAAGGAAAAAACGACACGGTCATAAGAAACTTGTCGGCAACAAACAGTTTTAGGTCGAAATTCGCAAATTTTTCCACAAAAAAGAGTCGTAATATTTTTTCTCAGAAAATTTTAGGTTATGTTTTCCTTCGGCTGTCATTCTACTTGCAACGATTTACTCGCATCGTGTAAACGAAGCAAACTACTTGCCTCTCTTTACTCGCAGCGAGTTACTCGCTGTGTATAAACCCTGCTTTACGCTCTTTGACCGTGATTACACACGGACTTAGTAAACCGCCTGCTTGAACCTTTTGTGATTACACGCGGTTGAATTGAACCCCACACCGACAAGTGGAACGAATGAAAACTGGGCCATTTTCAGAGATAACTTATAGGAATTTCGTAGGATTGTGGGGCCAAATTAAATTTATTAATAATTTTTATAATATTAGTGATTGTAAATAAATATAGCATACATAAATGAAAATTATTCGAGATGTGCACGCCATGGCGTCTACAAACCGAATGATTTTTTCGAAACAAGTGGGAATAGGTCAATCACACATCGTTCCTCATTAACTTTAAAATGAAATCTTTACTTCTCATTCTTCTTTTCGTATTATCATTCCCACTTCGTCTCCTGCCCAAAATTTGGTAACGTTAGACGCCTTCCTGCGCCAATGTAATCACAGTCTTTAATTATCTTTTCGAGAAAAAGAGCTTTCGTCTTCACTTGCTAAACCAGTAAATGAAAATACAGTAATCCCTCGAACTGCGCGGTAGATACGTTCCACAAAAAAAGCGCGCACTGCGAAAGCGCGCACTGTGAACCCTACATTGTATGAAATATTGGGGTTAGGTCCCAAATATTAGAAAAATTCAAAAAAAAAATAGAAAAAAGTTTTTAATTAACGACATATTTAAAGTAATACAAAGATATGATATGTATTACTAATCTTTTTGAAAAATTAGTGATTGATTACCCGATTTTTGTTTTTCATTATGCATTTCTACGTATGGGGCTAAAGCGGCTGTCAAATTTCACCGAAATTTTAAGGCACGCTCCATATTAAGAGCTTCTTATTAAAGTTGACTACCTAAAAAATATTAAAGTTGACTACCTAAAAAGCATTAAAAAATTTGTCAGTTTTTCGTGCGTAAGGTTTTTCTTTCTTATAATCTCTATAACTTCACTTTCATGATTTTCGTCGCTATAATTATCGCTGAACTGTGTCAAAATATCGTCAGCAGTCATATTTTCTTCATAGCTTGCAAGGACTTTCATGATATCTTCTGACTCTAAAGCTTGTCCCACAATTACGCAGCGCGGCGCGGTGACAGATGGTAGTAGAAACTATAGGTTTATATGAGTTGGTTTATAATTGCGCGGTGACCAAACGCGACCGCGAAGAGTAGGTCTAGTTTCTACTTTCAGACGCGGTTGGAAGCGGTGACAGTTGTTTATGTTTTCTGAGTGTTGTTGCAAATATTTTTATCAAGTAAAAAGATGAAAAAGAACTTTGAAAACGCATTCGAAACGGAAAATGAAACGGAAAAATTAATAATCTTAAAATTTTCTGCGATTTTTAGGTTATGAGAACACAAATAGAGCTGCAACCGCGCCGCGTAATTTCGGTTTAAAAATGACTGCGGCTGTCGCCCTGCCGCTCTGAGCTAACCGCGCCGCGCCGCTGCCGCACCGCGCCAATTGTGGGACAAGCTTAAGTCTTCAAATTCGTCCCCACCAATTGTCTTACCTAATGTCCCATATTTCCACTAAATATAAACACTAATATAAGCACGAAATTACCAAATATGTACGAAGATACCAAATTATCAGCTGATTCCTTCTTGTCGGGGATTCACCAAAATATATGTTCAGAACATGTTTTTTATACGGAAATTATAAAAAAAAACCGCGCAGCTACGAAATTTTTTCCGCGCAGTTCGAAATTTTGGTATTAAAAACTTAACCGCGCAGTTGCGAAACCGCGCAGTTAGAAACCGCGCAGTTCGAGGGATTACTGTACTTTGAATTCAATAGTGGATTTAAAGTTTTGTAACTCCGAAATAACTCTGCACAGAAATATCATTATCATTTTTATACCCGTATGGTGAAACCAAAGGGTATATTAACTTTGCCTTACCGTTTGTAACGCCAAGATCCCGTCATCGCACAAAAAAACGAATTACACCAGTGTGTTTAGAATGATAAAAAAAATTGAATTTTGCATGTCCGTCCGTCTGTCCGTCCGTCTGTCTGTCCGTCTGTCCGTCTGTCTGTCTGTGGCGCGGATTGCGGGCGCACGGATTGAGCTAGAGACTTGAAATTTTGTTCAGATCCGTTTTTCGTAAAATGCGAGGCTAAGTTCGTTAATGGGCAAAAATGGACCATTAGGGGGGGTACCCCCCATAGGAACGAAAATGTTTTTCGCGAATATCTTAAAAACTGTGCATCTTATCAAAAAAGTGCAAGAACAAACGTTATTTAGAATATGATTCTACATAAAACTCCCATACATCAAAATCCGATTGGAATAAATTTTAAAAAATCTTATTGGAAAGTTTGACTTCAAAGTGGAATTTTGGTATAACTGTTCGAATTTTGGTCTCCAATGATTGCCAGATTGGCAATTATAGCTTTTGTTATGTTTCAAAATAGTATCGCTTTTATCTACACCTAAAAGTCCGACAAATGAATTTGGATTTCACTTTAGTTACAAATGGACATTCTCCCTAGGCTTTGATGTGTTCGGAGCATCAATTTTTATATGTGAGGTAATAGGCTAAAGTATCCAGATCTGAGCCCCGGCACCAGTTCTGAGCACCCCTGTTAATTTTCCGGCTAAAACAAGAATTGTGCGCGATTGAGCCGATTAAAACACATTTCACAACGTGATGAAACCAATTATTTTTCGAATTCAATTCTTATTTCTATGAGTTACTAGGCGTACTTAATTTAATACGGGGGGCTCAGAACTGGATTTTGGGATAATTTCCACATTTAACACATAATTCTTTTTATACTCGTATGGTGAAACCAAGGTCCGTCCGTCTGTCCGTCTGTCTGTGGCGCGGATTGCGGGCGCACGGATTGAGCTAGAGATTTTGCGCAGATCCGTCTTCGTAAAATGCGAGGCTAGGTTCGTTAATGGGCAAAAATGGACCATTAGGGGGGGTACCCCCATACGAACGAAAACGATTTTTGCGAATCTCTCAAAAACGGTGCATCTTATCAAAAAAGTGCAAGAACAAAAGTTATTTAGGATATTATTGTGCATAAAACTCCCATACATCAAAATCCGATTGGAATAAATTTTAAAAAATCTTGTTGAAAAGTTTGACTTCAAAGAGGAATTTTGATACAACTGTTCGCCGTTCATTTAAATCACCATACGGGTTTTCAATAAGTGTGTTGCAGCCACCTAGAAAAACAAAAAGTGGTTAGCTAAGAAATAAAATGAGAAAGTACCACTTATCTCAAATTTCGTCCCGCTGTCCATTGTGGATCCGTCCGTCGAATTCCTGATCCCTAACGAGATCGCCGTCCGTTTGCCGTCCAAATCCCTCTGCAGAAACATTCGTTTCTACAAAGGTGGGACATATCCCGTGGATGATGGTCGAATTTCAAGATGCAGGTTCCCTTTTCTTCATGAATGAATGAATAGTCAAAACCTGAAAATAGGTAATGCAAATGGCATTAGTGTGGGGAAATTAAAATGAGAAAAGGCGGAACGTATACTTAGCTGTAATGATTTTCCTCTGTTATCCGGTCACTTTAATGTCTCTGAGTTCAGCAACATGTTGCGAAGATCCTCACAGTATAAGAGTTGCTGGCTTCGAGGTTGAGGTTAGAATATGAAAAAAAAAGGAAAAAGATCATTTTTCAAGGTAAGGAAATCAACAAATAAAAGGTTACTCACCTGGTACAGTGCGATAGTGGTGCGTTCCCGAGTTCCTATCTATTTTAGCAGGAGGTAAAAATCGGGCATCTCCTGTTGGCTCTCCTGCAGCAAAAGTTCCGCTGAACTATCCAACTAGGCTGCATCCCGATATTTCAGCATACAACACGCGAAACCCGCAAACACATTTTTTTTTACATTCGCGGCCAGAAACTCTGGAAAAACACGGAAAACCGACAAACAGGAAAACTTATGTTAATCGATCCGATCGTAAACAAACTTTGACAGATCGAATTGGATCTGTCAGGTGTCCTAGAGTGTTAGTGCCCATTCACAATGGTAGTTTTTTTTATAGGCTTCTCTCTTACACTCTAGGTCAGAACTAAATTAAGTATTTGCGACAGAACGAGACATATAGTTAATAATATTAAGTGCAAGACCGATTGAACACATAAAATATAATATTAATTATATGTATGCGCGGCTCATAACCAGATCACAACAGATGGCGCTCGCTGTACGATCGGTTGTAAGGTTTGAATTTAAAATGGGATATTTCCACTGGCAATTTACCAGTTTTTTTTATGCTCCAGTGGGCGGGAAAGACCTTGGCGGGTTTTTGGTTTTAGCATTGAGCTGAAAGACGTCCAAGTCAAAGGACGAAATTTGTGGGGTTTCTCCCAACTTGCCATTGAGGCAATAAAAATTTTTTTTGGTAAAGTTTAGCTTCCTTTTTTTAAGTGAGTCCCGGAAAATTTTTCTCGTAGTGTGAAATGCTAAAAGTGAGTTGTGGCAAAAGTTTTTTAATTTTTTTAAAAAAATATCACTAAACACGAATGTCTTTAGTTGGCGCAATAGACGAATTTTGGCGGCAAAGGTATTTGCAGAGTCATTGCGAAGCAGCACTTTGAGCGGGAAAATAAACAGGAAGGAAAGCTTAAGTATTGCACGACTTAACCAAAGGTAGAACCTTTCTTTAGTTTCGGGCGATAAATCTAATGATAAATTTTTGTTCTTAAATTCCAAAGGAGAAATCCCACCATAAATTAAATTAAAACTAATACAAGAAATTAAGGAACTAAATTAAATTATCATACATAATTTTTTTGTTACGTAAATGGTAATTCGTTCTTTGTGAGAATTATTGAAGAATGTCCTGGCATCCGATTTCAATCGAATTAACATCTTTCATTGATTCCTGATATAAAATTTGATGCGTGGACCCTCAACATAATCCATGTGGATTTCAACGAATTAGATTTTTCAACATTATTATATTAGAAATTAGTACATTCCGTTAAATTTAAATTGCTTTGTTTCACAAAATTGTGTGAGTGATGTACGGTGACCCCCACGGTACCGCAAGTGTTTCATTGCCCAACTATAATACGGTTTTTATATTTTAAAAGAAAGAAAACAACCGTCATTCTTTTCTCCCTTATTTTATTTGGCGCCAAACAAAATAGGTTTCAGGCTTTGTTTTTCAATCTTCGAGGAAAATCTATTCCAATATTACGTGGTGGAACCTTATTCTTTTATTATTTAAATTTTTTTTTTTTATATTTATTTTTGTGCATGCGAACCTTAATGTATATTTATGCTAAATTATTTAAAAATAGATCTTAATAATTACTGGTTAATTTTATATTTCCATGATTTTTTTTGGTTAATAAATACTTAATTTTAACGGATGTTTTGCGAATTGAATATTGATTTTTTAATTCGATAGTTCATTAGTATGTCGTGCTAAGCGTTTTACAGGGGGCGTGCAGTGTGAAGAGACGGCGAACATGGTAAGGTAAATGCTTGACAAAGTTTTCTATTTCCCCTTATTTCCCTTGGTCCGTCATAGGTTGGTAAATGGCATAGATCCTTCAATCAGGCACGATATTTTTTTATTGTGATCTTCTATAGGTAGAGAGCAAGGGCAAAGAACCACCCCCATTTCCGTCGAGCTAGCCGGAAAGAACATCTCAAGCGTGCCTACCCGCCTCTTTGCTCTCCCTAAAACACCCTTGTAAATTTTACCATCAAAAAAACTTGAAAGACTACAGCAGATCGGAGTCACAATAAAATGGCGCCCAACGTATCGCACAGTAAGTCCTCCACGGAAAACTTAGATACGCAGCCAAGTCCTTCACGGAAAGTGCTATCCCCTCTCTTCAGAAAACGCTAAGGCTTTTCCTCCCAGCCTTTCTTCTCTCCCCTAACTTTCTTGTTTTCTATTTTCTTTTTCTACTTCAAAAAATTTATTCATTTCTTAATTTTTTTCTTTTATTTTAAATTTTCATATTACATTTTCAAAAATTTTACTTTTCTGTCAATTTTTCTTATTTTCTATTTTAATTTCTTCACTTTATGCCATTTAACCACACGAAAGATTCTTTTGCTTCGAATTTGATATCTTATTCTATTCCTCGTATGTGTCCCGGGACATAAAGTTCTAGCAACATAATGTGATCGCGTTTGCCGTACGAAGGAGGAATAGGACGATAAAACGAAGCAAAAACAAATCCAACCGCCAACGAATTTAGCGGATCCTTAGTGTGTCCCGATATTAAAACATTTAGATATCGCGTCTGCCGCTTTGGATTCCGCTAAATTCATGAATCTTTTAGGTATCTTTCTGCAACTTGTTATCTTTCCCAAAATGCTTGTCCCGGTGCATAAAGCTCTAGCATAATGCATCCGCGTTTGCAGCAGTTTGGCCGAGTCTAAGTGCAAAAAGGTTTTTTTTTAGGATAATGGTTGCTAACTGTGTCCCGACACCAATATTTGGATGATCGCGTTGCCGGTTAACAAACATCTATCCAGTATAGTTTAAATCTAAAATTTCCAATCTTTTTCCGCCTTGTCAAGTCATTTCCAAGCCATGAGTGGTCTTAACTTCACACTGCACCCGCCGTATGTTCATGATAGATTGTCAATTTCACATATAATTTTATCATTCCTTTTTTTTATGGGAAAAAGTTCAAACTTTTGGGTGAACTGAATAACACTAAAGGGTGTACAAATGTTAATATTTCGCATAGTATGAGTCATCTTAATAGTAGTAAAGATAAAGATAATCAACGAAAAGATTCTCGTACAATAAATTTTATAAATAATCGTATCATAACAAGATCTCAAACTAAGGCGAATAGTCTTAGAAACTACATTTGGCCGTCACGTTTGTCTGTCCCAAACACCAGTCAGAAAACCCAAATAAACCAAACAAACATGGATGGGGAAAATTCTCAGAATGAGGCTTATGACCCATCAGCGGGGAAAACCAATGCACCTTCGACTGCGAGATCGAATTCTGCGGCTAATAATCCGGCAAATAATAACGACAGCTTAAATAACGGAAATAATGCAGCTCAGTCCGGAATGGTTCACATAAATACTGTTTCGCAAATGATAGCCGCTTCGCAACAAAACATTATTGAAACATTATCGGCTATGATTCAGCAGCAGTTGCCAGCGAATAATAATAATCAGCGAACCCAGGTAGCACCGAATAGTTCTGCTCAAAACAATTTTAATGGGCATGAGCAAAATTTAGGGGTAGCGATTGCGCAGGTTAATGGGACCGAAAATAATCAAGTAGAATATGAGCAAGATGATGATTCTGACCAGGGTTTTAATCCGAGGTTTGTAGCGGATGAGCATAACGCCGCCGGACACTCTCGTGGTCCTCGAACTCGTGACCGATCGTATAGTCCAAGTAGGGGGGAACGGGGATTCACTCGAATTGAGAAATGGGGTATAAAATTCGATGCCACGTCTAAAACTTTGCCCATCGAAGATTTTATATTCCAAGTAAAATACCTCAAGACCAATAATAATTGTACTTGGAATCAAGTTTTGAAAAATTTTCACCTCCTTTTAGATGGTTTACCGAGAGAGTGGTATTGGCAATATTTACGCCATCACCAAAGAATTACTTGGTCAGAGCTTCGCGATGCTCTAAACAAACAATTTCGATCGACAGAAACTGATTTAGAGATAATTAACAAAATCGTAAATCGCAAGCAGATGCCTCATGAAAACTTTATAGATTATTATAATGTTATCATGAAGATGCGGAACAAAATGAGAACACCGATGAGGGAAAATGATCTCATAACATTGTTCAAGAAAAATGTAAAGCCATGGATGACAAAATATATTTTCCCAATGTCGATCTATTCTTTGGATCAATTAAGAGATGCTTGTCGTGTTACTGAGAACGCTTTTCCGATGCACGATACCACGCGAAGTCGAAATCCAGGGCTTAATCGTCAAGTCAATGAAATCGATTATCCTATAAACGACGATTTGGAATGTTACGAGGAAGCTGGATACCAGGATAGTGTAGAAGCTATTGGTGTTCCATCAACCTCGAAGTCCCGCCCTACTGGTGAAAGACGCGAACTTAGGTGTTGGAACTGTAAGGTTCTAGGCCACACCTTCATGGACTGCTTATCGGAAAAGCGCTCCAAATTTTGTTATAGATGCGGAGCCGAAAATGTTTTTACGGCTAAATGTGAGTGTCGGAAGGGAAACATGAAGAGGAACGTGACGAAAGCGGGGGAATCACGTTCGGTTCGAACATCCCCGTAAATAATTGTAATTTGTCAAAGTCAACTTCGATTAATGATTTAGTTTTAAGTTCTAAAAGTATTCAAATTTTAAAGTCCGATTGTCCAATTGTCGATTCCGAAAAGGAAATTGTCCGCAAGTCATACACGCTTAAACCTTATCACGTGCGTTACAAAGAATATATGGCCGCTAGGCAAAGAATTTTTGAGCATGAAGACCAAACAACAAACTATTCTAATGGTCCTTCAAAAACAGTGATAAATGCGCGTAATAGGTATTTAGTTAGAAAGTCCGAAAGAAAAAATATCGCAAGTAGTATCCTTAATTTAAATGATGATGTCCGCCCATATGCCAAGATTAAGATTTCCGACCGAGAATTGAATGGGTTGCTCGACAGTGGAGCAAGTGTAAGTTGTTTGGGACGTGGAGGGTTAGAGTTAGTGCGTGAATTGAAGATTGAGATTCAGAAATTTACTTCCAATGTCAGGACTGCGGATGGTAAAGTTCAAGGTATTGCTGGAAGAATTCGAGTACCTGTGACATATAAAGATCAAACAGAAAATATAACGCTCTACCTGGTTCCGAGTCTTGACCAGATTTTATACCTGGGAGTGGATTTTTGGAAGATATTTCGAATCGCACCGCATATTATTAGTAGTCTTAGTTCATTTGATCCCGAAAACACCGACCCAAACAAACACGACCTCTCACCAGAACAAGAGCGAAGATTAGAGTCCGTAAAAGATAAATTTCCTTGTTTTAGCAAGATGGGACTAGGTAAAACGTCACTGGAAGAGCATGTGATAGATACAGGAAATGCGGTCGCAGTGAAGCAACGGCATTACCCCGTTTCTCCAGCGGTACAGGCCCTTCTGTATGAGGAGGTGGATAGAATGCTTCGATTGGGAGTCATTGAGGAGAGCCAAAGCGCCTGGAGCAGTCCTGTTGTCCTTGTCAGAAAACCTGGCAAGAATAGACTGTGCCTAGACTCCCGGAAAGTCAACGTTTTGACCGTGAAGGATGCCTATCCGCTTCCTCATATAGAGGGCTTGATGAGCCGTCTGCAAGATACCTTCTTTATTTCTTCTATAGATCTTAAAGACGCGTTCTGGCAAATACCGCTGGAGAAACAGAGTAGAGCGAAAACGGCCTTCACTATACCTGGACGGCCACTCTATCAATTCACCGTTATGCCGTTTGGGCTCTGTAACAGTCCACAAAGGTTATGTCGCTTAATGGACAAGGTGATTCCGTCCAGAATAAAAGAGCGTGTTTTTGTGTATCTGGATGATCTCTTGGTAGTGTCACCGGACTTCGACTCACACATACAGCTGCTGGAAGAGGTTGCAAATCGGTTAAAAATGGCAAATCTCACCATCAATTTGCAAAAATCCCGCTTCTGCTGTAAAGAGCTAAAATATCTCGGTTTCATAATTGGGCGTGGTGAATTAAAAACGGATCCCGAAAAGGTGTCGGCAATAAAGAATTTCCCGGTGCCTAAAACAGCAAAACAAGTCCGGCGTTTCCTAGGTATGGCTGGGTGGTACCGGAAATTCATTAAAGATTTCGCTACGGTTGCTTCCAATCTAACAGATACATTGAAAAAGGCGAAAACATTTAAATTCAGTAAAGAGGCAAACGAATCTTTTGAATCGCTCAAGCTGGCTTTGACCTCAGCTCCAGTTTTGACGCATCCAGAATTTTCGCTGCCATTCTTTATTCAGTGCGACGCATCCGATACCGGAATAGGAGCCGTCCTCTTTCAGATGAATGAGAGAAAGGAAGAAAGAGTGATAGCGTATATCTCTCAAAAGCTCAATCGTGCACAAGCGAACTATAGCGTCACTGAAAAAGAATGCTTGGCTGCCATAACAGCGATTCATAAGTTTCGTCCTTATGTTGAAGGGATGGAATTCACGGTGATCACGGATCACGCAAGCCTGAAGTGGCTAATGGGGTTAAAGGATCTCAGTGGTCGTTTGGCTCGATGGAGTTTAAAGCTTCAGGGGTATAACTTTAAGATTGAACATCGAAAGGGTTGGGAAAACGTCGTCGCTGACACGTTATCCAGAGTCGATGGGTTAATATTGGAACACCTAGGTAGCATTTCCATAGATTTAGACTCGGAAGAATTTAAGTCGGATGAATACACCGAGTTGGTGAAATACATCGAAGAAAATAAAGAACGCTTTCCCGACTTAAAGACGGTCGATGGATTCGTATATAAACGCACCATACCGTTCGATGGTAATGTTGTAACTGAAGAAAATTCATGGAAACTTTGGATTCCATCGGGTTTGACGCATCAGCTGATAACTCGAGCACATGAGCCACCTCAGGCTGCACACGGTGGAATTGGGAAAACGCTTGGTAAGATCAGGGAATATTTTTTTTGGCCTAATATGTCGTCTCAGGTACGGAGCTTTATTAGCGAATGCCAGACATGCAAAGAAGCTAAAGCTTCGAATCAAGTATCCCGAAATTTAATGGGAAATGAGACTGTCACACTTCGACCGTTCCAGAAAATATATATCGATTTTCTTGGGCCATATCCCCGATCCAAAAAAGGGAATTGCTTTATTTTCGTGGTCTTAGACCATTTTACAAAATACGTGTTGTTAAAAGCTCTACCCAAAGCTAATTCCACGAACGTCATTAAATTTCTGGAATCGGAAGTTTTCTGTAAGTTCGGCGTACCCCAAATACTCTACTCTGATAATGGGAAACAATTCGTTGCAAAAGAATTTGAAGCATTATTAGCGAAATATGGAATTCACCACATGAAGACTGCCAATTATGCACCGCAATCGAATGCATCAGAACGGGTAAATCGTTCGATTTTGGCCGCGATTAGATCTTATTTAAAAGAAGATCAACGCGAATGGGACTCTCATCTAAGTGACATCGAATGCGCATTAAGAAGTTCAGTACACTCAGCGATTGGTGTTACACCGTATTTCGCACTGTTTGGGTGTAATATGGTCACGCATGCTAGTACGTATAAAGTGGCACAAAAATTAGGGACTCTTTCTGACTCAGAATTTCACCATCTACCAAGACAACAGCGTTTGGAACTTATTCGCGAAAAGATGAAAGAAAACCTACATCTTGCTTACGAAAAGAGCGCGAAAACGTACAATCTCCGTGCTAGACACGTTAAGTATAAACCGGGGCAAGAAGTATATCGACGTAACTTCGTCTTGAGCGACGCGAACAAGAAAATCAACGCTAAACTTTGCTCGAAATACGTGAAATGTCGAATAAGAAAGGCTATCGGAAATAGCATGTACGAGTTGGAGGACCTAAATGGAAAACCAATCGGAAATTATCACTGTAAGGACATAAAACTATAAAGATTTTCAAAACAGATTTCTTTTTTTTGTACAAATGTTGATTGTAGTTAGCACCTGAAATTGAGAAAACTTTAGAAAAACGCAATCACATTTTAATTCAATATATTTTATTTTAAATTCGATACCTATAACCTGAAACGTATAGCTGAATATTCAATTTGCCCGGCTATGTTAAGTGGGTTCAACACCACGTTAGGCAAGTTTTTTTTCTTCACAATTTTTTTTAAATTTCATGTTGATGTAGATCGTTGGTTGCTTGCATATCACATATCGGCGACTGTTTCTTCGAATCCTTTTCCGATGCAAAGCCCCGGTAAAGTTTCCGACCCTGTTGCAGCCACCTAGAAAAACAAAAAGTGGTTAGCTAAGAAATAAAATGAGAAAGTACCACTTATCTCAAATTTCGTCCCGCTGTCCATTGTGGATCCGTCCGTCGAATTCCTGATCCCTAACGAGATCGCCGTCCGTTTGCCGTCCAAATCCCTCTGCAGAAACATTCGTTTCTACAAAGGTGGGACATATCCCGTGGATGATGGTCGAATTTCAAGATGCAGGTTCCCTTTTCTTCATGAATGAATGAATAGTCAAAACCTGAAAATAGGTAATGCAAATGGCATTAGTGTGGGGAAATTAAAATGAGAAAAGGCGGAACGTATACTTAGCTGTAATGATTTTCCTCTGTTATCCGGTCACTTTAATGTCTCTGAGTTCAGCAACATGTTGCGAAGATCCTCACAGTATAAGAGTTGCTGGCTTCGAGGTTGAGGTTAGAATATGAAAAAAAAAGGAAAAAGATCATTTTTCAAGGTAAGGAAATCAACAAATAAAAGGTTACTCACCTGGTACAGTGCGATAGTGGTGCGTTCCCGAGTTCCTATCTATTTTAGCAGGAGGTAAAAATCGGGCATCTCCTGTTGGCTCTCCTGCAGCAAAAGTTCCGCTGAACTATCCAACTAGGCTGCATCCCGATATTTCAGCATACAACACGCGAAACCCGCAAACACATTTTTTTTTACATTCGCGGCCAGAAACTCTGGAAAAACACGGAAAACCGACAAACAGGAAAACTTATGTTAATCGATCCGATCGTAAACAAACTTTGACAGATCGAATTGGATCTGTCAGGTGTCCTAGAGTGTTAGTGCCCATTCACAATGGTAGTTTTTTTTATAGGCTTCTCTCTTACACTCTAGGTCAGAACTAAATTAAGTATTTGCGACAGAACGAGACATATAGTTAATAATATTAAGTGCAAGACCGATTGAACACATAAAATATAATATTAATTATATGTAT
This sequence comes from Chrysopilus asiliformis, assembly GCA_964034945.1. Taxonomy (NCBI): domain Eukaryota; kingdom Metazoa; phylum Arthropoda; class Insecta; order Diptera; family Rhagionidae; genus Chrysopilus; species Chrysopilus asiliformis. The sequence continues at coordinate 44,240,321 of OZ035963.1, read as the reverse complement.
GCGCGGCTCATAACCAGATCACAACAGATGGCGCTCGCTGTACGATCGGTTGTAAGGTTTGAATTTAAAATGGGATATTTCCACTGGCAATTTACCAGTTTTTTTTATGCTCCAGTGGGCGGGAAAGACCTTGGCGGGTTTTTGGTTTTAGCATTGAGCTGAAAGACGTCCAAGTCAAAGGACGAAATTTGTGGGGTTTCTCCCAACTTGCCATTGAGGCAATAAAAATTTTTTTTGGTAAAGTTTAGCTTCCTTTTTTTAAGTGAGTCCCGGAAAATTTTTCTCGTAGAGTAAGTTCGGGTATTGTGGTACACCTTCTTTTGTTTTCATAATAAATCACTTGTTTTAAAAGCAATCATGCTAGAATTTCGCATACGACACCTCCAGAGGCTTGCCTATAAAATTCCACAGCAATGTTACCAATCATAAACATAAAAGCAAAATTATGATCAAAAAAGTACACTAACTGAAAAAAAAGTGCTTCGAAAAATTGGCGGGTAATGTGGTATACTGTTTCTTCCATACAAATATTTAAGGCGGGTAATGTGGAATACTGTTTCATCCATTCAAATATTAAATATTTGTATGGAAGAAATAGTATGCCACATTAGCCGTTTTCACCATGACAAACCAAAAAAATGATTTCTTAGTCTAATTCGCTTGAATCCAAAAATTTTCTTTTCAAAAAGTAAATGTGTTGTCTAAATAATCGTTCACTGATTCACAGTTAAAAAAACAACTTAAAATTGGCTTTCGAGATTCATTTGAATGTGGAGACAATAAAATGTTGATTGTGCTCAAAAACGTTTTTCAGAAAATTCCCATATAACCTGATAAACCATGGACTTGTCAACACCAACAATGGTTGCAGAATTTCACAAAAAACAGTATTGTATGTTTGATCTTGCGATGCGGCATCTCATATCCGAGAAATGATGGGGTACCACATTACCCGCCTATACCACAATACCCGAACTTACTCTAGTGTGAAATGCTAAAAGTGAGTTGTGGCAAAAGTTTTTTAATTTTTTTAAAAAAATATCACTAAACACGAATGTCTTTAGTTGGCGCAATAGACGAATTTTGGCGGCAAAGGTATTTGCAGAGTCATTGCGAAGCAGCACTTTGAGCGGGAAAATAAACAGGAAGGAAAGCTTAAGTATTGCACGACTTAACCAAAGGTAGAACCTTTCTTTAGTTTCGGGCGATAAATCTAATGATAAATTTTTGTTCTTAAATTCCAAAGGAGAAATCCCACCATAAATTAAATTAAAACTAATACAAGAAATTAAGGAACTAAATTAAATTATCATACATAATTTTTTTGTTACGTAAATGGTAATTCGTTCTTTGTGAGAATTATTGAAGAATGTCCTGGCATCCGATTTCAATCGAATTAACATCTTTCATTGATTCCTGATATAAAATTTGATGCGTGGACCCTCAACATAATCCATGTGGATTTCAACGAATTAGATTTTTCAACATTATTATATTAGAAATTAGTACATTCCGTTAAATTTAAATTGCTTTGTTTCACAAAATTGTGTGAGTGATGTACGGTGACCCCCACGGTACCGCAAGTGTTTCATTGCCCAACTATAATACGGTTTTTATATTTTAAAAGAAAGAAAACAACCGTCATTCTTTTCTCCCTTATTTTATTTGGCGCCAAACAAAATAGGTTTCAGGCTTTGTTTTTCAATCTTCGAGGAAAATCTATTCCAATATTACGTGGTGGAACCTTATTCTTTTATTATTTAAATTTTTTTTTTTATATTTATTTTTGTGCATGCGAACCTTAATGTATATTTATGCTAAATTATTTAAAAATAGATCTTAATAATTACTGGTTAATTTTATATTTCCATGATTTTTTTTGGTTAATAAATACTTAATTTTAACGGATGTTTTGCGAATTGAATATTGATTTTTTAATTCGATAGTTCATTAGTATGTCGTGCTAAGCGTTTTACAGGGGGCGTGCAGTGTGAAGAGACGGCGAACATGGTAAGGTAAATGCTTGACAAAGTTTTCTATTTCCCCTTATTTCCCTTGGTCCGTCATAGGTTGGTAAATGGCATAGATCCTTCAATCAGGCACGATATTTTTTTATTGTGATCTTCTATAGGTAGAGAGCAAGGGCAAAGAACCACCCCCATTTCCGTCGAGCTAGCCGGAAAGAACATCTCAAGCGTGCCTACCCGCCTCTTTGCTCTCCCTAAAACACCCTTGTAAATTTTACCATCAAAAAAACTTGAAAGACTACAGCAGATCGGAGTCACAATAAGTGCCAGATTGGCAATTATAGCTTTTGTTATGTTTTTTTATCCAAATTGTTGAGGAATATGTACAGTGAGTGGAAAAAGTCACCGTACGGTCATGATTTTTGAATAAAATACCAAAACCCTGAAACACTGTATTTGTTTTTAAAATTCTGGTTACTGGATTTTGTTGCCTGGACAATTCTTTACAGATCTGTAAAAAAAAGAAATTAAAAAAAATAATAATTTAGTACTTAAATTTATCACTTTAACTAAAAATATGCTTTTTAAGAGCGTAAAAAGTCACCGTACGGCTATAAAAACAACCAAAAAATATGGGCTAATTTACCGTTAGTATTTGGTTGGGTATCCATTAGGTCGAATTACTGCTTGAAGTCGCCTGGGCATCGTTTTTATCAACTTCCGGGTCACTTCCGGGGTTATTTTTGCCCATTCTTCTCACAACACCGCCTTAAGCGTTTTTTCGCTACACAGAAAAAAATAATGTTGTATTTTACAAAATGGGTTTTGTTAAGCCTAACAAAAAAAAATTCGTAAATATTACTGAAGTTTTGTATATACTACGAAAAAATTAACGAATATTTTTTCGTATAGTTACTAAAATTTGTTAATATTACGAAGTACATTTTGTCAAATCTGATTTGCATCATGGCGTCATTACGATACACAAGCTTTTCTATTAGTGGTCTCATTAGCCGCTGTAAGCATCCAATTCCCTGCTGTTAATGTTTGGATGCCTGCAGCAGGTAATTAGACTACTAGTAGAACTGCGCCAAACTTGTGCATGACGAAAACATAACAAAAGCTATAATTGCCAATCTTGCAATCATTGGAGACCCGTATGGTGATATTCGTATCAAAATTCGAACAGTTATACCAAAATTCCACATTGAAGTCAAACTTTCCAATAAGATTTTTTTAAATTTATTCCAATCGGATTTTGATGTATGGGAGTTTTATGTAGGAGCATATCCTAAATAACTTTTGTTCTTGCACTTTTTTGATAAGATGCACCGTTTTTGAGATATTCACAAAAAACGTTTTCGTTCATATGACGGCTACCCCCCCTAATGGTCCATTTTTGCCCATTAACGAACTTAGCCTCGCATTTTACGAAAAACGGATATGTGCAAAATTTCAAGTCTTTAGCTCAATCCGTACGCCCGCAATCCGCGCCACAGACAGACAGACAGACAGACGGACGGACGGACGGACCGGCGGACAGACGGACAGACGGACGGACATGCTAAATTCAACTTTTTTCATCATTCTAAACACACTGGTGTTATTCATTTTTGTGTGCGATGACGAGATCTTGGCGTTACAAACGGTAAGGCAAAGTTAATATACCCTTTGGTTTCACCATACGGGTATAAAAATGGCGACGATTTTGTTAGTCGATTCGCCAGTTATAAAAACTCGATTTTAAAGCAATTCCAATAATGTTTCATAAAACTGATGCAAAAAATCAGTTTTTGGAAAGCATTTCTTAGTTTAGACATTAGTTGGAATGCTTTTTTGAAATATTTTTTATGCCAATTTTTTTCAGATTTCGATAATTTTTTCCCATTTTCGAAAAATACTAAACGCGAATAGTATTTTTTCGAGGTAACACAAAAACATTCGTCGAGAGAATTCATTCGTTTGAAATTTTTGTAAGAAAAATCATTCAAAATAAATTATTTTCATTTCGCATCATATTGGCCGTCATAAAACATTTCCTCCATACGAATATTCAATATAGAAACTATCAGAAACAAACACGCATCTCTTAATTTTTAAAGTCATCACACTAAAACAATTTCCGCTCATTAGTTGCATTTATTAAATTCTATGAACACACACTAAGCAAGAAACAGAAAGAGATTCCATATCAACAAGAGAGATTTGTTTTTGTAATATTTACAAAATATTTGTAATATTTACAAAATATTTGTAATATTAACAAAATTTTTGGGAAAACGAAATACAAAAATACAAAAACTTAACAAAATTGACATCGTACCATTAACAAAATATGTTGTCGGCCCATGGGGGGGACAAATGGTTTCGTTATATTAACAAACGTTTTCGTAATATTTACATACATTTTATTTTCTGTGTAGTAATAGTGTGGCTGCGGATTTTCCTGTCAAGCAGGTTCCATAGATCTTGGATGGGGTTTATATCAGGAGACTGGGCTGGCATTTTCAAATATTTAGGAGTGTTGTAGAGCAGCCATAAGCGCGTATTAAGTGCTCTATGCTTCGAATCATTATCCTGCATAAACACAAACGTGTCCGTTATTCCCATTTATTCAGCGCTAGCATGTAAATTTTGTTTTATTATGTCAATATACACATACGGGTCCATAACACCATCAATAAAATGCAGCCTACCCACCCCCCGGCGCGCTCACGCAGCCACAAACCATAACTGACCCGCCTCCATGTTTGACTGTGGGCATCAGGTTTTCCATTTGAAGCTCCATATGCTTTTTACGCCACATAATTTGCCTTCCATCTGATTGGAAAATGTTAAATTTACTCTCGTCAGGAAATATTACTGACGACTAGTAAGAAAAATCCCTTATAAAAAGCATATGGAGCTTCAAATGGAAAACCTGATGCCCACAGTCAAACATGGAGGCGGGTCAGTTATGGTTTGTGGCTGCGTGAGCGCGCCGGGGGGTGGGTAGGCTGCATTTTATTGATGGTGTTATGGACCCGTATGTGTATATTGACATAATAAAACAAAATTTACATGCTAGCGCTGAATAAATGGGAATAACGGACACGTTTGTGTTTATGCAGGATAATGATTCGAAGCATAGAGCACTTAATACGCGCTTATGGCTGCTCTACAACACTCCTAAATATTTGAAAATGCCAGCCCAGTCTCCTGATATAAACCCCATCCAAGATCTATGGAACCTGCTTGACAGGAAAATCCGCAGCCACACTATTACTAGCGAAAAAACGCTTAAGGCGGTGTTGTGAGAAGAATGGGCAAAAATAACCCCGGAAGTGACCCGGAAGTTGATAAAAACGATGCACAGGCGACTTCAAGCAGTAATTCGACCTAATGGATACCCAACCAAATACTAACGGTAAATTAGCCCATAATTTTTGGTTGTTTTTATAGCCGTACGGTGACTTTTTACGCTCTTAAAAAGCATATTTTTAGTTAAAGTGATAAATTTAAGTAGGGGAGACTGGTCCTAGTTGTCACAAAAATCATAAAAATCCTTATTTCTGGAGACAATGAAGTTAAATTGCCAAGTCAAACGCATAAATCATAAATTCGGGCTTTCGTCCTTCATTAATTGTACAAATTATTTAAAATTTCAAGTAATAACGTCATGAAAATTTTATAATAAAAATTTAAGTCTACTGTGACAAGTTACCCCAAGGCTGGGGTTGGTTGTCACAATGTGCGGTCCTCGTTGTGACAGGTCATTGCCGTCGTAATTAGGGTAACAAAAAAAAACTCTTTGCCCCGCAGATCTATCATGAGCCCACAGCCTGCATTTGATGCACTGAACGCACCCTGCATTGGGTTTGCTACTTGACTAAGTTTCATAACAAACCACGCACAGTAGTTCTTCGTTGTATTCGTCTTCATCGCTGTTAACAACTCATTTCTATATCTCAAGTCCTTTGTTTTCCTGCTTCTTATGTTTCTTAGGTTTTAGATTCTTCAGATTTTTCTGCCCTGCAGATTTTCCTGCTCTGCAGTAGCCCCTGATACAAACAAATAGCCCCTGAGACAACTAGTACCGACAGACAAATAATTTTTGACAGCCATTTAAACCTATAACACTTAACGTAAAACCTAAACACTCAAAATTACGTTTAAAATCGATCAATATCCTAAGAGATACCAATAAAAATACACTTCTATCTTAATAATGTATGACAAAAAAACAAAATCAATGAATCTATTAGAATTTACTCACTAACGATATTTTTTGATTTCGAGTTAAAAAACGTAACATTTGAGGTCGATCGCCAGGACACTTTCTGAGGTTGGTAGTGGTGGAGTGCGCTTCAAAATTGCCGAAGAACCGATTTCAAAAATATTTCTGAATTAAGAGATATAGCCATTGTGACAACTAGTACTTGTGACAACGAGGACCAGTCTCCCCTACTAAATTATTATTTTTTTTAATTTCTTTTTTTACAGATCTGTAAAGAATTGTCCAGGCAACAAAATCCAGTAACTAGAATTTTAAAAACAAATACAGTGTTTTAGGGTTTTAGTATTTTATTCAAAAATCATGACCGTACGGTGACTTTTTCCACCCACTGTATATGTTAATTTAATTTAAACATTCCATACTTTCGACCAGTAAGTACAAGTTTCTCAGAAAGTATACGGCTCAGATCTGGGTAATTTACCCTACTTGGATTGGTTAACTAGTATTTTGCTCACAATTTTTATATTTTAAAAGCCTTGAATACGATTCAATTAATATTTTGATTTTCCGGCTTGTAATTACTGTTTAGAAAAATTTTAATTTCCTACCATCTTTACGGCCCACGTACATCCCATTCAGATTTTTCAGCAAAAGAAGGTTTTTCTGAGATTTTTTTTTTCAAAAAACGTTTTTTTTTCGTTATTTATACTGGTTCTTGAGATATTTGTAATCTCAGTATTCAATATCAAACTTTCAAAAAATAGTAAGAAATGTATTGAATTAATAATAACAGACATTAATATTCAATATTAATTCAATACATTTCTTACTATTTTTTAAATACGATGAAATATCGTAAAGATTTTGTTTCTTTTTGTTTTGATCAGATTTTAAGAAAATCACTGAATTTTTTATATTTTTATTATGGAAATAAGATATTTTAAGATATTTAAGTAAAAGTATAAGTTGTAAACTCTGATTAAGTATATTAAAACCATTATTTTTTCCATTTTGAATTCCATTTTAATTTATTTGTTATATTAGGAATTTTAAGAGATTTAAAATAATACTTACAGCCGGTTTCACAGTGCGAGCTTAAGCTTCGAATTTAGTTTAAGCTTTCGCTTAACTGTTTTTACTGTTTCACAGTGCTGGTTTAGTCCTTAAACTGAGTTTAAATTTCCGTTTATTTAAGCCACCAAACTTGAGCGCTTAAGCTAAAGCTTAGCATGCGAAATGGGCAAGAGTTCAGTTTAGCGACAATGACGCTAAAGATTTTGCGTGTATAGGGGGTAGATCCCCTATCCAAAATGGGTGTTTTTAGCCGTCGCTCGCCCCCCTTGCTCCCTCCAGGGGTCGTCAAACTTTGTATGAAACTTTTTTCTGGGGGTGGTACGGGGGTGTGTTATACCTCAAATGAAAGGTAATGAAGAGTGCATTCCAAAAATATATAGCATGATAATATCCCCCCCCTCACTCTTTGATTTATACCTCACGGGAAAAAGTGGAATTCGTGAAACGAGGGGAAAGACGAAATTTTTTTTTACCAAAAACTGCGCTTAATACTCCAGATAATGAAATGCAAAGAATCCTAGAAATATCTCAACCTGAAAAAATCAACAAAAACGAGGCGCGGCGCGGCGGTGGGAAAAAGTGGGATGTGGCTGAAAAGTTTGTTCGCTCTGGGGGTCCGCGCCAGGGGGCTCATAAGTAAAATTGGTTTGTAGTTCAAGTTTTTTTTCGTCAAAAAAGTGAGGTTATATGAAAATTTTAAAATGAAATTTTGTAATTAAAACTGCGTCAGCAGTCATTTCAAACCACTTTTATAAGGTTTGCGAACCGAAATTGTGCTAGTAAAAGTAGTTTTCTTGCAAAATTCCACTTTTTTTCGATGGGGTATAAATCGAAGGGTGAGGGGGGAAACCCTACCATGCTATTGGAATGCACTCTTCATTACCTTTCATTTGAGGTATAACACACCCCCGTACCACCCCCCAGAAAAAAGTTTCATACAAAGTTTGAGGACCCCTGGAGGGGGCAAGGGGGGCGAGCGACGGCTAAAAATACCCATTTTGGATAGGGGATGCTTCTCTCTACCCCTCCCTATACACGAAAAATCTCTAGCGTCATTGTCGCTAAACTGAACTTTAGCCAAAAATTTTCTGTGATGACGCAAATCATAAAATCTCTGATGTGAACAGCACATGACTTTATTATAAAAAATCCATGTTCCTACGCAATTTATACAATAACCCGAAAATTAAAATATATTTTTTAATTTTTTTTAGAAAATCTGAAATATCTCCATAACGGTGAAAGATAACGATTTACAAATTCAATCAAATTCAAATTCAATTTAAAATTCAAATTTTAAATTTTTTAAATTTGTACGAATTCAATCACCGAGTAGCTAAATATTGTTTACTATGAGTACAGAAATACACAGTGGCCTATTAAATTCACTAAACTGAGTTTTGTTAATCGACACACAAAATTTAACTGTGAAACAGCACTTGTGTGAGCGAAAGCTTAAGCTACCAGGATAAGTTTAACAAAGCCGAAGCTTAAGCTTCCACTGTGAAACCGGGCATTAGAATATTTAAATGTTGCTTATTCGCCTAAGATGTCTTGGGAACGAAGGAAGTGTTCTATGTTCTAAGATTTTTGGGGTGCGGAAAAATACATTTGCAAATGAAAAATATACATTCTTTTTGATTCGCGAATGAATTTTTGAGTCAGATTCGATCCAGGGAATGGTCATGCAAACATTTTGAATTCTTTACTAATTGGATTTTTTTTTGATTTTCATAAATTTTTTCACTATTTCGAGAGCTAATTCATTATATAGAATAGCCTACTTTAAAAAAATATCAGGTATGATCAACATAAATTTTTCCTCTGCAATATTTAGTTTCGGAACAAATATGTAAAAAATATATTTTTCTAATATCCCGAGAACTCTTAAAGATACCTAACGGTTTTTGAAAGAATGAATTTTGTAATGTAATCTTTTTTAAAGTAATTGCTAAAATAAATATTCCTTTGAAATTTGATTAAAATCGGCCAAAAAGTGTCGGAAAATTGGACGAAAAACTAAAAATTGTATAATTTTCGGGGCACCCACGACCCTAAACACGAAAAAGGCAGATATAAAAAAAATAGTAGCCCCTATTTTTCGCCACTCTACCATATATCCAAAATCAGAGTGGGGTCTTACCTTGCTAGCAATTTTTATCATATCTAACGGTTCTCTAAATATTTTCAAAATAAACTTTTTTACGATTTTTCATTGTATTTAAAAAATAGTAAGAAATGTATTGAATTAATATTGAATATTCATGTCTGTTATTATTAATTCAATACATTTCTTACTATTTTTTAAATCTCTTAAAATTCCTAAACTAACAAATAAATTAAAATGGAATATAAAATAGAAAAAAATAATGGTTTTAATATACTTAATCAGAGTGTACAACTTAAACTTTTACTTAAATATTTTAAAATATCTTATTTCCTAAATAATTGTTTATAGCTTAACTCAAAACAAAAATATAAAAAAATTCAGTGATTTTTTAAAAATCTGATCAAAACTATGTACTTAAAAAGAAACAAAACCTCGTATGACCTAAATTGAAGTCATCTAAGACTAATCAATATTGGAGATAAAATTTACAAGTACAGTAAAACAAGTCACATCAAAATTAAAAATCTAACTTGCTCATCTCGCAATAATATAAAGAATTATAATTCCTACAATTGCAAATCCAACACACCACAGACAGGGTTGGGACTTTAGTACATCTGTACTAGATCTAGTACCTTTTTGACTCATTTAGTACCCTAGTACCACAGCCCATTAATCTGGTACCTTTTAATGGTTTATATAAAAAATGATTTTATCTGAATTTTTAGCTCCCTTTAAAAAACCATCACTTTTCTATGTATTAGAAAAAAAAGTACTTTCTTAAATGATCCCTCCACAACTCTTTAATTAAAGACCACTGAATTCGTCTTATAAAGGGAGATGTGAAAATCAATCGTAGGCATGGAAATATGATTTATATTAGCAATAGCTCAAAATACTTCTCGAAATTTAAGTTTTTAGATGGAGTTCATACAAAAATTTAAAATTGAAAAGTCAAAACAAATACATCTAGACAATTTTTATTGGTTTTTTGGAGTTTTTCTAGAGTATTTTTTGACCGAGAACGGTTATATTTACAGCGCAAAAGTCAATCCATATGGGTTAAGTTTTTTTTTCTAGAATTACGAGATTTAGATTTTTCTCGACTCCTATGTAATAAGCATAAAAAAACGATTTTGGTTGCACGATAGTTAAAAACCATCTAGTACCACATTATCTCAATCTAGTACCCTTTTTGGGGAAAAATTAGTACCTTTTACACATCCTCAAGTCCTAACCCGGACCACAGACTCACAAAATTCAAAATCTGCTGGGTCGACCAGCAGAGAAAATCACATAGAGCTGGGTCGACAGAGCTTTGAAAGTTCTCGGGTATCGACTACCACTGACAAGCGATTTACGTGTTTATATGGCTTGCTCTCTGAGTAGGGCTGCCATGGAACCTATTTGTGAAAAGAGAACCTTTGGGTTAAAAAAAGAGACATTGTATAGGAAATTAACCAAATGAAAAAAGAGAACTAAAAGAGAACTTTTTTTGAATGTGAAAATTACAGAACTTAGAATGACTGCACAGAATTATTACAAAAAAGTGTAATTTTTCGTGCCTGTTATTTTCCGTATCTATCGAAAAAAAAACTGAAAATGTCAAAACTACAATATCAAATGTCAAAACCGCACAATTTTGATTTGTTTTGATTTTTACAGCAGCTGATCGTGGGAGAAGAAACTGTTGTTGCTGGCGCATACAATAAATAGCTTTACGTTACAATTATAATGTACAGTTTCGCACTACACACAGAAAATTGTAGAGTAGAGTACTACTATACAATAAATAACGTGATAATTTTAATTAATAATGGAATTTTCGTGGAAAGATCTGTTTGGTTTTTTACGCATAGTATGAACCAAGAGTTTTCTGAAAAAAGAGAACTAAAGAGAACTGGCAAGAAAAAGAAAGAGGAAAAAGAATGGGGTTAAAAAAAGAGATAAGGTTATCTTTAAAAGAGATATGATGGCAGCCCTATCTCTGAGCCAAGTCTGTTTTTTTGTTGAAAACTCTTTTTTGGTATTTTTGGTTTTTGACACACACTCAATTGTTATACTTTATCTTAAAAATAGGTTTGATAATGAAGAACTTTTATATGAAATTTCCGAATTACAATTGGAAAATAAAAATGATTTCATAAAAACAAAAACATGAATTTGATCAATTGATATTTTATGGAGTGACTGAAAATGCCTATTTAAATCGTATTTTTTTGTTGTTTTATTTTCAGAAAATCATATTAAACATTGTATTGCGTTATTATACCGAATAAGAAGCAAAAGTAATTTGGAAGCAGAATGGGTTATATGGCAAAGCCATTGATTATATACACATAGATATGGAAAGATTTTAAAAAAATCTTTTCGACTGTTCCCGCAGTGGCGCTAGCATCAAGAGCTTTGTCTAAGCATGCACAAGATCATTTGCAAGAGGCAAAGGGCATTCTCATCAATGCTCACACAAGTAAACAAGTTTTAAGCTTTGCAAGTGTAGGTCAGCAAACTCGCTTGCGATGGGAGTTGATTGGCCAGGGACGAAGGGAGCGTGATTCATGCCATCTGATTTAAACCTTTGATGGAATAGCTTGTTTTTCAGCTGGATTTTTAAAAAGTATTTGTTGGATTTTTTTAAATTTAGACTTTAGTCATTGTTTAATTGGATTACGATTTTGATTTTGACATTTAATTAAGATATTTTAAATCTTTATTAGAATTTTGTAGATTTGCGTTTAAATTTTTGACTCCGGCTACGTTTTTTGGACAACGATTTTTATTTCACGGTAATCAAGGCCCAATTAACCATAGGGCTAATTGGGCTACAGCCCAGGGGCGCCAATTAATATTTAATTCACATATTTATAAAAAAATTTAAATTTTATTTTGCGTAAATATATATTTAAGTTTTGAATTAAAGAATATTTTAAAAAATAAAATTGAATTTTTACAATAAAACTATGTAAGGGTGCAAAATTTTATTTAGCCCAGGGCGCTCAAACTTGTTAATACGGCTCTGACGGTAATTTGTTTTCTTTAAAACCCAATATGGCATCAGCTGTTCGTTCATATAAAAATTGCTGGAATGTTAGGAAACCCGGTTCTTTTTTTTATCATTTTTCAAAATACTTGATGTTAGAAAAACCGTTTAGTTGAAACATGCGGGGATATAAATTTGGACATTTCATTTGAACAGAAGTTTGAAGAAAATTCAAAATTGTGTTTTTTAGGTTATATTTGCCACTCATTAAAACTAAAAATACAATGCCACAATTGCATAGCACATATGATAAATCAAAATCCGGATTTCCTCGAAAAATATAACTTAATAAAACTGAAAGCGTATAAAACAAGCAATTTGTCTGAGTTTGGGTCATTAACAATTCCTTCCTAAGTATTTGAAAATCAGCTAAATCTTATATTTGACGATTTTCAAAAAATTTTTTAACTCGTAAAATCCAATACCAATATTTTGGACGCTCATATTTTTCCTCTTACTAACGAAAAAATTACACAATGGCCAGGTTGCAACGTTTAGTCATTTGTCGTAAAACGGATAATAATAATAATTTTACTCGGTGTTAAAAAAAAGGGTTTATATTTACTAGTGTAAAAACGAAGGATAAATCATTGAGAAAGTCAATCGTCGAAGGTCGAGAAAAGTAAAAGGCTCATAAAAGAATCAAGTACTCCTGACTGCAATATCTAAATCTAAAACAGATACAAGATTCTGCTTTTGAAAAATATATTTAACCTACATCCATAGTTTATTTTAACGAACAAATAGTACGCTGTGTATCAATTTGATACATGTTAGAAAAAGACCAATTAAATGATTTATAAAAACAATTTGGTGTTATATTTTGTCAATTGATAACATCAGACTTTATTTATTTTCGAACAAAGATATAATAGATAAAAAAATTAGATACATTTGTCACAAATAATATAATGATGTTTAGGACATACGAATTTTTTACATAAGTTTTGCTTCAAAAAACCCAGTTTTGTTTCATTATAATAGTGAATAATTTCTGGTTTTTTTGTATTTTCATCACGAATAGTTTTCTTAGTATGCAATGTACTAAGAAGAATATCATTTTTTTGGTACATATGATACCATAGAAAGACACAAATTTATACAAACCATGATCAGTGATATCAGCAGCACTTCGACTGATATTTTGTAGTCAATCATCCATTATATACTGATTTTATGTATCTTTTGATTGAAGCCATGAGTCAGGTACTAAAATTGATTGTTCTCTTGCTTCTTGATCCACAAAATCATCTTCATCATTTGAATCACTTTCATTTGGTACAAAATTTCCATATGGATAACTTTCATTATCACTATCAGATATATCTTGTAAGAATTGTATACTTGTTATTAGTTACTTGTTATTAGTTACTTGTTACTTAAAAACATAAATATTCGTTGAGCATAGTAGTATTTCAAAATCATTATGTTACATTATTTTCCATTTTTGTCAGTTTAAAATAATTTGCAAAACGATTGAGTCGAATAAATATTTAGTTTCCAAATAATCAATATTCGTTTGATTAAATAACCATCCTACAATCTTCACTTGACATACTAGCCATTATGAAAATTATTTTTTTTATGATAAAAAAAAACTAATTATTCAACAAGCTTCTATAAACAACTGAATGCAATGCAGGTGATAACAAAAATGGCACGAGTATCAAAATGATACACACCGTTGGATTTGTTACAACTATTGTACAACCCTAACGGTACATTTTGCGGCATCTGTTAAATGTTTTTATTTTATATTTTGAAAAGTTAGGAAGGTAGACAAAAATTCAACTGAAATTATTCAAACGTTAAAACAATATAATTAATATTTTAAATTTGTATCAAATTGATACAAACGATGGATGCGGGTTAAAATGATATTTTTTGTACGGCTTTTGTAGCAAATTGTTTCGATTCAACAGTTTTCACACAATGTCAAAACATGTCAAAAAATCGCAAAACATTTGAATTTTTAAAAATTCTTCTAAAACCACAAATTTTCATATTTTCAGAATGTAGAAATAGAAACTCACACATGAGCAAAGAGATCACAGAAACTGTACCAATTCGATGCATTAATTATGCCTGTGTGTGTACAGATTTTCATTCAGCCGCCCCTTTCGCACTGGCCCGAAAGCGCCTAAAAGCTCTTTTAACTAAGAAAATATCAGCGAAATTCAGAAATCGTACACTCAGTGACATCTAGTGCGAAAGCATGTAGTTCAAGAATCCATATCTATGTGTATATAATCAATGGCAAAGCGAAACAGATTATGTCTTTTATGTGCTTATGTATGCAGTTTGCGTACAAGCCAAAAAGAAACGGGTAGCAGAAGAATCGATGGATAAAAGGGTAATTTGAGCTTGGAAATTGGGTTTGATGCACATGGCTTAACAAGGCTAAAGAGTTTGCTCTCCACAATTCTCAATCGAGCTGAGTTTAAGCTTTTTTGTCTGCTACGATACTCTATATGAAAACAGATCGAATTTCGATTTAAAAAAAATATTTTTGTGTATAAAAGAGTTATGTAAAATTCACTTCTAAACACATTTTGCTTTTGTAAATTGCTTTTGTAAATTGCTTTTACAAAAAACGATTTCACTTGTACGCAACTGCACAAAATTTCAAGTCTGTAGCTCAATCCTATCAAAAGTTCGCGGTGTTCACGGACAGACAGACGGACATGAAGAAATAAAAATCTTTTGTCATACGAAACGCCCCGGGGTAATTCGTTTTTTTTTGTGCTGCGATTTATTCGTGGCGTTACAAACGGTATACTGAATCTAATATATTCCTATATGATTTTCATATAGAGTACGAAAACGTATAAAGACGTGGCTGCATTAATAACTTACGTTCTTAGTTCTTGAATTAATTGAGAGTTGATAACATCTTATTAAGAATAATTAAAAGTAAAAGTAATTGGTTTCACTAAACACTCTGACGTTCACCAAAAACTTTTTTTTTTATTTTGATTAAATTTGAAGATTATATAGATGTATAAAAATTTTATTTCGTTTTTTAATCATTTTAATGCGAACGAACTTTGAACTCATAGTAATTCTGCAATTCTGCAATTCGTCAGTTTTGGGGTTATCTAGATAATAATTATCTAGATCATCATCTAGATAAAAAAAAATGTTATCTTTATCTTATCTAGATAACACCCCAAAAAAGTTATCTTTATCTGATCTAGATAAAGGAAAATCCCATTTATCTAGAGATAATCGTTACCACCGAAAATCAAAAAATTAAATCTGAAAAAATGCTGAAACGAAATTGTTTTCTGCATACTTTTGAAAACCTAAAAACTTTTTTTAGGAACAGTTTTATACTTGGCAACAATTTTTGTTTACGGACAAGGAAGCGAAGTGTCACTCTTTCCCTCGCCTCTCTTCTCTTGTCCATAAAAAAAAAGTTCTGCCAGTAACTGTTGCCAAGTGTAAACCGGGCTATGAACGAAATAAAAAATCATAACGTTATAAATTTCCTTACGTAGCAAAATTAAACTTATATTTCGTGACGTTATTTCGTTTTGTATCGATAAAAAACTTAATTTCGTTACGTTATAATGTTATTATTCCGTTACACATTGTATTGAAACTGAAAACAAAAAAACGCACTGTAATAATAGTTTATCACAAAGTAATTCAGTTCAGTTTCCATAAAAATAAATTGTATAACAAATAATAAAACTCAGCAAAAAGAAAATACAAATAAAAACGAAAAAAAATGTGATTATTAAGTTAAAAAATCAATAAAAAATACAAAAGACAAAAAATCACAAAAGTTTTGTTCATTAAAAAACTGTCTCCACAAAAGCGTGATTTTGATATCAAAGATATAGAATTTTTTTATAGAATTTCGCTCTACTTCTGGAGTTACTAAAAAGAAAATCTTTTCGCTACCAGAAAACTTGCTTAGAAGATTTCCATTTTTGTATCTCCAGAAATAGAGTGAATCTGGCCAAAACAAAATCCGATTTAGAATCAAAATACGATTAAAAACACTACTCCAATATTTTTGATTATATTTTATGTCTGTGGGGTTATACTTGATGAACTTTTGTGGGAAATTTCACAAAAAATAATACTGCACAAAACAAGGAAATACTAATAAACAACGAAAAAACGTAATATTTTTTTCGTTTTTCGTTATGGTAACGGAATTGAATTTCTATAACGTTCATTATAACGTAATTTTGAAGAAAAAGCCCGAAAATCATTTCGTTATTTCGTTACGTTACGATAACGTTTCTTATCCGTTTTCTTTTGTTATTATTTCGTTTCTTATTATATTTAAATTGGAAATCAAGAAAAGCAAAAAATTTTGTGCTATTTTTTTTTAGTACGTAATTTTGAATTTTGTGCAATGTCAAAATAAATATTTATCTAAAAATTATCTAGATAATTTGGCTTTTTATCTTATCTTATCTATTATCTTTCATATTTTCATTATCTATTATCTTATCTAGATAAACATTACGAGCATTTATCTTTATCTTTATCTAGATAAAAAAATAATTATCTGGCCCCAACACTGGTTATACACGGTAAAAACTGGAGTCTAATTTTAAGACTTTTTTTCCTACATATAGGTCAACACCTTTTTGAGCCTAAAAATCAAACTTTAAAAGTTTGAAATTATTTTCCTTTTAAATAGTATTATCCGGTCTAAATTTAAGGTATTAAAATTTAAATTTTAGTCTAAAAAATCTAAAAATTAGTTCCAAATTTCTAAAAATTCTCAAATTAAAACCTTTTGGTTTAAGTTTAAGATGTCTGAGTCTTAAATTAAGACTGGAATGGTTAAAAAATAGTCATAAACTTCTAAAATTCGTGAATTATCCGGGTAAATAAGACTATCCGGTCTAAATTTAAGACTTAAAAGTTTTAATTTCACACTGAAATTACTAAAAAGTAGTTACAATTTTCTAAAACTGACTCAAATTTAGACTTCGAAGTTTAAATTTCAAACCTTAAATTCTTAATTTTAGAACTGGTCCGTGTTTAGGTCCATGAGTAGAAAAGTTCCAAATTCAAATTCAAGCCGAATTATTTTGCCCTGAGTGGGATTTGAACCACTGCCTTTGGATCACAAGGCAAGCACTTAGCTGACTGAGCCATCCACGCCACAAATGTGAAACCTTGAAGTTTTGTTTTTAGACCGAAAAGTCGAACTCAAGCATCGCGACTTTTCTAAAAATTGACCGACCGACTGATGAATTTGAAAAAGAAAAATAAACTGAAAAGACTAAATATTAGACAAAAAGTTTAATTCAATTTTATCCGAATTGAAGTAAAACTTACAAGGTTTAGTTCTCAAACTTATAGGTCTAATATTTCGATTAAAAGTCTAGAAATAAGGCGGAGAGGTTTAAAACAAATTTTTAAGAAAGAAAAAGTTTACTTTTTAAACTATAGTCTTAAAAATAAACCGAAACTCACTAAATATTAAACTTTTCGACTAAAATATACTCTAAACTTTCAAAAAGTTTTAAAAATAGAGAAAATAGTTTAAAATTCCACTAAACTTTCAAAAGTTTAAAAAATAGAAGGAAAAAGTCTTAAAATTAGACTTCAGTTTTTACCGTGTACCCGTATGGTGAAATCAAAGGGTATATTAACTTTGCCTTACCGTTTATAACGCAAAGTTTCGTCATCACACAAAAACATAACAAAAGCTATAATTGCCAATCTGGCAATCATTGGAGACCCGTATGGTGATATTCGTATCAAAATTCGAACAGTTATACCAAAATTCCACTTTGAAGTCAAACTTTCCAATAAGATTTTTTAAAATTTATTCCAATCGGATTTTGATGTATGGAAGTTTTATGTAGAATCATATCCTAAATAACTTTTGTTCTTGGACTTTTTTGATAAGATCCACCGTAAGATAAGAATATCTCAAAAATGGTGCATCTTATCAAAAAAGTCCAAGAACAAAAGTTATTTAGGATATAATTCTACATAAAACTCCCATACATCAAAATCCGATTGGAATAAATTTTAAAAAATCTTATTGGAAAGTTTGACTTCAAAGTGGAATTTTGGTACAACTGTTTGAATTTTGATACGAATATCACCATACGAGTCTCCCAGTGACGTGGCGTGCTGCTTTCAGTAGGGTGTTCAATATTAAGTTTCTGTTAAATGATATAGACGTCTACTCTTAGTTTTATCCAGGATCACGTCCGGGACATGATAGACTAAGATCCAATTTTTCCCCGATACTTAATTGAGAAAATGGTTTCTCAAACAATTTTTCGATTGCGCATCCGCATTCACAAGCCATAATATTAAATTATTTATTTCTCATACACAAAAGCCAACTGAACACCTGTAAAATCAGAAACCGACTGAGCTGATCAGCAAGCAATATTGCTGTTTTGCTTGGCACACACACCCACACGCATCAGCACGTCAGCCGAACGGCCATACGATGGTCGGTTTTCTATTGTCGGGTTTCGCAGCATCGCGGCCAGCAGCAAGCAACATCGCATCGGTTCGCCGTGCGGCTTTTTCTGGAGCACCCAAATTCATCGTTGTGTGCGGTTATTTCTTGTGAACTTTGTGTGCGGTGAAACGTTTTTTATTATAGACTTTTACTTAGTCATATGTGTTTTTACTTTGCTTTGGTGCGCTGTAAATTGGAGAACACTCGAGTCGGTCGAACGACCGAAAGAGTCGGTATTGCGTTTCGAGTGTGTTTCGCTAAGGGACGAGTAGGAAAGAAGGCCACAAGCAATTTTTACTTTGGTTCGCTGTAAAGTGGAGAACACTTGGTTGGTCGAAAGATCGAAAGATAAAGAAACAGGTTGGTAATGTAGGGTGAGGGTGCTTTAGGCAACCATTGCCATTGGTAAATTGTCGAAAGAATTGGCACAAAAAAAGAAATTAATTAACAATAGATTTCCGATACATATTGGATTTCAGTAGGGTGTGCAGTGAACACCCTCGCACCTTAGAAGAAACGTCACTGGGGTCTCCAATGATTGCCAGATTGGCAATTATAGCTTTTGTTATGTTTTATATTATTAAATATAACTTTGTCGATAATGTAAGTTAATGTAGCTATAATTAATAATGTCCTTTGGTTTTATTACAATCCTTAACTATATCTTTGGTATGATCAATAATTAAAAAAAAGGAGTGTCGGGGCTAAAATTAACAAAACCATGGGGCAAGAATTAACACATGTTAATACATACTGACGATGACAACATAGAGTAATGCTACATTTACACGAATGACAAATTTGTCATTTTTTTCTTGTCATTATGTTAATTCCCGTGTAAATGGCATAATTTTTGTAATTTTTTCTGTCAGAAAATGTCAATCTCTCATAAAAGAATGAACTTGTCCATTCTTTTATGCCAGATTGTCATTCGTACAAACGCAATATTAGTTATGACAAAAGTTGAATACTAAAGTTGTCATAACTAATATTGCGTTTGCACGAATGACAATCTGGCATAAAAGAATGGACAAGTTCATTCTTTTATGAGAGATTGACATTTTCTGACAGAAAAAATTACAAAAATTATGCCATTTACACGGGAATTAACATAATGACAAGAAAAAAATGACAAATTTGTCATTCGTGTAAATGTAGCATTAGAATTCTCATACTGTGTATTTATAGATACAAATTACGTACAAAAAAGCTTCGTTGAAACCTTTTTTTTAGGTAATAATTGTTTTTGTTTTTTAAAAAGACTTAATTTTTTTGTTAATTTTATTAGTTTTTGTGATAAAGAATATATTTGAATTTAAAAGGATATTTATTCTGTTTATTTTATAATTTTTGTGAAAAAAAATTATTTTCTTTTAATTATTTCCATGGTAAAACTTATGTTAATACTAACCCCATCGTTGTTAAAACTAGCCCCGTGACCGGGGTTAGTTTTAACAGATGACATTTTGTCATAAAAATGATTTTTTTTTATATAGTGAGTACCTGGTTGAAACTTTTTTTTATTTCTTATGATACCTGAAGACCTACAGTATGACTAGATATAAAAACAATATCAAAATAGAAAGCAGGAGGAGTTGACACAACTCTGTCTGACGAGGGCTTCGTCACTCCCCTGAGCCCGAAACATGAACCTTCACGGTGATAACACAGTGCCACAGTTGTACTGGACCTAATTCAGGTTTAACAGAAAAAACTTTCACGACTGATAAAAGGCAATAAACTCAAAACAAAACAAATGTCCATTCAATATCAAAAATGTTACTTATTAAAAAAAATATGACCCAATTTCCAAATTGTGTTAATACTCGTCCCGGCTTCCCCTACTAGAAAAATTTTGTAAAATTCCACTAAATCGTTTAGCCAGTTTTATATGCGGTTCAAAAAGATTTACGTAGTATGAATAGCCAACCTACTCAAAATGCACAATGGTCCCTCAGCGTGGTCTAAATGCATAAGGGCTTAGTCTTGGACTACCCGAAAACCTAATGAATCAAGCCCAACAGAGCGACGATGCTCGAGAGACGGAACAAATCTGTCAAAGATTTGTCTACAATCAGTCGGATCGCACGTTTTTGAATTCGGTCCAGCAGTTGCAGGACAGTTTTTGGGGCTCCCGCCCAAATGTACTCAAGTCTTGGTCGAATGTAGGCCCTTGTAGATGCTGAGCACGTCGATTGGTGTGAAGTATTTTTTACAGCGTTTCTTTGCCATTTTGAAAATATGATCGCTCCATTGAAGCTTATCGTTTACTTGGATGCCCAGTATTCTGATGTTTTAAGAGTCATTAATGGACACATTCATAAATTCGATCATTTCGGGGGATTTTTCGCATTTCATCAATAACAGGAAAAAAATATTCATGTTGATAAAATTCTTGTTCGTATCGAACAAATTTTTTTATCAAATCAATAAATTTTTTTATCATATTAAAAAAACTTATCCAAAATGTCAAATTATTTTATCAGAGTTACTTTCCCCGTTTCCGTTCTATTAAAACAAATAATTCCATTGGCTTGAACAATTAAAAATTTTCAGGTTTGAAATGTGTTTTTCAATAACGAAAATCCGTTACGATGGTTAAAAACAACCAGAAATTGTTTATTTGAAATCCGTCTTTAAAACTCAACTTTTCTTAACCCTAGACCCGTGTACTGCGCACTGAGTGCCCAGAACGATTTTTGAACCGAAATTAAACATATTTTTAATAAAGAATATGATGAAATGCAATATATTTCTGAAAGATACTGTATGTTAGACTACAAAAAAATACAGATGTCCAAAATTGCATATCTTCGAGGGCAGCTGTTAAAAAAATGCGTGATATCGTGTACTTGGGCACTCAGTGCCCAACTCAGTAGGTACGTTTTGTATGAAAATTCTTTTTATTTTGACTACAGCTTTGGGTTTTCCCCCTTTTATGATTTTTCTTGTATGCAGATATTGTATTGTATTGTCATATTATATATATTATATTATTTATATTGTATTGTTGTGATGTATTGCATTGTCTTTCGTGGAGTACATGATTTGTTGGAGATGTCGAGTAGCAGTATCGCGAGCTTACAAGGTGGTTATATTCTCAGTCGATTTTTGCAAATTATATTTTCCCATTGTATTTCTTACTTGTTTAACGAATAAACCACATTTTTATGATTTTTAATCAAACGAGCCAAACATTTTCTATTAGAATTACATCTGGGCACTGAGTGCCCAAGTACACGATAAATGGAAGTTGTATAGTACACGGGTCTAGGGTTAAATAGAATAATTACACTTCTTGATTACTTACAAATGATAGATATTTTTCTGTGGCATTACAATTAAACTGCTGTAGCTGTATTGTAACACTTTAGAGAGTCAACTAAAGAAAAACACAAAATAATTATGTACCTTGCATTCAATTTTCTTTTTCTTAATTTGAAATTAAGGTCAATGGACTTTTGTCTGTGATGCGGTTATTCAGAAACGAAGATGAGTAAAATAGAACCCGCGTATTACAGAAAAATTCTTTTTATTTGCATTTTGATTCTTTTACCACTTTGCGGTTGAGATTAACTTTACTCTGGCTGAGAAAAATTTTTCTTCCGCATTCTTTAAAGATTCGGGTCAAAAAGGTGAAAATGAAAAGTGAAAAAATCTACTACCTCTGCTATGCTTCCATTGTAAATATATAGCCCTTTGTTCTCAACAAAAGTCAGTAGGTATTTAAAAAAAATATAACTATGCAAATTTCACACCCACCCAGAATGAGTGTTCCATTTTTTTCTTAAATTAGAAAAATCCTTTCCATTAATTTGCAAACCGTGAAAAGCATATTTTAAAGTCATTGAACATTAAAGGAAATGTTGCCCATAAATTCTGATTTCCTGAATCAAATCACCCACCCCGACAATTTTCCCATTTCATGTCTCGGAAAATGTTTGACCCGACATGTCTTTTTCCAAACACGCTTCACGCACAGGTGAATCGTTTGGAATTTTATTGTTTAATTTTTGCCATCATCAACGATCAACATGGCCTTTCCCAGTTCGCTTAGGTAATGGATGAATTGATAGGTGGACGATTGAAAGTAGAAATCAAAAAATATGGACAAGAACCATGTGAATTTCTGTTACTTTTATACGGTTACTATGTAATGAAGAAGTCTCTACCTGCATACCTTTGCATGTTTAATTTCAAGTTTGCTTCCGGTCAATTTTAATCGACGAAGGTTCACTCTGACAAGGTTCTATGCACTAGAAATATTAAATACAATGGAGACCAATTCTGGGGTGTGGAAAAAAACTAGCACTGAATATGAGCTAGTTAGAATTTCTCAAGGAAAAAGAAAATGGAAAAGAAAAAAATCATGAAAATATTTTTGATTACTTCGAAAAATTACCACCTTCGTAATCTGAAATGCAATATTAGTTGTATTTTTTTAATGATCCGATTAAGAGATCTATATGGATCAATAAAAAACGTAAGTGGGTTTATTGTTTTTAGGCTATGCGGAAACCCGGGTTTTTCAAAGATTTTACGATCCCGAAACCCGGAGAATTTTTAATGTAAATCCGGGGAATTAGTTATTCATCTAATACAGTAGAATATCAATTATACTCCTTAATTTGGAACCAAGACCGAATTTAACTAGTCGGAGTCTTTTTTTTATAAAAATCAAAATCTGGTTCATATATCATAAGAAAAGAAATTTAGTTGATTCCGGCAACAAAAAGCCGACCTAAAATGCTAGATAAACTTTTCAGGTCTTAAACAACAATTCGACTAACTTCGGTGGAAGCAGAACGAGCATTTTCTGTAATGGGTCTCTTTGCTAATAAACTCAGAAGCCGACTCAATGACTGACGTTGAGTGCAATGATGGTTGTAATGCAGTTCTATAAAAAATGAGATATTTGTACCACTTTTATTTGTTATTTTATAAATGTACTAGCAGACCCTTCGTTGGCAGCTAAAAGTTTTTTGTATAAATTTTAGAATGCCAAAAAACCATAAATAACTTAAAAAGATTTGGGAAAAAATGTTATCCTTACAGGACCTTCCGGTTCGAATTTTGAAAATCTAATATCGGATTCGTGAGCGATCCCAAACATATTGCCAATTTTTCCGGGAAAAAAGGATATTTATGTTATCCTTTCAGGATCTACATAGCTAAAAACGTTATCCTGGCAACACAGATCAGTTTGCAAAAAACCGGGTAAAAATCGGTCCAGTAGTTCTTGAGTTTTGTAATCTCAAACCAACAAACCAACCAACCAACAAACTTCCACTTTTATACCCGTATGGTGAAACCAAAGGGTATACTAACTTTGCCTTACCGTTTGTAACGCCAAGATCCCGTCATCACACACAAAAATGAATTACACCAGTGTGTTTAGAATGATAAACATAACAAAAGCTATAATTGCCAATCTGGCAATCATTGGAGACCCGTATGGTGATATCCGTATCAAAATTCGAACAGTTATACCAAAATTCCACTTTGAAGTCAAACTTTCCAATAAGATTTTTTAAAATTTATTCCAATCGGATTTTGATGTATGGGAGTTTTATGTAGAATCATATCCTAAATAACTTTTGTTCTTGGACTTTTTTGATAAGATGCACCGTTTTTGAGATATTCACAAAAAACGATTTCGTTGGTATGGGGGGTACGGACGGACAGACAGACAGACGGACAGACAGACGGACGGACATGCAAAAATTAATTATTTTTATCATTCTAAACACACTTGTGTAATTCATTTTTTTGTGCGATGACGGGATCTTGGCGTTACCAACGGTAAGGCAAATCTAATATACCCTTTGGTTTCGCCATACGGGTATAAAAATCTTATTGGAAAATTTGACTTCAAAGTGGAATTTTGATACAACTGTTCGCCGTTCACTTAAATCCCCATACGGGTTTTTAAAATTGCCAGATTGGCAATTATAGCTTTTGTTATGTTTAGACTTCAGTACGATAAAATACATTTGTGTAAAACAAAATATTTGAGAAAATTCAAAATTTAAAAAATTATTCGTCTATCGTGTTATTATATGTGTGTCTTATTAAAGCACAACTTGACTGTTTCACTGGAAAATTCCAACATATTTTAGATAAAGTATATGCTAAGTAAATCTCATACGGAGAGGGAATTATTTATTGGAAATCTGCTGATTTTTCATATCATTTTTAAGACTTTTGCTGTTCTCTTGCCAACAAATAAAATTAAAACAAAAACAGAAAATAGAGATAATCTGCAACGAAATTGTTGTAGTCTCACATTTTAAAGAACCTCAATTCCATCTATGCCATTCCATAACCATCTTTTCACTTGCGTATGCAATCCATGGGCATTTTTCACCCAGCTTCAACGCAAACTTGAATTTTTCCACATACTACTAGTGTCTTGCTATATAAGCGATTTCTACCTTTTGTTATCTACCTAGCCTGGCCTTTATCGCCGTCACCCGCTGTACATAAAGCACCTGGCGGCATTCACGCAAGTAAAATAACTCACAGGGAAATAGAAAGGTTTCGTGATGTAGATAGATCATGTTCATGTCGCTTGTTTGAGGCCCAAACCTTTCAATTCTGACTCCAACGAGCAGTCGACGTTAGCTTCTTTTATCGAATGGACGCACGTGCCGAAGTCCTCTAAGAAACAAAAAAAAACGGATCAGGGTGATTGGATAGAACTTCTTGCACTCATTGTTTTCATTGTGACGCTCTTCCATTGAGTAGCGTTAGACCGGGACACTTTGGAATTATTGTAGCAGTTTTTTTCCTAGTCTGTGCCCAACTCCACACCTGGATGGTTTAGATCGGGATCTTGAAGTGTGACAAGTTTCAAAAATATAGAGTAGTTGATCACTTTTGCCATATTTTATTGTGCTGACTTTTTTTACTGTTCTTCATACGATTTGATTGTTCAAACCGTTTCTAACGGTTACATTGTGATAAAAATACATCTATAAAGAAATATCGGTAAATCATTAAACCATGATTTTGTGGTTTTCGCGGTCATTACACTAAAGTGAAAGGATTGCCAGGATTTACGTGAAATTTTTGTAATTGCCAAGATTTGAAGTGAGTTTTACTCACAAATTTCAGTTTCATTTTTAACTGATGTGTGTCGATTACACAAACTAAAGGAAGCAAGGATTTTTTTCTTTTGATGCAACTTTCAATCCAGCGCCAACCATAAGTACAACAACAAACATGAGACAAGTTGGAAGTGAGGTAAGCGATTTGATCTACTTTATTAATAACTTTACCAACGTTATCTAACAAACCCAATGGGCAATTAATTGTAACTATTTTATATTTAGTTTGTTGCTGTTATTCTCATTTTGTTATCTACTCTTAAAATAGAAGAAACTCTTAAAATCCAGCCGACAAACTGATTTACTACAACCAAGCATGGTGGAATTGAATCTCCTGAAGAAACTAGATTTTCTTACTTTCGTAGAAATACATTTTCATGATGCATTCAATTTTCCTATTTTATTTTACCATTTTACTTGGTACTTCTCGAATGGTCATGTTCGTCAGTACACTTTTTACGGTCATGACAAAAAAGAAAACCATGAATGTGAAATTACTTACTGACACGATTTTCTACATCTAATAGTCATTTTAATCAATAGTGATAAAAAAAATAATGATATAAGTTAAAATTATAACAGAATATTCACTCTTCTTTGTTATTAAAAGCTTTTTGTCTGTCAGGATCAAATCTTGTAACATAATTTTGACCCACTTCCACTCCGAAATTTTGCACACATACGTAACTCCGATGTTGATACAATATTTTCACTATTTCGTCTTTGTAAGAATAATAGAAGGTCCTGTAAGAATAACATGACTATATTTTTCCTCGAATCTTCCGGAAAAAATCTCATTTGGTAATTTTCGGTGTCACTGAATCTGAATCTGGAGTCAGAAAGTCGGTAAGGATATCTCAAAGGCAAGGATATATATTCGAAGACTAAAGTGTACATATATATAAGTGCGACGACGTCTGTTAGGATTTTTAGTCATACGAGTCAAACACAAAATGACTTTTAAAAAGGATAAAAGTAAAAAAAATAAATTAATTAAAAAGAATCTTTTAATTAATTTTTTAAGCACTGTGTATCATAAATAAAAGCTAGTTAAAAGCATAAAAAATAAAATATCAAAATTTATTTCGCTTTTATTTCTGATACACAGCGTTCAAAAAATTATTTTTTAATTATAAATATAATTATAAATCTGCCATAATCAAATTATAATATTTATCATTTGTACCGTTTGAATTATATAAATGATCATATTGCCTTATTTATAAAATTACTAGGGGCTGCGCCCCGAACCGCTTCGCGGTTCATTCCCCCCAAAATATGCGGCCTCCGCCCGCGCGTTTTATTTATCAATCTATACTATAGAGCAGGCCTGCCCAACCTTTTTGTACTGAAGTTCGACTTTTTTTAATCCAACTACATCGAGATCTACCCATATACGTGTGGTTACACGGCCAGAGCAAAAGATACTCCACGTACGGTGCCGCAGTAATCCTGAAAATAAACCATTTCACGTTTGCGATAACACGTAGCGTCTCGCATCGCCTAATGTGAACAGGCTCGTGAATTCTAAATCGAAACTAAACTATTGAAACAAATTTTAAACATGAGTCAAATTCAAATAAACCGCGAGAATCTAGTAATTTTCAAGTTTTCAATGCCTACTTAAAATAGGCAAGTAAAATAAAATTTAAAATAAGGTAGCTAAGTAAAACAGACCACTTGCTTTAACAGCAAAAAAACAAAAAAACGGAGAAGTAGATAGTGTGATTACTTAATTTTCACTTTTCCTTTTTTTTAATATTTGTGTTTACAAAAAATTTTTTTCAGTCTGTAGTAGAAGATTGACCCGAATTCGTGTCGAGATCGACTGGTAGATCGCGATCGCCTGGTTGGGCAGCACTGATGTAGAGGGAAAACTAAGTTTCGACATTACTTTACCCCTGCCCTTACTCCTCCCCTTAACCTTACGTTTTCATTTCAAAAATATTTACTTTTTCCTACGTGAACAATAGAGATACACAGACAAAATATTGAGTCGAATAATTAAAGAAATTGTGACGAATCAGCAGCTATGCAAATACCCAATATGATATTAATATTTTTAATTCAGTCACTTTATCTTTTCACTTTTCAACTGTAAATGGAAAATCTCTCAATTAACAATATCAAATATTCAGACACGTTTTGCCGCACATTGATAACTTTATTATCAGATTTTGTCGATATGCAAATAGTCTAAGAATTAGACTATTCAATTTACAATGGAAACCGCGAAATGTAATACGTTTTTCTTATACCAAAACTGGCTCAAATAACAGAAAACTGTGACAATATTAGCTTTTCAAGATATTGGGTGATGTGAATAAAAAGATAGCTTTTGCTTTGATGTTTTTTCAGTTTAGCAAAAGCTATCTTTTATTCGTATCAACCATTGTATGATTTTATTATTTTTTCAAAATAAAATTCAAAAAGTATTGATATCAATTTTGTATTGATAAATCAAATTCATTAATGAACATATTTGAAAATTGTTTGAAATTTTTTAATTACAAAGATGCTGTAGGATTTCACTAATATCTAATTTGAGGGCCCCTTTGACTGAATTGATAATGCAAGTCATTTGAACAACAAAATAAATTAAATTTTCCAATTTTTTTTTGCCGGTACTGAAAAGCTTCTATGTTTTTGTAACTTCATCACTTAATTTAAGAATTAAACATTTTTTGTTAGCTGGAAAACTTACCGTGCCTCTACACTTACGATTTTTTATTTCAAGAAATATCTCACCGGATTCAGCTTTTTTAACAACTAGGCAGAAAAGTTCAGGGAATTTCATTTGTTTAATTCCATTGGAAATAAAAAAAAGACGTTACAGCTATTGCAATCCATGCGAAATACGAAATTAAAGATGCAAAAATTCGTATCGTTAGAAAATTAGTTGCTTTCGCGACTTCTTGCCGGATGAATTTAGATTTCGCCATTTTGAATTGAGAAATGGCAAAAAAATTCCATGAAATCTTACCATTGATGGAATTTCTCTCTGGATTTTTTTACTACCAACTCGTGCTCTGATCGTTTTAATTAAACACAAATTTCTTCCATTCTTAAACTGTCACTACACAGCTGTTTTGAAGACATTTCTGGTATCTTGGACCAAGAATGTCGAAAATAACTGTATGTATGTATTCTCAGCTTTGTCATTTTCTGGGGGTTTTTCTTTCAAATCCCGTGATTCCGAGAAATGAAAATCCTTGTTATTGGGATTCCGGTAGGATTTAAAAATTTTGATTTTGGTTGAGTTCTTTATAAAGGCAAAGCTCTATTTATGCACTAGGTAAAGTTTAAGCAGTTTGCATAAATCGCGAGATTGCAACAATCGTATGTCTCAAAAAATATGCTAGTAAAGCATGTTTACGCATTTAATGGTATTTAAAAAAAAACGTTTTTCTGAGGAATTGGTTTAGATCTAGAATCAATTCTAAATGTTAATTCTAAAAGAATTGGTTTGGTTCTAGAATCAATTTTAAATGTTAATTTTAGATCTCGTTTATCGCCCTCACGAGTCTTTGTTAATATTTTTAAGAAAAATTTCTGTGATCAACAACAAAAAATAATAACAAAGTCTCGTGGGCGAAAAACAAGATCTAGAATTAACATTTAGAATTGATTCTAGAACCAAAACAATTCCTTTAGAATTAACATTTAGAATTGTTGTAAGATTCACAAATAGAAACATAACAAAAGCTATAATTGCCAATCTGGCAATTATTGAAAACCCGTATGGTGATATTCGTATCAAAATTCGAACAGTTGTACCAAAATTCCACTTTGAAGTCAAACTTTCCAATAAGATTTTTTAAAATTTATTCCAATCGGATTTTGATTTATGGGAGTTTTATGTAGAATCATATCCTAAATAACTTTTGTTCTTAGACTTTTTTGATAAGATGCACCGTTTTCGAGATCTTCACAAAAACCGTTTTCATTCGTATGGGGGGTACCCCCCTAATGGTCCATTTTTGCCACAGAAATATATCCCATAGAATACGCCTTACTTGAAAAGCCCGTATAAAGAAATGGGCCAAAAACACTAATGCTTTCTCTATTTTCATAAGCCTCAAATTTATTTGCATGCCATAGTGAAATTAATCCAGAATTGCCAACTTTGCTTTTATCAAGTTTCAAATTAAAAATGAATTTTAGCTTTTAAGTGAACTAAAAACATTCTATATTCCAAAACGAAGCATGATATATTTATCTCCTTTCCCCATAATAATATTTTGACATTTCAGTGGCCCATTTGAGATAGCAAAACACGATATCTATTCTAATTCCGATATCTGTGATTTTTGCCCATTAACGAACTTAGCCTCGCATTTTACGAAAAACGGATCTGCGCAAAATTTCAAGTCTCTAGCTCAATCCGTGCGCCCGCAATCCGCGCCACAGACAGACAGACAGACGGACAGACGGACGGACATGCAGAAATTAATTATTTTTATCATTCTAAACACACTGGTGTAATTCATTTTTTTGTCTGATGACGGGATCTTGGCGTTACAAACGGTAAGGCAAAGTTAATATACCCTTTGGTTTCACCATACGGGTATAAAAAGGCAATTAGATTTGTATACAGAAATTTGAAGCAGCTACAACAAGAAAGCCTTGACTATCCGTTACAATATTTTTTGTTGTTTTGCAATTTTTTCCATGGCTTTAAAATAATAATTTTAATTCGCATTTAAGAATTTATATGAATACAGAACATATTGCTTAATAAAAAAGGGTGATTACTAGGGCTGCCAAAAATATGCATTTGCATATTTCTTCTCGTTATGATTTTGGCTCGGGGAGTTTTTTATTCATCCGAATCCATAAGTTTAAAAGCAAATGAAGGTCACTTGTTGTTGCATATTTCGCATATTTGACACGTTAGTGCATATTTTCATATAAATGCATATTTAGTTGCATATTTTACAACTTTCATGAAAGCCAACATTTTTTTTGTACAATTGAAATTATAATTCGACTGTTTCAGCTAGAAAAAATATTGAAAATAAATAAATGTAAGTTTTTACTTTCTTCTACGAATTATAATAAAGTATTGTATTCATGAAAAATGTCAACCTCTTAATTTTGCCTAAAAAACATTTTCCGATCACTCCTTAGTCGATTGGAGTCATAAGTCTGTGTACAAGATTTCTCAAAAACTAATAGCTAAGTCCATGAAATTTTATAGGCATATTTGGTCCTGGAATGGGACGATCCTAAAATTCGATATTTCAAACTGTTATCGAGATACACCGTTATTTAAAAAAAAAAAATAGTTTTTTGTCATTATCTCGAAAAAGAAAATGGTTTTTTGCTTACTGTGTATGTAAGATGAATTAATGAGGATGGCATTCTGCGCAATTTTTTCTTTTACCGTTATCCATTATCTTTTACCGTTATTGAGATATTTTTATTAAAATGTAAAAAATATATTTTTGCAAATTACTTTCAAACTAAGTTTTTCGAAAAAAAAAAATTGAAAAACGAATTAAAGGCAATAAAATTTTCCACATTTTTACCTTTTACCGTAAATCGATATCTTTTACCGTTCTCAAGTTATCTCAAATTTTGTGCGTTTTGAGGTCGTCTTTGGTTGACAAAACGATAGGGCTATAGCGTCAATTGCGCAGGGTCGTAGATTTTGTGGAAGGAAGTTTTGTGTTGGCCACAACTGATATTTTTCTACAAGTTTTAACCCCGATTATACCATAGACCAGTGCTCCGCAACCTTTATTTGCATAGGAAATCCGAGGCACACCACAAAAGAAAGTATAAAAAAATTTGTTTTTAAAATTAAAAATATATTTAAAATTAAAAAAAATCCTGAAAGAATTATTAAATAGCTATTTGAATTGTTTACCGCGGCACACCTAATATAATTTCCCGGCACACCACACTGGTTGCGGAGCACTGCCATAGACAATATGAAGTATTGAACATATTTTCGAAATATCTTAAAATTTAACAGTTGCAATTTAGAAACAAGTTTTCCTATCAAATTTTTTTTTGTCAGTCAAAACGTTAATCTTTTTATTATTTTTTTAATTTTTCTAATATTTAATGGTATTTTAATTTTTTTTTATTTTCCACAAAAGTCGAATTAACCACCTAACCTACCCAATTTGAACAAAACGGTTTTTCGGTGTTAAAACCGGCCCGGTTTAAACCGAAGTCTTAAAAACCCGTTTCACCGAAAACCGGTGTTTTTCAAAAATTTGACATCCCTAGTACGGAAGGCTTTGAAATTTCTGGATCCTTCGGTAGCTTAAGTGTCCAGTTTTAAGGACTGTCCTGCACTAGAGGACTTCCACCGAAGGAAAAAATATTTAAAAAAATACGAAAAACTAAAAAATATATATACTCTGAATCCACAAAAATTGAATTTTCACAGATAAGAAACTAACTCCCTGCCAATAGCACTAAACCCGAATTTTGTATTAACATTGAGACAGATGAATAACACATATTAATTAGAGATTAAAAATCACAAACGTGACTAAAAAACGTCCATATTGATATCAAAATTGCACTTTTGTTTCCAACTAACCACGAGACACACTGAAATCCTAAAGTCAAATGTAACCAATCGAACAGCGGAAGTCCTCACTTCAGACGCAATTTACTTCAGTTTATCTGCATGATCTCTGTGCTCCAAAATATTATGAATTGTCTCGATTAGGTCAGTAATTTTTATGATTTTCATGTCCTTAGCGAGGGCGTACACAGAGCAACTTTCGGCCATCAGCATGCCGCAACTTCACCAAATTGTAGGAAAGAAACGAGTGTGGCAAGAGGGGAAAAGTTGCCACTCTAAAAGTGTTCTTCTCGTCTTCTTTTACGCACACAAACGAAGTCGCTCGTGTAGCACGTCAGCATGCATGTGTACGTAGTTTCTTTGAGTCAGTCGGTTCTTAGCCACCGACTCGTAAACATATCCCAAATAAACAAAAATTGAATGCAAATAGTGAAATACCAGTTCCAGGTAGTTTTATTTTTCAGGTAGGTAGGTAAATAACAAATTACCAGTCCTTATTCTTCTATTGTTGGCAGTTTTTATTGTGGCAATTGATGTTGCCTCGGTGCTAGCTAGAAAGGGAATGAGCTGGAAATACAACACATATATGAGAACCACACACACATGAGCGATCGCAAGTTTTTCTTACTAAAAAGTGAAGAAGCGTGTACGTCGGAAAGGCATTTTGAGGACCAAAAGTTGCCACGACGAGATGAACCGTGTGCGTTCGCACTTATGTACCAATAATGAGTAGTGTCCCGATTAGGTCCCAAGTACACGTTAAACAGTTTTAATTCTAAGGTGTCCCGATTACATACGCGTTGTTTATGAAAATTACGTGGGGGATAAAAGGATGCTTCGATCTGTAGGTTGTCCCGGCACTAAAGAGTGTCTCGATTGGGAGGATTTACTGTATTATAATCTTTGCCTTATTACAGGTTTATTTTTCCCCGAAATCAAGCCCGTAGACCGCCGCAATTGATATATTTTCACAAATGATGATGCGGTAATAAAAATCCAGTCGGGGCTTATGTCGGTAAAACTCACTTCCACTACAATTTTCTATTCAAATGTTAAATAAAAGTGACATAGAAAATCAAAATTAAACTAAAGTTTGTCAAAAATATTGTCAACTTGGAAGACTTACTTAATCTCATTTCTGGAATGCATTAATTAGTTGGTTATGTCTCTATTATGCTTATATTTGACAAAAAAGTACTTACCTAATAACATACTGAGCTTGTTTAAAATTTATGAATTATATATAGTAGTGCTGTGACATCGACATGAAAACATGGATGTTTTTCCCATCGATGTTTTCTTTCCGATGTTTAGTATCCATCCACATCTTAAGCCAGGAATACACGCTGCGATTGCATACCACGGTTTTTTACTTTGAGCCTGAGCATACAACTGTGCGATATTGCCCAAGCAATGATTTTTAACACACACGGAACATAACAATCTTATATTTAAATAATTCCGTGTGTGTTAAAAAATCATTGCTTGGGCAATATCGCACAGTTGTATGCTCAGGTTCAAAGTAACAACCTGCGGTCCGCATTGTATGCTAAATTGAAATGGTTAAATGCCACCTTACGTTGCTGTTGTTAGGATAGATTTACAGCCTTATTCTAGCTACGGTCACTAGTCACAACTCGGTCACAAGAGCCTCAAATTCTATGGACTTGTGACTTAAGTATCACAACGCCAGAATACGGCTGTTAGACTCTGTTTCAGTTTGTAGTTTGTCACGCACGTGGCACTTGTTTCAAATAAGTGATATTGTTGTCTTGTGTGTGACAAAATTTTTATAATAACTTTTTAGTTAGAAGTTTATTATGTTTTTTTTAATTTCCGTGCCATCTGAAATACTATTTTCCGCGACAGGAAACATTGTGAGCAGTAAAAGAAGTTGCTTGTTAGGGGACCGCATTGACAAACTTCTATTTTCCACAGTGTGCATAATAAATATTGGGGTTTGGACTAGGTTGCGCTAGTTTCATTTTACAAAAGTGTTACTACTATTAAATACATTTAATCCAGAGTCAAGATTTTCTTTGAAATTATTTTTATTAATTCACTTTTAAAAGTTCTTTATTTATTTAAAAAACATCGATGTTTTTGTTGCAACGATGTTTTGAGTTTTAAAACATGGATGTATTAAACATCGATGTCACAGCACTAATATATAGTTTATAAACATAGTTCTAGTTGCAACTTTGTCAAGAGTATAACCTTCCTGGACAACTTTTTCATTTTCTATAATAACAAAATTTCATTTCATGCAGCAATCGCGTAACTTTTCGTTTAGTTTTAGTGCGATCTATACGCAAAAGAGAGAAAAAATTTTATATGAGCTGACCAGGTGAACAACAATCACCCGAAGGAGAATTCCGGTGTGCATATTACTCGTGCTTGACCATAAAACGGCGGTTACTTGTTGTTTGTTGTATATGTCAGAAATTTCACTAAAACCGGTTAGAAAATTAGTTTTGGTGAACGATGAGGCTGCAGCCATCGTCATCTCTATTGAAACCGATCCATATTTGCTAAATTTAGCCTGAAGTTATCTGGTGAACACAAATCTCTTTCACCAGATATTTTCCGCATTGCAGCAAATTGCGCCAATTTTCGCTATAATTACAACGAATTGATGGCTCGAAATGGTGACGATGCAAAGGAAATGGAAACGTAAAAATGTAATTTTAAGCCTACACTGAACGGAATTTTGTTCATAAAAATTAAGAACAGTGTTCGTAGAAGTGAATTCATAGTATTTATCGGGTCTTTCAATAAGGACATAGAGGCCTATTGCGGTTATCGATATCTATTCGATCGACCATCGTTGGCCGGAACGATCGAAAAACAATTTGGTATTGCGTAAGGTTCATCGTTCAAGCAATCGCTATTGTGAATTTTTTTAGTGTTTGACGTTTGGGGATTCAGATTGTTGAAGTTATTTTAATGTTTAAAAATGACTTCAACGCAGAAAATACAATATTGAGTTCCCTTAAAACATAGAGGAGGTGGATGACAATGGCGATATGAGCGAAATTACACCAGAAGACGGTTTTACAAACCAACGTCAAGGCGAAAATATTAAACACCGAATGTTGAGTTCTTTGAATTGACCAATATTTCAAATCTATGTGAATAAAACAGTTTTTAAGTTAATTTTTTATTTAAATTATTTTTATACCACTTTGGTCTTATTTATCTTCATTTTTTCAACCAATTTTTATATTGGATTTTTGATCGAGGTTTTGATCAAGATATTCCTCATTAATAATTTCCTAATGTGTACAAATACTTCCATTTTAGTATTAGCCTCTAATTTTGATAAAAAAAAGTAATTGCAATACTTCACCGATCGCTAACTTGACATAAACTTCACCAAACGATCAAACAAATGTGATCGTTCCGAACTGAACGAACGATAAAATCGATGATCACAATACCGATTTTTCGATTTGACAGTTCAACGATCGATTGACGAAGCTCACAATAGGGGCCATAACAATTTTATATTTAAATAAAACACAAAATAATTGAGATATCGGGCTGAAATTTATTCCAGGTGTAGTGGACATGTTACATTTAAGTATGAAATTCGATGTCGTTCATATGGCCACCGCGAGCACGTTTGCTGATTGATTCTTTGGAGCAAATTTTCCACCACTCTTCCACACATATCGGCCGGAACGTTGGCAATTTCGCGTTCGATATTGTTCCTGAGCTCCTCTAACGTTGTTGGCTTGTTAGCATAAACCAACGACTTAACATAACCCCATAAAAAGAAATCCAACGGCGTTAAATCGCATGAGCGAGGTGGCCATTCGATCGGACCATTTCTCGAGATTACACGATTACCGAACTTCTCCTTCAATAGATCAATTGTTTGACCAGCTGTGTGGCATTGCTCGTTCGTGAACTTCACCATGATAAAAATGTAAACCTTGACTGACGTTTTAGCATTGCTAGATCATAAAAAAAGTTTTAGAGTGCGTTTTTATTAAAATACAAAATTGTTATGTCCTTATTGACACCAATTTGTATCGACATCACCAAGAAGTGATCTAATGACCCGCTGCAGGCGTCGTTGTTAGTTGCATATCGCCAGTTTAGAAAATCTTATTAAAAAATATTGCACTATTATTTGAAAAAAAATCAGTTTTGGAGATATCTTTTATATAATAATTTGCATTGTTTTTGTTAAATTTTTTAGGTCGATGCTTTCAAATTAAAAAAAAATCCTTTTTTCCTAATATCTTCCTAAAGTTTCGAAGCAACACATCCACTTCCACGAGAAATTTCATTCGTTTGGATTTTTCAGTCTAAAATATCATCGAAAATGAATTATTTCGTTATATATAATGTTATTGTTGTCATTCATCGTTTTCATTTCTTCTCAACATTGTGAAATTAGGTGGAATATGAAAGGGAAATGAAATGGAACGTCATGTTTTTCAAGGGGAAAAATAGAAACACTTAAAAAACGGAGACAGAAATGTGTCGACGATGACATTGTCGGATAGCGTCACGCCTTTTCTAAAAAAAAATTGATAAAACGAATTTTTGTGCATGTTTGGTAATTTGGAAAGACCAATGAAGGAGAAGAGGTTTGTCTCCATTTTGTTTGTGAATATGTAGTTATGAAAAGTTTCTTACTTCTTCGATATGCAACAAAAATTACACCGTGAGCAAACTTTTTATTAAAAAAAATTTTATTGAAAAAAAACAGGTAGAAATTAATCCGCCGCAGATGAGAAATTTTAAATACACCCTTAAATTAGGGTTTCCATCCCGTCTTCTTTTTGACCGTAGGCTGTCCTCTATTTTTTTTTTAAATTCGGGGCAACATAATGCAGCCGTAGAAAAGCAGCACCGGGACACATTAAAAAAAATCCCCGGACGCCTTAAATAGAGGACAATGTCTGGATAAAAACGAGAAAACGGATAAACTACAAAACTAAATTCAGTCGTTGCTGCGCTAGCCTGTCGACAATCTCTTCGGGTTTTATATACACTTCTCTAGAAATCCTAAGAAGAGTTAGCTCAGTCCCATGGTATTTCTAAGTTCAGGGATTTGAACTTCTTACGCCATGATCCCACCGAATACCTACACGGTTAAAATTATTGCAATAACTATTAATCCCATTTCTGGAATTCGACATTTCTTAATACTTTTTACTTTCTTCTACGGAGTATAATAAAGTATTGTATTCATGAAAAATTTCGACCTCTTAATTTTGCCCGAAAAACGTTTCCCGATCACTCCTGAGTCGATTGGAGTCATATTAAAAAAATGTCTTTCTGTCTGTCAGTCTTTGTACAATATTTCTCAAAAACTAATAGAGCTAGCGCCATGAAATTTTATAGGCATGTTGGGTCCTGAAATGGGACGATCCTATCAACTTTTGGTGGAAATCCGTTAACCAGAAGTATCCAAAATGGCGGTTTTTCAAAAATCGCAATTTCGTTTTTCTCGATTTACTCCCAAACTACGCGTTTTTTAGTGGCCTTAAGTATGACAAAACTTGGAGAAAATAAAATTTCCCACACTTTTGTCTTTAGCTATAACTCGATATCTCAACCTGTTATCGAGATAAACCGTTATTTAAAAAAAAAACAGTTCGGGTTTTTGCTGACTGAATGTATGAAGTGAATGAATGAGAATGGCATTCTGCACAGTTTTGTCTTTTACCGTTATCCGTTATATTTGACCGTTATTGAGATATTTTCATTAATATGTAA
This sequence comes from Chrysopilus asiliformis, assembly GCA_964034945.1. Taxonomy (NCBI): domain Eukaryota; kingdom Metazoa; phylum Arthropoda; class Insecta; order Diptera; family Rhagionidae; genus Chrysopilus; species Chrysopilus asiliformis. The sequence continues at coordinate 44,202,062 of OZ035963.1, read as the reverse complement.
AAAATCATATTTTTGCGAATAATTTGCAAACTAACGGTTTTTTGACAAATCAGTTAAAAGAATAATTAAAGATGTTAACATTTTCTACATTTTTGCCATTTACCGTAAGTTGATATCTTTTACCGTTCTCAAGTTATCTCAAAATTTTGTACGTTTTTGATATTTTTGAATAGACCAAGAATTTATTGGGAGGTCGTCTTAGGTTGACAATGCGACAGGGCTCTAGCGTAAATTGCGCAGGGTCGTAGATTTTGTAGAAGAAAGGTTTGTGTTGACCACAACTGTTATTTTTAAATATTTTTTTTTTTAATTTTTTTGGATATAAATTAAATTTTAATGAAAAAGTATTAAAAAATATCGCATTTGGATCACATCGAAATCGGAAAATGTATTAAAAAAAATGCGGTTGCATTAAATATTAATAAAAAATATCAGTTGTGGCCAACACAAAACTTTCTTCTACAAAATCTACGACCCTGCGCAATTTACGCTAGAGCCCTGTCGCGTTGTCAACCTAAGACGACCTCCCAATAAATTGTTGGTTCATCCAAAAATATCAAAAACGTACAAAATTTGAGATAACTTGAGAACGGTAAAAGATATCAATTTACGGTAAATGGCAAAAATGTAGAAAATGTTAACATCTTTAATTATTCTTTTAATTGATTTGTTGGAAAACCGTTAGTTTGCAAATTATTCGTAAAAATATGATTTTTTACATATTAATGAAAATATCTCAATAACGGTAAAATATAACGGATAACGGTAAAAGACAAAATTGTGCAAAATGCCATTCTCATTAATTCACTTCATACATTCAGTCAGCAAAAACCCGGTTATTTTCGAGATAATCGCAAAAAACTGTTTTTTTTGGAAATAACGGTTTATCTCGATAACATGTTGAGATATCGACTTATAGCTAAAGACAAAAGTGTGGGAAATTTTATTTTCTCCAAGTTTTGTCATACTTAAGGCCACTAAAAAACGCGTAGTTTGGGAGTAAATCGAGAAAAACGAAATTGCGATTTTTGAAAAACTGCCATTTTGGATACTTCTGGTTAACGGATTTCCACCAAAAGTTGATAGGATCGTCCTATTTCAGGACCCAACATGCCTATAAAATTTCATGGCGCTAGCTCTATTAGTTTTTGAGAAATCTTGTACACAGACTGACAGACAGACTGACAGACTGACAGACTGACAGACTGACAGACTGACAGACTGACAGACTGACAGACTGACAGACTGACAGACTGACAGACTGACAGACTGACAGACTGACAGACTGACAGACTGACAGACTGACAGACTGACAGACTGACAGACTGACAGACTGACAGACTGACAGACTGACAGACTGACAGACTGACAGACTGACAGACTGACAGACTGACAGACTGACAGACTGACAGACTGACAGACTGACAGACTGACAGACTGACAGACTGACAGACTGACAGACTGACAGACTGACAGACTGACAGACTGACAGACTGACAGACTGACAGACTGACAGACTGACAGACTGACAGACTGACAGACTGACAGACTGACAGACTGACAGACTGACAGACTGACAGACTGACAGACTGACAGACTGACAGACTGACAGACTGACAGACTGACAGACTGACAGACTGACAGACTGACAGACTGACAGACTGACAGACTGACAGACTGACAGACTGACAGACTGACAGACTGACAGACTGACAGACTGACAGACTGACAGACTGACAGACTGACAGACTGACAGACTGACAGACTGACAGACTGACAGACTGACAGACTGACAGACTGACAGACTGACAGACTGACAGACTGACAGACTGACAGACTGACAGACTGACAGACTGACAGACTGACAGACTGACAGACTGACAGACTGACAGACTGACAGACTGACAGACTGACAGACTGACAGACTGACAGACTGACAGACTGACAGACTGACAGACTGACAGACTGACAGACTGACAGACTGACAGACTGACAGACTGACAGACTGACAGACTGACAGACTGACAGACTGACAGACTGACAGACTGACAGACTGACAGACTGACAGACTGACAGACTGACAGACTGACAGACTGACAGACTGACAGACTGACAGACTGACAGACTGACAGACTGACAGACTGACAGACTGACAGACTGACAGACTGACAGACTGACAGACTGACAGACTGACAGACTGACAGACTGACAGACTGACAGACTGACAGACTGACAGACTGACAGACTGACAGACTGACAGACTGACAGACTGACAGACTGACAGACTGACAGACTGACAGACTGACAGACTGACAGACTGACAGACTGACAGACTGACAGACTGACAGACTGACAGACTGACAGACTGACAGACTGACAGACTGACAGACTGACAGACTGACAGACTGACAGACTGACAGACTGACAGACTGACAGACTGACAGACTGACAGACTGACAGACTGACGGACTGACGGACTGACGGACTGACGGACTGACGGACTGACGGACTGACGGACTGACGGACTGACGGACTGACGGACTGACGGACTGACGGACTGACAGACTGACAGACTGACAGACTGACAGACTGACAGACTGACAGACTGACAGACTGACAGACTGACAGACTGACAGACTGACAGACTGACAGGCTGACAGGCTGACAGGCTGACAGGCTGACAGGCTGACAGGCTGACAGGCTGACAGACTGACAGACTGACAGACTGACAGACTGACAGACTGACAGACTGACAGACTGACAGACTGACAGACTGACAGACTGACAGACTGACAGACTGACAGACTGACAGACTGACAGACTGACAGACTGACAGACAGGCTGACAGACTGACAGACTGACAGACTGACAGACTGACAGACTGACAGACTGACAGACTGACAGACTGACAGACTGACAGACTGACAGACTGACAGACTGACAGACTGACAGACTGACAGACTGACAGACTGACAGACTGACAGACTGACAGACTGACAGACTGACAGACTGACAGACTGACAGACTGACAGACTGACAGACTGACAGACTGACAGACTGACAGACTGACAGACTGACAGACTGACAGACTGACAGACTGACAGACTGACAGACTGACAGACTGACAGACTGACAGACTGACAGACTGACAGACTGACAGACTGACAGACTGACAGACCGACAGACTGACAGACTGACAGACTGACAGACTGACAGACTGACAGACAGGCTGACAGACAGACAGGCTGACAGGCTGACAGGCTGACAGGCTGACAGACTGACAGACTGACAGACTGACAGACTGACAGACTGACAGACTGACAGACTGACAGACTGACAGACTGACAGACTGACAGACTGACAGACTGACAGACTGACAGACTGACAGACTGACAGACTGACAGACTGACAGACTGACAGACTGACAGACTGACAGACTGACAGACTGACAGACTGACAGACTGACAGACTGACAGACTGACAGACTGACAGACTGACAGACTGACAGACTGACAGACTGACAATCGACTCAGGAGTGATCGGGAAATATTTTTTAGGCAAAATTAAGGGGTCGAAATTTTTCATGAATACAATACTTTATTATACTCCGTAGAAGAAAGTAAAAAATCAATAACATATTTGTATTACATTTTAATAAAAAAATATTAAAAAAATAATCTTTTTTTTTGTCGTGGAACTGTATATAATACCGAAAAGAATTAAATTAGACCAAAAACTTTTACCGTGTACACATTCCACACAATAGATTTTCCATTTGGTTAGTAAGGACAAGTAGGATTCATTGGATGTCAATTTCAGCCATTTTTTTCCTAGATGTCTATGATATATTTCGAACATGTTCTAGATATAAATCTGCATGTATTCGATGCAAAGGATGTAAATACATTTTACCTCTATAAATTATTCAATATAACTCACCGTCATTGTCTCATCCATCGATAAGGAGTGCGAATTCGATCGCCATAAGCCCAATGTAATATCTCCATCATCAGAACCCAATATTTTAGAGGAAAAAATTTTAACCTCTGTTATAATAACTACTCTATTTAAAAAACATAACAAAAGCTATAATTGCCAATCTGGCAATTATTGAAAACCCGTATGGTGATTTAAGTGAACAGCGAACAGTTGTATCAAAATTCCTGTTTGAAGTCAAACTTTCTAATTAGATTATTTAAAAATTTTTCCAATCGGATTTTGATGTATGGGAGTTTTATATAGAATCATATTCTAAATAACTTTTGTTCTTGCACTTTTTTGATAAGATGCATCATTTTGAGATATTCGCAAAAAACGGTTTCGCTCGTATGGGAGGTACCCCCCCCTAATGGTCCATTTTTGCCCATTAACGAACTTAGCCTTGCATTTTACGAAAAACGAATCTGCGCAAAATTTCAAGCCTCTAGCTCAATTCGTGCGCCTGCAATCCGCGCCTCAGAAAAATTCATTTTTTTTTATCATACTAAACACTTTTTTTTGTGTGATGACGGGATCTTGGCGTTATAAACGGGAAGGCAAATCTAATATACCCTTTGGTTTCACCATACGGGTATAATTAAACAAACGAATATATTTAATTGAAATTTCTCGCGGACTTGATTGTAAAAATATTGACGCAATTCACTGGAATTGTTTCTAAAATCCACAGAAATTGTTTCTAATCTTAAAGGTACGGAAATAAACGCGTTTCTAATAAAATTTGAAGCAATTTCTGATAATGACAATTGCGGCTATTTCCATCAAATTAAAATTGACCGACGATCAAATTAATGAAACAAAAATATCAATAAACCTTTTCCCCAATTACAAAATGAAGCTTTTCTTTAAAAGCTCCTCAACTAAACAAGTAAGACTTTCTCCTTATAACCATGATAGCCCGTTAATGAAAGTTACAAGTACTCACCTAGACTCGATTCGGTATGATAAAGCAAGTCATGCGAAAAAGATTTTGAGAAACTCAAAATACTTTGAGAGAAAAATTTAACAACCATAACGAATCAATTTTTTGGATTAGCTTCTGGATGTATATTTTCACCTCTATCATAAAATCACAAATATGATAAACTTATCACAAAAGAAAATCCGGCGAAATGCTCCCTGCCAGCAATCCCGAATGAATTTTTCAAAACCAATTTCACCATCAATCATTTATTATGGACAACAAAAAAACTTGAACAAAAAAGTCTGTAAATCTATCAAATTCATATTTAGACATAGAAGTTGACTTCTGAGTCCAAACCGGTGAGCATCTCGGACATTAAAATTACAAATGATGCTATAATTACATAATAAAAAAAACCTGTTTCGCTTGTTTAAATCCAATTCCTAAATTTGATGTATTTTAATCTCAACCTAGCATTGCAATTTCTTTTTCTGTTGATCTTATGATTTTTGAAAAAGTTTCATTTGAAAAGTGTACGTTATAATGTTTTAACCATCTTTGCTGTCATTAATATTTTTTGGAGTAAAAAATCCCCATGTCATTTTATCTTATTATAAATTTTAAGCAAAAGATTTTAATTGCGACCTGATTTGTAAATGAAAATCAAATTTTGGAAAAAAAATAATGCACACAAAAAATTGAGAAGAACCGACATCTTGAAATCAAATTAAAATTTAAACATAACAAAAGCTATAGTTGCCAATCCGGCAATTATCGAAAACCCGTATGGTGATTTAAGTTAACGGCGAACAGTTCTATCAAAATTCCACTTTGAAGTCAAACTTTTCAATAAGATTTTATAAAATTTATTCCAATCGAATTTTGATGTATGGGAGTTTGCCGTAGAATTATATCCTTAATAACTTCGTGCACTTTTTTGATAAGATCCGTTTTTGAGATATTTGCAAAAAAACGTTTTCGTTCGTATGAGGGGTACCCTCCCTAATGGTCCATTTTTGTCCATTAACGAATTTAGCCTTGCATTTTACGAAAAACGAATCTGCGTAAAATTTTAAGTCTCTAGCTCAATCCTAGCTCAAGCAGACAGACAGACAGACAGACGGACGGACGGACGGATATGCATACTAGATTTGCCTTACCGTTTGTAACGCCAAGGTCCCGTCATCACACAAAAAAATGAATTACACCAGTGTGTTTAGAATGATAAAAAAAAGTTGAATTTAGTATGTCCGTCCGTCCGTCCGTCTGTGGCGCGGATTGCGGGCGCAGGGATTGAGCTAGAGACTTGAAATTTTGCGCAGATTCGTTTTTCGTAAAATGCAAGGCTAAGTTCGTTAATGGGCAAAAATGAATTAGGGAGGGTACCCCCCATACGAACGAAAACGACTTTTACGAATATCTCAAAAACGGTGCATCTTATCAAAAAAGTGCAAGAACAAAAGTTATTTAGGATATGATTCTACATAAAACTCCCATACATCAAAATCCGATTGGAATAAATTTTAAAAAATCTTATTGGAAAGTTTGACTTCACAGTGGAATTTTGATACAACTGTTGGCCATTCTCTTAAATCACCATACGGGTTTTCAATAATTGCCAGATGTTTTTTAGTCGAAGTAGTCGGATATTCTAAAATTTCAGAAGTCGGAGTTGGAGTCGAAGGTTGGGCTACCGACTCCACATTCCTGGTTTTGTGTCCCTATTTTTTCAAAGCCACTGAACTGGTTTAGGTTAAATTTTAATGTTTGGCTTTGGAGCGGGATGAGAACATTTGTGAGGAACAAATTTCATTATAACACAATCTATATAATTGGCATAAATCTCCTTCATTGATTTAGAAGATAGCAAAAAAGGAGGTAAGAAAGAAGATAATTTTTGACTCTCATCATACCCTATGCTGCACTCCGTATGTTTCAAAAAATAACAGTGTAATCACCAAAGTCAGATACTTTTTAAGAAAATTGGGAACAAAAAAGTTTTTGTTTGTTAATATTTGAATGAAATTTTTCACTTAATTTTTCATTTATGACCCTCTGCTTAAAAATGCGATTTATTGGAAGAGTTTTTTCTTTGTTAGAAATTTTCAAATATTTCACCCGGTTTCCTCGGAATGAATCATTTCAAGAGTAAATTTACGACTAAAACTAGAATCTAGTTCAACAATATACCAATTAGAGGGGAAATTGAGTTGATTTCGTAGATTCACGCAAGCCCGTGTCAGCTTATATTTTCATACATAATGGCAATCTTCAACCTTCACAAGCTCATTAAAGAAACAAATAAGAAAATTGTAACAAAAATAAGTTAAAATAAGATAGTAAATCTAGCCAGAAGGTATGAAAAAACTTCTTCGACGTTAGTTACTATTTGCATCAAAATCGGCAGTGAAATTTTTTATTGTTCATTTCCCAGAACCAATTCTCGCAAAATAAATTAAACATTTTTGTGTTCAAACCTTCCCCATTGAGAATCAAAATTTCTCAAAAAAAGTAGCAAGCGAAGCAAAAAGGAAGTGCTGAAAGAGATTCAAAACATGTACCAGCCAAATGAAATTCTGACTGGTTTGTTGAATGAAAACGAAATTTGGTGCTAAAAATGGGAAGCAATTATTTTACTCTAATCGAGATATTAGAGAAGGTAGTGAGCAATTTTTTCCACGAGTACATCAGCTTTTTAGTAGAACTAGCAGGGTTGGGACTTTAGTCCCTATGTACTAGATCTAGTACCTTTTTGACTCATTTAGTACCCTAGTACCACAGCCCATGAATCTGGTACCTTTTCATGGTTTATATAAAATATGATTTTATCTGAATTTATAGCTCCCTTTACAAAGCCATCACTTTTCTATATACAGTAGAACGCGCTTAAATGCAACACGCGTAAATGCAAAACTCGTGTAATTGCACGCAAAATTTGTGCATGGAGGATTTTTAAGCATTTTTCATATAAATATACACGGATAAATGAAACACGCTTAATTGCAATACTTGCTTAAATGCAACCATTTTCACATCCGCAAAAGTATAAATTATATGAAATTTTACACGCTTAAATGCACATGTGCAAAAATGAAATGTAATTACACAAAAAAAAGTGATTATTGTTATTTTTATTTGATAAAATGAATTCTTAATTAGGTTCTTTGTTTTTGTGCAGCCTTGTTGAATTTAAATGTTTATTACAGGAATATTAAAGTTGCATGTTTATCTTTTGCTCGCATAATTGCACATTAATATGCATTTATCCGTGCTTCCGTGCTACGTATAAATGCAAAACACGGATAAATGCACATAAAATTCTGCGAAATTCGATGTGCATTTAAGCGTGTTCTACTGTATTAGAAAAAAAATACTTTTTTAAATGATCCCGCCACAACTCTTTAATTAAAGACTACTGAATTCGTCTTATTAAGGGAGATATGAAAATCAATCGTAGGCCATGGAAATATGATTTATATTAGCAATAGCTCAAAATACTTCTCGAAATTTAAGTTTTTAGATGGAGTTTATACAAAAATTTTAAAATTGAAATAAAAGCGAAAATTTAAAACAAATACATCTAGACAATTTTTATTGGTTTTTTGGAGTTTTTCTAGAGTATTTTTTGACCGAGAATGGTTATATTTACAGCCCAAAAGTCAATCCAAATGGGTTAAGGATTTTTTTTTCTAAAATTACGAGATTTAGATATTTCTTGACTCCTATCTAATAAGCATAAAAAAACGATTTTGGTTGTTAAAAAAAATCTAGTACCACATTATTTCAATCTAGTACCCTTTTTGGGCAAAAATAGTACCTTTTACACATCCTCAAGTCCCAACCCTGAGAACTAGTGGCGTATACGAGTGGCCCTGCTCTTATTCGTCGAGAATTGCTCACCGAAAATTGAGCCGCAAGTTTAATTTATGACGAATCACAAATTTAGCTATCCACTATTACTAGCCGTGTTAGCCCTTGGGTTTGGCAGCCTTGCAATTGGCTGGGTGCGAACTACCTGGTGGGGGAATCAAAATCGATCGCAGCGCACGAAGGGCTAAAATTGACAACTTCAGGCGAGAAATTGTCGCTGTCAGTGAAACTTGGTAAAATCTGGTTATTCGCATATTTGTAAAAGGAAAATTAAAATGGGTTACGGAACGTGTTGTGTAGTGAATTGTAAGAACAATGGACTGAACAAGAACTACAAATTCTACAGATTTCCAAGAGCGAGTTGGAAATTAGATCAACGAAACAAATGGATAGCTGCTGTAAAGAGGAAAAAGTAAGCCAACCTATGAAATGAAATTTTCACATTCTGGGAAGTAACACGGCGAATAATTCGAGCTTTAATTGTGGTGATGTTAGGATCATTTTGTCGCACTTCCACTTCTCGTACATGTTCAGTCAGAACCAAATTTTTTCCCTTTATTGGAGTCTGAGGTTGAAAGGCGATGTCGTGTGTGACAGCTTGAAAGCCGGTTCTGATAACTAATAAACTCATATTTCCTAAAAATCTAAAAAAAACGTTTAATAATTATCAACACCAGACTTGTAAAAGCTTTTAGAATTTGTTGAATTTTATTCACTTGCGGTTTACATACCGATTTCTTCTCACATCTTGTTTCGAAATTATTTATTTGTTTGATTCTCGTTCGGTCATTCAAATGTCAAAAATTCCGCCCTAGTTGCAACCACTAGATGGCGTTGCCATCACGCACCCTGCCAATAGTCTAGAATAAAGTATTAGCAAATTTCAGTGTTAATATTAAAGAATTCATAGCATATTTTTAAAATGCGGTCCGCGGTTTGGTGTAGAAAACTTAACAGCTCTGTTTTACGCTTAAAAAATTTGATTCTTATTCATACCCCCTCATAACGATTCGCGGACAATTTATCGTGAACAATTTATCGTAAAACAATTTATCGTGAACAATTTATCGTAAAACAATTTATCGTAAGAACAATTTATCGTAAGAACAATTTATCGTAAGAACAATTTATCGTAAAACAATTTACCGTAAAACAATTTATCGTAAAACAATTTATCGTAAGACAATTTATCGTAAAAATTTTGTCGTAAGGAATATTATTTTTACAAATTCGGGCGCCCGAATTTGTAAAAATAATATTCCTTACGACAAAATGTTTACGTTATATATATATATATATATATATATTATATATATATATATATATATATATATATATATGTGTGTGTGTGTGCGTGTGTGTGTGACGAAACATCGATAATTTATCCCCTCCCCCTTCCCCCAACCACCTCCCCCCTTCCCCCTCCACCCTTCCCCCTCCCCCTTCCCTATCCCCCCTTCCCTATCCCCCCTTCCCCCTACCCCCTTCCCACTCCACCCTTCCCTCTCTCCCCTTCCCCCTCCCCCTGCCCCCTGGCCCCTGGCCCCTTCCCCCTACCCCCTACTTCTCCCTCCCACCCACTCACCCCACCCACCCACTCATCCGGCCCAACCCATCACCCACCCAACCCATCACAATAATCTTCATTACGATAAATTGTTCTTACGATAAATTGTTCTTACGATAAATTGTTCTTACGATAAATTGTTCTTACGATAAATTGTTCTTACGATAAATTGTTCTACGATAAATTGTTCACGATAAATTGTTCACGATAAATTGTTTACGATAAATTGACCGGCACCCCCTCATAACAAATCTATAGCTACTCCCAAAGAATAAGTATCTGAAGAAGCGAAAGAAACCGAAATTCTCATAACCCACGTTAGAGTGAGCATATGCGATATAGAAAAAAACGTTTTAAATGTGCAGGCAAAAGGTAAGTCTCTTTCTGTCATGCACACTTAAATGGTCTCTGCAAAAAAACAAAAAATCATGGAGTTTATGCAATGTGAGAGGGTGATCCAAATGACCGAATATTTTGAGATCAAAATTCGAAAATCACATTTTTTTTTACATAAAAACTGTATTTAGTAACCGAACTATAAGCAAAGAAGGTCCACGAGTCATTTTTAAATGAAATTTTTGTTAAAAAGCTGCGTTAAGCTGTTTTTTTTCTTAAATTGCTGTGACATAAACAGCAGCTTATTGGCTCACCTTAAACACGAAATTTTCTCTCATCACAAACACAAACATAATGCGGCTGGCCCCATTTGTTTACATTTTGTTGAGGCATTGAACAAATCATTTTTCGTATGTTTTTCACTGCACAAAAATAGGTTTCCGCACTGAAAAATGCCACGAATAAAATTTTTAAAATGCATTGTCACCGAATGTTTATTTGTCACCGAATGTTTCAAGAAAAACCCAGAAAGAAAATTTTTCAGGCTTCCGATACCGATGGAAAGGTAAATTTTTGGTTTTCTTCTAAAAATGCGAATAAAAAAACAACACTTGGCGAAAAAAACAACACTTACATCAAATTGAAATACGTCGCAACGTGAAATCACAATTTTATGTTTTGGAATCGATATATTTACCGATAAAATTTACTAAATTTCCGCGACACCGGAGTTTGTTTTGAACTGTTGTTTTGAACTGTCAAAGTCAAAGCGGTATTTGAGTAGTATTGCCAGGTGTTTTCTTTTGTAGTTGAAATTAAGCGCGACAATTTAAAAGGCAATTCCTTACTATTGTGCTTTATTTTAAATACATGAAATTTGATAATTTCGGTTTCTAAAATATAATGTTCCTTTAAAATAAATCCTTAAATTTATCTTAGAAAAAAAATTTGGCTAACTTCGATAAATCGGCAAGATTTGATAAACATAAACGGCACTTGCATTGATCGTGTTTGCGAACTTCATTTCCACGAAAGAATGTTTTGTTCCGCAAATCGTCTTCGGAAAAAGACCGACACAAAATCACGTAATTTTGAAGATTTTCGTAATTTTGAACGAAATCTTCCTCGAAACCACGAGATTTCCAGTACATTAACCTGTTTTCAAAAATCACTAAAAGTATGCAAGTTCCATAAAATTACGAACGAAATCAAGTAAAAACAATGAATACAACCCTGCATCACTCATTCAGCTCTCTTGAGTACATCAGTTTTGACATTTGTGCTGGATTGGAACGACGGAGATATAAGAAAAAGAAGCCGTGTTCCGCACGCGAAAAGGATATATTAGTAAACAACTTACGCGGGGCAAAAAAAAATTGACTTGTTTTTGATGCGATTAGATATGAAATGGAAAATAATTGTTTATTTTCATTACAGATAATTTCCATTGTCGTCTAAAGTGTCTAATTCTGTTTGCACATATTTCATCGATGTTTTGAATTGTATTATTCATCATATTACTAAAATTTATAGCAATCCTACACTAAAATTCATAGCAATCCTGTAGTTGAAATGTGAAACAAAATTACCTTAATCTCTGTGTGAACACTTTGGTTTAAGTTCTAAATCATTTCGTAAAATTACGTGATTTTGTGTCGGTCTGAACTTAGTATAAGAGCTTCATAAAACTATAAACTAATTCATTTAATAAACATATTGTTTAAAGTTGTTATAAAACTAAAAGCCAAGCAATAGATTTTTATTAAATTCGCTATGGTTGCTGCATGAAGAAGTGAGAATTTAGCTGAAGGTGGTGTGGAAAATCACATATTAATTTATGCCTTGGTTAGATTATTTAAATTTTTTTAGCATGAATTTAGATTCAATATTTTTTAAATTTATAATTTGCCAAATGTTCATCTGGCAACCCCCCATATGATAATTCTCTCAATTCCGACATCTTGTCTCACATACACATTGAATTTCGTGTTCTTATGCAGACAAGACGACAGCTATAGTTTTATCGGACGGACTCTCCACTCATCAAAAAATTTTGTCCTTTCTTTCGCTTCTTCAGATACCTATTCTTTGCTACTCCCTTGAATGCAACGTTAGGCTAAATTTATTTATAGAATGCAACATACAACGATGGGCGTAGAAAATTGTTTTTTTTTTAACTTTTGATCCGGCTGGATTGATGGGAAACTTCCCACAATGTACATTTCAATTTTAATTGGAAAAACATGGATTAAGACTTGCCACAAAACAGTTAAATGTTAAACTTCGATTGTTTTAAAAGAGAAATTTTCCACCTTCAACCAGTAGCAACTGTGAAAATCTCATCTGAAATTACAACTAATCACAATTAATTGGATTTCTGGTGGAAAATTCAGCTACTTTGAAAGTACCAGGTGAGAATTCACTTCTATTTGATCACCATAACCGGTGAAATCTTCAATTGCCATTATTAATTGTCAATGATGGCAACACAAAACTCAAATCCAGCTTTATTATCGCAGTACAATAAAATTTCAACAAACAGGCTCTCTCACTTATTTAGTAATTTTGTGGACATTTTACATCTCAATTTGTGTATTGAGTCGACGATTCTATCTCAAGGTTCGTCATCGTCATTCAATCAGTTAAGGTCAAAATACTGCAAAACGGAACTCAGTTTCCGAAAAAACCAAACAGACCAAAATTTTATTACAAAATTCTCTTTCGGTTGATGAGATATTAACTCTTCTCTAAACCAATGCACCCACAAAGAGTGACTGTTTGGTGCGGTTTATGGGCTGTCGGCACGAAGTGCACGATATGCATTTTGATTTGAACGCCCATTTTCATAATAAGCCTGAATAACTTTAACGCGTTGCTCGATTGTGTATCTTTCCATGGTTCAAATTGAGTTAGTCTGAAATTGAGAAATGTCAAATGAAATGCAGAAAAAAACTTGACGTTTAGGTGTGGTTCACATTCAACATCGGCCCTTAAAATTTAACCACCCTTTACTTTTATTGATTCCTAAACCCTGAAAAACGACCTTGTTTGGAGTCTTTATACCCGTATGGTGAAACCAAAGGGTATATTAGATTTGCCTTACCGTTTGTAACGCCAAGAACCCGTCATCACACAAAAAAATGAATTACACCAGTGTGTTTAGAATGATAAAAATAATTAATTTTTGCGTGTCCGTCCGTCCGTCTGTCCGTCTGTCTGTCTGTCTGTCTGTCTGTCCGTCTGTCTGTGGCGCGGATTGCGGGCGCACGGATTGAGCTACAGACTTGAAATTTTACGCAGATCCGATTTTCGTAAAATGCGAGGCTAAGTTCGTTCATGGGTAGGGTTACCATCTCGTCGAATTGAAAAAAGAGTATTTCTTACTTTGAAAAAGAGTATTTTTATCAAATCTGAAATAAAACGTTTTTTGTAAATGTCAAAAAAAATCAAATGTGCTTTACGGGCGTGTTCGACTTAGGTCCTAGTGTAGCCACAAACTAATCATAAGCAGACTAAGATTTTCATTAAATCCATTCTAGAAAAAAATTGAATTTCAACTTCCAAAAAATAAATACCCATAGCAGCCACTCCAGCCGTAGCAGCCATGAGCTTTTCCGCACATCTAACCTATTTCTTTCTTCTGTCCATTGACTTTCAATTAAAGAAAAAGATCTTTCCTTGACAGCGTTATAAGAGAAAATTCAGAATAAAAATTGACATATTTTTAAGAGTTCATATCGTCGGCTAAAAGTGAAATTGTGCTAAGTCCATTATACGAAATTTGACAGAAGAACAATAAAAAACCTTGTTAAATCATTTTAATTTTCACTTAAAGAAAACAGAGTCTCATTTAAAGAAAACTGAGCCCAATTTTTCTCATTTAAAGAAAACTCAGTGTCATTGAAAGAGAATTAAAACGATTTAACAAGGTTTTCATTGCTCTTCTGGAAAATTATACCAAATGGACTTAGCACAATTTCACTTTTAGCCGACGATATGTGTGTGTCGAACTTATATCCTTAGGGAAAAGGTATTACCTCTTCAAGCGATTTTGTGTTCTATGCGAATATAGTTAGGCAATATCACAGTCAATTACAATTCGTCTTCAAAAAAAAAATATATGAAAATGCCAAATCATCAGCGAAAATTGTACTTGATTTTTTAATGTTATAAATAAGTTCAGTGAACTATTATGTTTGAATTTTTAAGTGGTTTTTCTTTATTCTATTTCTGCATCAAAAAAGAGTATTAAGAGTACCTACTTTTTAAAAAAAAGTTAGAGTATTATAGTTCAGGGGTCGAAAAAGAGTACTAGTACTCTTAAAAGAGTATGGTTGGTAACCCTATTCATGGGTAAAAACGGACCATTAGGGGGGGGGGGGGTACCCCCCATACGAACGAAATCGTTTTTTGTGAATATCTCAAAAACGGTGCATCTTATCAAAAACGTCTAAGAACAAATATTATTTAGGATATGATTCTACATAAAACTCCCATAAATCAAAATCCGATTGGAATAAATTTTAAAAAATCTTTTTGGAAAGTTTGACTTCAAAGTGGAATTTTGGTATAACTGTTCGAATTTTGATACGAATATCACCATACGGGTTTTCCATAATTGCCAGATTGGCAATTATAGCTTTTGTTATGTTTTTATACTCTATATCAGTGCTGCCCAACCAAGCGATCGCGATCTACCAGTCGATCTCGACACGAATTTGGGTCGATCTTCTACTACAGACTGAAAATGTTAAAGAAAATTTTTTTTTGTGAACACAAATATTAAAAAAAAGGGAAAGTGAAAATTAAGTAATCACACTATCTACTTCTCCGTTTTTTTGTTTTTTTGTTTTTTTGCTGTTAAAGCAAGTGGTCTATTTTACTTAGATACCTTATTTTAAATTGAAATGAAATAAACTTAAGTTATACCAATTAAAGGTCTATTTTTTTTTGGTATATGGGTAGATCTCTATGTAGTTGGATTAAAAAAAGTCGGACTTTAGTACAAAAAGGTTGGGCAGGCCTGCTCTATATGATATATCATATGTAAATATATTAGATTTTGTATGCCGTTTGGAACGCATCGAACCAATCGTCGGATACAAATATTAACCTTCACCAGCGTGTTTTGGATGACAAAAGATTTTGATTTCCGCATGTCCGTTTGCCTATCTGTCTGTCCGTGCATCTGTCTGTCCCACGTTGGGGCCAAAGTACTATCCGGCGGCCAAAAAAACAAATTTTGAGTTCTGCCTTTGAAAGACTTCGGTTATGTCATTGCGTTGGGAATACTTGGGAACCTAGAAATCCAAAAGGACACTCTCCTGTGACAATTAATTTTCGAACGCCATAGGGTCAAAGTTGGTAAAAATTCAGTTTTTTCAAATTTTCGAATTTTCAACCAATTTTTTTAACTTTATTAAGTCACTTAGTACAGAAAAATCGATTTTATCATCAAAATGAGGACATATTTACACGGTAAAAACTGGAGTCTAATTTTAAGACTTTTTTTCCTATATATAGGTCAACACCTTTTTGAGCCTAAAAATCAAACTTTAAAAGTTTGAAATTATTTTCCTTTTAAATAGTATTATCCGGTCTAAATTTAAGGTATTAAAATTTAAATTTTAGTCTAAAAAATCTAAAAATTAGTTCCAAATTTCTAAAAATTCTCAAATTAAAACCTTTTGGTTTAAGTTTAAGATGTCTGAGTCTTAAATTAAGACTGGAATGGTTAAAAAATAGTCATAAACTTCTAAAATTCGTGAATTATCCGGGTAAATAAGACTATCCGGTCTAAATCTAAGACTTAAAAGTTTTAATTTCAAACTAAAATTACTAAAAAGTAGTTACAATTTTCTAAAACTGACTCAAATTTAGACTTCGAAGTTTAAATTTCAAACCTTTTTTTTTATGTTTATGCCAGGAGCTTAGGCAAATTGCCTCTAATGCCGAAGTGTTTAGGTCCATGAGTAGAAAAGTTCCAAATTCAAATTCAAGCCGAATTATTTTTGCCCTGAGTGGGATTTGAACCACTGCTCTTTGGATCACAAGGCAAGCACTTAGCTGACTGAGCCATCCACGCCCACAAATTAAATCCTTAATTTTAGATTAATATGTATAGAAAATATACTCAGACTTCTAAAATAAACTAATTCCAGACTTTACTTTCTAAATTTTAGAATAATGAGTTTTAATTATAGGCTGAAATGATTAAAAAGTAGTCACAATTTTCTAAAACTGAATAAATTGTAGACTTTGAAGTTTTGTTTTTAGCCCGAAAAGTCGAATTCGAGCCTCGCGACTTTTCTAAAAATTGACCGACCGACTGATGAATTTGAAAAAGAAAAATAAACTGAAAAGACTAAATATTAGACAAAAAGTTTAATTCAATTTTATCCGAATTGAAGTAAAACTTACAAGGTTTAGTTCTCAAACTTATAGGTCTAATATTTCGATTAAAAGTCTAGAAATAAGGCGGAGAGGTTTAAAACAAATTTTTAAGAAAGAAAAAGTTTACTTTTTAAACTATAGTCTTAAAAATAAACCGAAACTCACTAAATATTAAACTTTTCGACTAAAATATACTCTAAACTTTCAAAAAGTTTTAAAAATAGAGAAAATAGTTTAAAATTCCACTAAACTTTCAAAAGTTTAAAAAATAGAAGGAAAAAGTCTTAAAATTAGACTCCAGTTTTTACCGTGTAGGCAATTATAATAAAAATTAAAAATTTATAGCACTACATTTTTTTCTTAAAATTGTTATTCCAGAATTTTGGGCATTCTAAAAATACTATTTTTTCGCGAATTTTTGTATATATATGGCCCTGCAAAATTTGGTCCGGCTTGATCCGGTCAGGTGTTGGAAATGAAACATCCATATTTCATCTGCGCTGATACAGTGTACTGCGCTTGCGCTACTGTATCAGCGCACGAAATTTTACTGCGTTACCCATGTCTACACCATACTGTATGAAGGTACTGAAGATTTCAGAGTCACTGTGCTGAAAATATGAGACATAGCAACGAGAGAAAAAGTCAATGTGGGTCCACTGGTTAAGATTGATAAAAAATTATATTTGTGATAATCAATTTAAGGTTGATTTTTTACCAAAAACACGAAAAATAATTAAAATTGATGCCAATTTATGAATTTTCAAAAAAAAAAATTAAAACCTTGTGTACTTCCATAGACAATATATCTGAGAAAATACAATTAAAATTTCAACTAAATCCGATGAAAATTGATTGAGTTTCTGACACCGCAAGTTTGAAAAACATACTTTCAAGTAATATAGTGCCACGGCGCCATTTTGTATCAAAAATTGAAAAAAAAAATTTTTTGTATATCTAAATACATGTTTAATTAAGCCTCAAAATTTCATTTTAATCCACTCGTTAGTAATCGAGAAAAAAAATCTCAAAAAAAGTTCATTGTTCAGCGCGCCTGGGTAGCATAACCCCTTAAGTGGCACTTCACGACGTGTTACCGAGAAAAATCGCGAAATGGTTTTGGAAAGCCGATGTAAAGTACCCAAAATGGAAAGTAAGAAAGATTTACAAAATTTATAACTTGATAAATTGTGAAATTAATACTAAAATTAAATGAGGAAAAAATGAAAGAAAAATCAATATTTATGTTTGTTAAATATAAAATTATTAAAAATAATTAAATTTTCTTTTTTTCTATTGTATATTAATCGCATAAAAATAAATTTAAAAAAAAATAACTTTTCGCTTTAAAATAGAAGAAAAACCGAAAAACTCCATTGTAGCGCCATCTGGCGGACCCCTTAGGAAAAAATAAATATCAAAAATAGATTTCTCATACCAAAAAACCCCCTATGGCAAGTTTTTATAAAAAAATTAATAACTTTTTTATCTCATTTGTATGTGAATGTACAATTTTTTAGCATTTTCCGACTTCCAAACTTCAACGAAATTTCCGGCAGCTCGATATTGATTTTAGACCCATGGTTCTTTGGGCAAAAAATCTTAGAAATGCCCGTAGATTCTTTTTTTGCTATACCCTTTGTCACTTTTTTTCGTCCCGAACAAATTGACCCACCCTAGTACATATGTATATATGTTACAACAGAATATTAAGAAATTTACATTAACTCGACGATTGAAAGTTATATTATCGGTGCTTTCAAGCAAGCAGGCAATAAATCCAGATAAATTCGAATCATATGCCAAGTCCACAGCTGATTCCTATAATAGACATTACAATTGAAGAAATATGTCTGCAACAATGCATAAAGTGCTTTTCCATGGCATAATCGGAAAAAGTATTTTACCACTTGGGGGAGCTTTCAGAAGAAGCTCAGGAATCGAAAAATAAAGACTACAGATATCTTAGACTAACCAACACTAGAAAAAACGATAGAATCAACCAAAATCAAGATTTGATGAATATATTACTTCTATCGTTAGAACAATTTTTGGCTTTTCTGCGTTCTAAATGGACAAATGCAAAAGATGAATTGGATGACGCGGAAGATCAAGAAATCCTACAACTGTTAATATTCGACGTAGATCAAGACATTATTAGAATGTAATTTTTCCTCAACTTAATGTAATTTTAGCCATATGTATTTGTATCAAATTGTATTAAAATAATCGTATTAAAAGAAGTTATGTCTTTTAAAATGCTATATTTTTGTTTATAACATTTAAAACAAAACCAAGAACCAAAAGAATATTACAACAACAAATATTATAGTTTTGTTTATTCCATCATAAGGGTATGAAAGTTATTCCTATTCGATTTTCATGTACTGACGATATGTAAAATGGCATTCTAAATATTTTCGTCATTAATGATTTTTTCTGTATGACCAACCGTTCTCGATGGGTAGGGGAGAGGGTGATCTAAAGGAAATAAAGCTTGGAGTTTTATCTAGCCAACAAAAAAAACCCCATTCAAAAATATTGATCCGTTCAAAAGTTATGGATTTTTGGCCGCCGAATTGCACTTTGGCCCCATAGTACGTCCGTGAACACCAAAAATTTAGAAAGGATTAAGCTAAAGACTTGGAATTTTATATACACAGATAGAAATTTTTAACACATTTTTGTGTTCCATGGAACCCACACATAAAAAAGTGTTACTTTAGCACTGGATCCCAGTGTTGAAGCATTGAGTGCGGTTTGCACCAACGAAACTTAGCAACTTATGTACAACTTAAATTATTTAAGTCCTAGAATTTCTACGGTTTAAGTAGGCTAACCGCAACTTAATTTTTTAAGTATAGTACGAGCAAACGGGCCCTTTTAAATGTCATTTTAGATAAACACTTTAAATCCCAAACCACAATTACGCGTGCGTGCGGCATTATTTGAGGGGGTTAGAATCAGTGTTGGGCGTAATCAACTATTTTTTTAGTTGATTGATCAAACAACTAAAAATTTAGTCATGACCAATTCAGTCATGATTACTTCAGTCATGATTAATACATTAGTCATTAGCATAATTGAACACAGTAATCATTAGGTTTTCAATCATCAATTTCAATCAAGGATAGAAATGATTAAATTCAATTTCGGGCTAAAATTTTTGTATATAAATGATAGTAGGCTTTAGGAAAAACAATTAAAATTCAAATAATTGAAATTGTAAATCAATTGTCAAAAATGGATTATGAAGAAGTAAGAATATCGCAAACATCTCGAATTGAAGAAATCACCAATAAAGACTCAAACTGTAAACCGAAGGCCAGCCATAAACAAAATTTGTCAGGGAAAATTTGATAAGGATATCATCAACTATTTTATCAATTCTATGATACCCTGGAAGATACGTATTTCAAGACAATGATGGATAATTTAAATTTATCTAAACAAGGAATCAAGATTCCAAGTCGACGATCTCTTGGGCGAAAAATTTCAGATTTTCGAAGAAGATCCATCATTTATCCCAGTTGAGCCGAACATTTACCTGCCTGAGCAATTTCAGATTTTGTGCGCATACACTTAATTTATGTGCAAGCACCGATGTTGAATTTCTTTTTCAGAACAAATCAACCCCATTAGCAAATATGCATGACAGTGTGATAAAAAGGTGTAACTTAAATTATTCTAAATTATAAATTTTTTTATTTGTTTTAGTTTCATCTGTTTTAAGCCCGAAAAAATAAAATTTTATATAAACAAATTTGTTTTATTTGTGTGTTTGGATTAGAAAACATTTTCCAGCATCAATATTTTATACAATAAAAGCTCCTTTTGCGGACACATTCCATAGGCGATCAATTCCCTTAAACGAACACATTTCCTAGACCAAATTCGCAAATCCAACTTGTTCTGATAAACGGACTTCTCTCACAACCGGACATAAATCTTGTCCCGTGAGTGTCCGCTTAGGAGATTTGTAATTTGTCATTTCATTTACGTTTTTCCTACAAAAATATCAAATGTAAACATATCATGACTTCATGAGTAGGTCTCCATCATGAATACAATATTTACCTTTATAGAGGATTAAAATCAATCATAAAAGTTAGTTTTTCAATCATGATTATGATTAAAACTAATCAACCACAATCAAAGTAACGAATGATTAATGACTAACAAATTCAATCACAAATCAAAAAAAGTATGATTGATTTTTTCAATCATTAGTTTTCAATCATTAGTCAGATTGAATTTTCCCCAACACTGGTTAGAATGAGAGTGAAGTAAGTCAAGTTTAACTAGTTTTGAGTAATCAAGGGTTTTGTAAAAAAAACTCATAGTGTTACCCAGCCCTTACACCACACCGTATTATCAGTAATAATGTAGTTATTACCAATTTATGTTAACAGAACAAACAATTTTTCAATAATTGTGAAGTTTTAAGGGCATTAACTTACTTACACCACTAGCATTCTAAAACTTTTTTCAAATCACTATTGACTTACTTTGATATCATTTCGAGGGAAAGTCAACCAGTTAAACCAAATGGAAATAAAGCTTTATTAATGAAATTTTAAAGCAGAAATTTTAAATATAGTAGCTGGCAAAACTAGTTTTTTTTTTGCAAAATTGTCTATTTATGGTGAAATTTTTTATGCAAAAACATTTGAAAACTCGAGAGCTTATTGAGGTAGAAAGTTGAAACTTGGTATAAAACAGGCTTTTATCAAAAGTTAATCGCTCTCCTTCCTTTTTTTTTCTCCTACAAAAATGAAGAAAATTTTTGCAATGTTCTTGAAAACAGTTTTTTTTTCATAAATATTTGTCTAAACAAAAAGTGTTTAGAATATGATTTTACATAAATTTCCCTGAGTCGATGGCCATATGTCCTAAGGATGTGCAGGGCTCCGTTATGATTTAGATTCCTCAAGTGATTTCAACACATTTCCTAAAAATATTTTACAAAATTAAAACATAGCGTCTATTAAAAAAAATGTAGGTACTAAAAAAAAATAAATAACTTTTTGGGCGCTGTGTATCAGAAACAAAAGCGAGATAGATATTTTTTTTATGCTTTTTTCTCTCTTTTATTTTTTATACGCAGCGTCCAACAAAATATTTTTTTTTCTTTCTAGTACTTTTTTTAAAAAAAGTCTTTAAATTTTTCTAAAACCTTTTTTTCTATTTTATCCTTTTTACTCATTTTGTGTTTGATTAATGAGACTAAAAATCAAAAAAGACGTCTACCAAATGGTGCAAATCGCATCAAAATCTCTCTAACGGTTCAGAAGATAGCTGAAAAGAGGTTTCTAGGGAAGTGAAGGAGGATATTTTAGTTTAGAGAGCACGATGTCCCCAATGGCGCTAATTGTGTCAAAATTGCTTTAACGGTTCAGGAGATAGACGATGAGGAATTGACAGGCATAGGGAGGGGGAAATTGCGTACACACACATATTGCATTGTCATCGGAGTTACGTATGGTGTCAATCTTTTGGAGTGGAAGTGGGTCAAAATTGGATTACAAGATTTGAGCCTGATAGACAAACAAACAAACAGACAAAAAAGCAAGGTAAATAAAATATTTCCTCTACCTTCCTCTTCGGCTATAAGCCTCCTGCATCAGCGTCACTGTCATAAAACTTTCATCTTCACTGCTAGACATTTTTAATGCAAATGCCTAAGTACGCGATAAACTAATACGCCCCCCCCCCCCTCCCCTATTGTTCGCTCACCAAGGCAATGTGCCGGACGCATGCACGCGTAATTGTGGTTTAGGCTTAAGGGAGATGTCCCACTGGCGCATCAGCTCCTGCAGCTGACTGATCCCGACATCAGGTCGCGCAGCTGCATGAACTGATTCGATCAGTTGACATGACACACTGAACTGGGATCAGCTGACCTCAAACGTCAAAATGTCGGACTCGGAGGAAGAACTTCTCCTTATTTCTCTGCTAAAAAAACTGAATCTGTGCAATCGTACAAACATCTACCTTTTCCTACAGCTTGTACGATTCCTGTGTTTAATTTTTCCTATTCGATGGACATCGTATTTATTTTCACTTGTTCAAAAGTTTATTAGTTAAACAGACTTGTCAAAATTTTATGATGTCCCCAACTAGTAATTATTGTAAAGTCAACATTATATGAAGTAGAGAGCCTATAACCTAGAGAGAGGCCATGCTACCTTAATATACTGTGCCACTGATGACAATTATTACCGCCAGACGAAAAAAATATTGAAAATTATCCCTTTATTTTATTTAATCTAACAAAAATGACATTAGAAACTACCCGACATGTGCCTGATATCAGCTACATTTAGGTCAGTTCAAAAAATTCAGCTTTGTGTCGCAGACATGCAGCTGCACATTTTTTGCAGTGTGCCATGCGCCATTGGATTACATATGCAACTGATATCGGGATCAGTAAGCTGCAGCAGCTGATGGCCAGTGGGACATATCGCTAAGTGTTGAAATTTTTTTAACACTTATCAGTCTTCATAGAGGGAAAAACCAAATATAAAAAAATGAATAAAAAAATTAAAAAAGAAGAAAAAAAATATCGCGTGTAGCACCGTATGGGATTTGCACAGGTGTGTTTTTGCTTTCTGACATTTCTCGCTTGTGAGTTCTGCGCGCCTTGCCACTGGACTGCTTGCTCCATTGGCGGAGCATAGTTAAAATGCAACATGGTTATGTTCAAAAAATGTTTGCCAACCGACTTTTTTGCTTAACTTTTACATAATTTTAGCAAATCTTTTATTGGTTCGTAAGTTTATTGTTTTTATTTTTTATAATAGCAATTATTAGTAATAAAAATTGTAATTATTTATAATTTTTATTTAAAATATATTTTTTTTAAATAATAATAAATTTAAAAAATAATAATAATTTAAAAAAAACCCCTTAAAAACAGAAAAAAAATCCGTTGAGCGGCTTCGAGTCCCGATCTCGAAATGGTGCATCTTATCAAAAAAGTCCAAGAACAAAAGTTATTTAGGATATGATTCTACATAAAACTCCCATACATCAAAATCCGATTCGGAGAATTTTTAAAAAATCTTATTGAAAAGTTTGACTTCAAAATAGAATTTTGATACAACTGTTCGCCGTTCAATTAAACTTCAAATAATGCCATATCACCAAACGGGTTTTCAATTATAGCTTTTGTTATGTTTCTATCTGCGACTTCACCAATTGTAGTAAATGATCGAATTGACCGGCCGACATCCGTAAGAAATTCCGATACAATTCGGGTTCTTCAGAGCGCAATTCCACCATCAATTTGGCAAAGAAACCCTCCTTCTCGCGACGCGACACCCAATCCTTTGTCCAACAACTGCTTTCCAAAATATAGGCTGCCAAAATCGCCATATCCATCATCTCCTCAGATTTCCTTTTTGACATTTTAATTTAATTTGATTTTTCTTCACAAATTTAAAATAGCGCACAATTTTGACAAGCAATGACCGAGAAAAATACACAAAATGTCAGAGAGCTATCACACCGTCTGATAACAAATCAGTGTGTCAGACGATTTTGATTGCTGTCATACGTCTTCCATCATCACACCTTTTGAGACGTTTCACTCCGTCTGATAACTACTCAATCTGCGTCACACAGTGTGTAATTGTGTGAAAAAATTTCGTGTGAAGACTAGCGTCGTTAACACGTTTTGGGACAAAAATCCGATTGTGTGGAAAAAAATTTCACACCGTCTGATAACAACACATTTCAAGTGTGAAAACGTGTCGTGTCAGATGTGTGTGAAATGTGTGTTGAGTTTTTTTTCGTGACGTCAGTCATCACACGTGTGAGGGTTTTGTGTGCTCGCCTGATGCTAGCTTTAGCCATTAAAAAAGAACAAAATGGCACGAAAAATTACTTAATCTCCAAGAACTTAAAGCTCGGCGACCTTAATCTCGCACGTGGCCGAGAAAAATTTTAGCTGACATTCGTTCTCAATGTACAGCTTATGCTGTACTCATAATCTTTGGTGTGGCAAAAAGAAACAAAAGAGATAAACAAAACGATGACGATTGCGAACAGATATAAGGGATTTTACCCTGTTTGACTTTCGTTTCGTTTATTGTTTTCTTTTTCTTGTTTTTGAGGATGGAATCCAGTTTAATTCATGATTTAGAACTTATTGACGATTTGTAGAAATACCCATGGTAGAAAAATATGTATATGAAGTTATTTTTAGAGAAAATTAGTACGCAATTCAAAATCCGATCGCTTCCCAGCAAGATTCGGAACTAGTTACGTAACTAGTGGGGTAACGTGATAATTCACTGTTACCCTCTGCGTGAATCTTCTTAGAGCGTTGGGAAAAAACTCACGTGCAATTGACAATCTGTGTGAATATCTATCGCACTTACTCCAACACCAAACGTATATAAGTATGTCTTGCTCTAGCAATGTAGAAACGAGACAGCCTTATGCTTATTAGGTGTGAGATGAAATGAGACGAAATATGTGAATATTTTGTTCAGGGTTGGGACTTTAGTACCAATGTACTAGATCTAGTACCTTTTTGACTCATTTAGTACCCTAGTACCACAGCCCATGAATCTGGTACCTTTTAATGGTTTATATAAAAAATGATTTTATCTGAATTTATAGCTCCCTTTAAAAAGCCATCACTTTTTTATGTATTAAGAAAAGAAGTACTTTTTTAAATGATCCCGCCACAACTCTTTAATTAAAGACTACTGAATTGGTCTTCTTAAGGGAGATATGAAAATCAATCGTAGGCCATGGAAATATGATTTATATTAGCAATAGCTCAAAATACTTCTCGAAATTTCAGTTTTTAGACGGAGTTTATACAAAAATTTAAAATTGAAATAAAAGCGAAAATTTAAAACTAATACATCTAGACATTTTTTATTGGTTTTTTCGAGTTTTTCTAGAGTGTTTTTTGATCGAGAACGGTTATATTTACAGCGCAAAAGTCAATCCATATGAGTTAAGGATTTTTTTTTCTAAAATTACGAGATTTAGATTTTGCTTGACTCCTGTGTAATAAGCATAAAAAAACGATTTTGGTTGCAGGATAGTTAAAAAAAATCTAGTACCACATTATCTCAATCTAGTACCCTTTTTGGGCAAAAATAGTACCTTTTACACATCCTTAAGTCCCAACCCTGATTTTGTTACCAGTAACGCTAAAGCGGTCGCTACGCGTTCAATCTTGCAGTCAATCATGCTGTCACAGCAAAAAGCTTATTTGCACTAGACGCTCAATCATGCACACAAGCATCATTTTATTCGAAACAGCCAAACCGCACAAATATCAATTTAAAATTTTTATGTCGTATTTTTCGCTTTTTGTCATTCACAACTCACTTCTATGTCTGTATAACACGAAAAAAGATATATATATACGCGACATTTTTTCACTACTAAAAATTCCCCTGAAATGACGAAATGATTGACAGCATCGCCATACACGTTCAAGCATGCTGTGATTCAAAAAGCTCCCTTGAAAAATATCAAAATGATTTTGATATTGGCCAGCATGCTGTCAATCATTAAATTTTGCATGACAGCATCGCCATACACGTTCAAAATGCTGTCACAGCATGCGATGATTGGCTGCAAGATTGAACCTGTAGGGACCGCTTTACAAACAGTCTATGATAATACTGATATTTTTTCAGACTTAGCTTATGTGTCGAAATTAATGGTGCTAATCCGTCCTAAAAGATTTGTTTTTTTTCAATCTATATTCTTTAAGCCGTTTGGACTGAACACTTTTTTTGCGATATTCATTCTATTGCAGTAAACTCATATTGTACAAAAGTTTACATCAAGACACAAAAGTCTGAAATTTATTCCTAAAAGTCCATATTACATTCAAATTCAATGAGCTTATGTTGAGTGACATAGATAACAAAGAAAGTGCCGTGGAATGTGTTTTAAAAGAGATATTTATATTTTTAAACAAAGTATCGTGTTTTAAAAGAGATGTCTTAAAAGAAAAATTCCACGCAAAAGTGCAAATGTAAGAGACGTCTAAGAACACACAATAGATAATAGAACAAAAATTTAATGCGTAAAAATACTTCCAAATTAGTTGGCATACTGGTATGGCACATCGAATAAAGATGTTAGTTTTTAATTTTCTGTCTCAAACGTTGAATTCTTATCATCGTACGTTTTATTGATTTTCACGATTTTTGCCATAAAAGTTCTAATCAGTTACGAAAACGTGATAATCAAAATTATTCTATAGAAATTGTCATATCTATAGGTGATCGCATTATTTAAACGAAAAATATCGACAACCATGTAATTATCAAGCCATAGACGGAAACGATAAAATATAATAAATGAGCGTCAATTCTATTTGTGTCAAAAAAAATAATAAATATTAGCTGTTCCTATTATATGTAATAATTAAAACTGAAACTTTAAGCTAATACTTTTCCACTAATAAGATGGAAGTATTCCTGTAGAAAATGAGTTGAAAATTACTCTAAAAATGGAGAAATTCATTGTATATTTAAATTGAGATTTCTCAGCTTATAGCTCATTAAAAAAATATAACAAAATGTTATATTATTTTTGTAGATGTTTTTACATCTAAAATCCGCCCCAACAGGTCAGGCTTGTTTGCTCTGAAACCCTATTGGGAAGCTGTTTCTGGCTTCTGTCACGGAAGCTGGCTCACCGTCATCAGAGCCTGCTTTACCAATTTTTAATTCTCATTCCCAACGTTCGGTTTTATTTTCCCCATCTTCAGGGGAAAACCACAAAAAAATTATCAAAATTTTTAACCCTTAATTGATGAGGTGGGTCCAGTGGACCCACATTGACTTTTCTCTCTTTGCTATTTCTCATGTTTTCAGCACAGTGACTCTGAAATCTTCGGTACCTTCATACAGTATGGTGTTGTGTGCCGAGTTAAAAGCACGGATTTGGTATGTGATTAGAACAAGTCCATTGGAAACCACCTCATCATTTACGCGTATGATTTTCACCTCATAAATTAAGGGTTAAACATACCCACCAAATTAGGGAATTCCGGGTACTAGGGTCCAAACTTGTCTGGAAAATATTAAACTCCGGAAAAAATTTAATACAATTTTAGTTTTTGTGAGAAATAAAAATTTTCCGCCAAATGTAAGGGCGTCAAAATGAAGTTGAGCTTTTCACCGCACTGGTTCGCCTTTGGTTAATATTTTTCTCGCTTTTTCTAACCAAAGACGTTATAACTTTCACATTAAATATCTCTACATGTTTCGTATGTGTAATGAATTATTCGATTTTCACTGGGGTGGTTTGAGTATCAACTCAACATTTTCACCTGCGGCACACTTTTTCAACAATTTTACATCCGCTATTTTATTTTTTCTGAAGTTCTCAAAAGCGTTTTTATTTAAGATCCCACTAGTTTAGATAGCATAGCGCTTGTATTTTTATGAATATACAAGTATTATACATATGGTAATGTCATCGGAATTCCGTGTACGAAATTGGAAGGGGAACGACAGAAATTCGTTATATGCAGATCGTTTTGTTGGATTTCTCTTGCAAATTTACGGGAAAATTTTTATTATATAGGGAATTTCGTTATATAGAAATTTCGGACAGTCCACTAATTGCAAAAAAAAATGTTAAAATAAAATATTATATTTTTTGGATATTTTCGCAAAAACTAGAGCCAATCTGGCCAAACCACTTGCAGATTCGGAATATCAATGTTAAAGCCAATATTGTACTTCGTATGTACAATACGATTGTGCTTCGTATGTAGCATATAAAATCTTACCGCATAAAAGTAGGGATTCGGCTTCGAAAACATGGATGATTTCAATGATCCAACTTACGCCCTAAATATCGAAATTAGCCGCTATAAAAACACGGGTCCCTTATTTTTCGATACATGAGTAAGCTTTCATTAATCTTGAGTGAAATAAACTTACTCTTAATTGTTGTGTGAATAGCAATTAAAGATAAAACAAAGAAAAAGAATTAGCACAATTGAAAAGATGAATTTGCATAATTTTTTCAAATTTCCCTTCTGAAGCAGAATTGAAATTTATATAAAAATTTGCTTTGAGCTAAGCCACGGCTTTTTTTTTAAACAACTGTATTAATATTTCCTATGACTAATCGAAATATGAAAAAAAACATTTATTTCATTCTACAAATCTTAGCAATAAGGTAATGACAAATTTATTGACATTCATTTAAAAATAAGTCAATCATTTTTTGCGAGTTTCTTTGCTTTAAATTTGACTGGAATGAAAAATAAAAATCTAGGTAATTATTGAAGACGATAAAGGTATGACTCAGTTGATAAATAATGAATGCAGAAAAACATTACAATCACAAGTGTACAGATAACGTAATTTCAGTGAAAAAATTGTTCAAAGTCGCAGGTAATAATCAGTAAATGTTTATTTTTATCTCACTGTTGGTCTTTTTTTCTTTTTCATATAATTTTCTCTTAATGAATTTTCATTTCTCATTATCGGGTATTGTTTTATTATTTTATCTTTTCAAACGAAAACAAATGAAAAATTTACACAAAAATTCTTATTCAAATGTAATTAGCGTGCTATTAAAAAAGTGGTATTTGCTACCAACCTGAAGAAGTATTTTTACAAGAACAAAAATACAATGTGTGCTGTACAGCATTTGTGTTAATGTTTAAATAACAATGTTTCCAAGCCATGGACATTTTCTTGCTTTTATATTTCTTTTGGTTGGAAAATTCAAAATATGTACATATTTACTACAAATTTTGTTATAAATCAAGATATTTTACATTTAAATTTTTTTATGAAGAAGGCATTCAAATCCAAAATGTCAAGAATGCATTGCGCAAGAAAAATGACACTATGCGGTTATTGAGCTGTTACTTTTTTTTGGGTTATTACCTTTCGAACAGGTTATAATTTTTTAACAGTCAAAAATTTGCCATCTAGAAAAAACTACGACGAAAATAGCAAATTCGGGAAAAAGTTTTCTTCGAATTCTCCTTAACCGTGGAAAATTATGTGGCGCATCTCAAATAGGAAAGGACCTTCTCAATTGAGATTCACAATTTTTCCCTACTTCGTATCTACAGTTTTACATGGATGGCGAACCATGGATAAATTGCAACATTTGTAAGAATTTTACGGTGCAATCCAATAACAACAGTTATAGTCTAGACCAGTGGTTCTTAACCTTGTTTGGGGTACTGACCCCCACCATTTTCATATGCCCGTTCACCGAACCCTTCTTAATTGAAAAAAAAATATGATTTTTTCAAATTCAAAATATAAAGAACAAAGCCATTAAAAACAAAGAACAAAACCATTAAGAACAAAGAACAAAACCATTATAACATGATTTTCACATAAAAACAAAAAGTGTGTGTTTTGACCTCCGCTGAACCCCGGAGACTGACTCACCGAACCCCTGGGGTTCGATCGAACCCAGGTTAAGAACCACTGGTCTAGACCGATGATGTCTTTAACACTTGAGTGACTATTTAAAACTAGAGTGTGGCCACCGGAAGACTGTTTTCGAATTAAGACGGCTCAAAATTTTCGAACCGTCTTATTTCGAAAATTATTGAAAAAATTACCTTTGTTTTCAGTTTTTTTTAAATGATTTTATGAAACATAATGCTATTTTTCTATAATTCAAAAACCATTGACTTTATCACTTTTTATACCCGTATGGTGAAACCAAAGGGTATATTAGATTTGCCTTACCGTTTGTAACGCCAAGATCCCGTCATCACACAAAAAAATGAATTACACCAGTGTGTTTAGAATGATAAAAAAAAAATTAAAAAAAAATTGTGAAAAAAAGCTTTTATTAAAAAAAGAATGCACTAAAAAGAAAAAAATAATTTTCTGGACGCTGTGTATCACAAATATAAAAGCTTTTTAAAAGCGAGATAAATTTTTATTTTATTGTTTTATGCTTTATCTCGCTTTTTAAAAGCTTTTATATTTGTGATACACAGCGTCCAGAAAATTATTTTTTTCTTTTTAGTGCATCCTTTTTTAATAAAAGCTTTTTTTAAAATTTTTTTTTATTTTGTTCTTTTTAGTCTTCGAATATATATCCTTACATTTGAGATGGCCTTACAGGCTTTTTAACTTGAGAATCGTATTCAGCGACCCCAAAAGCCCCAGAATAGATTTTTTCCCGGAAAATTTGGAGAAACGGATAATCACGTTATCCTTACAGGACCTTCCGTTATCCTTACAGACTTTTTAATGACAGATTCAGCGACCTCAAAAACCCCCAGAATAGATTTTTTTCCGGAAAATTTGGAGAAAAGGATAATCACGCTATCCTTACAGGACCTTCCGTTATCCTTACTGACTTTTTAATGACAGATTCGGATTCAGCGACCCCAAAAACCCCCAGAATAGATTTTTTTCCAGAAAATTCGAAGGAAATAATAATCACGTTATAATCACAGTATTGTCATCGGATCTGTGCAAAATTTCAAGTCAATCGGATGAGTGGAAGTGGGTCGCAGATTTGACCTTGTCAGACAAACAAATAAACATATACGAAAGCAAGGCTGCGTTCATAATTGCAGAAATCTATCGCAGTACTGCGCAAAAGTCAGCTGCGCGCAGACAGTCTGCGCTGCGGCAGACTTTTGGACTGCTTTAGCTGCTGCAGTGCGTTCATAACCTGGTTGGCTGAGTAAAGAAACAAATAGAGAATCTGTCAGTTTTCTTTTTTGATAGTACACGAATATTTTCGTTGTCTCCAATAAAATGAACAATTCATTTTGTACTTCAATGGTGTTGTATTCACAAATTAAGTTTTTTAAATGTTTTTAGCTCCTTTAGCATATTAATCTATCATCCGGAGGAGAATGGCTTTCAGTTCATTCAGCGCTTGGACCTTACTCTGTTCAGCGGCGAGAAGAGATTTTTCCAGCTCTATTATCTCATTCAGTCTGTGGTCATCTTTTTTAGCTTCCTCTTGCAGAAACGCCTGTACCTCATTTTTTGTCTTCCGTTTTTTCGGTGTACAGTTTTCATCATTGTCGATTGTTTCTTCGGTTGATGAAGTGGTAGGTTCTGAACAAGAATTTGTTGACGAATCAGATAAACTGCTCCCCAAATTATTCTTGGGAGGGACTCTGCAGTGAGTAGTGCCGTATTCTTCATCGAACAAGGAATAAAACTCCCATATGCACGCAGAGAAAAAAAATAGTTGTTTTTAACAACTTTTCAATTATTTAGTAATGGCAAATCGTGACTATCACTTTTGTAGTTGATCTTTATTATAAAGAATAGTTGGTCACAATATAAAATTGTAAATAATTACAATAAAATAGTTCTTGCCAGATTACATTAGTAGTAAAATTTTATTGCATAATCATTACTTTTAATTATTTTATTATAGATTTAATTTAAAAATAGTTATATTTATTAAAAAACAATTATTTTTTCATTAAGTCTACTGCGAAATAGTAGAAATTCAGACTCAAAATAATTATTTTGTGTTTGCAATTACTTTAAAATAGTTACTGTGTATTACAAAAGTCGTCATTTTTAACTATTTTCTAATCACTGTTATTACAAATTAGTTAAAATTATTAGAAAAATAATGATTTTTCAATTATTTTGCCCTGAATTTACTGAAAAACAGAAACTCAACAGAAAAAGAAACAGAGTGTGTTGTGCTACAAAAATATTTTATTTCCAGTAAAAATAACCTTAACAAGGATTTATCACAAAAGAAAAACTCAAAATCACATTAGCATGAGGATGGCATCACGAGAATCTATGTATATAAAAAGTAGAATGTAAAATGAGAAATTTACTAACAAAAAAAATTACCTTCTGTCGTATTTCCGTTCTCGTTATGTTTGTCTTTAATTTTATACGAAATTTATGAAAATGCGTGTGTAGACTTTCCCATTTGCTCACGCATTTTATCCAATCATCTTGGAGATATTTCTTATTATTTTCGATTTGTTCGTCTAGTTAAAAAAAACTGTATTAGTGCTCTGTGATTTAAAGCAAATATTGTACTTGTTATAGTTTTTATTCAACAAAATAGCATAAAAATGAATAATACCAGTTAGAGAACACTCCGCTTTCAAATGGTTTGCGTCGCCTGTGTCTTTGTTAGCATAGTTCTTTAAGATTTTATTTTTCTGGAAAGTTGAGGAAGAAACAAATTTTATTTCTAAGTAAAAATGTTGGAAAAATTAAAAAAAGGCGAAAAAATCTTACCGTTGAATATAGGATATAGAGATGATAAATCCCAAGAATCTAACAAGACGAATAGCGGATCCAGTGAAGTTTGATCCAACACAATAATCGGCGCACCCTCAGCTGCTTCTTGATAATCTGACTGTTCCATTTAATGCACTTGAAAAATTCACAACTTTACCACACGAAAACGAGGAGCAAAATGACGCGTCAGTAGAAAACAGTAAATTTTTAATAAATTTGTAATAGATTTCATTACAAATTTGTCATTTTTACTATTATATAATTTTTTTTATTATTTCAAATCTGAAACCTATCATTATGTAGTTGGAATTAGAGAAC
Organism: Chrysopilus asiliformis; assembly: GCA_964034945.1. Lineage (NCBI taxonomy): Eukaryota > Metazoa > Arthropoda > Insecta > Diptera > Rhagionidae > Chrysopilus > Chrysopilus asiliformis. The sequence goes on along the minus strand of OZ035963.1, from coordinate 44,168,449 downwards.
TCAACTACAAAACGATAAACAAAATAGTACCAAATAGTTATTTGTATTTTAACTATTTGTTATAATTAAAATTGATTATTTTGCTGTAAACACCGAAATGAGAGCATTTTAGACATGGTTACTATTTCGCACTATTTCTTGACTATTCTTTAACAACTTTAACTATTTTTGGATGTTCATCGAGATTCGTAGAATTATCAACATCAACTACCAAAAATAGTAAAATTAACTATTTTTTTTCTCTGAGTGTGGTTGAATTTCGTCCACTTGCACTATTCCTCTTTTTGATTCGGTTATACGTGACAAGCAAATTACCAAATTTCTTTTTGATATCGTCTTGCGAGAACGGAAAATCGGCCTTAATTTCTTTAATATTACGTAGAACCATTTTCCACAAAGCAGATTTCTTTCGCTCCCCGGAATTGAACATTCGCTCTAATTTAAGTCGTTCAACAATCAAGAAGCTTTGAAGCTGATGATGTCCACTTTTTGTCATCCCGTAACTCATTAAAACTAAAAATTATAACGTAATATTTCACATTTTATTAATGTTATTTACGAGTACTTACATCTCGCTATCGCTGTCTGCCATTTTTTCACAAATGTCACTTTCTGCTGTTTTATCGTCAGCTAAATTTCTTTCATGCGCTTGCTGCGCAGTTGCTGCCGAAAATTTTCTGCAGCCTGCTTTCATGAACGCACTGCATACTGCGCAGATATGATGATGAACGCGCTGCTTTAGAAATGCGTTAAGCTCGATCCAGACTACACGATGTACGGGGTACGAGATACGAGGTTTTTGGTTTCCTCGTACATGGCACTGCATCCACACTGCACAGGGTTTTGCTCATTCGTGTACGCGGTTACCACGTACGAGGATAATCAAACAGCTTCTGATTTTACTCACTAGGTGAAACCATGTGCAAAGGGACTAGCCGGATAACTATGGGAAAACGGCCTAAGAAGATATCATCTTGAAACTTTTACCAGATGTTGGTATTAAAGTCTTTATTGTTTCTGCAAAGTATGAATCCTGTACCCCCCTTACTTTTGGTGGGAGAGGGGTTCAAAGCAAAATATAAAAGTATTTTTTTCTCGAAAACGGCTGAACCGATTTGGATGAAAAAAATATATGTTGTACAGACCAATGGGGCAATGTTGTAAAAAATTTAAAAAAAAAATGGACAAAAAAAAGTTGGTGAAAAAAAATATTAAAGTTTTAAAAAAAAATTTTTTCTTAGATCCTCTTAATTGACCACTCTGAGTTTTTGTCGAAAAAATCCGTGAAAAGTGTACTTTCAATATATATATATATATACGGGAATGGTCACTGATGTGGAACTTTGCGAAATTCACGCATATATGTGTGTCTACCCTATGTATCTCCCACTGTACTTTTTCCTAAAGTTACTCCAATTGGATTTTGATGTATGGGAGATTTATGTAAAACCGTATTTCAAATATTTTTTACTTTTGGAACTTTTCTGTACGACGTACCGTTCTCATGATATTGGCTTTTTTATACCCGTTTGGTGAAACCAAAGGGTACAAACGAAAACGTTTTTTTGCGAATATATCAAAAACGGTGCATTTTATCGAAAAAGTGCAAGAACAAAAGTTTTTTAGGATATGATTCTACATAAAACTCCCATATATCAAAATCCGATTGGAATAAATTTTAAAAAATCTTATTGAAAAGTTTGACTTCAAAGTGGAATTTTGATACAACTGTTCGCCGTTCACTTAAATCACCATACCGGTTTTCAATAATTGCCACTTTTGAGCACCATATATCACCATATATGTTATGATATTATTTAAGAACATCACGTGTATATATGGATTATAAATGTTAATTGTAGTTTAATATACTATATATGAGCAGTTGATTTTGAAAGTGGCATAAGTCACTTTTTCAAAAAATCGAATTAATGATAACATTAATTACAATTTAACCGTATCTCTTCATTTAAAAAAAATGTTATTGAGATTTTGTTCGAGAAAAGTTTTGCTAATTAACGGTATAAGAAACCCCAACGCAAACCCTTAAATATATCGATTTAAAAACAAAGTGACTTATGCCACTTTCAAAATCAACTGCTCATATATAGTATATTAAACTACAATTAACATTTATAATCCATATATACATGTGATGTTCTTAAATAATATCATAACATATATGGTGATATATGGTGCTCAAAAGTGGCAATTATTGAAAACCCGTATGGTGATTTAACCCATTTTGGCCCAGCCTCGTGTTTTCATAATAGCAACTTTGACTTATATGTGGTACCAATAATAACCAAAATTGCTTAACGTACTGGTCGGTAAACCGACCATTTGGGCCAAAATGGGTTAAGTGAACAGCGAACAGTTGTATCAAAATTCCACTTTGAAGTCAAACTTTTCAATAAGATTTTTTAAAACTTATTCCAATCGGATTTTAATGTATGGGAGTTTTATGTAGAATCATATCCTAAATAGCTTTTGTTCTTGCACTTTTTCGATAAGATGCATCGTTTTTGATATATTCGCAAAAAAACGTTTTCGGTTGTACCCTTTGGTTTCACCAAACGGGTATAAAAAAGCCAATATCATGAGAACGGTACGTCGTACAGAAAAGTTCCAAAAGTAAAAAATATTTGAAATACGGTTTTACACAAATCTCCCATACATCAAAATTCAATTGGAGTAACTTTAGGAAAAAGTACAGTGGGAGATACATAGGGTAGACACACATATATGGGTGAATTTCGCAAAGTTCCACATCAGTGACCATTCCCGTATATATATATATTGAAAGTACACTTTTCACGGATTTTTTCGACAAAAACTCAGAGTGGTCAATTAAGAGGATCTAAGAAAAAAAAAAATTTTAAAACTAATATTTTTTTTCACCAACTTTTTTTCGTCCAATTTTTTTTTTAAATTTTTTACAACATTGCCCCATTGGTCTGTACAACATTAATTTTTTTCATCCAAATCGGTTCAGCCGTTTTCGAGAAAAAAATACTTTTATATTTTGCTTTGAACCCCTCTCCCACCAAAAATAAGAGGGGTACAGGATTCATACTTTGCAGAAACAATAAAGACTTTAATACCAACATCTGATAAAAGTTTCAAGATGATATCTTCTTAGGCCGTTTTCCCATAGTTATCCGGCTAGTCCCTTTCCCATCCAAACACTCGATGTTCGGGGTACGTGCCAACCTCTTACCCCGTACATCGTGTAGTCTGGATCGAGCTTTAGATCTGCAATTATGAACGCAGCCCAAGCTAAATAAAAGCTTTTAAAAACAAGAAAATTTGGCTCCCGTCTTAAAAATATTTAGACAGATTACCAAAAATGTTTGGAATTGTTCAACTATGGATTGGAGTGATTCCCACAAAATTTGTTGTATTTTCACTTAACAGAAGGTGTTCCATTGATGATTGGAAACATTCCCTAAGTTATTATAGTAATCAATACAAAAAGAACCGGTCCTTCAAAAAATGGAGGACTACCAGACATCATAATGACTACCTCGAATACTGCAATTATCGTCGTGAACTCAAATCCTATATATTGATTTGCCACAAATTATATATAAATAAAATGGAGCAAGAAATAAAAAATAAACCGAAAATGTTTTGGAGTTATATAAAGTCTAAAAAGAAAAATGACGATTATCCTAGTGTTATGACCTACAACAATTTAACTTCTGACGACCCTCGGGAAATAGCAAATATGTTTGCATCATTTTTTAGTAAAACTTACACTTCTAATTCTAATCATATCGACTACCAATATTTTACATTTCTTGACTCTGTTAATACAGTTAATATTCCAAATGTTTATTTAGACGGGGAAACAGTCTTGCAATCGCTGTTAGATCTTGACGAGATCTCATCACCAGGGCCTGATCAAATTCCTTCGCTATTTTTAAAGAAATGTGCTTATAGCTTATATGAAGTTCTTACGTTTATATTTAATCTTTCGCTAAAACAAAACATTTTTCCTGATTTATGGAAGAGTTCATATGTGATTCCTCTGCATAAATCGGGCCAAAGAGATAATATAGAGAATTATAGATGTATCGCTAAATTATCTGCTATTCCAAAGCTTTTTGAGTGTGCAGTGACTAATCTCATTTATCCATACTGTAAGAATATGCTAAGCGATAATCAACATGGTTTCATTAAAAAACGTTCCACTACGACAAACTTGTGTGAATTTGTAAACTTCACAATTATGAAATTCTTAGACTCACAGCAGGTTGATGCAATTTACACAGATCTCTCCAAGGCTTTTGATAAACTCGATCACAAACTTTTATTATTTAAATTACGTTTGCTGGGTTTTCCTGACAACGTGATCACGTGGATCTTTTCGTACCTGACTGGCCGGTCGCAATATGTGCAATTTACGTCAGTTGTATCTGATTTGATTTTAGTGTCGTCTGGTGTTCCACAGGGAAGTCATATTGGTCCTCTCTTATTTATTATATATGTTAATGATGTTAATTATGTCTTAAAGCATTCTCGTATTTTAATGTATGCAGACGATTTCAAAATTTTTAAAACTATTGACAATCATACGGATGCTAACCTTTTACAACTTGACCTTAACAGTTTTTTCACGTGGTGTAGTAAAAACTTTCTAGTGTTAAATTTAAGAAAATGCTTTGTTATTTCGTATTCACGTCGCTCTAATTTATTTAGTACTCATTACAATTTTGACTCAATTGCGATAGAAAGAGTCGAGTCTATCAGAGACCTTGGAGTGATACTTGATCAAAAATTAACCTTCGAACTTCACCGAGAACTTATTATAAATAACGCGACAAGAATACTATCCCTGGTCAAAAGATTTTCGTCAGATCTATCGGATCCATATGCCATTATGTCTTTGTATAACGCATTTGTTAGACCGATCCTCGAATATGCATGTGTTGTCTGGTGTCCTACGTGTATTACCCATACTCTGAGACTAGAGTCCGTACAAAAAAGATTTTTAAGATTTGCACTACGCAAGTTACCTTGGCTTGACCCATGGAATTTGCCTTCTTATGAACAAAGATTGTCACTATTGAATTTAACTACTTTATCGAAAAGGCGCGAAATTCTTCAATGTATGTTTGTTTATAAAATATTACAAAATGAGATAGATGCCCCTAACTTGCTGTTGGCATTAGATGTCAACACCAAGCCTAGGAACACGCGGAATTTTAATTTTTTTTATGTCAAGTTTTCGAAGACATCTTATGGAAGAAATTCACCACTACTATTGATGTGTACATCATTTAATAAATATTATTACTTAATCGATTTTAACCGCTCGTCAGATGTGATAAAAAAACAATTGTTATTATCATGATTTTTTTTGTTTCTTTCCTTTCATTTTATTTTTTGTTACAATAAATGTCTATGAGATTACTCTGTATGACTATATATATAAATAAATAAAAACTCGCATTGTTTCATATATTGCCATCCGGATGGGAAAACTTCACCAGAAAATTTGGTAATAACTCCAATTTTTTCTCTTCGTAAGTGATTTGAAAATTTCTCAGGTTTCATAAAAATAATTGCGGCTAGGGATTTTGAAACGCAAAACGAAAGCAGCGGTGTATCTGCTTGAATACAATTTGTGTTATAATAGATACACCCGTGCAATATGAAAATCTAAAACGCAAATGAATTGCAAATGAATTGCAAATGAATTGGTTTTCAAATGAATTGCAAATTTCAAAAAGGGTTCATCTCTAAAAATTAATATTTTTCAGAAAACACAAAAAATTAAACTTTAATTGAATCATTTCACATATATGAGCATACTTAATTAGATGTTTAAAAGGTTGTAATTGTAAAAAAAAACTCTCAAAAACACCTGTACCGTATATAGACATATTTTTATACCCGTATGGTGAAACCAAAGGGTATATTAGATTTGCCTTACCGTTTGTAACGTCAAGATCCCGTCATCACACAAAAAAATGAATTACACCAATGTGTTTAGAATGATGAAAAAAGTGGAATTTAGCATGTCCGTCTGTCCGGCTGTGGCGCGGATTGCGGGCGCAGGGATTGAGCTAGAGACTTGAAATTTTGTGCAGATTCATTTTTCATAAAATGCAAGGCTAAGTTCGTTAATGGGCAAAAATGGACCATCAGAGGGGTACCCCCATACGATCGAAAATATTTTTTGCCAATATCTCAAAAATGGTGCATCTTATCAAAAAAAGTGCAAGAACAAAAGTTATTTAGGATATGATTTTACAAAAAACCTCCATACATCAAAATCCGATTGGAATAAATTTTAAAAAATCTTATTGGAAAGTTTGACTTCAAAGAGGAATTTTGATACAACTGTTCGCCGTTCACTTAAATCACCCTACGGGTTTTCAATAATTGCCAGATATGTTTTCGCGATATCTCTTCTTTGGTATTATTTTTTTTTAATTTTACCTAAACTGTCAATTTGTCATCGTCAGCTAACATCTGATGGGATAATGGTACTTAAGTAATGTTAATATAAGAAAGTCCACATCAGTACAGCGATTTTTGTGCAAAAGGTGATAAGTGATAAAAGCCGTGATAACAATAAAGACACAAATTCCTGTCAATGTATGCTTGTTTGCAGGCACCTGTATTGGTGATATTTTATTGGAAAGTCGACTGGAAATTTCCCTCGAAATTTGTATATGGTCACACTAGCTGTGCTCTTCACTTTGAACTGTCACTGACGCACCGAGATTTTTCGAGGGTGGCTGAGTTTTGTTTTGTGTGTTGAAATTTGTAATAAGCGAATTCCTGTCATATTAGATGTGTCTCTTCCATCGTTATAAAATAAAATCAAAACTTCATCTGTAAAAAAACCAATTTGTGTAAATATAAGCCGCAATAAATTGAATTTGAACTTGAATTAAATTCAATGAATTTCAATTTTTGTGTGTTGATTGATTCGCGAAAAAATGTCACAAATTAATGTTAAAATTGTTAATGTTTAGGTTGCTAGGCCAACGGCGGAACAACGGCTGCTTCTCATAAATTTAGTGGAGAAGAACTTCTCTGTTTTGCACCGCCGTCTAACCCCCAACGCAAAAGCCAACAAACAGCGTGTTTGGGAAGAGATAACAAGGGAGGTCAACAGAAAAGGGCCACCACAAAAAACTACAGGGCAACCGGGTTCCCAAATCCAAATTTTTTTTTTGTTTTCGAGATAAAATTTCCCAGTCTTGTGACTTTCTGAATTGAAATTTGAAAAACTTCCCATTTCATTTATCACGGGAAAGATCACGGGAAAATTATCACCTTTTGCACAAAAATCGCTGTACAGATATTTTATTACAGCTAAGTCTATCTCATGTCATCTCATATTAAACTTTTCTCGTTAAACTAAGTCTTGCAACCCGTAACCAGCAATACTTACAAATTGTACAAAGCCATTAAAATGACGAGCAACATGTATAAACTTCGTTTACTGACTTTTTAACTTATGTATTCTAATTTGGTAAAATCGGTATTTTCTTTTATGTTTTTTAAATTGAAATGTAAATTGGTTCTTTTCACAATTCGTTTTTTTTTTCGTAAAAAGGAAAATTTAGTACACCGAATTATACGATGTAAGTTACGGAAAGACTATCCAGATCTTTATTGTTTGAACATCTACTGCATAGCTTATTTGTTTTGTGTGAAAAAATGTGTTTGTTCAAATATTTGTAAATGAATTGAAAAAATTTCATTTATTCAAGGAAAGTTGATGGAACTTGAATTTAAGAAATGAAAATCGAAGATATTGATACATTGAGTGAGTAACCTTTTTTATTCAGTCAACTGAGTATTATAATACGGAGATTCCCAAACTGGTTAGCGTGCACACCTGGAAGTGCAGGAACAAATGTTTGGGGGTTCGAGAAGGATTTTTAGATTTGTAAGATTAAGTTATAACTTCATCTAAACCAGGCTTGTCCAACCTGCGGCCCACGGGCCGCATGCGGCCCAAGACATGTTTGCATGAGGCCCAACAAAAACTGATATATTTACAAACTTTATGAATTAATGAAGTTTAAATTACTTAAAATTGTTAACTAAATATGTATATATTCTACGTTTTTTACTAATCAGCTATCTTTAGGGTTAGTATATTTTATTTGTGGCCCAATACAACTCGTCTTCTCCCAATGTGGCCCACGAAAGCTGAAAGGTTGGACACCCCTGATCTAAACTATAATTGAATTTGATTTCCTTACCCAATTCTAAAATTGGATTCAATGTAATAATGTGATTTCGCTTTGCATTTTAGGATGTAGTAGTAAAACATAACAAAAGCTATGATTGCCGAAAAGCCGTATGGTGATTTAAGTGAACGGCGAACAGTTGTATCCAAACCAAACTCCACTTTGAAGTCAAACTTTCCAATAGGATTTTTTAAAATTTATTCCAATCGGATTTTGATGTATGGGAGTTTTATGTAGAATCATATCCTAAATAACTTTTGTTCTTGCACTTTTTTGATAGGATGCACAGTTTTTGAGATATTCGCGAAAAACATTTTCGTTCCTATGGGGGGTACCCCCCTAATGGTCCATTTTTGCCCATTAACGAACTTAGCCTCGCATTTTACGAAAAACGGATCTGCGCAAAATTTCAAGTCTGTAGCTCAATCCGTGCGCCCGCAATCCGCGCCACAGATGGACGGACGGACATGCAAAAATTAGTTATTTTTATCATTCTAAACACACTGGTGTAATTCATTTTTTTGTGTGATTTTTATTAGGTACATCCATAGTTTAGAGATATATAGTTAGGAAACGCGAGAGAAATTTTTTCTTGAAGAAGAGTACGTTGTCGTCTGTTTCATTTGCTTTGTAAAGACACTAATTGCTTTTGTGTGAGAAATGCAAAACTCTCGGGATATTTCGTATTGTCGGCACAACATTCCGTAAAATGTTCCTTGCCAGGCATTTTTTCTGTTTAAGCAACGTAACAAGTGAAATAAAAGTGTTTTTTTTTGCTAAAAAATCCTATCGCCATTGCCAGTTGAAGAAATTGTGAAAGGCCGCTGTCGGCCCTTGTGTATGTGTTGGTCCAATATTTTGGTTTGTTCTGTGCGAGTATTACAAAATGATTTTTTTCAACAAGTCTATTTGAGCTAAATAATAAAAAGAGAGAAATGATGCTGTCGACTACGGAATGATGCTGTCGACTACTTCTTTCTACAGGCGGCAAACGGAAAACCACGTTTGTGTCTTATCTTTAGTAAGTCTCTAATCTTTGGTACATCCTAGTTAGGAAAAATTTGATTTTGTCAAGTCATAAAAACAAACAATTCATAAACAACAATAATGCTGCGTATAACATAAGCGAAATTATAAAATGATTCGAATCGCAAAACAGGTAGATCAGGGAGTCCCGATGACAACCCAGAGAGTCATTTCTCGCATTAGTTGTAATTTTAAAACTCCATCGATGTGGAGCGATCACCTGAAATCAGTCCACCGTTTTAGTGACAGCGGTTCTCCGCGATCGTGATGCTGTATTCATAAAAATCCACACAAAAAAAATGAGTCGTGTTATTAAGCATAACCAATAAGCATAACCATAAAGCATAACTGAATACCAACCGAATTTTCATATTTTAGGCTTTGGAGCTGGTTGTGTCGTCATTGAGTTTTCATGCTGATCACCGGCAAAGATGACCCAAATTTCTGATACCTAAGGTCTCTCCTCCGACTCGAAATAATTCAGCGCATCATCATCTCAATTTCTATGGTTTCTGCTGTCTCTGATTTATATCGCGAGCTTACCGTAAGCTTGAAATTTCACAATTTACTTGGGTTTTTATTTTAACATTGCGGATTACTGACATGAAAGAATGGTCATTGTTGATATCGAGGTTGTATCAAGTTTAACGACCAAATTAATTTTCTGAATATTAAAAGCACTTATATGCGGTATACCACCGCATATATGCTGTTCTAAAGCACGATAAATTCGTATACGATTAAAAGTACGATAAATGAGTATACGATATACTGCATATATGCCAAAAAGAATCGTGATAATCGATTGACACTGAAATTTGAAGTGGGACAATCAATCACTTTGTTCCTTTAACAAATCAAATTAGCACTAATTTTTGTATTAAGTTTTAAAATCCTTATACCTAATGCAAAATGTTTTACAAATGTCTCCTTCATCCAAAAATTTGAAGTAAAGCACGCGAACCTAACGACTCCTCGCATACCAGCATGATAATAATTAGATATATACATACTTGCAGCCAGTGATAATCTGCACATAACATATTTTACTTAACAGTTTACCTGTTTAATTGTTAACGAACACCAAAATCACAGTAAATAATATAAAGAATGTAAGCAATCGGTTTGCTTTCTTTTTTTTTTGTTTTTTTTCTATCTGCTAGATTTTGTCATTTGGCCTCAAGTTTTTTGGTGTATAGTAAATGTGAACAAGTTTTTTTGATTTATTAAATGATTTATTAAGTTGCCCGGTTAAAGTTTATTGTATAAGTTTTTTTGCACCAAACAACAGAAAAAACAAGACTTTTTCAGGACATCCCGTTCCGAATTTTTAAATTGTCTTTAGGACATCCGGTTCCGAATATTAGCTGTTTTTTTTAATGATCCGATCAGAAATCCGGATTAACTCTCATACAAATTCGTAACCCAAGTCTTATCGGGATCATGATCTGATTTGCTTTCTGAGTTAATGGTAAATTAAAAATTTCCCTTGGTGCGTGTCTCAGCTGGCGTCTTGCGGTTTTATAGGTGTATGGATATTTGAGTAATATTTCCATCGCATGAAGGCTATTACCCTAAAACGGGAAAAAAACCTGGTGCCGAGGAAAATAACTATACCTATTCTAGCTGGTAATGACATGTGTTTTGAGGGGTTTTGCGATTTTAAAAGTTATTGCCACAACATATGGGTTACTATGATGCCACGGCTTGTTTCAATATAGCACAAAAACCAATTTAAACCCACAATAAACTCGCTTACGTTTTTTTAATGATCCATATGGATCTGTTATCCGGATCATTAAAAAAAAGCAGCTATTGAAATTTTAACACCAGATTTGTGCGGCCCCGAAACCCACAAAGGCAGTTTTTCTGAGAAAATATTGGAAAAAGGATATTTGCGTTATCCTTACAGGTTCGAATTTTGAAATTCTAACCCCACATTCCCGAAAATCTCCGAGTGACATTTCTCAACCTCCCAACCCAACAGGCAGGCTTCATTGCGAAAATCAATACTTTATTTACCCACTCCCCGTTTACCCCCTTAGGGGTGGAATTTTCAAAAACCGTTTATTAGCACCTATGAGGTAAGACTATTTTAAAGTTAGCTTTAACGAGTCTGGATGCTGAAATTAGGCTATAGTCTATTTAAATTAAAATGTATTAAAGATTTTTCTCTTTTTCTTATGGCGTTTTCAACTGACAGGTTCATAGCAAGAAGCTCTGTCGCAAAGTAGGGCAAGGTATTCTCGAGCAGGTCTCAAGCAATTCTACTTGGGAGTCGAGCATTTCTTAAAAAACAAGAAGAAACATAAAACAAATTAAAATTAGTGATGGGATTTTCCCCTTAACGTAGATGAAGAGAAATCCAAGAAATCAAACACCATTTTGGATTCGACACGATTTTGTTAGCCAATGGCAACTGGTATTTTAGTGCTCGCACACACAATATCTTTGTCACTCGAACACGGAACTTTTTTCTAGCGATAAAAAAAATTCCCAAGTCCTCGGATCGAGCAACTTTAGAGCAAAAAGGGCATGCCAGTTGCAAACGCCATTAATATAAATGCAAATCTTCAAATCCAAAGATTCTCCAATAGTTATTCACTGTACTAATGTGAAAGTAACAACTAACTTTTAGTCTCCCATTCATTCAATTATTGTTATTTTTTGAAGTACAGTGTGACCTCGGTAAACGCAACCCTCGAAGAACGCAACTCCCCGGTTAACGCAACACCTAAAATTTTACACTGTTGACTCAATAAACTCAACTTCCAAATAAGGTTGACTCGATTAACGCAACTTTTTTATAATCTGATACTGTTTCGGCCAAAAAAAGATAAAAAATAGTTACAGGAAATCTTTTATTGACTTTATTCTCTATTCCTTGTTTTTATTTATTAAAGAATGGCTGTTACATAACAAGTCTGTGCCAACAAAAAAACACACGAAAACTAAAATTGGCAGGCAATCGTGCAATTTGTGTATGGCGAGATTATAAACTCTCAAAGTGGAATTTTTGAATTGGATCATAATATTCCAGTTGAATTTTTTTGAGAATAATCCTACTGAACTTTGATGTATGAAAAACTTGGTGTAAATACTTTTGCAGTACAGTGCAACCTTGTTAGTCCGGATTAATCAAAACCTTAAAATATCCGGACTATCAAAATATCAATCCGGATTACAACATACCGCAATGAATTAGCATGTCCGAAATACTGAATAATCCGGATTACTGGAGGTCCGGACTAACAAGGTTGCACTGTATTTACTATTTATTTAGTATTGTAAATAATTTTGCAGCGTAAAAACTACGTTACAAATGGTAGAGAGTTTATCCTATTTTTGGAGCTGTTATATTGTTTAAGAATTTATGTTTCCCTTTTTGACAGTTAATGTTGTGACTCGGTTAACGCAACTGACTCGGTTAACGCAACTGACTCGGTTATTGCAATAGGATCTGTCTACTATAGTTGCGATTACCGAGGTCACACTGTACATCGAAATTTGATCTGCTACAGACTTGAAACTACTGGCTGAATAAAACTAAACATGTCCGATATTTGTGTTTTACTTATGTACATAACCAAACTCACAGATTGCTTTTGATATAAAACAGGTATTTTTTAGGATAATTTACATTCTTTAGGATTCTTTACTATTGTTTACGTATACAATTATAATTTACCATTTCTTTTACAGAATAACGTAAAGATTTATTGTTTACGCGTAAATGCAAAACACTGATTGCAGCTGTCATTGCTCAGCATCAGTAGCTTTTAGACAAATTCCGTTAGCTTAAATTTGTAAGATATGTTTTTAATTAATTACATTAGGCGAAATATTAGATTTAAAATAATCATATTTTTAACTTGTTTAATTTTTTCCTTTTGTCAAATATAACATGAAATAAAGGTATTATTTTCAAGCGGGAAAAATTTAAAATCCTTACAATATAAAGATTCAAAGATTAGGCCATTCGACTTTTCTAATTTTTTGTAGAGTTACCCAAAAACAAACGGGTAAGCCATTAACGCTCATGAGAATCATAGTAATCTTCTCTATAATCACACAGTGAAACGGAAAAATTATTTATATCTCTGAGGTGAACTGAAGGTTCAATGTGAGATAGAATCAGTTCAAAGATAATGAAATTGTAAATTTGGCCGGCTTTTTTTCTTAAAATGGAAACTATACAATTAACGAAACCAAAAAGAAAACAACTTTATGCAATCAAGCTGTAATTCGGAGTTCTTTCTTTCAGCATTTTATATTTCGTTTTTGAGTTGTCTTTCCTTTATCCATCTGACGTCTTTTTAATGAAGAAAATGAAAAGACCAGATTTTTATAGAGTTCAATTGAATAGCTTGTACCAAGGGACCGTTTTCATAGTCCATAAAAAGCTCTGAAATTGTAATTATTGTTATTTTTTGGTGTTGCTATAGCTTTTTGTAGGCACAAATGCACAGTTAAGTTGAGGATGTGCACAGTTTTGAAGAGCTGCACACTTGAGATATGAACGGTGCTTTTATTTCATTTCGTTGGTGCTCTTCGCTAAAATTCAATTAATTTTCACTTAGTCGGTAGTAATTGTACTTGAAAATCTGCTAAATCGCCAACAATTGGACGAAATGTATTTTGTTTGAGTGCTTTGTTTATTTACTTTATACAGAACAAGGCCAACAATTTATTTCATTTCATTTATCTACAATCTATTAGTGTTGAAATACATTTATACCTTTAATTTTAAGCCAACGAAATAAAAAATAACTTAATTTTAGAGTTTCTTAGTAAAAGCAAAAAAAATCAATTATAATAACATAGTTTTGTATTCTGCGGACCAATCTGTAGCTACTGAACAGGAAATTGAAGTTTAGTACGGATATGGAATCTAATTATGGTTTTGGGACAAATCATTTTGAGGAAACACTTTTTATTACTAAATATTTACGTAAGGCGTTTCTAAAATATTAAGAATAGGGTGACAATCTGTGATAAAATGAGTAAATGGTGAAGAAAGATGTAAAGGGTATAGTGAGTGAATTTTCACCCACATTTTGGTACACTCAATATTAGAGCTACATATTTTGATGTAATTTTGTGCCGCTGGTTTAACTGTATTTTTAAAGATTTGTGGGGTATCAGTGATTGGATTTTTTTTAAATCTTAGAAAAAAATTTATGAAAAAATGTTTTACTTATGCTTAACTAAATCATTTGCGTTCCTACAATAAATTGTAAAATCCAGCTGAATCAATTGAAGGAATCTTAGAAGATGTATTATAAAATACAAAATATGTATTACAGTTAAACCTCGACAACTCGAATTCAATGTACACGCTGTAGATTTAGGCTCTCTGCCGATAACGATTTGTATCCGATAATCGCTTCTGTGTAAAACTATGGGAGATGACTAATTGAAGGTAATACGATATTCGTTCTTTTTTTTGTTCAGTTTTACTTGTGACAGACATGAAAATTTACGCATATTTATTGTTATAAAATTTATTCTTGAATGTTTTGCGTTTAAAAGTGTTGTGAAAATAGTTTCGCCTATCTTCGTCAACTTCGACTTATCGTGTTATCGAGGTTCGACTGTATTTGAATTCAAAAGAGGTCCTTTAAAAAAATGTAAATTATTTTGAGGAATCTCCAATTTATATAAAAAGATTTTTTTTTTGAAACTACAGAATGACAGCCGTCAACATTATTGAACGATAATAAAAAAAAATTACCACGTCGGTCCCGATTTTGGTCGTACGTGGAATCATTACGTGTTTTATAAAGTTACCTTATGAAATGCGGATCGTTGGCTTTCAACTTACATTTGAAACAATTGAAATAAAAAATGTTAACATCCAATGAAAAAAAAAATGTGAGAGTCAATTGGTACGAACTTATATAACCACGTTATATCGATGGCTTTTACTTAATTTTTGGATGCACGTACTCACCCATGACGTTTCTTTTTATTGGCGATTTTCTGGTTCCGTTAAAAACCTTTTATAGTGTAATGACTATAGCGACATTATTTGATTTTTTTTAAAGTCAAAGCTTTTCTACAAATAGTTTGTTTTATTGTTACCCCGATAACGTGACGATCATCATCATTTTTTACGTATTTTTATCCTCAGACGTCCGGAATTTAATTGCGTTCCGTACAGTCTTCATGAATTTTAAAAGATCGCGAACTGGATAAACGCAAAATTTGAAATTTGTTGAATACTTGCATAACATTTTCCCATCAGCCCATTTGGAGGTTAAAAACGATTTTTCCAGCTGAAAATTTTCTCAAATAGTTCTTTGTGATGCTACTTACTCAAGAAAAACTTTTCATGATTTTTTTTTCGTACTAGGTAAGCATGGCATTTTTGAGTTTTAAATTTGTGTTGGGTTACAATTCAACTTCGGCTCAAGGTTTTCTCATGCATAAAAAGTTTATGGAATTGGGACTGCAAACATTTTTATTTGATTTCTCTAAAAAGCATGGGCAACGACAGGGCAAACCGGAGTAGTGACCTGACTCTATTTCAGAAAAAATGTGGCAACGAATTTAGCTAGTATTTTCTATAGAATTCGTGATAACTTTAACGCATATAGAAATGTCATGTCTTGTCTTAAAAGTTTGTTGGATGACAGATCGTTTTGAAGAAAATCGCAAAGAACTTGCTCTCAGGATGGAGCCTCTATAGACGGAAAAAAAATATAGGAACCGTTCCACCAAAATCGCATGCTCCAGTCCCCCATATAAAATTAGCTCCAAAGAATCAATCAGTGCAAACGTGCTGGCGGTGGCCATATGAACAACATCGAATTTCATACTTAAATGTAACATGTCCACTACACCCACAGAAATATATCCCATAGAATGCGCCTTACTTGAAAAGCCCGTATAAAGAAATGGGCCAAAAACACTAATGCTTTCTCTATTTTCATAAGCCTAAAATTTATTTGCATACCATAGTGAAATGAATCCAGAATTGCCAACTTTGATTTTATCAAGTTTCAAATTAAAACTGAATTTTAGCTTTTAAGTGAACTACAAACATTCCATATTCCAAAACGAAGCATGATATATTTATCTCCTTTCCCCATAATAATATTTTGACATTTCAGTGGCCTATTTGAGATAGCAAAACACGATATCTATTCTAATTCCGATATCTGTGACTACACCTGAAATCAATTTCAGCCCGATATCCCAATTATTCTGTGTTTTCTTTAATTACAAAATTGTTATGTCCTTGTTGAAAGACCCTTTATGTCAGACTGGTTACGACAAAAATATGGCGACATTCCCTTTTGTAAAGGACTCAATTCTAACATGAATCCTATAAAACGTTGTAATGTCTCCATTGATTATTGGATTCTCTCCTATATAAATATATTCGCGACATTCTAATTTGAAATAGGATTCGTTCCTATAATTATAGCACCAAGTCCTATCTGAATAGGACTGGAGACTTTTTTTTTATTGGATCCTGTCCAATCTAAAGGGGACAAACGAAAATTCGAGTTATCGAATATTCGAGATAGGGAAGTCCGGGACTTGAAAGTATTCAAGATATCAAATAGCTCGAGTAAAAAAAATGCCCTGTAATTAAAAAAATTTTCCGACACAAGTGTTAGAGTGTGGCACTACCCTAGTAGATACAAGGTCTGCTTGACAGCTCAGTCTCTCTTGGCTCTGACGTCATCGGCAAGAAATTCTTATAAGACTCAATGGGAATTTTCCCTAATTCTCAAATCTAGCTAACATCTAGCTAAACAACTCCGTACGCACAATCAACATTACAAAGAATTTCTTGCCGATGACGTAGAAAAATTGTGGCTGTCAAAAAATAACCAGCAGACCTTGTATAATTCGGCCATGGTATTTCAGTTCCCAGTAAACCAAAAGATTCATTTTTGATACAAAAAATGAATCATTCTTCTGAGCGTTTTGTTCGAATTTGAATTTAGAAAATGATCATAAATGTTTCAACTTGCGGACCAAAGTGTTCCTCTTTTCTAAATCATTTTTAAGATTCATTTTTGCGATCATCAAACGTTCAAAAATGAGTATATAAACTGGGAGGCGTGGCCTGCTTATATACTCATTTTTGAACGTTTGATGATCGCAAAAATGAATCTTAAAAATGATTTACAAAAGAGGGACACTTTGGTCCGCAAGTTGAAACATTTAAGCTTGTCACACAATTGGCGCGGTGCGGCAGCGGCGCGGTTAGCTCAGAGCGGCAGGGCGACAGCCGCAGTCAATTTTAAACCGAAATTACGCGGTGCGGTTGCAGCTCTATTTGTGTTCTCATCACCTAAAAATCGCAGAAAATTTGAAGATTATTAATTTTTCCGTTTCATTTTCCGTTTCGAATGCGTTTTCAAAGTTCTTTTCCATCTTTTTACTTGATAAAAATATTTGCAACAACACTCAGAAAACATAAACAACTGCCACCGCTTCCAACCGCGTGTGAAAGTAGAAACTAGACCTACTCTTCGCGCTGCCGCGTTTGGTCACCGCGCAATTATAAACCAACTCATATAAACCTATAGTTTCTACTACCACCTGTCACCGCGCCGCGCTGTTTTGCGCGTAATTGTGGGACAAGCTTTATGATCATTTTCTGAATTCTGATTCCAACGAATCGCTCAGGAGAATGATTCATTTTTTGTATGTTCTTGTTATATGATGTTTTATACTCCATTCAACTAAATTGGAGCGAAACACCTCTTCTTGACCATAAACTGGTTCATTGGAAATGCATTCGTCAGAATCCGAGAAAACTTCACGATTTTCAGATTCACTAACCACATCATTGTCATTAGAAATAAGGGGATCCCCGAGAATTTCTCGAGAATTTTCGGATCTACAACTTGAAGATTGCTGGCTATCGGTTGAATAAACACTTTAAACCAGTGGCGGCTTTATAGGGGAGGCAACAGAGGCATTGCCTCCTCATAACATTTTATAAAAATGTTTTTCTAACGTATGCCTTTAATTTTTTATACCATAATGGACTGTATAAAAATCTGTATGTTCAGAAAATAATAATTTAAAAGAAAATCCTATTCTCTAATGTCGAATTCTCTAAAACATAAACTACAAATTCTCTTCATAGAGGCTAGCCTCCGATTCGTACAAATACTTTCATACAGCTTTTGTTAAGAACAAGCATAGCCACATATAGAATACGAACACCAATCTCTGTTTCACTTTTTCCCTCCAGAAGAATAGGTCTTCCTATATAATTCGGAATACGTACATAATAAAAAATTTTATAGAACTAAAAAAAACTTTGCCTCCTCATTTCAAATATACACGAGCCGCCACTGCTTTAAACTTGTGTTATTCTTTTCACAATCTCCTCAGCTTCTCGCATTATGCTCCGACGTTTCATTTTTGATTTTTATTTATAATTAATATAAAATTACCTTTATTTTAAACCGCACTCACTCAACACAGTTCTTTGAACTGAAAACAGCATATAAAGAAAATGGCACACAAACTGTAGTCATTTATTTCGCTTTTATTAATGACAATTCAAACAGAATTCGAATTTTGATCTTTAAGTGAACTACATAAGTTCTATTATTCTTAGCTGTGACTAAAAATGAAACAAAACCTGCCGTATTCTTCTGTCAAACATTTTCCCGCCAACTTTTAAAAATGAATATAAAATGAAACATTTGTGAACAAAAAATATGAAAAACTTTGACGGTTGGCTTTATATACTAGATCAGGGCCAGGCAAGCTTTGAAAGTTCTCGGGCATCCACTACCACTGACAAGCGATTTACTTGTTTATATGGCTTGCTCTCCGAGCCAAGTTTAAACTTTGTTGAAAGCGCTTTTTCGTTATGCTTGGTTTTGACACACTGTTAATTGTTTTACTTTACGTTAAAAAAAAAGTTTTGATAATGAAAAACTTTTATATGAAATTTCCGAATTACAATCGGAAAATAAAAATAATTTCATAAAACCAGAAACATTAATTTGATCAATTGATATTTTATGAAACGACTGAAAATGCCTATTTAAATTGTATTTTTTTATTGTTTTAATTTCCTGAAATCATAGTAAACATTGCATTGTGTTATCACACCGAATAAGAAAACAATCATGTCCAAAATTCGTGTCGTCTTTTGAGACAGAACGCTTCATGATTTTCAACAGTGTTAAATTTTTCATAATTTTCAGCAGTGTGAAATACACCACTGCTTCAGTCAATGTCCTAATGACAACTGAGCTAATAAAAATCTCTCGCATAAATGGCCTCACTTAGAACTCAGCAAAGCTCCATGATATGCAAAATGCCCAAGTGGAAGCAGAACGGGTTATATGCAAAGTGAAACAGATTATTTCTTTCATATGCGTATGTATGCAGTTTGCGTACAAGCCAGAATGAAACGGGTAGCATGGAGAATCGATGGATAGAAGGGCAATTTTAGCCTCGAAGTTGCCCTTGGTGCACATGGCTGCAGAGCGCTGTACTAGATACCGTTCGTTCATAAGCAGGGTTGGGACTTTAGTACATATGTACTAGATCTAGTACCTTTTTGACTCATTTAGTACCCTAGTACCACAGCCCATGAATCTGGTACCTTTTCATGGTTTATATAAAAAATGATTTTATCTGAATTTATAGCTCCCTTTAAAAACCCATCACTTTTCTATATGTATTAGAAAAAAAGTACTTTTTTAAATGATCCCGCCACAACTCTTTAATTAAAGACTACTGAATTCGTCTTATTAAGGGATATGTGAAAATCAATCGTAGGCATGGAAATATGATTTATATTAGCAATAGCTCAAAATACTTCTCGAAATTTAAGTTTTTAGATGGAGTTCATACAAAAATTTAAAATTGAAAAGTCAAAACAAATACATCTAGACAATTTTTATTGATTTTTTCTAGAGTATTTTTTGACCGAGAACGGTTATATTTACAGCGCAAAAGTCAATCCATATGGGTTAAGGACTTTTTTTCTAAAATTACGAGATTTAGATTTTTCTTGACTCCTATGTAATATGCATAAAAAAAACGATTTTCGTTGCACGATAGTTAAAAAAAAAATCTAGTACCACATTATCTCAATCTAGTACCCTTTTTGGGCAAAAATAGTACCTTTTACACATCCTTAAGTCCCAACCCTGTTCATAAGTTGAAAATACTTGAGAATACATTGTTGTCCCTTTCAGAGCTGATTTTCTCTGTCGCACAAAACGGTCAGTAAACGCTCATATTTGATGAACGTTCATTTTTTGGTTTAGTGGGTTGTGTTTTGCAAAAATAAATTGGTATGGATATATACAGAGTTATTTGTTAAAAAAAACTTTAAAGTAAATGCTTTTAACCGCTTTGAATTTGACTTCCGATGAGCATATCATGAGCCTTCGATGAGTTGTCATGTAATGTTAAATCTGAAACTGAAATGCTTGAAAATGATTATTTATTTTCATTCTCAGTTAAAGTGCAATTGAAGAAAGAAGGATAAAATAATATAAGTTCATCAATTTTAGTATGCTTGAGTTCTTCAATTTTAGGTTTCAATTCTGGTCAATTCATCAAAATAATGAATTCATCAAAACGTTTACTGATCAGGTAGCCAATTGGGCTCGCAATGAGTTTACCCATGAACATCATCAATACGGCGCCATTATACTCATCGAGAGGCTCATCGAAAGACTCATTGATAAAAATGAGTATATAAGTGAGCAGTAATGATGAGAATATTTCCTATGCCTAGAACAAAACTCATCATGAACGATCTACTAGGGTCACTGTTGCCAACTCAAAAATATGAATCCGGTCAAATTTGACCGTTTGACAGGATTTTTTTCTGTTGAATCCTGTCAGAAAAAACGGTCAAAAGTTTTAGCGTGTTAGATCCGGCCAAAAAATCGGTCAAATCCACGCAAACGACATTTCTGATCACAATAACCTAGAAATTAAACATAACAAAAGCTATAATTGCCAATCTGGCAATTATTAAAAACCCGTATGGTGATATTCGTATCTTAATTGGAGCAGTTGTAGCTAAATTCCACTGCGAAGTCGAACTTTCCAATAATATTTTGTAAAATATATTCCAATCGGATTTTGATGTATGGGAGTTTTATGTAGAATCATATTCTAAATAACTTTTGTTCTTGTACTTCTTTGATAAGATGCACCGTTTTTGAGATATTCGCAAAAAACCTTTTTGTTCCCCCTCCCCCCCTTACACTAATTGTCCATTTTTGCCTATTAACGAACTTAGCCTCGCATTTTACGAAAAACGAATCTGCGCAAAATATCAAGTCTCTAGCTCAATCCGTGCGCCTGCAATTCTCGCCACAGACGGACGGACGTGCAAAAATTAATTATTTTTATCATTCTACACACACTGGTGAAATTCATTTTTTTGTGTGATGACGGGATCTTGGCGTTACAAACGGTAAGGCAAATCTAATATACCGTTTGGTTTCACCATATATAAGGAGAAATATAATTTTATTTAGGTACAATCGACTTAACAAAAAATAACAAAAACAAATTCTTTTTAAAAAATAACATTAAAACAAATTCTTATAAATAATGATAAATAAAAAAAAACATTAGCAGCCTTATTAATAAAAAATCCCTAACACGGAGATAACTCATGTGCTAACTAACTCCGAGATAGCAAACTTATCCATTAGATAACTATTCTTATTAATAAAAAAATTTCCTCCATATAATAGCTAACTCGTATTTTATTTAAAAATTTCGCTGGAATACGGCAACCCTTGTGCCGAATTGTACCAAAAAATACGAAAATCTTTTACATTTAAGTCAAATTTTGGTTTTTTAAATCCGTTTCCTTGGAGACGATATTAAAATAAGTCATATTTTGGTTTTTTAAATCCGTTTCCTTGGAGACAATATTAAAATAGGAGTGAAATTAATGTTTTTATTTTAATTGTGATTCACTGCAAAGTAATTAAAAGTGGAAAATTTAAAAATTGAAGGAAAGCGATCAGAAAATTGGTGTTCAAGTGATAAGATAATATAATATAATAACATAAATTGCATTTTTTTAATGGATCATTGCTTCTTCCAGTCTTTTTTGCAAGAGTTATGCGCCGTCAAGAGTTATCAACTCCTTAACTCGAGGAAATCGGTATGTTAGCTAACACAAAGTTAACTAACGTCAGTTAACTCTTAAAATTTTTTATTAATAAGAATTTCGAGTTATCCACTGCGTAAACCATTGATAAAAATTAACTAACGTTTATTAATAAGGCTGTAGATCTCCAGAAATATTATTATAACTTACATATATGTACCCGAATTATTGCAGTAACCCGAAAAGTCCCAATTTCCACTTATAAATTATAAAGGGTGCGTTCAATTTGTGAACATTCTTTTTATGAAAATTGATAATGTTGATAATATATTATTTCTTTCCCAATTGAAAAACTGTTAAAAAAGGTCGAAAACACATTCAGTTCCGGTTAAAAATCCGGTCGACCGGATTTTCATTTTTTCTCCTGTCAAAGTGGACAAAATCCGGTCAAATCTGACCGGAAAACGGTCAAAATGGCAACACTGACTAGGGTAGGTAGGTCCAAACTATATAAACTCCGAGTTTGCAAACCACGTGTGAATTATAATCAAAGAAAAAAATCCGCTTGAATTATCATATTAGCTGAATAATCCTATTTGCATAGGAATGAGTCCACTAACACTTAGGATTCATTCCATTTTTTTTTTGTAGGACTGAGTCCTACATAATATTGAAGTCACTTCTAAAAACAATGGGAACGATTCCATACATAATATAGTACTGTTTCCTCCTCAGATTAACAACGTCTCCAATGCAAACTAGGGACGAGTGCTACTTTTGTTGGAATGTGTCCATTCTCCTTTCAGCCCTATTTACATAGTAATGATTCCACGAAAACTAGGACTAGTTCAAATATTTATGGACGCCTTTGCTACAAAATGGTGCAATGACTCCTATAATCGCTTTCCAATATTTTATAGGAACGATTACTATGCGGATTTTTTTCCGTGTAGTACTCTTAGCCTTTGTTATAAAAATACTCAAGTGATACGCTGAACATTTGACGAAAATAACGCCACCAGCAGAAAAGGCTATAAAAAACACTCTGGTGTCTGATCACACAATGGGCCTTACCAATGACCCGTGTCTAACTTTTAAGTGACGACTTAATCTTAAACTAAGTTGTTTCATGAACCAATGACCAAATTAAACTTAGATTTTAAGATAATAACGACTTTGGTCATAGCTGCTCGAAAGCCGAAACTAAAGTCGTTGCTAAACACAATTCTAACCTCAATTTTCCTTGTCATTGATACAATTTCCTTGTTATATTAAAACGGATAGCAAAATTTTTCTAGAAAATGTTTCACGACGATAGTTTTTTAGATCGAGACATTGATATTATCCAAGATAGTCTTAACGTTAGGAAGCGAAAGAAATATAATAAAAGAATTAATCCTTTCGAACAATATTCTGATGAAGATTTTGAAGACTTTTATAGGTGTGTACATATATGTTTTTTCATCAAAATTCAACTATGTTAATATAACTCGTATTTAGATTCGACAAAAAAACCAATGTACATAGTTAATCTTGTGCGCCCTGATTTAGAGTATAGAAGTCCAAAGCACGGAGTAGCAATATCTTCCGAAATTATGGTGATGTGTGCAATTAGATATATCGCAAAAGGAACCTATCAAAAGGATATTGGTATTACAAAAATTTCTTATTAATAATGTTCAATCAGTGACTTGCAAATTTCAAGCTGATACTCATGGTATATCGCAACAATCAGTCACTAAAATAATTCGAGAAGTGACTTCCGCCTTAGCGAAAAGAATGAAGGAGTTCATATTTTTTCCTTCTGATCCCGAAGGAATTTTGGATCTAAAAAGAGGATTTTACAGAATTTCTCAATTTCCACAATGTGTGGCAGTGATGGATTGCACACACATAAAAATAAAAAATCCAGGTGGAGATGTGGGTAAAGAAAGCTTTTGTTTTTATAATTCTACTTGTTTGAGAAATGACATTTTTTGGTTTATATTCGTTTTTCACTTAACTACTTAATTTACATTTTGATTTTGATATTAAGTAGGTTTTGAATTAAAAATTATGTTTTTGCAACGATTTAATTTTTAGTTAATAAGATACCTTTGAATTGAAATGTTGGTTTATAATTAAATAAAATATCAATTGTGATTCAAGCAAAATAGTTTAAACATTTAAAAGAATTAATGTTTCTCACATTTATTAGATACCATTAATGTATCTGAAGAAAATAAATTATAAAGAAGAATTTAAGAAGAGAATCTTTTATTTAAATTCTCCATAAATTGGTGACCCCGACATTGAACATACATTCAGAAAAAAAGAAAAAAGGAAAAAAGGAAAAAGAGAAAAAGAAAAATTACTTCCTCAAGAATTCCTCAAGTATCCAGAGAAATTTCATTACAATTCAAAAATTTCATCGATTTTCAAAATTTGAAGCAGTTTATGAAGTTACAAACACGGAAGAACGAAGGTATCGCCGATCCACCGTCAACGTCTTCAATAAGCAGATTTCTTAGGGGTTCCGAACGAAGAGATGTTGATGGCAGAAAGGACTACAGTATCCATGGAATACTAGGCGGTCGCAGTTCTGACTCGAGTGATACGTAATCGGAGCCCACATTCACATTCTACGGAGCCTGGAATACCCCTGAAGCGAAAACAACGTCGGTCGCGGACTTCCTTCACTGCTGAACAACTTTTTAAGAACATTTGTAGAATCAAGAAAATTTTCAATTATTTTCAATTAAGTATTTTCCATTGAAGAATTCATTTTATTGAATATTTGCTGTATTTCATGCATGTAAGTAAATTGTTGCAAAATTTTCTTCGATATTTTTAACGTATTGTTGCGTGTGTTTGTCATTTCTCGATCATTTGGAATTATAACAACACGATTTATCAATTAAAATGGTAGATGTTAATGCGGAAAATGTTTTGGGAAGTGAAACGAGAAGCGTATCGAGGGTAGCCTTAAAAATTCCTCCTTTTTGGGAACAAAAACCGTCTCTTTGGTTTGGTGTTCTTGATGCACAGTTCGAAACTTCTAATATTACACAAGATTTAACTAAGTACTATTATTTAATTCAGTCTCTTGATCAAGCAATTTTATCTAAGGTGGAAGATATCGTATTATCACCACCCAGTGAAAATAAATATGTTGCGTTAAAACAAGCAATAATTGATCGTTTAACGGATTCAGACAATGTACGAATCCATAGATTGATCAAGGAATTGGATTTAGGTGATAAAAAACCAAGTCAATTACTTCGGGAAATGCGTACACTGGCAGGTGAGAATTTTCCGGAGAGTACGGTTAAGAGTCTTTGGCTTCAACGACTTCCATCTAATGCTCAAGCTATTTTAGCTGTTAGTTCTGAACCATCGGAAAAATTAGCAACCATGGCTGACAAAATTTTAGATACATATACTTCGCAAGCCGGAATTTTCGCTGTTAGTAAGAGTAATTCTAAATCTACTTCAACAAACCTTTTCGAAAGTTTTATGGTTGAAATATCTAATCAGATTAAAGATATTAAAAGCGAGATTAGTGAAATTAAACGTCCCCGTTCAGGTTCTCGAAGTAATTCCAGGTCTCGTAATAGTTCTAGGTCTCGGTCGGATTCTGTTGGTAGTAAGGGTCGATTGTGTTGGTATCATTGGCGTTTTCAGGATAAAGCCAATAAGTGTATTAAACCCTGTGCTTTTGAATCCAGTAAGTCGGAAAACTAATTGGCCAGTCGCATGTTGCGCAATGCGATGATGGCAGCAAACAAAGTCGCCTTTATGTCACAGATAAAATCAGTAATCGACAATATTTGATTGATACTGGATCTGATATTAGCGCTTTGCCGGCCTCAATTTTAGATAAACGACATCCAACGAATGATATTGTTCTTTTCGCAGCTAATCAAACAAAAATGAATACTTATGGTAGACGAAAAATTGATTTAAATTTTGGTCTCCGTCGAGCGTTTTCTTGGACTTTTATTATTACTGATGTAACTAAACCGATTCTAGGTTCTGATTTTTTAAAAGCTACAGGTCTTTTAGTTGATATTAGAAACAAACGGCTTATAGATCCTCTTACAAGTATTTTTTCTCGATGCAAATTAGTAAATTGTTCATCTCTCAAACTTTCGGTTGTTGACAGTTCAGAAGTAAATACTGAAGTTCAAGCACTTCTTTCCGAATTCGAAATTATTACCACAGAGCGGGCTGTACAGTCAGATTTTCCTCATAATGTAACGCACCATATTCAAACTTCAGGACCTCCGTTATCTTGTAGACCGCGGCGGTTATCGCCAGAAAAACTCGCCATTGCTAAAAAAGAATTTGATTTCTTAATTAGTCAAGGAATTTGTCGTCCGTCGGATAGTCCATGGTCAAGTCCACTTCATTTGGTTCCTAAGAAAAACGGTGAGTGGCGTCCTTGCGGAGATTATAGGAATTTAAATCATGTGACAAAGCCTGACAACTACCCTATACCCCATATTCAGGATTTTAGTAGTAATCTAGATGGATCCACTATTTTTTCGACCATTGATTTAGTTAAAGCGTATCATCAAATTCCGGTGGAATCGTCTGATATTCCAAAGACTGCAATCATTACGCCTTTTGGATTATTTGAATTTCTTAAGATGACTTTTGGATTGCGAAATGCCGGACAATCTTTTCAGAGGTTTATTCATACAGTTCTTCGTGGGTTAGATTTTTGTTTCGTTTATATTGATGACATTCTTATTGCTTCAAAAGATAAGGAGTCGCATATTAGTCATTTAAGGATTGTTTTTGATCGTTTAAAACATTTTGGGTTAGTTATCAATGTTGGTAAATGTAAATTCATGGCAGAAGAGGTTAAATTTCTTGGTCATTTGGTTAATTCATCAGGTATTAAGCCATTAGATGATAAGATTTCTGTCATTTCAAATTTTAAACGTCCAGAAACTATCAGTGAATTGAGGCGTTTTTTAGGTATGGTAAATTTCTATCATCGTTTTATTCCAAATGCGGTTACTCATCTTATTGATCTTAATAGTTTACTTAAAGGATGTAAGAAAAATGACAAAAGACCGATCAATTGGACTGATGCATTGATTACCGTGTTCGAAAATGCTAAAAAAATATTATGTGAAGCTACATTATTAGTTCATTTTAAGCACGATGCTCCTCTTTCGGTAACAGTTGATGCTTCAGATGTTGCTATAGGTGGAGTTGTTCAACAAAATGTCAATAATGTTTGGCAACCATTAGGGTTTTTCTCTCGAAAGTTAACGGATGCTCAAAAGAAATATAGTGCATATGACCGCGAATTGCTAGCAGCTTACTCTTCTGTAAAGTTTTTCAAGCATTTACTTGAAGGTCGTAATTTTACTCTTTTTACAGATCATAAACCGTTAATTTTCGCTTTCAAACAAAAGTTAGATAAAGCTTCACCTCGTCAAGTTAGACATTTAGATTATTTAGGACAATTCACTACCGATATTCAACACATATCTGGTGCTCGTAATGTGGTAGCTGATTCTTTGTCGCGAGTTGAAGAAATTCATCTAGATGGTCCTATTGATTATATAGCAATCTCTGCAGCTCAGCTTGATGATTCTGAATTTGTTGCAGTAAAGGAAAGGGATAATTCTTTAAAATTCGAACAAATTCCAATTCTTGGTTCAGATAAAACTATATTTTGTGATGTTTCAACTGAATTTAATAGACCATATATTCCGCAAGCATTTCGGAAAGCAGTTTTTCATCATTTTCATTCAATGGCTCATCCCAGTTCTAATTCTTCAGTTAAACTGATTAAACGACATTGTATTTGGCCGTCTATCAGCAAGGACGTTAGAGAATGGGCTAGATGTTGTGCAGAATGTCAAAAAAATAAAATAACGCGACATACTAAAGCTTCTATTGGTAATTTCGCATTAGTTTCAAATCGTTTTGATTCAATCCATATTGATATAATAGGTCCACTTCCTTCTTCTGATAATTTTAGATATTGTGTCACTATTATTGATCGATACACAAGGTGGCCGGAAGTTATTCCCGTTGTTGATATAAAAGCTGAAACGGTTGCTTTTGCATTGTATCAGTCCTGGATTGCACGTTTTGGAGTTCCTTCGGTTATTGTTACGGATCAAGGTGCTCAATTTGAGTCTGAATTGTTTCGAGAACTAGGAAAAATTATAGGTTTCAAACGTCAGAGAACTACAGCTTATAACCCTAAAGCAAATGGAATGATAGAGAGATTTCATAGGACCCTTAAAGCAGCACTCAAGTGTCATTCAAATTTATCATGGTCTCGTGCTCTTCCTACCGTTTTGTTGGGATTAAGATCATCGTTTCGAGAAGAATTTGGTTCATCTGCTGCAGAACTTGTTTATGGGCAGAATATTTGTTTACCAGGCGAATTTTTGATGCAAAATAAATCACTTTCGTTACAATCTGATTTTGTTAAAATTCTTAGAAGTCATTTCGAATTTATTCGACCATCACCTCCGGCACGTCATTCTAAAGAAAATATTTTTGTGTTTAAAGATCTTTCAACTTGTTCTCATGTTTTAATTAGAAAAGATTGTGTTAAACTTTCCCTTCAGACACCTTATGATGGACCGTTTCTTGTTTTAGAAAGAAATTATCAAAATTTCACACTTTTAGTTAAAGGTAGAAGTGTTAAAGTTAGTATTAATCGATTAAAACCTTATTTTATTGACGCATCCGATTTAGAACAACATAGTAAGACACCTGATGTTTCTAATAACGTATTGCCCGATTTTAACTCATCTTCCAGTGACAATATTACCCCTGTTAAAATATTTAAAAAAGTACGTTTTAATATGGACTCGAGTTGTGATTCTGGAGCATCAAAGCAAAGAACACGTAGTGGACGAGAAATTAAAATTCCAAATCGTTTTCCTTCTAGTCAAAAATGTTAATCAATCTTTTCGTTTCACTTTTGCTCCACT
This sequence comes from Chrysopilus asiliformis, assembly GCA_964034945.1. Taxonomy (NCBI): domain Eukaryota; kingdom Metazoa; phylum Arthropoda; class Insecta; order Diptera; family Rhagionidae; genus Chrysopilus; species Chrysopilus asiliformis. Next base: position 44,139,164 of record OZ035963.1, on the reverse strand, counting down.
AGGAGGGGGGTAATGTGGGTAAAGAAAGCTTTTGTTTTTATAATTCTACTTGTTTGAGAAATGACATTTTTTGGTTTATATTCGTTTTTCACTTAACTACTTAATTTACATTTTGATTTTGATATTAAGTAGGTTTTGAATTAAAAATTATGTTTTTGCAACGATTTAATTTTTAGTTAATAAGATACCTTTGAATTGAAATGTTGGTTTATAATTAAATAAAATATCAATTGTGATTCAAGCAAAATAGTTTAAACATTTAAAAGAATTAATGTTTCTCACATTTATTAGATACCATTAATGTATCTGAAGAAAATAAATTATAAAGAAGAATTTAAGAAGAGAATCTTTTATTTAAATTCTCCATAGAGAAATAGGCGGCCGTTATAGATGCAGAAAAGGATTTTGTTCTATAAATGTCCAAGTAAATAATATATATGAAGTAAATATACCTTTTATCACAAAATACAACATACTCTTTCAGGTAATATGTGATGTAAATTATAGCATCCTAGACATAGTTGCCAGATGGAGGGGTTCTGCCCACGACTCCAGAATTTGGAGAGAATCGTCTATAAAAAACACTCTGGAGAGACTAGATTTGAAAGGGGGCGTAATACTTGCAGACAATGGCTACGCCAATTCGAAACTTGTTTTAACACATTTTAAACTGTCGGAACAGCTATCAGAAAAGGAGCCAATTATAATAAAAAGCATATCTTAACTCGAAACACAGTCGAACAGCTTTTTGGACAGTTAAAAAATAAATTTCGCTGTTTTTTAAATGGTATAAATGTTGACTTAGACACTGTTAAAAATATGATCGTCGCAATAGCCGTACTATTTAATATTGCGAGAGAAGACTCTTGCCGATTTACGAGGGACTACGAGGACATGAACGAAGCTAACATGGAAAGTTCTTCTGAACAGGAACCAGATTCAGCAGCACCCGGAAAAATATATAGAAGAAAGTTTATTTTAAAACACTTCTAGTGTTTTTCACTGTTTAATTCATCATTATAATAAATAAGAAACTTAACAAAATCTTCGTTTTTAAAAAAAATCCAGCGTAACAAAAATTATTCTTTAAAAATAAGTACATTGATCAAAAAAATCAGTTCTTAAGATCACAATAAATTCGATTTCAAAACCAAATATTAATTTTAGCCTCTATCATGACTTACTTTTTCTTTTTCAATTTTTAAATTAATAAGTTCAAGTTCTTTGTTTTTTATTTCAAGGGTTTTCTCGTGTAGCTCTTTCCAATTTTGATATTTTTATGAAACCAAAGGGTATATTAACTTTGCCTTACCGTTTGTAACGCCAAGATCCCGTCATCACACATAAAAATGAATTACACCAGTGTGTTTAGAATGATAAAAATAATTAATTTCTGCATGTCCGTCCGTCTGTCTGTCCGTCTGTCTGTGGCGCGGATTGCGGGCGCACGGATTGAGCTAGATTTGAAATTTTACGCAGATCCGTTTTTCGTAAAATGCGAGGCTAAGTTCGTTAATGGGCAAAAATGGACCATTAGGGGGGGTACGCCCCATACGAACGAAAACGGTTTTTTGAATATCTCAAAAACGGTGCATCTTATCAAAAAAGTCCAAGAACAAAAGTTATTTAGGATATGATTCTACATAAAACTCCCATACATCAAAATCCGATTGGAATAAATTTTAAAAAATCTTATTGGAAAGTTTGACTTCAAAGTGGAATTTTGGTACAACTGTTCGAATTTTGATACGAATATCACCATACGGGTCTCCAATGATTGCCAGATTGGCAATTATAGCTTTTGTTATGTTTGAACTTCGATTTGATATTTTATTTCAAAAATTTTTTGGTTTTGCAGCATTTCCTCCTCCATATGTTTTGATCTTTTTTTAATCATATCCTCCGCTGTACTAGGAGTTGCATTTCTCCTTCTTTTTTTTGTAGATTGAACAGTTTCATTTTCTTTTGGTGGAAGTAAGAATGTTACTGGCAGGCACGTTTTCTTTATTTTTAGTGACCTGAAAAACAGTTTGCATCATATTAATTCTATGCATATGAAATATACTTTACCCAACTATCGGAATCGAATTCAGCAGAGTCTATTTCAAAATTAAGAGGCGTAGTTTCTTGTATTGAGTAATCCAATTCCGTAGGCTCAGCCGGTGCTGGTCCTCCACCTGTTTCATTCTTATCTCTTTTGTAATTGGAAATTGCTTTTCGAGCGTTTACTTTCATACGATTCCATTGTTCCTTTAATTTCTTTACATTGCCACAATATCCCAAAGCATCCATATTTTCCTTAACTGTGGTCCACGCATCATATTTTTGTTTGATTGATGCGGTTGCAATAATTTTAATGTGAACGGCAACGAACTCCCTCAGCGCTTCCTTCATTTCTGGAGTCCAGTTTGTGGACCGCTCACGTGTCTGCCATTAAATGTTTCAGTTATTGAATTTTATTAACATTTTAATAAGTATTTAGCTTACCGTCTTCATCTCACTCATTTTATTTGGAAGCACCAACATTAAATGAACTAACGATTTGATAGCTGAGCGCAGCGCTCCAAATGTCGGGACCCCTAAATTCCAATATTAGTTAGTTTCAACTTTAAATTATTCATTGGTACGAATGTTAAAACCTAAGTCTAATTTTTACTAATTCGAGATTAAGTAAACTTGGATTTTTGATAAGTTCATTGGTAAGGGCCAATGAAACTATAACGGCCAATTTCTTCACTGAGTACTAAAGTGAAGTCTAGCTAGTCCAGGTACTAGCTCTGGTATTCGGTACCAACGAAAAGTTAGTACTTGTGCATTTCTTCACGTCGCTAGTACCGGAGCTAAATTCATCAGCCGGTACTAGCGGCAAATACGTCTAAAACTAAGCTAATACGTCTAAAACCGATTTTTACGCTATTTTGACATTTGAATATTATTGTTCGCTGTATTCCGTGAATTTTCCGTGAAGTTCCAATGGAGAACGTTACTGATAAGTAGGATTAAGTGAAGAGATTGTTGAGCGTCTCAAGAATTGTGAGGGAAGCAATCGGAAAATAAGGAGGGAACATCCTGAAGACGTTAACTCCGGAGATGCATTACTAAAGATTAAAAAGGAGAAGCGGAAGAAGAAAGAGAAGATTTCACCTCCAAGCAGTAGTCCTTCGAAGCAGAAACAGAGTAAAGCCCAAGAGGACGATTTATCTTGGATAAAAACTCTTTGATTTCACTAGGCTACATTATAGTTTAAAATTACATCTAATGAAATTTCTTTGTAATGTTCCCGTTGTAATTTCAAATAAATGCCTATAAGTTTATGTTACGCTGATTTTTGCCTTTTCGAACCCCATTCCCACTACTTGTCACGCTTTTAGGTGCTGGCGCTAGAGTCCCACCGTATGTCAATTATTGGTCGAAGATTAACTTCGGCCTTCTAATTTCTTGCCATTTCTAATTTCTTGGACAAAAATGCTCGAATAAATTCTGAATGTAGTGTGTGAAACGAAATCTTACCGTGAAAATTTTTCTGCAAAAACGAGGTGCAGAAAACGAAAAGGATACGTTTGGTGGTAATGGAAAAATTTAATTTTTTTTATCATTCTAAACACACTGGTGTAATTCATTTTTGTGTGTGATGACGGGATCTTGGCGTTACAAACGGTAAGGCAAATTTAATATACCCTTTGGTTTCACCATACGGGTATAAAAATGAAATTACATCGGATTCCTTTTTTTGCCATGGCTGTGGATGCTGCAAATCGTCCGCTACCAATTGTAGAACGTAAATAAACTTTGTTTTCGGCATTCAAAAATGCAAAAAAAAAATCCAGATCGTCCCAATTATTTATTGTATTTCATTGTGGCATATGGTAGATTCGGCGGTCAAATCGACGATTCATCACTCCTTGCCCATCACTCTCGATGTCGTCGAAATCGCGAAATAAACCATCACCGCCAAAAATCAAATCAATTTTCTACATACACAAAAACCAATCACAGTTAGAGGTTTGCAAACTTTTGCGTTGTATGTAGGTGCGTTCTCTGCGTTCACTATTCTCACTTCAAATTATTTCTATGGAACAAACTTGTAAATGACAGTTTGTGCATTTTAGTTGCGCTCGCGTTGCGTTCATCAGTATTTTCCTTCTGCCGTTTGGTTGTTTTTAAGCTTAAGAAATATTTTTTTCGGCCTTCACAAAAAATCGGCCCTTGGCCTCCGCGTCCACTTCTTCCTAATAATATAATCAAATCAATAAAAATCGACTACGACAGTATTATATGGGGTATTTTTTCATTGGAATGGTCATTCCACAGGCCAGATTCGAGGCCGAAGGCCGAGTATTAATCCACAGGCCAGATTCCACAGACCAGATTCGAGGCCGAAGGCCGAGTAGGAAGAAGTGGACGCGGAGGCCAAGGGCCGATTTTTTGTGAAGGCCGAAAAAAATATTTCTTAAGCTTAAAAACAACCAAACGGCAGACGGAAAATACTGATGAACGCAACGCGAGCGCAACTAAAATGCACAAACTGTCATTTACAAGTTTGTTCCATAGAAATAATTTGAAGTGAGAATAGTGAACGCAGAGAACGCACCGTTGGGAGTCATTCTCGTGTGATTAAAAGTCTTCTGGGTCCGATTGTTTGATTACTTTAAAACAACAATTGTCTTTTTTTTATTTTTATTGATTCCCATAACATACAAATAACAAAGATAAAGACCAACAAAGCAAATTATCACTTCAAATTTATCCATTTTTGTAATTTTGCCAACTTTATACCACTATGTCACTGTACTACTTCACGAGATCCCATTGGGCTCTACCGCTGAAATCTTACGCTGCGTGACAGTTCACAGCGTTGCAGTTCCTTTTCTCCAAATTTTCCGGAAAAAAATCTATTCTGGGGGTTTTTGGGGTCGCTGTATCCAAATCTGTCATTAAAAAGTCTGTAAGGATAACGGAAGGTCCTGTAAGGATAACGTGATTATCCTTTTTCTCAATTGTTCCGGGAAAAAATATATTCTGCGGGTTTTGGGGTTCGCTGAATACGATTCTCAAGTTAAAAAGCCTGTAAGGACATCTCAAATGTAAGGATATACCGTATGCATCATAAAAATCTGGAAAATTCATATTAAATTGTAAACCGTTTAATAAAACACAGAAGTTGAACGTTTTGCTCTAAACTAAATCTTACATACTAGTAAAAAAAAATTATTCAAAATGTCCACCTCCAGCATTTACGAACTTCTCCAAACGGGGCCTGTACTTCTTGCATGTCAATATTAAATAAGACTCCGACTTGTCGTTCCATGCGATGGTAGTGGTGGACTTCAGGGCTTGCACATTACTGTGAGCCTTAGCTCCAGTCTTAGCCTGAACATATGCCCATATTAAAAAATCCAGGGGATTAAGATCTGGAGAGCTCGGTGACTACATGTCCTTAGACCAGAAGTTTTTTAAATTATTGGTTTTTTAAATTATCCAAATTTGGGTACTTCTGGCAGTGTGGCACGGTGCTCCGTCTTGTTGAAACACGTAAAACACATCATTACCGTCGGTTGACTCTATTGATGGTTTTACATGACTCTCCAAGATATCCTTATCGGATTCCTTCTGATCCTTCCTTTGATTGCCCTAATCAACACTGGAGTCCTTACTGAAATGGGTCTATCGTTTCCAGATTGCGGCCTAACTATTCCTCTGGCCAAACAAGTCGCTCTTACAGCATAAACAGTTGACAACGTTACGTTTAATTCATTGGAAATCGCCTTATTGGACTTCCACGCGTGGGCCAACTCCATGATTTTCACTCTTCGAGCCTCCCCCATGTTGCTATATTTATAAACATTTAATTTATTGGCTCAATTATGTACGAAGTTGTATTTTGAAACCCTTTTAAACGTAGTACAATTAATAAGCAACCGTTATCTCCTTGAAAATACTTGCAGTACTAGATTCCAGATTTTTATGACGCATACGGTATATTCGAAGACTAAAAAGAACAAAATAAAAAAAACAATTTTTTTAAAAAAGCTTTTATTAAAAAAAATGCACTAAAAAGAAAAAAATAATTTTCTGGACTCTGTGTATCACAAATATAAAAGCTTTTAAAAAGCGAGATAAAGCATAAAACAATAAAATAAACATTTATCTCGCTTTTTAAAAGCTTTTATATTTGTGATACACAGCGTCCAGAAAATTATTTTTTTCTTTTTAGTGCATTTATTTTTAATAAAAGCTTTTTTTTAATTTTTTTTTTATATTTTTATTAATCTATAAGCTAAATATCCACGTAAATTTGCGTACACAGAACAAATTATGGTCGTTCTGAACTGATTTTGTCAATGTATATTATTTTTAACAAGGACAGACTGACAGACTGACAGATTGACAGACTGACAGACTGACAGACTGACAGACTGACAGACTGACAGACTGACAGACTGACAGACTGACAGACTGACAGACTGACAGACTGACAGACTGACAGACTGACAGACTGACAGACTGACAGACTGACAGACTGACAGACTGACAGACTGACAGACTGACAGACTGACAGACTGACAGACTGACAGACTGACAGACTGACAGACTGACAGACTGACAGACTGACAGACTGACAGACTGACAGACTGACAGACTGACAGACTGACAGACTGACAGACTGACAGACTGACAGACTGACAGACTGACAGACTGACAGACTGACAGACTGACAGACTGACAGACTGACAGACTGACAGACTGACAGACTGACAGACTGACAGACTGACAGACTGACAGACTGACAGACTGACAGACTGACAGACTGACAGACTGACAGACTGACAGACTGACAGACTGACAGACTGACAGACTGACAGACTGACAGACTGACAGACTGACAGACTGACAGACTGACAGACTGACAGACTGACAGACTGACAGACTGACAGACTGACAGACTGACAGACTGACAGACTGACAGACTGACAGACTGACAGACTGACAGACTGACAGACTGACAGACTGACAGACTGACAGACTGACAGACTGACAGACTGACAGACTGACAGACTGACAGACTGACAGACTGACAGACTGACAGACTGACAGACTGACAGACTGACAGACTGACAGACTGACAGACTGACAGACTGACAGACTGACAGACTGACAGACTGACAGACTGACAGACTGACAGACTGACAGACTGACAGACTGACAGACTGACAGACTGACAGACTGACAGACTGACAGACTGACAGACTGACAGACTGACAGACTGACAGACTGACAGACTGACAGACTGACAGACTGACAGACTGACAGACTGACAGACTGACAGACTGACAGACTGACAGACTGACAGACTGACAGACTGACAGACTGACAGACTGACAGACTGACAGACTGACAGACTGACAGACTGACAGACTGACAGACTGACAGACTGACAGACTGACAGACTGACAGACTGACAGACTGACAGACTGACAGACTGACAGACTGACAGACTGACAGACTGACAGACTGACAGACTGACAGACTGACAGACTGACAGACTGACAGACTGACAGACTGACAGACTGACAGACTGACAGACTGACAGACTGACAGACTGACAGACTGACAGACTGACAGACTGACAGACTGACAGACTGACAGACTGACAGACTGACAGACTGACAGACTGACAGACTGACAGACTGACAGACTGACAGACTGACAGACTGACAGACTGACAGACTGACAGACTGACAGACTGACAGACTGACAGACTGACAGACTGACAGACTGACAGACTGACAGACTGACAGACTGACAGACTGACAGACTGACAGACTGACAGACTGACAGACTGACAGACTGACAGACTGACAGACTGACAGACTGACAGACTGACAGACTGACAGACTGACAGACTGACAGACTGACAGACTGACAGACTGACAGACTGACAGACTGACAGACTGACAGACTGACAGACTGACAGACTGACAGACTGACAGACTGACAGACTGACAGACTGACAGACTGACAGACTGACAGACTGACAGACTGACAGACTGACAGACTGACAGACTGACAGACTGACAGACTGACAGACTGACAGACTGACAGACTGACAGACTGACAGACTGACAGACTGACAGACTGACAGACTGACAGACTGACAGACTGACAGACTGACAGACTGACAGACTGACAGACTGACAGACTGACAGACTGACAGACTGACAGACTGACAGACTGACAGACTGACAGACTGACAGACTGACAGACTGACAGACTGACAGACTGACAGACTGACAGACTGACAGACTGACAGACTGACAGACTGACAGACTGACAGACTGACAGACTGACAGACTGACAGACTGACAGACTGACAGACTGACAGACTGACAGACTGACAGACTGACAGACTGACAGACTGACAGACTGACAGACTGACAGACTGACAGACTGACAGACTGACAGACTGACAGACTGACAGACTGACAGACTGACAGACTGACAGACTGACAGACTGACAGACTGACAGACTGACAGACTGACAGACTGACAGACTGACAGACTGACAGACTGACAGACTGACAAACTGACAGACTGACAGACTGACAGACTGACAGACTGACAGACTGACCGACTGACCGACTGACCGACTGACCGACTGACCGACTGACCGACTGACAGACTGACAGACTGACAGACTGACAGACTGACAGACTGACAGACAGACAGACAGAACGACATTTTTTTAATATGACTCCAATCGACTCAGGAGTGATCGGGAAATGTTTTTTAGGCAAAATTAAGAGGTCGAAATTTTTCATGAATACAATACTTTATTATAAAAAAAAAATTTTCTAAAAAAAAATAAAACCGACTTTAAAAAAAAACTGAAAAGAGCAAAAAGCACTAAAAAGAAAAAAATAATTTCAAACTATGTCCATTAATAGCATATTTAAAATTCGGCTTTTTTGGAGTGGCGTTAAATTTACACTAAATAAAATCGTTGTAAAATTTCTATTGTCAAGTTTCGCACAAAATCAGTTTGTACATGGAGACAAAAAATAGGATAGATTTCTACAAAAAATAGTAACATATGAGACAGTGGGCTTTTTTATAGCGATTGCTTAAAAATAGGGAATCCAATTTGGGACATAAAAGAACTTAGTTTTGGTGCTTCTAAGAGCCGTGTCTATAGTTAATCTGTTTGACAACAAAATTTTTGGAGTCGATCTTAGTTCTTAGTTAGCCTTAAGGGTTAGAAAGTATGTAATTTATTTTAGTTGCAAATTTAACGCCACTCCAAAAAAGCCGAATTTTAAATATGCTATTAATGGACATAGTTTGAAATTATTTTTTTCTTTTTAGTGCTTTTTGCTCTTTTCAGTTTTTTTTTAAAGTCGGTTTTATTTTTTTTAGAAAATTTTTTTTTTTATTTCGAACGTTTTTAGTTTCAATTTTTAATATAGGTAAAATTACAAAGGGTTTGAGGGGATAAGTCCGCAGATGAGAAATATATAAAATAATCTTCCAGATATTGTACTGAACACAATACAAAGAATTTTACTCGATATCCCAAGCAGGAAGGGGTTTGATGGGGTAGGTTAACACGGGGGAAATATATAAAAGAACCCTATAATTGCCAATCTGGCAATTATTGAAAGCTATAATTGCCAATCTGGCAATTATTGAAAACCCGTATGGTGATTTAATTGAACGGCGTATCAAAATTTCATTTGAATTCAAATTTTCCAATAAGATTTTTTTAAAACTTGTTCCAATCGGATTTTGATGTATGGGAGTTTTATGTAGAATCATATTCTAAATAACTTTTGTTCTTAGACTTTTTTGATAAGATGCACCGTTTTTGAGAAATTCGGAAAAAACGATTTCGTTCCTATGGGGGGTACCCCCCCATTTTTGCCCATTAACTCTCATACTGTCCTCGGGTCATTTCTGACCCAAATTCGATTTTAATTAAAAGTGTCTTCTCAACTACATGAAAAATGTTTGTATGATGTAGGCCCAGTGAACAAATTTCTTTTGAATACCGATAACAATCTATTTGTTCATATTTTAATCCATTGAAGAGCACTGATAATTGTGACGGGTGTAGTATTCTATGTAGAGGGGCATTCTTGACCCACGAAGACATACGTTATTTTTCTTAAGGACAGTATTAGGGTTAACGAACTTAGCCTCGCATTTTACGAAAAACGGATCTGCTGCTCAATCCATGCGCCCGCAATCCGCGCCACAGACAGACAGACGGACGGACGGACAGACGGACGGACAGACAGACGGACGGACATGGAAAATTCAATTTTTTTTTATCATTCTAAACACACTGGTGTAATTCATTTTTGTGTGTGATGAAGGGATCTTGGCGTTACAAACGGTAAGGCAAAGTTAATATACCCTTTGGTTTCACCATACGGGTATAAACATAACAAAAGCTATAATTGCCAATCTGGCAATTATTGAAAACCTGTATGGTGATATTGGTATCTTAATTTGAGCATTTGTACCAAAATTACACTTTGAAGTCGAACTTTCTAATAAGATTTTTAAAAATTTATTCCAATCGGATTTTGATGTATGGGAGTTTTATGTAGAATCATATCCTAAATAACTTTTGTTCTTGGACTTTTTTGATAAGATACACCGTTTTTGAGATATTCGGAAAAAACGTTTTCGTTTGTATGGGGGGTACCCCCCCTAATGGTCCATTTTTGCCCACGAACGAACCGGGGTCCAACCAGGAACTTTCTCTACAACTTTCTCTTTGGGATGACCAAAATCGGTCAACCCAGTAAAAAGTTAGGCGTGAACATACATAAAAAAAAAAAAATATTCAGGTGGAATTGAGAACCTTTTCCTTTTTGGAAGTCGGTTAAAAAGTTGCGTTAATCGAGTCAACCTTATTTGGAAGTTGCGTTTATTGAGTCAACAGTGTAAAATTTTAGGTGTTGTGTTAACTGAGCAGTTGCGTTCTGTATATTAAAAAAAAAATATGTATATTAAAAAAAAATATGTATATTAAAAAAAAATATGAACGCAAAAAACATTAAATTATTTTCAATAATTCGCATGTATTAAATTCTAATCCTAAATTATATTATAATTTCGACAATATTGATTTAAAGGTACTCCAGGATTTTTTGCCGTGTAACACAAGGTCTATTATTTCTGCATTAACAAAACTTGTCAGTGCATCTGACGACTAATACGTAAAAAGTTACAATATTATAAAATGTTTGTGAGTATACAAAAGGAAAAAAAAATATTTTAGCGAATTTTTCAGTTTCTTTAGTTTTATTGAAATCAACACATTCAAATGAATCATTAAAAATTCGATTAATCATGCATTTGGTTAATTACCTTCCTGCTTAAGGCTGGAAAAGAAACCTGAGTCTGTCATATGCCTCAAATAACGAAGTGTTCATTTCACACAAGTTTTTTTTGTTGTTGCTTACAGAAAGACGATCCCTTGAAGCGCATTCAAGAGGAAATAAATGAAGTAGCACGCCGTGAACTGGAACTCCGCGAAAAGATGCAGCAGATGTCCCAGGAAAACGGAATGCAAATGGCAAGGTCTTCCGACGAATCTACCAGCAGCACAATCCCAACTCCAACTAATAGAGAACTGGAAGAGAATCCACAGATTAATGAAAAAGAATCCACAGACGACCATAACTCAGACGATTCAGGAATTTCGGCATCTTCTAGCCCCATTAACGGCATTCCTGCCAATGAGAAGAAATACATACGAAAAGGTTACAGCTCCATTCCAAATCCTCCGCCACAGAAGCTTCTGGCAAGAGCCATGTCAACGCCACAAATTCAGAACCAGGGACTTATTCGATTCAGCATTACTCCGGCTCAAAAGGGTCTCATGCAGCGATTTATAGAGTCACGAGGACGAATTGGAAATCAATCGGCTAAGCATCAGGGAAAAAGGGACCTCATCGACATTCGTGGTAATCCGCCCTCAGCCACTATCACGCCACCAATTATTGAACGCGACGAAGATGGGAAGCCAATTCGCCGAGGGTTCATTCCGGTAGAAGAAAAAATTCAGAGGGAGCTACGGTAAGCATAATGGGCCGTATGAGTAATAGACACTCTATCGAGTGAACTCAGTTATTTGCGAGTGCACTAAGTTTGGTATGAATAAGAAGTCCCCACTCAGATATACTTTAGTCAGTTCTATCAGAAAACCATCGAATCCGTATAATTAAAATTTATTTTTGCTTAAGTGCAGCTAAGTAAAGTTCAGTCTGTTTTGAGTGTGCTTTTGGGTACCCTCAGCATGCCCGATATTTTTGAATTCTTATACCAGTATGGTGAAACCAAAGGATATATTAAATTTGCCTTACCGTGTGTAACTCGTCATCACACACAAAAATGAATTACACCAGTATGTTTAGAATGATAAAAAAAATTGAATTTTGCATGTCCGTCCGTCCGTCTGTCTGTCTGTTTGTCTGTCTGTCTGTCCGTCCGTCTGTGGCGCAGATTGCGGTCGCACGGATTGAGCTAGGGACGCAGATTAGTTTTTCGTAAAATGCAAGGCTAAGTTCGTTAATGGGCAAAAATGGACCATTAGGAGGTACCCCCCATATGAATGACAACGTTTTTTTTTAATATCTCAAAAACGGTGCCTCTTATCAAAAAAGTGCAAGAACAAAAGTTATTTAGGATATGATTCTACAAAAAACTCCCATACATCAAAATCCGATCGGAATAAAATTTTAAAAATCTTTTTGAAAAGTTTGACTTCAAAGTGGAATTTTGATACAACGGTTCGTCGTTCACTTAAACTTCCAACAATGCCATATCACCATACGGGTTTTCAATAATTGCCAGATTGGAAATTATAGCTTTTGTTATGTTTATGCATATAATTGTAAATTTTTCGAGGTTTTTAGATTTAATCTTTTGATTATCTTTTGTTTCAATTATTTTTGTGTTTTAAACGGACCAAATTGTTAAATAAACCCAATTCTCTTTTTACACGGTAGATGCTTTCAATTTTGATGTATGGTACAGTTATGTAGGATTCGAAACACTTTTTGTCTGAACTTTTGGAAAAATTGTTTTCGAGAAGACCGTAAAAAACCATCCCATTTGTATTGCAGAGCGAGAAGGAGTGGTTAAATGTTTGTCATTTTAGGATGGGACTTAACTTTTTGTAAAAACTTTTTCTGTGCAGAATTTCCAGTTTCTACGTTTATTAGTTCCCGAATTTTATAATGTTTTTTGTACAAAAATATCAACACAGTTCATAGTTTAATGTGGCCCCTAGACGTACAATATTATTGTTCAATATTTCTATATTGTGCAATATGTTGACCGTCATATTGAACGGTTGTGCAATATATTGAAGGAATGAAAATCGATTTGATTTTCGTATGAAATATCGCTGAGAGTACACCTAACCATGGCGAAGAAAACAAAACAATGTCGTGCTTTTATCCTCGAAGTTATCGAAGTGTACCACATGTTGACTGCTCAAGAATCAATCGTAAAATGATTTATTGTGCAATAACATTACATCGTCTAGGGGCATGTCAATAATATGGTACAATATATTGCACAATAATATTGTATGTTTAGGGGCCGTATAACATAAATATCCAATTTCCTACCATTTGAAGTTTAATTATGTGAGAAAGGTATTATCTTTACGCTGGGTAAATAAGACTGTTTCATTTTTTGATTCTAAATAGTAAAATAAATCAAATAGACGTCAAAATGCAATGAGTGCCCTCAGAACATTGCAAGAGTGTAGTCCATTGAGTAAAGTTTTATTCATACCAAAAAAAGAACTTTTATTCATACGAAATTCGAACTTTACTCAAGTAAATTTACTCACACAGAGTGCACCCAGTTTGCTCAAAAAGCCGAATTTTTATTCATACCGCCCAATATTGTATTTACTTCAGTTCTATCTATAAAAAGAACGTTGTTTATTGAAAAAAATATAAAAAAAATATCATCTTGATTAGTTTTTTCGCACATTTTGTAATTTAAGCTTTTTCTTTCACTTAGGGACCTCAAAAATCGAGAAACTGAACTGAAACGTTTACGGAAAATTAGTTGTAGGCAGTCACAGCCAGACCTTTTGGATTCAGTTGAAGACGAGTAAGCGAAAACGATACGAGTTAAGAAGTACTTCTGTAAAAGTCAATTATACAAGAGTTACCCTTACTTTAAACACTATCACAGTTAATAATTATTCCAATGAAAATAGTAAAAAAATGTTTTTAGGGAATTTGTGTCCGATGAGGATGATTCAGATGTTGAACACTGTTTTGCCCCCGGAAAGTTAAGAAGCTCAAAATCCATAGGAGAACTCTGTGATGTTATGAACAATTCAGCTAGTCTTTCACCTAGGTAAACATCAATAACTACTTTTACAATCCATACTAAAGAATCATTTCCTAAAGTTTACCTACTGAATTTTTCTTTAGAACTTGTGTGAAAATCCATGTGAAAATAATTGCAATTACAAGTTTTTATAAAGTTTCAATGGTTAATTTGTTTGTTAGTAAAAGTGAAATCTTACACTGTTAAACAATTAATTCGGTTTTATAATGTTTCGTATGAATTTTTTTTATATAAAGGGTGATCCAATAAGAGCTTCCTGTTTTTTTTTTAAATAAAACATAATTAAGATATTGAGGAAAATCTTTATTGGTTCATGCCATTTAAAGTTTAAAGATAATTTCCTTCAAATTTTGCCCACGACTAACTCTTAAATGGTCCATTCTGTGGGTCCAATTTTCGACCACTCTTTCAAGCATATCGGTCGGTATTCCGCGAATAGCACGGATTATGTTTGCTTCCAAAGCTGTAATCGTTCCAGGTTTATCGACGTAAACAAGAGATTTCACATTTTTAAAGAAATACGGTCCGATGATGCCGCCTGCCCATAAACCGCACCAAACAGTGAATTTTTCGAGTTGCATTGGTAGCTCTTGGATTGCTTCTGGCTGTTCACCGGCCCAAACACGGCAATTTTGCTTGTTAACGTAGCCGTTTAGCCAAAAATGAGCTTCGTCACTAAACACAATTTTTCAATTAAAAAAAACGATCAACTTTAAGCTGTTGCAAGGCCCATAAACCGAAATTAAAACTTAAACCAAGGTCACCCGGCTTTAATTCTTGAACGAGCTGTATTTTATACGCGTTTACACCAAGATCATGCTTCAAAATACTAAAATTAGTTCGAAATTTAGTGATGGTTTCACGAATAGTGCGTTCAGTGGGACGATTATGACGACCAAAATATGGACGAAAAGTTCTAAACAATTCCTAACTGAGCACTGATTTTGAAAATAAGTTTCCACAATTAGTAAACGTTGTTCACACGTAAGTCTATTCATGATGAAATGGCACTGAATACTGAACACAAACGTCATATAGACAAACCAGTTGACACATAAGAACTGTCAAAACAACCCTATTGGAAAAAGTACCTCCAATTGGATCACCCTTAATAATTCTTGTTAGTTTTGATCAAGTTTTGGTTCAAAAAGCTTCTTTATAATTCGCTGAAGCATATTTCCTCACTTCACCCTTAAAATCAAAATATTTTTATGCTTTGTAACATAGTGCTGCTCAATTGAGTGACAGGTTCATGAAACAAATCAGTGTACTTGTTTAAGCCAATATCACTGAACACAGTTTTCATATATTCCACACAACTCCATTTGCATTGGCCCAAAAGTGTGGTAATTGTGTGATACACACTGGTGTAATTCATTTTTTTGTGTGATCACGGGATCTTCGCGTTACAAACGGTAAGGCAAAGTTAATATACCCTTTGGTTTCACCATACGGGTATAAAAAAAACGAAATATGCGCATATAATATGCACTAAAAATGGCAAAAAATGCACTTTAAAAACATTTAAAATCCGATATATGGTATATTTCACCCAAAATAGTAAAGGGAACTTGTTAAAATGTGGTTAATTCGACTTTTGTGGAAAAAAAAATTAAAATACCATTAAATATTAGAAAAATTGAAAAATGATAGTCTGTAAAAAAGATTGACATTTTGACTGACAAAAAAAAATTTGACAGGAAAACTTATTTCTAAATTGCAATTGTTAAATTTTAAGATATTTCGAAAATATGTTCAATACTTCATATTGTCTATGGTACAATTGGGGTTACAACTTGTAGAAAAATATCAGTTGTGGCCAACACAAAACTTCCTTCCACAAAATCTACGACGATGCGCAATTTACGCTATAGCCCTATCGTTTTGTCAACTATAGACGACCTCAAAACGTATATTTTTTACATTTTAATAAAAATATCTCAATAACGGTAAAGATAATATATCGGGTGTTTCAATAAGGACATAACAATTTTGTATTTAAATAAAACACAGAATAATTGAGATATCGGGGTGAAATTTATTCCAGGTGTAGTGGACATGTTACATTTAAGTATGAAATTCGATGTCGTTCATATGGCCACCACGAGCACGTTTGCTGATTGATTCTTTGGAGCCAATTTTCCACCACTCTTCCACACATATCGGCCGGAACGTTGGCAATTTCGCGTTCGATATTGTTCCTGAGCTCCTCTAACGTTGTTGGCTTGTTGGCATAAACCAACGACTTATAACCCCATAAAAAAATCCAACGGTGTTAAATCGCATGAGGTGGCCATTCGACCGGACCATCATTTCATTTTTTCATTATCATTTCATCGGACTCAGAATTTCGGTAGTAAGTTCTAATAATTTCCAAACGTTGCTCGTTCGTGAACTTCACCATGATAAAAATGTAAACCTTGACTGACGTTTTAGCATTGCCAGATTATAATAAAAGTTTTAGGGTGCGTTTTTATTAAAATACAAAATTGTTATGTCCTTATTGAAAGACCCTTTATAACGGTAAAAGACAAAATTGTGCAGAATGCCATTCTCATTAATTCATCTCACATATACAGTAAGTAAAAAACTATTTTTTTTTAAATAACGGTGTATCTCGATAACAGTTTGAGATATCGAGTTCTGACAAAAGACAAAATTGTAGGAATTTTTATTTTCGCCAGGTTTTGTCATACTTAACACTACTAAAAATGCGTAGTTTCGGAGTAAATTGAGAAAAACCAATTCGCGATTTTTAAAAAGCCGCCATTTTGGTTACTTTCGGTCAACGGATTTCCACCAATTTTAGGATCGTCCCATTCCAGGACCAAATATGCCTATAAAATTTCATGGCACTAGCTCTATTAGTTTTTGAGAAATCTTGTACACAGACTGACACACAGAAAGACATTTTTTTTTAAAGAAATACGGTCCGATGATGCCGCCTGCCCATAAACCGCACCAAACAGTGAATTTTTCGAGTTGCATTGGTAGCTCTTGGATTGCTTCTGGCTGTTCACCGGCCCAAACACGGCAATTTTGCTTGTTAACGTAGCCGTTTAGCCAAAAATGAGCTTCGTCACTAAACACAATTTTTCAATTAAAAAAAACGATCAACTTTAAGCTGTTGCAAGGCCCATAAACCGAAATTAAAACTTAAACCAAGGTCACCCGGCTTTAATTCTTGAACGAGCTGTATTTTATACGCGTTTACACCAAGATCATGCTTCAAAATACTAAAATTAGTTCGAAATTTAGTGATGGTTTCACGAATAGTGCGTTCAGTGGGACGATTATGACGACCAAAATATGGACGAAAAGTTCTAAACAATTCCTAACTGAGCACTGATTTTGAAAATAAGTTTCCACAATTAGTAAACGTTGTTCACACGTAAGTCTATTCATGATGAAATGGCACTGAATACTGAACACAAACGTCATATAGACAAACCAGTTGACACATAAGAACTGTCAAAACAACCCTATTGGAAAAAGTACCTCCAATTGGATCACCCTTAATAATTCTTGTTAGTTTTGATCAAGTTTTGGTTCAAAAAGCTTCTTTATAATTCGCTGAAGCATATTTCCTCACTTCACCCTTAAAATCAAAATATTTTTATGCTTTGTAACATAGTGCTGCTCAATTGAGTGACAGGTTCATGAAACAAATCAGTGTACTTGTTTAAGCCAATATCACTGAACACAGTTTTCATATATTCCACACAACTCCATTTGCATTGGCCCAAAAGTGTGGTAATTGTGTGATACACACTGGTGTAATTCATTTTTTTGTGTGATCACGGGATCTTCGCGTTACAAACGGTAAGGCAAAGTTAATATACCCTTTGGTTTCACCATACGGGTATAAAAAAAACGAAATATGCGCATATAATATGCACTAAAAATGGCAAAAAATGCACTTTAAAAACATTTAAAATCCGATATATGGTATATTTCACCCAAAATAGTAAAGGGAACTTGTTAAAATGTGGTTAATTCGACTTTTGTGGAAAAAAAAATTAAAATACCATTAAATATTAGAAAAATTGAAAAATGATAGTCTGTAAAAAAGATTGACATTTTGACTGACAAAAAAAAATTTGACAGGAAAACTTATTTCTAAATTGCAATTGTTAAATTTTAAGATATTTCGAAAATATGTTCAATACTTCATATTGTCTATGGTACAATTGGGGTTACAACTTGTAGAAAAATATCAGTTGTGGCCAACACAAAACTTCCTTCCACAAAATCTACGACGATGCGCAATTTACGCTATAGCCCTATCGTTTTGTCAACTATAGACGACCTCAAAACGTATATTTTTTACATTTTAATAAAAATATCTCAATAACGGTAAAGATAATATATCGGGTGTTTCAATAAGGACATAACAATTTTGTATTTAAATAAAACACAGAATAATTGAGATATCGGGGTGAAATTTATTCCAGGTGTAGTGGACATGTTACATTTAAGTATGAAATTCGATGTCGTTCATATGGCCACCACGAGCACGTTTGCTGATTGATTCTTTGGAGCCAATTTTCCACCACTCTTCCACACATATCGGCCGGAACGTTGGCAATTTCGCGTTCGATATTGTTCCTGAGCTCCTCTAACGTTGTTGGCTTGTTGGCATAAACCAACGACTTATAACCCCATAAAAAAATCCAACGGTGTTAAATCGCATGAGGTGGCCATTCGACCGGACCATCATTTCATTTTTTCATTATCATTTCATCGGACTCAGAATTTCGGTAGTAAGTTCTAATAATTTCCAAACGTTGCTCGTTCGTGAACTTCACCATGATAAAAATGTAAACCTTGACTGACGTTTTAGCATTGCCAGATTATAATAAAAGTTTTAGGATGCGTTTTTATTAAAATACAAAATTGTTATGTCCTTATTGAAAGACCCTTTATAACGGTAAAAGACAAAATTGTGCAGAATGCCATTCTCATTAATTCATCTCACATATACAGTAAGTAAAAAACTATTTTTTTTTAAATAACGGTGTATCTCGATAACAGTTTGAGATATCGAGTTCTGACAAAAGACAAAATTGTAGGAATTTTTATTTTCGCCAGGTTTTGTCATACTTAACACTACTAAAAATGCGTAGTTTCGGAGTAAATTGATAAAAACCAATTCGCGATTTTTAAAAAGCCGCCATTTTGGTTACTTTCGGTCAACGGATTTCCACCAATTTTAGGATCGTCCCATTCCAGGACCAAATATGCCTATAAAATTTCATGGCACTAGCTCTATTAGTTTTTGAGAAATCTTGTACACAGACTGACACACAGAAAGACATTTTTGTATTATGACTCCAATCGACTAAGGAGTGATCTGGAAATGTTTTTAGGCAAAATTAAGAGGTTGACATTTTTCATGAATACAATACTTTTTTTATATACTTCGTAGAAAGTAAAAACACACATTTATTCATTTTTAATATTTATTCTAGCTGAAACAGTCGAATTATAATTTGAATTGTGCAAAAAAAAATTTAGTTTTCATGAAAGTTATAAAATATGCAACTAAATATGCATTTATATGAAATTATGCACTAACGTGTCAAATATGCGAAATATGCAACAACAAGTGACCTTTATTCGCTTCTAAACTTATTGATTCGCATGAATAAAAAACTCCCGGAGCCGAAATCATAACGAGAAGAAATATGCAAATGCATATTTTTGGCAGCCCTAGTTATAAGGCTATGTCGTTTTTCAAATTTTCCTTTCCTGTAATTTGGATCCGGTTCTCACCTTTAGAGAAGTCATCTTTCAAGGAAAAATTAAAATCCTTAATCTACTGCATTAGTTTCTCATAGACCGGGAAGCGGTTCGGAGTCCAGCCCCTAGCTTTTAGTAAGAAAAATACTTTGGGGCGCCGCCGTCACAATATTGTTTTGTTGAAAAATTGGCTCTACAAAAATCTAAGTGTCGATATGGTTGGTTCTGCAAAGCTGCCCATTTACTTATTTCTTCGCGCTGACAAATTTAGTATTTAACTTATCGATCTTGAAAGTATAAAATATGTATGTTATGTGAACACTTTATTTAATCGTATATACCCTAAGTACAGTGTGCCCTCGCAAAACGCAACTCCTCCGTTAAGGCAACATTTAAAATTTTACACCGTTGACTCCGTAAACGCAACTACCAAAAAAATAAATATTTATCGCGCCCTTATTTCTGATACACAACACCTAAAAAATTATTTTTTCCTTTTTAGTACTATAAAAACTTGAGAGGTTTGCAGAAAAAAACGTGGGTGTACAAAAAATCTTTATGATGAGTGATCTCTCCTATGAAGAAAACTTTAGAGAGATATGAGGTAGTGGGCGTAAAATTTTCCTAAAGGCTGGTCTTTCTAATGGAGAAAACCGGATCCAAATCCCTTCAGCATTGAAGGAGATAGAAGATGAAGGAAATTATCGAGAGGGGCGGGGGTAGATATTAATGGGCGAAAAATTTCCTTGAGGAATGACTTCTCAATTGTGAAAGCCGCACCCCAATTGTTTTAGCGGTTCAAAAGTTGTCAGGAGAGGGGCATCGAAGAAGAGGGGGGAGGTCAATAAAGAGTATCCTATCCTATAATCTGCAAGTAACTCTACCTGTGCAAAAATTCGTCGGTTGGGCCGTTTCACGTGATACCGGAACAAACATTCAGACAGGCAGACAAAAATAATTTTTAAAAATGTTATTTTGGTACAGTCGATGTATATTAAAATTTTCAAAGAAAATCCAAAATTTAAAAATTACCGCTCTTACAGTTTATGTATAGAGATAAATTAAAGACAATACAATTTTCTACATTTTACTGCCTTTTACCGTTAACCAATTTCTTTTATGGTTCTGAAGATATCTCTCGTACGTTTTTTTTTTATATTTTTGTTTAAACCAACAATTTATTGGAAGTTAGTCATAGGGTTACAACATGACAGGGCTATAACGTAAATTGCGCAGGGCCGTAGATTTTGTATAAGAAAGTTTTGTGTGGACACCCTGATATTTTTGGTCGAATTTAATTCGATTTTTTCATCATTTTCCGTTGCTTTATACACTTTGTTGTCATTTTTTTCTATTTACAAATTAATTTCAATAGTAATATTCCTGGAAATGAGAGGACAGATGAACTTGGTCGTAAGGATACATGTCAACCCTTTTCTGTTGGGTTTCCGATTCAAACCCTTAAACTGCAATTTAAGCAGTTAAAATATTTATGAATCAAAGCTTTTGTTATGCTGTAAAGTATAGTTTATCTACTTTGGTTTCCTCTGTTCACAGATCATGTGATGACTCGATTAACGCAACTAACTCGGTTATTGTAACAGGTTCTGTCTACTATAATTGCGTTTACCGAGATCACACAGTATTTGGTATACGCTAAATTCTCTTATAAGAACTGATTGTATTTGCTATGTGCGATTAAAACATATTTTTATATTTAAAAAACGATAACTCTTATTTTTTTTAGAACACCTAGCCCTAGTTTCGACCGTAAAGTTAATCATCATAGCCATCACGGTGCTCTTAGGCCTGCTTTATCATTGGCTCAACTTTGTGATTTAGATCCAGATTTAGAAGCTCCATCTTCGCATCAACTTATTGCAAAGTGGGAGAGTCTCATACAGCAAAATTCCTAAAATATTCGAAATCTTTATCATTTCAACAACTGAAATTATTTTAAAAACATTGATTAAAAACTTCGATATGACATACAACGACCTTAATGGACCCTGAGAAATTACCAGTAAAATGGATTGTCCATTGAACTGCTAAAATTTATATAATAAATGCGATTTGATAAAGAATTCTATTGATTTGTCATTACAAACCACTTTGAAATTGTACAATAATATAAATTATGATTATTTCCATATATTCAAGCAATTATTTCAAAACATATTTTATTTAAAAATTTAAATTAAAAAAGATAATTTTTATATGTATTTTTCATACTCTTACAAATAAATAATTTCTACCGTAGAGTTATTGATCTTATAGATGAAATTATATAAATTAAATGCGAACCGATTCTTTTTTTATTGTCATTCAAAATCTTAAAACCTTTATTTGAACAGAAAAAATATATATTACAAAAATTTGTTGAATTGAAACAAGAATATTGATTGTTATTTTTAAGAGAATTTAAAATTTTATGTAAATAGCAAAGTATACACAATTAAACTTATTCCCTACTAAAATTCTTGTTTCTATAAAAAAAACATGTGTGTGCAGTGCACACGCAGTAGAAGTGAAACCTTAGGAAAACTAAACTGCGAGAGAATGAATGCGGTATCAGGAGTGGGATAGTTATAGCGTTTATTTATTATAATATTGGTACCAAGTTCAAAAGTCATATTATATTTTTTATTCAGACTCTTTGTTTTCAATTTCAATAAATGACCCGAGCGGCTTATGATAACTAAAGTATAACATGAAGGCTTTGGTTTGGGTTTGATCAATATATCTTTGAAATACAGCGTCAATTACTGTTTTCGATCTTGTTGTCGATTGTTGTCGAATAACTTAAAAAGTTTTGGGAAAAAATGTTATTCTTATAGGACCTTCCGTTTCGAATTTTGAAAATCTAATACTGGATTCATGATCAAACATAATGCCAATGTTCATTGTGACCCCAAACATAATGCCAATGTTCCCGAGGAATAATGGGAAAAAGGATATTTGCGTTATCCTTACAGGAACCTCTATTTCGAATTTTGAAAATCTAGTATCGGATTCGTGATCAGCGACTCCAAAAACCCCATAGTGCCAATTTTTCCGGGGAAAAATGAGAAAAAGGATATTTTCATTATCCTTAAAGGACCTTCCGTTTCGAATTTTGAAAATCTACATAGCTAAAAACCTGCTCCTGGCAACACAGATCATTTTGCAAAAAAACCGCGTAAAAATCGGTCCAGTAGTTTTTGAGTTTTGTAATCTCAGACAGACAGACAAACAGACAAACATCCATTTTTATATGTATATATTGCAATGTATGACGAAACATCAGTAATTTATCCCCTCCTGTCTCCACTTCCTCCCTCCACCTACCACCCTCCTACCACTTCTCCCCTTCCCCCTACCCATCACTCTTGTTTACGATAAATTGACCGGCACCCATCTGTATTCTATCTCATTTTCTCGCAGGCTAAAACATCCTATCTCTTTTTACTGTCGCTTTTTCGTTTCATCGAGTTTGAAATCACTCACAACGGCGCTAAAGAAGTTTTCACTTCAAAAGGTATATAATTTTTACAGACTGACAGACTGACAGACTGGTATAGTAGCGGAGATGTTGAAGTCCGAAGAGAACTGGAGCGCTGTGGATAGAGCAATAAGGTCGATACAGGCAAAGCTAATGGAAGAGGAGCGTGTGAGGAAGGCACTCATAACTGGATGAGCAGCGAAAGCTGATCCCGCCCCGCGAAGTAATACCATTTGGCAGTCCCGCGGGGAGCACGAATGGAGAGGAAGGTGGTTTTAGCCGGTAGAAATCCAGCATAACCGTATTTTCCGTGTCTTTTGAAAATTTCCACCTTCTATAAAAAAAAAAAAAAAAAAAAAAAAAAAGACAGACTGACAGACTGACAGACTGACAGACTGACAGACTGACAGACTGACAGACTGACAGACTGACAGACTGACAGACTGACAGATTGACAGACTGACATACTGACAGACTGACAGACTGACAGACTGACAGACTGACAGACTGACAGACTGACAGACTGAAAACAACAACAAACGATAACACTCACAGGAAAGGACATCGCTACAGGCAAAGATGGTAACCAGGGGAGCAAGGAAGAAGGTTCCCAAAGGCCGAGCGATGCTACAGCAGCCGAGAATACGACGGCAGCGGCAGACACGCAACATGGAGGTATAGGGGCAAACAACCCATTTAAAAAAAGCAGCAGGCTACAGCGCTCACCAGCAAGGGGCTCACAGATCAGCGGCATGCTTCGCCCTCTATTAGTAGGGCCACATGAACCCGTAACTAAATCGAAGATGGACGGAAATCATATAGGGAGCGAAAAGACTGATGAATTCGACAAAAATATGTCCAAGCTGTAACGTAACATAGAAGGGCTACAAGAATTCATCCAGGACAAACAAAACGTCCACCACGAAATAAAAAGGATGGTTCGGCTAATAAAGTCATCATTTAACGACGTAGCGCAGGTAGTTAAAGAAAGAAGCGGCTCTACTTCTGTCTCGACCGAAACTCAAACGAGTCCACATATGAAATCTATTGAATTCGTTCGAAAACCGTTAAAAGACCTTGCAAGGACGAATCCGGGGAGGAGTTCAACAAAAAGGAGAAGAGAGGGAATGGAGGAACCATCAGAGCGCTCTCCTATACAAAAAAAAGAACAGGAGAGATACGGAAAAGGAAAGATCTGAGCTCATAGAATGGAAGGAAAGGTCAGGAACACCAGGAGTCTGCGGCAAGGCAAACTTAGCAGAATGGACAGAGCAAGTATACAAACAACAGAGGACACGCAGTGCTGGAAACTTTCTCTAAGCTAGACGTCATACTGGCCAACAAGGAAAATAGCAGCACATTCCGCAAGAACGGACACCAGTCCGTGATTGACATTACCTTTATTAGCTGCTCTTTGGCGAAAAATATTGATTGGTACGTTAGCGAACACTATACGCATAGCGATCACCTAGCGCTGGTGTACGAGTTCGGATCAAAAAAAAAGCGCCGAGAAAGGAAGCACCAGTCCGAGCGAAAGGATGGATGGAAAAGGCTCTAGATAAAGAGCTTTTCTGCGACTTGATACGAGGAGCGAGCACACCTAAGGGTACGGCAGAGTCTAAAGCTAATGAGGCCACCAGATAATTAATCATGGCGTGTGATGCATCTATGCCAAGAAAAAAGTCAAGCAGCAACAGAAAACCAGTCTACTGGTCAAACGACAGAATCAAAGACCTCAGAGCGGACTGCCTTCGAGCAAGAAGAAAGAGTCAAAGATCTGTAAGTAGCCCGAACTACGAGCAGGAACATCAGAAGTACAAGGACCTGAGGAAACGCTTACGCGACGAGATTAGGAGAAGCAAGAGATAAATTCAAAGAATTGCGCGAGGAAGCGGACACAAACCCATGGGGCAGAGCGTACAAAGTGGTGATGACTAGACTTAAGGGACAGTGGACGCCCCAAGAACGGAGCACAAAACTTCTAAAAGAAATAATCACTGAGCTATTCCCGCAGCACGCGATGCGCAATAGAGAAATCTCTAATGTGACAATGGAAATACCAGAAGTGACAGTAGAGGAAATCCTAACGGCCTGCAAAAAAATCGGAGAATCCAAATCCGCAGGGCCAGACGGGATCCCGAACAAGGCGCTGAAAGCAGCAATCCAATGCAATCCAAAGCTTTTCACAGAAGTAATGCAAACATGCCTTGAAGAGGGCACCTTCCCTAAGAGATGGAAGAGACAAAGACTGGTACTACTGCCTAAGCCAGGCAAGCAGCCAGGCATTCCGACCTCGTATCGTCCAATATGTCTACTCGATACGATGGGGAAAATGCTAGAGCACATTATCCAAGAGAGGCTGCTCCCATTCACTGAAGGCGAAGGAGGCCTTTCTAACAATCAATTTGGCTTCCGCAGGGCGCGCTCCACATTGGATGCTGTCAACTTAGTGACAAAACTGGCCAAGGAGGCCATACAGGGCAGTGGACGGAGAGGATGCCCCAAGAAGTACTGCGCTATAGTTACACTGGACATTAAAAATGCATTCAACACGGCTAACTGTGCCCACATCATGAAGGCGGCCCAAAACATGCAGATTCATGAATATCTTCTAAAAATAATCGGCAGATACCTAGAAGACAGAATTCTGGAATACGACACAGAGGAGGGCTCTAAGGAGTACGTCCTAACGGCTGGGGTTCCACAAGGCTCAGTGATAGGCGTGATAGGCCCGCTCCTGTGGAACATCATGTATGATGAAGTCCTCAAACTAAAGCTCCCGGGCGGAGTTAAGATTATTGGTTTCGCGGACGACATTGCGATAACGATCGTCGCTAAACACCTGGATGAAATAGAATTGGCAGCAAACGATGCTATAAATGCCGTGAGAGATTGGTTAATCTCAGTGAGCCTTGCGCTAGCTGAACATAAGACGGAAGCAGTGCT
Source organism: Chrysopilus asiliformis (assembly GCA_964034945.1). Lineage (NCBI taxonomy): Eukaryota > Metazoa > Arthropoda > Insecta > Diptera > Rhagionidae > Chrysopilus > Chrysopilus asiliformis. The sequence goes on along the minus strand of OZ035963.1, from coordinate 44,112,607 downwards.
AGTTAGTGGCCGAAGGAAAAAGGAAACGGTAGTGGTCAGAGTGGGGAAGCACTCCGTGAAATCCAAAGAAGCCATCAAATACCTAGGCATCATGATAGACAACAAGCTAAGTTTCACGAGCCATATTGATTACGCGGGGGACAGGGCTTCCAAAGTCTACTCAGCGCTATCCAGTATCCTCGCGAATAGTGGGGGACCAAGAAGCAGCAAAAGACTTCTACTCGCCAGAGTGATAAGTTCTGGGTTGCTATATGGCTCGCCCATATGGGCAGAAGCACTCACGAGCAAAAGAAACCGGCGAAGGCTCGACAGAATATACAGACTGAGCGCTCTCAGAGTCATCAGCGCGTACAGAACAGTCTCAGACGAGGCAGCATGGGTGATAGCTGGCATGATGCCCATAGATTTAATCGCGGGGGAGGCCAGACGACTATACGAGGCCAAGAATACACCCACGGGACAGAAACGGGACACGGAAACTGAGAGTTCCATGCGAATATGGCAAAACAGGTGGGAAGCCTCCGAAAAAGGACAATGGACAAAAAGATTGATTCCATATATAGAACCATGGCTAAAGAGGGAACATGGGGAAGTAAATTACCACTTAACCCAGTTCCTAACAGGACACGGTAGCTATCGCAAATATCTGCATAGAATTGGGCGGGAAAATTCGCCGTATTGTCCGGCGTGTAAGGATGCAGAAGAAGACCCGGAACACGTGCTGTTCGAGTGCCCGAGATTTGAAACGGAGAGAAATGACATGAGCAGAGCAACGAATATAAGTTTGAACCCAGACAGCCTAGTGGAAGCAATGATTAAATCACAGCAAACCTGGGACGCAGTAAGCACTTCTATATGTACAATCCAGAAAAAGCTGAGAAACCTGGAGGAAGTCAGGAAGCATATCGAAAACAACAACAGTAGAACATAAAACCGAGAGACGCCAGAAGCGAAAGAGCAGATGATTAAGAAAACTCACTCCGCCCCCTGATGAAATGCTTAACGGTGGTCCCGGGGGGGCACGGAGCAGGAGTCCAACAGGGAGGTAGTTTTAGTGGGTAAAAATCCCACACTTCCGAAAGTTTTTCGGAGCCTTTTGAAGGTTTCCTCCTCCCTAAAGGAAAAAAAAAGACTGACAGACTGACAGATTGACAGATTGACAGACTGATAGACTGATAGACTGATAGACTGATAGACTGATAGACTGATAGACTGATAGACTAATAGACTGACAGACTGACATACAGAAAGACATTTTTTTAATATGACTCCAATCGACTCAGGAGTGATCGGGAAATTTTTTTAGGAAAAATTAAGAGTTCGAAATTTTTCAAGAATACAATACTTTATTATACTCCGTAGAAGAAAGTAAAAATTATGTATGATTCAAGTAAATTACATTTTTTAATTGATAGTGGTGCGGATGTTTCTATTATTCCTCCTTCACGTTGAGATAAAAATGGATTATCCGATTTTAAACTTTTTGCAGCAAATTCAACGAAAATCAATACATATGGCACAAAATTACTAACATTAAATTTAGGTCTTAGAAGACATTTTTCACACCCTTTTATAATTGCTGATGTTTCTAGACCTATCATTGGTGCAGATTTCTTAAATCGATGCGGTTTATTGGTTGATATTCGTCGTAGAAAACTAATTGACCCTTTAACTAATTTGAATGTTGATGCAAAATTAGTTTCTGGTCCATCATCTTCAATTTCCACTTTTTCTGATAATATATTAGATCCTAGAATTTCATCACTTTTGAACAAATTTAAATCCATTACAGACCCAAATAATTTTTCGAAAGATGTTAAACATGAAGTTGTTCATCACATCGAAACTAAAGGTCCTCCAATAAATTCTAAAGTATGTCGATTATCACCTGAAAAATTACAGGCTGCTAAATTGGAATTCGAATATTTACTGGAACAAGGTATTTGTCGTCCTTCAAAAAGCGAATGGTCTTCTCCACTGCATTTAGTGAAGAAATGGTGACTGGTGACCTTGCGGCGACTATCGCAAACTTAATAATATTACTGTTCCTGATCATTATCCCATTAGTCATTTACAAGATTTTTCTTCTCAATAAGAGAGTTGTTCCATTTTTTCCTCTTTAGATTTATGCTACATTTACACGAATGACAAATTTGTAAGACTAAAAAGAACAAAATAAAAAAAATAAAAAAAAAAAATTTTAAAAAAAGCTTTTATTAAAAAAGAATGCACTAAAAAGAAAAAAATAATTTTCTGGACGCTGTGTATCACAAACATAAAAGCTTTTAAAAAGCGAGATAAAGCATAAAACAATAAAATAAAAATTTATCTCGCTTTTAAAAAGCTTTTATGTTTGTGATACACAGCGTCCAGAAAATTATTTTTTTCTTTTTAGTGCATTCTTTTTTAATAAAAGCTTTTTTTAAAATTTTTATTTTATTTTTTATGAGAGATTGACATTTTCTGACAGAAAAAATTACAAAAATTATGCCATTTACACGGGAATTCACATAATGACAAGAAAAAAATGACAAATTTGTCATTCGTGTAAATGTAGCATTAGTTGAAGCATATCATAAAATTCTAGTGCACCCAGATGATATTTAAAAAAACTGCAATCTCCACTCCATTTGGTTTATTCGAATTTGTAAGAATTACTTTTGGATTCCCAAATTCAGCTCAAACTTTTCAACGTTTTATAAATCACGTTTTAAGCGATTTAAATTTTTGTTACGTCTACATTGACGATGTTTTAGTATTTTCTCATAATGAAGAAAAACATGTTCAACATTTGGAACCAATTTTTAAACGATTTTTCGAATTTGGTTTAATTCTCAATATTGAAAAAAGTTTATTTTTACAAAGAGAAATTGAATTTCTTGGCCATCACATTTCTAACAAAGGTATTATTCCAAATGCCGATCGTGTTAAGGCAATTTGTGATTATATTCGTCCAGAAATCGTCAAAGATTTAAGAATGTTTTTAGGAATAATTAACTTTTATAGAAGAATTATTCCTAACGCAGCACAAGATCAAATAAATCTCAATAAGTTTTTGGAAGGAAGTAAAAAAAATGATCGTAGGAAAATTGATTGGACTGAGGAAGCTATTCATTCTTATGGACTTTGCAAAGAAAAGCTTTCCAAAGCCACTTTGTTAGTTCATTCTTCTTCAACCGTTAAATTATCTGTAATGGTAGATGCTTCCGATACATCGATTGGAGCAGTTATTCAGCAATTTACTGATTATGTTTGGTGTCCATTGAGCTTTTTTTCAGTTAACCCTCTAGTAGGCAAGTGTATCTACAGATACACCTTACGTTATTCTAATTAACAACCCCGACAAAAAAATTTTTTGTCTTTCCTGAGATGCGGTTTCATTCTCAAGTCTCTACTCTTAAAATGGCGGTAATTTCGCCTCTCCCGAAGATTCCATTTTGTGTCAATCTTCAAGTGAAGCAAAAAAATTGCGCTGAGTTAAAGAAAAAAATATTTTTGAAAGTGAGAAGTTTTTGGGGATTAAAAAAATATATTAATTGTTGAAAGTTCAAGCTGAAAAAATTATTGGTAAATAAAAAAATAATATATTTCAAAATACTTTTTTTGTTTCGTGAGTGTAATGTGTAAAAAAGAAATGACAGGCAATTTAATATAGTGTTTCTGTAGACACACGTGCCGGTTTGTGTGTAATTTTTGTTTTGTGTGATTCGAATGGATTTTCCTATCGATTTGAAGTTTATACTGGCGCGGGTGACAATGTTGTGATTCCAGGAACACCAAATTTAGGTGCAACAGCGAATGTTGTTGTTCGTTTGACTCAAACCGTTCCCGATTTCGTCAACCACATAGTTTATTTTGACAACTTTTATACATCTTTGTCTCTCCTTGTATATCTTAGAAGTCGTGGAATATATTCGCTTGGTACTATTCGCCGAGACAGAATTCCAAATTGTAAATTACTGGCTGACAAACAATCAGGTCATATGAAAAGAGGCGAATCATTAGAATTTGTTGGAACTGCATATGGTATCGACATAACAACAGTGCAGTGGAAAGATACAAAACACGTAAGATTAGCATCCACTTATGTTGGAATAAAACCTTTTATATCATCTGATCCCGAACAACCACCAAATAAAGCAACTAGGTACGATAGGAAGCAAAAAAAGTTCTTGGAAGTGGATTGTCCACGAATCATAAAAGGTTACTCATTATTACGTTTGAACCAATTTTTATTTGAATATTTCTATTTGTTTTTTATTAGAGTACAATTATCATATGGGTGGAGTTGACCTTTTAGATGGTTTAATTGGACGATATCATATCCGACTTAGGACAAAAAGTTTTTCGCTTCGCCTTTTTTACCATCTTATTGACCTTTCCTGAGTCAATTCATACTTACTTCATAGAAGAATTCATGAATCAACACTTGAGCTTGCAGACTTTCGAACAGCTGTAGCACAAGTGTTATGCAAATATCAACCTATTGGAAAAAGACCAGTTGGTAGACCATTATCCCAAAAAGTTACTACACAAGGTGCAAAAAAAAACCTATTTGCCTCCCGATGAAACAAGATTTGACAACACTGGTCACTGGCCTGACTTTGTCCATCGAAGCGACAAAAAGATGTGCAAATTACCTGGGTGCAGATCCAGAACACAGGTTGTTTGCACGAAATGCAATCTTAGTTTATGTTTGACTCCAGATAAAAAATGCTTTTCAGTATTTCATCAAAAGCCATGAATAAAATGTCATTAAAAAATATACACATGTATTTCTTTTTCGTACTACTACCCCGGCAAGTGTATCTCTAGATACACTCCCTTTTTCCACCCACTGGAAGCTCAAACAACTACCTAGGGACAAAAGGATTTCCGTTCTGGGTTTCCTGAAGCACAATTAACCTGCTCTAATTTTTTCTCTTCAAACAAAAATTGGCCGACTAGAGGGTTAAGTTTAATTCGGCACAGAAAAAATATAGTACTTATGACCAGTGTTGGGGTTATCTAGATAATAATTATCTAGATAATCATCTAGATAAAAAAAATGTTATCTTTATCTTATCTAGATAACACCCCAAAAAAGTTATCTTTATCTTATCTAGATAAAGGAAAATCCCATTTATCTAGAGATAATCGTTACCACCGAAAATCAAAAAATTAAATCTGAAAAAATGCTGAAACGAAATTGTTTTCTGCATACTTTTGAAAACCTAAAAACTTTTTTTAGGAACAGTTTTATACTTGGCAACAATTTTTGTTTACGGACAAGGGAGCGAAGTGTCACTCTTTCCCTCCCCTCTCTTCTCTTGTCCATAAAAAAAAGTTCTGCCAGTAACTGTTGCCAAGTGTAAACCGGGCTATGAACGAAATAAAAAATCATAACGTTATAAATTTCCTTACGTAGCAAAATTAAACTTATATTTCGTGACGTTATTTCATTTTGTATCGATAAAAAACTTAATTTCGTTACGTTATAATGTTATTATTCCGTTACACATTGTATTGAAACTGAAAACAAAAAAACGCACTGTAATAATAGTTTATCACAAAGTAATTCAGTTCAGTTTCCATAAAAATAAATTGTATAACAAATAATAAAACTCAGCAAAAAGAAAATACAAATAAAAACGGAAAAAAAATGTGATTATTAAGTTAAAAAATCAATAAAAAATACAAAAGACAAAAAATCACACAAAAGTTTTGTTCATTAAAAAAACTGTCTCCACAAAAGCGTGATTTTGATATCAAAGATATAGAATTTTTTTATAGAATTTCGCTCTACTTCTGGAGTTACTAAAAAGAAAATCTTTTCGCTACCAAAAAACTTGCTTAGAAGATTTCCATTTTTGTATCTCCAGAAATAGAGTGAATCTAGCCAAAACTAAATCCGATTTAGAATCAAAATACGATTAAAAACTACTCCAATATTTTTGATTATATTTTATGTCTGTGGGGTTATACTTGATCAACTTTTGTGGGAAATTTCACAAAAAATAATACTGAACAAAACAAGGAAATACTAATAAACAACGAAAAAACGTAATATTTTTTTCGTTTTTCGTTATGGTAACGGAATTGAATTTCTATAACGTTCATTATAACGTAATTTTGAAGAAAAAGCCCGAAAATCATTTCGTTATTTCGTTACGTTACGATAACGTTTCTTATCCGTTTTCTTTTATTATTATTTCGTTTCTTATTATATTTAAATTGGAAATCAAGAAAAGCAAAAAATTTTGTGCTATTTTTTTTAGTACGTAATTTTGAATTTTGTGCAATGTCAAAATAAATATTTATCTAAAAATTATCTAGATAATTTGGCTTTTTATCTTATCTTATCTATTATCTTTCATATTTTCATTATCTGTTATCTTATCTATGTAGATAAACATTACGAGCATTTATCTTTATCTTTATCTAGATAAAAAAATAATTATCTGGCCCCAACACTTCTTATGACAGAGAACTTTTGGCTGCTTTTTACGCTATTTAACATTTTTAATTTTTCCTAGAGGGACGTGTTTTCACTCTATTCACAGTTCATAAACCATTAATTTATGTTTTCAACAAAATCTAGACAAAGCTGCTTCTCGTCAAGCTCGTCAACTGGATTATATCAGCCAATTTATTACTGATATACAACATATTTCAGGGAAAAATAATGTTGTGGCTGATACCTTATTAAGAGTTAAAGCTAGAACCTGAATCGTACATCGATGCGTCCGTCATGCGTCCGTCCGGTTGACAGTTCGATGCGGTGACAGTTTTGTACGGCAACGAATCTGGAGTTAATTCATTGTTTTGCACTTCTTCTATTAGTTTATCGTCGAAACAATTACTTTCAATTTGCTCCATACTTAAATTGCTTAAATCGTAAACAAACTTTTTTGCGAAATGACATTACCGTGCGTTGCCGCATGTAAAAGTAGAAAGTCGACCTACTCTGTGCGGTTGCCGCATCGGAAAACGTATTATTAGGGGAGTACTCATAGCAGCCCGTTGATTTTACTCGAACTGTCAACGTGACGGACGCATGACGGACGCATCGACGTACGATTCAGGTTCTACCTTAATGCAATTAGTATTCCTGAATCACTTGATTATGCTTTAATTGCAGATTCTCTAATTGACGATGAGGAACTTAAATTGCTTTTAGATGGTAATTCTTCTCTAAATTTGGTTAAATTTTCTGTAATAGGCACTTAAAAATTTTTATGGTGTGACAATTCATATGAAATGATTCGACCATATATACTTAAAAATTTCAGAAACATTTACATAATTTGTCTCATCCTACCCAAGAAACACAACGAGGTTACAATCCAGTAACGTAACCGATTTGAAACAATGGTTACAAAACGCAAAAGTTACAAAACTGGTTTCTGTAACGTGACTGAAACTTTTTTGATACCGCTATGTCACCGGAACCGCCACGTTATATTTGTAACCTCACCTATACACAGTTAAGGTAACAGCGAGGTGACCAGTAAACCGATAATATACTTTTTGGTTTCTATTGTGTTACAAAAAAGCAAGGTGTCTGTCTCGTAGAGACGGTCAGAAGACGTGGATCCGCCTACAACGATCGCCAATAGATTTTTAAGTAAGAAATTTTAGTGAAAAGGAAACTAAAGAAACAATTTGATTGACCGTAATGGTACGGGATTTGACTTTCCGTTTGGTGAATTTTGGCATCTTGTACCTAAAACTCAAATTTCACTTGCAACACTACGAACAATGTTTAATAGGGCATTTTCATAAATGTACTCGGAACTTACGCAAATTGCACAAAACATTTTCTTCGTAAACTAAACGAATAACAAGTAAACTAAACAAATAACATAAACTGGGTTATTTATTAAGAAAAATCTTTTGTGTTATTTGCAGAACTTGAATTTATGAAAACGCCCATAGATAAAAAACAAATAAAAATAAAATAAAATTACACGATAAAAGCGTGGCCATCGTAAGTACGGGCCAGAGGCATGATAAATGTCAAACGATGTGACGTCATCATTTACTACTTGGTAGTTTATCGTTGACAGCTGTGCCGGTTGAACGCGTGCGCTTTTTGCTTCGCCGAAATAGTAGCAAAAACGTTTAATTTCATTGTTTTTTCGGTGAGTATCTTTATTTTGTAGACTTAATTATGCGTGGATTGTGAATTACATTGAATTTTCGCCGAAAATGTTGTATTTTCAGTGAAAATTCAATGTAACCTCAAAAGTGAACTGTGAGTTGTGAAAAGCTTTAAAAACAATAAATTACAATTAATTATAGAAAAATTCAGAATCCAGTGTATAAATTTAGTGCTACTTCTTTTCATTTATGTTTTCCACAATTTAGAATAACATTTTATGTTTGTTTTGTAGAAATGCCGCCAACTTGTTGTGTTCCACAAAAAAAAATGTACGCACAAAACAAATAATCTATTTTCTTTTCCAAAAGACGAATGTCTGAAAAGAAAATGGATTAGAAGTATTCCCAGCGCGTATTTGATTATAACAAAAAACACCCTTGTGTGTAATTTACATTTCGAGGGAACAATGATTTTGCGAGAGGACATACTGGAGAAGGACGGGCTACCAGTCAAACGAGGAAGATGCGCGCTGTTAAAGGATGCTGTACCGACGTTATTCCCGAATCTTCCGGTGTATTTAAGTAAAAAACTTCCGGCACAGCGGGTGGATCCGGAACTTCGTAGGGAACAACTGCAGCAGAGGAATTATGAGGCACATGATGACTGGCTGACGCAGGATAAAATCTCCTCCCTTCTGGACCTAATAAACAATAAAGATAAATATAACTTTAAAAATTGGTGCTCTGTACAGGATAATTCTAAGCTGTTTTTCTATAAAATTTCACTTAGCGAAGATTTACCGCGTGTGGAAAAATCATTTTCAATCGATTTGTCTCTAAATGTTTGTATATTTATTTTAGATAAAAACTATATGTTTCAATACCAAATTATGTTTTTAATTTTAATAAAACCTGGAATATTTAATAAACGTGACGAATCGAGTATTAACTGCTTTGCTATTTCATTTTTCCCGTTTGATAACTAGTTTCTATGTAGTATTCTGTGACGTCATTACTTTTGCCATCCGGCCCGTACTTACGATGGCCACGATAAAAGCAACGAAGCAATTTCAATTTAGAGCAACTAAAAAAAGTGTTCAAAACCATGACCGAATTATACAGCTCAGTTGCTTCTGGCTCTGACGTCATCGGCAAGAAATTCTTATACGATTCAATAGGAATTTTCCCTTTTTATATGAAATATTATTGAAATTAGCGCACACACAATCAACATTAGAAAGAATGCACCGATATTTCTTGCCGATGACGTAGCAAAATGGTGGCTGTTAAAAAGCAACCAGCAGACCTGTGTTTAATTCGGCCATGCGATCGATGCACATTTTTCCTTCTCCCCCCAAGTTAAGATCGAAATTGTTTCTCTTTAAGTTTTCCGCTCTTGTTCAAAGCGGTTTGCATGCTTTGCATAAAAATGAATGAAAGGTTCGAGCGATGGCTGCTGTTGGGTATGATGCACACACACATATAAGTATGCATTTCATTAGTAAGAGAGCGATATCTCGGTCCCAGCATTAAAGTTGTGTTCTCAAAGCAAATTAAAACCATAATTTTTTCACGTTCTTTGGAGCGTTTTACTGAAATTCTGAATTTCGTTTTCTCGAGAGTGATTTTTATTTTCAATTTTTTTCAATTCCTCCAAAGCGAATTGAACCGAAATAATATGAATAGCCAGAATCAGAACAACCCATTTAGAGAAGAGAAACAATCAAGTTCTATATGAGATTCAATACACACAAAGAAAGCATAAAAAGAGTATACATGTGAAATCTGTACTGCAAGCAGCAGACACAGCATAACAGCGGAGTAAAAATTTTGATTTTGCTTTTTAAATACATAATTGAACATAGTTTAACATAACAAAATACCCTATACAATGCTTTAATGTAGCCCTCATCTTATAACACAGGTTTTGTTCAGATATCACCACAAACTATCGAGTTTCATCGATTGCAAATTTGTTATCATGGCAGGAAGCCGATTTTCTAATTTGTACCCCCATTACCAAAATCCAAGACGTATCCACGTCAAAAATTTCTCTGTTCATCATGTGTTACAATGAGCCTGTTCACATTGGTTGAAATAGTCCGCCTAAATAGGACAGAAACTGGCAACATTAGGGCAAGGTGAGGAAGTGGGACTGCTGATAGGAAAATCATCCTCAAAACTAAAAACTCCATTCTCAGAGTTCCGCCTGTCGTGCTCTGATTGGTTGGCTGCCACACTGAATGTGTTCCATTGTCATTATTGTTTCGGTCGTCGTCGATGCAACACGTCGCAGAGCAAAAGGCAGCCACGTATTACTTGCAATTCTTTAGAAATGTTCCGTTTCCCAAATGTTTCACGCCAGTCTGATTGCTCACAGCTACTGGTTCAAATAGTCTCAATCTGAACACGAGCAATATTTCAACCGTCCTATTTAGGCGGACTATTTCCACCAATGTGAACAGGCTCAATGAAACCAATTTGAAACTTTTATACACACAAAATTAGCTGCTTCAAGCTTTATGCAAGCGTCATCTGACGGCATTGCATCATCACACAAATCTTTGAGCGGAGTTTTCTTTCTCGCTCAAATGCTTACATAGATTGGTGACTGAACAGAGATGAACGAATAAAAACGTAAACAGAAAGCGAAGCGAAAATGTCAATGGGGAATAGTGCGGCTGAAGGCATCAACAACCTAAAAAACATAATTTTGAATTTTCATCAAACTTCTGTTCAGGTGAATTGTCCAAATTCATATCCCCGCAGTTGAAACACGGTTTTTCTAACATCATCAGGTCTTTCAAAAATGATAAAAAAAGAACCGGATTTCCTAACATTCCAGCAATTTTTATGTGAACGAACAGCTGATGCCATATTGGGTTTTAAAGAAAACAAATTACCGTGAAATAAAAATCTTTGTCCAAAAAACGTAGCCAGAGTCAAAAATATAAACGCAAATCTACAAAATTCTAATAAAGATTTAAAATATCTTAATTAAATGTGAAAATCAAAATCGTAATCCAATTAATCAATGACTAAAGTTTAAATTTTAAAAAAATCCAACAAATACTTTGGTTTAAACCAGCAGTGGCCAACCCGCGGCCCGAGACGTTTGAAAATGCGGCCCGCCAAATAATTTGAATTTAAAAAAAAATGTATGTAACTAATAAAATATAAAATACTAAATTGTTTATATGCAATTTTACAATTTAATTTTTTATTTTACATAAGTACTACTCGTATATATACATTTAAATTTACGTAAGTCCATTTATATATATATTTTTTTAGTAAATATTTTTTTCTTACACTTTTTCCCAGATTGGATTTAAATCCAATCACGAAAAAGTCTAATGGAGACTCGAAAAACATCATGATTTAAATCTCCTTATGCGGCGGTCACACGACGCTGTTTTGCCAGCGCTAGTGGCTGTTTGGCTGTTAGCAGCCATTTCAGCAGCACCGTGTGAACCCTAGTGCGTTGGTACTACGAGCAGCAGCGTGATGATGTTAGCAGCGCTAGTGAAGTAGAGACCGTTCTACTTTGCCAGCGCTACTAGGGATCACGTGACCCTATCACATGGTTTCTGAGCTGTTAAAAGTCTGATAAGTTGTAAAGTTTGTTTATTGTAAGTTGTTATTTTATGTTTATTTATTTAAATTTGTGTGTTACGTTTATTATTAAAAAAATCTCCCAGATTCAAATGTCAAACCTCTGTTTTGCTACTTGCCAGCGCTACTAAAATATAAATTGTGTGAACCCTATCAGCACGCTGGCTGCTGTTGCTACTTGCCAGCGCTACTAACCAACAGCAGCCAGCGGCTGGCAAAACAGCGTCATGTGACCGCGGCATTATTGTAATGATTTTTTCGGCTACTGGAAAGTAGGATTTTTTTTTGACATTTGTTCAGTCAAATTGGCTGATTTCTAGTTGGCTGCCCTGATTACCTCCTGGTTGACATTTCTAACTACGCTATGGAGACACGATAAATATGAAAAATCATGACTGAAAATGCCCACGCGCTGATTTCTTTATTCGCCAAAATATGGAGTGGGAGAAAAAATCATGATTTTTAAAAGTCCAATTATTAAAATAAATACAACTATAGCATTTCACCTTCTATTTTTTCATGTGTGGCTAGGGCTGCCATCATATCTCTTTTAAAGAGAACCTTATCTCTTTTTTTAACCCCATTCTTTTTCCTTGCCAGTTCTCTTTAGTTCTCTTTTTTCAGAAAACTCTTGGTTCATACTATGCGTAAAAAACCAAACAGATCTTTCCACGAAAATTCCATTATGAATTAAAATGATCACGTTATTTATTGTATAGTAGTACTCTACTCTACAATTTTCTGTGTGTAGTGCGAAACTGTACATTATAATTGTAACGTAAAGCTATTTATTGTATGCGCCAGCAAGAACAGTTTCTTCTCCCACGATCAGCTGCTGTAAAAATCAAAACAAATCAAAATTGTGCGGTTAAGGAAATAGCCGGTTTTGACATTTGATATTGTAGTTTTGACATTTTCAGTTTTTTTTCGATAGATACGGAAAATAACAGGCACGAAAAATTACACTTTTTTGTAATAATTCTGTGCAGTCATTCTAAGTTCTGTAATTTTCACATTCAAAAAAAGTTCTCTTTAAGTTCTCTTTTTTCATTTGGTTAATTTCCTATACAATGTCTCTTTTTTAACCCAAAGGTTCTCTTTTCACAAATAGGTTCCATGGCAGCCCTATGTGTGGCCGCCAAAAAAAATGAATCATCAGATTGACCCGTGAAACGATTTGGGTTGGCCAGGCCTGGTTTAAACGAAAGTGAAATAGCACTCATGCATTTTGTAGCATAAAGGGGGATCTCCATTACCATGATTTCTGTAACTGCAAAAAAATGCAGAAAACTAGAGCAAGATAGACTTATATAGATCTAAAGAGGAATGACTGAATACAAGTATAAACGCTTTCGCTTCCAGTTTAACAACTTTATAGCAATCATATCAAACCTTATGCTATGAATATAAGGTTCAAATTGGCATAGAAATAAAGCTATACAGCTGCATGTGTGTGTTTGAACTACATGAAAAATGACAGCTACGCTATAATAGCACTTTGTATGTGACTGTGCTCACTATTCACTTACAGGGACAATGTGTGATTGTAGTAGAAATCGCTATAAAAAAGTTCAAGTCCGTCAACTGCAACCATAAAATCGCCATAAAAAAAGAGGGGAAATTATTTTTGCAGTTGCCGACAAATTTTTGCAGTTGATTCTTATCTCCCTTTCTCGCCAAGGTATCTTCACATAAATGTGTCTCTATTTTTTTGCAGTTGGGAAAAGTCATGGTAATGGAGGGCCAACTTAAATCAGATAAAATCAGATGGCATGAATTACTGTTGAATTAGAATAAATGGTCTAAAGCAATATGACTGAGTGTCCAATTGCAACCAAGAGCAATACCACTCTCTCTCCTTTTTGCTTCGACCGTCAACCAAGCAAGACGTGTTTCATTTACTCTGCACCGAAGAATATTTCAGATAACTGATTGCGCATCAGGTTATGGGCCCAGGCCAGTCGTAAGTAAATAGCGAAAAATAGTAATATTCGGAATTCGGTAAAAAGATAAATTTTGTCTTGTGCGGATTATTAAAATAAAACGATGTCGAGATTTAATGAAACTAGTATCGAAAAGCTAAAGGGCAGTTCGAATTATCACACGTGGAGTGTAGCGATTAAGAACTTGTTGGAATTCAACAATGAAGAAGGTTGCATTACAGATCCGATATCTGAAGAAAATGCTGCAATATTAAAGAAGGCAAAAACTCGGATAATGTTAACAATCGATGAATCTTTATTCGTACACGTGCAAAACGAAACAACCGCGGCCGGTATCTGGAAAAAATTAAAGTCAATGTTCGAAGATCACGGAATAACAAGAACAATCGGATTGCTACGAAAGCTCATAACGATCCGATTAGAAGATTGTGCGTCGATGGATGATTTTCTCACGCAAATTACCATGACAGCCAATAAGTTAATCGGTATAGGTTTTTAATATAACGGATGAATGGATTGGCGCGATAATGTTAGCCGGGCTAACAGAACAATATCGACCGATGATATTGGCAATCGAGAATAGTGGCGCGGCAATTACGGGTGATGCGATCAAGACAAAGCTGATCGACATGGAATATTCGAAATCATCTAACGACACAACGGCATTCTTCAGTGGACAAAGACTTAAAAACAAAAGACCAAAAAAGGCATCCAAATGCTATAGTTGTGGCAAAAAAGGACACAAAAAATCAGAATGTCGAAAGAAATCCGATGAAAAGTTGGAGGCGAACGCCGTCAATGCATTTAGTGCAGTTGGGGAAACTGTGTCTGCCAACACGAACGAATGGTACATTGACAGTGGGGCATCTCGCCATATGACGCCACACAAACAAATATTGCGAGATTATAAAACTGCTGCGCTTTCAGAAATTACAACTGCTAACAATGAAAGGCTCAAAGTGCGTGGTGTTGGAAACACAAACATAATGGTAAATGGTTCAGATGTGCAAGTGAACGAAGTACTGTATGTACCGCAGTTGTCGAGTAATCTACTCTCCGTGGCGCGCATGGTAGAATGTGGAAATCGGGTCGAATTTTTCGATGGTATATGTGCCGTCTACAATCGAAAGGATCAGTTGCTAATAAAAGCGACAGCACATAACGGTATATACAAAATTCGCGGTGACACTAATGCATGTAAAGTTGCTAAAGTTGCTAAAAGTGAAGATAATGACACGATGACATGGCATCGGCGTCTCGGACATCTGAGTTTTACGGAGATGGAGAAACTGAAGGGCATCGACAGTGGGGTTACATTCGCGGGCGATGGTAAACAAATTGCTAAATGTATCCCATGTTTACAGGAAAAACAAACACGACAGCCCTTTAAACACGTCGAAACAAAAATTAAATCGGAAGGGCGGCTTCATTTGATTCATTCGGACGTGTGCGGGCCCATGCAGAACAAATCAATCGGTGGTGCGAAGTATTTCGTAACGTTTACAGATGACTTTTCAAGAAAAGTGTTTGTGTATTTTTTAAAACAAAAGTCAGAATTGAAAGAAATATTCACTACGTTCAAGAACATGGTAGAAACACAAACCAGTCGAAAAATAAAAGTGTTACGTTCGGACAATGGCACAGAACACGATAATAATGAAATGAAATTGTTGTGCAAAAGGGCGGGAATAGTCCATCAAACGTCGTACGCGTATACGCCTGAACAGAACGGAGTCGCGGAGCGGCTAAACCGCACACTAGTTGAACGTGCTAGATGCATGCTTTTTGATGCAGGATTCGAGAAGTGTTTCTGGACAGAAGCTGTAAATATGGCAGCATATCTGGTGAACAGATCAGTCAACAGGACGTTAGGCAAGCAAACACCTGAAGAAATCTGGAGCAACAAGAAAATAAATTTGAGCGACCTGCACATTTTTGGTACTCCAGTTATGGTCCATGTCCCAAAGCAAAAACGTGGTAAATGGGACCCAAAGTCGAAGCAGCTGCTATTTGTTGGATACAGCCACACACAAAAGGGTTTCAGATGTATTAATCTAGAAACAAAAGAAATAACCGTCTGTCGTGACGTCACATTTCTTGAAGCCAAGGAAATCCAGGTAAATGATCAAGTTCAAATTGGTTTAGATGATATTGTTTCAGTTGGGGATGTCGAATCAGATCATCCATCCGAAGACGATAGCACCATAAACGCTGATTCATATATCAGTGGTACGGACAGTGAGTTTGTCGATGCAGGAGGCGATGAAGAATACATCCCGGAACAAAATATTGAAGTAACTTCACAAACTCCCCGTAGGTCCCAAAGTCGAAGAATTGAAAGAGATTTTAATTCAGAGGGTTACATCACCTACATGGCCGATGAAGCTTCAATTGGGGATCCAGTAACGTACGATGAAGCGATGCAACGGCATGACAGCGCTGAATGGAAAAGGGCGATTGACTCAGAAATCAAATCCCTGGTAGAAAACAAAATCTGGACGACTACTGTTTTACCGGAGGGGCGCAAACCCTTGAAAACCAAGTGGGTTTTCAAAATTAAATACAGGAACGATGGTTCTGTAATTCGGTACAAAGCTCGTTTGGTAGTGAAAGGCTGTTCACAAAGATACGGGATCGAATACACAGAAACATATTCTCCCGTGGTACGGTATACATCGATTCGTTTTTTAATTGCAATGGCAGCAAAGCGGCGATTTGGAATCGACCAGATGGACGCAATCACAGCGTTCTTGCAAGGCGATTTGCAAGAAGAAATCTACATCGAACAACCGGAGGGCTTCAATGACGGTTCTCCAAATGTGTTTCGTTTAAAAAAGGCGATGTACGGCTTGAAGCAGAGCGGAAGACAATGGAACAAACGACTCGATGATACTCTCAGATCATTCGGATTGCAAAAATCGAAGATGGATCCATGTGTCTATTACGCTATTGGAAATAATCTAATCATTGCCATATATGTGGATGATTTTCTAATCTTCTGGAAGGATGTACTGGTGCGAGACAAGCTGAAGGCAGCATTGTGCAGTGCGTTTCGAATGAAAGATATGGGTACGGCTAGGAGCTGTGTAGGCTTGAACATCACTTACGAAACGGAAGGCATTGCTATTGACCAAACCAAATACACAAGAGATATATTAGCACGTTTCGGAATGTCAAACTGCAAGCCAGTGTCAACACCAAGTAACGCCAATGAGAAGTTGTCAACGTCGATGATTAAGGATGACGATTGTGTGGAAAACATTCCATACCAACAAGCCGTAGGTAGTTTGCTGTATCTGGCTCAAGGTTCCAGACCAGATATAGCATTTGCGGTCAATGATGTTAGCCGGTTTAATATCAAATATGGACAAGCTCATTGGATCGCTGTCAAGCGAATCTTTAGGTACTTAAAGGGTACAATTAACTATAAAAATTTTTATAATTTTCAAGGTGGAGAGCTTGCCGGATGGACCGATGCGGACTGGGCATCTGACATAGACAAAAGGCGATCCTGCACTGGACATGTGTTTAATTTAAGCTCAGGTGCGATATCTTGGACGAGCAAGCGTCAGCAAACAGTGGCTCTTTCGAGTTCTGAGGCTGAATACATGGCGATGTCTTCGGCTGTACAAGAGGCATTATGGCTACGCCAATTTTACATTGATCTTCATCCAAAATTCGGAGCGCTGCCGATAGCTTGCGACAACCAAAGCGCTATCGCGATTGCAGAGACAGACGTTTTTCGAGCAAGGTCAAAGCACATTGACGTCCGCTATCATTTTATCAGAGACTACGTGGCAGATGGGTCAATCCAGATTCAGTACGTGGCGAGCGAGGACAACGCGGCTGACTTCCTCACAAAAGCAATCAGCTGTCAAAAGGTCGTGGCATGTGGACAATTAATAGGTTTGCACTGACCACAGAAAATTTATCTAAAATTATTGTATTTCACAACTAAATATTGTAATCGGCCACTTGGGTCAAGAAATTATTGAATTGTTTAGTAACATTTGTTAACTGAATTTGAATTATAAATTTCCCAATGTTCAGTGAGTTGGGGTGTTGAATTAGAATAAATGGTCTAAAGCAATATGACTGAGTGTCCAATTGCAACCAAGAGCAATACCACTCTCTCTCCTTTTTGCTTCGACCGTCAACCAAGCAAGACGTGTTTCATTTACTCTGCACCGAAGAATATTTCAGATAACCGATTGCGCATCAATTACGCTCCCTTCGTCCCTGCCCATTCAACTCCCATCGCAAGCGAGTTTGCTGACCTACACTTGCAGAGCTTAAAACTTGTTTACTTGTGTGCGCATTGATGAGAATGCCCTTTGCAAATGATTTTGTGCATGCTTAGACAAAGCTCTTGATGCCAGCGCCACTGCGGGAACAGTCGAAAAGATTTTTTTTTAAATCTTTCCATATCTATGTGTATATAATCAATGTCCTAATGCTGAAGAAAGCTCTTCTTGCGTTTGGCACGGATCCTCATCGAAGAATGCCTCCAATTCAGCGTCTTCGAAGGTTTTCGCCCTTCCTTCATGCGGACGATCGTCAACATCGAAATCACCGTTTTTGAAGCGACAGAACCAATCACGGCACGTTGTTTCACTTAGAGCAGCATCTCCGTAAACTATTTGGAGCTCTCGATGCGCTTCAGCCGCCGTTTTCTTCGAATGAAAGAAGAATATCAACACTTACCGCAAATGACGATTATTTGGCGCAAAATAAAACATTTTCACACAACCAAAAGTATTTGACGCCAAAACAAAATCACTACAAAACGGTTTGTTTACGATATGTCTAAGCTTGGTTCATGACGTTTTGGATATGTGAAAATCAACTAACACTTGTTGCTGGAGCCATCTATTGACAAACAGCGGGAACTTAGTTGCGCTCCCAATAATTTTCCTCTAGTTAGCGAACGTGCTGAACATATTCGTTTAGACATCGTAGATCCTTTATCATCATTAGAAGGATTCAGATATTGTGTAACAATTATTGCTCGCTACACCCGTTGGCCTGAGGTTATACCAATTATTGACATTCGAAGCGAAACTGTAACAAATGTCATTTTTAAAGAATGGATTTGTAGGTTTGGTCTTCCAGTTACAATTGTAGCAGGTCGTGGTACTCAGTTCGAATCAGAATTGTTTACTGAGCTATCTAAATTATTAGGTTTTAAAAGAAATCGTACTACGGCTTATAATCCAAAAGCAAATGGTCTAATTGAACGTTTTCACAGAACTCTTAAAGCAGCAATTATGTGTCATAACTCTTAAAGCAGCAACTATGTGTCATAACTCTTAAAGCAGCAATTATGTGTCATGTGTCATAGGATTTCGGGCAGTTTTTAAAGAAGATTTTCAGAGTTCTTTGGCAGAGTTAGTTTATGGAGAAAATTTACGATTGCCTAGTGATTTTCTTCATAAATATTCTAAATTTGTTTGTCAAAATGATTTGGTCCAAAATTTACGTAATTCTTTTAATGAGATAAGACCCACTGCAGCCACTAACCATTCGGTTAACACTCTAACTGCCACGATAGTTTTAAGCCTTTTTCGAATATTTAGTTGTCAGTCAAAAAGGCACTAAGAGAAAAAAAACAAAGCAGTCATTGGGACTGCCGACAGAAGTGATAACCTTAAACTATGAAATAACAGAATTTTTTTGGATTTTGAAATTATTTGTAGTATCAAAAATTAATATTTCATAATTTGTAAATTAAATCATTAACATTAGTCTGGTTTTCATATCTATCGCCACTCCGAGCAACAATTACATATATACATTAGCTGTTTTTTTTAATGATCCATATGGATCTGTTATCCGGATCATTAAATTAAAAAAATAAAAAAAAAAATTAAAAAAAAGCTTTTATTAAAAAAGAATGCACTAAAAAGAAAAAAAATAATTTTCTGGATGCTGTGTATCACAAATATAAAAGCTTTTTAAAAGCGAGAAAAATTTTTATTTTATTGTTTTATGCTTTATCTCGCTTTTTAAAAGCTTTTATATTTGTGATACACAGCGTCCAGAAAATTCTTTTTTTCTTTTTAGTGCATTCTTTTTTAATAAAAGCTTTTTTTTAAAAAAAAATTTTTATGTTTTTTATTTTGTTCTTTTTAGTCTTCGAATATATATCCTTACATTTGAGATGTCCTTACAGGCTTTTTAACTTGAGAATCGTATTCAGCGACCCCAAAAACCCCCAGAATACATTTTTTTCCGGATAATCACGTTATCCTTACAGGACCTTCCGTTATCCGTACAGACTTTTTAATGGCAGATTCGGATTTAGCGACCTCAAAAACCCCCAGAATAGATTTTTTCCGGAAAATTTGGAGAAAAGGATAATCACGTTATCCTTACAGGACCTTCCGTTATCCTTACTGACTTTTTAATGACAGATTCGGATTCAGCGACCCCAAAAACCCCCAGAATAGATTCCGGAAAATTTGGAGAAAAGGATAATCACGTTATCCTTACAGGACCTTCCGTTATCCTTACAAGGACGAAGTAGTGAAAATATTGTATTGTCATCGGACTTATATAAGTGTGCAAAATTTCAAGTCAATCGGACAAGTGGAAGTGGGTCAAAATTGGGTTGCAAGATTTGATCTGACAGACAAACAGACACGAAGGCAAGCTAAATAAAAGCTTTTAATGATGCAAGAATACATGCTTGATTTAAACCAGGGGTGTCCAACCTTTCAGCTTTCGTGGGCCACATTGGGAGAAGACGAGTTGTATTGGGCCACAAATAAAATATACTAACCCTAAAGATAGCTGATTAGTAAAAAACGTAGAATACAGTAATCCCCCGCTATACGGACGCTCGTTTTACGGAAATTCGAAGTTACGGACATGACTAATATAGGAACAAATTCGCTATACGGATAAAAAATTCGCTATTACGGACAAAAAAAAATTTTTTTTGAATCACAGAAAAAAATCAAGAAAAAGTCCTCCATAACTACGTTGTATTTATTGTAAATGTACATACTTAATTTCTCCAAAATTTCTGACACATTTTGTGTATACACAAAAGAGAATTAAAAAAAGGCAATAAAAAACTGCAGTGCGATGTATTTTTAAAAAATCTATTTGCTATTCTTAAGCGAGAACTCCAATTGGGCAGAGGCAGCAGCAGAGGCAGAAGCAGCAGCAGAAGCAGAATCTGCTTTCTGTCCCACAATGAAATTTGAATTCTGACGAAACTAGCAGAAACCTACGTAGAAACAGCTACGTTTTTTTGTCCGCGGCATGATTTGTCCCATAATATTTTGTTGGTTTTAACATATTCAATTGATTTATGCTCCATTTCAAGTAGTATAAATATTTTTTTTCTATAATTATATAGTTTTCTCATTATTCTTGTGGTTAAATAATCATTTTAATATATTATACTAATCTGTTTCATATTACGGATTTTTTTGGTACGCATCTATCTATTTTTAATACGATCTTATACTAAAATAGGTTTCTTTTTACGGACATTTCTATTAATTGGAACAAATCTATTTATTCCCAGTACAATCTCATACTAAAATAGGTTTCGTTTTACGGATTTTCGATATACGGACAGTTTCCGTAGAACGCATCCCGTCCGTAAAGCGGGGGATTACTGTATATACAGACTTAGTTAACAATTTTAAGTAATTTAAACTTCATTAATTCATAAAGTTTTTAAATATATCAATTTTTGTTGGGCCTCATGCAAACATGTCTTGGGCCGCAGGTTGGACAAGCCTGATTTAAACTGTAAATTGTTAACTTTGTCCCAGAGCAAAAATTTCACGCTAATATGTTTTTTGTCTCTCCTGAAAAATTTGAAAAAGTGGAGCTGACCGTTTTTTTTATCGAAAAAACCATAACAGAAAGCTTTGGAAGTTGAGGTGCTTTTTTTAAAAGTTTTCCAATGTGGAAGTTGAAGCTTAAAGCTTTGGAAGTTGAAAGGTTTTCCAATGTGGAAAGCGTCACGTTTTGATGCTGACGCCAAACCATAAGTTTTTACCCATCCAAAAATCGCCCAACGCGCCTAAAGAAGTTATCACTTCAAAAAATTGAAACAAAATTATACCTAAATGTAATTTTATTACCATAAAATGTGTGCAACTACAAAAAATCGTTGCGGTTGCAGAGAACACTTTAATAATTTTCATTGTGGCCGTTGTGTATAATTAGGTGTCAGGTCTGTTTGACTGACGTGGCAGTTAAAGTGTTAAGTCAATTTTTGTTTCTAAAGATCTTAAAAATTGTTCACGTGTTTTTCTACGAACAGATTCTTTAAAATATGCATTACAAGCACCATACACAGGTCCATATTCAGTTATTGAAAGATTTGATAAATATTTGAGATTAGATTTTTGATTTTCATAAATTTTGTTCACTATTTCGAGAGCTAGTCTATATATCTATATAAAAATGGAAGTTTGTCTGTTTGTTCGTTTGAGATTACAAAACTCAAAAACTACTGGACCGATTTTTACGCGGTTTTTTGCAAAATGATCTGTGTTGCCAGGAGCAGGTTTTTAGCTATGTAGATTTTTAAAATTCGAAACGGAACGTCCTGTAAGGATAATGAAAATATCCTTTTTCCCATTTTTCCCCGGAAAAATTTGCATTATAGGGTTTTTGGGGTCGCTGATCACGAATCCGGTATTAGATTTTCAAAATTCGAAACGGAAGGTCCTGTAAGGATACCGCAAATATCCTTTTTCCCATTTTTCCCCGGAAAAATTTGCATTATAGGGTTATTGGGGTCGCTAATCACGGCTCTGCTGTTGGAATTTAAAAATTCGAAACGGAGGGTCCTTTAAGGATAACGCAAATATCCTTTTTCCCGTTTTTCCTGGGAAAAATCGACATAAGGAGGTTTTCGGGGTCGCTGATCGCGAATCCGGTGTTAGATTTTTAAAATTCTAAATGGAAAGTCCTGAAAGGATAACGCAAATACCCTTTTTCTAATTTTGTCTCCGAAAAACTGGCTTTAGGGTGTTTCCGTGGTCGCTGATCACGAGTTGGTTGTTGGAATTTGAAAATTCTAAACGGAAACTCCTGTAAGGATAACGCAAATATCCTTTTTCCCAATTTTCCCCGGAAAATTGGCATTATAGGGTTTTTGGGGTCGCTAACCACGAATAGGGTTTTGGGGTCGCTTATCACGAATTCGGTATTAGATTTTCAAAATTCGAAACGGAAGGTCCTGTAAGGATAACTCACATATCCTTTTCCCCGTTTTTCCCCGGAAAATTGGCATTATAGGGTTTTTGGAGTCGCTGACCACGAATCGGGTATTAGAATTTCAAAATTCGAAACGGAAGGTCCTGCAAGGATAAAGTAAATATCATTTTTCTCCGGAGAAATCGATATTATGGGGTTTTTGGGGTCGCTGATCACAAATCCGGTATTAGATTTGCAAAATTCTAAACGGAAGTTCCTGAAATGATAACGCAAATATCCTTTTTCCCATTATACCCCGGGAAAATTGGCATGTTTGAGATCGCTGATCATGAATCCGATATTAGATTTTCAAAATTCGAAACGGAAGGTCCTGTAAGGATAACTCACATATCCTTTTTCCCGTTTTTCCCCGGAAAATTGGCATTATAGGGTTTTTGGGGTCGCTAACCACGAATAGGGTTTTGGGGTCGCTTATCACGAATTCGGTATTAGATTTTCAAAATTCGAAACGGAAGGTCCTGTAAGGATAACTCACATATCCTTTTTCCCGTTTTTCCCCGGAAAATTGGCATTATAGGGTTTTTGGAGTCGCTGACCACGAATCCGGTATTAGATTTTCAAAATTCGAAACGGAAGGTCCTGTAAGGATAATACAAATATCCTTTTTCCAGTTTTTTATGGGAAAATCGGCCTTCGGGGGTTTTTGGGGTCGCTGATCAATCCGGTGTTGGAATTTCAAAATTCGAAACGGAAGGTCCCGTAAGGATAACATTTTTTCCCAAAACTTTTTAAGTTATTTATGGTTTTTTGGCATTCTAAAATTTATACAAAAAACTTTTAGCTGGCAACGTAGGGTCTGCTAGTTCATTATATAGAATAGCCTACTTTAAAAAATATCAGGTATGATCAACATACATTTTTCCTCTGCAATATTTAGTTTCGGAACAAATATGTAAAAAATATTTTTTTCAAATATCCCGAGAACTCTAAAAAAATAAAAAAGGTAATGTATCTATTGACAGACTTAAACCGTGTTTTACAGATAATGTTGATGAACTGGAGACAAATAGTGTTATGAATTCTCGTATCCTCTGTTCAACTGTGGTAATGGGGACTTGGAAATAACAAAATATATTAACATGCAGTTATTTCCAAATAGCAAGTTGCAACATTACCGCATTCTGCCTCGTAAACGTTTCTTGAGTTCATCGACATGAAATAACGACTTCGGGTTATTGGCGTCATTGAACCCAATTGCAATGTCAGCAATATTGGGAAATAACCAATATTGCAATAAATGTAAATGACGTCAAACCGAGGTAAACTCATGTCGATCAACTTAGGAAGGTTAGGTTATGTTAGGTTAAGAAATCCGCTCGCGCCCAGGCATGAACACAGCGCTACACTTGGAGGCTTACAGGCCCATTGTGTTATCTTCAGTACTCATAAGACCTTTCATCAAACTAGCTGATCCTATTTGAACCAGCCCGACTTGTTGACGAAGCTCAGCATATCCTCGAGTGGGTGGTTGCCAAGCTCCGTCAGGCCTCTATAAAATCTGGCCCCAAGCGTCCCATATCGGCGTGCTTGTAGGGCTGGACACCCACAGAGTAAGTGTTTCACGGTCTCCGGCTCCTCCTCGTCACCACAACTGCGGCAAAAATCATTTACGGCCGCGCCCCACCTTCTGGCCATAGCGCCAAGGGGACAGTGCCCCGTGATTAAGCCTGTGAGTAGCCTTACGGAGGTCCTGCTCAGTCTAAGAAGGGTGTTCAGAGTCTGGCAGCATCATGTGTATCCTCGATTGAGCAACTAAAATCTTTCCACGATGCCCACTTGGCTCTCCTTATCTCTTTCTTATACTCATTGAAGCTGGCCTTGTAGTTGGTCCAAGCTTCTTCGCTCTTCGTAGACTTTGCCTTATTAAACAGTTTCCTAGTCTGTTCTCGCAGTTGCCATAGATCTCAACTCCACCATGGGGTGGTCGAGCTTTTTGTACTGCGTGTTACCGGACAGGAAGCGTTAAAGGCTTAATTTTAATTTTCCCTACCACTTTCTCAATGGAAGAAGCGGTGAGGGGTGTGGGTCCATTCGGACCAACTGTCTCCCGCCTTATTTCCTCTGAGAATTTAATCCAGTCGGTTCTCCTAGCATTCCTGTAATGATCAGGACCCTCTTTTGATCAACTTAGGAAACGGAGAGTTCTGATTTGGTCACGACAGTAGCCGGACGTGTTGATTAAAGTAATTAGGAAATTTTAAGTACAGTTTATTGTAAGTTCAACAATTATAATATTGAAAAGTGTTAAAGTCAATTTACGATTGTTATGTTAAAAAGTGTTAGTACCAATTAATGAAATCATAACTACAAAAGTGTTTTCTTATACATAAACAGTGTATATGTCCACTCGGTGTGTTTAGTAGAAACACAACACGACAAACTACTAAACTTCCAAATTCTTCAGGTATAAGAAAAAAGATTCGATTTTGTAAGGCATCTCATTCCCGTTAAATAAATTAAATTTTTAAATGGTATAAATTTTTTTATCGTTCACTGGGGAGGGAGTAGGGGAGACCGGGTATGGTTGTCACACGGGTTGGTTGTCACAGCGGCCATAACAGAAAACTGAACGAACGAATGAGTTTATTAATCGGCGTCGAATGATTGCTATAGCAACACTTCTCTACCTACTTCACTTCAGCCTGCTCTAAAATGCAGTGACGTAGATATATGCAATTGTTTTTTTTTGACAGCGAAAGTAATTTTTTGTGCATCTGTGTCGAGTCTCGTAAGCATAATTAAATAATACATAGTAACATACCTTTTCGTGTATTTATGATGTTAAATATGTGTTTCATGATATTGTTATATGATTTTTCAAATAAACATTGATTGAACTTTATTTTGGGAGGTTATGTACAAAAATGTGTTTTGGGGCAGGTTGTCTCAGGTTGACTGGGGTTGGTAGTCTCATATAATTCCATTAAGTTAGGTATTTTGAATTAAAAAAAATTACGTCCAAAGAAATTATAGACTTACTATGATTATATTTTTGTTATTTTCGTTACCAGAATTTTGGTTATTGTTTTTTATTATGAATTATGCATTTTTTTTATTATTATTATGAATAAAAATTTTGGTTATTGTTTTTTATTAAGAATAAGACATTTTTCGTTCTTTTCTTGGGTAAAATTAATTACATACAACATTTTACCTTTAATAAAGATACTCATTTGATTTAAATAAGTATTTATTTTTATATTCCCCCTTTAATTTGCTAAGTGACTACCTACCCCAGACACTGTGACAACCATCCCTGACACGGGGTTAAAAGTCACACTTTTATTTTTTCAAAAAAATTATAATTGTTCCTCAATAGATAATGCTAGAGAAAAAGTCTTTATTTATTTTTAAACTAGAATAAGTATATTATCGACTGATATATAAAAATCCTGCTAAACTAAGAACATGGCCACTAAAAATACAAAAGAACAAAAAATGTGACAACCATACCCGGTCTCCCCTACTGTGGTGACACTATCATTTTTAGTACAAAACTATTTTTAATTTGAAACACTTTGAATTTTAAAATACTTTGAATTTAAAATACTTTCCCTTTTTAATTTTTGAATAATCAAGTTACTTTTTAACTGTAATAATTTTTAATACTAATCAAAAATTTTCATTCAACTTATTCAATTGTCGATGATCAGTGTTAAATAGTGAAGTTCAGTTTTAACATAACAATAATAATAAAAATGTGTTTTAATAATAACTAAAATAATATATAAAACTGTGTTTTAATAATAACTAAAATTAAAATAAACTACACGGTAAAAACTGGAGTCTAATTTTAAGACTTTTTCCTTCAATTTTTTAAACTTTTGAAAGTTTAGTGGAATTTTAAACTATTTTCTCTATTTTTAAAACTTTTTGAAAGTTTAGAGTATATTTTAGTCGAAAAGTTTAATATTTAGTGAGTTTCGGTTTATTTTTAAGACTATAGTTTAAAAAGTAAACTTTTTCTTTCTTAAAAATTTGTTTTAAACCTCTCCGCCTTATTTCTAGACTTTTAATCGAAATATTAGACCTATAAGTTTGAGAACTAAACCTTGTAAGTTTTACTTCAATTCGGATAAAATTGAATTAAACTTTTTGTCTAATATTTAGTCTTTTCAGTTTATTTTTCTTTTTCAAATTCATCAGTCGGTCGGTCAATTTTTAGAAAAGTCGCGATGCTCGAATTCGACTTTTCGGTCTAAAAACAAAACTTCAAAGTCTACAATTTATTCAGTTTTAGGAAATTGTGACTACTTTTTAATCATTTCAGCCTATAATTAAAACTCATTATTTTAAAATTTAGAAAGTAAAGTCTGGAATTGGTTTATTTTAGAAGTCTGAGTATATTTTCTATACATATTAATCTAAAATTAAGAATTTAATTTGCGGGCGTGGATGGCTCAGTCAGCTAAGTGCTTGCCTTGTGATCCAAAGAGCAGTGGTTCAAATCCCACTCAGGGCAAAAATAATTCGGCTTTGAATTTGGAACTTTTCTGCTCATGGACCTAAATACTTCGGCATTAGAGGCAATTTGCCAATTTGCCTAAGATCCTGATAAACATAAAAAAAAGGTTTGAAATTTAAACTTCGAAGTCTAAATTTGAGTCAGTTTTAGAAAAATGTAACTACTTTTTAATAATTTCAGTTTGAAATTAAAACTTTTAAGTCTTAAATTTAGACCGGATAGTATTATTTACCTTGATAATTTACGAATTTTAGAAGTTTATGAATATTTTTTAAGCATTCCAGTCTAAATTTAAGACTCAGACATCTTAAACTTAAACCGTAAGGTTTTAATTTGAGAATTTTTAGAAATTTGGAACTAATTTTTAGATTTTTTTAGACTAAAATTTAAATTTTAATACCTTAAATTTAGACCGGATAATACTATTTAAAAGGAAAATAATTTCAAACTTTTAAGTTTAATTTTTAGGCTCAAAAAGGTGTTGACCTATATGTAGGAAAAAAAGTCTTAAAATTAGACTCCAGTTTTTACCGTGTAAAAATATATAACGATATACATCGAAAATTGATCTGCTTCAGACTTGAAACTCTTGACTGAATAAAGGAGGATCTCCATTGCCATGACTTCTGTAAATGTCCGAAAACTAGAGCAAAATAGACTTTTGCAGATTAGTGAATACAAGTCAGTGATGCTATGTACCTTTAGTGAAATTCCCCTTTCCAAATGACGAAATCCCCCTTTTCCCCTTTTTCAATGACGAAATTCCCCTCGTTTTTCCCCTATAAAAACAACGAATTTTAAATAAAGAATTCATTTATTAAAACCAAAATTATTGTCATCGGGACTCATGTTAAAGTCTTTTAAGAGAAAAAAGCACAAATTAGGAAATAATTTTATATTTTGGAAAGCTTGAACAAAATACTCGTTAATTGTATTCCCGATAACAACGTCACGGGTCTCCAACCAAACGTCAAATAAGATATGAAAAGAAGCCGGGATTCACAATTAGATAATAAGCAAAGCAAGTCACAAATTTTTAAATCAAGGTAGTTCCTTTGCTTTCGAGCTTAAAATGACCCTGTCCTCCTTAAATTCGGTAAAAATTATTTCCATAATTATTTCCATATTTTGAATTATGAATATCAAAAAATATCAAAAAATATTTTGAATATCAAAAAATGGAAAAAAACGAAATCAAGTCGCGACTGGAACTCGATTTTTGTATTCTGGGCACTTTGCCACTGGTCCATGCATTCTTCTGGTGAATATTGGTCGAAATTAGAACATTAAGCCAAATTTTAAAGATGACCAAGAAATTACCGATTTAATTAATTTTTACATAACAAAGCACTTCTGCTGAGTTGCAATTGAAAATATTTCTATTGAAAATATATTTAGGAAATTCGAAAAACGAACAAAAAATATGTGTCAATGAACTTTCATGGAAACTACTTTCCATCAAAGTCTTTTAAAGTAGTTTAAAGTAATTACTTTGAATAAGATGAAAAATTGTACTTTTTAGTGTGCTTTTTTCAAAGCGGTTAAAAAGTACACTGAAAAATCGGTTAAACGTACATTCCAAAGCCCTTTTAAAGTGCTTTCGTTTAAAAGATTGGTGTGTACTTTACAATTGCATAAGATCATTATAAAGTGGCAAATGCATAAATAAGGGCATTTCCTTCATTCTTTACCTTTGCCTAAGCTTGGAATTGGATTGTAATTGTTTTTATTTATTTGTTTTTTTACTTTTCCGTAATTTTTTAAAAGTATTTCGGATTTAGTTGAAAGGCGAAGATTTTCCCCTCGTTTTGAAGCGTTTTCCCCTTTGCCCCTATTAACAATTTTTATAGTCAAATTCCCCGCAAAAAGGGGAATTCCCCTCGATATAGCATCACTGATACAAGTATAAGCGCTAATCCCTTCCAGTTTTATATACGCGCTCTGTTTGGCACATTGACCAAATAAGAAACATCACAATATTTACTAAAAATGCAGGAAATGAGAGGTGGATAACTATGTTCTAAACTAAACGTTGAGAATTTACAAAGGTGTTTTGAATGTTTTTATGTGGTTTTCTGAAGTTCTTTAAACGTGCAGATAGTCTACAGTTTATCTGCGGACATGGCAAAACTTATATTTCCCGTGTTTTATATTAAAATGACTTTCAATAATATACGAGAATGGATTTCAATAATATACGAGAATGGCTTTCATTAACAAACGAGAATTGACGACATTGCCATACAACTCCTTTTGTATAAACGCAGTCAAATGGCGCGAAATTTTAAATTCATATTTATTTTTATATGCACTGATTGCTGTTTTACTAATTTCATTATTATGCTTGTGTTTATTTTATTAAATCAAAATATAACTTATTTTATATTTAAATCAATTTATTTTATGACATCTAAAATAAATAGCAATTTTTTTACTCAAAAACCATTTCATAATAAGTTCTAGATTCTAATACGGCGCGGCGTTACGTTTATTTAAGCTGATAATCCACTTGCTATTTCGTCAGGATTAAGTAAGCGATTTAAAGTAAAGATTGAAGTTAAATCCTTAAAATGAAACAAATATACGCTTTTTTGACGTTCCAAAAATTATTGCTAGGAAGCGCACTTAAATTTATTAAAATCAATTTGTTTTTGCCATGTATCATAGTTTATTTTAAAAAATTTCGATTTTTTATACCGGCAACTGATTGAACTTGAAATAAGCGAAAAATCGGCGAAAAATCAACAAAAATCCTGATTTTTCGCCCACTTTTTCTTTTTGCTCAATTTAGCTTTAATTTTTGTACTATAATTCTTTTATCTACGCTGACGAGAAGTCTTCATAAGTTTTTTTTCCTCATTTACGGTAAAAATTGCGTAACAAAACAGAAAAAAGTAACCCTACGGTTACACGCATGACTAGAGATCCCATGCCGTATCTCATCTCACGGAAATCGCTTGTGTAAACGCCACTTGCATGCAAGCGGGGAAAATCTCAACTCAAGTCGTATGTGAAAACCTCATACAATCTCAGCTACGACTGGAACTGCAAACCATTTGACATTTAAGGTTATGTCTGATTTCACAATGGCAGAAAATAAGTTGAGCAGATGTGAAATTTTGAAATTAATAAATTTGTACCGGGAAAGAGAGTATCTCTGGAAGACTGCCTCTAAATTGTATCGTAGAAAACGAGGCGTATGAACAAATCAGCGCGGAACTGAAACTCACAAGCGAGAAAGTGAAGAAAAAGTTGAGAAATTTACGAACGACGTATGTTCAATAAAAAAAGAAAATCGATGCGAGTCGGAAGTTTGTAGCATCGACAGAAGATATTTATGAGGCTTCATTGTTTTGGTATTCAGAAATGAGTTTCATAGGCAAACAAACTTTCTCTGCTTTCTTACGTTTGACATTTTTCAACTGAAGTCACATGCAATTTCACAAGACAGCATAGCAAATCGCAATACCTGCCAAATTGAAAAACGTAGTATAGGAGGGATAATGGCATGCGATTTCTAGTCGTGCGTAGGGTAAGACGAATAATTGTTAGATAATTTGCTACAATTTTGTTAAATTTTTTGCTCAGTTTTAAGCCTAATTCAGACTAACGATTGTTACTGTGATTTACATATTTCTTCTCGTTATGATTTCGGCTCCGGGAGTTTTTTATTCATCCGAATCAATAAGTTTAGAAGCGAATGAAGGTCACTTGTTGTTGCATATTTCGCATATTTGACACGTTAGTGCATATTTGCATATAAATGCATATTTAGTTGCATATTTTACAACTTTCATGAAAACCAAATTTTTTTTTGTACAATTCAAATTATAATTCGACTGTTTCAGCTAAAGTAAATATTAAAAATAAATAAATGTGTGTTTTTACTTTCTACGAAGTATATAAAAAAAAGTAGGTATTGTATTCATGAAAAATTTCAACCTCTTAATTTTGCCTAAAAAACATTTCCCGATCACTCCTTAGTCGATTGGAGTCATATTACAAAAATGTCTTTCTGTCTGTCAGTACAAGATTTCTGTGTACAAGATTTCTCAAAAACTAATAGAGCTAGTGCCATGAAATTTTATAGGCATATTTGGTCCTGGATTAGGACGATCCTATCAACTTTTGGTGGAAATCCGTTAACCGGAAGTAACCAAAATGGCGGTTTTTTAAAAATCGGGAATTGGTTTTTCTCAATTTACTCCGAAACTACGCATTTTTTAGTAATGTTAAGTATGACAAAACTTGGAGAAAAAAAAATTCCTAGACTTTTGTTTTTGCTAGAACTCGATATCTCAAACTGTTATCGAGATACACACTTATTTCAAAAAAAATAGTTTTTTACCGTTATCTCGAAAAAAATTGTTTTTTGCTGACTCTATATGTGAGATGAATTACTGAGAATGGCATTCTGCACAATTTTGTCTTTTACCGTTATCCATGATCTCTTACCGTTATTGAGATATTTTTATTAAAATGTAAAAAATATATTTTGCGAATTACTTGCAAACTAAATTTTTCGAAAAAATACAATTTCCCACATTTTACCTTTTACCGTAAATCGATATATTTTACCGTTCTACAGTTATCTCAAATTTTGTACGTTTTGAGGTCGTCTTTGGTTGACAAAATGATAGGGCTATAGCGTAAATTGCGCAGGGTCGTAGATTTTGTGGAAGGAAGTTTTGTGTTGGCCACAACTGAAATTTTTCTACAAGTTGTAACCCCTGTTATACCATAGACAATATGAAGTATTGAACATATTTTCGAAATATCTTAAAATTTAACAGTTGCAATTTAGACACAAGTTTTCCTGACAATTTTTTTTTTGTCAGTCAAAATGTCTATCTTTTTTACAAACTATTATTTTTTCAAGTTTTTTAATATTCAATGGTATTTTTTTTTATTTTCCACAAAAGTCGAATTAACCACATTTTAACAAGTTCCGTTCACTATTTTGGGTGAAATATATTTCGGTTTTTGAATGTTTTTAAAGTGCATATTTAGGTGCATATTTTGCAATTTTTATTGCATATTTTATGTGCATGAAACGCCTTTTTTAGTGCATATTTTTGGCAGCCCTAATCATCACTATCTACCCCAGAAGCTCGCGTTACAATCCGATATAGAAAGTTGATCAACGAAGATTTGTTTCCAAATTTACTTGACATTGATGTAGACCAGTGGTTCCCAAACTTTTTTGGCCCACGGACCCCTTTCATAGTCAAAACTTCCCCACGGACCCCTTTTCATAGCCAAATCTTGCCCACGGACCCTGGGTGAAAAACCATTACATAAATGCATAATAGAAACATTACAAATTTAACTTTGATGTCTTGAATGGTAAATGGTGACGTAAAAATAAAATATTTATAAAACATTTTTTTGAAGAAGTATTTATTGAAATTATAACTTCCCCACAAGTAGATACTAATTTCTAGTCGGTTTCTTTTTTTTTTGTGATGAGGCTCATAGCGGCACTGAATCTACGTTCTACCAAATAGGAAGACGGAAAAGCAATCAACAGCTTCTGTTATTTATTGGGACCTTGAATAAGTTCTCGCTGTTTTTTTTTATCAAAATTAAAGCTTAATAGAAACTTTTAGGGAAATACCTGTTATTGGAAGTATTGGCCATCACTGGCCACTACTTTTTCCCATCTCTCTAGCAGCATTTGGATTCCCCTCCCGAAAAACGAAGCGTCTTTTGAGGCAATCCAGGAATCGACCCAGTTTTTCGCGTTCTCATACCAACGGAAGTGCTGGTCCGTCAGGCTATTGCTCATCGACCGGAACAGGTAGTAATCCGAAGGGGCGATGTCTGGAGAGTATGGCGGGTGGGGTAGAACTTCCCATTTCAGGCTTTCAAGGTATGCCTTAACCTGCCTTGAAACGTGAGGCCGTGCATTATCGTGCTGCAGGATGGCCTTATCGTGCCTTTTTGCATATAGCGGCCGTTTTCCCTTAAGGCCTCGCTCAGACGCTCTAATTGAAGCCGATAAAGGTCTCCTGTGATGGTGTTATTTGGTCTTAGCAGCTCATAATAGACCACACCCAGCTGGTCCCACCATATGCAGAGAAGGAGCTTAGAGCCATGGATGTTCGGCTTGGCCGTGGACGCTGACGCATGTCCAGGCATACTTCACGACTTCCTCCTCTTTGGATTATCGTATCGAATCCATTTTTCATCCCCTGTCACTATGCGATGGAGGAAACTTTTCCGCTTTTGCCGCTGCAGCAACTGTTCGCACGTGAGCAGACGCCTTTCAATGTCGCGAGGCTTCAGCTGATAGGGGACCCAATAACCCTCTTTCTGGATCATTCCTATTGACTTTAACCGTTTTGAGACAGTGTGTCGTCAACTCCTAAAGACTCTCCCAGTTCAGCTAAAGTCTGGCACGAGTCCTCAAAGAGTAACGCCTCCAGCTCCTCGTCTTCGATTTTTTTTGGCGCCCCAGTGCGTTCTTTATCCTCCAGGTCAAAATCACCGTTTTTGAAGCGTCGATACCAATCTCTGCATGTTATTTCCGATAAGGCATGTTTTCCGTATGTCTCCTTCAAAATCCTGTGAGCCTCTGCTGTAGATTTCTTTAGAAAAAAATAATGCAGCATGACTCCCCGCAAAAACTCTTTTTTCGGAACAAAACTCTCCATGGTTAACTCGATTGCACAACAAATTGTTTATGCGCCAGCGAGACGAAATGCTCGGAATTCCTCACTAGCTCATCGCACTTCTAAACGGATGTGTCACCCCCAGAAACTGTACGCAGATAGGACCGGAAACGCCATCTGTTCTCAAACAGCGAGAACTTATTCAAGGTCCCAATATTTTAACTTCCATATTAATAAAAATGTGTCACAATTTTTTTATTTTATTTGAAACCTTGCGCGGACCCCCTGACGTTCTTCAGGGACCCCCAAATCAATTTTAATTTTCCACGGACCCCCTGAATGATCCCGGGGACCCCTGGGGGTCCGTAGGGACCACTTTGGGAACCACTGATGTAGACGATGTGTGGTTACAGCAGGATGGAGCTACGTGTCATGCTGCGATTAATACCATCGAATTATATTCGGACCTGTAAATTGGCCACCAAGATCTTATGATCTAAACTAAGACTTTCAATGAAAAAAGTGTGAGATTGCATAAATCTTCATTATTTTTTTTCTAATTAATGCTTTCTTAAATGCTTAATTTGCCTCACAATTTTTCATTATAAATCATCCCACAGTAAACCACAGGTTTTACTTTTAAAGCATCGAAATATCAAAACTTACTTTCGCCTTGATCGCTATAAACTCCTTTGGTTAAAAAAAATAGAACGAATCGATAACTTTTTGATTAAAAAACTTATCATAAAAATCAAAAAACCAGTTACATCATTCCTTAACATGTTTAGTTTTTTATTGATTAATTCGTGTACGACTTTCTTGGTTAAAAAAGTTCATTAATTTTCAGTCAATTTAAAGATTATTATATCAATCATAATTACAAAATTTTGTAGAATGATCAACATTTTTTCAAGTTTGGCTTCCTTCCAAAATAAATTAATCGTAATTTATGATAAAATTTCTTGATAAACTATAATCTCTAAGAAATATTCAACTTCCGATTTCCGCCTAGACGCAAGAGGCGCGCGTTATTATCTAGCTATTGGGGCCTTAATCGCTGGGGCTCTATTATTTTTCAAATTATAGAGCTCTAAAATTAAGGAATTGATGACAGAA
Organism: Chrysopilus asiliformis; assembly: GCA_964034945.1. Lineage (NCBI taxonomy): Eukaryota > Metazoa > Arthropoda > Insecta > Diptera > Rhagionidae > Chrysopilus > Chrysopilus asiliformis. The sequence continues at coordinate 44,077,523 of OZ035963.1, read as the reverse complement.
AAGTTCAAAAATTAGCATCGCTTCGTAAAAAAAAAATCCCCAATGAAAAAAGTGAGTGGAATTCATGAAATGAGAGGAAAGACGGATCGTAAAAAAATCCGCCTTTCCCCTCATTTCATGAATTCCACTTTTTTCATTGTGGTATAAATCAATAACTTTCATTTGAGGTACCACACACACCGTTATGAAAGTTTCATACAAAGTTTGGTGACCTCTGGAGAGGGCAAGAGGGGCGAGCGACTGCTAAAAATACCCGTTTTGGATAGGGGATACTTCTCTCTACCCCTCACTATACACGAAAAATAAAGCTACTATCACACTTAGAAAATATGCCCATATATAGATGCTGAGGAATATTTGCTAAAAACCGTTTTTGGCAAACAGTAAGCAAAGTCTCTTTAGCCGAAAACACAACTGAACTTTAGCCCAAAACACAAAAACACGGGTGATTCTATCGAAAATCAAAACTATGATGACAATCGAGTGACAGCAAAGAGAATGTAGCGCATTTACTACGGAAAATATTTTCGCCAAATTGTGAATGTAGTGTGATGACGTAGCAAATATATTTGTTACAAACAGAGCAAAGAGACTTATATTTGCTAAGTGTGATAGTAGCTTTAGAATCATTAGACCACCTAACAAACCCCTTCCCCTCTAAACTACTTATCTGATCCTCATTAAATGCTTTCTCTACAATAGTATGTTGATTCTATCGATGTGAAGTTTCCGGCCAAGTTAGCGGCCATCATGAAGATCGTGTTTTCACCGCCAGTGAACGACTGCAACAAGTTAGCGGCCAACAACAACAACCTATCGACAAATATTAAATTAATTGTTTTTTATTATAGTAGGAAAGAAATATTGACCGAGGGCTTCTTAATAGTATTATTTTAAGAAGCCCTCGGTCAATATTTTTTTCCTACTGACCGAGTAAAAACAAAAACTATTTCAGGTATAAAATATGGTATTTTTAAATCAAATTGATATTTCTCGAAAACAAGAAATGTCAACAGATTTAAGTTTTCACAGTTTGTAGTCCACCTCAAGGACTTTCTATAGAGACCACCACCATATTCGGGTCAGAGGGAATAAGGGAGATATCAACCATATTGTGTAACACTAAAATTATTTGTATGGAAAATATCAAATTTTCAATCAAATATTTCTCGAAAAAAAGAAATATCAATAGATTTAAATTTTAACAGTTTGTCCCTGCCAATTCAGACTTACGATCGCAACCGTGATTACGATTGAAGCTTCTTGACAAATGAGATTACAGTTTTTAATGCGGCAGGATGATATTAGCTACTAAAATGTCATTCCCTTAATCTTCGGTTAGGGCGGTTCTTGTACCGGAAAAGAGATATTATTTGGCTGCCGAGCAAATCTTTGCGTATTTCTTTTTTCCCTCACATGAATCACATCAGATCCAAGGTGTATCAACTAGAGAGGTGGAGTACTCCCGTTTGTATCGTACACACCAAACGCCAGTGTGAGTGTGCTGTGCCGTAATAACCGCGCTCTGAATGCACCGATGAATATAAGTTTATCTCGGCAGTATCAAACACCAAACGATTTCGATGGTGGGTAGAAAGTGTGCTTTGCCAAAATGTCAAAGCGTTAGGGGAAATAAATATCCAGCAAAAAAAACTTTCCACCAGTTTCCTAAAAATAAGGAGTTAAGGAAAAAATGGTTACGATTTTACTCAATTTCAATTAAAAAAGATAACGCACGTTTAGCGTTATGCTCACTGCACTTTGATAGCAGTGCTTTTGAAAATTAGTTGAAATTGAAGCTTTTGAACAAAAAAAAAATGAAATAAATTCTAAGGCGAGGAAGTAAGTATATTTCATTTTATTTATTGAAATAAGTGCACTCAATCAAAACTGTTGTTCTCAATGGATATATTTTTCTCATTTTTTCTTTGATTTTGTCCTGATTAATAGATTTGCTAAACTTCGTGTTAACATTCGATGCAAGCAATTTAATCAAAAACTCAAGGAACAGAAAATACTGAAAAGAAAGCGTAGAGCGGACGAAGATTTTCGTCAATCTAAATTAAGGAAACTTAATCAATAATGTACTAAAAAAATACAAATAAAAAATACTTTCCATTCAAACTAACTCTATTTTAATATACATGTTGTATATACTCTTTAATTTGATCTATTTGTACGTTATATTAAAACACCTAAACAAAAAAAAACTATATAAACAGGTCAGATCTAAGTAATCGCATAAATCTCCCATAAGAAACCACTGGCACCTTCGATTCTGTTTAGCGGTTGTGACGTCACACGTTCTATATATATAAAAATGAATCGTGGTCAGTAAGACTATCCAAACCTCGGCTGAATATAATCGGATTTACATGGGGATTTCTTTGTTGGATTCGTATTGAACCAGGTAAAAACCTACGGTAACACAGTGAGCCAGGTAACACTAAAAATTGGAAATTTCCACCGGAAAAGTCCTAAAATCTTGAAAAACCGAAATTGCATACTTTCAGGGGTTGCTGGTGGCAGCGGTTTTCTGGCTTGCACTTTCAGTAATTCCAAATCAAAAATCCCGATTCCATTTTCGTTTTGTTGGGTAAGTTGAGAAAAATTTTGGGTAAAAGCGGGATTATCGGAAAAATTGAAATTTGCATTTTGTATGGGATTATGGTATGGAAGGAGAAAATATTGTATTTGGAACTGAAAAACGGATAATTTTGTCCCCCACTCAGGTTTGAGAGCTGAGAAATATATTGACTCAGGTTTGAGTGCTGAGAAATATATTCGCTCTCTCCTCATTGATGATCGATGCGAAGCGGTTGTTTATCGATATAGTATGCAAATTATTGCTGTTTTCCCACTTTTAAATCGTCGAAAGTATTTTATTTTGTGATCAACGAAGTGAATCAAGGTATTTACTCAGTGACCAAGTGAAAATGAATTGGTGTTGAATTTCCTGTGTGAGGTTAGCGGCACATCGAATCTGGACTTGCATCAATTATTCATTTTGTGGAGAACGAATTTAAATAATGTATTTTGTCACCGACCAATTCGTTTATTTAAAATACATATATTTGTATGGGAGAGGGAGGTAGGAGTGGTCCAACTGGGTAGATAAATTGTATAAAATCATATCCTAAACACATTTCGTCTTTATAAACTTTTCGATACGATGCACCGTTTTCGAGAAAATTGCGAAAAAGGTTTCATTGATATTGAGAAGGGAATGTACCGATTTTGCCAGTTCAAGAACTTAGCATTGCCATTTACGAGAAACGCAACTGTAAATATTTCAAATCTCTAGCTCAATCCTGCCGAAAGTTATGATATTCACGGATATATAGACGGACAGACGACAGAGAGACAGACGACAGAGAGACAGACGGGCAGACAGACGGTCGGACATGCCAAAATCAAAATCTTTTGTCATCCCAAACACCCAGGTGTAGTTCATTTTTGTGTCCAGCGATTGGTTTGATGTGTTACAACTAAATCTAATATACTTCAATATGATTCTCATATGGTGCGGAGGTCCCAGGAACAAACAAACTTATTGGGGTGCGAGAGCGTTTTTTTTATTTGTGAGATAGAGTTATAAATTTTTTTGATTTGTGAGATGGAATAACGTATAAACTCAAGAGCTACTGCACCAACATAGACTATGTATCATGACCACGGTTTATAGTTAGGTGTGGTCGCGGTATCGGCTCCCCTTTCACCCCCTGCCTGTTACCTTCTGAATCACTGAAGGGATTTGAATACGGTTTTCAGTGGGAGATCAATCATAAAAGAAATTTTCATCCACTCAAACTACTGCGCTCTACATGGTGCGAGCCCCCTCTCCTTATATCTCCAAAACTACAGAACGGATTTTTATACGATTTTTAGTGTTGGATAAGTTATTTGTCAAGGTAAATTTTCGCAAATCTTCTCCTCAGCTATCTCTGAAACTATTTTATGGATGGTCAACATACAGTATCGGACAAAAGAAATTGAATTTTTTGGTTTAAGGCTAACTTTTTAGGGGGGTTATGAATTGACAAACGGTATTCAGAAAAGTTGTTGCACACTTTTTAGTTGTTTCTACACGATATTGAAAAAAGAAGTATATTTAATGTATAAACATATAATTTGTTACCTTTAAACGAATAAATATATCAAATTCAATTACTGTTGTCGTTCCTAATTTCGTTTTTGTTAAAAAAAAACAATTAAAGACCCGATATTATAACGGTACTTTGATATATTTAGAGAACCCTCAACACGTGCAACAACTTTTCTGAATACCGTTTGTCAATTCATAACCTCCCTAAAAAGTTAGCTTTAAAACAAAAAAATTCAATTTCTTTTGTCCGATACTGTATGTTACAACATAAATGCAGAAATCTTAAGTATCTGGCGATAAGGGAATTCGCTCTATTCCCTTTCTCCCAAGCAGATGGAAAAATTATTTGCAATTTTCTTGAAAACAGTGCGTCAAACCAAAAAAATTATGAACAAAATTTTTTTTTAAATATAATTACTGCATAGTTTTTCTATACATCAAAATACTTTTGAAAAAAAAAAAGATTTTTTCATATTCAAAAATTTGTTACTACCCAGGCATCGCCGGGTTCTTGCAAGCTGGTTTAAAATAAAATAGAGAAAAATAAAATAGAATCATAGCAGACCATTAAATTTAAAATAAAATAGAGAAAATTGTTTGATTCGTTTTCCTAAACGAACTTCAAAAATAATTTAAAGAAAATTAGGAAGAGATAAATTCAAACTATCTAATATTCTATCTATAGTCTTTGTTTGTGTTTCAAACAAATTCAAATATGTCCCGTCTATGTCTCTCCCTCATAATAACTCGAGTAACGGGAATTTTTGGTTTTTTTAAATAATTTTTTTTATTCGTCTACATCAATGTTATCCCCTTCAAAATAGTCCCCATTAGATATTATACACTCATGTTTATACCAGTATGGTGAAACCAAAGGGTATATTAACTTTGCCTTACCGTTTGTAACGGCAAGATCCCGCCATCACACACAAAAATGAATTACTCCAGTGTGTTTAGAATGATAAAAATAATTAATTTTTACATGTCCGTCTGTCTGTCCGTCCGTCTGTCTGTCCGTCCGTCTGTCTGTCCGTCTGTCTGTCCGTCTGTCTGTCCGTCTGTCTGTCTGTGGCGCGGATTGCGGGCGCACGGATTGAGCTACAGACTTGAAATTTTGCGCAGATCCGTTTTTCGTAAAATGCGAGCCTAAGTTCGTTCATGGATAAAAACGGACCATTAGGGGGGGTACCCCCATACGAAAGAAAACGTTTTTTTTTTTTGTGAATATCTCAAAAACGGTGCATCTTATCAAAAAAGTGCAAGAACCAAAGTTATTTAAGATACGAACCTCAAACTTGTTACGGGTCGGGTGGTTAACAAAAATTAGATGTGACTTTAGGCCACGTCGGTTTGCCTGAAAGGGGCTGAAGTACGGCACACGTGATAAAAAGGGACCAGCTCGCGATTTGGGGTATGGGATTTTGTCCTTCAGCTGCCCTTACCGACCCCAACAAAAATTCCGTGCGCGATTTAAATAAGAACGGTCACTATAGATTGCATGGAAACTGTATTGCTTGCTCTCGCAGATCTCGACTACGACGTACCTGGGTGGAATTCGGTACGCTAGCCCTTCCCTACCGTTAAGTTTCTAGAAACCTCTTTCATTTCTTTGAAACACCCGAAGATTTTGATGGGACGAAGGCGTCTAGTGGGAGGAGGGGTTTAAACTACCATTGTCGCGATATTCCCAAAAAGAATATTAACACATTTGTTTAGTTTCAAAAGAAAAATTTATTGATTCAAATCATCGAAATTACCAAGCCGGATTGAACACTATCAATATAAAAATTTTAGCATCACTTTAGGCAAATACAAACACTAGTATTTATTTTCGAACGATATAATCATAAACAAATTATATAAAGACTGTTTTTCTCTAACAACTCAGCTTTGAAAAATAATCCCCCAAAGCAGCAGATATGCATGCTGTTGGCAGCGCACACGAGCAGCGGAGCATGTCGCTTGGCCGAAGAAAAACATTCGATTCATTTTCAAACTCTCCGATCAACACGAAGTTTTACCGAAGTCGTAGTTTTCTATCAATTTTTGGGAAAGTACCGCTAGCTACAACGGTTACCTCCCATACAATTTTTCTTAAATACAAATTTCTCGAACACTGCGCTTGTGAGAAAAAATGCATATAATCAAAATTAAAGGAAATAATATTGCCTACATTTTTAATTTTAGGTGAACTCCACCTCAACTCATACTCTCGTTTACAGTTAAGTTCGATTTCTTAACTTTGCTCGATTGGATATTGTTAGGGATCTAAAAAAACCCGTATTTTTTTGTTTGGTAGAATACCGTCCGGTCGGCGGAGGGGAGGGGGTCAAAGTCGGCGAAAACTCGAAATCACAAAAACTTTAAAAATTTGTAACGGCTTAACCGATTGAAATGATATTGAACATTTTCGAAAGGTAATTTCTTGTCACAAAAAATATTTTTTGACTTCCTCTCCCTCCCCTTCACCGTCATATTGTAAAATTCAATTTAGTGACAATATAAATGCGTTATTTAAAAAAAAAATCAAAAAAAAATCGAATACAAGAAAATTGTATATATTTTACTGATTTTCGATTGGTTTTTATGTTTTCTGTACATAATATTAACTCAAAAGATTTAGGAGTTTAAAATTAATTAGAAATTCATTTAAAAGAAAGTTTTTTTTTCTGGAATAAATCTTTTGAGTTTCTGGAAGTATTTTGACACTTTCAAACCTTCTTTGAAGTTGTTGCTGTTTTTCTTGAGATATTTTAAATTTCGTCACTAAATTGAATTTTAGAATATGAAGGTGAGGGGGAGGGAGAGGAAGTCAAAAAATATTTTTTGTGACAAGAAATTACCTTTCGAAAATGTTCAATATCATTTCAATCGGTTAAGCCGTTACAAATTTTTAAAGTTTTTGTGATTTCGAGTTTTCGCCGACTTTGACCCCCTCCTCTCCGCCTACTGGAATTTATTCCCCGAAACAAAAAAATACGGGTATCTTTTTTTTAGGTCCCTAACTACATCCAAATGAAAAAAGTTAAAAAAAATAAAGGTGACTTTCAAGCTCCATTCAAGTCGAGTATGAAGTTTTTACATATCTCTAACGGTTCATGAGATAATTTGAAAAACATTATTTTTCACATATTTTTTCGGAAACTTTAAATATTGCAGAAGAAAGTCATGTAATGCTCACATCTTTTTTTTGAATTGTTTAAATCATACTTTAAATTGTTTAAATAAAATACATTTACTTGCTTTATCAAACTACAATTCTGTGGAAATTTGATAAAACTTGAAACTCATATTCTCAAAGCAATTTAAAAATATGAACAAAATATAACAAGATAAAATTTTTAGTTTGATGATTATTTTAACGTTTAAAGTTCAAAATAAATTTTGAATTAACACACAAACTAAAAATTTTCTCATGTCACATATTTATTGTTAGAAATCAAAATACAGGGGAATCTCGAAAAGATGAACACTAAAAAAACACAGCCGTGTCATCTTTTCGAGATCGTTCATCTTTTTGGAAGGAGTTTTGACTGAAAGAGGACACATGTATGTTACATAAACGTCATTCTAAAAGAAATCAAAGGCAGCAAAAAATTAAAAACAACAAAAGCGTTATGTAAGAACCAGCGTGCATTTCAAAATTCAGTTGTAATGTACATAATATATTTCTTTAGGAATTATATTTTCTGAAAAAACCACTGATTTTGGTTTGTCGTTGAGCAGAAAGCTGTTTCAATACTGCTTTTTCTCTTAATTTTCGGAGATTTATAATAGTGTCAAAATTGGAGTCGCATTGTTCCGCAAATTTTAAGCAAATGTTGACAGCCGCAATTGCATCTGCTGGCAACTGTTTTGTATAAAGAACCCTTTTTATACACTTTCTATTAAGTTGAAGTGTCGCGACCTATCTATGTGGCTATGTGTCTTTCTCTGGAATCTTTGGAACCTTATATCTCCGAAACTATGCAACCTAGGAAGATGAAATTTTGTCACCTTGCGTAGTTCCGGTGACAGTTCAATATTTTTACTACTCCATCCTTGTAAGGATAATGGAAGGTCCTGTAAGGATAACGCAAATATCCTTTTTCCCATTTTTTCCGGGAAAAAATTGTATTAGGGGGTTTTCGGGGTCGCTGATCACGAATTCGGTGTTAGATTTTCAAAATTCAAAACGGAAGGTCCTGTAAGGATAACGCAAATATCCTTTTTCCCATTTTTCCCGGGAAAAACTGGCACCAGGGGGTTTTCGGGGTCGCTGATCACGAATTCGGTGTTATATTTTCAAAATTCAAAACGGAAGGTCCTGTAAGGATAACGCAAATATCCTTTTTCCCATTTTTTCCGGGAAAAATGGCATTAGGGGATTTTCGGGGTCGCTGATCACGAATTCGGTGTTAGATTTTCAAAATTCAAAACGGAAGGTCCTGTAAGGATAACGCAAATATCCTTTTTCCCATTTTTCCCGGGAAAAACTAGCACCAGGGGGTTTTCGGGGTCGCTGATCACGAATTCGGTGTTAGATTTTCAAAATTCAAAACGGAAGGTCCTGTAAGGATAACGCAAATATCCTTTTTCCCATTTTTCCCGGGAAAAACTAGCACCAGGGGGTTTTCGGGGTCGCTGATCACGAATTCGGTGTTAGATTTTCAAAATTCAAAACGGAAGGTCCTGTAAGGATAACGCAAATATCCTTTTTCCCATTTTTCCCGGGAAAAACTAGCACCAGGGGGTTTTCGGGGTCGCTGATCACGAATTCGGTGTTAGATTTTCAAAATTCAAAACGGAAGGTCCTGTAAGGATAACGCAAATATCCTTTTTCCCATTTTTCCCGGGAAAAAATGGCATTAGGGGGTTTTCGGGGTCGCTGATCACGAATTCGGTGTTAGATTTTCAAAATTCAAAACGGAAGGTCCTGTAAGGATAACGCAAATATCCTTTTTCCCATTTTTTCCGGGAAAAACTGGCATCAGGGGGTTTTCGGGGTCGCTGCTCACGAATTCGGTGTTAGATTTTCAAAATTCAAAACGGAAGGTCCTGTAAGGATAACGCAAATATCCTTTTTCCCATTTTTCCCGGGAAAAACTAGCATCAGGGGGTTTTCGGGGTCGCTGATCACGAATTCGGTGTTAGATTTTCAAAATTCAAAACGGAAGGTCCTGTAAGGATGACGCACATATCCTTTTCCCATTTTTTCCGGGAAAAATGGCAATAGGGGGTTTTTGGGGTCGCTGAATCCGATTCTGACATTTAAAATTCTGTAAGGATAACGGAATGTCCTGCAAAGAGAACGTGAGTTTCCTTTTGCTCAAATTTCCCGCGAAAGATCTTTTCTGGAGGTTTTTGGTAGGCTAATTCAAGACTAAAAAGTATAAAATAAAAAAAAACACTTTAAAAAACAAGTTTTATGACCTTATACACTTTCAAAATGCACTAAAAAGTAAAAAACAAGTTCAAAGTTTCACAAAAAATGTTTTTATAAATTGCGTGTTGTTGTGAAAGTATAAAGTGTGTGACGTTGCATTTGCTCTTGAATCTGTAATAGCGGTTTCATACTGTGCAATGCAGCACACTTTATACTTTCACAACAACACGCAATTTATAAAAACATTTTTTGTGAAACTTTGAACTTGTTTTTTACTTTTTAGTGCATTTTGAAAGTGTATAAGGTTATAAAACTTGTTTTTTAAAGTGTTTTTTTTTATCTCTTTGATAACATCACATTTTTGTTTTAAGTTTAAAAATCTAACGCGGCCCTTAACTGGCGGCATCTTTGTTGTAGCGAAATTCACTTTTTACTGGAAAAACAAACTCAAGCACTACCACAAGAATATACCGTTACTCCAGAAATACAGTTACTCCAGAAATACCCAAACCAATTGTGTGAAAAAAGAAAAGAAAAGGATTGTACCACGAGGCGTTCATCTTTTAGAACGTTAAGATTCTTCTCGTTCATGTTTTAGAACACTCCAATATTAAAAGTATGCCGTTCATCTTTTTGGGATTTCTATCATTTCGATCGTGCATCTTTTCGAGATTCCCCTGTATTCAAATCGAAAACCTGCGGAAGGAAAAAATACGCACACACAAAAAAACACACACACACAAAAAAACACACACACAAAATACAAACACACAAAAAAAACACCAAACACACTTGCCCCCGCTTCGTGTCGCTTGCATAAGAATTCAACGAGAATAAAACGAACTAGAAACGAAAACTGGTTTTAACAAAGGGCGAATGAAAGCAGCGGCATGTATAGGCGACCACCACGGCTGCTTGTGGCTAGTCGGCAGCTGCTACGTCACGATGGGGTATTATTTTGAATTTCGGTTTTGCACTAAGTTGAGTTGTTAGAAAAAAACAGTCTTTATATAATTTGTCTATGATATAATCGATGTACAATTGTTTATTTCTTTGCATTTAATTTATAATTTCATTCTAAGTTAAATTCCGCTGTTTTAATATTTAAATAGAAAATTTTAATCAGGAAAATTTATTTAGGATAATTCTACAATTCAATTAGCGAAATTTGCACAGAAAGATTATTTGAAATTTTTATTTTTAAAAACTATAAAATCTTGTATGTGGAAATTTATAATTCGTTTTCTTTTCTTTCGCTTAGTTCTTAGTTAATTCGAGAAAAAAAAAATATTTAGGATAATTCGATAGTACAGGGTGGGCCAGAATAGACGCGGGGGTTTGAATTCTTTATAAATTTTTTATTTTAGCGAAACCTATAATTTTTTTTTTCAAATACATGTAGTTGATTGATGGGGAATATTTTTGGTCTAAACATGGAAAATTATATCCCGCAAGTGGTGGCCATTTTCTGCTTCGCAAATCCGTGCTCTTTCCAAGACATTTTCCATAACCTTTCGTGTTATGGCCTCGATTTCACTGCGAATGTTGGTTTTCAATTGGCTGATGGTTGTTGGCTTATTGACGTACACCTTTTCTTTCAAATATCCCCAAAGGAAACAATCTGGAGTCGTTAGATCAGGTGAACGCGGAGGCCAATTGAAATCGCAACTTTTCGAAATAATGCGTCCGCCAAACATGTCCCGTAAAAGAGCCATTGAGCCCACCGCCCACAGGTTCGTTGTTCTATTGTGTACAGGTCCATTTTAAATTGCCCAAGTCTATTTAACAAAATGCTGAAACAAAATTTAAAAAATAAAAATAAAAAAAAAGTTATAAAGACTTCAAACCCCTGCGTCTATTCTGGCCCACCCTGTATTTTAATTTGTAACTTGAAAAAGATCCAGCTATTGAAAAACTGGTCCTACCGCTAGGGCAATTGTTCGTCTTGCTTTGCAAAAGTCGGCCAGTGTCCATGCGGAATACTCTTTGCAAAAAAAATGCATGAGTTATCTGCAAAAGCAGAAGTGTAGGGAGGCATGCTTTACCTCTGGACGAATGTTTGGCGGTGGCAAAGATTCGATTTTCCTCTTTTTTTTCTCTCGAGGATGAAAGATGTGGCGGGAAATTCAATTTTCTAATTCGGTCAAAGGAATGCTATTGGGGATTATATTCGAAACTGAATATTTGAAATGAAAGGTAGGTGGCCGCAACAAACTCCCATACATCAAAATCCGATTGGAATAAATTTAAAAAAAAACAGGTGTCTGTCTCGTAGAGACGGCCAGAAGACGTGGATCCGCCTACAACGATCGCCAATAGATATTTAAGTAAGAAATTTTAGTGAAAAGGATATTAAGGAAACAAATTTTTATTTAAAATATAACAAAAGCTATGATTGCCAATCTGACAATTATTGAAAATCCGTATCGTGATTTAAGTAAATGGCGAACAGTTGTATCAAAATTCCAGTTTGAAGTCAAACTTTCTAATTAATTTTTTTTTAAATTTATTCCAATCGGATTTTGATGTTTGGGAGTTTTATGTAGAATCATATCCTAAATAACTTTTGTTCTTGCACTTTTTTGATAAGATGCACCGTTTTTGAGATATTCGGTTTCACCATACGGGTATAATAATTTTATTTATAATTGGTTTATGATAAGAGAAGTGTGAAATAAATATCATATATACGGTGTTCAAAACGCTCCCATTTCTAGTCTTTCGTTCAAATTAGTTATATATATATATAATAACGAAGGTTTTACATAAATTTACTACTATTTCATCGATTCTACGACTATTTTTCGGCCGATTTACTACGATTTCGAAAATCAAAAGTCACAACCCTGAACAGAACTATAATGCTGGGAGCGAAATATCGTTCTCTCACTAGTAAAATGCATACTTATATGTGTGTGTGCATCATACCCAACAGCCATCGCTCGAGGCTTTCATTCATTTTTATGCGAGACCCACAAACCGCTTTGAACAAGAAGCGAAAACTTAAATAGAAATCATTTTCGTTCCCAAGAACGAGAGTCGGAAACCACAGCAAACGCTTTTGCCGTTAAGAGCGAAAAGAACGAAATAACCCAGAAGGAAAAGAAGCGCTTCAGAAGCCCTTATTCAGCGCTTCTCAGAAGCTCGAAGTACTTCTTTTCCCATACCCTATTCATGTATTTTTTAACATTGGATGTCATTGCAGGGAAGCGCTTCCCTTAAGCTGCCTTTGAAGCGCTTCTAAAGCGCTCGAATAGCAACATGTCGGAAGCTCATTGGAATTCTCTCCTGTTGTATATTCACGGCCAAAATTTTTTGTTTTTAATAAAAAGGTTTTTTTACAATTTAAATAAATTCTTTATTTTTAATAAATGTAATAAACATATTTTTAACATGTTAAGTAAAACTGTGTGACGTATTTTACATTTAGATATTTACAAAGACTGTAATTTTATGTAACTTAATCACATAAAATTACAGTCTTTGTAAATATTTAAAGGAAAAATACGCCACCTAGTTTTACTCTTTCTGTTTTAACTTAATGTAACCTTATATAATTTATTTTTGGCTGTTATGAAGCCCAGTCAGTGTTGGGCATCAATCAATTAAATTTTCAATTGACTAATCAATTGATTGAAAAATTTAATTGCAATTAATTTAATTGCAATTAAATTTAATTGCAGATTTGCAATTAAATTAATTGCAATTAATTTACGTTAATTGCAGAATACGATTAAATCAATTGCAATTAAATTTTTCAATCAATTAAATTTTTTTGTAATTAAATTTTTGATTAAAAATCAAAAAACAAAAAAAAATTTAAAAAACTGTACAATGAATGTAAAATTTAAAAAAAAAAGTTTAAAAAAAAACAATTTTCAATTAAGATTTAAACTTTTTGTAATTATTTGTTTTAAACGCTGATTGCTGAAAAGTGAATTTGCCTCAAAACGACAGGATCGGGAAGGGGTTCGGAGTGGGAGGGGGGAAGTGAGAGGGGTAAAGGAGAAGGGGGGAAGGGGGAGGTGGAAGTGGAAGGGGGGTGGGGGAGAAGGACGGGCAGGGGTAGGTCCTACGCCACCTTCCCCCCTCCCCCTCCCACTCCCAACCCCTTCCCGATCCTGTCGTCTTGAGGCAAATTAACTTTTCCCTCATTTCGATCGATTTCGATCATTCTTCCATATAAAAAAGTGAGTTGACTAAATTGAATTACCACGAAATATGGTGCACGATTCTTATAAATTATTACTCCTTTTAAGTTTTGCTTTTTCAGAACCGTTAATGAAAAGGTGTTAAAAATTCGGGATTTTGATTTTTTAAACTTCATAAGATTTAATTGTTAATTGTGAAAAATACAATTAACAATTAATTAATTGTTAATTGCAGAAATTTACAATTACAATTGATTAATTGTCAATTGCAGAAATTTGCAATTACAATTGATTAATTGTCAATTGCAGAAATTTACAATTACAATTGATTAATCGTTAATTGTTAATTGCTTTGACAATTACATTTTGCCAACACTGAGCCCAGTACCATTGCGTCTTTGAAGTCCTCGAATCGGGAAGGGGGGATAGGGAAGGGGGAGAGGGAAGGGGGAGTGGGTGAAGGAAGGGGGGAGGGGATAAATTACCGATGTTCGTCACACACACACATATATATATATATATATATAATGTTTACGTTATGTTATATGTTATATATAGGTATAGTTAAGATTTCTTTTAGCGTTTAAATAAAAAAAATAAACAATTTTGTGGACTATGTCCACCACTAATTGAAATCAAACAATGAATTAAAGAAATTAACTTTATTGTGATCAAATGCCGGGAGCGATGCCCAGTTTGACTATATTCAGTCAGGTTACCGTACAAAATGATACATTATTTATCTTAACTTAGACTTTTATAATATTTCAGAACAAAGGGTGATCTGATTGATTAGTGTTTTATTTAGGTGACAAATGGCCACCTGCAAATCTGTAGATTTACATAAATATATGATTAATATATGATTCTCATAGTTTAAAGATATTAGTCACAATAACATGAGTTATGAAAGAATGATTTTACAGTAAGATGTGACTCAGATAAATGTTAATATAATATATATTTAACCTTAAATCTTTTTGTCCTCAAAAAGGGTTTGTTTTTAATTTAATTGGATTTCTTCCTGCAAATTTTGTGGTACAATATTTAGGATTTTATAATTTCTGTTTTTTTGTATCCATATTACAATTAGTACAATTAATATGATTATTATGGTTGTTATTGAATATAGTACAATATCATTTATTATTGAATGAGTGTCTATTTGTTTCATTTTCTTTAATTGATTTATATTATCAAGGTGCAATTTGTCTACATTTATTTTTACATTGGATTCTTTAAGATTTGTCTGAAAAATTGGAGGTAGGGGTTGATAACTTTGTATTTCACTTGTTGTGAATCTTTCATTTCCTATTTCTATTGAACAATTTTGTATTTTTATTAAGAAACTTCCATGTAATGTTTTTGTTTCGTTTTCACCTTCATTTTTGAATGTTCCTTTGAAATTATCTACAAATATAAGGTTGTTACTGACTTCTTCTATTACAGTTTCAATGTTATATTTATTGGTACAGTTTGCGTCTATTCCTCTGATTAACTTTACAATACATGATTCTGATGGTAATTTTAATAATTCATCTCTTTTACAAATAGTTACTTCTTGAAATGTGTTACAGTCCTTTTTTATTGCATAATAGTTATTTTTACTTGTTAATATATTGTTGTAGTTCAAATCAATTTGCTTTTTATTATTTGTTATTGTTTTAAGGATTAAACGACGGTATTCGGTTTCTTTTGTCATAGGAATTGAAACAATGTAAAATATTAATTCGTTTTTGATTGCTACGGAAGGAGTTGCGAAATTCAATGCTTCCGCCTCGTTTTTATATGGTAAATTCTCTATTACTGCAATTACTTGGTTCAACTCTGTTCGGTCTAGAATTTTGGTATTTATTATTCCTTTCTTAGCCCAATGAATAGCGTCCGTTATTTGATCTATTTCCTGTTTCATCAATATTAATTTATTGAATATGTTTTGTGCCAAATCTTTATCCATTATTTGATTATAATTTTTCATGATTTTGTGTGCAATATCAAACATATTTTTATTGATTATTAACTGTTGGTCATTGTTTTTGACAAGTTGATTTTGCGCGTTGATTAGGGATTCTAGGTCGTATGCGTCTGGATTACCGGCGATCCACTTCAATGCGGAACCTATCCAGTTAATAGACCTTTTAATACGACGGGGTTTCAGTTCTTCTAATTGTTTGTCTATATTAATCTGGAGGTGCTCGATTTTTGGTTTCAATGGGGATGAGTCATTAATTTTGGAATTGACGATTGAAATTAGTTTTTCGTGGGCCTGTATATAATCGGTAAGATTTATGATGTGAATTATATTAAAATTTCCTTCCGTTATTTTTGCTGGTCCAACGTTTATTGTTGCGAGGGGGGTATTAGTATATTCGAAGATTTGGACGTGAGCGGTGACCAACAAGAGGGTCGTAAGGCTGGAAAATTAAAGATAATTGAAATTATGAACTGTTTTAATGGTGTCAATCATTTTTAAAAGCTTTTATTTAGCTCGCTATCTTGTCTGTTTGTTTGTCTGTTTGTCTGTCAGATCAAATCTTGCAACCCAATTTTGACCCACTTCCACTTGTCCGATTGACTTGAAATTTTGCACACTTATATAAGTCCGATGACAATACAATATTTTCACTACTTCGTCCTTATAAGGATAACGGAAGGTCCTGTAAGGATAACGTGATTATCCTTTTCTCCAAATTTTCCGGAAAAAAATCTATCCTGGGGGTTTTTGGGGTCGCTGAATCCGAATCTGTCATTAAAAAGTCTGTAAGGATAACGGAAGGTCCTGTAAGGATAACGTGATTATCCTTTTCTCCAAATTTTCCGGAAAAAAATCTATCCTGGGGGTTTTTGGAGTCGCTGAATCCGAATCTGTCATTAAAAAGTCTGTAAGGATAACGGAAGGTCCTGTAAGGATAACGTGATTATCCTTTTCTCCAAATTTTCCGGAAAAAAATCTATTCTGGGGGTTTTTTGGGTCGCTGAATCCGAATCTGTCATTAAAAAGTCTGTAAGGATAACGGAAGGTCCTGTAAGGATAACGTGATTATCCTTTTCTCCAAATTTTCCGGAAAAAAATCTATTCTGGGGTTTTTGGGGTCGCTGAATCCGAATCTGTCATCAAAAAGTCTGTAAGGATAACGGAAGGTCCTGTAAGGATAACGTGATTATCCTTTTCTCCAAATTTTCCGGAAAAAACTCTATCCTGGGGGTTTTTGGGGTCGCTGAATCCGAATCTGTCATTAAAAAGTCTGTAAGGATAACGGAAGGTCCTGTAAGGATAACGTGATTATCCTTTTCTCCAAATTTTCCGGAAAAAAATCTATTCTGGGGTTTTTGGGGTCGCTGAATCCGAATCTGTCATTAAAAAGTCTGTAAGGATAACGGATTGTCCTGTAAGGATAACGTGATTATCCTTTTTCTCAATTGTTCCGGGAAAAAATATATTCTGCGGGTTTTGGGGTTCGCTGAATACGATTCTCAAGTTAAAAAGCCTGTAAGGACATCTCAAATGTAAAACTATATATTCGAAGACTAAAAAGAACAAAATAAAAAAAAATAAAAAAAATTTTTTAAAAAAAGCTTTTATTAAAAAAAATGCACTAAAAAGAAAAAAATAATTTTCTGGACGCTGTGTATCACAAATATAAAAGCTTTTAAAAAGCGAGATAAAGCATAAAACAATAAAATAAACATTTATCTCGCTTTTTAAAAGCTTTTATATTTGTGATACACAGCGTCCAGAAAATTATTTTTTTCTTTTTAGTGCATTTTTTTTAATAAAAGCTTTTTTTAAAAATTTTGTTTTATTTTTTTATATTTGATTTATGTATTTTCCTACCACTAAATGTGGTGACAGTAACTCTATGGTCGTCTTTGACTATTTCTTTCGTATACTTCTGTTTTAGTTTACCTTTCCTTCCGGGTGCTTTGGTGTAGATTACGTCTCCTGTATTATATTTTTTTGGATTTTTACGTTTGTTATTTTCATAATTAAGACGTTGATGCTGAATTCTTTCGATTAGATTTTTTGTTTTTAAATACGATTCTTCACGTGCGGCTGTTAAATCGGTTAGGGTTCTTGATGGTATCCTATCATAAAATATGGTAGCCGGCGTTTCTTTTACGGTACTATGAATCGTGTTGTTATAGCGATCTGCTGCAATGATGGCGAGTTCGATTATTGGTGCTGTTGTACGTTCTTTTTGCAGACAACGAATTATTTCTTGTAGAGTGGAATGTACTCGTTCCACTTGTCCATTTACTTCACTGCGTGATGAGGGTGTTAAATAAATTTCTATTCCAATGTTTGATAGGAATTCTGTTATTATTGGTGAGGTAAATGCTTTGTCTCTATCCATCACTAGTAACCTGGGGGTTGTATAATAGTGAACCAGTTCAAAAATTTTATCCTTGAGGTATATAGAAGATTTGTTTTCTATGGGGAATATCTTAGTGAATTTGGAGAATTTGTCAATTGAGGTTAGAAATAGTTGGCCATCCAATTCCATTATATCAATGTGTACGATCTCCGTTGGATATTGCGGAATTGGTGTTGATTGGAGCATGGCATTTGAAGGATGTCTGTCATATTTGTTTTCTTTACAAATATTACAGTTTTGGATGATTTCTTTGATTTTAGCTGTCATACTGGGGAAATAATATTGCTGAATTATTTTTTCTTTATTTTCCTTGATTCCTCTATGAGCCAACCTGTGTTCTTTATGGATTATTTCCAACAATTGATCCTCGTCAATAACATCGGTAACAATTTTTTGTGTGAATCTTATTTTCAAGTTATTGCCAAAATGTTCTCTGTAGACTTCTTGAATCAATTGCATTATATGTTCTGGGGCTTTAAGGCCATTAATTATGTCTGATCTCATTTCATTTTTTAGTATTTGCTTAACAGATTCCTGATTAAAGTTGTTCTTGGTTATTATTTTCCTGTGGTAACCGGGATGTGGTAGTTCATAGATGCGTTCTTCTTCATATCCTTCCATAAGTATTACCTGATTCTTGAAAACATTGATGGGTGCTTCTGTACTTGGGATTAAATCTGTTGCATCTTCTTCTGCGCTGTGTTGCGTACTAGTGGTTGGGTTACATTCGCTTATGTTCATTCTGGATAGAGCGTCGGCTACTAAGTTTGTCCTTCCTGGTTTATAGATTAATTCATAATTGTATTCTTCAAGTCTGGCTTTCCATCTTTTTAATTTTGCATTGTTATTTTTGTTGCTTAAGGCATAGGTTAGCGGTTGCTGATCTGTAAGGATTTTTATCTTTCTTGCACCGTACAAGTAATTCCTAAGGTTGTCTAATGCCCATACTATTGCAAGCATCTCTTTCTCGTTGGTTGCATAGTTTTCTTCAGTGGAGTTCAGACTCCTTGAAATGTAGGTTATTGGTTTGTCTTTCCCGATGTCTCCTTGGGATAGGACAGCTCCGATCGCATGATTTGATGCGTCGGTTGTCAATATAAATGTTTTGTCGAAATCAGGAAATATAAGTACGTCTGCTGATATGAGCAGTTCCTTTATCTGGCTAAATGCCTTTTTTTGTTCGTCGTTTAGAACTATTGGATATTTTTTGGATTGATTTTTCTTAATTCCTGCTAAATCACCTCCTGTCAATTTTGTTAGTGGTTTGGCAATTTTGGCATAATCTTTTATGAATCTTCTGTAGTATGACGCGAGACCGAGAAATGATTTTAATTCTTTTAAATTAGTGGGTTCTTGGATATTTACTATTGATTTTATTTTTTTAGGATCGGGTTTTAAGCCATCTTTGGATATAATGAAACCCAAAAATTCAGTTTCCTGTCTCAAAAATTCGGATTTGTTAAGATTAACCTTTAAGTTTGCTTCCTGGAGTTTTGAGAAGACTTTACGGATGTCACTATAGTGGTTTTCTATAGTTTCACTAAAAATAATTATGTCGTCGATGTAAACGTAACATATCTTTCCTATATATTCTCTCAGCACATCGTCAACCATTCGTTGGAATATAGCGGGTCCATTCTTTAATCCGAATGCGAGTCTTAAAAACTCGAATTTCCCATTGAGTGTTGAGAAGGCTGTTTTGGGGATATCTGTTTCTTCAAGGACAACCTGGTGAAATCCAGAGGTAAGATCTATTGTAGTGAAGTACCTTGCCTTTCCTAAATTTGCTAACGTGTTTGTAATGTCAGGTATAGGATATCTATCTGATATGGTGATGTCATTCAGTTTTTTGTAATCAATTACCATTCTATATTTTTTTTCGCCAGTGTTGTCCAATTTTTTGGGTACCACCCATATTGGTGAATTATATGGTGAGTTTGAGGGTCGGATTACATTGTCTTCCAATAATTCCTTGATTTGTTTATTGACTTCGTCTCTCATACACACCGGGTAAGGGTAAGTTTTTGCATAAACCGGAGTATCCGTGGTCGTTTTTATTTCAGCTCTGACATTAGTGACTGCAGCAATTTTATTATCAAGCTTCCCGAATATCGGCTCAAATTCGCAAATTACTTTGTCCAAATTTATTTTTTGAATATTAGTTAGATGGTTGTTTCTGATGTCAATAGAGTTTACATCCGCTGATTGTCTTATTTTTAAAGGTATTGTAATTCCTGGAAAAATAGTTAATGTGGAATTTCCTCTATCGATTACTGCTTGCAATTCTCTCAAAGTGTCATCTCCGATTATTCCATCAAAGGAAGTAAGTGACGGTAATAAGTAAAATTTAATAGGGGTATCGTTTCCAAATGTAGAGAACAATTTTTCTGTTGTTGATTTTTCAATTTTTACCTTTCCTCCAACAGAATTTATGAGGAATGGGGTTTTGAGCAAACTAGGGTTTGGAATATGTTCAGGCTTAATGAAGTTTTTATTCGCTCCTGTGTCTATAAGGAAGCGAAGTATTTTTCCATTATATAATGGATAACTTAGGTAGGGTGTCGCACTGACCCGATCATGAGAAAATTTAGCTCTTGATTTTCTTCAAAAACTTCCTCTATATCGTAGGGGTCTTCATATAGTTCTTCTATTCTTTCCTCATATTGTTGCTCATTTTCTTCCGTTTCATTATGGAAGATTCTTTGGAGTTTTGGTGGTGTGTTATGTGTTGGAACATCATATGTTGGTCTTTTGAATGCAGGATTATAAGGTTGATGAAATTGTTGTTGGGGACGTAATTGCATTTGGGGTCTGTTCATGTAATTGACTTGACGAGTCTGTACACTTTTGTCCACGTCCATTGGTTCAGGCTTGTGGTTCTGAACTGGTCGGGAATAAACTGCTGGTCTATATTGGGAGTTGTAAATCATATTTCGTTGCTGGGGTGTGAGTGGCGGAGGATTATATCTTCTGGGCATTGGAATTGGGGCTGGAGTCGTGGGAACGATTCTCCTTGGTGGAACCGTTGGTGGAGTTAGTGAGTTATGAGGTATAGCAATAGGATTGGTATAATTGTTTTTGTTAAGGAAGTTGGTTGCCCTGTAATTCATATTTTGTAGTTCAAGGCAGGATGAATAAGCTTCCGGAAGAGATTTGGGTGTTTTGATTGCGATTAGTTTAGAAAGATCACTGTTTAGTCCTCTAATGAAGGTATCCAAAGCTCTGTTGCGATGACCTTCAACTATATTTGTGGCGGTTTCAGGACTCAAACATTCAGTTTGGACTTTGTTTATGATCAGAGTAAGGTGGTGGTTTACTTCACCAAAGAATTCGTCAATGGTTTTCTTACCCTGATGGAGTGAATATAACTGGTATTCTAATGTCCTTATATCCCTTTTATCTGCGTAATGCAGGGATAGGCACCTTTTTATTGCCAACCAATCCTCATCGGGGGTGTTGTATGCTATGAGAGCTGTATCAGCTTCTTCAATAATTTTTTGTCGTATAGACCGAATTATTGCTCTGTACAGTGGTTTTGTTCGGATTATTTTATAGTCTTCGAGCACATTTTCCACTGATTTTACCCATGAAGCATATGTCGTAGGGTTTCCGTTGAATGTTCTAATTTCCTTCACTGGGTCCGGAATTTTACTCTGTTGAGCTAGGTCAGATTCAGTAGAGGGTCTTACCAAAGGAGCGTCTTCGGTAATTTGTGGAGGTAATGGAATTTTGTCAAATCTTTGTTGCGTTTCTAGCATGAAAGAATTGAACTGTCGTTGTAGGATAGTCGTGTTATTAATTTGGGCGTTTAGTGAACCGGTTAAGTTTACTATTTCTTGTCTAACAGTTGTTGCAGCCACCTAGAAACACAAAAGTAGTTAGCTAAGAAAAAAAGAAGGGAAAATACTACTTATCTTAGAGTCCGTCCAGTTGTCCATTGTGGATCCGTCCGTCGAATTTCTGATCTCCAACGAGATCACAGTCCGTTTGCCGTCCAAATCCCTCTGCAGAAACATTCGTTTCTACAAAGGTGGGACATATCCCTTGGAAGTTGGTCGAATTTGGAGAGGTTGGTTCCTTTCTCTTCAGCGACAAATATACGAAACCCTAAAATAGGTAAGGCGAAAATGCATCAGGATAGGTGGAAGTAAATGGGGAAAAATTGAAACGTTGCTTACCTGATGACGATGAAATCTCACGTTTCGATCAGATCCTCTACGTCGTGTAAAGTGGGTGAAGCCTGGCGTCTGAAATAGATGCACTAATTTAAATATTAATCTTAGAAAAGGAGATTGCAAATAACTTACCATGTTGTTTTGTTTATATTCGGCGATCATTGACAGCTGAGCTTCGACAGTGTTAGCCCCATCCTTATTTTTTTTGGTGATTCATAAAATTGTTCACAGGGGTCACTTTGTTCGCGAGGGGGATTATTTGAATATAATTCAGCACAATCATGATTTGAATTTTTGAGTCATCAAATTTTCTGCAGAGTTAGTTAGTTGCTGTGTTTAAAAGGAAAAACTTCAGAGAAGTTAAATTTCCCTAAAAAGGGTTTAGTTTTTGTAACCAGTGAAATTGCGTAGGAAAGACCGTACTACTCATCGTTTGGACCAGGGGTCACAGGCGAGACTTTAAGAACAAAGGAGTTCACGCAAGTAGCAAAAATTTTATTAATTTTAGTATCGGATTGGGTATTTAAATCCCTCCGAAATCAAGCTTCGCTAACACAGCAACTAAGACGGTCTTTCCTCGCAACATAAAAAAATTTCGTATTTCGATTTTTCGATTTTATTTTATTTTAACATTCAACATAAAAACGCCAAAATAATACATGAAAGCTGAAAGAAAGATTGAAGGGCTTTTCATACAATTTAACTTCGAAGAAGCACCGGGCATTTGCTTGGGATTGCTTACGTCGCTTAAAACGCTGATTAAACGAAATAATATTCGATTCGTTTCAACAAAGAAAAATTGGGAAAAAAAACGTTCAACGAATCAATGATCGAGCGGTTCAGATTGCCAGCTAATGTTGAACAAAAGCTCAACGGACGTCGCTGGGACAAAACAATTGAAGTGATTTTTGCTATCGTTAGTCATTATTCAAAGTTCATTTTTTTTATAATTCCAATTTAATTCACACTAACCGATTTTTTTTTCTTTCATTTTTGGTTTAAAATTATTATTTGTTAAGGACATTGTACAATTAAGACCACATACGTTTTTTTTTTAAAAAGATTTTTTTCCCGCCGAATATTGGCGTCCAATTCTCTTTTATATCGTCGATTCTTGGAGCTCGAAGAATTATGCGCTATTTATGTTTGGTTTATGCCATACTGTATTGTCTTATTTATTTAGTAAATGTGGAATTAATTTATTAGGTTTGGTCTGCTTATTTATTTAATTATTTTAATTTATGCTTTTATTATATTTGAAATTTGAATTATTCTGTAATTTTTTTAGGCGTTATTTAGAGCTTTTTATTTTATTTAACTGATCTTGGTTTGATTTGAGTTTTGGTTATTTATAAAAATGATTTATGATTGATTTTTTTTAGTAAATAAATTGTTACAGATATTATGCGAAATAATTATCTTTTAATTGATTTACATCCAGAATTCGCTAGTATGTTCTGCTAAGCGATTTTAAGGGCATGCAGTGTGAGGTGACGACGATCACGGTAAGGTAATGGCTTGACAGGATTTCTGTTTTCCCTTCTTTCCCCCCCCTTGACCGTCTCAGGTTGGTAAATGGCATACGTAACTTCTCAGGCACGATTTTTTTTTATTGTGATCTTCGTAAGGTAGAGAGCAAGGGCAAAGAACCACCCCCATTTCCGTCGAGCTAGCCGGAAAGAACATCTCAAGCGTGCCTACCCGCCTCTTTGGTCTCCCTACAACTTATGTAAAAATACCGTCCATCGGAAAAAAACTTGTAGCAGCAGTAATGATGATCCACAATACAGTATCCATTGCTTCTTGGATAGTCGACATTGTAATTACTCAATAGAGAATATATGGCAGGTAATAAAATAAAAATGGTTTCGTGATTTCCGATTTTTCGAAACTCCTCGCGAGAACTTTTTGTAACGGTAAACTCAACTTCGCGACTTTACTTTATTATAGGTATTGTAACACTTTTCCTATTAACTGTTTTCTTAAGACTTCTTAAAATCTATTATACTTCTTAAACTTTATTAAAATTCTTAAACTTTATTAAACTTCTTAAAATTTATTATAATTCTTAAAATTTCCACAATTTGGGGATTTTTTTCTTTAATAATTTTTAATTGCTTTTTTCTTTAGTAATTTTATTATATTGTTTTATTTCAAAAACTTTTTTGATTTGTATACTTTATACTTTAATTAATAAAATCTGACTTACAAGACTATGATGGTTGTTCTCATCTTTGATGATGATGGATCCTGACTATACGGACACCTTCCTCCTTGGATTTTAGGATGCACTGACAGTTGAAGAATCCTTTCTGCAAGATCACCTTCCTTACAGGTTCTTTATAGTGCGTTAATACCTCGGGCTTGTTACACACTCGGGACAGACGATCGGTGTTTGAGTAAGGCTGAGTTGTTCCTTTTTGGAGAATGCCGTTGAGATTGAACACTTCCTACTAATGGCTCAGGACACTTGACATCTAACACTTGTACACTTGTGCTTATTTTTGACACTTGGTGCACTTTTTGTGATTTTTTTTATTAACGGAGAGTTTTTCTCGTTTCAAATCACTGGGAAAGTTTTTCTCCCTGTGGATCACACACAGTAGGCACAGTAGAGTGAACTTCTGGCACTGAGTTTTTCACTTGAAGAGTCTTTCTTCAGCTAGATCACACGTAGTAAAGCACTAAAAAAGAGTTTTTCTTTTTGCACTAAACTTTCACGCCGGTCCCTGCTCGGGCGCCAGTTAAGATTTCTTTTAGCGTTTAAATAAAAAAATAAACAATTTTGTGGACTATGTCCACCACTAATTGAAATCAAACAATGAATTAAAGAAATTAACTTTATTGTGATCAAATGCCGGGAGCGATGCCCAGTTTGACTATATTCAGTCATTATTTATCTTACATTATTTATCTTAACTTAGACTTTTATAATATTTCAGAACAAAGGGTGATCTGATTGATTAGTGTTTTATTTAGGTGACAAATGGCCACCTGCAAATCTGTAGATTTACATAAATATATGATTAATATATGATTCTCATAGTTTAAAGATATTAGTCACAATAACATGAGTTATGAAAGAATGATTTTACAGTAAGATGTGACTCAGATAAATGTTAATAACACATGGATCAATAAGTCCCGAGACTAACAATGAAAACAACATTTTTTTTGCCAAATTTTTTTTTATTCATCAATATAATCACCTTTTAGGGTGATACAATCGTTCCAACGCTTTTCCAATTTTTCAATACCATGTTTATAAAAAAAATTATCTTTCGCTTCAAAATAAGCTTCAGTTTCAGCGATGACCTCCTCATTTGAGCCAAATCTTTTTCCCTGGAGCATTTTTTTAAGATCAGCAAAGAGCCAGTAGTCACTGGGGGCTAAATCTGGCGAGTATGGGGGGTGGGGAAGCAGATGAAAGCCCAATTCGTTCAATTTTGCCATTGTTTTCATCGACTTGCGGCAGGGTGCATTGTCTTGGTGAAAAAGGATTTTTTTTTGTCTGCATGTGCGGTCGTTTTTTTGCGATTTCCTCCTTCAAACGCACCAGCAAGTCAATATAATAATCACTGTTGATCGATTTACCTTTTTCGAGGTAGTCAATGAAAATCACGCCATGCGTATCCCAAAAAACTGACGCCATGACTTTGCCAGCTGACTGCTGCGTTTTCGGACACTTCGGACGGCTTTCGCCAGCTGTGCGCCACTCAGATGACTGCCGCTTCGACTCTGGAGTGTAGTGATGTATCCATGTTTCGTCCATGGACACGTAACGACGCAAGAAATCTTTTTTATTGCGAGTAAATAGCGATAAACAGCTTTCTGAATCATCGACTCGTTGCTGTTTTTGTTCCATCGAAAGCAATCGCGGCACCCACTTGGAAAAAACCTTTTTCATGCTCAATTTTTCATGAAGGATAGTAAATGCACTTCCATATGATATCTGTGTTATCTCAGCAATCTCACGGAGCTTCACTTTACGATCTTTCATTATAATTTTTGTCACTTCACTCACATTTTCCGGTGTAACGGCTTCCACAGGTCTACCCGAGCGTTCCGCGTCATTTGTGTCGGTACGACCACGTTTAAACTCGGCAAACCACCGACAAATCGTTGCTTTTGATGGACAAGAGTCCGGGTAACATTTTTCAATCCATTGTTTCGCTTGCACGGTGTTTTTACCCATTAAAAAACAATGTTTTATCAGAACACGAAACTCGGTTTTTTCCATTTTTTAAACAAACTACAAAACGACTTTACTCCAACCTCGATAACTCAGCTGTTTCTGGTCCGATCGACTTAAAATTTTGACACGTTTCAAGCAAAGGTTAGTACTCTAGAAAGACGTGGTTACTGGTTTACTACGAGCGTCATCTCTGGGTTAGTCTCGGGACTTATTGATCCATGTGTTATAATATATATTTAACTATATATATATATATATATATATATATATTAGGGCGGGTCGATTTTTTTTCGACCAAGGGGTATAGCATATTCTGATTCTACACTAAATTCTAAGAAAAAATGCAAAAGAAACCATAGGTCAAAAATGAATTTTGATGTCCCCAAAATTGGATTGAAATTTCTCTTTTTAAATTATCGGGAAATGTATTTGTATTAGTTCGAATTTTTCGAAAACTATTTAACCAATCGACGTGCTGAGTACTACAAATAAAAGCTAAGGACATAATCTTTAAAATGGCGTTTATAATAATTTGATCGGAATTATAGTTTTGGAGAAATGGGGGTTTGATTAGAAAAAAAAAATTTTTTTTTGTGAGTTTTACACCAACTCAAACTCGACTTGTATGGAGCTTGGAAATCACTTTTGTTTAACTTTTTTCATTCGGATGTAGTTAGGGACCTAAAAAAATCGACCCGTATTTTTTTGTTTGGGGTAGAAACGTTCGGTAGGCGGAGGGGGGGATTTCAAAGTCGGCGAAAAATCGACATGACAAAAACTTTAAAAATTTGTAACTTTTGAACGGCTTCACCGATTGAGATGATATTGAACATTTTGGAAAGGTAATTAAATTTCCTTTTGACAAAAAAATATTTGCTGACTCCCTCCCCCTCACCGTCATATTGCAAAATTCAATTTAGTGACAAAATTTAAAATATCTCGAGAACGACATTTTTTTTTCTTTTGAATTTTTTTCTGTAAATACCTACCATTATACCACACAAATTCGCTAAATAAATTTTGAGGGTAAATGCGTTTTTGATTTTAAAAAAAATTTCGAAAAAATCGAATACAAGAAAAATGTGTATATTTTACTGATTATACCCGTATGGTGAAACCAAAGGGTATATTAACTTTGCTTTACCGTTTGTAACGCCAAGATCCCGTCATCACACACAAAAATGAATTACACCAGTGTGTTTAGAATGATAAAAAAAATTGAATTTTGCATGTCCGTCCGTCTGTCTGTCCGTCTGTCTGTCTGTCCGTCTGTCTGTGGCGCGGATTGCGGGCGCACGGATTGAGATAGAGACTTGAAATTTTGCGCAGATTCGTTTTTCGTAAAATGCGAGGCTAAGTTCGTTAATGGGCAAAAATCGACCATTAGGGGGGTACCCCCCATACGTACGAAAACGTTTTTTGCGAATATCTCAAAAACGGAGCATCTTATCAAAAAAGTTCAAGAACAAAAGTTGTTTAAGATATGATTCTACATAAAACTCCCATATATCAAAATCCGATTGGAATAAATTTTAAAAAATCTTTTTGGAAAGTTTGACTTAAAAGTGGAATGTTGGTACAACGGTTCGAATTTTGATACGAATATCACCATACGGGTCTCCAATGATTGCCAGATTGGCAATTATAGCTTTTGTTATGTTTTTCGATTGGTTTTTATGTTTTATGTACATAATACAGTTACGCGGTTAATTGATCCAGCGTAATTCGAAACCGCGTAACTGGAGACTCAGGATTAGTGCAAAACAATACATGCCTATTATCGGTACGATTTTGGAGCAATTTTTATTATTTAATTAATTAAAAATTTATTTAATTAATTAAAAATTTATTTAAAAATGAAGAATTTGTTTAAAAATTAAAAATTAATTATTTAATTAATTATTTAAAACGAAAATATTGTAATTATAGATGAATGTAATTTATATAAAAAAGATAATAGGCATGTATTGTTTTGCACTAATCCTGAGTCTCCAGTTACGCGGTTTCGAATTACGCTGGATCAATTAACCGCGTAACTGTATTATGTACATAAAACATAAAAACCAATCGAAAAACATAACAAAAGCTATAATTGCCAATCTGGCAATCATTGGAGACCCGTATGGTGATATTCGTATCAAAATTCGAACCGTTGTACCAACATTCCACTTTTAAGTCAAACTTTCCAAAAAGATTTTTTAAAATTTATTCCAATCGGATTTTGATATATGGGAGTTTTATGTAGAATCATATCTTAAACAACTTTTGTTCTTGAACTTTTTTGATAAGATGCTCCGTTTTTGAGATATTCGCAAAAAACGTTTTCGTACGTATGGGGGGTACCCCCCTAATGGTCGATTTTTGCCCATTAACGAACTTAGCCTCGCATTTTACGAAAAACGAATCTGCGCAAAATTTCAAGTCTCTATCTCAATCCGTGCGCCCGCAATCCGCGCCACAGACAGACGGACAGACAGACAGACGGACAGACAGACGGACGGACATGCAAAATTCAATTTTTTTTATCATTCTAAACACACTGGTGTAATTCATTTTTGTGTGTGATGACGGGATCTTGGCGTTACAAACGGTAAAGCAAAGTTAATATACCCTTTGGTTTCACCATACGGGTATAATCAGTAAAATATACACATTTTTCTTGTATTCGATTTTTTCGAAATTTTTTTTAAAATCAAAAACGCATTTACCCTCAAAATTTATTTAGCGAATTTGTGTGGTATAATGGTAGGTATTTACAGAAAAAAATTCAAAAGAAAAAAAAATGTCGTTCTCGAGATATTTTAAATTTTGTCACTAAATTGAATTTTGCAATATGACGGTGAGGGGGAGGGAGTCAGCAAATATTTTTTTGTCAAAAGGAAATTTAATTACCTTTCCAAAATGTTCAATATCATCTCAATCGGTGAAGCCGTTCAAAAGTTACAAATTTTTAAAGTTTTTGTCATGTCGATTTTTCGCCGACTTTGAAATCCCCCCCTCCGCCTACCGAACGTTTCTACCCCAAACAAAAAAATACGGGTCGATTTTTTTAGGTCCCTAACTACATCCGAATGAAAAAAGTTAAACAAAAGTGATTTCCAAGCTCCATACAAGTCGAGTTTGAGTTGGTGTAAAACTCACAAAAAAAAATTTTTTTTTTCTAATCAAACCCCCATTTCTCCAAAACTATAATTCCGATCAAATTATTATAAACGCCATTTTAAAGATTATGTCCTTAGCTTTTATTTGTAGTACTCAGCACGTCGATTGGTTAAATAGTTTTCGAAAAATTCGAACTAATACAAATACATTTCCCGATAATTTAAAAAGAGAAATTTCAATCCAATTTTGGGGACATCAAAATTCATTTTTGACCTATGGTTTCTTTTGCATTTTTTCTTAGAATTTAGTGTAGAATAAGAATATACTATACCCTTTGGTGAAAATTTTTACCCCGAACAAATCGACCCGCCCTAATATATATATACAGCCTTGGCCAAAAGTATTGAGCACCCTGTAAATTTTACTAATATACAAAATCTAATGCTCCAAATCAATCGTATTGTTTATTAAAGTTTTGTCGGCATCTAAAAAATAAAATTTAAACAATAGTCAAGTGGCTGGTTAGTAACAAAACATCTAGAACCTTAAAAATTTGCTTTTGTGGTGTTTTTTGATATCCGATTAGTTCGCTTTCTCAGCTCGCTGTGAAGACATACAGTTGTGTAGTGCCTTGAAGTGATTTTTTTTCAATAAATTAAATATTTTAATGTAAATATGGCGAAAAAAAGATAACTGACATTGCAACAGCGGGTAGAAATTCAACTTTTGAAGCAGCAAGGCAAGTCCCAAGTGGAAATTTCTAAAACCGTTAAATTTTCGCGTTGAGCTGTGCAATATGTTATCGAACGGAAAGTTTGATTCGTCCGTCCATAGAATATTTGACCAATCTTGCTCGGTTAAACTTTTGTGTTTTAGAGCCCATTGGAAGCGAGCCTTTTTGTTTTTTTCGGAAAGCCAGGGCTTCTTCCTGGCTTTGCAGCCTTTTACACCAGCTTTCTGCAGCCTTCTTCGTGTCGTCCTGGCAGATATTGGCTTTTTAATTGTTACTGAAAAATCAGCAGCGAGCTCGAAAGACGTTTTTCTCCTATTTTTCAGTGAATCCCTTACTAATGTTCCGTCTTCACGATCTATAGTAAGTCGTTTTCGTCCAGATCTGTGTCTATTTTTATGCGACCCAGTCTTCTCGAACCGTTCGATAACATATTGCACAGCTCGACGCGAAAATTTAACGGTTTTAGAAATTTCCACTTGGGACTTGCCTTGCTGCTTCAAAAGTTGAATTTCTACCCGCTGTTGCAATGTCAGTTATCTTTTTTTCGCCATATTTACATTAAAATATTTAATTTATTGAAAAAAAATCACTTCAAGGCACTACACAACTGTATGTCTTCACAGCGAGCTGAGAAAGCGAACTAATCGGATATCAAAAAACACCACAAAAGCAAATTTTTAAGGTTCTAGATGTTTTGTTACTAACCAGCCACTTGACTATTGTTTAAATTTTATTTTTTAGATGCCGACAAAACTTTAATAAACAATACGATTGATTTGGAGCATTAGATTTTGTATATTAGTAAAATTTACAGGGTGCTCAATACTTTTGGCCAAGGCTGTATATATATATATATATATATATATATATATATATATATATATATATATATATATATATATATATATATATATATATATATATATATATATATATATATATATGTATGTATGTATGTATGTATGTATGTATATATATACACCCAACTCTTTTTTTACACGGTCTTTTTTACACGATTTTGAAATAACACGGTCCACAAAAAGAAAAAAAAAATTTTCCACGAATTTTTTGTTCTAACACGAAGTCTAAAGAAAATTTTTTTACATGTAGTTACAAAATAAAATATAATTGGGGAAATTTTTATAGTCGATTTTATATTTGTCTATTTAAAATTGCATTAACCCTAATCATCCTGGGTTAATTTACAAACAAAAACACCTGGGATGAGTCCCGCGCTCTCATATGAAAGTTCTATATAAAACACTAAATTTAACAGTATTAGAACATTTTTTTTTTCACATAATGTTATGTGAGCACGTTCGTCCAGATGTAAACGGACTTGATTTCCATTTGGTGGCATCCAAAGCAAAGTTGAAATGAGTCCCAAAGACTCAACCTAGGAGGATTAGGTTAAGCACATTATTGAGTTATTGGGCGCATTCAGTGAACGTTAATAATGAACCATACTCTTCATGGGATTCAAACTCGTCAGATGTGTTAGACATCTCTAGTAATGGAAGCGATTTTTGTCAAGTCAGTAATAAACGTTCACGCTTAATATCAAGTAGCGATGAATAATCTAAATAATATTTTTATTTCTATTCTAATTTGGTTTTTTTATAATTGAATCGTTAAAAGCTAGAGTGGACCAAGCCACATAATCGAGTTTTTAAAGCTTTTCCACTTTTGTACTATTATTAACTGTAAATTTTTGGAAAAAAAATTTCTGTGGACTTTATTACTCAATGTTGAAATGTTCTTTTGTGCAACCAAACATTTTTATCTAAAAACTCACTCGCAATAGTGATTCAAACACAAAAAAAATCACGATTTCGACATGTGGGTTGGTCCACTCTAGCTTTTAACGCCTCAATTATGGACTAATGATTCTCTTTTTTACTTATTTTATCGTATGTATGTATATTTTTTTTAATAATAAAAATTATATGAATTATATTTTGTTTTTGTTACTTATTTTATAATTTTTCAATAAAAATTAATATTAGTTATATTTTGTTTTTCTTTATAAATTATTATATTTTTTTTGCACGGTTTTTAGGACAACATATAGCTTTTTTTTCATCTTACACGGTTTTTTAAAGCTGTGGAACACATCCTCAATTTTAATATGTGCTGCATATCTTTTTTTACACGGTTTTTTTACACGATTTTCGTTGGAACGTATCTACCGTGTAAAAAAAGAGTTGGGTGTATATATATATATATATATACAGGGTGCGCCATCTGTTCCTCCGGTATGAGAATGTTGAATAACTTTTTAAAGAAACAATAGATTGCAAAAAATGGTGTTTTTTTATTTAGTTCAATCCTTTACAATTTATGTGGACTACTTTTTGAAAACAACATCGATCAAATGACCACCTTTATTGGCCACCGCAAACTGTGCTCTTTTTCGGGCATTTTCCATCACTTCTTCGAGCATCTCCGTCGGTATGGCAGCTATTTCGGCACGAATATTGGTCTTGAGCTCGTCAATGGTCTTCGGGTTGCTGGCGTAAACTTTACTCTTCAAATAACCCCACAAAAAGAAGTCTGGGGGGGTTAAATCAGGGGATCTTGGTGGCCAGTCAATATCGCCTCTTTTCGATATCACAAGTCTAGGGAATTTTTGTTGCAAAAACCGTATTGTTTGGTCCGCTGTGTGGCATGGCGCCCCGTCTTGCTGAAACCAGAAGTCAGTCAGACCTTTTTCACGCATTTTCGGACACACAAAATGTGCCAACATCCACCGATATCGATTACCATTAACTGTTTCACCTTCATTGAAGAAAAATGGCCCAATGATGGTTTTTGCGCACACGCCGGCCCAAACAGTCACTTTTCGATCATGCAATGGTATTTCATGAATCTCGTGAGGATTTTCTGTCGCCCAAATGCGGCAATTTTGTTTATTAACACCGCCAGAGGGAGTGAAATGTGCCTCGTCGGTCATTAAAACTTGCATCCAAAATTGAACGACTATTTTCAATGTACATCGTCACTATTTCGGCGCGTTCTTTCGGTGTGAAGCGGTTCATGGTTAAAATTGTACTGGTTTGACGTTTCCAAAACGTGTCTAGGAAAGCAAATCGGTTGACAAATGGCGAAGTTATTCAATGTTTACATACCGGAGGAACAGATGGCGCACCCTGTACATTTTGTCGTAAGGAATATTATTTTTACAAATTCGGGCGCCCGAATTTGTAAAAATAATATTCCTTACGACAAAATTTTTACGATAAATTGTCTTACGATAAATTGTCTTACGATAAATTGTTTTACGATAAATTGTTTTACAATAAATTGTTCACGATAAATTGTCCGCGAATCGAAAAAAATGCATGCCAGAGGATGTGTCCTAATTATTGTTTTTATGCATGAGATATGTTAAGTGTTATTACATATTTTTAAAATGCTCACCAATTCTGGCTTAGAATAATTATTTAGTTTTTGCTCGATTTTGTTGAACTGCTCTATTGTCTTCAGCAACCAGTCTCTTAAAATGTCTCTTAGAAAACTCACAAGTTTTTGTACCCATCTTAGGTAAATGAAAATCCAACCTGGTACACCTCTCAACATAAATAAATGTAATATAATTTAAAACATTTGTTTACTTACCACTTAATGTTTCCAAAATAATTCACTTGCAGCCCTTTACAAATTTTTGCAATTGAATATTTTTGATAGTTTGAAATTCAAATGATTACTCGATTACATTTTTTGTTTCTATAGAAATTCTATTGGTAAATGATCCCAAGCAACCAGATAAGGCATAATGCCTTAGATTAGGGCGTGGTGTCTTAAAATTGATGGTTTTTTAAGACACCACGCCCTAATCTAAGGCATTATGCCTTATCTGGTTGCTTGGGATGTGCTTCCCAATTGCTTCTTTTGGAAGCGAGTAAAAACCGCTTCGTTCATGCTTCCCCAAGAAGCGCTTCAATTTTTCCTATTGGGAACATGACATTCAATACATCAGATTCAATACACACAAAGGAGGAGCATAAAGAGTATAAATGCAAGGTGTATCAACTAGAGAGGTGGAGTACTCCCGTTTGTATCGTACACACCAAGCGCCAGTGTGAGTGTGCTGTGACGTAACAACCGCGCTCTGAGTGCACCGATGAATATAAGTTTATCTCGGCAGTATCAAACACCAAACGATTTCGATGGTGGGTAGAAAGTGTGCTTTGCCAAAATGTCAAAGCGTTAGGGGAAATAAATATCCAGCAAAAAAAACTTTCCACCAGTTTCCTAAAAATAAGGAGTTAAGGAAAAAATGGTTACGATTTTACTCAATTTCAATTAAAAAAGATAACGCACGTTTAGCGTTATGCTCACTGCACTTTGATAGCAGTGCTTTTGAAAATTAGTTAAAATTGACGCTTTTGAACAAAAAAAAATGAAATAAATTCTAAGACGAGGAAGTAAGTATATTTCATTTTATTTATTGAAATAAGTGCACTCAATCAAAACTGTTGTTCTCAATGGAGATATTTTTCTCATTTTTTCTTTGATTTTGTCCTGATTAATACGAGTAAATATGCTAAACTTCGTGTTAACATTCGATGCAAGCAATTTAATCAAAAACTTAAGGAACAGAAAATACTGAAAAGAAAGCGTAGAGCGGACGAAGATTTTCGTCAATCTAAATTAAGGAAACTTAATCAATAATGTACTAAAAAAAATACAAATAAAAAATACTTTCCATTCAAACTAACTCTATTTTAATATATACATATTGTATATACTCATTATTTCGATCTATTTGTACGTTATATTAAAATATCTAAACAAAAAAAAATATATTAACATCACAAATCTAAGTAATCGGATAAATCTCCCATAAGAAACCACAGGCACCATCGATTCTGTTTGCGGTTGTGACGTCACACATGCAATATTTGATAGTAGTGGACGGGAGTACTCCACCTCTCTAGTTGATACACCTTGGTATAAATGTGAAATCTGTACTACAAGCAGCAAACACAGCATAGCGGCGGCAGTAAAAATTTTGATTTTGATCTTTAAAAAAATAATTGAACATAGTTTAACATAGCAAAATACCCTAAACAGTGCTTTAATGTAGGCCGGATCTTATAACACAGTTTGTTCGGGCCAGAGCTCGAGCATAAAAAAGAGGTGCCGAATCAATTAATACCAATTATCCAATCTTACAATAATTTATTTCAATAAAACAATTCAGTATATTTTAATTCTAATTATAATTCAAATTTAATATCTATGGCTCTTGATGTTTCTGATGTGGTACTCTAATTGCTCCGTCTCCTTGTCGTTTGTGGAATCACTCGCACACGGGATGAGGTTTTTCCTGAGTATGTATTTTGTAGTTCCTGCTGGTTTGGCTGCTAGAGATATTCCGTAATCCGTCAATTGCCACTTGCAGAGTATTTTCTGCCGCTTGCAGTGTAACGTCTGACGACTGCAAAGTATCTGTTTCTAATTGCAGAGTAACTTCTGCCGAATGCAGCGTAGCTTCTGCCGAATGCAATGTGTTTGTTGCCGAATGCAGAGTATCTTCTGCTTGATGCAGCGCACGGCATACAGACAGACAAGGTATGCTGTAAACTCAAATCTGACATTTCGTTGCTACGTCACTTGTGCCGATTAGTTCGTCAAGTGTAGAAGGAATTTTGTTTTGTGGATGGTAATTTAAATTTTTGTGCGATCTAAATAAGATATTTGTAAATTAGTGGACTGATTGCATTAAATAGTGATCAATAAACATAAAAATTAATTAAAAAAAGTCGGCACAAATGACGTCACACCTGACTATCAAAAGTTTACAGCATACCTTGTCTGTCTGTATGCCGTGGATGCAGCGTAGCGTCTGCCGAATGCAGAGTATCTTCTGCCTGATACAGCCTATCTTCTGCCTATTGACTTCTAAGTTTCTTCCTAAATATGATAGGAATTAGGATTTGTTAGTTAGTTAAATGATGTGGTTGGATCGAGAGATGAAACCGAAGTGATTTCTGCTTGGTACAGCAGGGCTATTTATATGGGCCGAAATAGCGGTAATCCTCACTCCAATTTACATTAATTTGGGCCTTACCAATGACCCCTGACTAACTTAGTAACAGCTTTTCGTGTGTGCGAAACGGGCTATTTGCTTGCTAATTTCGGTTCAAATCCTAGTTTTTATTGAAAAGTATTAAATTCGCTGTGATAAATGTGTGAAAACTTACTAGAATTAGCAAGCAAATAGCCCGTTTTGCACACACGAAAAGCTGTTACTAAGTTAGTCACGGGTCATTGGTAAGGCCCTTTATGTAGAAATGTATTTTGTTCGGGTTTATTAACCATACTTTAAAAGTATTGATAAAACAGGATGGTGTAAATCAAAACTCTGTAAAAGCGAAGGATCTAAATGTAGCCTTATGATCGAACTACATTGGTGTAGTGGAAGTGTAGTGATCGCCAGCTGGAGACGCAGGGCCGTACCATTGCCTCCTATAAACACAAGGCCTCAATATCTCAAAGAACTTTATCATGACGTCACATCAGTGGTAAAGCTCTTTTCGATGTTGCTATGCAATTCAAATGGAGACAAACGAAAATTCGACTTTATCGGCTTATATCTCGGAAACTGTTCCTTTGCCGGAAAAACTGTTTTCACTTTCTTATAGAATATTCGATATTTCAGTCATATGCCTTAGTTACCAAAGGCGAACAGAAAAAAAGTTATCGAACAAAATCTTAACAAAAGTGTGATTTTTCGTTTTCTCTTCACGTCGCTCTCCACTCCTACTCTCCATCTAAAATCATATCGATTTGGGTTTTCGCAAATAATTTAATTGATATATATTCGACATGATTGGGACATGAACCAAACGACAGATGATTACATTGAGTATAATAGTGCGTAAGTCAATTTGTTGTCGCATTAATAGTTTCCGAGATATAAGCCGATAAAGTCGAATTTTCGTTTGTCTCCATTTGAATTGCATAGCAACATCGAAAAGAGCTTTACCACTGATGTGACGTCAGTTTTAGATCTTGAGGCCTTGTGTTTATAGGAGGCAATGGCCGTACCGACTGGGGGGGATGGGGGGGGAAGCTCCCCCCCCAATAAGTCTTCAGTTGGGAATTTGACCTTTAGAAGTTGGGAAATCTCACTTCTTAACACTAGGTTGCCCAAGGAAGTCAAGCAGTCAAGATGACTTGCTTGAACAATCTAGTGTTAAAGATGTGAGATTTCCCAAGTTGGGAAATCTCTTTAGTTGATTTTCCAAAATCCCAACTTGTCTTTTTCTACCTCATATTTTCTATTAGTGAACATACGCCTGTTTTATGACTTGTTTCTTTTTTACACATACCATTCTGCTTTGGCAACAGCGTCACAGCGAGTTGGGAGAGAATGAATAAAAGGCTTTGAAAGAGTAGACACTCGACCGTGGGAGGAGTATAATGTTCTCATCAGTTTATGGCACAGAACTATATAACATAGAACAACTGTCACCATACAAAGCTCTGCTGAAAAATTGTCCCTCTTTATCATAGTTAAACGCATCCACTGAACTGTATAATCTCGCGAAATTCAAATTTCGTCTGCCGCGAAAATCAAATTTCACAAGTTTGAGACTAACTTTAGGTGCCAACACCATTCCGAAAGTCTATTTTCCTTTGACAGCTCACAGTTTAAACGAGAGGAGTATATTTGTTTTCATACGGTTATCTCGCTCTTACTTGACTCGTTTTGATTCACTGAACTGTATTGAAATGGGACCATTTGAGACAGCAAATCGAGCGATCTAGTATATTCGTGCTGAAACGGTGAGTTTTGAAAATATCGGCCCGATTCCAGAATCCGTCGTAGCTTTATTACGAAGAACTAACTACTTTACGAATACGAAGAAATCAGTATTCCACGATCCGAACGGAATTGAACTTAGTGGTGCCTGATTAAAATCTAATTTCGAAAAATAAATGTCTTTGTAAAAAGGTCCCTATGCAAAACTCATAAGGAATAGATTTCTGACATGGAATAGTTTCGTGAAAAATGTAACTTTCTTGACTTAAAACGAAAATTGTTATTAATAATGGATTCTGCAGCGTTTGCAACTTTGTGTCTGGAAGAAGATTTATCGAAGTGAAGGACTTTAATAGTGGAATGAAAACGACAACAAATAACGGATACTTAGGAATACTCACATTGCTCTTTTTTCTAAAATATTTCCTCTTAATGTGTTAAAAGTTACACTAATACTAAATAAACAAATAAAAATGTTAAAATTGCTTTTTGTTGTACAATTCAGGCCATATATTGAGCTAAAATCATAAGAAAATGAAGTTACGGAGTAAAAATTTTTCGTAGGTTTAGCTGTCAAAAGATCGATTGCGTCGGATTCTATGATACCAGATATTCCGATTCGTAATGTTTTCGAAATTAATTTAATTCCTTCGGATCGTGGAATACCATCTTCACGAATTCTCCGAAAATCGTAGCTACGACGGATCCTGGAATAGGGCCGTATTAGTGAGCCTACATATATAGAGAGTGGACAG
Source organism: Chrysopilus asiliformis (assembly GCA_964034945.1). NCBI lineage: Eukaryota > Metazoa > Arthropoda > Insecta > Diptera > Rhagionidae > Chrysopilus > Chrysopilus asiliformis. Next base: position 44,038,792 of record OZ035963.1, on the reverse strand, counting down.
GTCGGAACCAACTATTTCGGTTAAGTTTGAATTTTTACCTGATGATGACAGATTTAACCCAGAAGTATTTTAAACCATTTTTACTAATATTTTGTGTACGGTTTGAGGATTTAAAAAATTATTCGGCCGCTAAAAACGTGTAATTTTTAAAATTAAAAGTCCAAAATACTACACTAACACAAAGAAATCGCCTTTGCTTTGCGAAAAGATGGCTGAACTTTCGAAACAAGATAAGAGTTACTGTTTTGTGCCGTACTAAAGCTACAAACGGCACAAAACTCCAAGTTGGCCTAAATGGAAAGAAAAAAAAGTGACATTAAAACATAAACAAAAGTGACATTAAAACAAAAACTCAACTTTGACTTGAATAGAAGATAAATTATTTGTGCTTTAAAATAATATTAATTACATAATTAAGATGCTAATGTCGAAGAAGTTCGGTGAAGCGATCGCGCTGTATTCTGAAACCAAAAGCACGACAGCGAAAACTAAGTTTTGTATAGCATTCGAGCGGCTTCCCTCTCGCAGGCTGGAATATAGGCAGAGGCTCTTGTGGACGCTGAAAAGACGGCCTCACTGAATCAATCATGGGCGAAGGGTCCCTCGCGAAAGGGCGCTGCTCTGGCGGGCACGCAAAGGTATATGAAAATCCTCACTTATTAATGTTTGTTTGGTCACGATTTCGGTGATTTTTTACGAGAAAACTCAAAACCTGATTTACATTTCAGATCTAAAATACGCTTCAAACAACGCCCCACTAAACAACAGAATGACATCAACAACAGGATGGTGGCTGAATAGATGAGGCAATCCCCAACGTAGATTCGTAAGCCTTTTCCGCCGAAGGAGTCCCAACAGAAGTAGACAGCACCGGAAGAAGACTACACGAATACACACTTTCTTTTTTGAACGCCATTGTGGCTGCAGTGCGTTTATATTAAATTAAGAAAAAGTAAGCTATTCCATTTTCATCCCGAATTTCACACAATTTACTGGTGGATTATTCGTTGAGTGATTTTACCTAAAAACATATTGCTTCGGACATTCTCTACGCAAGCCATCGAAAGCGCTTCTATATCCGGACAAATTAGAATCGACTTTAACGAGACACTTTCTTTGCAGAATCATGGCAGAAGTCGAGACTATGGAGGCTTTTGATCAGCCTGAACCGGATCCAATTTACGAACCAGTCGAAGGGATCGCCCCAGCACAGGAGTTGCGATGATGTCCAGGTCAGCGATTTTTCACTACAGGATTACATTGCCGTTAAGGAGAAGTATGCCCGCTATTTGCCGCATTTGGCTGGACAATATGCAGCAAAACGTTTCCGTAAGACACAGTGCCCCATTGTTGAGCATATCACCAACTTTCTGATGATGAAGGGTCGCAATAACTGCAAGAAATTGATGGCCGTTGGAATTGTCAAGCACTCATTCGAAATTATCCATTCGAAATTATCCAATTTTTGGTTATGCTTTTGGACAATAGTAAAATTCTCCTATCCGTGTCTTTCACTAGAACTTTCAAGTGCGAGGAATAATATGGAGAAACAATAAATTTACAAACTCTCATTGAATAATCATTAATTGGGATTTTCTTCGTCGCTTTTCAGGCAATTTGGCTATTGTGCACTGGTGCTCGTGAAGCTGCTTTCCGTAATATTAAGACGATTGCAGAATGTTTGGCTTGTGGTTTCACCATGGTATAATAATATAATAGTAACTATAACCAACGTTTGTGTTTTTATTAGAAATAAAAGTATGCATATTTTTTATATATCAATTTTATTTTTGATTGAACAACATTATTATAATTCAAAACCATCGGGAATCGCTTCTATCTTCAAATATTTGTAAATACAGAAAAAACAGTCAAAGAAAAATAGAATTCGTTAAAATTTGAATTTTTGGTAAATTTCAGAAATTCAATTGCACCTTACAGAGAAATTCAATTTACCTTCTATTCAAAACTTCAGTGCCTATTTTTACCACGTCTCCAGATAGTATTCCATGTCTCCAGATGTTATTCTATGTCTCGGATAACTAATTGCGTCCTCTTAAATAACAAAAGTGTTTTTACTATCGAAATACGGAAAAGTTATGCAAAACTTACCAGTCAAGATTCCCGCCGTTTTTTTAAATGAATGACAACTAGTAATACACTCACTAATACATCAACAACCGTCCACTTGTTTTTCGAATTCGGACGAAACGTCCACTTCGAAAGCCACCTGTCCACTCTCTATATATGTAGGCTCACTAGGCCGTATATGTGTAATTGTTTTACCATCGGTGTTCGGATTTTTTAAACAAATGAATAGCTACGAATGAGCGCAAATTCAGCCAGCTAAAACTGGTGAAAAACGTTCTAAGGGTGACTATGGGAGACGAAAGACTGAGTTCTTTAATGATACTACACAGCGAAAAAGACCTAACTGATACAATTGACCTTACGAAATTTGTTTCGGCATGGGCAAAGTTAAAGGAAAGACGAATCCATGTACTATAAATTAGATATGTACAGACTCTAGTTGAAGTCATCTTCAACGGTTATCTTTTCTCTCAAGGGTCGCATAAGATTATTAGTGTTTACCCTTTATTTAATTGTATGTGAAAAATAAAAAAAAATTACAATATGTTAACATAACCAATGGAAGTGAGGAGCTCATATAGGGACTCTAGGGTTTTTTTTTATAATTTTTGGGGAATATATAAAGTTTTTCTTTACTTGAGCTTTGGCCGTTTCATCATTAAAATCTCTTCCACTTGAAGAATACGAGGAAATAAAATCGATGTTTCCTTTATTATATAAACATGCCAGAGCGTTTTTAGTAGTGGTTGCATCGTCAGTTCCTTGTGAAAGGTTGTTGTCAAAGGTGGGTGCAACTATTACTCAAAAACACCTTGAACAATTATTGTTTTTGGAAAATGTTCCAAAAAACGATTTTGTGACTAGTATGAAAGGTTTTTAGGTCCAAAATCTGGATTATTCTGTACATATAAATGTGGATAAATATACAAATATACATATCATGTTACAGGCTTATATTTATTAGTACACATTTATGAATACTGAATGCTTTGAAAAGTATCGATGCACGATACCTTTGTGTATCGATACTTTTTGATATTTGATACTTTTCATCCGATAATACTGTTGAGTGTAAAATCGATACTTTTTATTAATTTCCGTTTCCCTACTTATTAAGATGCGCTTTATTAAAAATGTATGGCTTTTCTAAATTTTATCCAAAAACTGAGGTTATCTCGAATTTCTCAATGGATAAGAGCCGAGCAAATTATTTTTATTTTTAATTTTTTTAGCTATTGAATTATGGTACACAGTTTAAAGTTCTTGGGGAACTCCTAGGGAATAAAAGAATGGATAAAGGCTCGTTAGTGTTCAGAGTTCTCTTAGGTAATAAAGAACTCACCTTCTTGGATTTTGAGCGAAAAAAAAATTCTTCTGGGACAGTAACCTCTGTGAGGAATTAGCTAGAACCATATATCTCTGGTCGGAAGCACACACGCTAAACTGCACCTTCCTGATTGCCAACAAAGTTCAATTTGGTTTCTGTTGCGTTTTTTCAAACGATATTCTTTTATTTCGGAGTCGACCTCGCGTAGACTATTTTTCGTGCATATTTTTAATATTTTTGAAAACAGGTGATCGCAGGGTAAAAAAACTAGTCAGGTGAGTGGAAAATAAAATCCGTTTCGCACCAATATATAAAAAATTGCGGCCTGGAAAGGAAAACTTTACATGCGGTCGAATGAACTTTGTCACGTCGATCTCGCCTCATTCATTTTTTTTTCCACAGTTCTAACTATTTGGTGGACATAGCATCCGGATAAAGTGAAGGTTTCATACAACTGGCAAATTCGTAGTTGTAGGAAGTCGACAGATTTTGACGTTTTGGTATCTGGTTTTTTTCGTAGTGGCATTCGTATGAATCTTCGATTTGCGCAATCGCCGAAGTGAAAGAGAAGCCTTAACCTAAGAGTAACAGCAGTAAAAGGAAAAATTAAAATTTGTGATTTAATTTGGCAGAAGAATTTCAAGATTTCAGCAAAGTTTCGAAAATATCCAAAAGGATTTTCCTGTTTTAATTTAATTTCGATCGTTTTTCTTGTGGAGCCGAGTGAATTTTCGTGTGGCATAGTTTTGTCTCAAAATCCGTGTTTGCTGTTTTTTTTTGATTTTGAGGAATTTGCAGCACCCCAGAGAGGGGAATTACATTATTTTATATGACTTTGGAAAGAATTAGCGGTAAGTATCTATTCTATTAATCCATCCATCAAAAAATCTCAGTGCATTTATTTCCGAATGATTTCGAGTTGAATTCATTTTTTTCGGTTCGTGAGCAAAAACTGTTTTGCTGGAGACTGTTAATCAATAAGTTAAACGTAGAAAATGCCACTTGGCACTTTGTTCAAACTATTTATTGTGTAGAAGCGCTCAGCTGGCAGGTCGCAAGTTGAGGTGTCGCCTGAAGTCATACACCCAATTTACTGAATTCCTTCCAGGTTTAAACATGCTATTCTAGTTTGTGTTTTGAATACCCATGTCCTACGCTTATAGTACTTTCTTAAAACTATTTTGCAAAGAAATTTATCAAAACACTTTTAATTCACTATTTTTTCGAATTTAAGGATGCACCAAACGCTCATATTTATTCATTCATATATTTCGAAAAAAAAACAAAATATCGAAAAAAAGAAATAAAGTCGCGACCGGGATTCGTTCCTCCGTCCATGCAGTTTGTTGTACTTCTACTTGCGCATTTGTATTCCGGCCACTGCCACTGATCCATGCGTTCTTCGTGGAAATTAGTATACTAAGCCAAATTTTAAATATGACTATCAAATTATCGAAACAAATAACTTGTACTGATTTGCAATTTAAAATATTTCTGTTGAAAATATATTTACCAAATCCGAAAGGACTTACATGGAAACTACTTTCCATCAAGATCTTTTAACGAGATGTCCCACTGGTCAGCAGCTGCTGCAGCTGACTGATCCCGACATCAGTTGCACATGTAATCCAATGGCGCATGGCATACTGCAAAAAATGTGCAGCTGCATGTCTGGGACACAAAGCTAACTTTTTTGAACTGACCTAAATGTAGCTGATATCAGGAACATGTCGGGTAGTTTCTAATGTCATTTTTCTCAGATTTTTTTTTTTTTTTTTTTTTTTAAACAATTTAATTTTTTTTTATTGATTAATCAGATAACAATAAATACAAAATTCAATAACATTTGATATATTTTAAATAGTTAACTAAAAATTAATGCTTCTGCGCCGAGGGCATAATAGAAGCTTAACAACATTAGAAATTCATTATAGCATTATAATTATATTAAAAATTCAAGGAAATATATATATATATCAAATAAGAACTCTGATTTAACTACTAAGTTCACCAAATATATGGAAAATAATATAAATACTTAAGCAAAGATTATTATTAACGTTGCTAACGTTGCTACAAGGATCAACGACATGGAGATAGTTAAAAAAAAAAAAATCAAAACTAAGAAGTAAACCAAAAACAAAAATAAACAGATACCAAACAAGAATTGATCCTGGATATTAATAAGAATGAAATAAAAAATAACTAAAAATATAATAATAATAACAGACCATATCAATATATCACATTACGCATCGCGTCACTATACATTTATTAAGGTTGGGTGTTTAAAAGAGAATGATGGTAAATAAACATCTTTAATCCATGCCATAACCTGTGTCTTAAAGGTAACAATTGATGAACAGTCTCTGATTTCAGTAGGTAGCATATTATAAATGGAGAACCCCAGAAATTTAAGATTTTGCTTCGTAATCTCAAGTCTTGGCTTTGAGACAACAAGTTTATTGCCAGCACTATACCTCGTATTTATCGTTTGACAAACAAAATCCATCGGTATTGTATTATAATTTAAATGATGCATCGCCTTAAATATATATACTGAGACCAACTTAACAAATAAACAGGATATTGGACAAATTGGTGAGACCCAATCGTTGTACAGAGCCGTAGTGCTAGTCAACCTATCAAGATTAAAAGTCAGTTTCAATGCTTGGTTTTGTAAACGCTGCAATGCTTTTAAGGATGTATTATTGGACGTACCCCATATTATCAAGTTTGATACAAGATGGGAATTTCATTTTTTAATGAACATACATTAAAAAAAAAAATATTCAGGTGGAATTGAGAACCTTTTCCTTTTTGGAAGTCGGTTAAAAATGATAATTTTCAATATTTTTTTTCGTCTGGCGGTAATAATTGTCATCAGTGGCACAGTCTACAAAGGTATCATGGCCACTCTCTAGGTCCGTGGTTCCCAAACTGGGGGGCGTGGGGCCACGGCCAGGGGGGCGTGAAGCAATCACCCTTGTTCTGAGATACGGCGCACTATGGGGCCAAAGTGCCTTTCGGCGGCCAAAAATCCATAACTTTTGAACGGATCAATATTTTTGAATGGGGTTTTTTTTGTTGGCTAGATAAAGATCCAAGCTTTATTTTCTCACAATTTGACCACCCCCACCTCTCCCACCCCCCCACCCATCTGCATTTTAAATCAAAAATTACCAAAATCTCGAGACCGGTTGGTCGTACAGAAAAAATCATTAATGACGAAAATATTTAGAATGCCGTTTTACATATATCGTTAGTACATGAAAATCGAATAGGAGTAACTTTAATATCCTATATTATGAAATAATCAAAACTGTAATATTTGTTGTTGTAATATTTTTTTGGTTTTGTTTTAAAGTTGTTTTTTAAATGTTATAAAAAAATATGGCATTTTTAAAGACATAACTTTGTTTTAATACAATTCTATTAATACAATTTGTCATCTATCTCCAATGTAAAAGATTTGTTATAGCTTTATGAAAAAAAAAATGAATTGCGAATAAAGATTATTATTATATTATTATTAATACAATTTGATACTAATATACATGGCTGAAATTACATTAAGTTGAGGAAAAATTATATTCTAATAATGTCTTCATCTACGTCGAATTTTAACAATTGTAGGATTTCTTGATCTTCCTCGTCATCCAATTCATCTTTTGCATTTGTACATTTACAACGCAGAGAAGCCAAAAATGGATCTGATGATAGAAGTTATATATTCATCAAATCTTCATTTTGGTTGATTCTATCGTTTTTTCCAGTGTTGGTTAGTCTAAAATGTCTGTAGTCTTTATTTTTCGATTCCTGTGCTTCTTCTGAAAGCTCCCCAAGTGGTAAAATGCTTTTTTCAATTATCAGCTTGCCATGGAAAAGCACTTTATGCATTGTTGCAGACATATTTCTCCAATTGTAATGTCTATTATACAAATCAGCTGTGGACTTGGCATATGATTCGAATTTATCTGGATTTATTGCCTGTTTGCTTGAAAGCACCGATAATATAACTTTCATATAACTTTCAATCGTCGAATTAATGTCTCGTCCACTTTAGTAATATCAGCAGTAATTTTTGGATTCTCGAAAAACCGCCTTGCGGTATTTCCATCGTTAGTGCTTCCAGATCCCTGCTTAGAGGTATCAACGATTATTCCAAGTGTTTCTCGAAATTCATTTTGTATCCTCTGTTTTTTGTTCGCCCTCTTAGTTTTGTTGACTTCATTCTGTCTTACTGTACCACCTTCAGGCCCGAAGTCTAGGTCATATGCTAAATGTAAAATATGTTCCATGAATCTAATTCTTGAATGTAATGGAGATATTCCAAGTTCAGCTGCTTGTTCATCAATGGTTCCTGCCTCTTCGTAATCAGACAGTCAAGATGGTTTGGCCTTGCAAATTATGCATGATGAACAGGAGGTTGTATCTGTTACAGTAGCAGCAACCTTTCCATCTAGCATCGTAAAAGCCATTTCGTAGGATATTTTATAAAGCTTCTCATTCAAATATATCTCCAAAGACTGTAAGTTCTTAATTTCATCCTTAATCCTGTTTACAACTTCCAACGTTTTTTTCTTTTGTCTCCTTAGCATATTCAAATAAAATTGGCCTGCAGAAATTTTTAGACGAAGGAGTGGTATTTCTCCACAAGTCCTTAGGCTCTGACATTACAGATGGTCCCGGCTCATTTAGATCTTCTTTTATTTGTAGTCTTAATGGTACAAGCGAAGCCATAAAGAGGTGCTCATCACTGACATTCGAACTTATCTTTTGTTTGTAGACACTTTGGCCAGACGAACCATCGCATCCCCATTTACATATTAACTTTAATTCGGTATTAGTCCACCTATCTACATCCTTTTTTGAAAATCAAGCAAATTTTGAAGATCTATTTTTGTTGCCGATTCTTCAACTGCGATTGGTTGTGGAAGTATCTTGTCCTTTGCTGCTTTCATCTTCTTGTAACTTGGTAGAGTTTCTGTTTTTTTTTAAATGCCTTACGTAGTATGTTATATTTTTTCCTTGAGAGCCCTAGATCCAAAAATAATGCCAAAGCTGATTCGTCTGTCCATTCATCAGTTTCTTCGGGAGTTTTTATGCTTTGAATCATTCGTTCCACTCGATTTGGACTAGCTTCTGTTAAAACTGACACAATTTTTACTTGTTGATGTTTCTGATGTGATCGCAAGTTATAAATATAAGCTTTTTCAAGTAATGGATCTTCAGATGAATCCGATAGTGATTTAACTTTTCTTCGCTTTGATCTTTCAGAAGATTGATCAAAGCTAACTTCTGGTCTGGCACGACCGCTATCCTCAGCCACATCCAAAAAACTACATTCTCCAAATTCGAAAATTATTTCATTTTTCATCCATTCGTGGTGTTTATTCAAAAAATAAGATTTGTTTCGTTTACAATCGCACCTTTTTTCATAAAGTGACTGAGAAAATTCTCTAGTTTCAGCTCCTGATTCACATCAAAATTATATGACTGATAAGTGTTTTCAATATATGTTTTCAATTCACATAAAGTTTTCTGTTCACCTTGAAACAAAACTTCACACAATTCACGATAAGTAATTTCCACGGAATTTCGATCCATTTTTTATTTAACTTGTTGCTTTGACGATTTCGGTGTTAACTGATTTCGGTATTAACTGATTTCGTCTTTAAGAACTGACTAATTACGGAAACCCCGTGGAATTTTTCTGAGTCATTGTAATAAAACACTGACAGCCTTATTAATAAAAAATCCCTAACACGGAGATAACTCATGTGCTAACTAACTCCGAGATAGCAAACTTATCCATTAGATAACTATTCTTATTAATAAAAAATTTTCCTCCATATAATAGCTAACTCGTATTTTATTTAAAAATTTAGCTGGAATACGGCAACCCTTGTGCCGAATTGTACCAAAAAATACTAAAATCTTTTACATTTAAGTCAAATTTTGGTTTTTTAAATCCGTTTCCTTGGAGACGATATTAAAATAAGTCATATTTTGGTTTTTTAAATCCGTTTCCTTGGAGACAATATTAAAATAGGAGTGAAATTAATGTTTTTATTTTAATTGTGATTCACTGCAAAGTAATTAAAAGTGGAAAATTTAAAAATTGAAGGAAAGCGATCAAAAAAGTGGTGTTCAAGTGATAAGATAATATAATATAATAACATAAATTGCATTTTTTTAATGGATCATTGTTTCTTATAGTCATTATTGCAAGAGTTATGTGCCGTCAAGAGTTATCAACTCGTTAACTCGAGGGAATCGGTATGTTAGCTAACAGAGAGTTAACTAACGTCAGTTAAATCTTAAAAATTTTTATTAATAAGAATTTCGAGTTATCCACTGCGTAAACCATTGATAAAAGTTAACTAACGTTTATTAATAAGGCTGTTAAACTCTTAGTATAAGCTCGTCAACACAAGTTTAATACACGGCAAAAAATCCTGGAGTATTTTTAAATCCAAAAATTATATTGACGAAATCTTAATACATATTTTGGATTGGAATTTAATACATGCGAATTTTTGAAAATATTTTAGCCTTTTTTGCAGTCATATTTGAAAAGTTTTTTATTATGTATCGAACTTAAGTACTTTTAACATTAATGTCTACAATTTAATCAAAATTTTAGACTTTAATACTGAATTAAACCAAAAAAAAATTTATAAAAATTTCCAATCCATATTATTGGATTAGAATTTTCCATTGGATTACATATAGGTCCAGCGTAATCCAGTTTTGATTGAAATTCACTCCAAGATTTTTTGCCGTGTATATTTACATTTAATTACCATTAAATAATATTCTGTTCTAACATATATACTACCCAATAGCAGAATAGTTGGTCTACCTACTCAAACGAATGGTTTTCTCAGTTGCATACCCCATAAATTAGGCAAATTGTTAAATATGTTATAAATTCTTTATATTTTCAAAAACTATGTATCTTAGAGTTTATTTTTAGAAAAAAAAGTAATGATAATTCATTTATTTAGACTAATTATACCGTTACAAAGATGAAACGATGGTGGCAAAATAATTAGTCTACTCCGGAATCACTGCAAAATAGTTAGTCTATCATCTATTTTTACTATTTGGTGACAATTACATCATTAACTCTTTTTGGCATTGTATCTACCAATTTTTCACAATCCTCTGTTGTGAAAGAGTTCGAAATCTTTACAATACAGTCCTGAAGTTGAAATTGTGCGAACGAGATATGTTTTCAATTTTTTCTTCATTTTGCCCCACATAGCTTCAATTGGATTAAGATTCGGGCTGTTTGGGGGTAATTTCATCAAAGGAATTTCTTTTGTTTGTACTCATGATGAAGTGGTTTTCGCAGAATGATAAGCAGCTCCGTCTTGTTGGAATAAAACTTCTCCTTCGGGAGATTGAAGATTGGGGATTGAAGTAACTGAATTTCTAATATATCTTGGTACTTGACTGCATTGATTTTGCAATCAACGAAGCAAATATTTCCCATTCCGCGTCCTGACATACATCCCCACACCATAACAGATCCTGGAAACTTAACCTGTCGTTTAAAACAATCGCGATGTAAAGATTCATTATTTTGCGGATGACCACATTTCTTTGGTCGCCTACGCAAAACGTGAATTTTAACTCATCACTCCAGATAATAGATCTCCAATGTCTTAAAGTCCAATTGCGACGTTTTGAGGTTTTTCCTTCGACATATGAGGTTTTTCCTTCGCCTTACATAGTTAAATAATAATTATAATTTCAACGCAAGTTTACTTTTAAACTTATGTTTACCTTGTAAAACTTATATCCTAGTTTTTTAATTTCTCTCCTGCATGTATCAACAGATAAGTCATTTCCTATTCGTGATCTCCAATTCACTGTTATGCCAGCAGTAGTTTCCCGCTGATTGTTTTTTATCAATCGTCACAAAATTTGTTTTTCTCGTTGAGTTGTTGAAGATGACCGTCCTGTCTTACTTTTTAACTTATTTGTTTGGTACTTTGAGTAGCCAGCGACAATATTTTGCAGAAACAAAAGAAATTTCTTTGATGAAATTACCCCCAAACAGCCCGAATCTTAATCCAATTGAAGCTATGTGGGGCAAAATGAAGAAAAAATTGAAAACATATCTCGTTCGCACAATTTCAACTTCAGGACTGTATTGTAAAGATTTCGAACTCTTTCACAACAGAGGATTGTGAAAAATTGGTAGATACAATGCCAAAAAGAGTTAATGATGTAATTAAAAATAAAGGAGATGTCACCAAATGGTAAAAATAGATGATAGACTAACTATTTTGCAGTGATTCCGGAGTAGACTAATTATTTTGCCACCATCGTTTCATCTGTGTAACGGTATAATTAGTCTAAATAAATGAATTATCATTACTTTTTTTTCTAAAAATAAACTCTAAGATACATAGTTTTTGAAAATATAAAGAATTTATAACATATTTAACAATTTGCCTAATTTATGGGGTATGCAACTGAGAAAACCATTCGTTTGAGTAGCTAGACCAACTATTCTGCTATTGGGTAGTACATTGTATATCTAAGAAATTGATTTTTACTGCCCTAATTGTTAATATAAGATTATCAGTTTTAAACGGTTTTACTGTCAAGAAGGGTGACATTTAATAGTTTCACTGTATGCTGGTATGGAAAATATTCCGCTTTTATGTATACTAAAAGTAATTAAAACAATTTCCTAGCGTATTAGACGAAATATCTTTGTCCATTGTTGGACAAAGTAAGACATTTTTTAAAAAATAATGTGTAAAAAATCAGACTTTTGTTTACGGTGACCAGAGTTGCAGGTAGTAGCAGATGAAATATGGATATTTTGAAAGGTATTGACCTTGGCTATCATTTCCAACTTACACCTGACCGGATCAAGCCAGATCAGATTTTGCAGAGCCATATATATACAAAATTTCGCGAAAAAAATAGTATTTTTAGAATGCCCAGAATTCCGGGATAACAATTTTAAGAAAAAAAAATGTAGTACTACAAATTTTTAATTTTTATTATAATTGCCTAAATATGTCCTCAGGTTGATGATAAAATCGATTTTTCTGTACTAAGTGACTTAATAAAGTTCAAAAAATTTGTTGAAAATTCGAAAATTGAAAAAACCAGAAATTTTACCAACTTTGACCCCATGGCGTTCGGAAATTACTTGTCCCAGGAGAGTGTCCTTTTGGATTTCTAGGTTCCTAAGAATTCTCAACGCAATGACATAACCGAAATCCTTCAAAGGCAGAACTCAAAATTTGTATTTTTGGCCGCCGAATGGCACTTTGGCCCCATAGTGCGGCGTTACGTTAGTTGGTTCGATATTTACTCGATCAGTACTCGATATCCCATTTTCGTTGTTCTTGAATACGCAGTGTCCTACTTGAGTTCAACGCGGAGCAACGCATTCGATTCGATTTTCGTTGTTCTGAGATTCGCCGGGAACTGCTATTTGAGGTTTAATTGCTCACTTGAGTTTTCTCGCGTTTGGTGTTGGCTGTGATTGACAAAATGCAAGTTTGGTGAATACTTTTTTTTTAATTTTATGAATCATGATTAATAAAGTGTTTTATTCAAATAGGGGTGGAACTCAAAGTTCAACAAATACTTCACAATTCAACCTATTAATCGACAAAATGAAAGTTTAGTTACGAGCCTTCACTTAACTTCATTACGTTCGCAGAATCTCTCAATAACCTTCTTTGGTTTCTCAGTGAATTTACCTCGTCCTCATTAACAAATATAATGGGAGTGTTAAATCCATTTTCAAACTACAATCAAACGTTTTCACTTGCATAACCAAGAAATAAACACAACCAGCTCATTTTTGACACTGCGTTTGCATGCGATGTTTGCCGTAGTTTTAAACAGCAAACGCCGTTTTTCAGAGCACCGATCGCGTAGCGAATTGAATCGAATGCGTTACGTTTAGCGGGCTAACGCCGTATCTCAGAACAAGGGTGAATTTCAGCCTTGGGGGCGTAGAGCTACGGACGGTAGTCGTGAAGAAATTTGAAATTAACATTTCAAGATATTGTTCTCGTCTTGTCTAATAAAAACAAAGCAGCGTTGCAGACTTAATCTGGAAAGCGATCTCCTGTGTGCTCTGTCAAACATCAGACCTAATATTCAGATTTTAGTGAAAGAAAGACAGTGTCACTCATCCTATTATTTTCTATTTTTTCAGTTTTTTTTGTAGAAACTAGGGAAATAAATAATTGAAATGAACAGTAAAAGTGTGTGTGGATTTTTAACTCAAAATATTAGAATATAACCACGGAGGTTTGACAGGTTTTCAAAAAAGGGGTGGCGTCAGCTGTTTGATAAGTCTTCAAGGGGGGCGTCAACTGAAAAAGTTTGGGAACCACGGCTCTAGGTTATAGGCTCTCTACTTCATATAATGTTGACTTTAAAATAATTACTAGTTGCGGACATCATAAAATTTTGACAAGTCTGTTTAACTCCCCGTCTACCATTGGGGTCAATTTGACCCCACAGCGATAAAATTTTTCTTTAAATCTAGTCGTAATAGTTTTTGGACTTTGTAACTTCTTGACATTGTTTCTTTAAAAATTCTTCATTGTATTTAGCTGGAATTTATTGACATTACCCAGCAAACGCTGGCATCCGAAAATGTCGAAAATCAGACAATTCGGAACTTTTTCGGAAGTAAAACCTAACACCTGTTCCGACTTGCGTGCGACAAGTCTGATAAAAGTCTGAAAACACGATTTCTCTGATCTTTTTCTGAGAAGTTTCGACTTGTGTACGACAAGTCTGAACAAAATCGGTGGATTCGAAATGCGTCCGAAACATCTGGGGCCTTATCAGGGAACTCGAATCGAAAATGAAATGCACGGAAATGTTTGAAACGGTATCAGCTAACTCGAATTCGATCAAATATTTGTCTTTCATTTTCGGAAATTTACTCGAACACTTTTCAGTTGCCGGAAATGAAACTCGAAAAGAAAATTTAAGTCATTTCAATGTTTTTTTTTATGTGAGAATTTTATTTCTAGCAAAACATATTTAAATTCCTTGAAAAATCTATAAAAAATAAGGAAAAGTGGCCTCTAACATATAATATTTAGTTAATCACGATTTTAAACGAAGTCCATTCCGTATGAATTCTTGGGTTGAAACCGCCATCATCACTTTCGTCACTTTTTTCTGGCACTTATTTCACATTCACTTTTATCCGGTTCTTATTTCAATTTTTTTAAACTGCCGGCATTAATTTCACAAAAAAGAAAACACAAAAACTAACAACAAATTATATAAAACTATTCAATAATGACACTAAATATAAACACGAAATTTCCAAGTTACCAGCAGGTTCCTTGTTTTCGATTAATTTATGGCAATACATTTTACTCGAAACGAAAGTTTTACATGATACCAATGAAATCCGTTTTCGAGTGCGGTGTTCGAGTCGATTTGATTTTCGATTCGAAATACATGATAAAGCCCCTGATTTTTTTCAAAAGGAAATTTACTAAAATGCGTAAATAAGTTTCGACTTGTGTACGACGTGTCTGGACAAAGTCGGAGGATCCGAAATGCATCCGAAATATCTGGGGCCTTATCAGGGAACTCGAATCGAAAATGAAATGCACGGAAATGTTTGAAACGGTATCAGCTAACTCGAATTCGATCAAATATTTGTCATTCATTTTCGGAAATTTACTCGAACACTTTTCAGTTGCCGGAAATGAAACTCGAAAAGAAAATTTAAGTCATTTCAATGTTTTTTTTTATGTGAGAACTTTATTTCTAGCAAAACATATTTAAATTCCTTGAAAAATCTATAAAAAATAAGGAAAAGTGGCCTCTAACATATAATATTTAGTTAATCACGATTTTAAACGAAGTCCATTCCGTATGAATTCTTGGGTTGAAACCGCCATCATCACTTTCGTCACTTTTTTCTGGCACTTATTTCACATTCACTTTTATCCGGTTCTTATTTCATTTTTTTTAAACTGCCGGCATTAATTTTACAAAAAAGAAAACACAAAAACTAACAACAAATTATATAAAACTATTCAATAATGACACTAAATATAAACACGAAATTTCCAAGTTACCAGCAGGTTCCTTGTTTTCGATTAATTTATGGCAATACATTTTACTCGAAACGAAAGTTTTACATGATACCAATGAAATCCGTTTTCGAGTGCGGTGT
The DNA here is from genome assembly GCA_964034945.1 of Chrysopilus asiliformis. Classification (NCBI taxonomy): domain Eukaryota; kingdom Metazoa; phylum Arthropoda; class Insecta; order Diptera; family Rhagionidae; genus Chrysopilus; species Chrysopilus asiliformis. The sequence continues at coordinate 44,023,169 of OZ035963.1, read as the reverse complement.
TCGAGTCGATTTGATTTTCGATTCGAGATACATGATAAAGCCCCAGATTTTTTTCGGAGAAGAGGATAAAAACGATCGCAAATAAGTTTCGACTTATGGAGTCGAATTAGGTTTTTAGTTTTCCTTTGTAATCGGTGAGGTGTGGATGCTTTTTGAGTTGGGTCGGGCTATTGGAAAATTCCATCGAGGAAATTCTGTGATCGTCAAAAATCAGGTGAGATAACAAAAAGTCGTTTGGTAAATCAAAAACAAATTATATATTGTAACATATGTATATATTAATTACTACTAAAAATTTAACAGAAAATTAAATATGGACACCTGAGTAAATTAAATGTCTACAAATTCATATATGGAAATCTCAAAGCAATTTTTGGAAATGATGATATTGCTATATAATTTTTCGTGGACTTCACTCAATAATAACATTCCAGTCAAAGATATGATGATTAAAAAGATTTTAAAAGGTACTTAATAGTATATTATTATTTTTTATTGCTAATAAATGCAAAACTATTTCAGACAGCTGCATCGAGAATTTAGCTCAAAGCTCCATAAATGAAATAGATGAAGCAATAAAAAATGTATATTTAAAAAAACTGCTTTTTTTATTCAATGACAATAAATTAATTGCAAACATTTAATATTTTTTAAACTATCAATACATATTGTTTTTTCACGAATTACAGTATCGCGACTATATAATATTTCTGTAAAAAAAATGTGTCGAATTCTTCATATTTCTGTGGTAATACGTTAAAGTAGCTTAAGTCGATTTTTAGAAGAAGCTAAAGTAATCTGTGTGGAAATGCAAATACAGATCAGTTCGACTTCACCTGAAAATCGACTTAAGCTACTTTATTACCGCAGAAATATGATACGAAGTCCTTACGAAAAATTTACGAAATGTCTGCGAAATAGTTACGAAATCGATTCGAAAAAGTATCGACTTCGTTACGAAATCGATTCGAAAAAGTATCGACTTCGTTACGAAATCGAATCGAAAAAGTATCGATGTCGTTACGAAATCGATTCGACATTTCGAAGTATATAAGGAAAGTATATAAGACATTTCGGTACGAATTCGAAACGAAACGTCGGTACGAATTCGGAACGAAATTTCGTTCCGAAGTCGTGTCAACCATTTCATACAAATTTCTGTACGAATTCGTTACGAAATCGGATCCGATTTCGGAAGTCACATCCGACATTTCTTCCGACTTCGTAACGAATTCGGAACAAAATTTTGGCTGGGTAGTGAAGATTTTTTTTAAGTGTACTCAGACTTTTTCAATAACAACTAAAGGAAAATGGCTTATTACCGATTGAGGTCTAATTGACCCCAACGGTAGTTCTAGCAGGTTTTTTTTTCGGTAGACGGAGGGTTAACTAATAAACTTTTGAACAAGAGAAAATAAATACAATGTCCATCGAATAGGAAAAATTAAACACAGGAATCGTACAAGCTGTAGGAAAAGATAGATGCTTGTACGATTGCAACGATTCAGTTTTTTAGCAGAGAAATAAGGAGAAGTTCTTCCTCCGAGTCCGACATTTTGACGTTTGAGGTCAGCTGATCCCAGTTCAGTGTGCCATGTCAACTGATCGAATCAGTTCCTGCAGCTGCGCGACCTGATGTCGGGATCAGTCAGCTACAGGAGCTGATGCGCCAGTGGGACATCTCCTTTAAAGCCAATCTGTGCGATGGGCCAGTCGAGTCACTAGCTGATGATGCCTGCTTTAAATCAATCTTGAAAACATGGCACCCACTCTTTTGACACTTTCAAAGCTCAGGTATCTTGCCTCACCCAAAGATATCCTTCTGCTTATTCCACACACGATAAACCTTCGAAAATTTCAACAAAAATAAATGGGCAGACTTTTCCAAGGTACGGGCTACTTCTAATTTTTTAAAGTTATTGCGGTCCACCCAGTGGCGTAGGTGTGGTGAGCTAAAAAAAAGGTCTACAATATTTATTATAACTTAATAATAAATACGGAATATGTACTTACCTACATAATTACAATAGATGAAGGCTTCCATGGAAGGTACATGTGTCGTGTACACATTCATCGAATCATTTGCTTAAGGGGTTAAACTACCCAGAATTTTTTTTTGTTTTCGATTTTTTTTATTGGCTTAACCCTCTAGCCGGAATGCCCGCCTTAAGGCGGGCTTCAGGGAATTCGCTTGTTTATAACGGGTAACAATTTTAATCGCCGGAAATCGCCGGAACGTCTTACACTGACTTTTGTAAGTTATCGCTTTACATGCTGGAAAAAATTTAGCCCTGTACGTTGTCTTGGTTACGGTCTGTCGCAAGTTGAAAGTCATATTTTAGTGAATTTTTCTCGGTAATATTCCGGTTAGAGGGTTAAATGATGTATAAACTATCGAAAAATAATATCCCAAGGCAATTTTGGGTGAAAAGCAACTAAAAATATTTTTTTAGCTTATTTTCGTAAGTGCCTTGGAGCGCCCGTAAATGCGGCATGAAACATTAAACGCGTTTCTCACGAAACTACGTTTTTCAAACTTGTGTTGTCAGAAACTTGGTCAATTTTCATCGGATTTACTTGAAATTTTAACTGTAGTTTCTCAGATAGATTGTCTATGGAAGTACATAGAGTTTTAAGATTGATAAAAAATTAAATTTGTGATAAACAATTTAAGGTTGATTTTTTGCCAAAAAACGAAAAAAAAATTATTAAAATTGATGCCAATTTGTAAATTTTCAAAAAAAAAAATCCTGTGTACTTTCACAGAAAAACATATGTAGTTTAAAAAAATTAATTTTTTTGCTCTAGGTGGCGTACGAGTGCCGTTTACCGCTTCGGAAAAAACATACTTTCAAGTAATATAGTGCCACGGCGCCATTTTGTATTAATTTTTTTTGTATAGCACAATACATGTGTAATTAAGCCTCAAAATTTCATTTTAATCCAATCGTTAGTAAGCGAGAAAAAAATTCCTAAAAAAATTAATTTTTCAGCGCGCCTGGGTAGTATAATGGTTCAACCACAATTGGGGCGGCAAGCGGTAGCGGCGACGGCGGGCGGCATGGCGCCGCCACACATACCGCCGAGCCAGCTACAATGATAGCGGCACCGTCGGCATATGCTTCTGTCAAAATTGGCACGCCAAAACTTATTTGATTCGTCCGCTACTTCGCTCCATTTATTTTCCTTGATGTCTATCCTTTTATATTGAGGATGGGCCAAATCGTATAGCATTGGATTTCCTTTCACGAACTCGATTAATTTTTTCTTCGTTGTCGGTATCTTGCGAAATCAAAACGTCAAAATATCTGCATAGAATGTGGCGCCGAATGTGGTGGTTGTCACTAAACAACGAAGAAAAATCGTCATAGAATGTGGCGCCGAATGTAGTGGTTTTCAGAAGACATTTTGGGCGGCGGCGGCAAGTTTGACTTTGATTCAAACTCGGCGGCGACGGAAAAAGTGCGCTGCCGTTGCCGCTGTATTGTAGCAGCTCTAGTTGCGCTACGTAAGTGCAAAAAAAATGCCGCCCGCCGCTGCCGCTTGCCGCCCCAATTGTGGTTGAACCATAACTAGGGATGCCAACGATACCTCGATGTTTGCAAAACAACATGGGTAGTATAACTAGGGATACTACCCATGTATTTTGCAAAACATCGAGGTATCGTTGAAAAATATCGAGTTTTAACCTCGATGTTGAACAGGCCGATATATCAAGGTATCGATGTTGCTAATCACGATGTTAGAACGTTACTCTTCATAAAATTAGTAGAGAACCTAATTTTAGGACTAGAGGACTAGTTTTTAGATAGGTTTAATATAGCCACTCTACTTAAAGATTTGTTTAAATTTTCTTTGGTATCAATTTTCGGTTTAATCTTTCTACAAGATTTCGCAAAAAATACCAGAGCTAGCCATGAAATTTTACAGAGAAGTTTGGTCCTGATGTGGAAATCCGTTAACCGGAAGTAAGGTAACTGTACCATATTCCGTGCCATTAAGGGGTCTGCCACTTTCAGTTGAATTTGTGCTTATCCAAGATAAAGCAGCAATGCAAAACTTTTTTTAGCATAATTTAATATCAATTCTGTGTAGATTTTTATATGTGTCATACTTGTAAAAATATATTTTATATTATTTATTGATAAATTTGTTAACACCTTAATTGTCTGTAATTCCGTGCTAAAAAAATGACGTTGTATTTAATTCCGTGCTAGTAAGTACCTAATTCCGGCCTATCTATGAGAATGGCAGTTTTGCACACAAAGCAGTATGAAAGAGCTTAAGTTTTATGAAATAAACATAAAAACAGCTACAATAGCGGTGTAAATCGTGAAATATCCAATATGAAGAAATTTAAATTTAATAATTTGAATTTTTTGAAAGTTTAAACACTTAAGTATACATAATATCATTTTCCTTCCTATAAAACACAACAGATATTTAAATAAGAAAAACAATATTTATGCAGATATGTATTTATTCGATTATAGAATATAATATATATTTTCTATAATACAAAAATAAAATAAAAATCACAATTCATTGCATTGAAGTTAATATAAAATATATTTTCTTAAACAGTTGCATTATTTGCTCAATTAAAGTCTTGAATAGAATAAATTCCTCTATTATTTAAAAGCACTTGAAAGTTAATTTTCTTCAAGGCATCTTTAGCGTCATAAAAAGGACCTCATCGTGTTCAGGCCAACGCCAGTTGGCTCCGCACATTGTCATTGTTTTTAATTCGATTGCGAATTCCGTCTTTGTCACGGAATATTGTACACGTCTGATTAAGTCGGGAACCAAATTCCGTGCTAGGTAAAATTAGTAGAATATAAATATAATTTTAGTGTTTTTAATCAAAACTTGTAGTAAAAATATTACTCTTTTATTTTATAACTAGCAGACCCTACGTTGCCAGCTAAAAGTTTTTTGTATAAATTTTAGAATGCCAAAAAACCATAAATAACTTAAAAAGTTTTGGGAAAAAATGTTATCCTTACGGGACCTTCCGTTTCGAATTTTGAAAATCTAATACCGGATTCGTGGTCAGCGACTCCAAAAACCCTATAATGCCAATTTTCCGGGGAAAAACGGGAAAAAGGATATGTGAGTTATCCTTACAGGACCTTCCGTTTCGAATTTTGAAAATCTAATACCGAATTCGTGATAAGCGACCCCAAAACCCTATTCGTGGTTAGCTACCCCAAAAACCCTATAATGCCAATTTTCCGGGGAAAAACGGGAAAAAGGATATGTGAGTTATCCTTACAGGACCTTCCGTTTCGAATTTTGAAAATCTAATATCGGATTCATGATCAGCGATCTCAAACATGCCAATTTTCCCGGGGTATAATGGGAAAAAGGATATTTGCGTTATCATTTCAGGAACTTCCGTTTAGAATTTTGCAAATCTAATACCGGATTTGTGATCAGCGACCCCAAAAACCCCATAATATCGATTTCTCCGGAGAAAAATGATATTTACTTTATCCTTGCAGGACCTTCCGTTTCGAATTTTGAAAATCTAATACCCGATTCGTGGTCAGCGACTCCAAAAACCCTATAATGCCAATTTTCCGGGGAAAAACGGGAAAAAGGATATGTGAGTTATCCTTACAGGACCTTCCGTTTCGAATTTTGAAAATCTAATACCGAATTCGTGATAAGCGACCCCAAAACCCTATTCGTGGTTAGCGACCCCAAAAACCCTATAATGCCAATTTTCCGGGGAAAATTGGGAAAAAGGATATTTGCGTTATCCTTACAGGAGTTTCCGTTTAGAATTTTCAAATTCCAACAACCAACTCGTGATCAGCGACCACGGAAACACCCTAAAGCCAGTTTTTCGGAGACAAAATTAGAAAAAGGGTATTTGCGTTATCCTTTCAGGACTTTCCATTTAGAATTTTAAAAATCTAACACCGGATTCGCGATCAGCGACCCCGAAAACCTCCTTATGTCGATTTTTCCCAGGAAAAACGGGAAAAAGGATATTTGCGTTATCCTTAAAGAACCTTCCGTTTCGAATTTTTAAATTCCAACAGCAGAGCCGTGATTAGCGACCCCAAAAAGGATATTTGCGGTATCCTTACAGGACCTTCCGTTTCGAATTTTGAAAATCTAATACCGGATTCGTGATCAGCGACCCCAAAAACCCTATAATGCAAATTTTTCCGGGGAAAAATGGGAAAAAGGATATTTTCATTATCCTTACAGGACGTTCCGTTTCGAATTTTAAAAATCTACATAGCTAAAAACCTGCTCCTGGCAACACAGATCATTTTGCAAAAAACCGGGTAAAAATCGGTCCAGTAGTTTTTGAGTTTTGTAATCTCAAACGAACAAACAGACAAACTTCCATTTTTATATACATACTAGCAGACCCTACGTTGGCAGCTAAAAGTTTTTTGTATGAATTTTAGAATGCCAAAAAACCATAAATAACTTAAAAAGTTTTGGAAAAAAATGGTATCCTTACAGGACCTTCCGTTACGAATTTTGAAAATCTAGCATAGCTAAAACCTCGCTCCTGACAACGCAGATCATTTTACAATGAACCAAGTAAAAATCGGTCCAGTAGTTTTTGAGTCTATTATTTTTGCACATATAGATTTAGAATGCCAAAAAACCAACTTAAAAAAACTTGAAAATCAACGTAATCCTTACAGGACCTTTCGTTAGTGTTATTGAAACTGAAACGCCGGATTCGTAATCAGCGACCCTGAAAACCCCTTAATACCCATTTTTTCGGGAAAAACGGGAAAAAGGACATTTGCGTTATCCTTACAGGACCTCCCGTTTCAAAATTTTTCTAAATCTAATACCGGATTCGTGATCAGCGATCCCAAACATGATGCCAATCTTTCCGGGGAAAAAGGATATTTGCGTTATCCTTACAGGACCTTCCGTTTCGAATTTTAAAATTCCAACAGCAGAGCCGTGATCAGCGACCCCAAAAACCCCATAATGCAAATTTTTCCGGGGAGAAATGGGAAAAAGGATATTTTCATTATCCTTACAGGACCTTCCGTTTCGAATTTTAAAATTCCAACAGCAGAGCCGTGATCAGCGACCCCAAAAACCCCATAATGCAAATTTTTCCGGGGAGAAATGCGAAAAAGGATATTTTCATTATCCTTACAGGACCTTCCGTTTCGGATTTTGAAAATCTAATACCGGATTCGTGATCAGCGACCCCAAAAACCCTATAATGTAAATTTTTCCGGGGAGAAATGGGAAAAAGGATATTTTCATTATCCTTACAGGACCTTCCGTTTAGAATTTTGAAAATCTAATACCGGATTCGTGATCAGCGACCCCAAAAACCCCATAATGTAAATTTTTCCGGGGAGAAATGGGAAAAAGGATATTTTCATTATCCTTACAGGACCTTCCGTTTCGAATTTTGAAAATCTAATACCGGATTCGTGATCAGCGACCCCAAAAACCCTATAATGTAAATTTTTCCGGAGAGAAATGGGAAAAAGGATATTTTCATTATCCTTAGAGGACCTTCCGTTTAGAATTTTGAAAATCTAATACCGGATTCGTGATCAGCGACTCCAAAAACCCTATAATGCAAAATTTTCCGGGGAAAAATGGGAAAAAGGATATTTTTATTATCCTTACAGGACCTTCCGTTTCGAATTTTGAAAATCTACATAGCTAAAAACCTGCTCCTGGCAACGCAGATGATTTTGCAAAAAACCGCGTAAAAATCGGTCCAGTAGTTTTTGAGTTTTGTAATCTCAAACAAACAGACAGACAGACAAACAGACAGACAGACAGACAGACAAACAGACAAACATCCATTTTTATATATATAGATAATTCTCGGATTTTACACAAATTGTAATGAATAACAAAAAACGTGGTATGGAGAAGATTCTCTTATAATATAAAAAAAAGTTGTTGATAAAATCTCAAATAACTAAAAAACAGTAAAAAAAAATGTGGTCCGGAATTTGCTCAAGTGCACATCTATGGTATACTTTATTTAATAAAACCGATAACTAATTATTTATTTTATGATTGATTGCAAAAAAAGCCAAAGAAAAACTAATTATTATTCGTGAATTCCGTCCTAGGCACGGAATAATGTACACGTCAGATTATTTAGTGAACGTAATTCCGTCCGACAGTAAAACTGCTTGTTTAATTAAAAAAACACAGAGTAACACTTTGATACAAATAACAATACTTAAAAAAAAGGTATAATTTTAACAAAAACAAAGATGTGGTTAGAAATGACTTACCTTTTACTTTTTGTGATCTTAAGAAAATTGCTTCAGTTCCTTGACGATTCACACAACACGTTTACTTGGCACAGCACTTTTCACAGAATTACTTATCAAGATAGGATTATTAGTTGTAATTGATAGACAATAATATATACTACACTTCATTTTTAGACACAGTAAACATTACTGATCAAGTTTTATCAAGTGATTTCCTCAAAAGTTGATCAGTTTTCTTATTTTATGAGTTTTAATGAAATGGGACGGAATAATGTACTAGGCCGTAATAGTGTACACTTACCTTAACCAAAACGGCGTCTTTTTGAAAACAATGCGTTTTTTTTGCAATTTATTCCGAAACTAACCATTTTCCAGTAGTCTTATGTATTACAAAACTCGGAGACAATAAAATTTGCTACATTTATGACTTTTACTAGAACTCCGTTATGAAGATATGCCGGTATTTCAAAAAATTAATTTTTTGCGAATATCTCGAAAACTAACGGGTTTTTGGTGGCTCAACGTATAAGAAGAATTAAAACCGTGTTAATTCTACCTGGGTGCACTCCACCCACAGTAGAGCATCCGCCAGGTGGCTAAATTATTTATTAAATTTAACATTTTCAAAACATCGGAAAAACATCGAGGTATCGATGTTTTCAGGACGATGTGTTTTGACATCGATGTCGCCTTAAAAAAACATCGATTTTCGATATATCGAGGTTTTATGAACGATGTTGCATCCCTAAGTATAGCCCCTTAAATAAACACAGTCGCGTCGATTGTGAAAAGCCGATTCTCCAGTCTAGCTGGCTTTGGTGTTCCATAAATATGTTTCTTTTAGTATGCGCGTCTTAGGTCTTAGTGAAGGCGGTCACCCCAAAATGTCTTGGCGATCCACCGGTCGATCGCGATCGACTTAATGCCCACCCCTGGCTTAGAGCTTTAACACACGTTTTTAGCCTACAAAAACATAACAAAAGCCATAATTGCCAATCTGGCAATATTGAATTCCCGTATGGTGATTTAAGTGAACGGTGAACAGTTGTATCCAAATTCCACTTTGAAGTCAAACTTTTCAATAAGATTTTTTAAAATTTATTTCAATCGGATTTTGATGTATGGGAGTTTTATGTAGAATCATATCCTAAATAACTTTTTTGATAAGTTTTTGAGATATTTACAAAAAAACGTTTTTGTTAGCATGGGGGGTACGCCCCTAATAGTCCATTTTTGTCCATTAACGAACTTAGCCTTGCATTTTACGAAAAACGAGTCTGCGTAAAATTTCAAGTCTCTAGCTCAATCCGTGCGCCCGCGATCCACGCCACAGACGGACGGATGAACATGCAAAATTCAATTTTTTTTATCATTCTAAACCAGGGGTCATCAAAGTAACTGTCGCTCCCTTTACAATCAAAATTTGTAACCACTACACCTTAAAATACAGCACCGATTCCAACTCCAAAGCACGGAGTTGGAATCGGTGCTGTATTTTAATGTGTAGTGGTTACAAATTTTGATTGTAAGGGGATGAGCCAGCCGAGCCACTAGCTGATGATGCTTGTTCTAAACACATTCAGAGAACAAATAATCTAGAGAATAAACTCTTAGAACAAATTTTTAGAGAAAATTTTTCCACTGAGATGAAGCAAGAGGATCCGATGTAACACGGAAAAAATTATCCATTCGATTCCTCCATCTCATTGAATAGATACGACGAAAATGATTAGAAAATGTTCTCTCTACTTCGTGCTCCCTAGTCTAAAAGTAATTAACTTTTAGGCCGTAGCTAGTGAATGATAAGGACATTTTTCCCCCCTTCGAAGGGGAAATTTGTCAAAAATTTGTTCGGCAGAGTTTTTTCTATATATTCCTTATTCTATGACACATTGGTGTAATTCATTTATATGTATGATGACGGGATCTTGGCGTTACAAACGGTAAGGCAAAGTTAATATACCCTTTTGTTTCACCTTACGGATATAAAAAGCGTGCATTTTCTTCTAAAATGTAAGATTGGACGAGAAAGCTCGTCCATACTCATAGTAATGGAGAAACTAAAGTACGTCATTGAAGTACCCTCAAATTTTTCCTCGATCTTTTTATATTTTGAACATTCTTCACATTTATCAAATTTTTGTCCTGGCTCAAGCGGTGTATAACATTTTTTTGTAGTTTTCATTCCTTAATTTACTAAAGCAATAAGTAAATTAAGAATAAATTCTTTTTTTCCGATTTTTATAACTCCTCGATGACCCTCGAAGTTTTAGGACTTAATACTATTTATAGATGCGTTGATGTCTGCCTTTCTGTCTGTCTTACTCTTTCACGGGAAAAAGCCTCAACCGATTGAATTTGGTATGGATGTTCGTTGTAGGCCTAGTTCTAACGTGGGCCTATTGGAAAGTAGTCAGAGTGGTGGGAGAATTAGGGGAGGGACGAATTCGAAACTTGGTTTTTCCTCTACGTTACTCTTTCGCGAGAAAACTACAGAGCCGATTGACCTGAAATACGGCATAAATACTCGAGGGGGTCCAGCTGTAGCACAGATCCATCGAAAAGTAGCTGAGTAGGTGGGTTAAAGTAAATCCGAAGCTTAGTTTTTCCTTTAGGTCCAGCTCTAACATACAAGATAAATATTTGGTTTATACCAAACACAAAAAAAAGATACAAATTCTAGTATCATATATAAGTTTTATGAAAATCGTCGTGATCCTTTCCTTGTAAAACATTTTTGACCAAATGAAATTCTTTTTACTTGATGAAGATGAACCCAACAAATTTAATACAAAATCATTCTTCGTTTTGGATTCGACACGATTTTATAGACATTAATCTCAAAAGAGCAATTGAAATTTGACTAAAATCGAAATATTACAAAATTGGTCGAAATCTGGGGCCTTATCAGGGAACTCGAATCGAAAGTGAAATGTACGGAAAATTCTGAAACGGTATTAGCTAACTCGATTTCGATCAAATATTTGTCATTCATTTTCGGAAATTTACTCGAATAGGTTGCAGTCGTCGGATTTGAAACTCGAAAACGAAATATGAGTAGTTTTAATGTTTTTTTTATTTCATTTAAGGGTATTTTAAATACTAAATATAAATGTTCGTTGTCCTTTGGTGCAATAATGTTGATGTGTGTACCATCAACACATCCTATAACTCCATTTTATCATTTTGTATACCATTTTGGAGGCAGCGCTAACGCATCACTTTTATCAAGTACATATTTTCTGATAATCCTTGGACTGGAAACGCCGTCAACAATTTCATCACTGATATCCCGACACTCGAAAATGCCCGACACTTATTATTTTTTCAACAACAAAAAAAAACATAACAAAAGCTATAATTGCCAAACTGGCAATCATTGGAGACCCGTATGGTGATATTGGTATCAAAATTCGAACAGTTGTACCCAAATTCCACTTTGATGTCAAACTTTCCAATAAGATTTTTTAAAATTTATTCCAATCGGATTTTGATGTATGGGAGTTTTATGTAGAATCATATCCTAAATAACTTTTGTTCTTGGACTTTTTTGATAAGATGCACCGTTTTTAAGATATTCACAAAAACCGTTTTCGTTCGTATGGGGGGTACCCCCCCTAATGGTCCATTTTTGCCCATTAACGAACTTAGCCTCGCATTTTACGAAAAACGAATCTGCGCAAAATTTCAAGTCTCTAGTTCAATCCGTGCGCCCGCAATCCGCGCCACAGCCAGACAGACGGATAGACGGACGGACAGACAGACGGACAGACAGACGGACGGACATGCAAAATTCAATTTTTTTATCATTCTAAACACACTGGTGTAATTCATTTTTGTGTGTGATGACGGGATCTTGGCGTTACAAACGGTAAAGCAAAGTTAATATACCCTTTGGTTTCACCATACGGGTATAAAAACGGAAAAATTAGTAAACAATTTGTAATCGTATAGCTAATATTGACAGCTAAATATAAGCACGAATTTATCAAGCTACCAGCAGGTTCATTGTTTTCGATTAATTTATGGCAGTACATTTTACTCGAAACGAAAGTTTTACATGATACCAATGAAATCCGTTTTCGAGTGCGGTGTTCGAGTCGATTTGTTTTTCGATTCGAGATACATGATAAAGCCCCTAATCTTTTAGTGCTCGAATATTAGGATCAAATCTTTTGATTAAATTTTGACCCACTTCCACTCATCCGATTGACTTGAAAATATGTGCAAATATGCGTAACAATACAATATTTTTACTACTTTGCCCTTGGGATAATAACGGAACGATTGGTTCGATGCTAAATTTAAAAGCCCTATCACACCTAAGTTCATGCTGTATTTAAATTGTATAAATGTGAGAAATAGATAGACTCATCGGTAGAAAAGGGATAGCACTATCGAAAAACTAGGTTAGGTTAGGTTAAGAAGACCGCGCGCGCCCAGGCGTGAGCACAGCGCTACACTCGGAGACCCACAGGCCCATTGTGATGTCTTCGGTACTCATAAGACCTTTCATCAAACTAGCTGATCCTATTTGAACCAGCCCGATTTGTTGACGAAGCTCAGCATATCCTCGAGTGGGTGGTTGCCAAGCTCCATCAGGCCACTATAAAATCTGGCCCCAAGCGTCCCATATCGGCGTGCTTGTAGGGCTGGACACTCACAGAGTAAGTGTTTCACGGTCTCCGTCACCACAACTGCGGCAAAAATCATTTGCGGCCGCGCCCCACCTTCTGGCCATAGCGCCAAGGGGGCTGTGCCCCGTGATTAAGCCTGTGAGTAGCCTTACGGAGGTCCTGCTGAGTCTAAGAAGGGTGTCGGTTCTATTCCGATTAAATCTAGGCCAGAGCGACCTTGTGATTACACAATCGCTCCTTGTTTGCCACCGGATATTTATGTTGTTCACCCCTTTCCTATCAATTATACTTTTTGCGCATTCGATCGGCATTTCGACCGAGCGGTCCGCGCTCTCCATAGCCATTTCGGTCCCTAGCTTTGCCAGCTCGTCAACTCTCTCATTGCCATATATGTTGCTGTGCCCGGGGACCCAGCAAAGTCTAACGGCATGTTGGATACCGAGTTGATTGAGTGCTCTGCGGCAATTAGACACGGTCTTTGACTTGATCGTCGACGAATCTAGTGCCTTGATTGCTACCTGACTGTCAACGTAGATTGAAACCCTTGTTCTGGGTAGTTCTCTCGTCATTATCAAGCTTGCAGCCGCACTTATGGCGTAGACCTCAGCTTGAAAAACACTGCTCTCATCAGGCAATTTGTAAGGAGATCAAGGTTATCCGAGAACACTCCCGCCTCCGTGCCTTCTCCAGTCTTAGATCCATCCGTGTAAACCGAGACCTCTTGCTCGTCTATGACGCTGCCGAGATCCCAAAGTCTCCTTTCAGGAATCAAAACTGAGAAGTTCACATTCATATTCAGGTGAGGTGTACAGTAATCCGTAGAGTCCGGGATACCCCATTCATCACTTTTAAGGATGCTATTATGACCGAAGGTACTGTGCTTCCAGAGGCCGAACTTCTGAGCCTTAGTGCACTCTTGGCAGCCGTACACATCGTGTACTCATTCAGGGGAATGAGGTGCAGTAGAGCTTCCATTCCCGCTGTTGGTGTTGATCTAACAGCTCCTGTGGTTCCTAGCGCCGCTAGTCTTTGTACTTTGCTAAGGGTTTGATATCGGCAGTTGACCCTCATGGTCGGCCACCAAACCAGACATCCGTAAGTGAGAATGGGTCTGATCACCGCTGTGTATAACCAATGGGTAATGCGTGGTGATGTGCCCCAATTCCTGCCAATCATTTTTTTTACATGCGTAAAACGCGCACAACGCTTTGTTCATCCTCTCTTCCGTATTCCTTTTCCAAGAAAGTTTGGAGTCCAGAATTAAACCAAGGTATTTCGCCTCAGGAGAGAGACTGAGTTGCGTTGTTCCTATCTTTGGAAGTTGAAAGGTTGGTACCTTCCTTTTTCTTGTGAAGAGCACTAGTTCAGTTTTGGAGGGGTTAACCCCAAGACCATTGCGCTCCGCCCACTTTGTGATATCGCGTAATGCTGATTCCATGAGTTCGCTTAGTATTGGGAGAAATTTTCCTGTTACTAAAACGACCACATCGTCAGCGTACGCAAATACTTCTATTCCCTTTCCTTGTAACGATAGGAGTATTTCGTTCAGAGCTAGATTCCACAGAAGTGGTGATAGGATCCCCCCCTGCGGTATTCCCCTACTGATCGCTCTCTTTACGTTACTTATACCAATGGTGGCCGAAACTGTTCTGCTGTTGAGCAACTGCTCTGTCCACTCAGTTAGCATCTCGTCGACACTGTGTGCCCTAAGTGCACCCACTAAAGACCTTGTATGTACGTTATTAAACGTACATTTAAACTTACGTTATTAAACGTCCAGGAATGCTGCTAGGGTATACTCCTTGTGGTGGGCAGTTTCCTCTAGAGTTCGCACCACGTTGTGCAGAGCTATCTCTACAGACTTGCCCTTAGTGTAGGCGTGTTGGGCCGTAGATATTGAGCTGCTGTCCAAGGAATTCTTAATGCTAAGATCAATAACTCTTTCTAGTGTTTTTAGTAAAAACGATGAAAGACTTATAGGTCTGAAGTCCTTAGGATTTATGTGACACCGTTTCCCAGCCTTGGGGATGAATGCCACACGAACTTCTCTCCAGCATTGCGGTATATACCTGGCTAGTAGGCATCCCCTAAAGAGTTTTACCAACCAAGGTATGATAAAAAGCAAGGCGTACTGAAGCATGGCCGGGATAATTCCATCCGTGCCCGCCGCTTTGTAGGGGCTGAAGGAATGTACTGCCCACGCTATCGAACGTTCATTAATTATTTCTTTTGCTACCCGAAAGTTCCTATGCGTTATATCTGGAGCGTAGTAACTACTAACTCTGCTCTGACAATCTATAGGGAAATGGGTGTCCATTAGGAGGTCCAGTGTTTCCTGGCTTGATTCCGTTGTGCTTCCATCTGGATTTTCCAAGAGCACCGATGCCGAAGGAGTCCTACTTAGGATCCTTCGAAGTCTGGCGGCATCTTGTGTTTCCTCGATTGAGCAACAGAAATCTTTCCACGACGTCCACTTGGCTTTCCTTATCTCCTTTTTATACTCATTGAAGCTGGCCTTGTAGTTGGTCCAAGCTTCTTCGCTCTTCGTAGACTTTGCCTTATTAAACAGCTTTCTAGTCTGTTCTCGCAGTTGCCGTAGATCTCCATTCCACCAGGGGTGGTTGAGCTTTTGGTACTGCGTGTTACCGGACAGGAAGCGTTAAAGGCTTGGGTAAGTCTATGTTTAATTTTCCCTACCATTTTCTCAATGGAAGAAGCGGTGAGGGGTGTGGGTCTATGCGGACCAGCTGTGTCTCCCGCCTCATTTCCTCCGGGAATTTAAACCAGTCAGTTCTCTTAGCATTCCTGTAATGTTCAGGTACCTCCTTTGAGAAGTTAATACCGAAGACTATCCTAGCATGATCCGAAAAGGAGTGCTTAGGGGATACTCTCCAATTGTCAACCCTCAAGTCTCGGTAGCTAGTCACGAGTGTTATATCGATTACCTCTTCTCTGTTTTTGTTAATGAATGTTGGTTTATTGCCTCGATTGCATATAACAAGATCCGAGTAAAGAATGTACTCAAATAAAGACTCACATCGATCGTTGATGTTCGTGCTCCCCCATTGTGAGTGATGAGCGTTGGCATCACATCCCATCACTAGATTTAGGTGGCGGTTCCTGGCAAAACTTACCAAGCTGCGTACCTTGTTTGCCGGTGGATCCCTTTCCTCGTATGGCATGTAAATTGAAGCAATGATCAGAGATTGGGCTCTTCTCCTTTGCTCAATTAAGATTGCCGAGACATCTCCGCTGCAAAGGCTACCTAGAAAGAAAGCATTAATATTTTTCTTGGCGACGATGCAACTCCTTAATTTTTCATTTGTTTTACTATAATGTAATACATACCCTTTAGGTGTCAGTCCAAGGATCTTGTTATTGCCGTCTAACCAGGGCTCCTGGACTAAAGCCACGTCGATATCGTCTTCTGTCAGGGTAAGCATCAGATTAATCTGCACCACTGACAGCTGCTTCGAGTTCAACATGATGACCGTCCAGCCTCACCCTGACTGTTCCCAGGCCAAAATGGTCCCAGAAGACTTTGCAAGGGATAGGCTGGACTTTTGATTCAATAGGATCTGGTAGTCCTTGCCGTTACCCTTAGCCCCTTTGAGGGACTTCAAAATCTTCCAGTCTTTGACTGAGATTTCAGGGTTCTGCGCCTCCAATATCCTCAATATGGATTCATCCGGTAGTTCCGGTGGGGGAATCCACATCCAAGCTTTGGGTCTCAGCGGCAGTGCCCTGCGTGGGATGACCTGTAGCTGGGCCCCTTCCCAAAGTTCTCCTATGCTGGTGATGGTTTTGGAGAGGAAGCTCAAGGACTCCTCGCTGTCGCACATGACCACCTTGACCCCTTTAAGCCAGCCGGCCCCGTGGAAGGTGCATCCAACTGGAGGAATGCTTTTCTCGGGGTCCCCGGCTAGTGCTGCAAGTATTTTGGCTTCTATGAGTAGCCACCGATCGTATGTGATCTTACCATCAGGATCACTGTTATCGACGATGGCCACTTTAAGATGGTCGGGGGTGCCCACATCGGCAGTGCCTACGCTCGCAGATGTTCTCTGCTTTTTCGGCTCGTTGCCCGTTTCCTCCCCCTGAGATCTCATCCTCTTGGTCTTAACCGAGCTCTTGCCTGTGCTGGCGTTAGCTCCCGTTGAGGTTGAGGGTCCGGCAGATGCCCTAGCTGTTGCAACCGCCTGTTGCTTGCTGGTATTGCCTCCTATTTTCCTACTAGCCGCGCTCCCCTCCTGCGCAAGGGGGTTTGCGGTTTTCATCAGTTTGCCCTTCGCTTCAAGAGACAGGCTGAGCGGCGGTTCACCCTCCGGTTTGGCAATCCTCGATTTCTCGAAGGATGCTACTACCTTCCGGTGCTTTGCCATCAGAGCCTTATCTCTTGCGCTTAAGGCTGCAGGATCAGTTTTCTTCATCTTTTCCAGATACCGTCGCGAAGATTTGTAGAAGACGTACTTCTTTCTTCCTGACGGCTCTGGTTTCGCACTACGAGAATCTTCCGAAGACTTGACGGTCTCCAGCGCACTCTCAGTAGCACTGTTCTTCACCTCTGATTGCTCCAGTTCCACTAGAGTGTTTACGCTATCCAGAGAACTACTTAGTTCCCGGAAATTTAGCGCACTCAGCGATATTGAAGACGTCAAAGATGAAGCCGGCGAGGGGAAGGGTTTAGGGGTGCCCCTATTACCCTGTACAGTTGGGGATTTTGGGGGGATGGAGGAAGATGGAGTGGGGTTTGGGGGATTAGGGGTGGAGGTGGTAGGGTTTGATGGGGCATCACTACACAAAGGGTTTTGGTATTCAGGATTCATATTTAGGTCCCACGAGTGAGGCGAGAAGGGGAAGGTCCGCGCCCGCAGAGCTCCCTTACGGGCGTAAGGCTGATTGAAACAGGAGGTCGCCAGGTATCCTGAGTCCGCATATTCGCGACTAGATAACCCTCTAGCCATTCATCCCTCAGCATATGCTGTTCCACCTTGGATTGGGGGTTTTTTTTGTCAAAGTTTGCTCCTTTAGCGCTGCGTTTTGGCCTAGAGAGACTAGTTACCTGTGATCGCCACGAGGAAGCAACGCATGCACTTGCGAATCGTAATGGAGCGGGCCCCATTACGACTATCAGCCCCACACACCCACAACTACCCGAAACATGACCGGCCCAGTTGCGGTGGGGGATGATCCTACTACAGGTTACGGGGCTGACAGTAATCAGCCGATTCCCCCCATAGCAGTCGCCATGATCACCATCGAAAAACTAAACCGAAAATATATTCGATCATGTAGTGACGCTAAATTTAAAAAATTGAACTTTTTGTTGTAGTTATCGAAAAAACTAATTTTCTTTTATTATAACAATATGGAACGAGTTGAGAAAGCCATTAATTTTTTGGATGCTTTTGTGTGCCCAAAACTTAAAATCAAAGTATGGTTTTAAAACTTAAGAGCACGAATTTAGAAAGGCAAACGTGAACTTTTATTGGTATTAGATTCCAGAGCTTGCGCCAATTTGAAGTTCAATTTTGTGCAGAGATTTATCGCGTCGCTCGCTCTCTTCTGATAAGTGTGCAAACGCAAAATCACCATTTACAATTTCAAATTAAATTTCAAGGTGTGTGATAGGGCTTTTATATATTCTAATATGTTTCTCATATAGGGTATAAAATCCCAACATTAAAAATTCATTGTGACAGATAACCAGATAATTAATTCAAAGTGGAAACAATCTAAAATAAATATTTGGGCGAGTTTTGCCTAAAAAAAATTGTTGCACTTTTGACCAGTTTTTTTGCGAGATCGCAAATTAAAGGATTTTTAGCAAAGAAAATCATACATAAGGATCTAATTTATCCAAAAAGTACTTTATTAAGAAATTGTTTCTCAAATCCATCATTTCTAAAAGTAAATATTTTACCAGCCTTTTACGATTTTCAATTTCAATCATTTTAATTGTAAGATGAATCTCCAACAAATAAAAATATTTGATGTGGACAGCACATTACTTCTCAGCAATATTTAAAGTTTCGGAAAGAATATGTAAAAAATAATTTTTTTTTCAAATATCTCAAGAATGGCGACGTAAAATCATTCAAACAAAAAATGTTTTTTCTTTTAAATTTGGTTATATGCATTTTTTCTCAAAAACGCATAGATTTCGAAAAGTTTTCTAAAAACGTGTATCTCAAAAAAAATTGCCTGAAACGGATTGCGTACTGATCAGAAAGTTTCTATCTGCCCTCGTTCCTGCATCGGCCTCGGTCATGAATATAATACTTTCGCTCTATAGCAGAGGAAAATAAAAACAACTATAGTGTGTTTTTTATTATGTCTCGTTGTCGGTTTCCACTATGTTACTGTATCGCTTTTAAAGAAAAGCACTCGTCTACTCTAAAATCCAAATTGACATCGAATGAGAATTAAATTTTCTGAGTGTAATGATTTTAATACTTTTTCAAGAAGCAAATGTGAAGGACAATGGAGAAAATTGCTGATTCAACTCAGTGACGAAATCACTACCATAAAAGCTTCGTCGGAAGTGATTCTTGCGCAAAGGGGAATATCCTTCAAAAAATCATTTTTGAGTTGTTTCTGCGTGTTGAATTTAAGGTTTACAGTCTTTTCCGTGTTAAATGTTAAGGTTCCGTGTTAAGATCATAATTAAAATTTTAAACTCTTTTATATATTTTTGAGTTTTCGAATATTTGCCTTTGAGATATCCTTTCGGACTTCAAGAATCGGATTCGGCGACCGCAAAAACCCTGAGATTAGCATATTTCGGAAATTTTGACGATACGAAAGAGCTAAATAAAATTTTTTTAAAATAAGAACCTTTTCAAGACCAGTTTACACTGACACTTATGTAAAATCCTGCAAAATATTGCAATATTTCGTCCTTTATGAATACTGCAATCTTCTATCTCGTAATACTTGAAAACAACTTAAAAATATTAGACAAATTACTTTTCTTAGCAGTAAGCAATTGAAAAAATATACCTTGTGGAAAGTGATGCCAGTGTTTATTAGATTCGAACCTTTTTTTTTCCATGGGGGATCAACAACTCCGCGCCGTTTTTAAAGAAAAATAAAATCTGGTCTTATATAGTCATAGTGAAATAACTTTTTATACCCGTATGGTGAAATCAAAGGGTATATTAACTTTGCCTTACCGTTTGTAACGCCAAGATCCCGTTATCACACACAAAAATGAATTACACCAGTGTGTTTAGAATAATAAAAAAAATGAATTTTGCATGTCCGTCCGTCTGTCTGTCCGTCTGTGGCGCGGATTGCGGGCGCACGGATTGAGCTAGAGACTTGAAATTTTGCACAGATCCGTTTTTCGTAAAATGCGAGGCTAAGTTCGTTAATGGGCAAAAATGGACCATTAGGGGGGGTACCCCCCATACGAACGAAAACGTTTTTTGCGAATACCTCAAAAACGGTGCATCTTATCAAAAAAGTCGAAGAACAAAAGTTATTTAGGATATAATTCTACATAAAACTTCCATACATCAAAATCCAATTGGAACAAATTTTAAAAAATCTTATTGGAAAGTTTAACTTCAAAATGGAATTTTGGTACAACTGTTCCAATTTTGATACGAATATCACCATACGGGTCTCCAATGATTGCCAGATAGGCAATTATAGCTTTTGTTATGTTTTATTTAAATGTTTTAAATATATTTACATGTTATAAATATAATATTTAAATGGTATGCTCTATAGTTCTGTTGGGTGTGGTATTCTTCTAAATCTGTTGATTGTGGGTGTGGTATTTCACAAAGCACTCACCAAGGTGCATTGCAGGCTTTTCAGGACAAGTGCTTGAGGATGTGTAAAAGGTACTATTTTTGCCCAAAAAGGGTACTAGATTGAGATAATGTGGTACTAGATTTTTTTTAACTATCGTGCAACCAAAATCGTTTTTTTATGCATATTACATAGGAGTCAAGAAAAACCTAAATCTCGTAATTTTAGAAAAAAAAGTCCTTAACCCATATGGATTGATTTTTGCGCTGTGAATATAACCGTTCTCGGTCAAAAAATACTCTAGAAAAAATCAATAAAAATTGTCTAGATGTGTTTGTCTTAAATTTTCGCTTTTTTTAAATTTTTTGTATAAACTCCATCTAAAAACTTAAATGTCGAGAAGTATTTTGAGCTATTGCTAATATAAATCATATTTCCATGGCCTACGATTGATTTTCACATATCCCTTAATAAGACGAATTCAGTAGTCTTTAATTAAAGAGTTCTGGCGGGATCATTTAAAAAAGTACTTTTTTTCTAATACATAGAAAAGTGATGGCTTTTTAAAGGGAGCTATAAATTCAGATAAAATCATTTTTTATATAAACCATGAAAAGGTACAAGATTCATGGGCTGTGGTACTAGGGTACTAAATGAGTCAAAAAGGTACTAGATCTAGTACATATGTACTAAAGTCCCAACCCTGGACAAGTGTCAAAAAAGTATGTCGTTGGATGTCTCTTACCTTTTTCTGTTCTGTGAGAGCAGACTCGAAAATCTTGGCAATAAGGCTTTATAATACAGATGAAAGTAATAAGATAATTACTATGTATTAAAAATATATGTCTCCACGTCTTTTTTTCTTTAAACAAAATTTATTGTCACTACGTTCTAATGCCACGACAATATTATACTGATTATACTCAATATACTGAGTAGCACTTTTATTTTTCTAATAGTGATATAACATTACTTTGTCAAAAGAGAGCGAGAGAGAGTTAAAATTAATGTAAACCGCTGGAGTTGATGTAAAGAATAGCGTGGTGAGTCAAACTCACCGTTGGAGTGCAAAGGGTTAAATATTGGTACATTTTAATAAATGCTTCTATTTAAACATGCTTTTTAATCGACCTCTTATTATTTATTATTTTAATTTAGCGATCCGTTTAGCAATTTTGTAATTGATCCAATTTAGTAAGATTCAAAAGCAAAAATGACATTTTAAATACATATTGCCAAGCTTCAAGTCAAGTCAATGCGGAAGTGGACCAAAATTAGGTTTCAAGATTAGAACCTGATATGTCATACTAATCCCCTTATTCTGACATTGTTATCGATTGTGATCTTTACCTTATGACTTTTTTATGACTGAGCAGCCATTTGGGATTCTTTTGGTATACGTTGGATCAAAAATTCACCTCAAAAATTCACCTCGGTATAATTCCAGAATCGTGAATAAGTTTGACAGTCGCTTTGTGATTATTTAGTTAAATTTTTGGTTTTGTTAGTTTTTAAAGTTATTAAAATATTTGTAGATCTGTGCAAATTGTTGAGAAAGTGCGTGTATGCCGTGTGATAAAGGTGAAATGTTTTTGGAAACCTGAACATTTTCTACACAATTTTTCTTTTTTCGCAAAATAGTCTTCTTTGTTTGTTAAATGGCCAGAAATCGTGTCCGTTGCGCTCTGGCAATATCACATTTAATTAAATAGTGCAAGAAATTTTTTTTTCGTCTTGTTTTTATCTTGTGACCTGTTCATGAGACAGTCACAACTTTTACC
Source organism: Chrysopilus asiliformis (assembly GCA_964034945.1). Taxonomy (NCBI): domain Eukaryota; kingdom Metazoa; phylum Arthropoda; class Insecta; order Diptera; family Rhagionidae; genus Chrysopilus; species Chrysopilus asiliformis. Next base: position 44,000,747 of record OZ035963.1, on the reverse strand, counting down.
GTAATTGTGACTAGACGCATAGAATACCAAAAAGCCACAAGTTGTGATTCATCTCGCTCTTGTGACCGAGTTGTGATTAGTACTTATAGTAGTCAAAATAGCGCTATGAATCTAAAAGTAGAGAAATTAATTTTTGCTGCAGCAATTTTAATAGGCAGTAACAACTTCACTTTATCCAGAAAAATATCAGTAGTAATAAACTGGTATTTCATTTTCGATTTTCAAACATTTTCATTATAAATACGTACTTGGGTTTTAAAAAGTTGTTTTCTGATTAAAAAGTGTATAGAGTAGACGCGCGTTTATATGAACTAATTAAAACACCTTGAGTTTATATAAGTAGGGTTTTCATATAAACGGGGTTTACATTTACAGGAGCAGAATAGTCTAAGGTACTTCGTGATTATTAACTGTCGATTTTTCAGACATCAACAGCGAGAAAGTTTTTCAAATTTCGACCATAAAGCAATCACAATGTAGTAAAATTCTGGTAGCTCCCGCTTTTAATTTGAAATATTGGACTACAAATTGTATAGTTGTCATCTTATCAAAGGGCAAAAAAATCACCATAAAAAAATATTTGGTGTTCATATAATCACAACGCGTCTACTGTGTTTTTTTTTTTAAATTGAGAAAAGCCGCCAACAACATAAACTCAAATAGAAAAAGACTTTTTGCTAGAGAGCCTATAACCTAGAAAAATGGCCGCCGAGCAGAAAAACGAGCGCGAAAAACTTTAAAAATTTGATTTATTGTTATAAATAATTGCCAAAATAACTTAAGGTGGTTAATATATGTAAAAATAGCATGTTTGAGGTATCAAAAAAAATTGGAAACTCATAGTTTTGATAAATTGATAAATTGTTTACAGACTGTTCTAATCTGGAGAAAAAGCTGTTCTAACTGACCTAATAGACTGTTCTAATTGGAGTTAGTAGACTGTCCTACTCAGTAGCACAGTCTATTAAGGTAGCAAGGCCACTCTCTAGGTTAAAGGCTCTCTACTATTTGCTACCCCTGCGAAGAGATTTATATCAGCTGGCCGAACTCTTGTTGGTTGGCAACTTTTAGCTGGTTTGGCTGCTTGGTTACTGCAGTTCATCGAGAAGAGTGATTCATATCTGACATACTCGTATAGTGTTTTATGATTGAATCTAATTCCGTTTGAAAATTTATCTTTTTTTCACAGTTATTTCCTGTCATATATTATGTAAAACAAGCTCAAAAAATCTCATAATCGAGTCAGTTCTCTAAAGAAAAGGAGTGGGGCGCTTTAATATATTTTGTTTCAATAGTACTTTTTTTAGTAGCATAAAAAGCAAAATTTCGGGGAACATTTTTAGATATTTTCAACTCTGTGAAGAATAGATTGTTGAAAATAGTTTTTCCCCACAATTCAAGTGACAGTCGTAGTGGTTTAATATTATTTTTTTAAATTTAGTGGTGGATTTTTCTCTGTGAAATTGGCTTTTATTCGTTTCGCTTTAATAGATTTGTCTGATTTGTAGTATAAACTGAAGCCCCAATTGGATATCAAATTGGCGTTCCATCATATGGTGGGCGCTTTATTGCCGTCTCCGGCAACTGGCGTTCATCCCGACGTCATTCGTAAGTAATACAATCATATAAATTAAATACGTTGCAATTGTTAGCAATAATAATCAGGTGAACATGTAAATCAAATCCAATAAAAAGAGAGAGACTTTTACCCTGTGATTCATCACTGACTCGACTATTTGCTTCCCTTCGATTCTCTTGAGTTCATCGAAGTATTTATTTCTTGACTTTGTCGCTTTGTGGCGACCAGAGCGAAGGACTTGAGGCGAAAATCAATTTCCTTTGCGACGTCAAATTCTGTATCTCCAATATTGAAATTTCCCCAAGTTAACTGTGAATTTTTTTCTTCTTGACTCCGTCGTAGTTGTCTATACTGTTTTGCTTTTCATGCGTCGGTTCAAACAATTTTCTCTGATCCCATTCGACCTTCACTTTGCCTCCACTGAGAGCTGCAAGGATTCCAATGCGCATTCATTTTCCTTATTTCATTACTCGATGTAAAGGTATATTTTTATACCCGTATGGTGAAACCAAAGGGTATATTAACTTTGCCTTGCCGTTTGTAACGCCAAGATCCCGTCATCGCACAAAAAAATGAATTACACCAGTGTGTTTAGAATGATAAAAATATTTAATTTTTGCATGTCCGTCCGTTCGTCTGTCTGTCTGTGGCGCGGATTGCGGGCGCACGGATTGAGCTAGAGACTTGAAAGTTTGCACAGATCCGTTTTTCGTAAAATGCGAGGCTAAGTTCGTTAATGGGCAAAAATGGACCATTAGGGGGGGTACCCCCCATACGAACGAAATCGTTTTTTGTGAATATCTCAAAAACGGTGCATCTTATCAAAAAAGTCGAAAACCAAAAGTTATTTAGGATATGATTCTACATAAAACTCCCATACATCAAAATCCGATTGGAACAAGTTTTAAAAAATCTTATTGGAAAGTTTGACTTCAAAGTGCAATTTTGGTATAACTGTTCGAATTTTGATACGAATATCACCATACGGGTCTCCAATGATTGCCAGATTGGCAATTATAGCTTTTGTTATGTTTTGAGATAGATAATCATGCTTATTCACAAATTTATTGTTAGTTAACAATATTGTTAAGTAACAATAAATTTCATAGCAATCCATAAAGAAAATGGTATTCACAATTTCGCTTGTTAAAAAGTTTCGTTAAAAATGTTCGTTGTGTTGTTCTGGCAACAGTGAATTATTTTAATAGTTGCAGTTGTATTGCATTCGGGGATTGTTGTATTGCATTGGCGGATTGTTGTATTGCATTGCGGGGAGACGATAAATATTTTTTGAAACTGTTTTCTTGTATGGAAAACGGATCGCTGGTATCGCGAAGAAGTTGACTTGGTAATCCACGTGGTAATCCAACATATGTCTTTAAAAAAGCAATACAGTAGAACACGCTTAAATGCACATCGAACTTCGCAGAATTTTATATGCATTTATCCGTGTTTTGCATTTATCCGTAGCACGGAGAAATACACATTAATGTTCACTAAGCGAGTCAAAGATAAACATGCAACTTTAATATTCCTGTAATAAACATTTAAATTAAATTAGGCTACACAAAAACAAAGAATCTAATTAAGAATTCATTTTATCACATAAAAATAACAAAAATCACTTTTTTTTTTGGTGTGATTACATTTTATTTTTGCACATGTGCATTTAAGCGTGTAAAATTTCATGTAATTTATACTTTCGCGGTATGAAAATGGTTGCATTTAAGCAAGTATTGCAATTAAGCGTGTTTAATTTATCCGTGTATATTTATATGAAAAATGCTTTAAAATCCTCCAGGCACAAATTTTGCGTGCAATTACACGAGCTTTGCATTTAAGCGTGTTGCATTTAAGTGTGTTTTACTGTATCAATGGATAATTCATGGCTTTAAATCACATCCTTTTATCTTACCGTTCTTCTTCCGCCACAATGTCCATAATTGGAATTATAAAATCAATTTTTTTGATTGAAAATAAAAATATTTCTTCCCAAACAACTAGAATTTATTTTTGTTATCGTAACAACACTTTTGACCAATTCTAACAAGCAATAGTGCACTCTGAATACGGTTTTATTTGACAATTTTTAGCTTAACAATATTATCGAAAGTTCATAGCAAGCAAAGTGAAATGTGAATATCGATTCCTGTTTTAACAATTGTTATGGGTATTAACCAGCAATAATAGCTTTTGTGAATAAGCATGAATATCATGGTTCGCAATTATGATGATCATCATCGTTTGAGGATTCTTGCCATAATCCTGAAACAGCTACAACCAAAGTGCCAATCAACAATTTATACAGAGATCACAATATGTCATGTCTAGGAACTTAGGTCATAGAAAAATATACTTAAATAGAACTTTTGCTCAGAACTAAATTTTTGAAATATTTCCCCTAAAATGAGGGGAAAGTCGCGCTATCTCTTCTTTGCAGCGCGAGCAACGGCCTCTCGCTTCGCATTTGAGAGGGAATGAGAAAAGATATGTCATGTTTATAAATGTTGAGAACCAATATTGCCAGATATACATATATTAATGTTTAGTACAAGGTAAAAATATATTTTTGCAATCCGTAAATGAAGTAAATGTTTTCAGACTTTTTATTTATAAATAGTGTTAACATTACGAAATTTAGTAAAACTCTTCAATACACTTTTGTTTGTAACTATTTTTTCCATCCAAATCCCTGTACAAATAGTTTAAAAAACGCTGGTTTTCAGTTAAAATAAAGAGCATTATAGAGAATTTTCAAATTCTCTATAATGCTCTTTGCAAGAGTGGAAAAGAAATATTAACGTTTGGTTATTTTTTGTCCATGATTTGTGTTTTGTTAAGTTGAATAAGAGCGAAAAAAAAATGTTTTCTGCTCAAGTCATACTTTATTTAATATTATCCTAACAATGAAATTAGTTTGCAGAAGGGTAATAGGAGTTTAGTTTCAGTTATTTTTTTTAGGTACGCCATTTTGAAGGTATAAAAGGAGTATAACAAATGTTAGGTTGTATTTTAGAATAGGGTATACAAAAACATCCATAAATTTTAAATTTGGCGCTATTTTTAGTTTAAGTACAAATAAAAGTTATATGGCAATACCATCTATTTGACAGTTCTCGTGTTTATAATTGAAGCCAGTTTTCACGTTTCGGTTTTCATCGAATTTTGTTTAATTTACTGACTTAATTCGCGCAAACTAAATTAATTTCGATGCAAAACTCACCGCTTATTAATGATAAAAACATAAAATAACGTGACATGCTGTGGAAATGTGAAAAAATGTGACTAAATGTGACTTTTCGGACGGTAAAATCTCTTTGGGGATAAATCAGAAATCTCTTTGGGGCTATTCAGAAAAAATGCTTCACTCACGGACACTGTAGATGTGCAGATTCTGTCTTCCTGTTATTCTTATTCCTAGGATAAGATACTGAAACATAAACAAATAGTTCAAAACAAAAAATCCGGTTGCCTCTCACCTAAACTTGACTTTTATGTTCTGGAACAAACGACAAAGGGGGTCGGGTGTAAGAGAAAATGTCAAATAGAAATTTCAGGGATGTGTAAAGTTTTAGTACACGCATGCATTTGCATTTTAGTACAACAAAACAATTTAAGTGCAATTTTTCCATTGTAATTCAATTTTTTCCCATTAAGAATCTTTAGTAAAATTCCTTTCACTATAAACATGACTAAAAAAACACTTAAACAGTTAAAACCATACTAAAAAATTTTGTTTTGCTCCATACTTTAGAGAAATTTTTAACGTTTAGAATATAGCTGACTAACCCTGATTGCTTGCTTTTAGTACAATTTTTAATGCTTCCTATCTGATGAATGTGGTAAAGAGAGAAAGTATATAAAATTCCTAAGTTCATCCCGCTTCCTCTTACACTGGTATATGGAAAACCCCTGAAGCGACAGTTCTATTTAAGTACATTTTTCTATGCTTAGGTTATCGTTCTTCTTAGTCTGTAGTTTGTTACTTTAATGTTGCGTGTTCGTAAGTACATATATGAGGCTTTTCCATGTGGGTACCTATCCTACATTCATTCCACAGCTGTCATCTTGAATTTCATTTCGTCGATCTCTTGGCTTTTCTCTCGTTCGACATCATTTTTATTTGCTTCTTGTGCCCCAGGATGATACGTTTCGGCATCTTTATTACTACGAAATATTTTCGCGTATTTAAGCCTGAAAAGATTATAATTTCATTTTTGGATTTTTTGTTACTTAGTCAAGGTTTTGAATAAGGGATACTTAAGTAACGGAGACATTTTTCACAGGAAATTGCTATTTCGGATCAAAGATAGATGAACTTTTTTGACATTTTTGGATATAGTCTTTAGCAGGGGCGTGGCGTGAGTTTTGAAGCTAGGGCTGCAAATTTTAATTTTTTGGAAGTTAATTGCCAACTTAAGGTTTTTATGTTATTAATAAAGGTATTTTTTGGGTTGTGCAAAAATACATCTCTCGTTAGCTACTTAAATGAATGACAATAAAATAATAAAAAGTTCAAAACACTAAAATAACTTGTACTTTATGATTATGAAAATGATTATGAAAAATGCATCCGATCTTTGATCCCCAGACTACGAAATTATAATGTGTTTGTTTTTAATTCGTGACACTTATAACTCCGAATCGAGAGAAAAAGTAAATTGATGATCTTTTTGTATAAAAAATACAGTTATAAAATAAAATATTTACGATTGTCCGCATAAACCCGGATACACCAAGATCGTTCTTAACTCAGTATTGCTAATTCTGAAAAGAATTAAACAGCTTTATGAAAATTATTTAAATCGCTGTAACTTACAGATTGCCAAACGTTGTTATCCTTCGAAAAAAGTAAACAAGGCCAACAAAATAACTTTTGCTTATTTGCACAACCGCAAAGCCAATTAAAATCTTCGTAAACTTTGACCGAAAATCGTCTCGTACAACTTTTATTTACTGTTGTTATATTTAACTTTGGTTTTGGTCTCTCGCGATCAAGAATATTTTGTTTTTCAGAAAAAGAGCGTGAACTAAATGAATGTTTTAATAAGCTATCGATTACACAACAATCTGCCATTTTTACCAAACTATTGAAATCACAAAAATCACACAATAAAAAAGACACGCTAATAAATAAACAATTTAAGACACTACTCCGTGTGCAGAAACGCTACTACCAATTTGCCTTAACGCATTTTTTTTACTTATTTTCACTCGGAAGCAACGATTCGAATTGCTTATTTCACCCTTCCTGTTGCATTTGACATTACGAGGCAAAAGAGAAATGATCGTCCGAAAGAAATTTTTATTTTTGGAATGGTTTTTTAAACGCGAAAACCGCGTATTTTTTGTACAAAGGGGTATGAATATTAGATATAGAATTACTCAAAACAAAATCATCTAAATGTCCTCCAAAAAAACTTTTTAAATACGGATCTTAGTTTTTTAGTTATTTAAATAAAAGCGCAAATTATTTGACTTCTGCTGAGGTGGAAGCAATTTTTATTTTGCATCCACATTTTCTCTTTTCTCCAGTCGTTAACATAGGTTTTCATCTCTTAAAATTTAGTTTCATCTCTCTTCGTAGAAAACTCATAGATGCAACAATAATTTCTGCTTCCACACAGTTTCAAAGGCAAGTTAAGAAATTCTCTCTTTTTTTAAAGGCATTCGCTGTTGAATATATCACGACTGTATGATACAGTAACTCTAAGTTGTATTGAAGCTACAAAGGGCACAAAACAGTAACTCTAACAATAAACTCAAACTTAATTATGATCGAATTTTGAAAAAAAAAAAAAAATGTTTCAACTTAAAAACTCACTTACCAATATTTTTGTGAGATTTGTAAGGGATGCAATGCATCCCTTGCATCCAATGACGCCACGCCCCTGGTCTTTAGATACCTATTTTTATATAAATCTATATTTATGTTGCTTTCCTGCAAACTATTCCATTTTGGGTCAATTCGTATTTCATAAAAAAAAAATTTAGTAATAATTACCAAAATTCGCTGAATTTTAAACAACAGCAATGTATATACAGTATACACTCGATGCAGTGAACATACTTTCCAACGCAGTAAATAAGAAATTGAACGCATGGCATATTTTATACAGTGAACAATGAAGTAGCTCGATACAGTGAACAATTAAATTCAACGGTTAAATTACACAGTGAAATCGTGGTTTTGCATTATATACGGCTCTATTCCAGAATCCGTCGTAGCTACGATTTTCGGAGAATTCGTGAAAATGGTATTCCACGATCCGAAGGAATTAAATTAATTTCGAAAACATTACGAATCGGAATATCTGGTATCATAGAATCCGACGGAATCGATCTTTTGACAGCTAAACCTAAGAAAAATTTTCGCTTGGTAGATCGAGTAGCAACTTAATTTTCTTATTATTTTAGCTCAATTTATGGCCTGAATTGTACAACAAAAAGCAATTTTAACATTTTTATTTGTTTATTTAGTACAGACATGGGCAAAGTGTGGCCTTTTTGGCCCAGTTTGAGAGAACCGAAATAATACAATTGCAACTGGGCCAAATACAATTGCAACTGGGCCAAATTCAGTATCATGCTTACACAGTGCTTGTAACTCTCTACTTTCACAGCGATGAGCGAAAACACATCACAGCACAGCCATCGGTCGCTCTGAGTTGTTTTCATGTCATTCGCCATCAGGCACTCCACTAAGTAGGTTGTGTTTGCTATTTGCGCATATACACTGAAATAAATATGAAGCGTTTCTATAATAATAGAAACTTCAAAGATCAATAGGAGGAGGATTTTTTTTTTGTAGAAATCCCTGGACAGGCCGTACAATGGTTGGTTTGTTTTCTTAAGCTTTCCCACATCAAAAAATATGCAATGCAAAGGCATTATGTAGCCAAGCACAAAAGGGATTTTGATTTTGATGGTGAAAGGAGAAAATTATTTTTTGCAAAATTAAAAGAAGAGTTTCTAAAGAAAACTATATGCACTGCTAATGTTATACCAGAGCAGAAAACTAAGTCATGTAATTCGAAAGCAATAAAAAAAGCTTCGTTTGTAGTCAGTTTAAAAATCGCACAGCACAATAAATGTTTCAGCGACGGGACTTTATAAAAGACATTTTCTCACAGTGTACTTGATTTTCTGAAGTCTATTTTGGCTTGTTGGTATATGTTTGGCCCGTTTTAATTTTCTCTTGCCCACGTCTGATTTAGTATAAGTGTAACTTTTAACAAATTGAGAGGAATTATTTTAGAAAAAAGAGCAATGTGAGTATTCCTAAGTATTCGCTATTTGCTGTCGTTTTCGTTTCATTATCAAAGTCCTTCGCTTCGATGAATCTTCTTCCAGACACAAAATTGCAAACGCTGCAGAATCCATTACTAATAACAATTTTTAGTTTTAAGTCAAGAAAGTGATATTTTTCACGAAACTATTCCATGTCAGAAATCTATTCCTTATGAGTTTTGCATAGGGACCTTTTTACAAAGCCATTCATTTTTCGAAATCAGTTTTTAATCAGGCACCACTAAGTTCAATTCCGTTCGGATCGTGGAATACTGATTTCTTCGTATTCGTTACGTAGTTAGTTCTTCGTAATAAAGCTACGACGGATTCTGGAATCGGGCCGATAGTTTATGTGATTTCAGTATATTTATTATTAAAATGTACTTATGTATTGTATGAGTTTTTTTTTTTGAAATTCATATTTAGTCTTATGTGTTACTAGCAGACCCTACGTTGCCAGCTTAAAGTTTTTTGTATAAATTTTAGAATGCCAAAAAACCATAAATAACTTAAAAACTTTTGGGGAAAAATGTTGTCTTTACAGGACATTCCGTTAGAGTTATTGAAACTGAAACGCCGGATTCGTAATCAGCGACTCTGAAAACCTCCCAAAGCCAGTGTTTGAGAGAGAAATTGGAAAACGGACATTTGCGTTATCCTTCTGTTTCGAATTTTGAAATTCCAACATCCAACTCGTGATCAGCGACCACGGAAACACCCTAAAGCAAGTTTTTCGGAGACAACATTAGAAAAAGGATATTTGCGTTATCCTTACAGGATCTTCTGTTCCGAATTTTGAAACTCCAACACCGGATTCGCGACCCCAAAAACCCTATAATGCCAATTTTTCCGGGGAAGAATGGGAAAAAGGATATTTTCATTATCCTTACAGGATCTTCTGTTTCGAATTTTGAAATTCCAACACCGGATTCGTGATCAGCGATCCCGGAAAACCCCTAATGCCGAATTTTCCGGGGATAAATGGGAGAAAGGATATTTGCGTTATGCTTACAGGACTTTCTCTTTCGAGTTTCAAATATCTAACATAGCTAAAAATCTGGCAACGCAGATCATTTTGCAAAAAACCGCGTAAAAATTTGTCCAGTAGTTTTTGAGTTTTGTAATCTCAAACAGACAGACAGGCAAACAAACAAACATCCATTTTTATACACTTTCTATTAAGTTGATTTGTCGCGACCTGGCTGGCTGCCTGCACAGAAAGAAATAATTTTGTATTCGTAAATATTACTGAAATTTTATAATTAGACTACTAGTAGAACTGCGCCACACTTGTGCATGACGAAAAAATGGCGACGATTTTGTTTGTCGATTCGCCAGTTCTAAAAACTCGATTTTAAAGCGATTCCAATAATTATACCCGTATGGTGAAACCAAAGGGTATATTAACTTTGCCTTACCGTTTGTAACGCCAAGATCTCGTCATCGCACACAAAAATAAATTACACCAGTGTGTTTAGAATGATGAAGAAAGTTGAATTTAGCATGTCCGTCCGTCTGTCTGTCTGTGGCGCGGATTGCGGGCGCACGGATTGAGCTAGAGACTTGAAATTTGGCACAGGTCCGTTTTTCGTAAAATGCGAGGCTAAGTTCGTTAATGGGCAAAAATGGACCATTAGGGGGGGTACCCCCCATACGAACGAAAACGTTTTTTGCGAATCTCTCAAAAACGGTGCATCTTATCAAAAAAGTCCACAAAAAAGAACAAAAGTTATTTAGGATATGATTCTACATAAAACTCCCTTACATCAAAATCCGATTGGAATAAATTTTAAAAAATCTTATTGGAAAGTTTGACTTCAAAGTGGAATTTTGGTACGAATATCACCATACGGGTTTTCAATAATTGCCAGATTGGCAATTATAGCTTTTGTTATGTTTTGAAATATTTTTTATGCCAATTTTTTTCAGATTTCGATAATTTTTTCCCATTTTCGAAAAATACTAAACGCGAATAGTATTTTTTCGAGGTAAAACAACAACATTCGTCGAGAGATTTCATTCGTTTGAAGTTTTTGTAAGAAAAATCATTCAAAATAAATTATTTTCATTTCAACATTTCCTCCATACGAATATTCAATATAGAAACTATCAGAAACAAACAAGCATCTCTTAATTTTTAAAGTCATCACACTAAAACAATTTCCGCTCATTAGGTGCATATATTAAATTCTATGAACACACACTAAGCAAGAAACAGAAAGAGATTCCATATCAACAAGAGAGATTTGTTTTTGTAATATTTACAAAATATTTGTAATATGTATTTACAAAATATTTGTAATATTAAAATTTTTTTTTAAAAATGAAATACAAAAATTTAACAAAATTGACGTCGTTCCGATAACAAAATATTTTGTCGGCCCATGGGGGACAAATGATTTCGTTATATTAACAAACGTTTTCGTGATATTTACATACATACTTTTTATTTTCTGTCTGGCTATGTGTCTATCTCTGGAATCTTTGGAACCTTAACCCCCGTCGCACACTTCAACTAAGCTATGTGAGCGAGGCTAGCTATAGTTACATAGCCTAGCTGGGTTAGCTCACCTCGTTGCACACTTGAGCTAAGCTACGCGGCGATATTTTCGGTAAATATATGCATTTTTCCACTTTATCTGCAGCCAATTTTAGATATAAATTATTTAACGCGATTGAAAATATTCCGCAAAAGAATTCAATTTTCACGTTTTCCTTACACTGTTATGTCCACAAAATACTACACTTTTGCAAACACCGATTCTACACTGTATAACGCCGAAAATATTTATATGTGAGTGTCAGCGATGCCAGCGAAGTCGTTCGCGTAGTTGAGGTCTGAACTACGCGAGCGAGCTTAGTCCGCGTCGCCCATGACTACGCGATGTAGTTTCATAGTTTCGCTGAAGTGTGCGGTCGCCAATGCAAATGCTAAGGATTTTACTTTCAGCGAGAAACTTAGCTCACGCAGTTGAGCTCGCTTAGCTGAAGTGTGCGACGGGGGTATATCTCCGAAACTATGCAACCTAGGAAGATGAAATTTTGTCACCTTGCGTAGTTCCGGTGACAGTTCAATATTTTTACTACTCCGTCCTTGTATGGATAATATAATGGAATGTCCTGTAAGAATAACGCAAATATCCCTTTTCCCATTTTTTCCGGGAAAAATTGAATCAGTGGGTTTTCGGGTCGCTGATTACGAATCCGGTGATAGATTTTCGAAATTAGAAACGGAAGGTCCTGTAAGGATAACGAAAATATCCTTTTTCCGATTCTTCCCCGGAAAAATTGGCATTATAGGGTTTTTGGGGTCGCTGATCACGAATCCGGTGTTGGAATTTCAAAATTCGAAGATCCTGTAAGGATGACGCAAATATCCTTTTCCCATTTTTTCCGGGAAAAAAAATGCATTAGGGGGTTTTTGGGGTCGCTGAATCCGATTCTGACATTTAAAATTCTCTAAGGATAATGGAATGTCCTGTAAGGTTGACGTGAGTATCGGTTTTGCTCACATTTTCCGGGGAAAAACTCATTTAGTGGTTTTTGGGGCCGCTGACTCCGACTGATATTTAAAATTCTGTAATGATAACGGAATGTCCTGCAAAGATAACGTGAGTTTCCTTTTGCTCAAATTTCCCGCGAAAGATCTTTTCTGGAGGTTTTTGGTAGGCTAATTCAAGACTAAAAAGTATAAAATAAAAAAAAACACTTTAAAAAACAAGTTTTATAACCTTATACAAAATGCACTAAAAAGTAAAAAACAAGTTTAAAGTTTCACAAAAAATGTTTTTATAAATCGCGTGTTGTTGTGAAAATATAAAGTGTGCTGCGTTGCACGCAGATCATTTTGCAAAAAACCGCGTAAAAATTTGTCCAGTAGTTTTTGAGTTTTGTAATCTCAAACAGACAGACAAGCAAACAAACAAACATCCATTTTTATACACTTTCTATTAAGTTGATGTGTCGTGACCTGGCTGGCTATGTGTCTATCTCTGGAATCTTTGGAACCTTATATCTCCGAAACTATGCAACCTAGGAAGATGACATTTTGTCACCTTGCGTAGTTCCGGTGACAGTTCAATATTTTTACTACTCCATCCTTGTAAGGATAATGGAATGTCCTGTAAGAATAACGCAAATATCCCTTTTCCCATTTTTTCCGGGAAAAATTGAATCAGTGGGTTTTCGGGTCGCTGATTACGAATCCGGTGTTAGATTTTCGAAATTAGAAACGGAAGGTCCTGTAAGGATGACGTAAATATCCTTTTCCCGTCTTTCCCGAACAACCCCGGCTTTGCCGGCGCGGTTCTATAGGATCTTCATATTTTTCCTAACAAAAGTTATAATTGCCAATCTGGCAATTATTGAAAAACCGTATGGTGATTTAAGTGAACAGCGAACAGTTATACCAAAATTCCAATTTGAAGTCAAACTTTCCAATAAGATTTTTAAAAATTTATTCCAATCTGATTTTGATGTATGGGAGTTTTATGTAGAATCATATCCTAAATAACTTTTGTTCTTTTTTGTGGACTTTTTTGATAAGATGCACCGTTTTTGAGATATTCACAAAAAACGATTTCGTTCGTATGGGGGGTACCCCCCCTAATGGTCCATTTTTGCCCATTAACGAACTTAGCCTCGCATTTTACGAAAAACGGATCTGTGCAAACTTTCAAGTCTCTAGCTCAATCCGTGCGCCCGCAATCCGCGCCACAGACAGACAGACAGACAGACAGACAGACAGACAGACAGACAGACAGACAGACAGACAGACAGACAGACAGACAGACGGACAGACAGACAGACAGACAGACAGACAGACGGACAGACAGACAGACAGACAGACAGACGGACGGACATGCAAAAATTAAATATTTTTATCATTCTAAACACACTGGTGTAATTCATTTTTTTGTGTGATGACGGGATCTTGGCGTTACAAACGGTAAGGCAAAGTTAATATACCCTTTGGTTTCACCATACGGGTATAAAAAAATAGTCACGAAGATTTCAAACGGCTGTGGAATTTCAATTTGGAATTTTTGTTTTTCAATATATTGTTGTTTCGTTTTTTGTTGTTGTTTTTTTTTTATTAATCCAGGAATAGCGCCAATGCCTCAGGTGTGAATTTTATTTCTTCGCTTGGTGTTGGTATGCTCTTCAGAATCCTTTTTGCTTTTGTTGGACTAGCATTAACAACTTTACTAATTATATCCGCTTTTATATATTTCTTTTGTGAGCGCAGCTGATGTATAAATGCGTCCTAAACAGTTTTATTACCAACTAGCTTGCATACCTGTCGTTGCCGGGTTAAGTTTTTTAAATTTTTTTTGAACTTTTTTTTTTTTGTAATCAACTGATTAAATTATCAGCAAAGTTGTATATTTTCTTTAGTATCTCCGCTGTGGTAGGTTTTGTTGGCTTTAAGCAGCCGTGCGCGGATGAAACACCTGCATGCCAAAAAACTTTCGGCTATGTCTTATATGTATGTAATAAAACTTTCAACGCAGGTCATAAAATTATAAAAATACAAAGACTGACGTCTAAGAGCAAGATTGTATTAAACAAAATATATCACTTTTGAATCATTCTGCACCATTAACTCAAAATTGCTCATTTTTGAGTTGAGTGATATGTACATTGAAACCCCAATATTGTATACCCTCAGTACTGTTTAACGTCCCACTCACGTCCCACTCACAAGCATACCCTTGGTAATGTCACTTAGTGATGGACTGAGTTCGTTACTTTTATGATCCGAAACTCAGTCGTTGCTTTTGGGAAGGTAATCGTTACTTTTTATTCGGTACTTTTATTCATCCATTGAACTAATTCTGTAGAAATTCGCCAAAACTTGATAAATACATTTTTCAAATTTTCAACAAAGCAATTTAAAACATTAAAAAAATGTGGCATGATAAAATTTTTAGTTTGTTCGTTAATTAAATATTTATTTTAAACGTTAATTTAAACTTGAAAATAATCAGTAAAAGAAAAATTTTGTCATATTTTTTTGAAATTTTTTTTTAATTTGAAAAATGTAGGTAGTTGTCAAGTTTTAGCAAATTTCCCCGGAATTGCTTGAAGCCTATATCGACGCAAATATTTAAAATTTCGTAATTTTTGAAGTACATTTTCTTACTGACTTACTGATGCCCACAGAAAAAGAAACGTTTAAAATACACCATCAATACACCACTCTTTTGTAATCGTTGCTCGAGCCCTGCATTGTTACTCGTCATAATCGTAATAATCATGCATTTGGTATATTTGCACGATTACATGGTATTGTGCAAATTTACCGAATACTTACTTTCTCTGCCTAGACCGAACAATGGACCACAAAGCATAGATTGAGATTTTTCGTGTTATCGATTCTATCGGTTCCGCAAGAATGAAAACTCAAAGCACAGATAGTGATACTTGGTTTGGGTTTTCTTATTGTTTCCCTATTCTATGTCTCTGACAGCACTGTTGGATGGACGCAAAAGCCATCGGTAAAACCAAACAAAGTAAATTTGAGTTTTAGTTTGTTTTTGTTTAGCTTGGCTTGTCGTGTTGGGGTAACTTGTAACGAGTGAATAAGATAATCGAGAATAAATCTTTAGCGGTGGACTATTCGTTACTTTTGTAACAAACAAAAAATAGTGTCACTCTCCGATTTTAATAAAACTTTGTAGATTTGTAGAACTGAGAAATATTTGACACCTATTTTTTTATTTGGGCAATAATTGGATTTTTAGCAATATTAATGGTTTTCATGCAAATAGGCGTTTTTTGGCAATTACTGGAAAACTTACGGATGAAACATATACATATGTAATGTATCAATGAATAAAAGATTTAAAAAATGAATTCTATGCTATTAATAAATGAAATCATAACAATATCTTTTTTCCCTCAGTAGTATATTCCCCTAGATGCTATATACTAGGCATCGTCACCAAGAGTTCTAGAGCAGTGTTTCCCAACCGGGGGTACATTAACTGGTTCTGAATTTCTATTAATATTTTTGTTTTGAGCACAGACAATTTTATTTGATCATGGATTTCCCCATTTTGACCACAGATTCAATGTGTTCGTCTGATGATGGTTCGACATTGAATTCTTGGAACCAAAATGTGATGCCTCCTATCAAAAAATTGTCTAATTCTCCATTGCTTCAATAAATATTTAATATCATTTTTTTTAGTGCACCGTGTATAAATAGTTCACCGTGAGAAATCCGGCACTTGAATTGAAATTATTATGAAACAGACAAAAATATTCCAGATGAGAAAAAAATTTGTAAAAGTTAAAAGCCACCAGTAATTTGATTCTGAAAGTATTTTGGTATTTACTTTGGTAGGGTAGGACCGGACATGTTGAATTATCGGGCATGTTGAATTGTTGCCAAAATTAAAAAAACGACTCATTCAATTTTAGTATGTTGTTAGTACTGATGTCCTCTACTTGCCATAAAATTTTGACAGCGATATCTTATTTATATCGTAAGTGAGAGGAATATGTGTGTTTTTGGCTCTAAAAGTAAATATAGATACTATACAGTTATTTACCCATTTCTCATATAAATTTTTGTCAATTTTTGTATTGTGCAACACCTTTTAAATAAAAAAGCAAGGTGTCTGTCTCGTAGAGACGGCCAGAAGACGTGGATCCGCCGAAAACCATCGCCAATAGATATTTAAGTAAGAAATTTTAGTGAAAAGGATATTAAGGAAACAAATTTTTATTTAAAACATAACAAAAGCTATAATTGCCAATCTGGCAATTATTAAAAATCCATGGTGATTTAAGTAAACGGCGAACAGTTGTATCAAAATTCCAGTTTGAAGTCAAACTTTCTAATTAGATTTTTTTAGAATTTTTTCCAATCGGATCTTGATGTATGGGAGTTTTATGTAGAATCATATCCTAAATAACTTTTGTTCTTGCACTTTTTTGTGATAAGGTGCACCGTTTTTGAGATATTCGGTTTACTCGCACAGAACAAACCAAAATATTGAACCAACACATACACAAGGGCCGACAGCGGAACAAAGTTCTCTGGTCCCAGATTTTCGGAATTCGTTAATTAAGGTTTGTCTAAAAGGGGAGGATATACGTGGACAGAAAGAGATTCTATGGTTAATAGAGGCTCTGCTCAACCCGCACTGGCATGTTGAGCAAGGATGTCGCATGGGCCAAATTTTTTGTATCCACTTTTTTGTCAAAAGAGTATCCAAAATGTATCCAATGTGCTTTTACATACCTCTTCATTGTAATTAAGCTGAATTTCAACTTAATTTATTTGATTCCACTTGTCTTTTCTGGTCACTTATCCAATTGCAATCGAAATTAATCTTAACATAATTTTAAAAAAAAGCTGCCAGTCCTGTCACTCCAATTGAATATGATATTTGGAACATCGACTAAAATACCAAAGTGTACAGTATATTATTCATTATATGTTTCAAATTGTAAAAAAATCTACAAAATTTCATTGAAGTTATTTTTTTTAAATAAAATGTAGGGGAGACTGGGGTTTCTGGACCGCATTTTCATTTTGGCTAAAAACTCGCAAAAAAATAACTTTTTCTGAAAATTTCAAAGCTTGAATTTGTAGTACGATAAATAACCTTTCTTTGGGTCACAGCAGTTCGGTCAAATTGTATTAAATTATACAAGTTTTATCAGTTGGTGCAAAAATGGCGTTTTTGCGATTTTGAAAAATCTCGGGGTATTGTGGACCACTTTGTAAATCGATTAAAAATGGAAAAATGTGATAGACAAACTTTTTTTTTTGATTCATATATTTATTATATAACAGACAAAGTGAAATGAAGTGAAAAATTGCAATGAAAATCAGTCCGAAACGCAATGTTCGCAAGTCCCGTAACTTGCAGTCATTCCGGAGCATCCCAAGTGAACAGCTCGATCGCACACGTTGCAATGGATGGTATTTCGGCGGTTCATTTTTTTGGCATATTTTTCTTACAAATTATGCAGAAATCGATGTATTCTTCCACCTCATAATAGGTTGAAGATGGTTGTTTCTTCTGTGATGTCTTCGATTTGACACGATTTTTTTTTGCTTTTTCGATTATGGTTTATCACCTTTTCTCTCCAATCTCTTTCGCTTCATATCAGCCTTCTCACGAAGGTCATTTACATCCTTTGGCGATGTCAAAACGGCCGATTTAGAAACTAAAGGGTGGTTACATGTTAAGGGCCGATGTTGATTTTGAATAAAACACGAATTATTTAGGAAATTATTGTCATTTATTTTTATTATGATAATATTGCTATGGTTCAATTATGTATGGAACAAAATATCGGCCAAATGGCCGCCGCGACCTCGGCGGCACACCTCCATCCGATGGTCCAAATTTTCGATGACGCTGAGGCATAATTGAGGTTCTATGCCGTTAATGTGCCGAATTATCTCATCATTTAGCTCTTGAATTGTTGCTGGCTTATCGACGTACACCTTTTCTTTCAAATAACCCCAAAGAAAGAAGTCCAACGGTGTCAAATCACATGATCTTGGCGGCCAATTGACATCGCCACCACGTGAGATAACACGGCCATTAAATTTGTCGCGCAAAAGAGCGATTGTTTCGGTAGCTGTGTGGCAAGTGGCACCGTCCTGTTGAAACCACATATCGTCCACATCCATATCTTCCAATTCGGGCCATAACAAGTTCGTTATCATCTCACGATAGCGAACACCATTCACAGTAACTGCCTGACCGGCCTCATTTTGGAAAAAATACGGCCCGATGATGCCGCCAGCCCATAAACCGCACCAAACAGTCACTCTTTGTGGGTGCATTGGTTTTTCGACAATCACTCTTGGATTATCATTCGCCCAAATGCGGCTGTTCTGCTTATTGACGAATCCACTGAGGTGAAAATGTGCCTCATCACTGAAGATGATTTTCTTCGAAAATTGATCATCCACTGTTGCCATTTCTTGCCACCATTCTGACCATTGACGACGCTTGAAATGTTCAAGAGGCTTTAGTTCTTGAGTCAATTGCACCTTGTAAGCGTGTAAATGCAAGTCTTTATGCATAATGTTCATCAACGACGAGCGTGGGAGGTGCAATTGTTGGGCACGACGACGAGTTGAGGTGGACGGCTCTTCAGCCACACTATCGCGAACAGCAGCAATATTTTCTGCAGTACGAGCTGTACGAGCATTCACTGGTGTTTTCACATCTCCTATAGACCCGGTTTGCTCAAATTTTTGCACGATTTTTCCGATTGTACGCACATTTGGACGATTAAATTGACCGAAAAAATCACGAAGTGCACGATATGCATTTTGATTTGAACGCCCATTTTCATAATAAGCCTGAATAACTTTAACGCGTTGCTCGATTGTGTATCTTTCCATGGTTCAAATTGAGTTAGTCTGAAATTGAGAAATGTCAAATGAAATGCAGAAAAAAACTTGACGTTTAGGTGTGGTTCACATTCAACATCGGCCCTTAAAATTTAACCACCCTTTAGCTTGTATACCCGTCGTTGCCGGGTTAAGCTTTTTGTCTAAATTTTAGAATACGAAGAAAACCGGAAAGAACTTAAAAACTTTTTAATGGGTCTATGTTGGGGCTGGACCCACGACGAACATCTATGCCAAATTTCACGCCAATCGGTTCAGTAGTTTCCCCGCGAAAGAGTAACATAGAGGGAAAACTAAGTTTCGAAATCACTTTACCCCCTCCCCTTACTCCCCCCACCCCTCGCGCTACTTTTCCGAATGCCTATGTTGGAACCAGAACTACCACAGACACTCATGCCAAATTTCAAGTCAATCGGTTCAGCCGTTTTCGCGTGAAAGAGGAACAGACATACACCAACTCATTTTTATATATTAGTATGATTGCCGAAAATCTAATGCTGTGTTTTTGCATGAAAAAACACTTATATGCATCAAATACACGAAGTTTGCTTGTCAAATGTCAAGAACTGAGTGGTCCATAATTCCCCGACAAAAGTGGTCCACAATTCCCCGAATGCTCTTTTTTACAATATGGCAGCTATTAGTAACACAATGCAAACTTCATGCAAAATTTCTTGTCAGTGTCGAATGCTTAAGGCTCCGCGAATATTATCAATATATTTACTTGAGTTGATTCTCGAAAAATGTGGTTAAATTTAAGCGAAACACAAAGTGAAAAAAAAATTTCGAAGTATCACTTTTCTATTTGGTATCGAAGCGAGGTGATAGTGCGTATACACAAGTCGAGTACTGTCTAAGGAAAATTAGCTTAACATGAGGCAAACTGATTACAGTTATTTGCAGCTACCAACCACTACTAGGGGAAAAAAATGACGCTGGTCCGCAATTCCCCGTGGTCCAGAATACCCCAGTCTCCCCTATCCATTAAAAGTATTTTCTGCAAAAAAGTATCGTTGTATCCAAAATCGATTTTTGATAAAAAATGTATCCAAAAAGATACAATTGTATCAAAACGACATCCCTGATGTTGAGTCTTCGTTGATGCCGAGACGCATCAAGTGTTCAGAGTTATTAAGGTTCAAGGAAGATTTTCATTCCAAAACCACGGTTTTTTCCCCGGTTCGGGTACTATTCTATAAAGAGTTTGGCCTTTGTACGAATTTTCCCATAGCAATTACCATACCGTATTAGCTTTCCTTATAGTTTAGGTCATTATACTCAATTTCTTCTGGTTCGATAGTACCATCTTCGCAATTATTTGCTAGGTAATCTGCATAATCATTTCCCTCAATACCGGTATGACTTGGAATCCAAAGAAAATGCACCACAATCCTACGATTTTTCAATCGTAATAGCTCTTCTTTAACGTTTACGATAAGGGGGTGGGTTCTCGTAGTAGTAGAATTGTCAATACTTTGAAGACAAGATTTTCTCCCAGGTGATGTGCTAGCTATAGGGCTTCTAGAATCGCAGTCGCTTCAGCGCAAAATATGTTGCTCTCTCTATTGAGAATGAAGGTACCCACTATATTCTTGTCAGGAATCCAAATCGCGCAAGATAGTTTATTTTCCAATTTTTACGATTTTTTACGATTTTTTTAAATTTTTGGTAAAATTTTTCCAACTTCCCGTCATAACCTTGTTAAAGAGATCCTGGGTTCGTTTTGGATCTGCGTCTTGTTTTTTAATAGGAAGGTAATTTATAAAATTAAAAAAAAAATTGCATCATATTGAGCTTCAAAGATCGGCAGTTTTTCCCGTTTTTTAATTTTATTCCCTCTACTAAGACTAGTTATTCTACGAGGAAAATTTTACTCAGTACTATTACCGTTTTCTGAAGTTGACAGGTTGTTAAGAAAACTATTTGCAGTGTGTTTCACAACAAGTTGCATTATATTGGCTTCCACTTCCAATCCGTTACAGGGAGTAAGGTAGTTTTCTTGGGCACTATCGTATTAGAAAAGAATGCCATATATTCTATAACCGGTCTGACTAAGGCTTTATAGATGTTTAATAGGCAGATTGGATCTGCACCCCACCCCCTGTGAATTAGAATCCATAACGAAACCCAAAAAGGATGCTTCTTTGGTATATGGGATAGCAATATTCTCCAGAGAAACTCGAGGTCACGACTCGTAACGACTTCTTCCTTTTTGTATCACCAGTATTTGAGACTTTTCGGGTGTTATTCTGAGTCCGATATCTGAGAGGTTCAGATTTAATATTGTTAGTCCGTACTGAAGTTTTTCGATAGCTCTAGTATGAGAGCTACTATCACAGAAGATACAAATATCGTCAGCGAATTGTGTTATAGTGATGTATAGTGGAAGATATGTACCGATATTTCTAGAATAAAAAATAAACAAAAGTGGGCTCAAGACTGAGCCTTGCAAGAGCCCTAGGAGCGGCGATAAAAAATTAGACATTTTTTCAACTGCTTGGACTCTAATTTTTTTGTTAGCAAACAGTAAAAATAGGATGTGAACTATCTTTGTTGGGACACCCACTCTCTCTAAATCTTGGAATCGAATGTCTAGGTTCACATTACCAAAAGCTTTTTCTATATCAACCATGGCCGTCAAATGCAGAAAGGTTGTTTATGCCAGCCAACCATAGTGTACAGATTGCATCAGCTGTTGATTTTCCTCTTCTAAAACCAATTTGGTGTGATGGAAGAAGATTATTGCATTCGAAAAAATATACCAAACGGTTCTTTAACAAGTGTTCAAAAATCTTCCTCAGAAGACTAAAAAGAACAAAATAAAAAAAGCTTTTATTAAAAAAGAATGCACTAAAAAGAAAAAAATAATTTTCTGGACGCTGTGTATCACAAATATAAAAGCTTTTAAAAAGCGAGATAAAGCATAAAACAATAAAATAAAAATTTATCTCGCTTTTAAAAAGCTTTTATATTTGTGATACACAGCGTCCAGAAAATTATTTTTTTCTTTTTAGTGCATTCTTTTTTAATAAAAGATTTAAAAAAAAAAAAATTTTATTTTTTTTTTACTAGTATCTTTGTTGTAGTAATGCGTTTTCAAATAAATAACGGTATTTGCCTGTTGCGCCAAATTGTGTGAGTCATAGTGCATGTAGTATTATTAGTTGAAAAACATAACAAAAGCTATAATAGCCAATCTGGCAATTATTGAAGTCCCGTATGGTGATATTCGTATCAAAATTCGAACAGTTGTACCAAAATTCCACTTTGAAGTCAAACTTTCCAATAAGATTTTTTTAAATTTATTCCAATCGGATTTTGATGTATGGGAGTTTTATGTAGAATCATATCCTAAATAACTTTTGTTCTTGTTCTTTTTTCATAAAAGTAACCGTTTTTGATGTATTCGCAAAAAACGTTTTCGTTTCAGGAGTGGGATAGTTATAGCGTTTATTTATTATAATATTGGTACCAATTTCAAAAGTTATATTACATTTTTATTCAGACTCTTTGTTTTCAATTTCAATAAATGACACGAGCGGCTTATGATAACTAAAGTATAAAATGAATGCTTTGGTTTGGGTTTGATCAATATATCTTTGAAATACAGCGTCAATTACTGTTTTCGATCTTGTTGTCGATTCAGTGCGACTGGAGCACATTTTTAAATTTAATTTGGTGTTGAGGAACTCAATCAAAGGGAGCGCTGTATCCAATGCAAAATTCACATTAAAATTTCCACTTAAAATCATAGGAATTTTATCGTAATCTTTTTAAGAATCCGCGATATTTCTGGTGTGTACTTTAGCAAATTATCATGGATAAATTCAATAATTGTATTTATTGATTGGTTGGGAGAAATGTAAATTGCCACAGCTATAACTGATTTATTATGGTTCAATCGGGTGCCGGTCAATTTATCGTAAACAATTTATCGTGAACAATTTTATCGTGAACAATTTATCGTAAAACAATTTATGTGTATATATATATATATTGCAATGTATGAAGAAACATCAGTAATTTATCCCCTCCTCTCTCCATTCCCTCCCTGCACCTACCCCCCCTCCTACCCTTTCTCCCTTCCCCCCTCCTCCCCTTCCCCTTCCCCTTCCCCTTCCCCTTCCCCTTTCCCTTTCCCTTTCCCTTTCCCTTTCCCTTTCCCTTTCCCTTTCCCTTTCCCTTTCCCTTTCCCTTTCCCTTTCCCTTTCCCTTTCCCTTTCCCTTTCCCTTTCCCTTTCCCTTTCCCTTTCCCTTTCCCTTTCCCTTTCCCTTTCCCTTTCCCTTTCCCTTTCCCTTTCCCTTTCCCTTTCCCTTTCCCTTTCCCTTTCCCTTTCCCTTTCCCTTTCCCTTTCCCTTTCCCTTTCCCTTTCCCTTTCCCTTTCCCTTTCCCTTTCCCTTTCCCTTTCCCTTTCCCTTTCCCTTTCCCTTTCCCTTTCCCTTTCCCTTTGCCTTTGCCTTTGCCTTTCCCTTTCCCTTTCCCTTTCCCTTTCCCATTCCCTTTCCCTATCCCTTCCCCTTTCTTCAAAATGAAGAATTATTGTGTTTCAATTCAAGTGAATGATTAATTGGGCATTTCCACACACAGTTATAACGACAACGCATAACGACAACCAGTTCGAGTCCACACGCTGTTGTTACCACTTGTGTCAGTTTTGTCAAAAGAGTATCCAAAATGTATCCAATGTGCTTTTACATACCTCTTCATTGTAATTAAGCTGAATTTCAACTTAATTTATTTGATTCCACTTGTCTTTTCTGGTCACTTATCCAATTGCAATCGAAATTAATCTTAACATAATTTTAAAAAAAAGCTGCCAGTCCTGTCACTCCAATTGAATATGATATTTGGAACATCGACTAAAATACCAAAGTGTACAGTATATTATTCATTATATGTTTCAAATTGTAAAAAAATCTACAAAATTTCATTGAAGTTATTTTTTTTAAATAAAATGTAGGGGAGACTGGGGTTTCTGGACCGCATTTTCATTTTGGCTAAAAACTCGCAAAAAAATAACTTTTTCTGAAAATTTCAAAGCTTGAATTTGTAGTACGATAAATAACCTTTCTTTGGGTCACAGCAGTTCGGTCAAATTGTATTAAATTATACAAGTTTTATCAGTTGGTGCAAAAATGGCGTTTTTGCGATTTTGAAAAATCTCGGGGTATTGTGGACCACTTTGTAAATCGATTAAAAATGGAAAAATGTGATAGACAAACTTTTTTTTTTGATTCATATATTTATTATATAACAGACAAAGTGAAATGAAGTGAAAAATTGCAATGAAAATCAGTCCGAAACGCAATGTTCGCAAGTCCCGTAACTTGCAGTCATTCCGGAGCATCCCAAGTGAACAGCTCGATCGCACACGTTGCAATGGATGGTATTTCGGCGGTTCATTTTTTTGGCATATTTTTCTTACAAATTATGCAGAAATCGATGTATTCTTCCACCTCATAATAGGTTGAAGATGGTTGTTTCTTCTGTGATGTCTTCGATTTGACACGATTTTTTTTTGCTTTTTCGATTATGGTTTATCACCTTTTCTCTCCAATCTCTTTCGCTTCATATCAGCCTTCTCACGAAGGTCATTTACATCCTTTGGCGATGTCAAAACGGCCGATTTAGAAACTAAAGGGTGGTTACATGTTAAGGGCCGATGTTGATTTTGAATAAAACACGAATTATTTAGGAAATTATTGTCATTTATTTTTATTATGATAATATTGCTATGGTTCAATTATGTATGGAACAAAATATCGGCCAAATGGCCGCCGCGACCTCGGCGGCACACCTCCATCCGATGGTCCAAATTTTCGATGACGCTGAGGCATAATTGAGGTTCTATGCCGTTAATGTGCCGAATTATCTCATCATTTAGCTCTTGAATTGTTGCTGGCTTATCGACGTACACCTTTTCTTTCAAATAACCCCAAAGAAAGAAGTCCAACGGTGTCAAATCACATGATCTTGGCGGCCAATTGACATCGCCACCACGTGAGATAACACGGCCATTAAATTTGTCGCGCAAAAGAGCGATTGTTTCGGTAGCTGTGTGGCAAGTGGCACCGTCCTGTTGAAACCACATATCGTCCACATCCATATCTTCCAATTCGGGCCATAACAAGTTCGTTATCATCTCACGATAGCGAACACCATTCACAGTAACTGCCTGACCGGCCTCATTTTGGAAAAAATACGGCCCGATGATGCCGCCAGCCCATAAACCGCACCAAACAGTCACTCTTTGTGGGTGCATTGGTTTTTCGACAATCACTCTTGGATTATCATTCGCCCAAATGCGGCTGTTCTGCTTATTGACGAATCCACTGAGGTGAAAATGTGCCTCATCACTGAAGATGATTTTCTTCGAAAATTGATCATCCACTGTTGCCATTTCTTGCCACCATTCTGACCATTGACGACGCTTGAAATGTTCAAGAGGCTTTAGTTCTTGAGTCAATTGCACCTTGTAAGCGTGTAAATGCAAGTCTTTATGCATAATGTTCATCAACGACGAGCGTGGGAGGTGCAATTGTTGGGCACGACGACGAGTTGAGGTGGACGGCTCTTCAGCCACACTATCGCGAACAGCAGCAATATTTTCTGCAGTACGAGCTGTACGAGCATTCACTGGTGTTTTCACATCTCCTATAGACCCGGTTTGCTCAAATTTTTGCACGATTTTTCCGATTGTACGCACATTTGGACGATTAAATTGACCGAAAAAATCACGAAGTGCACGATATGCATTTTGATTTGAACGCCCATTTTCATAATAAGCCTGAATAACTTTAACGCGTTGCTCGATTGTGTATCTTTCCATGGTTCAAATTGAGTTAGTCTGAAATTGAGAAATGTCAAATGAAATGCAGAAAAAAACTTGACGTTTAGGTGTGGTTCACATTCAACATCGGCCCTTAAAATTTAACCACCCTTTAGCTTGTATACCCGTCGTTGCCGGGTTAAGCTTTTTGTCTAAATTTTAGAATACGAAGAAAACCGGAAAGAACTTAAAAACTTTTTAATGGGTCTATGTTGGGGCTGGACCCACGACGAACATCTATGCCAAATTTCACGCCAATCGGTTCAGTAGTTTCCCCGCGAAAGAGTAACATAGAGGGAAAACTAAGTTTCGAAATCACTTTACCCCCTCCCCTTACTCCCCCCACCCCTCGCGCTACTTTTCCGAATGCCTATGTTGGAACCAGAACTACCACAGACACTCATGCCAAATTTCAAGTCAATCGGTTCAGCCGTTTTCGCGTGAAAGAGGAACAGACATACACCAACTCATTTTTATATATTAGTATGATTGCCGAAAATCTAATGCTGTGTTTTTGCATGAAAAAACACTTATAAGCATCAAATACACGAAGTTTGCTTGTCAAATGTCAAGAACTGAGTGGTCCATAATTCCCCGACAAAAGTGGTCCACAATTCCCCGAATGCTCTTTTTTACAATATGGCAGCTATTAGTAACACAATGCAAACTTCATGCAAAATTTCTTGTCAGTGTCGAATGCTTAAGGCTCCGCGAATATTATCAATATATTTACTTGAGTTGATTCTCGAAAAATGTGGTTAAATTTAAGCGAAACACAAAGTGAAAAAAAAATTTCGAAGTATCACTTTTCTATTTGGTATCGAAGCGAGGTGATAGTGCGTATACACAAGTCGAGTACTGTCTAAGGAAAATTAGCTTAACATGAGGCAAACTGATTACAGTTATTTGCAGCTACCAACCACTACTAGGGGAAAAAAATGACGCTGGTCCGCAATTCCCCGTGGTCCAGAATACCCCAGTCTCCCCTATCCATTAAAAGTATTTTCTGCAAAAAAGTATCGTTGTATCCAAAATCGATTTTTGATAAAAAATGTATCCAAAAAGATACAATTGTATCAAAACGACATCCCTGATGTTGAGTCTTCGTTGATGCCGAGACGCATCAAGTGTTCAGAGTTATTAAGGTTCAAGGAAGATTTTCATTCCAAAACCACGGTTTTTTCCCCGGTTCGGGTACTATTCTATAAAGAGTTTGGCCTTTGTACGAATTTTCCCATAGCAATTACCATACCGTATTAGCTTTCCTTATAGTTTAGGTCATTATACTCAATTTCTTCTGGTTCGATAGTACCATCTTCGCAATTATTTGCTAGGTAATCTGCATAATCATTTCCCTCAATACCGGTATGACTTGGAATCCAAAGAAAATGCACCACAATCCTACGATTTTTCAATCGTAATAGCTCTTCTTTAACGTTTACGATAAGGGGGTGGGTTCTCGTAGTAGTAGAATTGTCAATACTTTGAAGACAAGATTTTCTCCCAGGTGATGTGCTAGCTATAGGGCTTCTAGAATCGCAGTCGCTTCAGCGCAAAATATGTTGCTCTCTCTATTGAGAATGAAGGTACCCACTATATTCTTGTCAGGAATCCAAATCGCGCAAGATAGTTTATTTTCCAATTTTTACGATTTTTTACGATTTTTTTAAATTTTTGGTAAAATTTTTCCAACTTCCCGTCATAACCTTGTTAAAGAGATCCTGGGTTCGTTTTGGATCTGCGTCTTGTTTTTTAATAGGAAGGTAATTTATAAAATTAAAAAAAAAATTGCATCATATTGAGCTTCAAAGATCGGCAGTTTTTCCCGTTTTTTAATTTTATTCCCTCTACTAAGACTAGTTATTCTACGAGGAAAATTTTACTCAGTACTATTACCGTTTTCTGAAGTTGACAGGTTGTTAAGAAAACTATTTGCAGTGTGTTTCACAACAAGTTGCATTATATTGGCTTCCACTTCCAATCCGTTACAGGGAGTAAGGTAGTTTTCTTGGGCACTATCGTATTAGAAAAGAATGCCATATATTCTATAAC
The DNA here is from genome assembly GCA_964034945.1 of Chrysopilus asiliformis. Taxonomy (NCBI): domain Eukaryota; kingdom Metazoa; phylum Arthropoda; class Insecta; order Diptera; family Rhagionidae; genus Chrysopilus; species Chrysopilus asiliformis. The sequence goes on along the minus strand of OZ035963.1, from coordinate 43,972,603 downwards.
CGGTCTGACTAAGGCTTTATAGATGTTTAATAGGCAGATTGGATCTGCACCCCACCCCCTGTGAATTAGAATCCATAACGAAACCCAAAAAGGATGCTTCTTTGGTATATGGGATAGCAATATTCTCCAGAGAAACTCGAGGTCACGACTCGTAACGACTTCTTCCTTTTTGTATCACCAGTATTTGAGACTTTTCGGGTGTTATTCTGAGTCCGATATCTGAGAGGTTCAGATTTAATATTGTTAGTCCGTACTGAAGTTTTTCGATAGCTCTAGTATGAGAGCTACTATCACAGAAGATACAAATATCGTCAGCGAATTGTGTTATAGTGATGTATAGTGGAAGATATGTACCGATATTTCTAGAATAAAAAATAAACAAAAGTGGGCTCAAGACTGAGCCTTGCAAGAGCCCTAGGAGCGGCGATAAAAAATTAGACATTTTTTCAACTGCTTGGACTCTAATTTTTTTGTTAGCAAACAGTAAAAATAGGATGTGAACTATCTTTGTTGGGACACCCACTCTCTCTAAATCTTGGAATCGAATGTCTAGGTTCACATTACCAAAAGCTTTTTCTATATCAACCATGGCCGTCAAATGCAGAAAGGTTGTTTATGCCAGCCAACCATAGTGTACAGATTGCATCAGCTGTTGATTTTCCTCTTCTAAAACCAATTTGGTGTGATGGAAGAAGATTATTGCATTCGAAAAAATATACCAAACGGTTCTTTAACAAGTGTTCAAAAATCTTCCTCAGAAGACTAAAAAGAACAAAATAAAAAAAGCTTTTATTAAAAAAGAATGCACTAAAAAGAAAAAAATAATTTTCTGGACGCTGTGTATCACAAATATAAAAGCTTTTAAAAAGCGAGATAAAGCATAAAACAATAAAATAAAAATTTATCTCGCTTTTAAAAAGCTTTTATATTTGTGATACACAGCGTCCAGAAAATTATTTTTTTCTTTTTAGTGCATTCTTTTTTAATAAAAGATTTAAAAAAAAAAAAATTTTATTTTTTTTTTACTAGTATCTTTGTTGTAGTAATGCGTTTTCAAATAAATAACGGTATTTGCCTGTTGCGCCAAATTGTGTGAGTCATAGTGCATGTAGTATTATTAGTTGAAAAACATAACAAAAGCTATAATAGCCAATCTGGCAATTATTGAAGTCCCGTATGGTGATATTCGTATCAAAATTCGAACAGTTGTACCAAAATTCCACTTTGAAGTCAAACTTTCCAATAAGATTTTTTTAAATTTATTCCAATCGGATTTTGATGTATGGGAGTTTTATGTAGAATCATATCCTAAATAACTTTTGTTCTTGTTCTTTTTTCATAAAAGTAACCGTTTTTGATGTATTCGCAAAAAACGTTTTCGTTTCAGGAGTGGGATAGTTATAGCGTTTATTTATTATAATATTGGTACCAATTTCAAAAGTTATATTACATTTTTATTCAGACTCTTTGTTTTCAATTTCAATAAATGACACGAGCGGCTTATGATAACTAAAGTATAAAATGAATGCTTTGGTTTGGGTTTGATCAATATATCTTTGAAATACAGCGTCAATTACTGTTTTCGATCTTGTTGTCGATTCAGTGCGACTGGAGCACATTTTTAAATTTAATTTGGTGTTGAGGAACTCAATCAAAGGGAGCGCTGTATCCAATGCAAAATTCACATTAAAATTTCCACTTAAAATCATAGGAATTTTATCGTAATCTTTTTAAGAATCCGCGATATTTCTGGTGTGTACTTTAGCAAATTATCATGGATAAATTCAATAATTGTATTTATTGATTGGTTGGGAGAAATGTAAATTGCCACAGCTATAACTGATTTATTATGGTTCAATCGGGTGCCGGTCAATTTATCGTAAACAATTTATCGTGAACAATTTTATCGTGAACAATTTATCGTAAAACAATTTATGTGTATATATATATATATTGCAATGTATGAAGAAACATCAGTAATTTATCCCCTCCTCTCTCCATTCCCTCCCTGGACCTACCCCCCCTCCTACCCTTTCTCCCTTCCCCCCTCCTCCCCTTCCCCTTCCCCTTCCCCTTCCCCTTCCCCTTCCCCTTCCCCTTCCCCTTTCCCTTTCCCTTTCCCTTTCCCTTTCCCTTTCCCTTTCCCTTTCCCTTTCCCTTTCCCTTTCCCTTTCCCTTTCCCTTTCCCTTTCCCTTTCCCTTTCCCTTTCCCTTTCCCTTTCCCTTTCCCTTTCCCTTTCCCTTTCCCTTTCCCTTTCCCTTTCCCTTTCCCTTTCCCTTTCCCTTTCCCTTTCCCTTTCCCTTTCCCTTTCCCTTTCCCTTTCCCTTTCCCTTTCCCTTTCCCTTTCCCTTTCCCTTTCCCTTTCCCTTTCCCTTTCCCTTTCCCTTTCCCTTTCCCTTTCCCTTTCCCTTTCCCTTTCCCTTTCCCTTTCCCTTTCCCTTTCCCTTTCCCTTTCCCTTTCCCTTTCCCTTTCCCTTTCCCTTTCCCTTTCCCTTTCCCTTTCCCTTTCCCTTTCCCTTTGCCTTTGCCTTTGCCTTTGCCTTTGCCTTTCCCTTTCCCTTTCCCATTCCCTTTCCCTATCCCTTCCCCTTTCTTCAAAATGAAGAATTATTGTGTTTCAATTCAAGTGAATGATTAATTGGGCATTTCCACACACAGTTATAACGACAACGCATAACGACAACCAGTTCGAGTCCACACGCTGTTGTTACCACTTGTGTCAGTTTTGTATGTGTGAGTGCGAATACACCCATACCTCGATATACGGTCGAGATTGGTTCCAAAAATTTAGGCCGTATATCGAAACACCGGAACATTCTTTTAGGAAAGTATTGTATTTATTGATCGCAGTGCATTTCAATGTAATATTGTCCGACTTTTGACCGTTTATCGAATCAATGTGCAACGTATTTCAAAACTGAGACACAATTCAAAAAGCGGAAGGCCGTAAAACGAGGGGCCGTATATCGAGGTATGGGTGTATTGTCATTTGTGGTTTGAACGTGAGTAGAGTGGCATCGTAGTGTGGGAAACCATAATTTCACCCATGGAAAATTTTTATTGGTATTTACTTGTGTTAGTGCATGCATATCTTTCGGTCGTTCTTGAACTTCGCCCAAACCACAGATATCGTACTACTAGATCGCGGCACTCGAACAATTCCATACCAAAAATATGGGACAGCGTGACTATGGTTGTCTCATTTTTTCTTGGAACTTTAGTGATGTCAGATGTTCGAATCAGTTCTGAATTTCTATTCAATTCTAAATTTAAAGTGGCATGTGGCAGCTCTGAATATTAACATGAATAATCGGTATAGGGATTGAATAATATTCCGTCGGGGACCTGCATAAGCATTTTTTCCAGAATTTTAATTTCCCAGAATTTACTAGCTTTGTCCCTTTTTCTCGTCATAACTTTTTGACGTTTCAGTGGTCCATTTGAGATAGCAAATGGCTTGATCTAGTAGTAGGATATCTGTGGCCCAAACGTTCATCACTTGCAGAACCCCCTCCACTAGTCACTGACCAATCAGAACCAGGGTTCCCACCCCAAAAGAGAAAAGCGGAGTGTTACTGATCGAAAAATAGTAGTGTCAGAGGGATTTCAGTAGTGTCAACTTTTTTAACAATCATTTAGAGTTTTATTGAGACAGCACATTTTGAATGTTACCGTCTAATGTTTTATTGCATATCATATCAGTAAATTTTTCTATTAGTACAAAAATCGATTTTTTTTAAAATTCAAATTAAAGGAAGGAAGTAAGGGGCCTATTGCGTTTATCGATATTTATTCGATCGACCATCGTTGGCCGGAACGATCGAAAAACAATTTGGTATTGCGTAAGGTTCATCGTTCAAGCAATCGCTATTGTGAATTTTTTAGTGTTTGACGTTTGGGAATTCACATTGCTGAAGTTATTTTAATGTTTAAAAATGACTTCAACGTAGAAAATACAATATTAAGCTCCCTTAAAACATAGAGGAGGTGAATGACAATGGCGATATGAGAGAAATTACACCAGAAGACGGTTTTACAAACCAACGTCAAGGCGAAAATATTAAACACCGAATGTTGAGTTCTTTGAATTGACCAATATTTCAAATCTATGTGAATAAAACAGTTTTTAGGTTCATTTTTTATTTAAATTATTTTTATACCACTTTGGTCTTATTTATCTTCATTTTTTCAACCAATTTTTATATTGGATTTTTGATCGAGGTTTTGATCAAGATATTCCTCATTAATAATTTCCTAATGTGTACAAATACTTCCATTTTATTATTAGCCTAAGTATTATATGTCCCTTTAGTTCAAGAATTGAGTGCGGTTAGTCAGTCACTTTTTCATAGGGAATCCCTAAAGTACTTAAATATTTTAGATAAAGAGTCTGAATGATTACATATTACATATTTTTTAAATTTTCCCCAGATAAATGAACTTTTCAAATCTAGAAATTAACTTTCTTTGTAGCACGTTTTTTATAGGGCGAAAAAGGTAGTGTTTTGAGTTTTTCAGTAGTGTAAGTAGTGTTAGGTCAAATTATGTCGAAATAGTAGTGTAAAACTACGATAGTAGTGTAAACGGGATCCCTGATCAGAACCCGATCCGCAGATGCAAGAATACACGTGTGGAAAGGCCCATTGGATTGGAATTGTGAGTAATTGGCGGTGGTGGTTTGTTCAGTGTGATTGGTGTTGTTGGTGTTGCGGGTTGGTCCCGTCTTCATTGCCAGGGAGGGCTGGTGGCGGAGCCCTGCTTGGCCGGTGGTTGATTTTTCTCTTAATAACCGTGGCGGGTGAGAGCGGAAAGGGGCTGTGTGTCGGCCGTAGCGTGAATCGCTTGTCCCGCTCTAGCCAAAGGCTGTGTATCGGCCCTAGCGTGTGTCGCTTGTCTTGCTATAAACAAGGCTGTGTGTCGGCCCGAGACGTATGTCGTCTCTTGCTCTGTGTCGTGTATGTACTCTGTGAGGGTGTGGCAGTGTAGATCACTCACTGAGCGCAACAGGCGTCTCATTCTTTCTTTATCTTTGCGGGGGCCGAGAGAGAGATGGTGTGACTCGCTTTCCCGATGTCCCCGAACCATAGTTAAACTATAGTTAGGAAACCTAGGGATTTTTCCGTATACCTACGTTGGAGTAAAGATAACCGATATACTCGTGGACGCATGCAAAGATTGTCGGAAGATTGCATGTGTTGGTGGTGTATGAAAATGTGGCTAGGCTTTACATGTGTTGTGTTTTGTTGGTAATTTACGCATAGGAAAGAAAGAAAAACCGCGTCCACGAGTATATCGGTTATCTTTACTCCAACGTAGGTACACGGAAAAATCCCTAGGTTTCCTAACTATAGTTTAACTATGCCCGAACGCCGGATTAAATAAATATTCAAATGGACTGATTTGCCATATAGGCGATGTGCCACGAGTCATGGGCATGCCGGTGCAACATAGTTTATTTTCGTGCTCGCTGCGCCACGATTCTTATGCTTGCTCTTTTGCCCTGCTACATACACGTTTCATTTCAATTGTGTGCGTGTGCATCACTAGAAATAGGAACTAAAACTCGTTATGTCTTATATGTGTATATAAGAACGGTACGAGATAATTATTTACAGTAAAAGGCAAAAATGCAGAAAACTCAATGATCTATCATATTTATTATACAACATACTTGTAAGAAATAGTTTTTGTCAAAAAATTAAAAAACCAAAAAAAAAATTTTAAAAATGTCACTGTTTTGGTAATTTCCGGCTAGAATATTTTTTTTAAAATACGATATGTAAAGGCTACTTAATAAACTGACACCTGAAGAACATTTTCCTCTCAAATAAATCGTTTGGAAAACTTCAAATATAATTATTATTGGACAATATTATTGCACAGGTCATGAAAAACAAATCTTTCTTTATTTAGATTTATAAAATTTATTTGCTCCTCTAATATCTTATCTTACATAAAAAATACTGAACGCAATCACCCATAATTAAGTACAAGTGCATTTTCTTTAAGAATGGCCACAAATGCATATAATTTCTTTTAATTTTGCAACCCATAAACTAATTTCACTAAATATCACTTTGTTCACTAGACTTTACCAGCTATTTATTGCCAATTTCCCTAAACTTTATATTTTGTGAACTGACAAAAATTAATCTAGCCATTTCATATTGAACTCACGGCACAATTTTACTTTACTGGAATCCGAGGGATTGTCAAAAACGCACTTTCACTAGGACAATTTGTGGTCACAAAACTCATAAAAGTGGTTTAAAATGACCGCTAACGCCGTTTTCACAATAAATTTTTCGTTTTATTTTTCCACTTGCACTACAGCTCATTTTTCTGACGAAAAAAACTTTAGCTACAAACCAATTTTACTGGAAATTGGAGAGGAAAAACTTTTCAGCCTCACCCCGCTTTTTCCCACCCCACTTCAGCGATCATTTTAAAACACTTTTATGAGGTCTGTGACCCCAAATTGTCTAATTTGGGGTCCTCGCATCCTCGCAATTCGTCGCAATCCGGTAAAGTAAAATTATTCCGAACTCACTTTGTCGGCCAAGAAAAACACAGTAAAACCACGGAAAACAGTAGTTTATCACTAATCTATATATATAAAAATGGAAGTTTGTCTGTTTGTCCGTTTGAGATTACAAAACTCAAAAACTACTGGACCGATTTTTACGCGGTTTTCCGCAAAATGATCTGTTGCCAGGAGCAGGTTTTTTGCTATGTAGATTTTTAAAATTCGAAACGGAACCTCCCGTAAGGATAACGAAAATATCCTTTTTCCTATTTTTCCCCGGAAAAATTTGCATTATAGGGTTTTTGGGGTCGCTGATCACGAATCCGGTATTAGATTTTCAAAATTCGAAACGGAAGGTCCTGTAAGGATACCGCAAATATCCTTTTTCCAATTTTTCCCCGGAAAAATTAACATTATAGGGTTATTGCGGTCGCTGATCACGGCTCTGCTGTTGGAATTTAAATATTCGAAACGGAAGGTCCTTTAAGGATAACGCAAATATCCTTTTTCCCGTTTTTCCTGGGAAAAATCGACATAAGGAGGTTTCCGGGGTCGCTGATCGCGAATCCGGTGTTAGATTTGTAAAATTCTAAATGGAAAGTCCTGAAAGGATAACGCAAATACCCTTTTTCTAATTTTGTCTCCGAAAAACTGGCTTTAGGGTGTTTCCGTGGTCGCTGATCACGAGTTGGTTGTTGGAATTTGAAAATTCTAAACGGAAAGTCCTGTAAGGATAACGCAAATATCCTTTTTCCCATTTTTCCCCGGAAAATTGGCATTATAGGGTTTTTGGGGTCGCTGACCACGAATCGGGTTTTGGGGTCGCTGATCACGAATTCGGTATTAGATTTTCAAAATTCGAAACGGAAGGTCCTTTAAGGATAACGCAAATATCCCTTTTCCCGTTTTTCCTGGGAAAAATCGACATAAGGAGGTTTCCGGGGTCGCTGATCGCGAATCCGGTGTTAGATTTTTAAAATTCGAAACGGAAGGTCCTGTAAGGATAATACAAATATCCTTTTTCCAGTTTTTATGGGAAAATCAGCCTTAGGGGGTTTTTGGGGTCCGCTGATCAATCCGGTGTAGGAATTTCAAAATTCGAAACGGAAGGTCCCGTAAGGATAACATTTTTTCCCAAAACTTTTTAAGTTATTTATGGTTTTTTGGCATTCTAAAATTTATACAAAAAACTTTTAGCTGGCAACGTAGGGTCTGCTAGTATCTAATAATAAATTCGAGTTTGTTAAGCCACGAAATACTTGCACTTATTTTTGGGCGAAAATATATTATAATTTACCTAAAACGCGATATAAAATTAAAGTTGCGATTTCCTCCCGACGAAATAATGCATAATAGCGCGAACAAGTGACTAAAACACCGACTACTTACTCATACATGTCCGAGTTACTATCGGGGCTTTCTTACCAATACTCTCGTAGGTTCCGCTTTAACTGTTTTCATACATATCGCTACTTCGGAGGAAGACTGTCACAACTCAAAAAAATGTCGAATTTGTACTAAAGGTGCGGAAGAGTGGTAATTATGGTATACTTTGTTGTAGAAGAGTGTCACAATTGTAACTTATAATTCTGACCACTTCTCGTTACTGTAGATATTTTCTAAATATCAAAAATACTAACACAAAATATCAGAATAACTTTAAAACGTCATTTCCCAAAATTTACAATTTTTGAGTTGTGACAGTCTTCCTCCGAAGTAGCGATATACTACCGAATAACGCGTAGTTTCGGAGTAAATAGCGAAAAACGTAATAGGGATTTTTAAGAAGCCGTTACTTGCTTACCCATTCCATAACCAAACATCGCGATGTATTATTAGGGGAGACTGGGGTATTCTGGACCACGGGGAATTGCGGACCAGCGTCATTTTTTTCCCCTAGTAGTGATTGGTAGCTGCAAATAACTGTAATCAGTTTGCCTCATGTTAAGCTAATTTTCCTAACAGTACTCGACTTGTGTATACGCACTATCACCTCGCTTCGATACCAAATAGAAAAGTGATACTTCGAATTTTTTTTTTCACTTTGTGTTTCGCTTAAATTTAACCACATTTTTCGAGAATCAACTCAAGTAAATATATTGATAATATTCGCGGAGCCTTAAGCATTCGACACTGACAAGAAATTTTGCATGAAGTTTGCATTGTGTTACTAATAGCTGCCATATTGTAAAAAAGAGCATTCGGGGAATTGTGGACCACTTTTGTCGGGGAATTATGGACCACTCAATTCTTGACATTTGACAAGCAAACTTCGTGTATTTGATGCATAGTACCAGGAAGACCGAGCCATGCTCGGCGACCTCAAAATCCTACTTTTGCTGATTTTTGGGGAAAAACTAAGTTCACATTATCTTTACAGAGCCTTTCCAGAGTTTTTAAATTCCCGACCCAGAAAGCTAGAACTAAAACTAACGCGCGATAACAAAATTTCGTAGAAATCGGTTGAGTGGTTATTGAGTAATCGCTGTCACCGATTTTTGAAACGTTGTTTTGAGATATTAGGTGAGGATTATCGAGGGGAGGCAAAAGCCAGGGGAGACATTGCGGATCTCGAAAAACGAGACCAGCGAATTCGAGAGGCAACTTCGATTTCGAGAGATAATGGAATTACGTATCTCGAACATGCAATTTCGAGATTTCCCCAAGGGAAATATTTTTGACAGACAATTTTTATTTATTTTTGTGGTGTTAAAGTGAAAAGTTGCATTTAATTGTTCCTCTTTATTCAGTAAAATGTTTCTTCCGAACATTTTCAACAACTGCCGTCTAAAATCAACAACTGCCGTCTCGAAAGCTCAAGACCTTTCGAGAAATATCGGTCGAGAGAAATGTCAGAAACCCTCGATTTTCGAGATAAGCAATCAGGCATTAAATTCGAGAAAACGAACGAGCCCAAGGCAAATTTTTGGGAAATTTCAAATGCATTATATATTTTTAAGTTTTTTCGCAGTTTTTTGCTTTATGCGGATAAATTCTTTCAAGTGGTATGCTAGAAAACCCTTTAAATATTTATTTGGGTTTTATAAAAAACCACTAATAAGAGAATTTTGTATTATTCTATGTGCGTTCAGTAAAAAATTATTACTTTCGAAAGAACATTTTTTTGTGGTTTTTAGGTATTTTTAAAAGCCAGCACCCACTTTTTTTTCTTTGGAAATGCGAATTTTGCGATATTTATGCAAAACAATGTTGTTTCGACTACTCTTAAATTTCGAGAAATTGGTATCCGATATCGAGCACAAAATCGAGATAGGCAATACCAATTCATGGTTTCTCGATCGAACTAGCGTCTGTTCGAGATACGCAATATGCCCCCAGGTTTGTAGTGAAAAAATCGAAAGCCCTCAGCCCCCTCAGTAATATTGTAAAGTTTCATTAAATTCGGACCACCTAATTCGAAGATAACAGGCGAGGGGTATCGGGGAGAGGCAAAAATCAGGTTTGTAGTGGAAAAATCGAAAGCCCTTAACCTCCTTAGCAATACTGTAAAGTTTCATTAAGATCGGACCACCCAATTCGAAGATACCAGGCGAGGGGTATCGAGGAGAGGGAAAAGTCAGGTTTGTAGTGGAAAAATCGAAAGCCCCTAGCCCCCTTAGTAATACTGTAAAGTTTCATTAAGATCGGACCACCCAATTCGAAGATACCAGGCGAGGGGTATCGAGGGGAGGGAACAGTCAGGTTTGTAGTGGAAAAATCGAAAGCCCTTAACCTCCTTAGCAATACTGTAAAGTTTCATTAAGATCGGACCACCCAATTCGAAGATACCAGGCGAGGGGTATCGAGGAGAGGGAAAAGTCAGGTTTGTAGTGGATAAATCGAAAGCCCTTAGCCCCCTTAGTAATACTGTAAAGTTTCATTAAGATCGGACCACCGAATTCGAAGATACCAGGCGAGGGGTATCGAGGGGAGCGAAAAGTCAGGTTTGTAGTGGAAAAATCGAAAGCCCTTAGCCCCCTTAGTGATACTGTAAAGTTTCATTAAGATCGGTCCACCCAATTCGAAGATACCAGGCGAGGGGTATCGAGGGGAGGGAAAATTCAGGTTTGTAGTGCAAAAATCGAAAGCCCCTAGCCCCCTCAGTAATACTGTAAAGTTTCATTAAGATCGGACCACCCAATTCGAAGATACCAGGCGAGGGGTATCGAGGGGAGGGAAAAGTCAGGTTTGTAGTGGAAAAATCGGAAGCCCTCAGCCCCCTCAGTAATACTGTAAAGTTTCATTAAAATCGGACCACCCAATTCGAAGATAACAGGCGAGGGGTATCGAAGGGGAATTTTCTCAGGGGTGAAACCTATCTAGATCGATTTCTTGTCCCCGAAAATCCCTAACCACCAAGTTTCGTGAAAATCGTTAGGCGGGTTTTCGAGATCGTTTGTGCAGACAGACAGACAGACAAACATTCCTCGTATTATTATAGGATAAGTGTTTTTTCATGCAAAAACACAGCATTAGATTTTCGGCAATCATACTAATATATAAAAATGAGTTGGTGTCTGTCTGTCTGTTCCACTTTCACGCAAAAACGGCTGAACCGATTGACTTGAAATTTGGTATGAGTGTCTGTGGTAGTTCTGGTTCCAACATAGGCATACGGAAAAGTAGCGCGAGGGGTGGGGGAGTAAGGGGAGGGGGTAAAGTGATTTCGAAACTTAGATATCCCTCTATGTTACTCTTTCGCGGGGAAACTACTGAACCGATTGGCCTGAAATTTGGCATAGATGTTCTTCGTGGGTTCAGCCCCAACATAGACCCATTAAAAAGTTTTTAAGTTGTTTCCGGTTTTCTTCGTATTCTAAAATTTAGACAAAAAGCTTAACCCGGCAACGACGGGTATACAAGCTAGTTTCTAAATCGGCCGTTTTGACATCGCCAGAGGATGTAAATGACCTTCGTGAGAAGGCTGATATGAAGCGAAAGAGATTGGAGAGAAAAGGTGATAAACCATAATCGAAAAAGCAAAAAGATCGTGTCAAATCGAAGACATCACAGAAGAAACAACCATCTTCAACCTATTGTGAGGTGGAAGAATACATCGATTTCTGCATGGAAGAATACATCGATTCTGCATAAAAAATATGCCAAAAAAAATGAACCGCCGAAATACCATCCATTGCAACGTGTGCGATCGAGCTGTTCACTTGGGATGCTCCGGAATGACTGCAAGTTACGGGACTTGCGAACATTGCGTTTCGGACTGATTTTCATTGCAATTTTTCACTTCATTTCACTTTGTCTGCTATATAATAAATATATGAATCAAAAAAAAAAGTTTGTCTATCACATTTTTCCATTTTTAATCGATTTACAAAGTGGTCCACAATACCCCGAGATTTTTCAAAATCGCAAAAACGCCATTTTTGCGCCAACTGATAAAATTTGACCGAACTGCTGTGACCCAAAGAAAGGTTATTTATCGTACTACAAATTCAAGCTTTGAAATTTTCAGAAAAAGTTATTTTTTTGCGAGTTTTTAGCCAAAATGAAAATGCGGTCCAGAAACCCCAGTCTCCCCTACAGTATTCAATTGCCAACATTGACAGTTGTAATTGTTTTCAACTATGTATGTCATGTAACAACTAGAACTTATGCTACAATCCTGCCAACGCATTCACCATATTAACTTTTATTTAGATTTCATTTATCTACTTATATTAGCATTTCAGTATATTTCTACAGTTTCTCCATGATGCTTTCTAGTTCTGCTTCCTTTTTCGAGCACAAGTCTAATGCTCTATTTATTTTTTTATTTCAGAAACACCAGTACTCAAAGGAGCACCTCCATCTCCACCTCGACGAAGCTATTTAGCTAGATCGTGCATGAATTCACATAGGCGATATTTAAGTCATAGGTAAGCAATAATGATTATATTGTTTTTTATTCGAGTTTTTTAAATTTGGAAAAATCGATTTTTAATACTTCTGATTATGTGTACGAACTTGAATCCGAATTATCGAGGTTCCACTGTATAAACAAAAACTCGAGTTTGTCGGGCCTTTACAGAGATTGAAACATTTTTACCTTACATATAACCTATAAAGGGTCTTTCAATAAGGACGCTCAATTTTTAAATGTAAATAAAACAAGTGGTGTGTGAGATGTCTACTCAATTGTTTTTGTTTGAAAGAATATGTTATGGTTTTAAGTATGGAATATGTTATCTACACCCTCCAAAAATTATGTAGGGAGGACGCACAACATACTCCGGGACATGCTTCACCGTAACTTCTGCTACGGTAACCCCGGAGTCTGCCCGCCTGTGTTATGGCCTGGCATGCTGGTCTTAGGCCGGGCTTTTGCTCGTCGGGTGAGGTGGTTCTTGCCAAAACACAGGTCGGAATGATAACACTTCTATCATGCCTTGTGGGTCGAAAAATCTTTGAATCATATTCGCGTCTACATCATTAAAACGGGTAAAGAAACAACAACAAAAAGAAAAACTAGATAGACAAATCGAAAAATGAAAAATTTACTAAAAGAAATGAACTACGTATGCTCTCGAAGAACATGTCTTGAAAATTTAACTGAAAGAAATGAACAAAATTAACAGAAGACAGTCCAAACTCGCCTCACCCCATATTCGCTTCCCTTTATTCACCTCCCTCTATAGAACGAACCTTTAAACCATAATTGATTCACAACGAATCCGAATTTCAAAATTAATCGGCAACATAGCTAAAAATCTCAAAACTAAAATATTCAAGAAAAAACAACACATGATAAAGAAAAGAAAATTGTCTTAAACTTTCTCTCAATTTTTATTCCTCGATCACTAAACATGTAAATCGAAATAAAACTCTAGCTAGCCAATCAAAAAAAAAATTAATCTCTGGCGCCAAAATCTCTGCTCATTATCAAAGCGTATAAAATTATATTCATTATCAAAAGAACAATATGATTTAAAAATTAATTATAGTCATTGTCTAAGAAATACTCTTTTAATTTGTTTTGTGCGACGTCTCTTTTTAAGGAACTTTTCTTAAATGAATTGTCCGGAATATAACACCTCGGACTCGAAAACCATTCGGTCCCCGTTAAAATTATTTATGCGTATTGAAAATACTAGTAATTATCTGGTTTAATGCAATAAAATTATTATCACCATTCAAATCTTTTTAACCTTTTTTCCGCGGGCACTATGTAGCACGTAAAAAGACTGAAATAACTTACAGTTTCTTCCGATTTCTTGATCGTAGGTAAATTTCTTCTTTCTTTACTACTGTATGTGTTATGGAAACGCTGATGTTACTTATTTTTGTCTGCTTCGTCGTCCAATCATGCGCGCATGCCGTCAAGCAAGCTAAAAAGTTTAAAAGTTTTCAAAGATTAGTATGGCGATATGCATAAATATAAACCATTGATAATTAGAACCAATACTTCCTTTTTTTGTTTGTAGATAAATCCTGTGAACTTCGGTCCAAAATAAATAGAAAGTTCAAGAAAAAGATACTTCGTTTACATGGAAACTCCTAACAGCTAAAACCACAAATAAACATACCCAGATAACCAGTGCCCATAGTAGCATTTAACCCATTTTTAACTCGTAGCCGACAGTCGTAGATGAAAAAACGCTTTTGTTGGCTCATGGCAGAGCTTGAAAGCTTTCATTGCAAAATAGAAAAACAAACAAGTAAATCCAACATTCTATTTGATCGCCGAAAGGCACAAAGGGAAGAGGATATCAATGATCAAAGAACTATAGATAAATCTCGAACCCAGTTTCTCGTGCACTCGCGGTAGGCAAAAGAGCAACCCTATAGAAAACGAAGAGTTTCGGAAATTACACGAAATGGTAATCCCTTTTACTCCTTTACATCTAAATGAATTTCACGAATGAGACAAAAAACTGTCGTTTTCGAAGATTCGTGCAGGGTCGATCAAAATTAATTTCACTTGATACCAAAAACCAAAAACCCCCAGCAGATTCCATTGATAGCCCTGCACAAGAATTCTGTCAAATGACACACATACCATGAAATCACGCCAGCGTAATGTTTACATTTTCGTATAACATTGGAACGGGGCTGCATTGTGAGATTTTTTAACGCCGTTTTTATCATAATATAATGCACTGAAATGCATCGAAAAGAGTTTTTGATTTGCTTAGTTAAGGAATGTTCCACAGATTCTACTAAATCCCCGGAAAGAACATTTTTTAGGCTCCCATCGTCGATGGAAAGGTAACATTTTCTAGTTTTTGCCTATTAAATACTCGCCTCAAACGAATGTCAGGACGAAAAAAAAACACTTTTTGCAGCACTGCTCTATAGGAGCCACTATTAACATAAAATTCTTTTGAGAATCAAATTCTGTCGCCTTAAAAAACACGATATTTCCAACTTTACTTTTTGGCATTTTTCTTTTTTTTAGAATTGCCAGCACTTCTAAAAAGTGCGATTGACCCTCTTTTTGATTTTAACTCGAGAACCTTTATAATCGTCAACTCTTTAAAAATAAATTTGAATTATTTTAAATTTTTTTCATGTTTTTAAATAATATCACGCATATTGTGTGGTTTAATAGTCTTTTATAATGTTGTGTGAGTTGTATAAAAATTAAAATAGTCGAAAAATCAAAATTATTTATGCAATGCGATGGGAAATACCATATCATGTAGGTACTCTACTATATTGAAATTTAATAATGCTTAACTTCTGAATATTGAGATGTGGCAACTCCCCCACATTGTATACACTAAACATTTCGTGTACCGACGAAGGCAATGAGACAGGCCCAGTGTTGGGGCCAGATAATTATTTTTTTATCTAGATAAAGATAAAGATAAATGCTCGTAATGTTTATCTAGATAAGATAATAGATAATGAAAATATGAAAGATAATAGATAAGATAAGATAAAAAGCCAAATTATCTAGATAATTTTTAGATAAATATTTATTTTGACATTGCACAAAATTCAAAATTACGTACTAAAAAAATAGCACAAAATTTTTTGCTTTTCTTGATTTCCAATTTAAATATAATAAGAAACGAAATAATAATAAAAGAAAACGGATAAGAAACGTTATCGTAACGTAACGAAATAACGAAATGATTTTCGGGCTTTTTCTTCAAAATTACGTTATAATGAACGTTATAGAAATTCAATTCCGTTACCATAACGAAAAACGAAAAAAATATTACGTTTTTTCGTTGTTTATTAGTATTTCCTTGTTTTGTTCAGTATTATTTTTTGTGAAATTTCCCACAAAAGTTCATCAAGTATAACCCCACAGACATAAAATATAATCAAAAATATTGGAGTAGTGTTTTTAATCGTATTTTGATTCTAAATCGGATTTTGTTTTGGCCAGATTCACTCTATTTCTGGAGATACAAAAATGGAAATCTTCTAAGCAAGTTTTTTGGTAGCGAAAAGATTTTCTTTTTAGTAACTCCAGAAGTAGAGCGAAATTCTATAAAAAAAATTCTATATCTTTGATATCAAAATCACGCTTTTGTGGAGACAGTTTTTTTAATGAACAAAACTTTTGTGTGATTTTTTGTCTTTTGTATTTTTTATTGATTTTTTAACTTAATAATCACATTTTTTCCGTTTTTATTTGTATTTTCTTTTTGCTGAGTTTTATTATTTGTTATACAATTTATTTTTATGGAAACTGAACTGAATTACTTTGTGATAAACTATTATTACAGTGCGTTTTTTTCAGATTTAATTTTTTGATTTTCGGTGGTAACGATTATCTCTAGATAAATGGGATTTTCCTTTATCTAGATAAGATAAAGATAACTTTTTTGGGGTGTTATCTAGATAAGATAAAGATAACATTTTTTTTTATCTAGATGATTATCTAGATAATTATTATCTAGATAACCCCAACACTGGACAGGCCTATATGTCACTGGGTGGACTCTTCATTGCTTCGAAATTTTATCAACCGTTATTTATCTACAGTTCTTTGATCATTGAGGATATCTAGCAAACGATCGTAGTCGGTTCGTTTCGGCATTGTATTCTTTGTCGATGCAATGAAAGCTTTTAAGCTCTCTAAAACAAAAGCGTTTTGTCAGCTACGACTGTCAGCTACGAGTTAGAAATGGGTTCAGATGCTACTATGGGCACTGGTTATCTGAGTATGTTTATTTGTTGCAAAACTATACGGATTACACATGCCATACGAAGACTTAAAATGTTGTAAAACGCCACTCGTTGCTGAATTCGCCGTCAAAATTCGAATATCTCCTTTCTTTCAATCTCTATTCCTTGTCGCAGCCTCTCAAAAATTTAAACCAAAATTGGCTGCTCCCAATTTGCAATTATCGGGTCTGGACTATTTTTCCCCTTCTATTGTTTGAATATTAACCGCAGAATTCGCTGAGCGAATGGGAAATAAAATCGTCGGAAAAATCTTCGAAAACCAACTTCGTTGGAACGTTGAGAACGAGGAAAAATTGTGTCGCGTCGATCCTAGTTTTAATTTTCAAATAGTCTCGCGTCCAGATTTGAAGTAAAATATCGAAGCCGTTTTATTTCACTTTTGCTTCGCCGATCAATTTCTTTCTTTCGCAATATTACAATCGATTTCTCGTTATATTTCACTAAATTACCTCGAATTTAGGCAAAAGTAAAAAAAAACTGATTTTTAACTATTTTAAATTTCGTCATCCTGACAAAAAGAGGATCGACGCGATCAATTCTTTTGGACGGTGAATCTGCAACTGTTCGTTGTTCGGCGATTTAACATCTCTTCGTGACAATAGCGTCAATAGAGTCCTGTATCTTATTGTACTTGATTTCGCTGAACAATCGAACAAGTTTCGGTGGTTTATAAAAAAACCAGCGGATTAATCTACGAATCTATTGATCGGTTATAATTGTAGGGAATTACGGGTAATTCAGGAAAACCATTTCTAATTACAAATCTTAAGCCGGGCTCACATAACAAATATAATGTCGTTCAAATGTCCGCCGCTATTCGAATTATGAAATTTCAACACCAGATTCGTGTTCAGCGACCCCCAAAAACCCCTAACCGCGAAACGGTCAGGAGCGAAGCACGTTCTGGAAAATTCATTAGATATTTTTTTCAAGGAAAAAATTTTCCGAGTTTCAATCGAAGTTTAGTAGTTCTAAAAACCGACTTTAAAAAAAACTAAAAAGGAAAAAAAGTACTAAAAAGAAAAAAATTTCATTAATAGCGTATTTAAAATTCTGCTTTTTGGGAGTGGCGTTAAATTTACACTAAATAAAATCGTTGTAAAATATATTTAGTCGTAACTAAAAAATTTTATTAAAATCTTAATATGACTAATTATTATTTACGATTTTTGTAATGTTTTCGAAATCAGAATTTTTAGTATAACAAATTTTACCGCTTTTATTAATTTTTAGTAGGTGTTCAAAATTATTTATTATCTCGATTTATCTTTTTTTTTATTTCATTAAGTTTTCTATTGTCAAGTTTCGCACAAAATCGGTTTGTACATGGAGACAAAGAATAGGATAGATTTCTACAAAAAATAGTAACATATGAGACAGTGGGCTTTGTTATAGTGATTGCTTAAAAATAGGGAATCCAATTTGCGTGTCTATAGTTAATCTATTTGGCAACAATTTTTGGAATCGATTGAAAGTCTAATACCGGGTTCGTGATCAGCGACCCCGAAAACCTCCCAAAGCCAGTTTTTCGGAGAAAAATTGGAAAAGGACATTTGCGTTATCTTTCGTTTAGAGATTTAAAAATCTAACACCGGATTCGCGAACCCCCCTTATAGTGCTGTGACATCGACATTGATGTTTTGAAAACATCGATGTTTTTTCCAAAACATCGATCTTTTTTCCAAAACATCGATCTTTTTTCCATCGATGTTTTCTCTCCGATGTTTTTATAACATCGATGTTTCGTGTCCGATGTAGGGATGCCAACGATGTTTTGCAAACATCGAGGTATCGTTGAAAAATATCGAGTTTTAACCTCGATGTTGAACAGGCTGATATATCGAGGTATCGATGTTGTTATCCACGATGTTAGAACATTACTCTTCATAAAATTAGTAGAGAAACTAATTTTAGGATTAGAGGGACTAGTTTTTAGATAGATTTAATATAGCCACTCTACTTAAAGATTTGTTTAAATTTCCTTTGGTATCAATTTTCGGTTTCATCTTTCTACAAGATTTCGCAAAAAATACCAGAGCTAGCCATGAAATTTTACAGAGAAGTTTGGAACTGATGTGGAAATTCGTTAACCAAAAGTAACCAAAACGGCGGCTTTTTAAAAACTACAATTTCGTTTTTTGCGTTTTATTCCGAAACTAACCATTTTCCAGTAGTCTTATGGATTACAAAACTTGGAGACAATAAAATTTGCCACATTTATGTCTTTTACTAGAACTCTGTATCTCAAGCCGTTATGAAGACATGCCGGTATTTAAAAAAAAATAGTTTTTTGCGAATATCTCGAAAATTGACGGGTTTTTGGTGGTTCAACGTATAAGAAAAATTAAAACCGTGTTAATTCTACCTGGGTGCACTCCACCCACAGTAGAGCATCCGCCAGGTGGTTAAATTATTTATTAAATTTAACTTTTTCAAAACATCGGAAAAACATCGAGGTATCGATGTTTTCAGGACGATGTTTTTTGACATCGATGTCGCCTTAAAAAACATCGATTTTCGATATATCGAGGTTTTATGAACGATGTTGCATCCCTAGTCCGATGTTTAGTATCCATCCACATCTTAAGCCAGGAATACACGCTGAGATTGCATACCACGGTTGTTCCGTGTGTGTTAAAAAATCATTGCTTCTGCGATATCGCACAGTTGTATGCCCAGGCCCAAAGTAAAAACCTGCGGTCCGCATTGTATGCTAAATTGAAATGGTTAAATGTCATCTTACGTTGTTGTTGTTAGCTTAGATTTGGACTCTGTTTCAGTTTGTAGCCTGTCACGCACGTCGCACTTGTTTCAAATAAGTGCTTGTGTTGTGTGTGACAAAAATTTTATAATAACTCTGAAAGGATATTTTCCGCGACAGGAAACATTGTGAGCAGTAAACGAAGTTGCCTGTCAGGGACCACATTGAAAAACTTCTATTTTCCACAGTGTGGATAAATTGGGGTTTATACTAGTTAGCGGCAGTTTTTTTTTTGCATAAGTGTTACTACAGTAAAACCAGCTTATAAGCAATTTCAATTTGGCAGCATTTTTGTTGTTAATAAGCGGGTTTCCTTATAAACGGAGCCCGCTTATAAGCAACTTGTTGCATGTATGCGGGCCCCGATTATTTGCACAAAATTGCTTATACGCGGATTCTCTTTTCAATCCAATTTTCAATCCAAACATAATAAAAGCTATAATTGCCAATCTGGCATTTATTGAAAACCCGTATGGTGATATTCCTATCAAAATTCGAACAGTTGTACCAAAATTCAACTTTGAAGTCAAACTTTCCAAATTTTGACCCACTTCCACTCATCCGATTCACTTGAAATTTTGTACACTTATATAAGTCCGATGACAATACAATATTTTCTCTACTTCGTCCTTGTAAGGATAAGGGAAGGTCCTGTGAGGATAACGTGATTATCCTTTTCTCCAAATTTTCTGGAAAAAAATCTATTCTGGGAGTTTTTGGGGTCGCTGAATCCGAATCTGTCATTAAAAAGTCTGTAAGGATAACGGAAGGTCCTGTAAGGATAACGATTATCTTTCTCTTCAAATTTTCCGGGAAAAAATCTATTCTGGGGGTTTTTGGGGTCGCTGAATCCAAATCTGTCATTAAAAAGTCTGTAAGGATAACGGAAGGTCCTATAACAAAAGCTATAATTGCCAATCTGGCAATCATTGGAGACCCGTATGGTGATATTCGTATCAAAATTCGAACAGTTATACCAAAATTCCACTTTGAAGTCAAACTTTCCAATAAGATTTTTTAAAATTTATTCCAATCGGATTTTGATGTATGGGAGTTTTATGTAGAATCATATCCTAAATAACTTTTGTTCTTGGACTTTTTAGATAAGATGCACCGTTTTTGAGATATTCACAAAAAACGATTTCGTTCGTATGGGGGGTACCCCCCCTAATGGTCCATTTTTGCCCATTAACGAACTTGGCCTTGCATTTTACGAAAAACGGATCTGTGCAAACTTTCAAGTTTCTAGCTCAATCCGTGCGCCCGCAATCCGCGCCACAGACAGACAGACGGACGGACATACAAAAATTAAATATTTCTATCATTCTAAACACACTGGTGTAATTCATTTTTGTGTGTGATCACGGGATCTTGGCGTTACAAACGGTAAGGCAAAGTTAATATACCCTTTGGTTTCACCATACGGGTATAAAAATATATTCTGCGGGGTTTGGGGTTCGCTGAATACGATTCTCAAGTTAAAAAGCCTGTAAGAACACCTCAAATGTAAGGATATATGTATATTCGAAGATTAAAAAGAACAAAATAAAAAAAATAAAAAAAAAATTTTTTTTAACTCTCATCCGTATTTCATTTAAAGTTACTTAAAAGTATTTCATGTGTCAAATTGACACAATACCAGAAAATCCCATATTTTTAGTGTTAATTGTAACAAAATTAAGTTTTCTTGATTAATCATTATTTTTTTTATTGAGAAAAGCAAAAAAAATAATTTGGTCTTATTAATAACACACAAAATTACATAAAAAAGGAATCAAGAAAATTGAACGTTGGTTCCACATTTTTCACAAATTGTGAAACGGTGAGATGGACAAGTAGATTTTACACATTTATCACATCGTACACTGTGGACATTGGAATTAGATTTTTTTTTTGGAAACGATGGCAAATTGTATTCCTGTTGATACTATTTCAATTCAAATAAAAAATGTGCATGAAATATCTTTTTGACGCAGCGTAATGTTTAAGTTTTTACCATTGTGTCAATTTGACACATGAACGACAGATTAAGGGATTTTTTGGTACAGCGACCATGTGACACCTAACGGTAAATCCAATTAGAAAAATTAAAAATTCATATACGATTTTTACCTTGCGCCAAAATCTCAGATCAATTTAATAAAAAAAAACAATGAAATAAGTGGATTTGAATTCGAAAATTGTGTCAAATTGACACGAAATACGGATTAGGGTTAAAAAAGCTTTTATTAAAAAAAAATGCACTAAAAAGAAAAAAATAATTTTCTGGACGCTGTGTATCACAAATATAAAAGCTTTTAAAAAGCGAGATAAAGCATAAAACAATAAAATAAACATTTATCTCGCTTTTTAAAAGCTTTTATATTTGTGATACACAGCGTCCAGAAAATTATTTTTTTCTTTTTAGTGCATTTTTTTTAATAAAAGCTTTTTTTCAAAAAAAAATTTTTTTATTTTTTTTTATCATTCTAAAACACACTGGTGTAATTCCTTTTTGTGTGTGATGACGGTATCTTGGCGTTACAAGCGGTAAGTCAAAGTTAATATATCCTTTGGTTTCACCATACGAGTATAAAAATGTACGCCTCTTGTCGTTTATTTTACATGTGCTTGAATATTCCTGCTTGTTCTTCTTCGATCGTTGCTTCTCAACATTAGAGATAAAGATGGTCACGAAAAACTAAACTTCGGAAAGGATTAAGGTTCATTAAAGTCGAAAAATGGAACGCGTACAATTTTTTGCTATAAGCGAGTTTTTTTATGGATAAATAACAGATTTTGACAAAACATTCCTTGCTTATATGAGGGTTTTTCATATAAGCTTATAAGCGGGGTAAAATACACGATTAAGCGGGTTTTACTGTACTAATAAATATATTTAATAAAGAGTCAAGATTTTCTTTAAAATTACTTTTATTAATCCACTTTTAAAAGTTCTTTATTTATTGAAAAAACATCGATGTTTTAAGAACATCGATGTTTTTGGTTCGATGTTTTTGTTGCATCGATGTTTTCAGTTTTAAACATCGATGTATCGAACATCGATGTTTTTCTTTCGATGTCACAGCACTACCCCCTTATGCCGAATTTTCCCGGAAAAAAGGGAAAAAGGATATTTTCGTTATCCTTACAGGACCTTCCGTTTCGAATTTTGAAATTCCAACACCGGATTCGTGATCAGCGACCCCAAAAATCCTATAATGCCAATTTTTCCGGGAAAAAGGATATTTTCGTTATCCTTTCAGAAGCTTCCGTTTCGAATTTTGAAAATCTGGTACCGGATTCGTGATATTACCGGACTCGTGATCATAATGCCAATTTTTCCAGGGAAAAATGGGAAAAAGTATATTTTTGCGATATCCTTATAGCTGTATACTTGGAGGAAAACGAGAAACTGCCTGGCTCTTCTGGGCAACGCATTTTTGCAGATGTGGTAAAACAAAAATTCCGATTTCATCAAATAGTTTAAGTTTCCAAAAAATTTGTATGTGGTGAATGGCGAATCATAAGGAATGATTTGCTTGCCAGTGAAATTTCCTCGTCAATTCAAAATATTTGGTCAGAAAAATTTTCACTGTAAGATTTCGTCTTGAATAAAATTGCACTACAGACAGGTTTTTTTTGGAATATTTTGGTCCAATAAAATCTATTTTATTCTACATTTCTAAATGTCTTGGAAAATGCTGTCTCCACAAGACATTTTGTGGAAGGACATTAAAATAGGCGAAGTTTCTGAATAAAAATTGCAGAAAGTTAGAGCAAATATATTTTCCTCGTGAGATTTATCTATTTTTACTTTCCTCTGCTGTAGAGGGAAAGTATTGTATGCACGGGGATCAACTCGAGAATGAGGGCGGATAGGTTAGGTTAGGTTGAGAAAACCGCGCGCGCTCAGGCGCGAGCACAGTGCTACACTCGGAGGCCTACAGGCAGAGAACAAATAATCTAGAGAATAAACTCTTAGAACAAATTTTTAGAGAAAATTTTTCCACTGTGAGATGAAGCAAGAGGTTCTGATGTAACACGGAAAAAATTATCCATTCGATTCCTCCATCTCATTGAATAGATACGACGAAAATGATTAGAAAAGGTTCTCTCTGCTTCGTGCTCTCTAGTCTAAAAGTAATTAACTTTTAGGCCGTAGCTAGTGAATGATAAGGACATTTTTCCCCCCTTCGAAGGGGAAATTTGTCAAAAATTTGTTCGGCAGAGTTTTTTCTATATATTCCTTATTCTATGCTACAGGCCCATTGTGTTGTCTTCAGTTACTCATAAGACCTTTCATCAAACTGGCTGATCCTATTTGAACCAGCCCGATTTGTTGACGAAGCTCAGCATATCCTCGAGTGGGTGGTCGCGAAGCTCCGTCAGGCTACTATAAAATCTGGCCCCAAGCGTCCCATATCGGGCTATACGCTTGTAGGGCTATAGACTTATGGCGTTTTCGACTGGCATGCTCTTTTTGCTCTGAAGTTGCTCTAAATTTGCTCACTCTGAGATCTTGTGTTCGACTGAGATTTTTTGATCGCTCGAAAAAGAGTTACGTGTTCGAGTGACGCAAGTACTCCGTATGCGAGCACTAAAAGAGCATTTTTCGAGCAATTTTGTGATCTGCCTAATGTAGTCAGATTTGAGTTGCTCTTTTGAGGTTAAGGCTAACAAAATCGTGTGGAATCATAAATGGAAGATATTTATGATTTTGATTTCTTGGATTCTTCTTCATCTAGTGAAGAAGAATTTCATTTGGTCAGAAATATATTAGTGCAGTGTCAACTTAAGGGGAATATATCAAAATTAATTTTAATTTGTTTTATGCTTCTTCTTGTTCTTTGAGAAATGCTCGACTCCCAAGCAGAGGTGCTCGAAATCTACTCGAGATCTGCTCGAAATACCTTGCTCTAAACTGGGGTAGAGCGTGCTCTGAATCTGCCCTGAATCTGCCAGTCGAAAACGTCATTACAGAGTAAGTGTTTCACGGTCCAGCCCCTCCTCATCACCCCAGCTGCGGCAAAAATCATTTGCGGCCGCGAGTTACGTTTGCTATTTGCGTTGTTAACAAAAAAAAAAATTAAAACACCGGATGATTTTAAAATAAACTTTATTGCTTGACTAATTTAATTTTGATGAGAAAAATCTAATTAATTTAATTTTGATGAGAAAAATCTTCTAGACGGTTTTCCTGGAACTGCCGATATTTGATTCTAATGTTGTCAATTGTTGGATCCAACTATGTTGCTAGTTGTTAGCCTGGGAAAGACTATTTGTAGGTGAATGGGGAGACAGAACCTTTACTCCTCCCCCCTTAGTGTGAAGCGACGGTTAAAGATGAATCCTTGAATTTTGTGCAGGTGCTTCTAAAGTGTTTTGAGCTGTTTCAGGATCTGATGCATGTGTAGTTTTTGATTTTCGTATTTTTATGTAGACGATGTAGATTCCTATGGTGATGGCGAAGGCGGAGATGCATACATATGTTATGTAGTCTTTGGTCTTTCCTTTGGTTGCTAGGATTTCGATAGCGTCCAAGGATTTAGAATGATAGTTTTGTAGTGTTTCCAAATTCAATTTTGGTATGGTTTCCGATGAGTTTATTTCATTGAATATTGCCGGATAAATCATGATTTCTACGGTGCATTTTTCGTAGTGTATCAGGATCGTTCCGTTGACTATTTTTTCAGGAATACCGAAAGTTGATTTCAGGACTGTATTGTTGGTGTTGATTATTACGATGTGGTTTGGTTCAGGTTGAAATGGGCTTCTCTGTCTTCCCAAAATTAGCAGGTTTATTGTTGATTAAATTTACTATGCAGTTGGGGTTGTTGACTTGAATTTTATTTCCTGGGCCCTTGCAAGGGGTCATCCAATTGGAGGTACTTTTTCCAATAGGGTTGTTTTGACAGTTCTTATGTATCAACTGGCTTGTCTATATGACGTTTGTGTTCAGTATTCAGTGCCATTTCATCATGAATAGACTTACGTGTGAACAACGTTTACTAATTGTGGAAACTTATTTTCAAAATCAGTGTTCAGTTAGGAATTGTTATAGAGCTCTTCGTCCACATTTTGGTCGTCATAATCGTCCCACTGAACGCACTAATCGTGAAATCATCACCAAATTTCGAACTAATTTTACACTATTAGACATTCATCCGTCAACCAGAGTGCGTACAGCCCGTAGTTATGAGAATTTTGCTGCAGTAGCAGAGAGTGTTCGGGAATACCGTGATCAATCAATTCGACGCCGTTCTCAAGGTTTCGGTATCTCTTATGGAACGTTGTGGCGTATTTTGAAGCATGATCTTGGTTTCAAAGCGTATAAAATACAGCTCGTTCAAGAATTAAAGCCGGGTGACCTTGGTTTAAGTTTTAATTTCGGTTTATGGGCCTTGCAACAGCTTAAAGTTGATCGTTTTTTTTAATTGAAAAATTGTGTTTAGTGACGAAGCTCATTTTTGGTTAAACGGCTATGTCTACGAATAAGAATACCAGGAAGACAGATAAAGCCAAAAAATTGATGCATTTTTCTTGTTGGTGTGAGTAACAACGAACACCATTAAATTTAATGTAGTGACGTAGGGAAAAATGTTCAAATTTAGAAAACCTTAGATAAAGCAATTCATTTGCTTTGATACGCCACTGGTGTCTTTTGACATATCGCTCTTCTTCTTGTTTTTGTTGTTTAATGGTGCACCATTAAGTGTTACGATTAAAAATTAATTTCGTGTATGCTGACGAAAAAACAACATTTTACATAACTTTGATGATAAAATTTGTTTTGGGCGTGTAGCAAAACTTTATTAACCCATTTCTTGCCACTACCCGAAATCGATGGAATTTCTTGATGCCCTTTTAATGGTGTGATACTGGGACCTTTAATAACATTTTTTGGCAAAAAAAAATTTCTTCCGGTAACTCGGTTTTTCAGGGCGTGCTGGTGCGAAAACGCACCATTGGCCGTTAATTCACATTTCAATGTTGTAATGGACAGTGACTTTTTTTTATTTTTCGCAGTCCGTGTAGAATAGTAGATTCTACAGCAGAGATAAGAAATAAAAAAAAACATTTTAATTCACACAGAGTTATATTTTGTAAATTTTAAAAATAAACATTTTTTAACTTCAGTGGTGATATGCATGGAAACACTTTGAGTGTAGAGATACATTGCACTTACTGCACCGGTAGCACGAATGGTTATGGCAAACTTTACACCTCAGTCGCTGTTTTTTAGGATCCCGAATAATTAGATGATCTCTAACATTTGGGTCAAGGAAATTAGGTGGGATATCTTCATCGTTGGCGGCAGCTTTTTCCTCCGAACCTTCCTGACGCTTCTCTTCCGAGAACATGAGTTTTCGCGCGATTTCCGCCTTGAAGTCAAGCTGTGGAAGTGGCTTTTCATTTTCTCCTTTGCTCACGAGAATATGTAACTTCCACGCATTCACCACTGTGCTGTTGATTGCATTTACCCATAGTGGCCACCACCACTTTTTCCCACTCACTACAACTCGGTAATTTGCAACACCATTGTCGTGAAGATCCACTCCACCCATATATTTATTATATTCGCTAATAACATTCGGCATTGGAATTGATATTTTTTTCTTTTCATTCTTGTCATATCGTTTTGCCGCTTGTAGTGGTTCCGGCGAAATATGGTTAGTGGCAATCGAAACTTCGAGTGACCAAAATCTTATTGGTTTGATCGAAAACATAATCGGCTTCATGTTTCTTTAAGTCTCGGCCAGTTTTTAATTTTTTATCAACCCCAGCCATTCGATTCTTCCGAATAGTTCCAGTTGCAAAAAAGCGTCTTTCGGTTAAGAGGCACATCAAATAATATGACGTAAAGAAATTATCAAAATAAATAGCATGCAATTCGGGATTTTTTACATTTCGGAGTAAATCCAAGATAGTTGATGCTCCAAGTCCTATGGTAGTATCGTGAGGTGAACCTGCTCCAGCATACGGTATCAGAAAAAACAGGTAACCATCGAAGGAACAGAGGCACCAGTATTTATAGCCAAACCTTGCCTTTGATAAACATCTTACACGAGTGTCTTCCAAAATAAGGAATCATCTGTTCGTCGATAGAAAGATGGGTTGTAAATACACCAAATTGCATGTAATTCCTGTTTAATGCATCTAATAAAGGTCGTACTTTAGCAAATCGATCGGTGGTGTCAATCGAATCGTTATTGCTCAAATGAAAATACTTTTTGATAACCCGAAAACGGTTCCGAGATAATGATTTTTTCACAATCTGGACTCCAAAATCAGGGACGCTATTCTCGAAACGTTTCGGATTTTTCGTTACGTTACGGATTACGAATCTCGCCGAAATGTTTTTTTCCGTAATCTAAATCCGAAACGTTTGAAAGATCGTATTCTGGTCCCGAAACGTTTATGTTTCGGAATTATATTCACCATATTCACCACATTCCGAAATGTACGTAGAATAGAGCTGTTAAAACGGAAATATTTGAATAGTTTTGTTTTGTTTATATTTATTAACTAGTGTTTAACTTGTGTTAGAGTAATTTTTCACTAATTTAATATCAATTAATAATATTTGACTAGTGTTCAATGTAAGTAATAGTGTATTATGAGTGAATTTTGTTTATTTGTTGATTTTAACGTTTGTTATCGTTTGTTAGGGGGAGGAAGTGGTTTGATTGAATTTTTATGTATAGAGTTATGTAAAATCGTATTCTAAACATATTTTGCATTTATAAAGGCCATAGAGGGATAAGGGAACAAAAAGTGCCCCCAGAGATAGAAGCTTGAAATTTTTGACGTGGATACGTCTTGGATTTTGGTTATGGGGGTACAAATTAGAAAATCGGCTTGCTGCCATGATAACAAATTTGCAATCGATGATACTCGATAGTTTGTGGTGACATCCGAACAGAAACTGTGTTATAAGATCCGGCCTACATTAAAGCATTGTTTAGGGTATTTTGTTATGTTAAACTATGTTCAATTATCTTTTTAAGAATCAAAATCTAAATTTTTACTGCCGCTGTTATGCTGTGTTTGCTGCTTGTAGTACAGATTTCACATTTATACTCTTTTTATGCTCCTCCTTTGTGTGTATTGAATCTGATGTTTTGAATGTCATGTTATTTCGTTCTTTTCGCTCTTAAAAGTTTCGCTCTTAACGGCAAAAGCGTTTGCTGTGGTTTCCGACTCTCGTTCTTGGGAACGAAATTGATTTCTATTTAAATTTCGCTTCTTGTTCAAAGCGGTTTGTGGGCAGGGTTCCCACCCCAAAAGTGAAAAGCGGAGTGTTACTGATCGAAAAATAGTAGTGTCAGAGGAATTTCAGTAGTGTCAACTTTTGTAACAGTAATTTAGAGTTTGGTTGAGACAACACATTTTGAATGTACCGTCTAATGTTTTATTGCATATCCTATCAGTACATTTTTATATTAGTACAAAAATCATTTTTTTTTAAATTAAAATTAAAGGAAGGAATTAAATATTAAGGTGGCCCTCCATTACCATGTTTTTTCCCAACTGCAAAAAAATAGAGACAAATTTATGTGAAGATACCTTGGCGAGAAAGGGAGATAAGAATTAACTGCAAAAATAATTTCTTCTCTTTTTTTATGGCGATTTTATGGTTACAGTTGACGGACTTCAACTTTTTTATAGCGATTTCTACTACAATCACAGATTGTCCCTGCAAGTGAATAGTGAACACAGACACATCCAAAGTGCTATTATAGCGTAGCTGTCATTTTTCATGTAGTTCAAACACACACATGCAGCTGTATAGCTTTATTTCTATGCCAATTTGAACCTTATATTCATAGCATAAGGTTTGATATGATTGCTATAAAGTTGTTAAACTGGAAGCGAAAGCGTTTATACTTGTATTCAGTCATTCCTCTTTAGATCTATATAAGTCTATCTTGCTCTAGTTTTCTGCATTTTTTTGCAGTTACAGAAGTCATGGCAATGGAGATCCTCCTTTATATGTCCGTTTTGTTCAAGAATTGAGTGCGTTTAGTCAGTCACTTTTTCATAGGGGATGCCTAAAGTATTAAATATTTTAGATTAAAGGGAGAACTCCAATTGAGCAGAGGCAGCAGCAGAGGCAGAAGCAGAATCTGCTTTCTGTCCTACAATGAAATTTGAATTCTGACGAAAATAGCAGAAACCTGTCAAAACGTTGTACGTATTTATATCCGCGGCATGATTTGTCGTATAATATTTCGTTGTTTTTTAAGTATTCAATTAATTTCTCCTCCATTTCAAGTATTTACTTCCGTCCATATATGCAAAAAATATCAACAACGATTTGTGAGGTTAAATTGAAAGCAGAAATTTAGGGATTAGAGCTAAAATGTGTTTCTGCTTCTGCCACTACCTCTGCTGCTGTTTTATTGGAGCACATCACATAAGACGCTATGTATTCTAAAGTTCTGCTTCTGCCTCTGCCTCTGCCCAATTGGAGTTCTCGCTTAAGAGTCTGAATGATTACATATTACATATTTTTTAATTTTCACCAGATAAATGAACTTTTCAAATCTAGAAATTAACTTTCTTTGTAGCACGATTTTATAGGGCGAAAAATGTAGTGTTTTGAGTTTTTCAGTAGTGTAAGTAGTGTTAGGTCAAATTATGTCGAAATAGTAGTGTAAAACTACGATAGTAGTGTAAACGGGATCCCTGTTTGTGGGTCTTGCATAAAAATGAATGAAAGCCTCAAGCGATGGCTGTTGGGTATGATGCACACACATATATAAGTATGTATTTCATTAGTAAGAGAGCGATATTTCGCTCCCAGCATTAAAGTTCTGAACAGGGTTGTGACTTTTGATTTTCGAAATCGTAGGAAATCGGCCGAAAAATAGTAGTAGAATCAATGAAATAGTAGTAAATTTTTGTAAAACCTTCGTCATTATAACTAATTTGAACGAAAGACTAGAAATAGGAGCGTTTTGAACACTGTATGATATTTATTTCATACTTCTCTTATCATAAACCAATTATAAATAAAATTATTATACCCATATGGTGAAACCGAATATCTCAAAAACGGTGCATCTTACCAAAAAAGTCCAAGAACAAAAGTTATTTAGGAGATGATTCTACATAAAACTCCCATACATCAAAATCCGGTTGGAATAAATTTAAAAAAAATCTAATTAGAAAGTTTGACTTGAAACGGGAATTTTGATACAACTGTTCGCCGTTCACTTAAATCACCATACGGATTTTCAATACTTGCCAGATTGGCAATTATAGCTTTTGTTATGTTTTAAAAAAAAAATTGTTTCCTTAATTTCCTTTTCACTAAAATTTCTTACTTAAATATCTATTGGCGATCGTTGTAGGCGGATCCACGTCTTCTGGCCGTCTCTACGAGACAGACACCTTGCTTTTTACTTTCTTCTACGGAGTATAATAAGTATAATAATTGTATTCATGAAAAATTTCGACCTCTTAATTTTGCCTAAAAAACATTTCCCGATCACTCCTGAGTCGATTGGAGTCATATTAAAAAAATGTCTTTCTGTCTGTCAGTCTGTCAGTCTGTCTGTCAGTCTGTCTGTCAGTCTGTCTGTCAGTCTGTCTGTCAGTCTGTCTGTCAGTCTGTCTGTCAGTCTGTCTGTCAGTCTGTCTGTCAGTCTGTCTGTCAGTCAGTCTGTCAGTCTGTCTGTCAGTCTGTGTACAAGATTTCTCAAAAACTAATAGAGCTAGTGCCATGAAATTTTATAGGCATGTTGGGTCCTGAAATGGGACGATCCTATCAACTTTTGGTGGAAATCCGTTGACCGGAAGTATCCAAAATGGCAGTTTTTCAAAAATCGCAATTTCGTTTTTCTCGATTTACTCCCAAACTACGAGTTTTTAGTGGCCTTAAGTATGACAAAACTTGGAGAAAATAAAATTTCCCACACTTTTGTCTTTAGCTATAACTCGATATCTCAACCTGTTATCGAGATAAACCGTTATTTCCAAAAAACAGTTTTTTGCGATTATCTCGAAAACTAACGGGGTTTTGCTGACTGAATGTATGAAGTGAATTAATGAGAATGGCATTCTGCACAATTTTGTCTAATATGTAAAAATTCATATTTTTGCGAATAATTTGCAAACTAACGGTTTTTCGACAAATCAGTTAAAAGAATAATTAAAGATGTTAACATTTTCTACATTTTTGCCATTTACCGTAAATTGATATCTTTTACAGTTCTCAAGTTACCTCAAATTTTGTACGTTTTTGATATTTTTGAATAAACCAAGAATTTATTGGGAGGTGGTCTTAGGTTGACAACGCGACAGGGCTCTAGGGTAAATTGCGCAGGGTCGTAGATTTTGTAGAAGAAAGTTTTGTGTTGACCACAACTGATATTTACATCTAGTTATGCGTTCACATCTATCAGTTGCACATGACAGTTTTTTGTGAAAATTTTCCATTCATTTTGATTGTAGAGTTCAAAAAATACCGGTGGATAATAAAGAGAGAGCGTGTGTATGCAATATTATTGCATTAAGTTCAAAAAATAATATTTGGTTATATTCTAATGCGATACGACTGAAGCGACTGACGCGAACGTTTACACCAATCAGTTGGGTATCAGGTTTGTTAGAAAAACTGATCTACCCACGAATTTTTTCGTCAGTCGTCTGATTTTAGGTTCACACCAATCAGTTTCCCATCAGTTTCCCAAAAACTGATAGATGTGTAGCCTACTTAAGGCATCATATGTGTTTTTCTAATTTCCCACGATTCGTCCATAGTGGAACTGCGTCCATTTTGCAACAATGCCGGTTAATACTTCTAGTGTCAATCTGGCAATTATTGAAAACCCGTATGGTGATTTAAGTGAACGGCGAACAGTTGTATCAAAATTCCACTTTGAAGTCAAACCTTCCAATAAGATTTTTTTAAAACTTGTTCCAATTGGATTTTGATGTAAGGAACTTTAATGTAGAATCATGTCCTAAACAACTTTTGTTCTTGCACTTTTTTGATAAGATGCACCGTTTTTGAGATATTCGCAAAAAACGTTTTCGTTCGTATGGGGGGTACCCCCTCTAATGGTCCATTTTTGCCCATTAACGAACTTAGCCTCGCATTTTACGAAAAACGGATCTGCATAAAATTTCAAGTCTGTAGCTCAATCCCTGCGCCCGCAATCCGCGCCACAGACATACGGACGGACATGCTAAATTCAACTTTTTTCATCATTCTAAACACACTGGTGTAATTCATTTTTGTGTGCGATGACGGGATCTTGGCGTTACAAACGGTAAGGCAAAGTTAATATACCCTTTGGTTTCACCATACGGGTATAAAAACAAATTTTTGAATTTTTGACCAGAGTTTTTGGAATATTTTACTTGTGTGCGACGGAATGAAAAAGCAAGTATAACTCGCTACTTGCTTGTTCATCCCGCTTTAAATAGCTTTTAAATGAAATATAAACTGACGGGTCCTTATAGATTTCACTTAATAAATGATTTAGTACTCTTTATGAGAAATTTTCGATAATTCATGTTACATTCATTTTATTATTTTTTCATTCTTACAGGACTTCAAAATTCTCCAGTAATAGACACCGGAAGCTTCAGCCATTTAGAGAAACGTGAGGCACTAAAATCTAATTAGGCCCCGTTATTATCCAATTTATACTAAAATTAACAAAAAAAAAACATTTCTAAAAGAAAAAAAAACACGAAGAAATTAAATTGAGACTCAACACTAAAGGAAAAAATCACAAAAAATAAGACAAACTCAAAAACATAAGCTGAATAGAAACCAAGCCCGAAAATCTTATGATCTTTAAAAGTCAAGATAAGATATTAAGTAAAGGAAAAGGACAGGACTAGCCAATCAAAAAAAAAACTACCACTAATTTTATGCATATGAAAGTATAATTTGGATTCAAGTTTTAGAAAACAATTTTTTTCTTTTTAAAAAAATTTTTTCAAAACAAAAACACTCAAAATCTTGAGTGAGAAATCACCAACTGAAAGCGAAAAAATCAATTGCAATTACAAACAAAGGATTTAAACAACAGTAAGCCGGATAGCCGGACATATTTAACTGATGATTTTGTTTTTAAACGAGCAGCACTTTTCCAAAAGTGAACTGAGTAGCGAAGATTGGCAAATTTCAAGCAGGTATCATATGATCGCTGCTCCTGACTTCGGCCACGATCTGGAAAAATTTCACTAGATAAGCAGAAATTTAAAAAAAAAATTCATTGATGCATTAAGTGATTTTGTTGATCCACTTGATTACCACGCAGAATTGTTTACATTTTGTTTTCATCTTTTCAAGTTCACTGTAAATAAACCAAATCATTCCTCATTATTACAGAGCCCCAAAAGGGCAAAATCATAATCGTGGTGTTGGAAGAACAAAAAGGTGGAAATAGCAAAACTTTGATATCATCATCAAAAAGGCGGAGTTGTAAGCCTAATGAATTTACCAATACCATTTATATTGATAAGTAGTATTTATCCGCTGATAAAACAATTGATTTAATTAAAAAACATTGATGCGAATGATTTAAACAGAATATTTCCAAACCACAAGATCTAAACCGTGCATGGTAAAGCATAAAAACGATTGATGATAACGATTTTAGCTGGATTCAAGTAAGAAAAGGCAAAATAGGTAAATTTTTGAGAGAATCTTGTTTGCTGTCCTTTATTTGGGTGTGGAACATCCTAGACACTGATAGAAACATACAAAAAATATTCGATTGGTTAAGAGTAGCTTCAAATATTTAGAAAAGCTCAAATATGGGTACCGTCAACGTAAATCGTAATGTCACTGATGTCTTCTACCGCTATAAGATGCCTCGCATCAATGCCAAGGTTGAGGGCAAAGGTAACGGAATCAAAACAGTTATTGTAAATATGGCTGAAGTAGCCAAAGCTATCGGGCGCCCAGCCACCTATCCAACTAAATACTTTGGATGTGAATTGGGAGCTCAAACACAATTTGATTACAAGGTATGTAAATGACGAAACAATTATTTTTTTTTAGAAATCAGAATATTCAGTAATTGTTATATACCCGAGCCTGTTTTTTGCTTTCTTTTGTGCGATTTTTCTATGTGATATTTATTCACCCCACAAAAGCAGATTTGGGTGTACTGCTTTACTGCTTTAAAAATATACTTACATAGAACGCTTACTTCTGGGTTTTGCCGTAAATCAATGTAAGAGGAAGCGGGATGAACCAAGAAATGCTAAGATTCTCTCTGTTTGCCACATTGACCAAATAGGAAACATCACAATATTTACTAAAAGCAGGAAATCAGGGGTGGATAACTATGTTCTAAAAGTTAACAATTTGCGTAAAATATGAAGCAAAATAATATTTTTTTAGTACGATTTTTCTGGAACATATGGTAAAGTAAAGTGCAAAGCAAGGAGATCTTGTGTTTTGAATTTTCTTATGTCTTTTGCTTACGTTCTTTGAACGTGCAGATAGTTTATAATTTATCTGCGAACATGGCAAAAGAACTATGCACGATTTTCCCCCTAACCTAACTTTTGAATCAGTGAAGTTTTCACTTTGGTTGAGAACTTTTTGTCTTCATATATGGCTTCAAGAGCCACCGAATTGCAGGGGGATGGTGAGGGGTCTACGAACTTTCTCGTGATTTTTCACAGAAATCATTGCAGAAATTGAAGTTGTACCCCTGGGCTAACTTTTGAACCCGGTATATCAGATATATCTGTGGCAACAAGTCATAAGAGCCTAAGTCGATTTTCAGATCAAATCAAAAAGATCTGGGGCCTTATCAGGGAACTCGAATCGAAAATGAAATGTACGGAAAATTCTGAAACGGTATCAGCTAACTCGATTTCGATCAAATATTTGTCATTCATTTTCGGAAATTTACTCGAATAGGTTGCAGTCGTCGGATTTGAAACTCGAAAACGAAATATGAGTAGTTTTAATGTTTTTTTATTTCATTTAAGGGTATTTTAAATACTAAATATAAATGAAATATAAATGTTCGTTGTCCTTTGGTCCTATAATGTTGATGTGTGTTCCATCAACACATCCTATAACTCCATTTTATCATTTTGTATACCATTTTGGAGGCAACGCTAACGCATCACTTTTATCCCGTACATATTTTCTGATAATCCTTGGACTGGAAACGCCGTAATCACTTTCATCACTGATATCCCGACACTTGAAAATGCCCGACACTTATTATTTTTTCGACAACAAAAAAAAAACGGAAAAATTAGTAAACAATTTGAAATCGTATAGCTAATATTGACAGCTAAATATAAGCACGAATTTATCAAGCTACCAGCAGGTTCCTTGTTTTTGATTAATTTATGGCAGTACATTTTACTCGAAACGAAAGTTTTACATGATACCAAAGAAATCCGTTTTCGAGTGCGGTGTTCGAGTCGATTTGATTTTCGATTCGAGATACATGATAAAGCCCCTGTATTTACTTTAATAGACAGAGCAATTTGGCTTAGCGTAAAAACAGACTTAGGCCCTTATGACTTGTTGCCACAGATATTATATGACAGATTTGGATACCAATCATTGTTTGTACAAACCACACGGGTTCAAAAGTTAGCCCAGGGGCACAACTTCCATTTCTGCAATGATTTCTGTGAAAAATCACAAGAAAGGTCGTTAACCCCTCACTATCCCCCTGCAATTCGGTTGATCTTGGAGCCATTATATGGATGAAACAAGAGACTGTGCCCTTTCCAAAAAGCCTCAACCAAAGTGAAAACTACACGGGTTCAAAAGTTAACCCAGGGGCACGAAAACGCTATTTCTTGCATGGTTCTTTATGTTTCCTGTGTTGTACAAGTATATGGAAATGATACAAACACGGCAAAAATCTTCAAAAATTTGGGGTTATACTACCCAAGCGTGCTGAACAATGAACCTTTTTTGAGAATTTTTTTCTCGATTACTAACGAATGAATTAAAATGAAATTTTGGGGCTTAATTACACATGTATTGAGGTGTATAACATTTTTTTTTCAATTTTTGATACGAAACTTGAAAGTATGTTTTTCAAACTTGCGATGTCAGAAACTCAGTCAATTTTCATCGGATTTAGTTGAAGTTTTAACTGTAGCTTCTCAGATAGATTGTCTATGAAAGTACACAGAATTTTAATTTTTTTTTTTAAAATTCACAAATTAGCATTAATTTTAATTTTTTTGTTTTTTGGCAAAAAATCAACCTTAAATTGTTTGTCCCAAATATAATAGCAGTGTTTGCTTGCTGCAACCGCAACGATTTTTTGTAGTTGCACACATTTTATGGTAATAAAATAACATTTAGGTATAATTTTGTTTCAATTTTTTTTTTCTCTTAGTGCCTTTTTGACTGACAACTAAATATTCGAAAAAGGCTTAAAACTGTCAGTTAGTGTTAAAAACCCTGTTTCTGACAACGCAGATTTGAAAAACATATTTTCAAGTAATATAGTGCCACGGCGCCATTTTATATCAAAAATTGCAAAAAAAAAATATTTTTGTATACCTAAATACATGTGTAATTAACCCTCAAAATTTCATTTTAATCCATTCGTTAGTAATCGAGAAAAAAATTCTCAAAAAAAAGGTTCATCGTTCAGCGCGCCTGATGGGTAGTATAACCCCTAATAAACGAGAATTGAAGACATTGCCATACAACTCTTCAGCACAAAGTCATTTAAATGGCGCGTAATTTTAATTTTTTTTATTATATGCAGTGATTGCTCTTTCACTAATATTTTTATTAAATCAAAATAAGATTTATTTTAGATTTAAATGAATTTATATAGGCTATCGAAATCAACTGTAACTCACCTTTAATGCGTTTTAATGCACAATAAACAGAATTTTTTTTTACTCAAAAGTCATTTCACCATAGATAATATATACTGTACGATAATGCACGATAACAACAAAAGAAGGGAAAACAACGTTCGCCATCTGCCTCTATCTCGCCCACAACGCATTTTTTATTCTTTTCTGCTATTGATTCATTAGTCTCATTGTTCCCTCCATCCACCAGCGTCGTGTCTATTACTAGGAAACACGAAATCACAAGATAATTTGAACTTTTTTATTTTTTTTCTGCCCGTTGATTTGTTGCAACGGCAGAAAAAAAATGAAAAATTCTTCTTCCGCGGGCGTCTCGTCCACTGGTAGCGGATGACGAAGTGTGTACTATACAGGGTTGTGCAAAAGTTCCCGTACATTTTAAAATATCAGTATTTTTCACCAAATAAATGGTTTGTCTGCCTTCGTTGCCATTTTTTCCAATCAGTCCAACTTGTTTATTTAAAATTAAGTGATTTTACGACCAGTTTAAACCATTTACCCACGTTATGAGGTCTAAAAATAACCAGCGAAACGGCTCACAAAGGCGCGATGCATGCTTCGTCTGGTTGGTGCTGGTCGACTTCAAAGAGTGCTGTTTACAGATGAAAAAATATTTACTGTTGAGCGCAACCATAACCGCCAGAACGATAGACAACTACTTAAAAAAGGCCAAAAGAAGTCAGTGGAGGCAAATATCATCACTCGCCGCCATTTTCCATCATCTGTTATGGTTTGGGCTGGAATCTGTGCATCGGGAAAGACGCCATTGGTTTTCATTGAGAGAAACGTGAAAATCAATGCAACAGTGTATCAACAGGCTATTCTTCGAGATGTTCTGCATCCATGGGCACAGAATCACTTCGGAAACGATGCCTAGATGCTGCAGCAAGACTGGGCCCCATTCCATTCAGCGAAAAAATAATTGAGCTCTGCAATGAGTTGTTTCCAGGATTTTGGAACAAGGACGTTTGACCGCCAAACTCACCAGATTTGAACCCAATGGACTATTCAGTCTGGTCTTTATTGGAGCAAAAAGTGTCAGGAAAAAGTTACTGTAATGTTGATGCTTTAAAAAGAGCTTTAATACGCGCTTGGGACGAAATTTCTGTTGAACAATTAGCGACCATTGTTCAAAATTTTCCAAAACGGGTGCGAGCGTGCATAAAAGCAAATGGTTCAAATTTTGAGCATTTACTGTAATAAAAATTATTTCATTTATGTTATTTGATAATAATAAAATATAATTTGCCGAGAAAAGCAATTTTTAACATGATATTTTGAAACATTCTAGCATTTATTTGTACCAAAAAATGTACGGGAACTTTTGCACAACCCTGTATTCACTTTTTATAAAAAAAAGACTGTATGGGACGCCTTGTCGCGTCCCACAGCAAAATTTCCGTTCCCCGCGTAGGACTGTTTGGCGTTTAAAAAAACCAACTGGGAGAGCTTAAATCAGTATTTTGCAGCTTTCAAATGGTCCGCTTGTTTTAGGGAGGGTGACGTTGACGTTGCGGCTGCAAAGGTCACAAAGCAATAGGATCCTAAGCGAATGCCAAGCAGGTTTCAGGTAAGGATAATCCCCAATCGACAATATTTTCAATGGTTTTTGTTTGCATAAGACCTGGGTAGGTGGCGCTGGGGGGGTTTTTTTTATAGATCCAGCCAGAGCTTAGGGGAAGACCCTTTAATGCCGAAGCATAGCTCGGGATGGTCGGAAGGACAAAAGGAGATGCCGATTTATGTTCTCCTTGAACTTCTGCGGGTTATAGTCCGGGGGGAACACATCGGATGGTAAATTGTTCCAAAGTCTTGTTGTTCGCGGAATGAAGGAACCCCTAAACTTTACTGTACGAAAGCGGGGAGGCTCAAGGTAGAAGTCGTGCGCGCGTGCAGCTGCACAAGAGGGTCTAGGGAAAATATACTGTGGAGGAATAAGTTGGGAAATTTCGGTGGAACATTTCCCATGGAAATATCTATAGAATATGCTAAGTACCCCAACAGAGCGACGATGCTCGAGAGACTCTGTCAAAGACTTGTCTCCAATCAGTCGGATCGCACGTTTTTGAATTCGGTCCAGCAGTTGCAGGACAGTTTTTGGGGCTCCAGCCCAAATATGCGAATTGTACTCGTGTCTCGGTCGAATGTAGGTTTTGTAAATGTTTAGGACGTCGACTGGTGCGAAATATTTTTTGCATCGTCCCAGGACGCCTAGGCACTGTGATGCTTCCTTTGCTATTTTGAAAATATGATTACTCCATTGAAGCTTCTCATTTATTTCGATGCCCAACATTCTGATGTTTTTTGAGTCACTAATGGACTCACTCATAAATTCGACCGTTTCGGGGTTTTTTTCGCATTTCATCGATAACAGCATTGATTGGGTTTTAGATGCGTTGAATTCCACACGGTTGATTCTGCCCCAAGTCAGAATTGTGTTTAAGTCAGAATTCAAAGATCTAATTTGCTCACGCTTTTCGATCGAACTGCAATGGCGTTCGATTCGGCAGGTGAACTGAAATGGTAGGAGGCGTCAAGGGAGCTGTCATCAGCGAAACAGTAAAGCGGATTGAGAGTGAGAGATAATAGATCATTAATAAATATTAAGAAAAGCGTAGGAGCTAGAACTGAGCCTTGAGGGACACCAGAGTTAATTTTGAAGAAATCAGACTTATAACCGTTCAATACAACCCGTATTGAACGGTCAGAAAGGTAGCTCTCAAAAGAAAGGTAGAGACTTTTACTCCAACGCTCGGTCAAGCAGACCAAAAGATCGCCTGTGGAGCGGCACGCACGAAAGCCATATTGGCGATCGTTGATTAAATTATTGCGCTCTAAAAAATTTATAATTTTGGTATTCATTAGAGTCTCCATAACCTTGGCAAGTACAGAAGTCAGAGCTATGGGTCTATAATTAGAGGGGTCGCATTTGTCACCTTTTTTTGGGAATGGGCTGGACATTAGCTGCTTTCCAAGAAGAGGGATAAATCCCCTTAGAGAAGCTAAGGTAAAAAAGGGAGCGAAGAGGTCCAGCTAAGGTGACGGCACATTTTTTTTTCAAAACATGGGGGGGAATGCCATCGGGTCCTGTGGATTTGTTTACGTCAATCCTCTGCAGAATTTTAGCTATTTGTCTTTTGCGGATGGAAATTTTTGGAGAGACAATCTCCGAGATGGTGGGTTGGGGCGGTATTGTTTGGATTCCGGGAGACATGAGTTAGCTGCGAATTTCGCGGCTAAAACATTCGCCTTACCAACGGGATCGACAACCACTTCATTATCACAGATTAGTGGAGGTGTTGAAGATACTGTGAAATTGTTTTTTTCCGCTTTCACCATAGACCAAAAGGATTTTTGCCCTTTCGGGCAGGTTAAGATTTTCCGCTTCATCTTTTGGTCGAACTCATGTTTGGCACGCCGCAGGACAGACTTTGAGGTGTTTCGAGCGTTTATAACCCCACGGTTAGACGTGCGACTAGAAGTCGCATGCCGTATCTCATCTCAGGGAAATCGCTCGTGTAAACGCCAGTTGCATGCAAGCGGGGAAAATCGCAACTCAAGTCGTATGTAAAAACCTCATACAATCTGAGCTGCGACTGGAACTGCAAATGATTTGACATTTAAGGTTATGTCTGATTTCACAATGGCAGAAAATAAGTTGAGTAGAAGGGAAATTTTAAAATTAATAAATTTGTGCCGGGAAAGAGAGTGCCTCTGGAAGACTGCCTCGAAATTGTATCGTAGAAACGATCTCAAGAGGCAGGCGTATGAACAAATCGGCGCGGAATTGAAACTCACAAGCGTGGAAGTGAAGAAAAAGTTGAGAAATTTACGAACGACGTTATGTTCACGAAAAAAAAGAAAATATATCCGAGTCGGAAGTCTGGAGCATCGACAGAAGATATTTATGAGCCTTCATAGTTTTTGGCAGACTTTTTTGCGATTTCATAATTTTTATAGCTTACTGCGGCTAATAACTTTGTTTGTTTTCTTGCATTTGACATTTTTCAACTGAAGTCACATGCAATGTCGCAAGACAGCAGAGCAAATCGTCAAATTGAAAAACGTAGTAGGAGGGATAATCGCATGCGACTTCTAGTCGCACGTCTAGCCGTGGGGTAAACGACAAGCGAGTTTCTTCATTTGGATTTCCCCTAAATTCAGAAAACGCCGTCTTTTTTGTTTTTATGACGTCGCGACACGCTTTCGTGATCGAGTTCGAATATCAAAAATTCGTATCTATAGACCGATTTTGGGCAAATTCACAACATGTCTTATATATAAAGATATGAATATTTGTCTGTAATATTTTCTGTTTGTTTCCAAAAATCTCACAAACTACCAGTCCGATTGAGTTCAAATTTATACATAAAGTACAGTAATCCCTCGAACTGCGCGGTAGATACGTTCCACAAAAAGAGCGCGCACTGCGAAACCGCGCACTGTGAACCCTACTTTGTATGAAATATTGGGGTTAGGTCCCAGATATTAGAAAAATTCAAAAAAGAAATAGAAAAAAGTTTTTATTTAACGACATATTTAAAGTAATACAAAGATATGATATGTATTACTAATCTTTTTGAAAAGATAGTGATTGATTACCCGATTTTTTTTTTCATTATGCATTTCTGCGTATGGGGCTAAAGCGGCTGTCAAATTTCACCAAAATTTTAAGGCACGCTCCATATCAGGGTCCATATTAAGAGCTTCTTATTAAAGTTGACTACCAAGCATTAAAAAATTTGTCAGTTTTTCGTGCTGTTATAGAATTCCAAGCACTCTACTGTTATAGAATTCAAAGCACTCTACTGAGTATCATAATTAGAAGCCCTCTAGTAGATATAAAGAAGAAGAGGAAGAGGACATTAGGTCTGTTCCATGGCCGAATTATACAAGGTCTGCTGGTTATTTTTTGACAGCCACCATTTTGCTACGTCATCGGCAAGAATTCTTTGTAATGTTGATTGTGCATACGGAGTTGTTTAGCCATGGCCGAATTATACAAGGTCTGCTGGTTATTTTTTAACAGCCACCATTTTGCTACGTCATCGGCAAGAAATTCTTTGTAATGTTGATTGTGCGTACGGAGTTGTTTAGCTAGATGTTAGCTAGATTTGAGAATTAGGGAAAATTCCCATTGAGTCGTATAAGAATTTCTTGCCGATGACGTCAGAGCAAGAAGCAACTGAGCTGTCAATCAGACCTTGTATAATTCGGCCATGGGTCTGTTCGATATAAGTCCTGGACTTACTCCGAGTATTTTTACTTTACTCCAAAAAATGGCGCATTTTCTTACTCTGAATTTGTTTTTATCGAACAACTTGGAGTAAATTCAGAGTAAATCACTAACTCTATATTATGAGTTTATAATTATAGATTATAAAATATAACAAATATAATAAATAAAACCCGAAACTACTCAAGAATATATATTGGAAATAATTTATGATGTCTTTTGTTGCATTTCTTCTTCCAAACACTGTAAAAGAGAGGTTATGTCTGACAAATATCAGCTCTCAAAAGTTTACTCCAGCTAAAAGCAAGAGTAAGTCCAGGACTGCCCTGGACTTACACTTTTCTGTTCGATATGTGTTCGGAGTAAGTCCAGTATAGGGATTCTGACGGTACTGTCGATAAGTATCGACAAGCGACTTATGTGCACATATTCAACTTTCTTTTAATTGTGTTGGTGGATACAGCACACTAATGCAGGTTTAACTTCCAATGCGATTTCCTTCACTCGGGTAACACTAATGGTTTGACGTCTGGAAAGCTATTCCACATTTCCAACGTTTTTATCGACATTTCCAAGGGATATCGCTTGCTTTATGAGGTAGTGATAACAGTGCGTTTGCGTATAAGTTTAGCGCACACAAAACACGAAGAGCAGGCGATATTAAAGTTCGCTTGGGCCCCACTTCAGTCGTGTGCGGAGTCAACTTTTTAATTATTTCCACTGCCACTGCCTGTGGAAGCCTACACGGTTAGCAAAATTGGTGTAATTTTGATAAAAAAAATGTATGCATAAAAATCCATCGGATTTTTTTTATCATTTTGATATATTTGCTATTTATCAAAACAAATGTATGGAATAAATGCGAAATTTTGTATCATTTCTACTTGATAAATCGTGGATTTATCAAAACGATAAGACTTTTTGTATTCAGTAATGTGATATAGAAAATTTGAGGGTAATTTAAAGCAATTTACACCACGATTTCCTATCGTGTATATATTTCTATAAACCTACAAAACACATAAATTTAAAGTTTTAACCATACATAAATTACGCTTTTTTATCTTACTTCGGGTATCGGAAAAGGATCTGACGCGTCCCGTAGATTTCGTCTCATTATTCGCATTTGATTCCTCCTAAAGTAATAATAAACGGGTACTGCGGAATTCATTGTCTTTGGTAACTTATTAAAAACACTACTAAAGTTTTTCGCGGTACATTTGCGGCTGTCAAATTGAGAATTTTTGGGTTGCTTCTTACAATTGCAACTTATAAAATTCACATCGGGCAGGTAAAAAATTCTTCATCGCTGCGGATCTTCAAGAAAATTTCCTAACTTTAAAAAAATTCCCTCTTATCGACATTCCACTGGCGATAAGTATCGATTATGCTCAGAATCGGTGTACAGAGTAAAAAATTTTACTCCGAGTAAGTCCAGGACTCATAAAAGAGTAAAAAATTTTACTCCGAGTAAGTCCAGGACTCATATCGAACAGACCTATTATCAGTATTGTATTAGCTTAAGCAGCATTGTATAGAGATCAAGAAATATAAATCTATTAACATCGTTGTTATTATTTGGAAATTCTTCAGATTAATTGCGTAAAAGTGCGTAAGGTTTTACTTTCTTATAATCTCTATAACTTCACTTTCATCCTTTTTGTCGCTCGCCGAACTGTGTCAAAATATCGTCAGCAGTCATATGTTCTTCATTGCTTATAAGGACTTCCATGATATCTTTTGACTCTAAGTCTTCAAATTCGTCCCCACCAATTGTCTTACCTAATGTCACAATTTCCGGTAAATATAAACACTAATAAAAGCACGAAATTACCAAATATGTACGAAGATAACAAATTACCAGCTGATTCCTTCTTGTCGGGGATTCACCAAAATATATGTTCAGAACATGTTTTTTATACGGAAATTAAGCTTGTCCCACAATTACGCGCAAAGCGGCGCGGCGCGGCGCGGTGACAGATGGTAGTAGAAACTATAGGTTTATGTGAGTTGGTTTATAATTAATAATCTTCAAATTTTCTGCGATTTTTAGGTTATGAGAACACAAATAGAGCTGCAACCGCGCCGCGTAATTTCGGTTTAA
This sequence comes from Chrysopilus asiliformis, assembly GCA_964034945.1. Taxonomy (NCBI): domain Eukaryota; kingdom Metazoa; phylum Arthropoda; class Insecta; order Diptera; family Rhagionidae; genus Chrysopilus; species Chrysopilus asiliformis. The sequence goes on along the minus strand of OZ035963.1, from coordinate 43,928,003 downwards.
AAATGACTGCGGCTGTCGCCCTGCCGCTCTGAGCTAACCGCGCCGCACCGCGCCAATTGTGGGACAAGCTTTATAAAAAAACCGCGCAGCTGCGAAATTTTTACCGCACAGTTCGAAATTTTGGTATTAAAAACTTAACCGCGCAGTTGCGAAACCGCGCAGTTCGAGGGATTACTGTATGGGCCTTACCAATGACCCGTGACTAACTTAGTAACAGCTTTTGGTGTGTGCGAAACGGGCTATTTGCTTGCTAATTTCGGTTCAAATCCTAGTTTTTTATTGAAAAGTTTTAAATTCGCAGTGATAAATGTGTGAAAACTTACTAGAATTAGTAAGCAAATAGCCCGTTTCGCACACACCAAAAGCTGTTACTAAGTTAGTCACGGGTCATTGGTAAGGCCCTATGTTTTGAAGAGAGGATGGTTTGTGTATACAGTGCAATTATTTTGCATTACTCCTTCCCCCCGCCACCATACAGTTATATCAAATTTAAGACTGTAGAAAGAATTTAATAATTTACTTTTTAATAGGCCACGTTTTATTTTTAATCAAAACAAAATTACGTCAATGGGTGATGTGAATAAAAAAAATAGCTTTTGCTAAAACTGATGTTTTTTAGCTAATGTAGACTGCATACAGACTACAATAGCTAAAAAACATAACAAAAGCTATAATTGCCAATCTGGCAATTATTCAAGACCCGTATGGTGATATTCGTATCAAAATTCGAACAGTTGTATCAAAATTCCACTTTGAAGGCAAACTTTCCAATAAGATTTTTTAAAACTTATTCCAATCGGATTTTGATGTATGGGAGTTTTATGTAGAATCATATCCTAAATAACTTTTGTTCTTGAACTTTTTTGATAACATTTACCGTTTTTGAGATATTCGCAAAAAACGATTTCGTTCGTATGGGGGGTACCCTCCCTAATGGTCCATTTTTGCCCATTAACGAACTTAGCCTCGCATTTTACGAAAAACGAATCTGCGCAAAATTTCAAGTCTCTAGCTCAATCCGTACGCCCGCAATCCGCGCCACAGACAGACAGACGGACAGACAGACGGACAGACAGACGGACAGACGGACGGACGGACAGACGGACGGACATGGAAAATTCAATTTTTTTTATCATTCTAAACACACTGATGTAATTCATTTTTGTGTGTGATGACGGGATCTTGGCGTTACAAACGGTAAAGCAAAGTTAATATACCCTTTGGTTTCACCATACGGGTATAAACATCAGTTTTAGCAAAAGCTATTTTTTTATTCACATCACCCAATATCTTTTCATAATTGTGCGTGTGCTATTTTTGTGTTACAGCGTAATAGAGCTGATGAAATGAGAAGAAATGAGATGATATGAGATGAAAGGAGATGAAATGAGATCAAATGAGGTGAAAGAAGATCAAATGAGATGAAAGGAGATGAAATGAGATGACATGAGATGAAATTAGTCGGAAAGGAGATAAAATGAGATGAAAGGAGATGAAATGAGATCCAATGAGATCAAATGAGGTGAAAGAAGATCAAATGAGATGAAAGGAGATGAAATGAGATGACATGAGATGAAATTAGTCGGAAAGGAGATCAAATGAGATGAAATGATATCAAATGAGATCAAATAAGACCAAATGATATCAAATCAGATGAAATGAGATATATACCGTATGCGTAATAAAAATCTGGAAAATTCATATTAAATTGTAAACCGTTTAATAAAATCCAGAAGTTGAACGAAAAAAAAAATGTGTTTTGCTCTAAACTAAATCTTACATACTATGTAGTAAAAAAATTATTCAAAATGTCCAGCATTTACGAACTCCTCCAAACGGGGCCTGTACTTCTTGCAGGTCAATATTAAATAAGACTCCGACTTGTCGTTCCATGCGATGGTAATGGTGGACTTCAGGGCTTGCACATTACTGTGAGCCTTAGCTCCAGTCTTAGCCTGAACATATGCCCATATTAAAAAATCCAGGGGATTAAGATCTGGAGAGCTCGGTGACCACATGTCCTTAGACCAGCAGTTTTTTAAGTTATTGGTTTTCTAAATTATCCAAATTTGGGTACTTCTGGCAGTGTGGCACGGCTTGTTGAAACACGTAAAACACATCATTACCGTAGGTTGACTCTATTGATGGTTTTACATGACTCTGCAAGATATCCTTATCGGATTCCTACTGATCCTTCCTTTGATTGCCCTAATCAACACTGGAGTCCTTACTGAAATGGGTCTACCGCTTCCAGATTGCGGCCTAACTATTCCTCTGGCCAAACAAGTCGCTCTTACAGCATAAACAGTTGACAACGTTACATTCAATTCATTGGAAATCGCCTTATTGGACTTCCGCGCGTGGACCAACTTCATGATTTTCACTTTTCGAGCCTCCCCCATGTTGCTATATTTATAAACATTTAATTTTTTGGCTCTATTATGTACGAAGTTGTATTTACAAACCCTTTCAAACGTAGTACAAATTAATAAGCAACCGTTATCTCCTTGAAAATACTTGCAGTACTAGATTCCAGATTTTTATGACGCATACGGTATATATATATATTAGGGCGGGTCGATTTTTTTTCGACCAAGGGGTATAGCATATTCTGATTCTACACTAAATTCTAAGAAAAAATGCAAAAGAAACCATAGGTCAAAAATGAATTTTGATGTCCCCAAAATTGGATTGAAATTTCTCTTTTTAAATTATCGGGAAATGTATTTGTATTAGTTCGAATTTTTCGAAAACTATTTAACCAATCGACGTGCTGAGTACTACAAATAAAAGCTAAGGACATAATCTTTAAAATGGCGTTTATAATAATTTGATCGGAATTATAGTTTTGGGGAAATGGGGGTTTGATTAGAAAAAAAAATTTTTTTTTTGTGAGTTTTACACCAACTCAAACTCGACTTGTATGGAGCTTGGAAATCACTTTTGTTTAACTTTTTTCATTCGGATGTAGTTAGGGACCTAAAAAAATCGACCCGTATTTTTTTGTTTGGGGTAGAAACGTTCGGTAGGCGGAGGGGGGGATTTCAAAGTCGGCGAAAAATCGACATGACAAAAACTTTAAAAATTTGTAACTTTTGAACGGCTTCACCGATTGAGATGATATTGAACATTTTGGAAAGGTAATTAAATTTCCTTTTCACAAAAAAATATTTGCTGACTCCCTCCCCCTCACCGTCATATTGCAAAATTCAATTTAGTGACAAAATTTAAAATATCTCGAGAACAACATTTTTTTTTCTTTTGAATTTTTTTCTGTAAATACCTACCATTATACCACACAAATTCGCTAAATAAATTTTGGGGGTAAATGCGTTTTTGATTTTTAAAAAAATTTCGAAAAAATCGAATACAAGAAAAATGTGTATATTTTACTGATTTTTGATTGGTTTTTATGTTTTATGTACATAATACAGGTATTCCTCGAGTTACGCGGTTAATTGATCCAGCGTAATTCGAAACCGCGTAACTGGAGACTCAGGATTAGTGCAAAACAATACATGCCTATTATCTTTTTTATATAAATTACATTCATCTATAATTACAATATTTTCTTTTTAAATAATTAATTAAATAATTATTTTTAATTTTTAAACAAATTTTTAATTAATTAAATAAATTTTTAATTAATTAAATAATAAAAATTGCTCCAAACTCGTACCGCGTAACTCGAGGACTGCTACAATTTTTTCCGCGTAACTCGGGGGATACCTGTATTAACGCAAAAGTTTTTGGAGATTAAAAGTAATTAGAAATTCATTTAAAAGAAAAACTTTCAAATATATCAGCATTAGAAAAAAAATTTCCTTTGAGAAAGATTCCGCCTAGAATAAATCCGTGAAAATTTGGAGTTCCTGGAAGTGTTTTGACACTTTTAAACCTTCGTTGAAGTTGTTGCTGTTTTACCTCATATTCTCTCTGTGTTATAAATTCAAAAGCTGTTTGTATGTTTAAGCCTTTTTGCCCAATTGGACAAATCTTGAGCTGTTGTTATAGTATGGCGGAACTTAAAAAAATTTTTTGAGTTCCGCTGTAATACAGGTATCCCCCGAGTTACGCGGAAAAAATTGTAGCAGTCCTCGAGTTACGCGGTACGATTTTGGAGCAATTTTTATTATTTAATTAATTAAAAATTTATTTAATTAATTAAAAATTTGTTTAAAAATTAAAAATAATTATTTAATTAATTATTTAAAAAGAAAATATTGTAATTATAGATGAATGTAATTTATATAAAAAAGATAATAGGCATGTATTGTTTTGCACTAATCCTGAGTCTCCAGTTACGCGGTTTCGAATTACGCTGGATCAATTAATCGCGTAACTGTATTATGTACATAAAACATAAAAACCAATCGAAAAACATAACAAAAGTAATAATTGCCAATCTGGCAATCATTGGAGACCCGTATGGTGATATTCGTATCAAAATTCGAACAGTTGTACAGTTGTACCACTTTGAAGTCAAACTTTCCAAAAAGATTTTTTAAAATTTATTCCAATCGGATTTTGATATATGGGAGTTTTATGTAGAATCATATCCTAAATAACTTTTGTTCTTGGACTTTTTTGATAAGATGCACTGTTTTTGAGATATTCTCAAAAAACGATTTCGTTCGTATGGGGGGTGCCCCCCCTAATGGTCCATTTTTGCCCATTAACGAACTTAGCCTCGCATTTTACGAAAAACGAATCTGCGCAAAATGTCAAGTCTCTAGCTCAATTCGTGCGCCCGCAATCCGCGCCACAGAGAGACAGACAGACAGACGGACGGACATGCAAAATTCAATTTTTTTTATCATTCTAAACACACTGGTGTAATTCATTTTTGTGTGTGATGACGGGATCTTGGCGTTACAAACGGTAAAGCAAAGTTAATATACCCTTTGGTTTCACCATACGGGTATAATCAGTAAAAATATACACATTTTTCTTGTATTCGATTTTTTCGAAATTTTTTTAAAAATCAAAAACGCATTTACCCTCAAAATTTATTTAGCGAATTTGTGTGGTATAATGGTAGGTATTTACAGAAAAAAATTCAAAAGAAAAAAAAATGTTGTTCTCGAGATATTTTAAATTTTGTCACTAAATTGAATTTTGCAATATGACGGTGAGGGGGAGGGAGTCAGCAAATATTTTTTTGTGAAAAGGAAATTTAATTACCTTTCCAAAATGTTCAATATCATCTCAATCGGTGAAGCCGTTCAAAAGTTACAAATTTTTAAAGTTTTTGTCATGTCGATTTTTCGCCGACTTTGAAATCCCCCCCTCCGCCTACCGAACGTTTCTACCCCAAACAAAAAAATACGGGTCGATTTTTTTAGGTCCCTAACTACATCCGAATGAAAAAAGTTAAACAAAAGTGATTTCTAAGCTCCATACAAGTCGAGTTTGAGTTGGTGTAAAACTCACAAAAAAAAAATTTTTTTTTCTAATCAAACCCCCATTTCCCCAAAACTATAATTCCGATCAAATTATTATAAACGCCATTTTAAAGATTATGTCCTTAGCTTTTATTTGTAGTACTCAGCACGTCGATTGGTTAAATAGTTTTCGAAAAATTCGAACTAATACAAATACATTTCCCGATAATTTAAAAAGAGAAATTTCAATCCAATTTTGGGGACATCAAAATTCATTTTTGACCTATGGTTTCTTTTGCATTTTTTCTTAGAATTTAGTGTAGAATAAGAATATACTATACCCTTTGGTGAAAATTTTTACCCCGAACAAATCGACCCGCCCTAAATATATATATATATATATATATCATAGTCGGGCGTTTTCAATTCCCATTCAATTTCAATTCCCATTAACTTACTGAATGGTATTTGAAATTTATACTCCATTACCATTCAGTAGTGAATGGTAATGGCCAAAAAATTCAACTCCATTCACTGAATGGGAATGTAAATCCATTTCCATTCTCATTCGATTTGAGTTGAGATTTTATGATTTTAAGTGAATGGTAATTCAATTTAGTCAAATGATTTTTTTATATGGAAAAATGCTCGAAATCGATCGAAATGAGGGAAAAGTTAATTTGCCTCAAAACGACAGTACCGATTTTTATGATCCATATCACATTGGATAGGGATCAGTGTGGCCTATAGTACTAGATATGAGGCATTCTAGAAAAACCAAAATGGCGGTTATTAGACGCCATTTTGTCCAAATTACCCCAATAAAGATCCATCAAGATGGGTATCAAATGAAAGAGCTCGGGAAGAAACTTATAAATATCTATAACATAGTTATCAAAAACAAAAAAAATGGCGGCTATTAGACGCCATTTTGTCCAAATTACCCCAATGAAGACCCATCAAGATAGGTATCACATGAAAGAGCTCTGGAAGAAACTTACAAATATCTATATCATGGGTATCAAAAAAAACAAAATGGCGGCTGCTAGACGACATTTTGTTCAAATTACCCCAATAAAGACCCATAAAGATGGGTATCAAATGAAAGAGCTCTGGAAGAAACTTATAAATATCTATAACATGGTTATAAAAAAAAAGAAAATGGCGACCAAACACCGTAATAAAGATCCATCAAGATGGGTATCAAATAAAAGAGTTTGGGAGGAAACTTATAAATCCCTATATATATATATTTTTTTTTTGAAGAAACAATTGACTTAATTTTTTCTTTTATTCGATTTTGCTTTCATTATCACTAATTTTTCATGAAAGAAAAATTGAATAAAACAAAAAATTAAGGCAATTGTTTCTTCAAAAAAAAAAAAAATATAGGGATTTATAAGTTTCCTCCCAAACTCTTTCATTTGATATCCATCTTGATGGATCTTTATTACGGTGTTTGGTCGCCATTTTTTATACCCGTATGGTGAAACCAAAGGGTATATTAACTTTGCCTTACCGTTTGTAACGCCAAGATCCCGTCATCACACACAAAAATGAATTACACCAGTGTGTTTAGAATGATAAAAAAAATTGAATTTTGCATGTCCGTCCGTCTGTCTGTCCGTCTGTCTGTCTGTCTGTCTGTCCGTCCGTCCGTCTGTCTGTCTGTCTGTGGCGCGGATTGCAGGCGCACGGATTGAGCTAGAGACTTGAAATTTTGCGCAGATCCGTTTTTCGTAAAATGCGAGGCTAAGTTCGTTAATGGGCAAAAATGGACCATTAGGGGGGGTACCCCCCATAGGAACGAATACGGTTTTTGTGAATATCTCGAAAACGGTGCATCTTATCAAAAAAGTGCAAGAACAAAAGTTATTTAGGATATGATTCTACATAAAACTCCCATACATCAAAATCCGATTGGAATAAATTTTAAAAAATCTTGTTGGAAAGTTTGACTTCAAAGTGGAATTTTGGTATAACTGTTCGAATTTTGATACGAACATCACCATACGGGTTTTCAATAATTGCCAGATTGGCAATTATAGCTTTTGTTATGTTTTTTTTTGATAACCATGTTATAGATATTTATAAGTTTCTTCCAGAGCTTATTCATTTGATCTTGATGGGTCTTTATTGTGCTATTTTGGACAAAATGGCGTCTTATAGCCGCCATTTTGGTTTTTGATAACTATGTTATAGATATTTATAAGTTTCTTGCAGAGCTCTTTCATTTGATACCCATCTTGATGGGTCTTTATTGGGATAATTTGGACAAAATGTCGTCTAACAACCGCCATTTTGTTTTTTTGATAGCCATGATATAGATATTTGTAAGTTTCTTCCAGAGCTCTTTCATTTGATACCCATGTTGATGGCTCTTTATTGGGGTAATTTGGACAAAATGTCGTCTAACAGCCGCCATTTTGTTTTTTTAAAAGCTTTTATTTAGCTCGCTATCTTGTTTGTTTGTTTGTTTGTTTGTTTGTCGGGGTCAAATCTTGCAATCAAATTTTGACCCACTTCCACTTGTCCGATTGACTTGAAATTTTGCACACTTATATAAGTCCGATGACAATACAATATTTTCACTACTTCGTCCTTGTAAGCATAACGGAAGGTCCTGTAAGGATAACGTGATTATCCTTTTCTCCAAATTTTCCGGAAAAAAATATATTCTAAGGGTTTTTGGGGTCGCTGAATCCGAATCTGTCATTAAAAAGTCAGTAAGGATAACGGAAGGTCCTGTAAGGATAACGTGATTATCCTTTTCTCCAAATTTTCCGGAAAAAAATCTATTCTGGGGGTTTTTGGGGTCGCTGAATCCGAATCTGTCATTAAAAAGTCAGTAAGGATAACGGAAGGTCCTGTAAGGATAATGTGATTATCCTTTTCTCCAAATTTTCCGGAAAAAAATCTATTCTGGGGGTTTTTGGGGTCGCTGAATCCGAATCTGTCATTAAAAAGTCAGTAAGGATAACGGAAGGTCCTGTAAGGATAACGCGATTATCCTTTTCTCCAAATTTTCCGGAAAAATATCTATTCTGGGGGTTTTTGAGGTCGCTAAATCCGAATCTGCCATTAAAAAGTCAGTAAGGATAACGGAAGGTCCTGTAAGGATAACGTGATTATCCCTTTCTCCAAATTTTCCGGAAAAAATCTATTCTGGGGGTTTTTGGGGTCGCTGAATACGATTCTCAAGTTAAAAAGCCTGTAAGGACATCTCAAATGTAAGGATATATATTCGAAGACTAAAAAGAACAAAATAAAAAAAATAAAAAAAAAAAATTTTAAAAAAAAGCTTTTATTAAAAAAGAATGCACTAAAAAGAAAAAAATAATTTTCTGGACGCTGAGTATCACAAATTTAAAAGCTTTTAAAAAGCGAGATAAAGCATAAAACAATAAAATAAAAATTTATCTCGCTTTTAAAAAGCTTTTATATTTGTGATACACAGCGTCCAGAAAATTATTTTTTTCTTTTTAGTGCATTCTTTTTTAATAAAAGCTTTTTTTTAAAAAAATTTTTTTTATTTTTTTGATAGCCATGATATAGATATTTGTAAGTTTCTTCCAGAGCTCTTTCATTTGATACCTATCTTGATGGGTCTTTATTGGGGTAATTTTGACAAAATGGCGTCTAATAGCCGCCATTTTTAACCGACTTCCAAAAAGGACAAGGTTCTCAATTCCACCTGAATATTTTTTATACCCGTATGGTGAAACCAAAGGGTATATTAACTTTGCCTTACCGTTTGTAACGCCAAGATCCCGTCATCGCACAAAAAAATGAATTACACCAGTGTGTTTAGAATGATAAAAATATTTAATTTCTGCATGTCCGTCCGTCCGTCTGTCTGTCTGTCTGTCTGTCTGTCTGTGGCGCGGATTGCGGGCGCACGGATTGAGCCAGAGACTTGAAATTTTGCGCAGATCCGTTTTTCGTAAAATGCGAGGCTAAGTTCGTTAATGGGCAAAAATGGACCATTAGGAGGGGTACCCCCCATACGAACGAAATCGTTTTTTGTGAATATCTCGAAAACGGTGCATCTTATCAAAAAAGTGCAAGAACAAAAGTTATTTAGGATATGATTCTACATAAAACTCCCATACATCAAAATCCGATTGGAATAAATTTTAAAAAATCTTATTGGAAAGTTTGACTTCAAAGTGGAATTTTGATACAACTGTTCGAATTTTGATACAACTGTTCGAATTTTGATACGAATATCACCATACGGGTCTCCAATGATTGCCAGATTGGCAATTATAGCTTTTGTTATGTTTTTAATGTATGTTCACGCCTAACTTTTTACTGGGTGGACCGATTTTGGTCATCCCAAAGAGAAAGTTGTAGAGAAAGTTCCTGGTTGGGCCCTGGTTCATTCATGGGCAAAAATGGACCATTAGGGGGGGTACCCCCCATACAAACGAAAACGTTTTTTCCGAATTTCTCAAAAACGGTGCATCTTATCAAAAAAGTCTCAGAACAAAAGTTATTTAGAATATGATTCTACATAAAACTCCCATACATCAAAATCCGATTGGAATAAATTTTAAAAAATCTGATTGGAAAGTTCGACTTCAAAGTGTAATTTTGGTACAAGTGCTCAAATTAAGATACCAATATCACCATACAGGTTTTCAGTAATTGCCAGATTGGCAATTATAGCTTTTGTTATGTTTTTACGTTGTGTTCAGTACAACACAAGGAAGGTTCTTTTATATATTTCCCCCGTGTTAACCTACCCCTTCAAACCCCTCCCTGCTTGGGATATCGAGTAAAATTCTTTGTATTGTGTTCAGTACAATATCTGGAAGATTCTTTTATATATTTCTCATCTGCGGACTTATCCCCTCAAACCCTTTGTAATTTTACCTATATTAAAAATTGAAACTAAAAACTTTCGAAATAAAAAAAAAATTTCTAAAAAAAATAAAACCGACTTTAAAAAAAAACTGAAAAGAGAAAAAAGCACTAAAAAGAAAAAAATAATTTCAAACTATGTCCATAAATAGCGTATTTAAAATTCGGCTTTTTTGGAGTGGCATTAAATTTGCAACTAAAATAAATTACATACTTTCTAACCCTTAAGGCTAATCGTTTACATACTTTCTAACCCTTAAGGCTAACTAAGAACTAAGATCGACTCCAAAAATTTTGTTGTCAAACAGATTAACTATAGAGTAAGTTCGGGTATTGTGGTATAGGCGGGTAATGTGGTACACCATCATTTCTCGGATATGAGATGCCGCATCGCAAGATCAAACATACAAAACTGTTTTTTGTGAAATTCTTCAACCATTGTTGGTGTTGACAAGTTCATGGTTTATCAGGTTATATCGGAATTTTCTGAAAAACGTTTTTGAGCACAATCAACATTTTATTGTCTCCACATTCAAATGAATCTCGAAAGCCAATTTTAAGTTGTTTTTTTTAACTGTGAATCAGTGAACGATTATTTAGACAACACATTTAATTTTGGAAAAGAAAATTTTTGGATTCAAGCGAATTAGACTAAGAAATCATTTTTTTGGCTTGTCATGGTGAGAACGGCTAATGTGGCATACTATTTTTTCCATACAAATATTTAATATTTGAATGGATGAAACAGTATTCCACATTACCCGCTTTAAATATTTGTATGGAAGAAACAGTATACCACATTACCCGCCAATTTTTTGAAGCACTTTTTTTTCAGTTAGTGTACTTTTTTGATCATAATTTTGCTTTTATGTTTATGATTGGTAACATTGCTGTGTAATTTTGTAGGCAAGCCTCTGGAGGTGTCGTATGCGAAATTCTAACATGATTGCTTTTAAAACGAGTGATTTATTATGAAAACAAAAGAAGGTGTACCACAATACCCGAACTTACTCTAGACACGGCTCTTAGAAGCACCAAAACTAAGTTATTTTATGTCCCAAATTGGATTCCCTATTTTTAAGCAATCGCTATAAAAAAGCCCACTGTCTCATATGTTACTATTTTTTGTAGAAATCTATCCTATTTTTTGTCTTCATGTACAAACTGATTTTCTGCGAAACTTAATAGAAATTTTACGATTTTATTTAGTGTAAATTTAACGCCACTCCAAAAAAGCCAAATTTTAAATACGCTATTAATAGACATAGTTTGAAATTATTTTTTTCTTTTTAGTGCTTTTTTCTTTTTTCAGTTTTTTTTTTAAAGTCGGTTTTTTTTTTTTTTGATAACTATGTTATAGATATTTATAAGTTTCTTCCAGAGCTCTTTCATTTGATACCTATCTTGATGGGTCTTTATTGGGGTAATTTGGAAAAAAGGGGTCTATCAGCCGCCATTTTGTTTTTTTGATACCCATAATATAGATATTTGTAAGTTTCTTCCAGAGCTCTTTCATTTGATACCTATCTTGATGGGTCTTTATTGGGGTAATTTGGACAAAGTGGCGTCTAATAGCCGCCATTTTGGTTTTTATAGAATGCCTCATATCTAGTACTATAGGCCACACTGATCCCTATCCAATGTGATATGGATCATAAAAATCGGTACTGTCGTTTTGAGGCAAATTAACTTTTCCCTCATTTCGATCGATTTCGAGCATTTTTCCATATAAAAAATCATTTGACTAAATCGAATTACCATTCACTTAAAATCATAAAATCTCAACTCAAATCGAATGGGAATGGAAATGGATTTACATTCCCATTCAGTGAATGGAGAGTTGAATTTTTTGGCCATTACCATACACTACTGAATGGTAATGGAGTATAAATTTCAAATACCATTCAGTAAGTGAATGGGAATGAAATTTTGAATGCATTCAATTTTGAATTGAATACGCCCAACTCTGATATATATATTAGGGCGGGCCGATTTTTTTTCGACAAAATCGTATAGCATATTCTGATTCTACACGAAATTCTAAGAAAAAATGCCCAAGAAACCATAGGTCAAAAATGTATTTTGATGTCCCCGAAATTACATTGAAATTTTTTAAAAAAATTATCAGAAAGTTTGTTTGTAATTTTTAAATAAAGATTAACAGCCTTATTAATAAACGTTAGTTAATTTTTACCAATGGTTTACGCAGTGGATAACTCGAAATTCTTATTAATAAAAAATTTTAAGAGTTAACTGACGTTAGTTAACTCTATGTTAGCTAACATACCGATTTCCTCGAGTTAAGGAGTTTATAACTTTTATTGCCTAATACTTACGCAATCGGTGAGATTATTTGAAAATAATAAAGTAATTTAAATATGAATAAGAATTTTGACTACTTTAAACTTTGATGAAAATTGTGTTTTACACGTGACAAAATTACAATAAATATTCTTTACTCCATATTTTCCTTAGTATTTAATATTATTTTTTTATGAAAAACAGTAACACTTCGAATAAATAAAAAATAATTGTCGGCTGTTTATGTTTATGTTTATGTTTAGAGTTATCTCCGTGTTAGGGATTTTTTATTAATAAGGCTGTAGTTAACTATTCTTATTAATAAAAATTTTTCCTCCATATAATAGCTAACTCGTATTTTATTTAAAAATTTAGTTTGAATAAGGCAACCCTTGTGCCGAATTGTACCAAAAAATACTAAAATCTTTTACATTCTAGTCATATTTTGGTTTTTTAAATCCGTTTCCTTGGAGACGATATTAAAATAAATCATATTTTGGTTTTTTAAATCCGTTTCCTTGGAGACAATATTAAAATAGGAGTGAAATTAATGTTTTTATTTTAATTGTGATTCACTGCAAAGTAATTAAAAGTGGAAAATTTAAAAATTAAAGGAAAGCGATCAGAAAAGTGGTGTTCAAGTGATAAGATAATATAATATAATAACATAAATTGCATTTTTTTAATGGATCATTGTTTCTTATAGTCATTATTGCAAGAGTTATGTGCCGTCAAGAGTTATCAACTCGTTAACTCGAGGGAATCGGTATGTTAGCTAACAGAGAGTTAACTAACGTCAGTTAAATCTTAAAAATTTTTATTAATAAGAATTTCGAGTTATCCACTGCGTAAACCATTGATAAAAGTTAACTAACGTTTATTAATAAGGCTGCTAATGTATAAGTTTGCTATCTCAGAGTTAGTTAACACATGAGTTATCTCCGTGTTAGGGATTTTTTATTAATAAGGCTGTAAGTTGTTGACAAAATTTCAACCCGGTAGGTAGCGCTGGGGTCGAGATATGAACGAAAATGTACTGGTTGCAGCGCACTAATCGTAGTAAACACACATTTGACGTCTGAGTATTAATAATTTATTAATGATTTAATTGTTTGAAATATTGTTGTGAAGTGTTTTGTGGTATTTTTAAAAGTGGAAATTATTGATAATAGATGGGTTGTACCTTATTGTCCTCTTCTATCGAAAACCTACAAACCACATATAAATGTAGAGTTTTGCAGCTCTATTAAATCTATTAAATACATATGTACAATTATGTATGTACAGTTTTTGGAGTTTTTGTTGTCAATGCGTTGTTTTGTTGGATACCATCCATATCTTTCCTGGGTAATTTGAGGTTTTAAGTTATTATAGGAATCTTTCCTGGGTAATTGGAAATTTTTAGTAATTTATGGTTTTTTGGCATTCTAAAATTTATACAAAAAACTTTAAGCTGCCAATGTAGAGTCTGGTAGTCCTTTTATATAACACAAACACTTCTGCTATGTCGGATGGCCTTATCTTATCAAACGCTTTCCACATAACTCAATGTGTCAAACAAGGATTTGTTTTGAGCCCATTACTTTTCTCATTGTTTCTGAGAATTACTTACCCGTGGAATCAGCATTTCCGGAAAATCCTTTCTTATGCAGACGATCTAGTTATTTTAGCTGAAAGCGCGGAAATTTTACAGAACATGATCGATGCTCTCGAAGGATATTGTAACAAATGAAATCTAGTAGTGAATATGTTAGTGAATGTTAAAAGTATAACCCCAATAGGAAAAATTGAAGCGCTTCTTGGGGAAGCTTGAACGAAGCGTATCTTACTCGCTTCCAAAAGAAGCAGTTGGGAAGCACATCATTTACCAATAGAATTTCTATAGAAACAAAAAATGCGGTAATCGAGTAATTATTTGAATTTCAAACTGTCAAAAATATTCAATTGTTGCAAAAATTCGTAAAGTGTTGCAAGTGAATTATTTTGGAAACATTAAGTGGTAAGTAAACAAATGTTTTAAATTAAATTACATTTATTTATGTTGAGAGGTGTACCAGGTTGGATTTCCATTTACCTAAGATGGGTACAAAAACTTGTGGGTTTTCTAAGGGACATTTTAAGAGACTGGTTGCTGAAGACAATAGAGCAGTTCAACAAAATCGAGCAAGAACTAAATGATTATTCTAAGCCAGAATTGGTGAGTATTTTTAAAATATGACTATGATTATTTCTCTATAATTGGGAAACATCGTCTGGACAAATGCATGCATTTTTTTCATGTTGATCTACTTCTATACCTTTTCAACTTCAAATTGGAAATAAGCAATATCAAATTGGAAATAAGCAATATCAAATTGGAAATAAGCAATGTCAAATTGGAAATAAGCAATGTCAAATTGGAAATAATCATTTTCAAATTGGAAATAATCATTTTCAAATTGGAAATAATCATTTAAGTTAAAAAAACACACAAATCAAATTTAAAACATCTGGTATGAATTTTTGAACATAAGCAACATATTTAGCACAATTTGCAACAGATAAATTTGGTACATTCCGCTGTATAATATTTTCAATCCTTTGTAGGCGAAATTCGGTTTGGGACAAATTTGTCCTATTTTCACCTGCGAAAATCTGTGGCATTTCACCTGCTAAATCTCGTTTAATAGAAGCCTTAAGAGCTGACTAAGCCAGTTCTCCAATCCCCACCATTGTTATGAAAAGCACAAATTTGTTTTTTTTAATATTATCAGCTTCCTTTTTCTTAATGATATTTTTTCTAATTTTTAATGATTATTTCCAATTTTTAATGATTATTTCCAATTTTTAATGATTACTTCCAATTTTTAATGATTACTTCCAATTTTTAATGATTACTTCCAATTTTTAAAGTTTATTTCCAATTTGAAAATGATTATTTCCAATTTGAAAATGATTATTTCCAATTTGAAAATGATTATTTCCAATTTGAAAATGATTATTTCCAATTTGACATTGCTTATTTCCAATTTGATATTACTTATTTCCAATTTGATATTGCTTATTTCCAATTTGATATCGCTTATTTTCCAATTTGAAGTTGAAAAGGTATAGAAGTCAATTGGGACGGAAAGCAGAAAAAAATATTAATTGATTCGACAAGATTATTTTCTTCATTTGTTTACGGTTAGTAATAAATTTTACTGAATTATTAAGTAATAAATATTGTAAATACTGAATTTATTAAGTAGAAAAAAAAGTTAATTTTTTAAGACTTCACCTAACAATTTTTTTTTTGTTTCCAACAGAAGCACTAACTAATGAAAATTTTGGATTCGAGGACTTCAAATACGCAATGGTACTGGGCTTCAGAACAGCCAAAAATAAATCATATAAGGTTACATATATGTTAAAACAGAGAGAGTAAAACTAGGTGACGTATTTTTCCTTTAAATATTCACAAAGATCGTAATTTTACGTGATTAAGCTACATACAATTACAGTCTTTGTAAATATTTAAATTAACATGTTAAAAATATGTTTATTACATTTATTAAAAATAAAGACTTTATTTAAATTTTAAAAAAACCTTTTTATTAAAAACAATGTACAACCGGAGAGAATTCGAATGAGCACATGCTGCTATTCGAGCGCTTCAAAGGCAGCTTGAGGGAAGCGCTTCCCTGCAATGACATCCAATGTTAAAAAATACATGAATAGGGTATGGGAAAAGAAGCACTTCGAGCTTCTGAGAAGCGCTGAATAAGTGCTTCTGAAGCGTTTCTTTTCCTGCTGGGACGGTAACGAAGTTCAAATAGTTAACGAGTACAAATACCGTGGTGTTTTGCTAATTTTATAATCACCCTTGTTCTGAGATACGGCGTTACGTTAATTTGTTCGATATTTACTCAATATCCCATTTTCGTTGTTCTTGAATACGCAGTGTCCTACTTGAGTTCAACGCGGAGCAACGCATTCAATTCGAATTCGCCGGGAGCTGATATTTGAGGTTAAATTGCTCACTTGAGTTTTCTCGCGTTTGGTGTTGGCTGTGATTGACAAAATGCAAGTTTGGCAAATATTTTTTTCTATTTTATGAATCATGATTAATAAAGTATTTTATTCAAATAGGAGTGGAACTCAAAGTTCAACAAATACTTCACAATTCAACCTATTAATCGACAAAATGAAAGTATAATCTCTCAATAACCTTCTTTGGTTTTTCAGTGAATTTACCTGGTCCTGCCTCATTAACAAATATAATGGGAGTGTTAAATCCATTTTCAAACTACAATCAAATGTTTTCACTTGCATAACCAAGAAATAAACAACCAGCTGATTTTTGACACTGCGTTTGCATGCGATGTTTTCCGTATTTTTAAACAGCAAACGCCGTTTTTCAGAATACCGATCGCGTGGCGTATCGAATCGAATGCGTTACGTTTAGCTGCCTAACGCCGTATCTCAGAACAAGGGTGAATACTTCTTTTAATACTCATCTAGACAATAAACTCAGTTCAACTAAAAATATGATTAATGCCACATGATGAGTGACATTATAATCTCAGCCAAATTAAAATTTTTTGAGGCCGTATGTCGGTCAATTATGTCTTTGCAGATCAAATTCGGGGCTACAAAAATTATGAACAGGTTGAAAAACTCCCAAGATATTTCTTTAAAAGTATCCAATTATATGCTTCATTTAGAAACAGGAGTAGAACCATTTCGAGTATGTTCTCATGCTTTACTCAAGGAACAGGTTCCCCAAAGTTTTCACGGAGGAGGCGAAAAATGTCTTCTGGGCAGAGGAATGGTATAGGATCTATCAAAGTATTGGCATGCGGTTGGATTTCTTCTCACAGAACATCAACTATAGAGCCGAACATAAGAAAATTTTAAGTGTTCCGGTTTAGAGAAAGTAGTTGAGCAGCGAAGATCGCAATAACTTCAACAAAGGGTTGAACAGCAAAATAAATTGGACGGTTCGGGTGGAATAGCAAGTAAAGTGCACGGTTCGGGTGGAATAACACTGGCAATACGGGTTGAGTTTAAACGTTAATCTTTTACTCTGAATTTTCCTTTATCATAATTAAAGTAATAATAGTGTATTCAGTGCTACTCACATTTCACAGTGTTGTTTAGTGTGCATCTGAACTATTATTAAATAAAACTTTTCAATATAACTAGTTTTGTGCTAAAGAAATAAATAAATATTAATTTCTATAGACTCCCCCAAAATTTTGACATCCTCTAATATTCAATTGTGACTATATAATAACAATAGATCCTTTGAAAATATTTGTTCTACCAAATCAACATTTAATAACATTTAAATATAATTATGTGTGACTGTTCTAAACAACCTTGCCTGGATGTCGATAATAAAACTCGCTTTATCCAATGTTTTGGGACCTGTAACCGAAGCTATCATGCTAAATGTGCCGGATTCGTTGCTGCTATAGCCGATTCAATAATGCAAAGTGGAAACGGCCTTCAGTGGTATTGCACTGATTGCCGAAAAATATCATCATCAGCGTTTGCATTCAAAATAGAAAAGTGTCGGCAATCTCACTTAAATCTGAGTAAGTCATTGTTAGATGTAAACAAACTGTTAAAGGAAATGGGCTCAGTTCTGAATGCGCCGTCGGCTACATCAACACCTTCAACGTCGCTTGTAAAAAACAAAGGAGTTTCTTCAATAGAATCATCGGCAAGAAAAGTAACTTCTGGTTCTTCAGCAATGACAACTCGTGCCAACGCAAAACAATTAAGGTTCCACCAACAACAAACCCAAAACAAAGACACTGAGCCACAACAACAACATCGATCGACTACATCACCGCCTTCTCCCCGTCACTCGGCTTCAACGTCACAACAAATTTGCCCTCTATTATCAAAATGTGAGAGGGCTACGTACTAAGATCTATGACTTTTATATGAATACTTTATGCTGCTCATTTGATATTATTGCTCTAACCGAAACCTGGCTTACTGCTTCCTTCTTAAACCGAGAATTGTTTCCATCAACTTTCAACGTGTACCGCACTGATCGTTCCTCCAAAAACAGCTCTTCTCAACGAGGGGGAGGTGTACTAATAGCAGACAAAAATGATATTGGATGCCAACCTATTGACCTCCCAGTGCACTTAGAAATGATTGGAGTTAAGATACTAATGGAAGATAATGTTTATATATACATTATTGTTCTGTATATACCTTGTCCTTCCGTCGAAAATATTGAAGACATAATTAGTGCTATTGACTCAATCAACTATCTCATGAGGCCAGATGACAAGTTGTTCGTACTCGGAGACTTCAATCTTTCTAATCTCAGTTGGAATACCTTGGATGATGGCGATAACTATCTAACAGCGCTAAATGCTAGACGGCACGTCGAAGTTATTGCAATTGACGGGTTTTGTGATAACAACCTTTTCCAAATCAATCCAGTATCTAATACACTAGGAAGAATTCTTGATCTGGTTCTCTGCAATGATTATAGAAATTGCATTGTAGAAGCTTGTGATTCACCTTTGGTAGCAGAAGACAACCATCATCCATCTTTAAACATATACTACTCTTATGATACTTCATGCGATTCATTACCTCATTTTGTAAAGTACTTCAATTTTAAAAAAGCAAATTATAATTTAATTAATAACTTTGTTTCAAATATTGACTGGACTGAAGTCTTTATTGCATCTGACGTAAACGTAGCGCTATCATTGTTCTATGAAAGTATTTTAGGATGTATATCTATGTTTGTTCCATATATCGCACATGGTCCCGTAGACTGTAGTATCTCAAAAAAATGTGTTTTTGAGTAATTATTCCATTATGTAAAGAAAAATTGACTGAATCAAATGAAAAACAAATTTAACCCTTTCACTCGGCATTTATTTCTAATAGCAAAAAAAATATGTTGTTGCTTTTTTCAATAATAATATATAAAAATATATATTATTATTCAAAAAAAAACAACAAAATTTTTTTTTTGCTTTTTTCAATAATAATATATAGCAACAAAACATATTTCAAAATTTAAAAAATTTAAATATCTTTTTAGAAGTCTCTTTTTGATTATGTACTCATTTGTGTACATAAATTGTCAATAATTGTCCCTCTCCCTTCTAATTCTCTTAGAAATACGAGTTAAATATGATGTACACGCGCCGAGTGAAAGGGTTAAATGTAAACGTAGTCCTAAAATTTATTTATTTTTGGTTTTTTAAATTCCCATTTTTTAAAATTTAAATTGATTTTGTGGAGAACAAACCTAACTCTATCTTTTATTATTGCAAAAAAAAAAAAATGAAGCAAATGATCTGTAAATTATTATCAAAAGAGTAAAAAATTGAAATATTACTGTACAGACAACAGAAAAAAACAATTATTTATAAACAATTATTTTGAAATGAAAACTTTGAATGCGTTTTTCATGAAATAGCCGATTTTGAGATACTACAGTCTACGGGACCATGTGCGATATGTCTTCTAAAACGTTATCAAATCCTCCATGGTATGATCGTGAAACGAGAAGGTTAAAAAATTTAAAGAACCGGTCCTTCCGGTGGAAGACTACCAGACATCATAATGACTACCTCGAATACTGCAATTATCGTCGTGAACTCAAATCCTATATATTGATTTGCCACAAATTATATATAAATAAAATGGAGCGAGAAATAAAAAATAAACCGAAAATGTTTTGGAGTTATATAAAGTCTAAAAAGAAAAATGACGATTATCCTAGTGTTATGACTAGGGCTGCCAAAAATATGCATTTGCATATTTCTTCTCGTTATGATTTCGGCTCCGGGAGTTTTTTATTCATCCGAATCAATAAGTTTAGAAGCGAATGAAGGTCACTTGTTGTTGCATATTTCGCATATTTGACACGTTAGTGCATATTTGCATATAAATGCATATAAATGCATATAATGCATATTTAGTTGCATATTTTACAACTTTCATGAACAACCAAATTTTTTTTGTACAATTCAAATTATAATTCGACTGTTTCAGCTAGAATAAATATTAAAAATAAATAAATATGTGTTTTTACTTTCTTCTACGAAGTATAATACAGTATTGTAGGGTATACCGGGGCTAGTAGACCCACTTTTTATAATCTACTTTATAAAAGTTTTACTGTAATTGTTTCAGGTGTAGTAAAGATGTTTTTGGTTGGTTTATTCAATTGTGTTTCTTAGTCAATCTTTTATTTTGACTAATTGTAAGTGTTTCAAATAATTTTTTTTATTTAAAAAAAAGTTGTTCGATGAGTCGACTAACCCCGTGTCTGGGGCTTGTTGACTCTGTGAATGGGGATATTTGACTCTATACTTTTTATGAGGAAAATGTGTTGGAACATAATAAAAAACTATAATAATTCTGAAAAAATTTATTCTTTAAAAAATTAATAACATTTCAGTGTTAATTTATACACCCCGATTGCGAGTGTCGTGTCGTTTTCGACAAGAGTCGTTTTACTTGTTGTTGTTGGTAGAAAAATACTAACAACAACACGTAAAACGACTCTTGTCGCAAACGACACGACACTCGCAATCGGGGTGTAAATTTCATCTAATTTAAAAAAATAAAATTAATTAACAAAAAAATATAGGTAATTCATATCGAGTCATTTAACCCCAGTATACTGTGAGTCAACTAGCCCCAAGCCTCCATTTTATTTTTAACACACTCGTGAAAAAAAATGAAAAAGTATGGGTCAGAAAATGCTTCACTAACTTGTTAACTCATACATAAATTTTCACTTGAAATCACTGACGAGTTCAATACAATGAAAGTGTAAGCTACAAAACAATTTAATTAACAAGAAAAAAAATTACTCACACGCTTGAAATTTCGTTTTTTCCCCTCACAGTTCGTTCCAAGAACACTGTGGTCTAACGACATTGGTTCACTGATAGCTGTCAGTCGACTGAATAAACCAGAGATGAAAATATTTCTCAATTTTTATAAAGACTCACTTCTGATGAGGAATATTTATATCGACCAGAATAACACTCACTTCTGATGAGGAATATTTATGTCGAGCAAAATAAAACTCAGTCCTGATGAGGAATATTTTTGCCGAGCAGAATAAAACTCTTTTTCAAAGAGATTTAAAATGTTGCGAAAAACTTATACTCAATGAGTTTTTGAAAAACTCCTTGACTTGAAAAACTATTCGAAGAGGAATATTTATATTGAGCAAAATAAAACTCATTTATGTGTCGTCAAAAACTTATATTCGATGTTTCTCGCTTTTTTTTGATACGTGGTCTTTTTACTTTCTTCTACGGAGTATAATAAAGTATTGTATTCATGAAAAATTTCGACCTCTTAATTTTGCCTAAAAAACATTTCCCGATCACTCCTGAGTCGATTGGAGCCATATTAAAAAAATGTCTTTCTGTCTGTCAGTCTGTCTGTCAGTCTGTCAGTCTGTCAGTCTGTCAGTCTGTCTGTCAGTCTGTCTGTCAGTCTGTGTACAAGATTTCTCAAAAACTAATAGAGCTAGCGCCATGAAATTTTATAGGCATGTTGGGTCCTGAAATGGGACGATCCTATCAACTTTTGGTGGAAATCCGTTAACCGGAAGTATCCAAAATGGCGGTTTTTCAAAAATCGCAATTTCGTTTTTCTCGATTTACTCCCAAACTACGCGTTTTTTAGTGGCCTTAAGTATGACAAAACTTGGAGAAAAAAAAATTTCCCACACTTTTGTCTTTAGCTATAACTCGATATCTCAACCTGTTATCGAGATAAACCGTTATTTCCAAAAAAACAGTTTTTTTGCGATTATCTCGAAAACTAACGGGTTTTTGCTGACTGAATGTATGAAGTGAATTAATGAGAATGGCATTCTGCACAATTTTGTCTTTTACTGTTATCCGTTATCTTTTACCGTTATTGAGATATTTTCATTAATATGTAAAAAATCATATTTTTGCGCATAATTTGCAAACTAACGGTTTTTCGACAAATCAGTTAAAAGAATAATTAAAGATGTTAACATTTTCTACATTTTTACCTTTTACCGTTCTCAAGTTATTTCAAATTTTGTGCATTTCGAGGTCGTCTTTGGTTGACAAAACGATAGGGCTATAGCGTAGATTCCGCAGGGTCGTAGATTTTGTGGAAGAAAGTTTTGTGGTAGCCACAACTGAGATTTTTCTATAAGTTTTAACCCCGATTATACCATAGACAATATGAAGTATTGAACATCTTTTCGAAATATCTTAAAATTTAGCAGTTGCAATTTAGAAACAAGTAAAAAAATTTTTTGTCAGTCAAAATGTCAATCTTTTTTCACAGACTATTATTTTTTCAATTTTTTTATTTTCCACATAAGTCGAATTAACCACATTTTAACAAGTTCCGTTCACTATTTTGGGTTAAATATACTATATTTCGGATTTTGAATGTTTTTAAAGTGCATATTTAAGTGCATATTTTGCCGTTTTTAGTGCATATTATATGCGCATATTTCGCCTTTTTTAGTGCATATTTTTGGCAGCCCTAGTTATGACCTACGACAATTTAAATTTTTATTTTTTTAACAAATTTGGATGTTACAATAGTATTAATTGAAATCCTGTATAATAAACATTAAGTACAATTTAGTTTATGCTTCTGCGCCGTGAGGCCTAGTGAAGCATAAAAGTGAAGGCAACATTGTAACAATAAGTGTATAATAAATGAAGTTAAAGTTAATAGATCAACAAAGTTTATTTAAATTAATATTTAATTATATAATTAATTTTTGATGAATCAGAGAATCAGAGAATAGATGCACTGCAGGATGAAATATTTGATGATATTTTGAATATACGTTTCAGTTTCAGAAATGCGTTGAGCAGAAAACAACAGAGTAGTAAATATGACGATCTCAGTGATTTCACTTTTTTCTTTGAAATTTCCGCACTAAAATGAAATTCGGCCTCCAGCTGCTCCCACGATGCCTTTTTTCAAATCATTTCTTCACTAGATGTAACAGCGACAGTGACGGGTTTCATGGCTTGTGTGGATTGCTGGTGAGGGTAGGGCTCATAAGTAAAATTGATTTGTAGCTCAAGTTTTTTTTCGTCAGAAAAGTAAGGTTATATGATAATTTTAAAATGAAATTTTGTAATTAAAACAGCGTCAGCAGTCATTTCAAACCACTGTTATGAGGTTTGCGACCCGAAATTGTGCTTGTAAAAGTAGTTTTGTTGCAAAATTCTACATGCTATATATTTTTGGCATGTATGCATATTTTTGGAATGTGAGCGAAGGCAAAAAATACCCATTTTGGATAGGGGATGCTTCTCTCTACCCCTCCCTATACACGAAAAATCTGTAGCGTCATTGTCGCTAAACTGAACTTTAGCCCTTTTATCTTGCACTTATTTGACATTCATCACTGTTATCCGGTTCTTATTTTATTTTTTTTAAACTGCCAGCATTAATTTCACAAAAAAGAAAACGCAAAAACTAACAGCAAATTATTTACAACTATTCAATAATGACACTAAATATAAACACGAAATTTCCAAGTTACCAGCAAGTTTTCGATTAATTTACCCAGTGAACAAAAAATGTCTTATTAAGGCACTATAAAGGCATTATCTTAATGCATTATCTTTACCTTATTGTTGCCTTATTTTTGTATAGGCCATTTCCGCGTATATAAGGCCTTACAACTAAGGCAACATTAATAGTAGATGTTTTTTCCCCGGTGATGGCGCTGATTGCTTAGATGGTAAAAATTTCTTTATTAAAACGATCTTTAAGCCTTACTTTTTCTATAAAAATATTTACCGAGTCGTTTAAATTCTCCTGATAGCCAACACAAAACTTCAACAAAAAAAAAACTTTTGACACATAACTTTTAGTTCACTTTTCCAACACACGCATAAAAGGCGCGTTTTTCCTGAGATGAACTTCCATCTCATTTTAATTTGGAGGCTTTTATATTATTTGTCTCATGTCTTAAAGACACCTTAGCGATAATGCCTTAATAATTTTTCACTGGGTATGGCAGTACATTTTACTTGAAACGAAAGATTTACATGACTGTGTCTACATTGGGATTCACTTTGAGGCGGCACGTCATTCGCTCCGGCCAAGTTATGGTCAGGGACGCAGTGGAGAGGGAAACCAAAAAGAGCGAATGAAGTTTAGATTCATTTAAAATTATCGGTCGCAAACCGGTTTTTGAGTCTGGTCGTTGAAACCCTTTAGTTTTGTTGATGAAACCGGTTTAGTGAATCCAGATTAAGCGAACCGTGTGCACATGGCAAAAAAATGACGAAAGACGTGGCGTGGCGCCTCAAAGTGAATCCCAATGTAAACACAGTCCATGATATCAATAGGTGTTTTTTTTAATGATCCGATTAAGATATCTAGATGGTTCATTAAAAAAACGAATGGGAAATTATTGTGGATTTGAATTTGTTTTTAGGATATGTTGAATCGACTTGTGGCGAAATCCAAAACTAATCAAGTAGGTAGTTGTCAAAAAGTTGTTATTTTTAAGATATTCGTTGTTTACCTTCTATCCTCTTCATCCATTTTTTAATGTGATTTTCCTGCAATGTCATGAAACCCCCCTTATGTAAAGGGCATAATAAACCCTATACAATTACCAGCTAGAAATGTTAGCTTCGGCTTTTCGCCGACAGGTATTTTCTAATGTTGTCGGATAATAACTAATGTGAGGAAAATAGTGTTCAATATCCCCACTCTCGGCAGAAAGCACCGAGGGATTTTTTTATTTCCCATTGAACCAGACAGATCTCAAATTCAGATCCAAAAAAATCTTGGATTAAGAATTTGTATAGGAGTTAATCTGGATCTCTTAATCCGATCATTAAAAAAAAACACCTAATGCAATTTGTTTTCGAGTACGGCGTTCATTCTTATTCCATAAGAAATCCGGCATCTCGTATAGCTGGAAATGTACCGTTATGCCATACCGAGCGATATCGGCTTAAACTAGATTTTTTTGCTACTGTGGGAGCCAACAGGAAACAAAAAGTTAGAGAAAATTACGTCATAAATGAGAAAAAGTGCTGCTACTGTATTTAAATATTGTATCGATAGAATAAGTATATTTAAACCGCATTTAGTTCAAAACTACATTTTGCCAGTGTACAACGACGGACAAAGTATCTGTTGGTAACTTTTTATTTGTTTATTCAAAAATTAGATTATAACTCTTAGATTGTTTCAATTACAAATATTTATTTTGCGAAAAGTAAATTACCTTTTCTAAACTTTCAGAATGAACGTTTTATTGTCAATGGCTCTCATGATGCGGCTAAACTTCAGGATCTGCTTGACGGGTTCATCCGTAAATTTGTGCTCTGCCCCGAATGCGACAATCCTGAGACGGATTTGCTTGTTTCCACCAAGAAAGGTACCATTTCACAAGGCTGTAAAGCATGTGGTTTTCACGGACCGCTTGAAGTCAACCACAAGGTAAACACATTCATTCTTAAGAATCCGCCAAACATGGACCCTGCAGCGCAGGGCTCATCGCTGACCGAAGGAAAACGCAGCAAACGATCCAAGAAATCTGAGAATGGTGCAGAAATGGCAAACAACACCTCGACGTCGGCTGGCTCCGAAGCTGATGCATCTAACGCTAGCCAAACAACAGCTGATATTGATGTGGTAATTCCGAGAAAAGAAGATGACGATGACGACACTTGGACGGCTGATGTATCTGAAGAAGCAGTTCGTGCTCGGCTGCAGGATCTCACCGAGGGTGCCAAGGGTATGACTATTTCGGATGATGCTGATAAAACGGAGAAGGAACGCCTGGACATATTTTATGAACTTGTGAAGCAGAAACGTGACGCAGGCCAATTGGACAATGTTCAAGTTCATAAAGAGCTTGTTATCGAAGCTGAACGTTTAGACATTGCCTTGAAAGCACCACTGGTACTTGCCGAGTTACTTTTTTCAGCTAATATAACTCAAGAAGTTCGAAAACATCGCAATCTGCTACTACGCTTCACGCACAATAACATGAAGGCGCAGCGTTATTTAATTGGTGGCCTAGAGCAAATCATCGCTCTTCATTCGGCTAAGCTTATGGACAAGGTCGCCGGTATCTTAAAACTGTTTTATGACAGCGACATTCTCGAGGAGAAGGCTATCATCGAATGGTCACAGAAAGTCAGTAAGAAGTATGTCACCAAGGAGGTTGCTGCCGAAATTCATGAAAAGGCCAAACCATTTATTCAGTGGCTACAGGAAGCTGAAGAGGAAGAGTCCGATAATGACGAGGACGAAGATTCTGATGGCGTGGAGATCGAATACAATGATCGTGCCCGTGTTGAGCCACTGAAAAAGGAGGCAGCTAAGCCACCACCAAAAAAAGTTGAAGACGATGACGGCGACGACATTGACATCGATGATATTTAAAGTCCAATTGGAGAACATCCGTATCCAGTTATTATATGTGCACATTTATTACACAACACAAAGTTGTTATTGGTTTAAACATATAACAAATAAAATGCAGACATTTTTTGGTATTTGACCTTTTTTCGAAATTTTTATACTCAATTTTTGCAAAGTTGGGCACCGTTTTTGTCATCCTTAACGTTTTTCTTACATTTGTTGAAAGATGTTTACCTTTAATATTCTGTCAGTTAGAAAAATCGGACTTTTTACGTTTGTTTCATGTCGATTATTGTATTCAATATACATACATATTCAATGCTTTTTCATCATAATCGCTAAATGTTCCCATTCCTATCACTAAAATGAAAACATACATTAATTCCACAATCATCAATTGGAAAAGAATTTAACTGCTAACAAAATTTCATTTAATTACGTAAAATATTTGGAATAGTGTTCTGTTCAAAAAACTGAAACTTTCAAATTTCTCGTTTTACTTTTTTTATATGCAGATTTGGTTTTTGAAAATATGACAACAAAAACTGATAGCGTCTAAGAAATTTTTCGTGAGAATCTGTTTTCATTATATACTTCATTATATCTCTGAATAAAATATAATAATTATTTATTGGTGTATTATTTATTCCTTAATATATGACTTCACTACCCAGATACAAAAGACTTATTACGCTGCTGCACTATGTAGCAGATCGCCACTTTAAAGGCTTCCACTCTTGTCTTCCAAACTGTTTGAGTTCGCTCTTTATGTTGCAAGATTTTTAGGTCAGAATCACTAATTTCCTTTTCGCTCATAGCCTCATATGACCTCCAAATATCCATTTACAAAGATTTCGTTTACAAAGAAGTACTGAATTCGGTATTAATGTATCGGTCTTTTGTGCGAAAGTATAGGTCGATTTTCTTGAAATTTTCCGCATTCTTCCCTGGATGATTTTTGAGTTTGCTGATCACAAATTTCACGTTGAAATTTGTTGAATAGAATGCCCTATAAAACCAACGCCATTATCCTTTCTGATTTTTTTTTTGAAAAAACAATCATTTTTTTCCTTGATTGCTCAGGCTTTTAGTCGATACTTTAAACATTTATGCGGTATTCTTAATTTTGAAATTCTAGCACCAGGGGATATATTATGGAATACCATCGTAATCGTAACGGTCGGAATTCGCCTGTTATTATAATAGGCTCCAGGTTCGTGGGAAAAGGATATTTGCGTTATCCTTACAGACTCTTTCGTTTCGAATTCGTGATCAGCATCCTCGAAAACCCATAATGCTACATTTACACGAATGACAAATTTGTCATTTTTTTCTTGTCATTATGTTAATTCCCGTGTAAATGGCATAATTTTTGTAATTTTTACTGTCAGAAAATGTCAATCTCTCATAAAAGAATGAACTTGTCCATTCTTTTATGCCAGATTGCCATTCGTGCAAACGCAATATTAGTTATGACAACTTTAGTATTCAACTTTTGTCATAACTAATATTGCGTTTGCACGAATGACAATCTGGCATAAAAGAATGGACAAGTTCATTCTTTTATGAGAGATTGACATTTTCTGACAGAAAAAAATACAAAAATTATGCCATTTACACGGGAATTAACATAATGACAAGAAAAAAATGACAAATTTGTCATTCGTGTAAATGTAGCATAATGCCAGTGGTCTGACAATAAAATCTTCCGTTATCGTCATTGGATTCTTGTCACACGTAGAAAAACGAAATTCAGTATCCATAAATACGAATTAGGGCTTTTACGTTTGTAGTAGTGATATTAAATGGTGTTGTATTTGTTTCTCGCCTCCAATAAAATTACCCCTCGACTATGAATGAAACACTGATCCTTCCAAACCAAATCTTCATGAGTTTCGAATAAAAATGAAAGTATTTAATACGAAATAAGATGTTGAATTGTATAACACCAAACGAATTAGGTTAAAATCATGGTTCTTAAAAAAATCTCAATCGCTGTCGTTCATCGCATTTTGTATTTTCCTTTCATCGATCGTTTTGTGCTAACTTGTGGAACGGCGCATGTTGAATGACGACAAGCAGGCAACGAACGTAGATTATCTTGTGTGCGTCATTTCATCGTATTGCATACTCGCTGCACAGCCAGCGTTTTGTCTAACGCTATCGTTATTTATCAAATATGCGAATGCGCACATTGCAGACATGTTTTATTCTAATATTTCAAGCAAACATCTAGTTGTCAATAATTCACATTCGGCAGAGTAATATTAATCGGACAAACACTACAATATCGCGTATGAAGACCATTTATTGCCAACATTAACTTCATACGACCCTTATTCTGATGGACACTAAGGGCCCAGTTATAGCGATCCGTAAGAATGATCAGTAAAATTTTTTAATTCAGATTTATTTACTTCTTCTACACCCAATTCCTATTTTTTTTTATTCAAAACGTGTTTATTTGCTTCTAATTACCATTTCCATTAAATGAAATTGTTATTACATGAGTAATTTTTCCAAAAAACACGATTTAATTTTTTTTACGTACGAAAAAATTTTTCGTATACGTAAAAAAAATTAAATTGTGTTTTTTGGAAAAATTACTCATGTAATAACAATTTCATTTAATGGAAATGGTAATTAGACGTGTATAAACACGTTTTGAACTAAAAAAAATATAAGAATTGGGTGTATTAGTAAAGAAATCGGAATTTAAAAAATTTACTGACAGAAGTTTACTGATCGCTATAACTGGGCCCTAAGTATAATGGTCATTTTCGACCAATGCGTAGTTTACGATTAAAAGTTCTTAATAAGTATGTTTTCTATTTAATATTTGTATTACAGTATCTTAAAATTACGAAACAAAAACAAAAGTATTTATTTTAACAAAAAGAAAATAATAGTTCATTTTTATATAATAAAACAATTAGTGAAATATTTCATTTTTGTATAAAATATGTAAAAAATAAATTATTGTCCACATAAAACTAAACTATGCGCGATTATTACAAACGCAAATAAAATGAAAACCAGCCCATATTTAGCTCAAGATTTGCTTTTACTAAAGATGTTACATTAGTGTCTTATATTCCATGAAAAACAAACGTTATCTTACAATCCACATATCATTTGCATGAATTCATTAGCACATAATCCCATAAAAAAACGCGAATTACCTTAGATTATAATTCTACAAAAGGAGCTGTTGACACAGTAGATAAATGTTTGGCATGTTATTCCACGAAAAGAAAAACCAGAAAGTGGCCTGTTGTAGTATTTTACAATAAGCTCGATATATCTGCTTTCAACGCATTAGGCCATGCGAGACGGTACGTTAAATGGGTGCAAAAAAAAACCGGTTTTGAGGAAAAGACGCTCTCGGAAATTAGCGGGGAAATACTCCTCGAAAAATGGCAGCGCAACAGAGCAAAAGCACGCACACATAAAAGACAAACCGGTTTGATTAAAAAATTCTGAGCCCTACACACGCACACATTTAAATAGCATGTGTGGTTACACGGCCAGAGCAAAAGATACTCCACGTACGGTGCTGTAGTAATCCTGAAAATAAACCATTTTACGTTTGCGATAACACGTAGCGTCTCGCATCGCCTATTTGTATTATTTTGTCAAGAGGACCCAGAAAAGGCGGATTTTCTTAGAAACTCGAGTTCTATAAATGACTCTCCATAAACCCAAAATCCTTCTCGGTTTGTTTTTTCTAAAATGATTTTTACAATAACTGGGGCCCTATCATATATCTCGAATCGAAAATCAAATCGACTCGAACGCCGTACTCGAAAACGAATCGCATTGGTATCATGTAAAACTTTCGTTTCGAGTAAAATGTACTGCCATAGGGGCTTATTGCGGTTATCGATATCTATTCGATCGACCATCGTTGACCGGAACGATCGAAAAACAATTTGGTATTGCGTAAGGGAAAGGTGTTTGACGTTTGGGAATTCACATTGTTGAAGTTATTTTAATGTTTAAAAATGACTTCAACGCAGAAAATACAATATTGAGCTCCCTTAAAACATAGAGGCGGTGGATGACAATGCCGATATGAGCGAAATTACACCAGAAGACGGTTTTACAAACCAACGTCGAGGCGAAAATATTAAACACCGAATGTTGAGTTCTTTGAATTGACCAATATTTCAAATCTATGTGAATAAAACAGTTTTTAGGTTCATTTTTTATTTAAATTATTTTTATACCACTTTGGTCTTATTTATCTTCATTTTTTCAACCAATTTTTATATTGGATTTTTGATCGAGGTTTTGATCAAGATATTCCTCATTAATAATTTCCTAATGTGTACAAATACTTCCATTTTATTATTAGCCTCTAATTTTGATAAAAAAAAGTAATTGCAATACTTCACCGATCGCTAACTTGACATAAACTTCACCGAACGATCAAACAAATGTCATCGTTCCGAACTGAACGATTTTATCGTTCACGAACGATAAAATCGATGATCACAATACCGATTTTTCGATTTGACATTTCAACGATCGATTGACGAAGCTCACAATAGGGGCCATAAATTAATCGAAAACAAGGAACCTGCTGGTAGTTTGATAAATTCGTGATTATATTTAGCTGTCAACGATTTCAAATAATATACTAATTTTTCGGTTTTTTTTCTGTTGAAAAATGATAAGTGTCGGGCATTTTCTCAATCTCAGTGATGAAAGTGATGACGGCGTGACCAGTCCAAGGATTATAAGAAAATTTTTACGGGATAAAAGTGATCCCTTAGCGCTGCCTCCAAAATTGTAAGTACCGAAAACCAAATGTATTAAAACTAAATTTTGGGATTTTTTAAAATAGATTTATCAAGCTATTTCGGTTGTCTAAACCGGCATTTAAGTATGTTTTAGAAGAAATTAATTCAGAACTAAAAGAACGTGTTAGGTCTACCAGCATCTGCAACACTCTTCAACTTGCAGCTGTTCTGAGATTATTTGCAGAAGGCGCGTATCAAAAAGGAGCCGGACAGGACTGTTTTGTTGGTATGGCACAATCTACGTTGTCAGGAGTGCTTCAAAGCGTCCTAAATGCGATGGAAAAAAAAATTTGTCCGAAATGGATAACTTTTTGACTGACCAGCCAAGAAAAATCCCAATCGAAAAATTATTTTTACGAAAAATTTTCCTTCCCTGGAGTTATAGGATGTGTTGATGGAACACACATCAACATTATTGGACCAAAGGAGAACGAACATTTATATTTCAATCGAAAAGGCAATCATAGCCTTAATGCCATGATAGTAAGTATACAAGTGCAATTAGAAGTGCTCATTTATTCAAAATAAACATTTTATTTTAAAGGTTTGCGACTATAAAATGACAATTAGATGTGTCGATGGTCGGTATGGCGGGGCTTCCCATGATTCTTTCATATGGAACCTGAGTGACCAAAAAGCTTATCTCCAAAATGCACATGCGACCAATAATGGATTGTCGGAATGGTTGTTGGGTGCTTTTATTTAAATTATATTAAACCATTAATATATAGTAACTATATTTGATTTAGGAGATTCCGGTTACCCCTTAGAACCTTGGCTTATTACTCCTTTTCGAGCAGCCGTGGAAAATAGTAGGCAAGCCAAATTTAACGATACGCACTCCCAAGCTAGAAGCATAGTGGAAAGAACAATTGGCATTCTTAAAAATCGCTTTCGGTGTCTTTTAGGTGCTCGAGAATTACATTACTGTCCCTCACGGGCGTTAAAAATTCTAAATTGTTGCTGTGCATTACATAATATTTGCCTTCATTTCAATGTGCCATATGACGGTGAAATTCAACAGGAGGCAATTTTGAACATAGAGGAATTAATGTAGAAGACTTGACACAACTGCTGATAGAATAAGAAATGATATTTTAAGTTATTTTTAAAAAAAAAGTATCTTGTTAAATGATTTTTTAATTTTTAAATATAACATAATTTGAAAACTTGATTTTAATTCCTTTTTAAATTTATTTTTTCTTTCTGAAGTTCAATTTTCTTCATTTTGACTTCTAGGTTATCCGAATGCATTTTAAGTCGGTCTCTGCACTGAATCTCTACAAGTTCGAGCTTTCTTTTTTTTATCATTAATTTTTCTTCTTCAATCTAAAGTTGCCTCCTTTGGCCTTCAAGAATGGCTTCGTTTGTTTTTTCGATATTAGCTAAAGATTTAGCTACTTTTTCATATAAAAGTTCTTGTACTTTCAATTGGGTTTCCAAAATTTCTTCACGCTTCCTTTTCGATGAATTTTTTTGTGGTCGATCAGTTGAACGGACATCCAATTCGTACTCTTCTAAAATAGTGTTTGAAGCAGGACATTCTGGTTGACCTACTGGTGGCAAGATTTCAATAATTTCTTCCATTAACTCTTCAGCTACCGGAGGGCTTCCGTTTATTGGATGAGTAACAGTCTCTTCGATGGTCTGATCGTTAGATTGGCTACCAAAAGATTTTCCATTCAAACCATTAACGGCCGAATCAACTGCAACAAGTTCGCTAACCTTCTCTTCCAAGGACGTTAACGACCAAACTTTGTAAGGCCCACCACCTGTACCATGGATAGACGCTTTATTTTTTGCCAATTTCTTTTTAATGCCGTACTTAAAATCTGCCCAAACCTCAGAGTAAGAAACGGTTAATTTTACGTGAAATATTTATGTGATAAAATTAACCTTTTTCCATTCTTCAATGGTATGAATTGGTGGACCATTAGCATTTAAAATTGTTGCCACATCATTCCACAATTTTGAGGCTGATTTTCTGGCGTCTTTAGTTTTTAAATAACCTCTTGCCAAATCCCGATGTCCTTCCATAAATGAAACCATCAGCTCGAATTGTTTATTTGTAGTATTTCTGACCCTGAAATTAAAAGTATTTAAAATATCCTTAAATGAAATAAAAAAAACATTAAAACTACTCACATTTTTCTTTCGAGTTTCAATTCCGGCGACTAAAAAGTGTTTGAGTAAATTTCCGAAAATGAATGACAAATATTTGCTCGAAATCGAGTTACCTGGGGCTTTATCATGTATCTCGAATCGAAAATCAAATCGACTCGAACACCGCACTCGAAAACGGATTTCATTGGTATCATGTAAAACTTTCGTTGCGAGTAAAATGTACTGCCATAAATTAATCGAAAACAAGGAACCTACTGGTAACTTGGAAATTTCGTGTTTATATTTAGTGTCATGATTGAATAGTTTTATATAATTTGTTGTTAGTTTTTGTGTTTTCTTTTTTGTGAAATTAATGCCGGCAGTTTAAAAAAATTGAAATAAGAACCGGATAAAAGTGAATGTGAAATAAGTGCCAGAAAAAAGTGACGAAAGTGATGATGGCGGTTTCAACCCAAGAATTCATACGGAATGGACTTCGTTTAAAATCGTGATTAACTAATAATTATATGTTAGAGGCCACTTTTCCTTATTTTTTATAGATTTTTCAAGGAATTTAAATATGTTTTGCTAGAAATAAAGTTCTCACATAAAAAAAAAAACATTGAAATGACTTAAATTTTCTTTTCGAGTTTCATTTCCGGCGACTGAAAAGTGTTCGAGTAAATTTCCGAAAATGAATGACAAATATTTGATCGAATTCGAGTTAGCTGATACCGTTTCAAACATTTCCGTGCATTTCACTTTCGATTCGAGTTACCTGATAAGGCCCCAGAATCTGCTTTCTGTCCCACAATGAAATTTGAATTCTGACGAAACTAGCTGAAACCTACGTAGAAACAGCTACGTTTTTTTGTCCGCGGCATGATTTGTCCCATAATATTTTGTTGGTTTTAACATATTCAATTGATTTATGCTCCATTTCAAGTAGTATAAATATTTTTTTTCTATAATTATTTAGTTTTCTCATTATTCTAGTGGTTAAATAATTATTTTAATATATTATACTAATCTGTTTCGTATTACGGATTTTTTTGGTACGCATCTATCTATTTTTAATACGATCTTATACTAAAATAGGTTTATTTTTACGGACATTTCTATTGATTGGAACACATCTATTTATTCCCAGTACAATCTCATACTAAAATAGGTTTCGTTTTACGGATTTTCGATATACGGACAGTTTCCGTAGAACGCATCCCGTCCGTAAAGCGGGGGATTACTGTACTTCTATTGGTTGCTTGAAATGGCTCTGATTGCCACAAAATTAATTTATCTTTTGACAACAAGGTTTCATGATCATCGTCATATTCGAAAACTTCATCATCATCTGAGGAGAAATATTCATCATTTTCTGATATATTGTTTTCAATTTCGGAGACCTCTTCCTCTTCGTCGGGTACCCCCCACACGAACGAAAACGTTTTTTGTAAATATCTCAAAAACGGTGCATCTCATTTTTTTCCAAATTTTCGTTAAAAGTTTATTACCAAACGCCAAAATCTACGTTTTTTTGCTCCATTAAGAAAAAACAAGAAAAAACAACCCAACGGTAATATCCATTATTTACTGATTGACGCCTCTTTTTATTTTTGAAATTTGACTTGCGATCACAACATGTTACCCAAATCTTTTAAATTTTTCTTTTTTTTTAATATTTAAAGTGGAATCGTGGGGTATATTTCATTTACAACGTAATATTTGAGCTCTTCAGATAGGCAAATGACTTCAAGTTTGTGCCTGGCTGCTGCATTAGAAAATTTAATCTTCTTTAAGTGCGTGTATGGCTCAGATGGGGAAGTGATGGGCAAGGTCTATGATTCCCGGTCTCATCTTTTATTTTTTCTTTGTTTTCACTTTTTTTTAAATATTTTTTCATCTTTTTTTTAAATAATATACACGTATTTAAATATGCTTCCAGCTTCGAATCATTCGTAATCACCCTTGTTCTTAGATACGGCGTTAGGCAGCTAAACGTAACGCATTCGATTCGCTACGCGATCGGTGTTCCCAAAGACTGTGTTTACATTAGGATTTACTTTGAGGCGGCACGTCATTCGCTCCGGCCAAGTGTGGGTGAGGGACGCAGTGGGGAGGGAAACCAAAAAGAGCGAACGAAGTTTAGATTCACTTAAAATTATCGGTCGCAAACCGGTTTTTGAGTCTGGTCGTTGAAACCTGTGTCTTTAGTTTTGTTGATGAAACTGGGGCCTTATCAGGGAACTCGAATCGAAAATGAAATGCACGGAAATGTTTGAAACGGTATCAGCTAACTCGAATTCGATCAAATATTTGTCATTCATTTTCGGAAATTTACTCGAACACTTTTCAGTTGCCGGAAATGAAGCTCGAAAAGAAAATTTAAGTCATTTCAATGTTTTTTTTTATGTGAGAACTTTATTTCTAGCAAAACATATTTAAATTCCTTGAAAAATCTATAAAAAATAAGGAAAAGTTGCCTCTAACATATAATATTTAGTTAATCACGATTTTAAACGAAGTCCATTCCGTATGAATTCTTGGGTTGAAACCGCCATCATCACTTTCGTCACTTTTTTCTGGCACTTATTTCACATTCACTTTTATCCGGTTCTTATTTCAATTTTTTTAAACTGCCGGCATTAATTTCACAAAAAAGAAAACACAAAAACTAACAACAAATTATATAAAACTATTCAATAATGACACTAAATATAAACACGAAATTTCCAAGTTACCAGCAGGTTCCTTGTTTTCGATTAATTTATGGCAATACATTTTACTCGAAACGAAAGTTTTACATGATACCAATGAAATCCGTTTTCGAGTGCGGTGTTCGAGTCGATTTGATTTTCGATTCGAGATACATGATAAAGCCCCTGGTTTAGTGAATCCAGATGAAGCGAACCGTGTGCACACGGCAGAAAAATGACGAAAGACGTGCCGCCTCAAAGTGAATACCAATGTAAACACAGTCAAAAACGGCGTTTGCTGTTTAAAAATACGGCAAACATCACATGCAAACGCAGTGTCAAAAATCAGCTGGTTATATTTATTTCTTGGTTATGCAAGTAAAAACGTTTGATTGTAGTTTGAAAATGGATTTAACACTTCCATTATATCTGTTAATGAGGCAGGACAAGGTAAATTCACTGAGAAACCAAAGAAGGTTATTGAGAGATTCTTCGAACGTAATGAAGTTAAGTGAAGACTCGTAACTATACTTTCATTTTGTCGATTAATAGGTTGAATTGTAAAGTATTTGTTGAACTTTGAGTTCCACTCCTATTTGAATAAAACACTTTATTAAGCATGATTCATAAAATTGAAAAAATATTTGCCAAACTTGCATTTTGTCAATCACAGCCAACACCAAACGCGAGAAAACTCAAGTGAGCAATTTAATCTCAAATATCAGCTCCCCGCGAATCTCAGAACAACGAAAATCGAATCGAATCAGGGATCCCGTTTACACTACTATCGTAGTTTTACACTACTATTTCGACATAATTTGACCTAACACTACTTACACTACTGAAAAACTCAAAACACTACCTTTTTCGCCCTATTAAAAAACATGCTACAAAGAAAGTTAATTTCTAGATTTGAAAAGTTCATTTATCTGGGGAAAATTTAAAAAATATGTAATATGTAATCATTCAGACTCTTTATCTAAAATATTTAAGTACTTTAGGGATTCCCTATGAAAAAGTGACTGACTAACCGCACTCAATTCTTGAACTAAAGGGACATATAATACTTAGGCTAATAATAAAATGGAAGTATTTGTACACATTAGGAAATTATTAATGAGGAATATCTTGATCAAAACCTCGATCAAAAATCCAATATAAAAATTGGTTGAAAAAATGAAGATAAATAAGACCAAAGTGGTATAAAAATAATTTAAATAAAAAATGAACCTAAAAACTGTTTTATTCACATAGATTTGAAATATTGGTCAATTCAAAGAACTCAACATTCGGTGTTTAATATTTTCGCCTTGACGTTGGTTTGTAAAACCGTCTTCTGGTGTAATTTCTCTCATATCGCCATTGTCATTCACCTCCTCTATGTTTTAAGGGAGCTTAATATTGTATTTTCTACGTTGAAGTCATTTTTAAACATTAAAATAACTTCAGCAATGTGAATTCCCAAACGTCAAACACTAAAAAATTCACAATAGCGATTGCTTGAACGATGAACCTTACACCGCGTTTTGATTAACAATTTTTCATCCGAAGAAATATCTCACCGCAATGAGATTTTTTTGACATCTGGGCCGAAAATCTCTTGAAATTTTATTTCTCAAATTGGCAATGAAAAAAACACCTAGTCGCCGCTCTCGTAATTAATGCAATACGTGAAATTGAAAAGGCTGAAACAGAAGAACAGACGAAAAGAAAAACCCCTTAATGTTATATATTCTCTTCCAAAGCTTTTTGTATCGTATTTTGTAAAAATTAGTTATTTTTGCAATTACTTGTCGGGAGAAATTGGATTCCGCCATCTTGAATTGTGAAATTCCAAGAAATTTTGCTATTGCAAGATTTCAAGAAATTTCTCTCTGGGATTTTTCCCCTCCGTCAACTCGAGCTCTGATTGGTCAATCAAAAATCTCTGCGATGAAAAATTCCAGGTCAAGACGCGGTGTTACGCAATACCAAATTGTTTTTCGATCGTTCCGGCCAACGATGGTCGATCGAATAAATATCGATAAACGCAATAGGCCCCTTACTTCCTTCCTTTAATTTGAATTTTAAAAAAAATCGATTTTTGTACTAATAGAAAAATTTACTGATATGATATGCAATAAAACATTAGACGGTAACATTCAAAATGTGCTGTCTCAATAAAACTCTAAATGATTGTTAAAAAAGTTGACACTACTGAAATCCCTCTGACACTACTATTTTTCGATCAGTAACACTCCGCTTTTCTCTTTTGGGGTGGGAACCCTGAATCGAATGCGTTGCTCCGCGTTCAACTCAAGTTGGTCACTGCGCATGAATCAAATACAACAGATTGCGCAGGTCCGCCATGTTGCATTTTTGCTGTCAAGAGATTGTGACGTCACAAGAGCTTAAAAATCTAAAAGATCAGTACACCGATTAGGCCATGCGAGACGGTACGTTAATTGGGTGCAAAAAAACCGGTTTCGATGAAAAGACGCTCTCGGGAATTAGCGGGGAAATACTCCTCGAAAAATGGCAGCCCAACAGAGCAAAAGCACGCACACATAAAAGACAAACCGGTTTGATTAAAAAATTCTGAGCCCTACACACGCACACATTTAAATAGCATGTGTGGTTACACGGCCAGAGCAAAAGATACTCCACGTACGGTGCTGCAGTAATCCTGAAAATAAAGCATTTTACGTTTGCGATAACACGTAGCGTCTTGCATCGCCTATTCTGAGCATAATCGAAACTTATCGCCAGTGGAATATCGAAAAGAGGGATTTTTTTTTAAAGTTAGGAAATTTTCTTGAAGATCCGCAGCGATGAAGAATTTTTTACCTACCCGATGTGAATTTTATAAGTTGCAAGTGTAATAACCAACCCAAAAAATCTCGATTTGACAGCCGCAAATGTACCGCGAAAAACTTTAGATAGTGTTTTTAATAATTTACCAAAGACAATGAATTCCGCAGTACCCGTTTATTATTACTTTAGGAGGAATCAAATGCGAATAATGAGAGGAAATCTACGGGACGCGTCAGATCCTTTTCCGATACCCGAAGAAATGTAAAAAAGCGTAATTTATGTATGTTTAAAAACTTTAAATTTATGTGTTTTGTAGGTTTTTAGAAATATATAGGCTTCCACAGGCAGTGGCAGTGGAAATAATTGAAAAGTTGACTCCGCGCATGACTGAAGTGGGGCCCAATCGAACTTAAATATCTCCTGCTCTTCGTGTTTTGTGTAGGGATGCCAACGATACCTCGATGTTTGCAAAACGTTGAAAAATATCGAGTTTTAACCTCGATGTTGAACAGGCCGATATATCGAGGTATCGATGTTGCTATCCACGATGTTAGAACATTACTCTTCATAAAATTAGTAGAGAAAATAATTTTAGGACTAGAGATACTAGTTTTTCGATAGATTTAATAAAGCTAGAACCTGAATCATACGTCGATGCGTCCGTCATGCGTGCGTCCGTCTGACAGTTCGATGCGGTGACAGTTGGGTGCGGCAACGAATCTGGAGTTAATTCATTGTTTTGCACTTCTTCTATTAGTTTATCGTCGAAACAATTACTTTCAATTTGTTCCATACTTAAATTGCTTAAATCGTAAACAAACTTGTTTGCGAAATGACATTTCCGTGCGTTGCCGCATGTAAAAGTAGAAATTCGACCTACTCTATGCGGTTGCCGCATCGGAAAACGCATTATTACGGGAGTACTCATAGCAGCCCGTTGATTCTACTCGAACTGTCAACCGGACGCACGCATGACGGACGCATCGACGTATGATTCAGGTTCTACCTTAAAGCCACTCTACTTAAATATTTGTTTAAGTTTCCTTTGAGTGTGTTTACATTGGGTTTTACTTTGAGGCGGCACGTCATTCGCTCCAGCCAAGTGAGGGTGAGGGATGCAGTGGGGAGGGAAACCAAAAAGAGCGAACGAAGTTTAGATTCACTTAAAATTATCGGTCGCAAACCGGTTTGAGTCTGGTTCAAACCTGTATCGTTTAGTTTTGTTGATGAAACTGGTTTAGTGAATCCAGATGAAGCGAACCGTGTGCACACGGCAGAAAAATGACGAAAGACGTGCCGCCTCAAAGTGAATCCCAATGTAAACACAATCTTTGGTATCAATTTTCGGCTTCATCTTTCTACAAGATTTCGCAAAAAATACTAGAGCTAGCCATGAAATTTAACAGAGAAGTTTGGTCCTGATGTGGAAATCCGTTAACCGGAAGTAACCAAAACGGCGGCTTTTTAAAAACTACGAAACTAACCATTTTCCAGTAGTCTTATGTATTACAAAACTTGGAGACAATAAAATTTGCTGCATTTATGTGTTTTACTAGAACTCTGTATCTCAAGCCGTTATGAAAATAGGCCGGTATTTCAAAAAAATTAGTTTTTTGCGAATATCTCGAAAACTAACGGGTTTTTGGTGGTTCAACGTACGTTGATTCTACCTGTGTGCACTCCACCCACGTCCTGAAAACATCGATACCTCGATGTTTTGAAAAAGTTATTAAATTTAACTTTTTCAAAACATCGAGGTATCGATGTTTTCAGGACGATGTTTTTTGATATCGATGTCGCCTTAAAAAAAACAACAATTTTCGATATATCGAGGTTTTATGAACGATGTTGCATCCCTAGTTTTGTGTGCGCTAAACTTATACGCAAACGCACTGTTTTCACTACCTCATAAAGCAAGTGATATCCATTGGAAATGTCGATAAAAACGTTGGAAATGTGGAATAGATTTCCAGACGTCAAACCATTAGTGTTACCCGAGTGAAGGAAATCGCATTGGAAGTCAAACCTGCATTAGTGTGCTGTATCCACCAACACAATTAAAAGAATGTTGAATATGTGCACATAACTCGCTTGTCGATAATTATCGACAGTTCCCTCAGAATCCCTATACAGAGTGAATATTGTGTTTGTGGAGTTTTAAAGTGTTTTACGTGTCAATTAAGTTGGAAAACGTTTTATATTTTAACATAGAATAGTCTCAGGAAATTCAGTTAATACTAAAATGGGTGTTTGCGCAGTTTGGGATTGTAAAAGCAACAATGAAAAGCAAAACAATGAAACGACGATGCTTCCATTCCAAAAAAGGTAAAACAATTTTTAACTCTTTTTTGATGGTATCAAATAAATAATTTATTTTTTCGTTTTCCCATGTTGAGGGTAGGTATTGTTCAATCAGACAATACATTAAAGCTCCAACGTGAAAGACCTCAATAACCGTTTTGGATTCAAATATGTGTTAACGCAACTTGTCCTTATGTACACATTATGTGTGTTTTGTAAAGACTAAAACAACTATTTTTTAATATTTATTTTAGGAAATATATTTAAAACGATTCTGGTGCCAAAAGAAGACTATAGCCCAGAACCGGAAAACGAATTTCCTATGGCTTACGATGGCTTGGAAAACCTGACAGGTTATATTTGCCATAAGCTTAAAAATTCCGTGCCTGACTACAGTGCAAATCCATTAGAGGACATCACTTACTCTTGGGTCAACCATTTAAGTGAAGGTGGTCTTTCCAAGCCAACTGAGGAAATTATGTCTCATGTAATGGCACTGGACAAAATTTTCCTTGCCGTTAATGGGGAAAACCTAGACATAAGGAAAGATTACTTAAAATATTTAATCCAATTGTCCGAAGAAACAAAGTAAAAAACGACTTAAAAACCGTGTAACTTAAAAGTAAAAAAACATGTTTTTGAATAAAGAACTGTGTGAACATTTAACTACAATAAAAAGGAAAAATAAAAAAAATATAACTTATACTATGTTCACACCGACGC
Source organism: Chrysopilus asiliformis (assembly GCA_964034945.1). NCBI lineage: Eukaryota > Metazoa > Arthropoda > Insecta > Diptera > Rhagionidae > Chrysopilus > Chrysopilus asiliformis. The sequence continues at coordinate 43,885,655 of OZ035963.1, read as the reverse complement.
AAAATTACGTAATTTTGAAGATTTTCGTAATTTTGAACGAAATCTTCCTCGAAATCACGAGATTTCCAGTACATTAACCTGTTTTCAAAATCACTAAAAGTATGCAATTTCCACAAAATTAGGAACGAAATCAAGCAAAAACAATGAATACAACCCTGCATCACTTATTCAGCTCTCTTCAGGACATCAGTTTTGAGAAATTTTGACATTTGTGCTGGATTGGAAAAACGGAAATATAAGAAAAAGAAGCCGTGTTCCGCACGCGAAGAGGATATATTAGTAAACAACCTACGCGGGGCAAAAAAAATGGACCTGTTTTTGATGCGATTATTTATTTATTTATTTATTTATTTATTATCATTTCATCAAAACAGAGCTGATTACTACATTTTAAACATTTAGATATGTAAAAAGAAAAGAAAATGTTACAATCATTAATTGTGTTTTCGGATAAGTAAGTTTTTTACTTGATTGGCATTCAAACAATAATCAATTAAATTATAATTTTCATTGAACAAACGTGACATTGATGTAATCGGCTCATTGCGGCCATAGTTGGTACGATGAGGATGGACAACAAGTGGCTTATATGATCGGAGTTGCCGAAAAGGAACACGAATGCAAAACTCATTAAGTAGACCCGGAGAGTTCATAGTCCCGGATAAAACTTTAAAGGCAAAAGCAATTTTGAAATTTTGTCGCCTAATTTCAAGAGATTGTAGAGATAAGAGACCTAGGCGAGAAAGGTAAGTTGGCAGCCTCATACAATCAGTCCACGGAAGATATCTTAGAGCAAATCTAAGAAACCTTCTCTGGACTGATTCAATGCGTTTAACATGAACGTCGTAGTAGGGATCCCATACCGGAATAGCATATTCAAGGATAGGTCGAACAAGCGTGACGTATAAAGCTTTAGTTAAGTACGGATCGTTGAATTCTTTAGACCAGCGTTTTATAAAACCAAGAGCACAATTAGCCTTGTTCACGATGCTATCGATATGGTCAGAAAAGGAGAAATTGGAGCAGAAAAACACACCCAAATCTCTTGTTTTGAATTGTATTATTCATCATATTACTAAAATTCATAGCAATGCTACACTAAAATTCATAGCAATCCTGTAGTTGAAATGTGAAACAAAATTACCTTAATCTCTGTGTGAACATTTTGGTTTAAGATCTAAATCATTTCGCAAAATTACGTGATTTTGCGTCTGTGTGAACATAGTATTAGAAATTTTCGCTATGTTTCATTTATTACTTAACATTTTCACAAAGTGTAGACAAAATTCACAGGCATTGTTGTTTGACTATTTTTTTTAATATTTATAAAATTAAATAATATTTATATTGCAGCAAACAACAAATTCCAGGTTTTACACGAAAACAAATTTAATATCGATGTCATTTCATTACGCTCTTGTGACGTCATGCGCAGAAGTTTACCAAAATGAAACTCGTCTTTGCGCAATCTGTTGTGTTTGATTCATTGTCACTGTGTATACAAGAACAACGAAACTGGGATATCGAGTACTGATCGAGTAAATATCGAACAAACGTAACGCCGTACAGAGTTGCCAGACAGCCAGCAAATTTTCCCCCCGTCGTAGCCTGAAAAACCCCCTGAAACGGGCTCTCGATTTCTTCAAACGATTCCAACCCGTTGTCTTCTTCATATTCAACGTAGGGATGCCAACGATACATCGATGTTTGCAAAACATCGAGGTATTATTGAAAAATATCGAGTTTTAACCTCGATGTTGAACAGGCCGATATATCGAGGTATCGATGTTGCTATCCACGATGTTAGAACATTACTCTTCATAAAATTAGTAGAGAAACTAATTTTAGCTGATTTAATATAGCCACTCTACTTAAAGATTTGTTTCAAATTTTCTTTCGTATCAATTTTCGGTTTCATCTTTCTACAAGATTTCGCAAAAAATACGAGAGCTAGCCATGAAATTTTACAGAGAAGTTTCGTCCTGATGTGGAAATCCGTTAACCGGAAGTAACCAAAACGGGGGCTTTTTAAAAACTATGCGGTCTTATGTATTACAAAACTTGGAGACAATAAAATTTGCTACATTTATGTATTTTACTAGAACTCCGTATCTCAAGCCGTTATGAAGATATGCCGGTATTTAAAAACAAAATAGTTTTTTGCGAATATCTCGAAAACTGACGGGTTTTTGGTGATTCAACGTATAAGAAGAATTAAAATCGTGTTAATTCTACCTGGGTGCACTCCACCCACAGTAGAGCATCCACCAGGTGGCTAAATTATTTATTAAATTTAACTTTTTCAAATCATCGGAAAAACATCGAGGTATCAATGTTTTCAGGACCATGTTTTTTGACATCGATGTTGCCTTAAAAAAAACATGGATTTTCGATATATCGGGGTTTTGTGAACGATGTTGCATCCCTAATTCAACGACGTGAACCGAATTTGATTTTTATTTAGGACACACGCTAAATTATGACGCTAAATTATAACATGTGAAGTAAATTCTTTACACAGGTTTCACATCAAACAAGAATTCAAAAAAATGTTATATTATAATTCAGAAAAAAATTTATTTCAACTATCGCGAAAAAATTTTCCCCCTGAAAAAAAACCCTGAATTTCAAAAAATAAAAAGCACCCCCGTGAGCTAAAAACCCCCCAAAACGGGGGCTAAAACCCCCGATCTGGCAACGGTGACGCCGTATCTCAGAACAAGGGTGAATATCAGGTTGGGACTTTAGTACATATGTACTAGATCTAGTACCTTTTTGACTCATTTAGTACCCTAGTACCACAGCGCATGAATCTGGTACCTTTTCATGGTTTATATAAAAAATGATTTTATCTGAATTTATAGCTCCCTGTAAAAAGCCATCACTTTCCTATGTATTAGAAAAAAGTACCTTTTTAAATAATCCCAAGCTCCAACTCTTTAATTAAAGACTACTGAATTCGTCTTATTAAGGGAAATATGAAAATCAATCGTAGACCATGGAAATTAGCAATATCTCAAAATACTTCTCGAAATTTAAGTTTTTAGATTGAGTTTATAGAAAAATTTAAAATTAAAATAAAACCAAAAAATTAAAACAAATACATCTAGACAATTTTTATTGGTTTTTTGGAGTTTTTCTAGAGTATTTTTTGACCGAGAACGGTTATATTTACAGCGCAAAAGTCAATCCATATGGGTAAAGAATTTTTCTTTTCTAAATGTACGAGATTTAGATTTTGCTTGACTCCTATGTAATAAGCATGAAAAACGATTTTGGTTGCACGATAGTTAAAAAATAATCTAGTACCCTTTTTGGGCAAAAATAGTACCTTTTACACATCCTCAAATCCCAACCCTGGTGAATATCTGTGGTAAAGCCATCTATTGTACAAAGACATTTTGTCTGACATACATGTTATTAGTAAGTCTTTTATTTGTTACTAATAACCCAGTGAACAAGAAATGCCTTATTAAGGCGTTATTGAGGCATTATCATTAATGCTTACCTTTACCTTATTGTTGCCTTAATTTTGTATAGGCCATTTCCCATTATATAAGGCATACTACTAAGGCAACATTAAAGCTATAACCTGAACCGTACATCGATGCGTCCGTCATGCGTCCGTCCGGTTGACAGTTCGATGCGGTGACAGTTGGGTACGGCAACGAATCTGGAGTTAATTCATTGTTTTGCACTTCTTCTATCAGTTTATCGTCGAAACAATTACTTTCAATTTGTTCCATACTTAAATTGCTTAAATCGTAAACCAAATTTTTTGCGAAATGACATTTCCGTGCGTTGCCGCATGTAAAAGTAGAAAATTGACCTATGAAATTGAATTGAAAATTGACGTATGATTCAGGTTCTACCTTAATTCTATATTTTTTTGCCGGTGATGGCGCTGATTGCTTATATGGTGAAAATCTTTGCTTATATATGGTTGGTGTTTTAAATAAAAGAGGTTTTGTTTTGTTTTGAATATATAATTTTTAAATAAAACTGATTGCACATTCTTTGCATAAAAATAAAAATAAATTAGGCCTTCAATGGCGAAATAGAGCCTTCAATGGCGAAATAAAGCCTTCAATGGCGAAATAAAGCCTTCGATCACATTTGTTGATAATCTAGAAAAAAAGAAAATGCATATTAATATATCGCACATGGTCCCGTAGACTGTAGTATCTCAAAAAAATGTGTTTTTGAGTAATTATTCCATTATGTAAAGGAAAATTGACTGAATCAAATGAAAAACAAATTTAAATGTAAACGTAGTCCTAAAATTTATTTTTTTTTGGTTTTTTAAATTCCCATTTTTTAAAATTTAAATTGATTTTGTGGAAAACAAACCTATCTCTATCTTTTATTATTGCAAAAAAAAAAAATGAAGCAAATGATCTGTAAATTATTATCAAAAGAGTAATAAATTGAAATATTACTGTACAGACAACAGAAAAAACAATTATTCATAAACAATTATTTTGAAATGAAAACTTTGAATGCGTTTTTCTCAAAATGGCCGATTTTGAGATACTACAGTCTACGGGACCATGTGCGATATAACATTTTGCCACCATCTACTTCACGAATGGGGCTCAATGGATAATTTAGAGGTTTTTTGGGAATTAGAGTTTGCCGGCTCTTTGGAACTTTGAGTACAACTTCTGTTAAAATCAACAGCAAATTGTTAACAGCTCGTGTAGAGATGTGGCGTAAATTCCAAAAACTGAGTTTCGCGGCCAAGCTATCCGTGTTTTTCACTGGTTCAGGCTTGAAGCCTAAACCACAATTACACGTGCGTGCGTGCGGCATTATTTAGTTCTGGCATCTAGTAGTTGTCACCGCGTCTAAAAGTAGAGACTGAGCCTACTCTACGCGGGACGGACGCGGCAACGCGTCTGAGCAACGCGCAATTATACATTTACTCATATAAATGCGTAGTTTTTATTTTCACCGCGTGGGTGCCGCACGCGTAATTGTGGTTTAAGCATGGACTCCATACTTGCGTCATCACCATGCGTCATGTTCCGTGCCATACGAAAACACTTCACGCACCCTCACGCATTAACGCATGCGCCATCGTGCGCTGATTTTAAAATCATTTAATAATTGGCGGAGGAACGCACCACAAAGATGTGTTCGGCAATGTTCGTGTGCTTACGATTTCCGAAATGTGACATTTTTGTTTCATTTCAATTGAGTTTAACGCCTTTGGCGAATATTGATTTCATTTAATTTACGGAGAAAAATCTTTTTTGTGTAAAGTAAATTTGTTTCGTGGAAAATATCAAGTGAAAGTGAAAAATCTATGAATGAACTTATAATTCATTACATCAGAGGTTTGATCTCATTTCATTTAGCGGTGGATCCACCAACGAGATGATCTCATATTTTGCTGCTGTTTTCGTTGTAACCGTTGTTGCCTTCGCCTTCTTATTAGTAACAAACAAAGAATATATTCCCGAGAAGGCATTTTAATATAAAGTTTGTAAATCAACACGAAAGCTATAGTAAATTCACGACAAAATCTATAAAAAACGAAACAATTGTTGATGTTTTCTCTTTTGCTGTCAACTGTCAATTAAATTACAGTGGCGCCTACTAGTTGGCGCTGGAGTGTTTTAACGCATCTTTGGAGACGAACGGACTGCGTTGACGGACGAGTTTGCGTGTGATTACACGAGGATTCACTTTGAGGCGGCACGTCTTTCCTCATTTTGTTGCCGTGTGCACACGGTTCGCCTTTTTCATTCGCTAAAATCTTTCGCCTTTTTGACGTTAAGACATTGGGATGAAAATAACCTCAAAATTTAACTCAGTTGTAAAATGATTGCAGTGAAATTTGTTAAATTTAATGAAAATATGGATCATATAATAATTGTAGTAACAAGTTTATTATATGCTTCATCAGCAACGGCTCTATTTTTGTGCCAATCTGAAGAAGAAAACTCCGAATTTTCAGATGCGCACGACTCCAAACAACGAAATGACCAATAAAAGCACAACGAGACACAAACCGGTTTGCAACCGATAATTTTAAGTGAATCTAAACTTCGTTCGCTCTTTTTGGTTTCCCTCCCCACTGCGTCCCTCACCCTCACGAATGGCGTGCCGCCTCAAAGTGAATCCTCGTGTAGACAGGCACTTTAACGCAGCTAACGCAAATATGGAGTCTTAGCTTTAGGCAATGATTACCTAATATAGATAAGAAAGTTCTCCTAAAATATTTGGTTTGAGAGAGGGACAACTAGCGACATGCTGGCGGTTTCAATTTCTGTGTGAATACTGAGTTATTTATGTGTGCGGCCTCATCTCAAGTGTTCCCACATCTCAGTTGTAATGCGTAATTAGTTGTAATGCGCCTCGAAAAAACCATAAAAAAATCGCACAATGGCAATACACAAATTTGATTCTCAGCAGTCAGTTAGTTAAAAATCAAAACAAGCCACCAATTTCGGTGGAAAATTTAGTTTTCGTGTTAATTTAGTTGATTTTTAGTGTATTTCGCGATTTAAATACTAAAAAAGTGTTATAATTTGCTTGAAAATTTTCGTGAGCTGTCAGGCCGCTGTCGGAAGCATGATGGTGTTAGTGCAAGGGTTGTATAAATATAATACAAGTTTTTTACTGCTATAAGGATATGAAAATCTCGCTTGGTTTAGCCCTGACTAAACGACAAGTTTCTTTTTTTTTCTTTAACTCCATATGACATGAAGGAAAAAAAGGGAAAGATGGTGTTGCTCGGTGACTTTTTTTTATCGCGCATCTCTTTTCTCTGCCGTAGGTAAACGGAAACTTCCGTTTACTTCCCATCTATATTAGGTAATCATTGCTTTAGGCTTCATCGTCGTCACTAGAACTTTGGTTAAAGTCACTGTCGGAATTTTGAAATATTGGGATATTATCACCGAAAACCAACTCACAATTCTCCTCACAAAGTGTGGACAACTATCACGGAACATTAGTTATGGATATTTTTCGCTAACATTCGGATCTAATGCATTTTCTTCATCAAGAAACGCCCGAATGCTTCTTGAAGCCTCTTCAGAAACGATATTTCTGCGTTGTCTCATGGAAACTTTTTCGAAATTTTCCATCGCGTTTACTAATGGCCTTTAATTCTTAATCTCCATTTTATCATTTTTATATAAAAATATTTTGTACTTACAGTTTATTAACTAGTACCAGGAAGACCGAGCCATGCTCGGAGACCTCAAAATCCTCATTTTGCTGATTTTTTTTTTTTTTTGAGAAAAAAGTAGATTTACGTTATCTTTATAGTTAATTTCCTGAGATTGAGAATTCCCAATCCAAAAACCCCCTCTGCTAATTTCCTCTAGAAAACAATGAAAGAAAGGATAGGGGAACTCGGGGCTAGAATTAACAGGGGTAAGTATTGACAAGCCTATTCCCGCCGAAATATACGAGCCAGAATCTCGAAATTTGGTTTTTGTCCATCATTCGATAAGGTCAATCATATCGTGACTCATCAGTCATAAACAGTTAATTGCCAGTGAATGTTTAGCACAAAGACCGAAATTTAGCTGGTAAATGAACTTTTTATGGTTTGGAATATTTTGATTTCTGTCTTATTTTTTTATATTATTGAATATAACTTTGCCGATAATGTAAGTTAATGAAGCTATAATTAATAATATCCTTTGGTTTTATTACAATCCTTAACTATATTTTTTTGGGGTTAATAATTCAAAAAAAGTAGTGTCGGGGCTAAAATTAACAAACCCATGGGGCAAGAATTAACAATATAATGGCGGTAGCACAATCCAAGGTGCTACAGAATCAACAAAATTTGGATCACCCAACTACTTCAACTTCCGCAGTACCAATTCAGACGGGACAGTTCTTCTCGCCACAGCCCTAATCAATGTAACAGCTCAAAAGGGGAATACTATATTACTACGAGCATTGATAGATCAAGGATCCCAAACGTCATTTATAACAGAAGATGCAGCCCAGAAGTTAAGAGCACCTCGAACCAAAATTCACGCGAAAATTAATGGAGTTGGAGCTTCGCTAGCTGGAGTTTCAAAAAGCAGTGTAAAAATCACGTTGAATTCTTGTCAAAGCGGCTTCAAAATAAAAATTTCTGCAATGGTATTAAAAAAGCTCACCAAAATGCTACCTGACGAATCGATCAGAAAGAAATGGTCACATCTACAGCATCTAGTATTAGCTGACCCCAACTTCTACGAACCAGGATCCATCGATCTAATTTTGGGAGCTGACGAGTAGTCAAAGGAAGAAGGGAAATGCCTATAGCTCAACAGACTGAATTTGGCTGGGTCGAATCAGGTGGCACAGCATGCAATACAAACGAGATATCGTGCAATATATCTAGAGAAACAATTGAAAAGGATCTGGAAAGGTTCTGGGAACTTGAAGAAATTCCCACATCAAAAACACTTACAAAAGAAGAAGAAGAATGTGAGAAAAACTTCGAGCAATCTCAAAAAAGATTATCTAGCGGACGATACGAAGTCAAATTGCCATTCAAATCCGACTCTCCAACATTAGGCTCTTCCAAGCAATGTGCTATAGCCCGATTAATTCAAATAGAGAAAAAAATCGCTAAAAATCAGGCTTTTCATAAAGAATAAATACAAAAGGTTCATCCAAGAATATCAAGAGCTGACACACATGATACCAGTCACAAAAAATCGGTCCCCGGAACAAACGTATTATTTACCACATCATGCCGTTCTAAAAAGGGATAGTGTTACTACAAAGCTAAGGGTAGTTTTTGATGCTTCATCAAAAACTAGTAATGGCAACAGTTTAAACGACATACTACTTACTGGGCCCACCCTGCAAGATGAGATTTTGTCTATAATACTACGATAGCAGCAACACAAGGTGGTATTTACAGCTGACATTGAAAAAATGTACAGGCAAATCCAAATTTCCGAGGAAGATCAAGGATTTCAACGAATCCTTTGGAGAGAAAATTCTAACGATCCGATACAGGAATTTCAACTAACAACAGTCACCTATGGGACCACATCAGGATCATTCCTAGCAGTCAGAAGTCTCCAACAACTAGGCAAAGATGAACAACATGTATCTCCTGCAGCTTCAAAAATTATATTAACGGACTTCTATGTAGATGACCTACTCTCAGGTGCCAACACATTACAGGAAGCTTCTAAATTAAAGAAAGGGATCAAAGAAACTTTACTCAGAGGAGGTTTCAACTTAAGGAAGTGGAACAGCAATGAACCTACTCTTAGCGAATCTGAAATGCTACAAGAAAATCTTACATTGTATCCTGAAGGCACAGTGAAAACCCTAGGACTACATTGGAACCCAAGAACTGATTGCTTCTTATTCAAAATCAATTTACCAGAGGCACCCAAAGCAACAAAACGAAATATTCTATCTGAATCCGCTCGCATATTTGATCCATTGGGATGGTTAGCCCCAGTCACCATCTTAGCAAAGATAGCGTTTCAACACTTGTGGACGATAGGGGTTTCCTGGGACGAAGAAATACCAGTTGAAGCAGCAAAACAATGGTATAAGTTCCGAAATGAGTTACCATCCATACAAAGTCTGCAATTACCCAGATGGAATGGTTACGATGGTGAGGATACGCGACTAGAGCTACATGGGTTCTGTGACGCTTCTGAAAAGGCGTATGCGGCAGCAATTTATTCCCGAACAAAAAATGCTAAGGGAGAAACTTACGTTAAATTACTAACAGCCAAAACAAAGGTGGCACCCATTAAAATGAAGAGGTCTATACCACAACTGGAACTATGCGGAGCAGTTCTCCTGTCCAAGTTGATGAACCACACACTAGAATCTCTGAAAAAACCTAACATCCAAATTTCATTATGGACTGATTCAAAAATAGTACTGGCTTGGCTCAATAAATCTCCGAACAGATGGGAGACGTTCATAGCCAACAGAGTATCGCAAATCATCGAGGTCACAGATATCACCCAATGGCATCATGTACCAGTGAAAATCCAGCCGATTATGCGACCAGAGGAATTGGTCCTTCAGAATTAAAAGATACAAAAACATGGTGGTATGGACCCGATTGGCTATCGCACAAACATATTCAATCTAGTACTTGCGAAATACCAGATACGCTATTGGGGAGGAAAAAGACATACTGCCTAACATCAACAGTATAATTCGACGAAATTCAAAATATATTAAACAAGTATTCCTCACTATCAAAAGCTATGAGAGTTTTAGCACATTGCTATCGTTTTATACATGCAATCAGAAACAAGAAGAAATGTGAGCTTGGCCCATTGAGGAATGAGGAGTTAAAAAACGCGTTAACCATGTTAATACGTTCCACCCAGAGAAACGCTTTTCCCCGAGCAATTGGAGAATTAACGAAAGAGAAAAAACTAAGTAATGAAAGCAATATTCTATCACTAACACCGTTCCTAGATGGCCAAGGAATTCTCCGTGTAGGAGGACGAATTGAAAATGCGAACTTATCATACGATAAAAAGCATCCAATAATCCTACCTTATGACAGTCAACTAACAAGATTGGTCATAAATCTCGCACATAAAAATACATTGCATGGTGGCAATACACTTACACTTGCCCATATCCGTAACCAATAGTGGATCATACACGGGCTACGCGCAGTAAAAAAACATAACAAAAGCTATAATTGCCAATCTGGCAATCATTGGAGACCCGTATGGTGATATTGTTATCAAAATTCGAACAGTTGTATCAAAATTCCTCTTTGAAGTCAAACTTTCCAATAAGATTTTTTAAAATTTATTCCAATCAGATTTTGATGTATGGGAGTTTTATGTAGAATCATATCCCAAATAACTTTTGTTCTTGCACTTTTTTGATAAGATGCACCGTTTTTGATATATTCGCAAAAAACGTTTTCGTTCGTATGGGGGGTACCCCCCCTAATGGTCCATTTTTGCCCATTAACGAACTTAGCCTCACATTTTACGAAAAACGAACCTGCGCAAAATTTCAAGTCTCTAGCTCAATCCGTGCGCCCGCAATCCGCGCCACAGACGGACAGACAGACAGACGGACAGACAGACGGACGGACGGACAGACGGACGGACATGCTAAATTCAACTTTTTTCATCATTCTAAACACACTGGTGTAATTCATTTTTGTGTGCGATGACGAGATCTTGGCGTTACAAACGGTAAGGCAAAGTTAATATACCCTTTGGTTTCACCATACGGGTATAAACAGATTCAGAAATGCCTGATCTGCTTCCGACACAACGCAGAACTCCGAACACAGTTGATGGGCAACCTACCAGAACCCAGAGTGACTAGCTCAAAACCCTTCAATCACAGTGGAGTGGACTATGCTGGCCCAATAGATCTACGAATATCTAAGTGACGCGGAAACCGATCATACAAAGGATATATATGCGTTTTTATATGTCTATCAACAAAGGCCATACACTTAGAAGCCGTATCAGACTTAACATCACAAGCATTTATAGCAGCATACAAAAGATTTTCAGCGAGAAGAGGAATACCAAGACACATATACAGCGACAATGGCACAAATTTCGTAGGTGCTAATAAAATCTTACAAATTGCAGAAAAGAATCAAAGAATTCAATACAACAAAGAAATTTGCGATTCACTATCAGAAGTTGGAACAGAATGGCATTTCATCCCTCACTTCGGAGGATTATGGGAGGCCGGTGTCCGTTCCATGAAATATCATATGAAGAGAACAATTGGCGATCACAAATTGACATATGAGGAAATGTCCACACTATTAGCACAAATAGAGGCATGCTTAAATTCACGACCATTGTGTGCTCTATCTCAGGACCCCGAAGATCTGAACTTCCTAACGCCTGGTAACTTTCTAATCGGGACATCGCTCCAAGCTCCACCAGAAGCTAACAGATTAAATCAAAATCATCTCCAAAGATGGCATCTTCTGGAAAGAATGCATCAGGAATTTTGGAGAAAATGGAAAGCAGAATACATTCCACGATTGCAACAAAGACCAAAAGTGCGTTCCCAGGAGAGCAACATACAACCTGGAGAATTAGTTTTAATAAAAGAAGACAATCTACCACCAACCAAGTGGTCACTTGGAAGAGTGATTGAGACACATCCAGGAAGTGATGGATTAACAAGAGTACTTACCATCAAAACAGCGAGTACTACGATAAAAATACCCATAACCAAAATTGCATCTCTGCCAATATCAGATAACCTTCCAGAAATTGGCGCAAAAACTCAAATACAAACCAATGAGATCGCAAAATCCAACAACAAACAGATATATCTGTCGACTACTCAAGAGCTAGTCAAAGAATCCCGAAAGTTAGCTAACAGAAAACCTAAACGTAAAAAAATAAATCCCACATCAATTCCTGTTCGGCCACCAATAGAAGATTTAAAAGCATACAACAAACGTAAAAATAATGAAAAATCCAATTCATTAATGACGATCATTTTTGTAATATTAAGCTTCTTGCAACTTCTCACCAACACTGTATGTCAGGAAATAACAATGACCAACTTTAAAAATCATCCAGGCATTTTCTTTGAAGATTTGGGAAGAATTGACCTGACCAACAATATGTGGAATATAATAGCGTACTATGATTTAACTAATTATTGGAACGAGCTCATTGGCTTCAGAAACATTGTCCAAAGAATGGAATCTTCATGTTTAACCGTTGTGTTACCAACCAAATCTATCAACGTTAAATACCAACCAACATACCCGGGTATGCGATTAGAAAATCCTCAAATAATGCGACACTTTAGCACCAAAAATGCTATAGAAGCCATGTTGGGTCCTGAATTGAGGAGTGTCACTTATACTACTTCGAAGAGCATGATAATACAGGACGTATCAAACATAAGGGAAACTGCTATCTTTGTCCAAAACGTAGACCAACTCGTAAGGCCTGTGGACAGTGCCAAAAACCGATTTGTCTTTAACATTCCATAGATGTAATTAAATGCTTGCAATGCCAAAATTTATGAACTTTGATGTATGTTCTATAATTTTTCTAATTTTGCAATAAATAAAAAATAAAAATCTAGCTTTCCAACCACATTTATCTAATAAATTTTGACTTACATACCGGGGTATGCTGGTCAGTAACTAGAGAGCTACAAATCCAAATGTCGACAAAAATACCGTTTCCTCAAAAATTTTTTTTTTGCTATTTCACAATCTGGCTAATAACTAATATTTAGGCGAATAAAAAAAATTTCAGATCGATTGGAGCATGGGAACATGTTTTTTTTTTCAATTAAAAGTGAAAAACATACCCGGGTATGTGGTTGGTAACATAAGGGTTAATACTCAATAACGATCAGCAATTCAACTGCAAAGGAATATTGGAACAATTTAAAACGCGTTTGAAACAAATGGAGCACAAAAACGATATTTTGCATGCTAGAAATGGTGACTTTCGAAAATTCTCTAGAAGACGACGTGGTTTATTTAACTTTGTCGGAAACATAGCTCACACACTTTTTGGCGTCCTAGATGAAAATTACGCAAAACAGCATGAGGAAGAAATCATAAAATTAAAGGGCAATCAGAATTATCTTCTGGAATTATTTAAAAAACAAACATCGATCACAGAATCCACTCAGAATATACTAAAAAGAGATGAGCAAAATATCGAGAAGCAGTTCGAAGTTATTGGAGACCATCTAACAACGCTAACTAACGCCAGCAAGGAAATTCATGACGACCTCAACATACAGCGTCAAGCTCAAGAACGATCTAGTCTATTTTTATATATAATAATACTCATGAGCAACTACGAGAAAATACAGACTGCCTTGATAGACGTGATAATGGACGTACATCATGGTAAAATTAGTCCCTTGCTTCTAACACCAGAACAATTGAATGAACAAATAAAGCAGATTCGAAATAACATACCGTCTTCTTTACGAGTTCCGGGAGATTCAACGGCAGTTGAAGATCTACTCCGCATATACCACATTCTTACAGTAAAAACAAGAATAACCAGCAACAACATCATTTTCGACATTAAGATACCACTGACACTAAACGAACATTGGCAGTTGTTCAAAGTAATTTCGGTACCAACTCCGCACGATAATGAATTTATCTACATACAACCCTCTACTGACTATTTGGCAGTAAGTCTAGATAGAGAACGACATTATCCCCTAAGCAGCAATGAACTTCATCGATGCAAAATTCTGATGGACGAAACACATCTCTGCAAGCAGCAGCATCCAATTCATAATCGACTTGCTGATACCAACCTCTGCGAGATAAGCCTGCTGCATCACGAAAAGGCGTTGTCATCCACTTGCCAACTAAAATCCATAGCTCCTACTCAAGTATGGATTCAGTTACACAATCCAAATACTTGGATCTTCGTCCTGGATCAAGAGTATACATTCAACATAGTTTGTGGCGACAAGATCATCGAAAAAACACTGAGAGGTGATGGGCAACTACATCTGAAACCTAATTGCATTCTAAAACAAAAAACTGTGACGATCAACGCACACAACATCAACACCAGCAGATTAAATGGATCTTTTCTTCCAATCTGCAACCTGACAAAACATCTGCAACAAAACAACGTCCATGGGAAGCCATTTCAATTGACGCAGCCCAAAATATTCTTCAAAGCTAATCAAAAGGCCCTAGAATCGCTCGACGGCAAAATACGGGACATTCACCTTCAACAAGAGATGCCAAACAACATTACGCACCATGATATCCACCAATACGTCGTACTATACTTGATAGCAACGAGCTTATTGGCAATAATCATGTATTACATCATCAAAAGATTGTGGATCACCAAACGCTCTGAAGATCTAAGCACTTCAAGATTCATCCTATCAGACTTCCAGCTGGACAACAGGCCGGGCCGGAAGCATGAGCAAACTTGCACAGATTCATCAAGCGGGCAATCACCTATAGATGGCACCGAAATGCATCGATCAACATAATTTCCACGCGCTTCCCGTGTTTCTGATTTAATTCAATGGTCACCGGGAAACGTGTGGTAATTCGAGAACCAAATATGCATTTTTGGCTGCACATCAATCGAACTTCATGTCATCTTTTCCAAATTGTAGAGTAAGCAATAATTTGTAATAAATAGTCGTAAGCCATCATTGTAAGATCAGTTATAGTCAATAAATCGTGATAATAACAGTCAAGCGTTTGAATTCCCCCCACCAGCGGTAAGGGTTTAAACCGGTTGAATTGTTAGCTATTGACAAACAATTTTGATTTGGTTCCAGCACCGAATCAAAACAGTCATAGAGTAAGAATTCTCATACTATGTTTTTATAGATACAAATTATGTACAAAAAAGCTTCCCTGAGACCTTTTTTTAGATAATAATAATTGTTTTTTAAAACGACTTAATTTTTTTTTGTCAATTTATGTTCCTTGAAAAGGATATTTATTTGGTTCATTTTATTAGTTTTTGTGATAATTAGTATATTTGAATTTAAAAGGATATATATTTTGTTTATTTTATAATTTTTGTGAAAAAAAAAATCTTTTCTTTTAATTATTTCCATGTTAAAACTTATGTTAATACTTACCCCATCGTTGTTAAAATTAGCCCCGTGACCGGGGTTAGTTTTAACATATGACATTTTTTCATAAAAATGATTTTTTTCATATAGTGACTACCTGGTTGAAACTTCTTTTATTTCTTATGATACCTGAAGACCTACAGTATGGCTAGATATAAACACAATATCAAAAATATTACTTGTTAAAAAAATATGACCCAATTTCCAAATTTTGTTAATACTAGCCCCGGCTTCCCCTACCTTTGTTATCACCACAGGACTTTCCGTTTCGAATTTTCAAATTCTATCGTCAGATACAGGATTAGCGACATAGAAAATCCGTTTGATATTAATTTATTCGAAAACAGGATATTCGCGTCATCCTTATAGGATCTTTAATCCCCTAAAAACCCCTTAATGCCAATTTTTCCCGAGAAAAAATGGGAAAAAGGATATTCACGTTATCCTTACATTCGTCGGAACAGTCCCGGATTTAGGCATTATTCGATTTAGTCTTGAAACCAAAAATTTTTGTCTGTGGCGGAGTATCTCCATAAGTTTCTACCTTCATCGTATTTTCCTTCATTTTTTCCAAAAAAATCACCTGCGGCGCAACTTCTTCTTTTGCCTGCGGCGCAAGAAAAAAAATACCATAAAAAGTGATTGAAAATTCACTTATTTTAGAAAATCGCCGCTTTATTTCACACTTTTCGACTAATTTCGATGCATGGAAAATTTCCCTTTCCTCAGCCGTCATCAAAATTAATTTTGAGGCCTTTTTTAGCGAGGAAATTAATGTCGGGACGGTTTTTATCTGAGTAATTGAATCCGATTGTAATTGCAACATGATTCGTATAATGAGGTTCAGGGAACTTGATTGTTTTGTAATTACTATTTATCGCTGCCGATAGATATCTAAAAAGTGATATTTTTAGAATGCATATCGAAAAATCTTACTCCCTAGCAATATTGCGAATTTTCATTGAGATACCTTCACGTAATTCGAAGACACCAGGCGAGGGGTGTCGAAGGGCGGGAAAAGTCAGGTTTGTAGTGTAAAAATCGAAAGCCCCTAGCCCCCTCAGTAATACTGTAATATTAAGATTACTATTAATATTAAGATCGGACCACCCAATTCGAAGATACCAGGCGAGGGGTATCGAAGGGAAATTTCTCAAAGGTGAGACCTATCTAGATCGATTCCTTGTCCCCGAAAATCCCTAACCCAAAAGTTTCGTGAAAATCGTTAGGCGGGTTTTCGAGATCGTTTGTGCAGACTGACAGACAGACAGACATTCCTCGTATTATATTATAGGATAATTCCGGCACTTCCAACTTTAACAAAAAATATCAGTTGTGGTCAACACAAAACTTTCTTCTACAAAATCTACGACCCTGTGCAATTTACGCTAGAGCCCTGTCGCGTTGTCAACCTAAGACCAATAAATTCTTGGTTTATTCAAAAATATCAAAAACGTACAAAATTTGAGATAACTTGAGAACTGTAAAAGATATCAATTTACGGTAAATGGCAAAAATGTAGAAAATGTTAACATCTTTAATTATTCTTTTAAATGATTTGTCGAAAAACCGTTAGTTTGCAAATTATTCGCAAAAATATGATTTTTTACATATTAATGAAAATATCTCAATAACGGTAAAATATAACGGATAACTGTAAAAGACGAAATTGTGCAGAATGCCATTCTCATTAATTCACTTCATATATTTAGTCAGCACAAACCCGTTAATTTTCGAGATAATCGCAAAAAACTGTTTTTTTGGAAATAACGGTTTATCTCGATAACAGGTTGAGATATCGAGTTATAGCTAAAGACAAAAGTGTGGGAAATTTTATTTTCTCCAAGTTTTGTCATACTTAAGGCCACTAAAAAACGCGTAGTTTGGGAGTAAATCGAGAAAAACGAAATTGCGATTTTTGAAAAACCGCCATTTTGGATACTTCCGGTTAACGGATTTCCACCAAAAGTTGATAGGATCGTCCCATTTCAGGACCCAACATGCCTATAAGATTTCATGGCTCTAGCTCTATTAGTTTTTGAGAAATCTTGTACACAGACTGACAGACAGACTGACAGACTGACAGACTGACAGACTGACAGACTGACAGACTGACAGACTGACAGACTGACAGACTGACAGACTGACAGACAGACTGATAGACAGACTGACGGACAGAAAGACATTTTTTAAATATGACTCCAATCCACTCAGGAGTGATCGGGAAATGTTTTTTAGGCAAAATTAAGAGGTCGAAATTTTTCATGAATACAATACTTTATTATACTCTGTAGAAGAAAGTAAAAAGTGAATTCATAATAATTTAATAGATTTACCTCAAATTCTTCATTTTTCGCCATCTTCAAAGTCTTTCTCTTGTAAATGAGACTGTCAGCTCTACTGTCGCGTGTAAAGGCCGTGTTACAGTCACATTTGCAAGTTAAACTACGTTCAACAAAAAAAAAATGAAACCACAAACGAGCTGACATGAAACTATAACTTATCAAAAACAATTAAATTCTTACGCACCTTTATCTTATACGGTATGTCTGGCCAAAAAGATAAATCTATAAAGTAACAACAAAAATTATAAATTGTCTGGAGATTGAGATGGCAACGCGAACGATGACGAGCCAAGAACTCGAATCATTGTCTAGTTCAGAAACAGCGTTCGATTAAAGCGGACGTTAATAGTGTTTTAAAGTTAAACCCGTCACAACTGCCGTTTAAACTAAAGGAATTTTTTAAAAATTTATTAAAGAATAATTAATGTGGAAAATACACTATAAATTTGAAAGTACACAGTCAAACAACTTCATCGCAACGTAAGATTTTTTTGGTGATCGTTTTTATGCTGATTGCGCTTTTAAATGTATAACGAATAAACTTAAATAGTAAAAGCTCATTTGCTCTAAAAATAGTTCCACGCAGTGTTGCCGAATGTAGGGATTTTTCCCTACAGTAGGGAAATTTAACCTAAAATTAAGCGTAGGGAAGTTTTCTCAAAATTCATCTACTTGTAGGGAAATTCCAATATTTACAAAATAACATAACAAAAGCTATAATTGGTAATCTGGCAATTATTGAAAACCCGTATGATGGCGTTGTTCGAAGTTTAAGTGAACGGCGAACAGTTGTATCAAAATTTTACTTTGAAGTCAAACTTTTCAATAAAATTTTTTAAAAGTTATTCCAATCGGATTATCATGTTCTTGGACTTTTTTGATAAGATGGACCGTTTTTGAGATATTCAAAATTCATGCAAAATTCAATTTGTTATATATTTGGTGAAACCAAAGGGTATATTAAATTTGCCTTACATAATAAACATAACGCCAAGATCCCGTCATCACTAGGTGTAATGAATTACACCAGTGTGTTTAGAATGAATAAAAAAATTGAATTTTTCATGTTCGTCCGTCAGTCCGTCTGTGGCGCCGATTGCGGGCGCATGGATTTAGCTAGAGACTTATGTTTATTTAATCATTTGCTTATAAATAAGAATCAGAATTATTATCTCTTTATTTATTTTTTGTTATACAATGAATTATTCTGTTTTAAGCTATTCCTATATAGTACATTCTTATTCCAAAATTTAAATTTCATCGTTTTTGCTGTAGGGAAAAATGTAAGGAAAAATGACTCTCCAAGTAGGGAAAAATCATAAGTGTTGTACCCAATAATTATGCAATAAGCAATCTGGAATAACCAATGGGCATTTCTAGACGTGTATTCTTGCATCAGCGGATCGGGTTCTGATTGGTCAGTGACTAGTGGAGGGGGTTCTGCAAGTGATGCACGGATGGTCGAAATTCAAGAACCCTAGTAGCACGATCATCATGAGCTCATCGATGAGCTCATAATCGCGAACAGGTGAAAGTCATGATGATTTTTGTTCTAGACCTGGGAAATATTGTCATCATGACTCGTCATTATATACTCATTTTTACTCATGATTCCTTCGATGAACTACGCATGAGCCTCTCGATGAGTATAATGGCGCGCCGTACTGATGATGTATTGATGACTGCTCATTATATACTCATTTGTACCAATGATTCATGCGCCGTACTGATGATGTATTGATGACTGCTCATTGGTAAACTCATGGCTAGCCGAATTGGCTGCCTGATCAGTAAGCATTTTGATGAATTCATTATTTTGATGAATTCACCAAAATTGATGAACTCATGAAACCTAAAATTGAAGAACTGAAGCATAAACTTGATGAACTCATAAATTGAAGAACTGAAGCATACTAAACTTGATGGACATCTTTCTCCAATTGCACTTTAGCTGCGACTGAAAATAAATCGTTTTCAAGCGTTTCAGTTCCAGAGGGAACGGTAAAATCGAACGAACTTCGGAAACACATGAAGTGGGTTACGAATCGATGCCGAACGCATCGCCTCGTCGACATTACATGATCAGTCATGGACGGCTCATGATGAGTCAAACTCAAAGCGTTTAAATCCATTTACTGTGAAGTTTTTTTTCACAAATAATTCTGTATATAAGCACACCACCTTATGTTCGCTCAACACAACTGAAATATAACTGAATTGTGTGCGTTTTTCCTTTGATAGTGTAGAGAACTGATGAGCCAAGACCCTCTACATACAAAGCCATGCAAAAGTTTTTCTATGTGTGCACTAGTAGTGTCAAGTAGCAACTCTACTGTCAAAATCACATGGGAAACCGCGCGTAAAGTTCGATTTGTTTTGTTATTAAGTTAATAATTTTATCAAGTTTTCAAAGTTTAATCGGTAAAATATATAAGTTGAAGGTGTATATTACTAATAATCGTTTGTGTTTTGTTTAATAATTGTGAATCAGAAATAAAAACAACTCAACAAGTTAAAATTAAAAGTTGCTAAAAAGCAACTTGCTGGTAACTTTGAAATTTCGTGTTTATATTTAGTGTCATTATTGAATAGTTGTAAATAATTTGATATTAGTTTTTGCGTTTTCTTATTTGTGAAATTAATGCCGGCAGTTTAAAAAAATTGAAATAAGAACCGGATAAAAGTGATGATTGTAAAACAAGTGCCAGATAAAAGTGACGAAAGTGATGACGGCGTTTTCAATCCAAGAATTGTAAAAAAAATCATACGGAATGGACTTCGTTTAAAATCGTAATTAACTAAATATTATATGTTAGAGGCAACTTTTTCTTATTTTTTATAGATTTTCCAAGCAATTTAAATGTTTTGGAAGAAAAAAAATTTTTACATAAAAAAACATTGAAATGAATAAATTTTTCTTTCGAGTTTCATTTCCGGCGACTGAAAAGTGTTCGAGTAAATTTCTGAAAATGAATGACAAATATATGATTGAATTCGAGTTAGCTGATACCGCATCAAACATTTCCGTGCATTTCATTTTCGATTCGAGTTCCTTAATAAGGCCCCAGATAAGTATAAAATTATTTAAAAAAACGCACGTATTTTGCGTTTAATTTAAGGCTGATCGAAGAATCCATTACAAGAGGGGCTGTGACAGGGGAAGCAACATGGGCTAGGAGACTCCTGAGACTTATTTACTGCAGCTTTTCCGCAAGTGTATTTCGTTTTTTTTTTAAATATTCAATTTAAACGTAATGCCTCGTAATTGCTGTGTGCCGTGCTGTAATTCGTATCACAAATCCACTTTGTCCGTTATTGTCATTATATAATATAAAAAAGTGTTTGTTTTAAATATCAGCTTAAAGTGAAAATGTGCAAAATATCAAATTTTACAGAAGATCAGAAAAACCTTGTTAAATCATTGTAATTTCCATTTCAAGATAACTGAGTTTCATTTAAAGAAAACTGATCCTAATTTTAAAAAAAACTCAGTTTTCCTTAAATGAGAATTAAAATGATTTTACAAGGTTTTTTTTTGCTCTTCTGTAAAATTTGATATTTTGGACTTAGCACAATTCCGGTTTAAGCTGACGATATATTTTTGAATTCCATACTCAATTTTTTTTCTATTATATGTAAATTTGTTTTGATTTTAAATAAAAATCATAAAATAACGAAAACGGGGTTTGTTTTCATTAGCATTCCCTCCAAATTTATTTAAACGATAATATAGGAACCTAATTGATATAGAACCGCAAAAAAAATTCGGAAACTTCATGCCGGCGCCATGTTAGACAATTCATAAGCGACCCTACTTGGCCATGTATATGTGGTAGTAACTCTATTAGTGCATGGCTTTGTATGTAGAGGGTCTTGGATGAGCCAAAGTTGCTAGGGAAGGACCAAAAGTTCTGCATGCACTAACACAACTAAACAGCAATAAAATTTTTCCTTGGGTGAAATTATGATTTCTCACACTACGATGCTTCTCTACTCACGTTCAAACCACAATGACAATATTCGCACTTTACACATATAAAACTGGCACAACTGGTAACAACAGCGTGTGGACTCGAACTGTTGTCGTTAGGTTGTTGAATTGCTTGTTTTTACAACACTGTGTAAAAATGCCCAATAAGCAATCTAAGTACGTGCTATAATGGGTACGTTTTATAATCTGAATATTGTATAATTCAGTGAAAATTGAGACGCTGAAAATCGCAGGAAATGAAATTTGAATCCCATGCTGCCTATCAGTGACGTTTCTTCTAAGATGCACAAGTGTTCTCTACACACTCGACTGAAATGGAATATTAAATTATATTTTGATTCCAATTTTTGTTTTAATAATTTACCAGTGGTTGCCTTAGCGCGGTATTACATTTGGCAACTTTCGAGCTTACTTAACCCATTCGGTATTTTGATGCCATATGGCAACGCAGTTAAAAGTTGCTAAAGAATTTGAATTATTCTCATTCAGTGCACCTTTAAGTGCATTTGTGACCCAATTTTGATTAGTTCAGTAAAAATCTGGACTACAGTGGACGTATTTGTAAAAAATTAAAAAAATTTTTTTTTGAAATGAATACTGATAGCTTAAACATCATTAATTTGTATAGAGAGTATTTTTAACCCCCATAGAAAAAAAACATGTACTGAACGGGTTAAGCCGATTTTCGGGGGAAACAACTGCGGAGATGGTATGCACATTGGCTTATTTAACCCCAAAAGTTGCCGGCTTAAAAAAGCCAAGTGTAATACCGCGCTTAAACAACCCGCACCATACCATATCAACTCACGCAACAATGCGATAATTTATACTCATGTGCTTTTCTCATTCATGTACGATCTAAAACAATTATCAAAACTGCTTGTGGCCCCCTTTCTTTGGTTTAAGATCAAATCATTTCGCAAAATTACGTGATTTTGCGTCAGTGTGAACTTAGTATAAGGTTAAAGCGACTTGATTCTGCTGGATCGAGTTTTCTATATTTTCTGTCATTGCTGAACAGCAAGCAGAAGCGAGTGAAGTAGTTGCAGAGAACAGAGCAACCGCTGCAGCAGCGCCTTCTTGATTCCGGACAACACATTTACTCTTAAAAATAGTGGACTCCGCAACTGCGCCGTTGGTTTTTGAAGTACTTCTCATAAAAAATTCGCGAATAAAATTAAAGCATGGATCTGAGGCGTAGGGCTCAATCGAAATAGGGCGTAATAAAATTACCCAAAAAACTTCTGAGCAACGCATACCTTTCTTATACAACAAAAAATCGCTTTTTTTTGGAAAATATTTTAGAGCAAAATAAAATTTGCCAGAAAATTAGTGAATAGCACATGACTTTTTTATAGGGTCAGGTAGGGTGAAGTGGTCTACATTTTGATTATTGGCCATAAAATGGTCAAAAATTGGAATTTTTGCATGATAAGATAGTCAAATCGCAAGCGCAGGACCTAAGCTAACTTTCTGCCAACTTGCCAACTTTTGACGTGGATACGTCTTGGATTTTGGTTATGGGGGTACAAATTAGAAAATCGGCTTGCTGCCATGATAACAAATTTGCAATCGACGAAACTCGATAGTTTGTGGTGACATCCGAACAGAAAATGTGTTATAAGATCCGGCCTACATTAAAGCATTGTTTAGGGTATTTTGTTATGTTAAACTATGTTCAATTATCTTTTTAAGAATCAAAATCTAAATTTTCACTGCCGCTGTTATGCTGTGTTTGCTGCTTGTAGTACAGATTTCACATTTATACTCTTTTTATGCTTCTCCTTTATGTGTATTGAATCTGATGTATTGAAAGCCATGTTATCATAGATTAGATATATATAGATGGGAAGGCTCTAACAACAAATATCAGCTGAGAAGAGTACGGCTGCCAAAATTGTGTCTATCTCATTGCCTGCGTGAACACAGGAGTTAGCTTTGTGTCCGTTCAGATGGTGTTGCCGCATCTCAATTTTAGGCCTCTTTAAATATTTTTTTTTTAAATTATTAATTATTGTTTCATTTTTTTTTTGTGAATAATTAAATGTGGTTTCCCTCACCACCTTCCGCAAGATTCGTTTTTAACTTAAAACTACTCTATTTTTGAATTTGTTTGAAACTTAAAAAAATCTTTTCACGTAATTGACATAATAGCTTAAAGCCACAATTATTTTTTACATCTGTTTTTACATAAGTCAGAAAAAATAATCAAACATGTACACATAGCTACAATTAGCTGTACGCACATACGGAAATCCCTATATGGCGTAATTTAAAAACTTTGGGCACGAAAAAATCCAGTTCGAGTAATGAATACTCAGAACGAAAATTTACAAAATGGTTTAAAGGTTACAAAATTTCACTCATTTTGGTCAAACAGTTTTAAAGTTATCGTTCCTACAGACATACGTATAGCAACTATAATTTTTTGTTACTAGCGTTGGTATCATAGGACATATTTTTAAAAAATCTTAGATGAATAATCGTTGGCAAAAAGATTACAGGAAAAGTTTTTTCTTAACCCTTTGTTGTATAGTGTTGTTGTACAACAACACTCTTTCTAATTCAGTTTTTTAATATTATAACCAGTGTTCAAAACGCTCCCATTTGTAGTCTTTCGTTCTGCTCCCAAGGAGGCATTGAAATCAATGGAAAATAAAAATCACTCTCTAGAGAACGAAATTCGGCATTTCAGAAAAACGCTCCCAAGAACGAGAACGAAATTATTGTTTTTACGTTCTTGCTCTTAGGATTTTTATATTTGCATTTTGTTTTTACGTTCTTTGAGAACAGAACGTTAATGCTGGGAGCAAAATATCGTTCTCTCACTATTAAAATACATACTTATATGTGTGTGTGCATTATAACAAAAAGCCATCGCTCGAGGCTTTCATTCATCTTTATGCGAGACCCACAAACCGGTTTGAACAAGGAGCGAAAACTTAAATAGAAATCATTTCGTTCTTAACTTTGGAGGGAGAACGAAAAATGTGCATAGCTCGTTCCGACCAGGGATCCCGTTTACACTACTATCGTAGTTTTACACTACTATTTCGACATAATTTGACCTAACACTACTTACACTACTGAAAAACTCAAAACACTACCTTTTTCGCCCTATAAAAAAAGTGCTACAAAGAAAGTTAATTTCTAGATTTGAAAAGTTAATTTATCTGGGGAAAATTAAAAAATATGTAATATGTAATCTTTCAGACTCTTTATCTAAAATATTTAAGTACTTTAGGTATTCCCTATGAAAAAGTGACTGACTAAACGCACTCAATTCTTGAACAAAAGGGACATATAATAGGTACTTAATTCCTTTCTTTTAATTTTAATTTAAAAAAAATTTGATTTTTGTACTAATATAAAAATGTACTGATATGATATGCAATATAACCATAGACGGTAACATTCAAAATGTGTTGTCTCAATGAAACTCTAAATGACTGTTAAAAAAGTTGACACTACTGAAATCCCTCTGACACTACTATTTTTCGATCAGTAACACTCCGCTTTTCACTTTTGGGGTGGGAACCCTGGTTCCGACTCCTAGCAACAGTACAGCGGAGCTGAAAATTTCTCTCTTTACAGAACGATTGCGTTTGAAAATCATTTTCGTTCTTGAGAACGGGAGTCGGAAAACGCAGCAAGCGTTCTTGTCGTTGGGAGCGAAACTTTTAAGCGAAAAGAACGATATAACAAAATAAAGTTTTGAACACTGATTATAACATATATTTCATGCACTTATATTGACTAAATTCATTTCGTAAGTATCCTAGGACATCAATTGTTATGAAAAAAAAGTAATATGCGCTTTTTTTATAATTACTGCATTTTATAAATAAATAAAAAGCAAAAAAGTAGCTTTTTTGCAGATTAAATGTAACGATGATTCTTTTCGGCCGTATTATTTGTTGAATTCCTGGTTCATTCGGGCTTAGCGGCCATGTAGTTATTAGTGAAGAATTATAAAAAACGGACTAATATAAATTAAAACACAATGGTTTCTTTTTTATCATCACGTTTTTTTATTTTCTTATCCGACGTTTCGTCCAGAAATCCTGGACCTCATCAGGGAGTTTATTTCGATTTACTACAATTTTATAAAAATGATAAAAACGTTATAATACGTATGTATGCACTTTTTACTGTTCAAAAATTACTTACATTTTATTCTTTGGAAAAAAGTTAGCTAACCTTCTTAAAATTGTCACTGGTCTGTGTATTGTATTAATATGTCACGAAATTAAAATTGACTGAAGAATAACAATTGCATAAAAAACTTTCATTTTTGTTGTGCAGGAAAGATCATAAAAACGATCAGCTGTTTCTCCAAACAAAAAAGGAAATACTTCTTGCGGGAAAAAACAGCTGGTTAGATATACCAACACAATCACGTCTATAATCTTTCGTCAGTCAAGTGTCTAGTCCTCTTTGTCATGTTATCGTCATCGGTATTCGTTCGTCTTCTTTTTTTGTAATTTCGCTCTTTCTCCTTGTCTAGAAGCGCACAATATGATGAGTTAATACAATCCGTATCTCTCTTTTTATTGTATGTGTCTTCGGTGTATATGTGCAAGGCTTCGGCTGTTAATCGTTTGAAATACTTTGATTCATATGTGAGGATCTGAGTATTATCAAAGTCCGGTTTGTGTCCTGTCTCTCTGACATGCTCAACCAAGGCTGTTGGTGCGAAAGGGTTATTTTCTTTTTTTATGTCGTTCTTATGATTATTTATCCTTTTTTCCAATAACTGCTTTGTTTGACCAACATACGCTAGAGAACATTGCGATCCAATATTGTCATCTCCAAGACATGGAATTTTATATACAATATTGGACCTCTTGTTATAAGGTGTGGGAGCTTTCATTTTTGAAAAAACGTTCCGTAGTGTTTTTTTGTTTTTATATGCCACGCTCACACCTTTTGTATGTTCTTTCACCACTTTATTAATTTTCTCGCTTATACCTTCTATATAAGTGAGGCTTTTATAAGTTTTTTCCTCCCTTTTTTCCGTCTCAGGTGTAGTCGTTTTTACTTTATGCCAGTCAGCGATCGAACGATTGATTATCCGATTTGGGTAATTATTGCTTTTTAGAATTTCTCTGATCTTTTTTATGTTCTGCTTATGAAATTCCTTCGAACTCAAATTAAACACACTATTAACACTCCATCATCTAATTTATCGAAATTTATATCTGAAATTCTAAAAACACTTACTATAGACGACCCATACAACATAAAAAACGCGACGGATTTTGTAGAACGTCTTAATAACGTTAGCATTAGAGAGGAGGATATAATGGTCAGTTTTGATGTAATCTCGCTATTCACAAGCGTGCCCGTAGATTTGGCGATGTCAATCATAAATGAGAAGTGGGATATATTAGGCAGGAATACAAACATTCCAAGAGATCTATTTTTTGAGATGTTGCATTTTTGTTTGGTTGATTCCAACTATTTCGAGTTTGGCAAACATTTCTACAAACAAAAGGCGGGGATGCCAATGGGTAATCCGTTGTCTGGGGTAATCGCTGATATCGTGATGAGATTCCTTCTGGATAGTTGTGTATCTAAACTGACTTACGAACCTGGATTTTTGGTTAAATATGTTGATGATCTCTTTGGAATAATACCCAAACCAGAGGTTGAAGGTACTCTAAGGATGTTGAACGATTTTAACCCAAGGATTCAGTTTACAGTAGAAATCGAAAACAACAACAGGTTACCCTATCTCAATGTTATCATTATTAAGAATGAGGATAATAGTATAAGCACTGATTGGTTTCATAAAGATATAGCCTCGAATCGGATCTTGAATTTTTATTCACAACATCCGAGGGCTCAAAAAATGAATACGGTTAGACAATTTATTAGCACGGTGTTTAATTTGAGTTCGAAGGAATTTCATAAGCAGAACATAAAAAAGATCAGAGAAATTCTAAAAAGCAATAATTACCCAAATCGGATAATCAATCGTTCGATCGCTGACTGGCATAAAGTAAAAACGACTACACCTGAGACGAAAAAAGGGAGGAAAAAACTTATAAAAGCCTCACTTATATAGAAGGTATAAGCGAGAAAATTAATAAAGTGGTGAAAGAACATACAAAAGGTGTGAGCGTGGCATATAAAAACAAAAAAACACTACGGAACGTTTTTTCAAAAATGAAAGCTCCCACACCTTATAACAAGAGGTCCAATATTGTATATAAAATTCCATGTCTTGGAGATGACAATATTGGATCGCAATGTTCTCTAGCGTATGTTGGTCAAACAAAGCAGTTATTGGAAAAAAGGATAAATAATCATAAGAACGACATAAAAAAAGAAAATAACCCTTTCGCACCAACAGCCTTGGTTGAGCATGTCAGAGAGACAGGACACAAACCGGACTTTGATAATACTCAGATCCTCACATATGAATCAAAGTATTTCAAACGATTAACAGCCGAAGCCTTGCACATATACACCGAAGACACATACAATAAAAAGAGAGATACGGATTGTATTAACTCATCATATTGTGCGCTTCTAGACAAGGAGAAAGAGCGAAATTACAAAAAAAGAAGACGAACGAATACCGATGACGATAACATGACAAAGAGGACTAGACACTTGACTGACGAAAGATTATAGACGTGATTGTGTTGGTATATCTAACCAGCTGTTTTTTCCCGCAAGAAGTATTTCCTTTTTTGTTTGGAGAAACAGCTGATCGTTTTTATGATCTTTCCTGCACAACAAAAATGAAAGTTTTTTATGCAATTGTTATTCTTCAGTCAATTTTAATTTCGTGACATATTAATACAATACACAGACCAGTGACAATTTTAAGAAGGTTAGCTAACTTTTTTCCAAAGAATAAAATGTAAGTAATTTTTGAACAGTAAAAAGTGCATACATACGTATTATAACGTTTTTATCATTTTTATAAAATTGTAGTAAATCGAAATAAACTCCCTGATGAGGTCCAGGATTTCTGGACGAAACGTCGGATAAGAAAATAAAAAAACGTGATGATAAAAAAGAAACCATTGTGTTTTAATTTATATTAGTCCGTTTTTTATAATTCTTCACTAATAACTACATGGCCGCTAAGCCCGAATGAACCAGGAATTCATTAAATGTAACTGTGGCAAATCTATTACAGTTAAAAAATCGGTAATCAGCTTTATAAAGGTTTTTGGGGTCGCTGATTACGAATCTGAAGTCAAAAATTCAAAATGGTGGATCCAATATGGCGGTCAAAAAAGATAAAATTACGTACTAGTTTTCAGCGTAATCTAATGAATTTTATCTTTTTTGACCGCCATATTGGATCTGCCATTTTGAAGTTTTGAGTTCAGATTCGTAATCAGCGACCCCAAAAACCCTCGGATACCAAAAACCGTGACAATTAATTCCATAGAAAAATGTATGCATGAAAGGGTTAAGACGATTCAGAGCACAGAACATCGATTTTCCGAAGTAAATCTCGCAAAATCAGTTCAATTTATTGAATTTAACCAGATTTTTTTTCTAAAATAAATTGTGGTTTTTGTTAAAGGTGGACAACCACATTATTAAAAACATCAAAGTTAAAGCGATCAAATACTATACATTTAACAAATTGAATCCCAAATATGACAAATTTGTTAACATCAAATATTTGAAAATTTTCTCGTCTTTAATTTATGCGATCTGGCAATACGAAGTCCAATCTGTCAGTTTAAAATAAACAAATAAATCGAGTGCGAGTGACAAATCACAAAATGTAATATTTTTTGTGAAATAGATATTTTAAGCAGTGTTAAATATTATTGTTCGGACATTTTGGGAAAGTTTTAATTAATTAAAGTGGAGAAATCTTGTTCCATTTACTTCAGAAGCAAAATGTAAACATTGGCGCTGGCCGAAACTTGTTAGTGTATATGTTGTGCAGTCCATGGTCATATTGGAAATAGGGTCGGCTAAAAATCAGTTTTTCTTATTTTTTGTGTTCCGTGAAAATATATGTAAATTCAATTGTAGGGAAATGGAGCCCTTCAATTTTGTTCATTTGAACATTTATTTAACAGAATCATGACTAAACAAGATATGTTAGACAACTTTTATAAGTGATTTTTTTCTGTTTTCTCCTAAATATTTTTTATTTTGTTGCTCCCTGCGCCATCGCAAGAAAACAAGTCAGATGTTTTTTTATGAACTGCATTTAAGTGTGAAGGAGAAAAAGAAAAATCATATTGGTTCGTGTTTTTGTTCCCATAGTGGCTCTCTTTGCACTCATTACGCAAACGAGAAATTGGGTTTACTTCCCATCTATGGCCGCGTTCAGACGCAGTGGAAACTGGTTGACTTCACCAAGTTTCCACTCGATTTTACGGGCCAGACGCTATCGGGTGTATGCGGGGAATTCACCTGCTGGCTAGGCCGGGTGAACTTGGTTGAAAACACATACACACATAGAGTTCAATGGTGGGGGTTCACAAAATTTTTCTTGCTACACGCACACATTGACACAGCATTTGTAAATATACTGCAGTGCATAAGTTGAAAAACACTACGTGAGAACGCAAGCAGGTTTTTTCACCCAGAGTAACTTGGTTGACTTCAACCAGTTTCCACCACGTCTGAACGCGCCCTATAAGAGCCTGTTTACACACGGATTGGGCATGAACATGGGACTGAACGAGATTGTCAAAATACAGGCAAGGCGAGGAAGTGGGGGTGTCCCCCACTTCCTCGTCTTGCCTATGTTTTGACAGTTTCGTTCAGTCCCATGTTCATGCCCAATCTGTGTGTAAACATAGTCTAAGTCTTTAATCTATGATGTTATGTCGTTCTTTTCGCTCTTAACGGCAAAAGCGTTTACTGTGGTTTCCAACTCTCGTTCTTGGGAACGAAAATGATTTCTATTTAAGTTTTCGCTTCTTGTTCAAAGCGGTTTGTGGGTCTCGCATAAAAATGGATGAAAGCCTCGAGCGATGGCTGTTGGGTATGATGCACACACACATGTAAATATGCATTTTACTAGTGAGAGAACGATATTTCGCTCCCAGCATTATAGTTCTGTTCAGGGTGGTGACTTTTGATTTTCGAAATTGTAGTAAATCGGCCGAAAAATAGTAGTAGAATCGATGAAATAGTAGTAAATTTATGTAAAACCTTCGTCATTATATATACCAGGGGTGTTAGTTGAAATTTGCCGGTTTTTTCGATAAAGAAAACACTTAATTCTCAAGGGAATCTCAAAAAAAATTTATTCAAAGTATTGATCATTGGATTTTACATATTTTGCCCATCTTTCAGGCAAATCATGGATACGATTCCAAAAAAACTTTTTCTCTTTTGAGGAAAACCATTCGACGAGCCATTTTTCGACTTCTTCAAAATTGGCGAAGAGCTGGTCTGCGAGTGAGTGTCCCATCGATGCGAAAAGGTGATAGTCAGACGGGGCGAGGTCTGGATAGTACGGCGGGTGCGGTAATACTTCGCATCCAAGTGATTTGAACACTTTTTTGACTGATTTTGCTGTGTGAGATGGCGCGTTGTCATGCTGCAAAATCACATTACCATGTCTTTCAGCGTATTGCGGACGTTTTTTGATCAATTCAAGGTTCAAATTGATCATTTGTTGTCGGTAGCGATCAGTATCAACTGTTTCTCCAGGTTTCAACAGTTCATAATATACGACACCAATCTGGTTCCACCAGACACGTTTTTTGTCCTGCATGACTAAATCACCACTTTTGGATTGTCGAAACCACGTCTCATATATTCTTATGGTTGGGGAATGATCACCGTAAGTTTCTACCAGCAAACGATGGCTTTCAGCGGCCTTTTTCTTTTGATTAAAGAGAAAAAGTAATGCGTGCCGCGAATACACATTTTCAGGCACAAAACTTGACATTTTCATACAGATTTAACGCTATGACGTTGTTATTTTGACGAAACGTAACTTGTGTAGTTTTGAAGATTAATGTCAATAGAAAAATTTGACATAGATGCCAAATCGTAGAAATGTATACATATCTCTAGCGACAGCTATTAGTAAAACCGGCAAATTTCAACTAACACCCCTGGTATAACTAATTTGAACGAAAGACTAGAAATGGGAGTGTTTTGAACATTGTATGTATGATATTTACTTCATACTTCTCTTATCATAAACCAATTACTTATAAATAAAATTATTATTATAAATAAAATTATTATATTATAAAATTATGAAACCGAATATCTCAAAAACGGTGCATCTTATCAAAAAAGTGCAAGAACAAAAATTATTTAGGATATGATTCTACATAAAACTCCCATACATCAAGATCCGATTGGAAAAAAATTCTAAAAAAATCTAATTAGAAAGTTTGACTTCAAACTGGAATTTTAATACAACTGTTTGCCGTTCACTTAAATCACCATACGGGTTTTCAATAATTGCCAGATTGGCAATTATAGCTTTTGTTATGTTTTAAATTAAAATTTGTTTCCTTAATTTCCTTTTCACTAAAATTTCTTACTTAAATATCTATTGGCGATCGTTGTAGGCGGATCCACGTCTTCTGGCCGTCTCTACGAGACAGACACCTTGCTTTTTTGACATTAAATTTAATTTTTAGGCATTTATCGAAAACTTTGATTTTTCGATTTTTTCAAAATGGTAGGGAGTAGTGGTCCACCCTAAAATTTTTTCCAGAAATCGCATATGGTTTATTCGAAAGTGACAAATGAGCGTTTGGTCTGTTTTGGTGTTGGTTTCTTCGGTGTAGTTGTTAACTACTCTAATTCAGCTCGATTTTCGGGAGAAGTTATAATCGAGCTTCGCATCGATTTTCGGCCACGATTTGAAACACTCAAAATAACTCATAAAAAAACTTGAAAACACGAAATATGACAGTGACAGGGTGGACCACTTCACCCTACCAAACGTGGACCACATATCCCTACCGACGCTATTTTGCGAGGAATGACGCTGCTTCAACAATTATAGAAAACATAACAAAAGCTATAATTGCCAATCTGGTATGGTGATATTCGTATCAAAATTCGAACAGTTATACCAAAATTCCAATTTGAAGTCAAACTTTCCAATGAAATTTTTTAAAATTTATTCCTATCGGATTTTGATGTATGGGAGTTTTATGTAGAATCATATCCTAAATAACTTTTGTTCTTGGACTTTTTTGATAAGATGCACCGTTTTTGAGATATTCGCAAAAAATGTTTTCGTTCGTATGGGGGGTACCCCCCCCTAATGGTCCATTTTTGCCCATTACCGAACTTAGCCTCGCATTTTACGAAAAACGGACCTGTGCGAAATTTCAAGTCTGTAGCTCAATCCGTGCGCCCGCAATCCGCGCCACAGACAGACAGACGGACGGACAGACGGACGGACATGCTAAATTCAACTTTTTTCATCATTCTAAACACACTGGTGTAATTTATTTTTTTGTTTGATGACGGGATCTTGGCGTTACAAACGGTAAGGCAAAGTTAATATACCCTTTGGTTTCACCATACGGGTATAAAAAGTGCAGAAATCCGGTGGATTTACAAAATTCAAAATGTAAACAACATTTTAGATTAATTACCTTATTGAGATTGACGAAGAATTCGTCAAAATTTTTTGAATGTGAATACTTGCGAAAACTTTCAACAATGTTTTTTTGACACTGGTCTGTGAGAGTGAGTAAATATACGTCTGCACACTTCAATGACTAATAAAAAACAAGCTGTCATCAAGAGCAACCGATGAGAGTTGCATATTCTGTTCTAATGTCACTATTACTAAAAAAAAATGGTGGTGGACCACTTCTCCCTACGGACCACTTTACCCTACCCTACAATAGAAAATCGATTAGCCAGGATATTTTAGATCAAAATAAAATTAGCCAAGAAATTTCTGAGCAGCATATAACTTCCTTATATAACAAAAAATCGAGTTTTTTGGAAAATCTTTTGGAGCGAAATCGATTTTTTTGGAAAATCTTTTAGAGCGAAATAAAATTAAGCAGAAAATTTCTAAACAGCAGATGACTTTCTTATACTAACTACAACCTTCCAAAAAATTGTCAAAAATATGCAAAAAAAATCACCTAAGGGGCAATATTTTGGGGTTGGTAGATGATTGTGATTTGCCGGTTAAGGAAGAATTTAGAGAACTGTATTATCTTTAATTCTTCATCATAAGGTTTTCCGAAAAACCTTTAGGTTGCAAACAATTTGGCAAAATCGACTCTTTCACATATTTCTGTGAATATCTCGGGAACGAATAAAGATAAAAAAATTGACGGTGAAAAACAAATTGTGGCACTATTATTTCCTTCAACTTTTTCTTACATAACACCATAAAAATCAGTTAGAAATAACGGTACATCTCGATATCGGTTTCAGATATGTCATATATCACATATCTGAATATTAAATTTCCGTCATATCGAAAAACGCTTAGTTTAGGAGTAAAACGCAAAAAACCAAATCTAGGTTTTCTGAAAATCCAATTGTGATTTAAAGAATATTCTTTATCATTCTCGAATTTTTGATGTTGGAAACAAACGGTTTTCATTTTCTCGCGAAAAGATTGAAATCAAGTCCATGTCGTGCAATTCATTCTTTCGCGAGA
Source organism: Chrysopilus asiliformis (assembly GCA_964034945.1). NCBI lineage: Eukaryota > Metazoa > Arthropoda > Insecta > Diptera > Rhagionidae > Chrysopilus > Chrysopilus asiliformis. Next base: position 43,851,145 of record OZ035963.1, on the reverse strand, counting down.
GAATGAATTCTAAAATTCTTAAAAAGAATATTCGCTTGAGAATGAATGAAGTTCAAATATTTTCCGAACCCTGAAATTTAGGCCAAATTTCGAATAGAACATCTCATAGTCGCTCAAAGTTCCCTCTTGGGCAGTGTAATGCTCCTTTTTTATAGTTTCAGCCAGAAACACAGCTCAGAATAGACAAAACGAGATGTCGATTTATGTTCTCCTTGAACTTCTGCAGGTTATAGTGGGGGGGGGAACACATCGGATGGTAAATCGTTCCAAAGTCTTGTTGTTCGAGGAATAAACGAACCCCTAAACTTTACTGTACGAAAACGGGGAGGACAGTTTTTTGTGCTCCACCCAAAATCTGTGAATTATACTTAAGTTTCGGTCGAATGTAAGTTTTGTAGATGCTAAGGATGTCGATCAGTGCTAAATATTTTTTTGCAATGACTAAAACAAATATAGATTTACCACACAAAATTTCTATAAAATGGTACCCTAGTCAAGATAGTCAAATAAATAGTGCAAAATAATTGATGAACTGTGGTGTAACTTTGATGATTCCCAAATACAAGTTGTTAAATGAAAATTCCGGGTTATATTTAATCAACCCTCATATTTACTTTTCCCGTAAAAAGTTATAGAATGGGAAAATCGAACTACTCAACGCAAACTCCTGTATGTAAAATTAAAAAAAATAGCAATTTTTTTCAAAACGAAATATTTAACCCTCCGTCTGACACATGAGTCTGGCCAGACTTTTTCGATTTTATTTTCTAATTCAATGATATTTCTAATTGAGATATGGACTTGAAATTCCAGGTACCTTCCTAAAATGTTCTTAGCTATCTATCTAAAAAAAGCTCAGGACGAAATATGCTGTACAAGGATAATTATAAGGACGTTTTGGTGTACACATCGTATTCGTACCACATGAGTCTGGCCAGACTCCCTTACATTTCAGTACATTTGTATGTAAATATTTCGTTTTTGGCATGTGTTCAAACACATTTTTATACCTTGCAGTTGATATTTTTATTTACTGTCGCAACTAATAGGCACCTTACACGTTCAATATATTGAAGCAAAAATATTGACCGTGTAAGGCAGGTCTAATGCAAACATAATCTACTTTTGAATGTTGTTTATTCGCTCTTCGACATTTCGGAGAACCAATGTGTTGGATAACGTCGAAAGGAAATTTCGTCTAGCGTCATTTCTTCAGGTGCTTTCTACTTCTGCGTTTTGCATGAAACACCACCAAAAATACATGAAATTGCATCATTTTTCATACAAATTGTTAGTGGGTCTGGCCAGACTCATGTGGTACGAATATGACTTTCCGGACATGTGCCAGACGGAGGGTTAATGTATGATTTTGCAAAATTTTTCATACATTTAAAGCACTATTTCGAACAATGTGTATATTACAATTGTAGATTTTATTTTGTGTTCTCAATTTTTTCTTAACTTTGGCAAAACAAAATTTTAAAAAGAATAAAAACAATTTTTAAACTTTAAATAAATTCAGAAAATCTTTTTGAATTTAGATACCAGGAACTGCAGTATAACTTTTATGATTGCCAAATACAAAAATCAACAATGGAGCGACAAAATCACATGGATTTCCAACAAGTCTTATTTGATTGTTTTAATTAAACATAATAAAATTATAAACGAATTAAAATTTCGAACGTGAAACAAGCAGTTAATGAATGTGATATTTTTATATTATAGAATTAATTAAAACAGACAAGAACAGAAAAATAGATGTTTATTGAAAGCTATCTTGATTAGGAATGTACAGGGGTGCGTTCTTTTATTAACCGTGGTTAACTGTGGTTAACCGCGGTAAACAGAAATGCGTTCTTAAATGCCTACGGTTAACGCTCAGTAAACTTTACTCCCGTTCCTAAATGCCAAAGTTAAGCTGTCAAAGTTACTTTTCTCAACTCTGCTCGAGAGCTGAGTTGGAGAAAGTTAACTTTAATTGTAATTAAAGAACGCGATAAAGTTAACCGAGACGGTTACAACTGTCAATCAACTGTCAATTCGTCTCGTAGTTTCGAATGAGTTTTGTGCAGAATAATGGAGGATTTTATTGTGGTCCTTGTAAATGAGAAATACGACATCAAGGAGAATTCTATTTTTTTTAATGTATTGTTGTGCACATCACTGCTGTCAAAGTTAACCAAATCGCGTTCTTTTAATCAGAGTTAACGTCGGTAAAATTTCAACTTTGGCAATCAGCTGTTCGAACTTTGACAAACCCAACCTTTACTTTACTCGGGAATAAAGGAACGCACCCCAGAGAAAATGTAATTTTATATGACAAATATAAAACGATTGCTTCGATATTACAACACTCCCTCTCAATCGTTTAACCCAAGTTTTTCTCTGAGCTTTTTAGTTGACCAAGATACTGTACACCCATTGTACACCCACTAGGATTTTCTTGAAAATTGGATAACAAATATCAGGTCTTGAACACAGCATAATATACATTAGATTTCCAAGTAATTCACGATAAGGTCTCTCCAATTTAGTGTTTGAATTATTTTTCGTTAATTGTAAATTTTTCTTCATAGGATTTCTTACAATATTGCATTCTGACATACCACATTTATTCAGTAATTTATTTATACAGTAGAATCCCGATAATTCGTATATCCCGCTAATTCGTATGAATTTGCTGGTCCCTTGAAAAAAATCCCGATAATTCGTACCCCGATAATTCGTATATCCCGCTAATTCGTATGAATTTGCTGGTCCCTTGAAATACGAATTATCGGAATTCTACTGTACTAACTTCTTGTGAATTAGTTAAACATACATTTACAGTGCTAATATTCGTTCCAATATAATATTTTAACTTTCCACAATCTGACATAAGAAATTCTCTAGCAAGTTCCTCTTTTACCTTATTTATTGACTCAATCTTATTTCCAGTAATAAGTAAATCATCAACATACAAAATAAAAACGCTTAAAAACTCGTCAAAATTGAAAAATACAGGTGTTTATGTACAACGAGACCTCACGAAATCTATGCAACTAAAACGTCGAATCTTACTTGGCTATAGGAAAGAAATCAAAATAAAAAAAACCTAGCGAGAAAATTCTGGTCAAAAACAATACACTGATTATTGAGGATAAGTCTTTTTATTTGTCACAAAACAACGAATTGCTACACAACAATACGAATGGAGAGGCAGTTTTACTCGAAATGTTCGGCGAAATAAATTTTGCACTTGTCAAAAAAATAAAGATGTCAAACGATCGCAGTTACAAGAATTCAGGATCAAATGTCGCTGCTGTGCCAGGAGGTTCGAGTCAAGTGTCTGAAAATGTACTAGATTGAGAGTTAGGTGCCGTCAGCTCAAATTCTACTTGTTCAATTAGAGTACTATCATAGTTTAGAGATATATAGTTAGGAAACGCGAGAGAAATTTTTTCTTGAAGAAGAGTACGTTGTCGTCTGTTTCATTTGCTTTGTAAAGACACTAATTGCTTTTGTGTGAGAAATGCAAAACTCTCGGGATATTTCGTATTGTCGGCAGAACATTCCGTAAAATGTTCCTTGGCAGGCATTTTTTCTGTTTAAGCAACGTAACAAGTGAAATAAAAGTGTTTTTTTTTGCTAAAAAATCCTATCGCCATTGCCAGTTGAAGAAATTGTGAAAGGCCGCTGTCGGCCCTTGTGTATGTGTTGGTCCAATATTTTGGTCTGTTCTGTGCGAGTATTACAAAATGATTTTTTTCAACAAGTCCATTTGAGCTAAATGATAAAAAGAGAGAAATTATGCTGTCGACTACGGAATGATGCTGTCGACTACTTCTTTCTACAGGCGGCAAACGGAAAACCACGTTTGTGTCTTATCTTTAGTAAGTCTCTAATCTTTGGTACTATCATACAATGTATCAGGCTTGCACAATAAACTTTTTCTTGCCGATTTTTTTAAATATGTTAAAACTTTATGTTAAAACTTTTACAAAACTAAAGAAAAGTTTTGTAAATTTATTAAATTCTTTGATAAACTTACATGGATAAACTTATATGGATTACTACAGAAAAGACAGCAGCTAAGCGTCGAGCAAGCGGTGGGTCTCTCTATGGAATTAGGACATCTCTTGTTAAAAAATATGATTTTATGGAACTTCAAGCGACTACAGTAGTAAAAGCAAGGTGTCTGTCTCGTAGAGATGGCCAGAAGACGTGGATCCGCCTACAACGATCGCCAATAGATATTTAAGTACGAAATTTTAGTGAAAAGGAAATTAAGGAAACAAATTTTAATTTAAAACATAACAAAAGCTATAATTGCCAATCTGGCAATTATTGAAAACCCGTATGGTGATTTAAGTGAACGGCAAACAGTTGTATTAAAATTCCAGTTTGAAGTCAAACTTTCTAATTAGATTTTTTTAGAATTTTTTTCCAATCGGATCTTGATGTATGGGAGTTTTATGTAGAATCATATCCTAAATAATTTTTGTTCTTGCACTTTTTTGATAAGATGCACCGTTTTTGAGATATTCGGTTTCATAATTTTATAATATAATAATTTTATTTATAATAATAATTTTATTTATAAGTAATTGGTTTATGATAAGAGAAGTATGAAGTAAATATCATACATACAATGTTCAAAACACTCCCATTTCTAGTCTTTCGTTCAAATTAGTTATATATAATGAAGGTTTTACATAAATTTACTACTATTTCATCGATTCTACTCCTATTTTTCGGCCGATTTACTACGATTTCGAAGATCAAAAATCTCACAACCCTGAACACAACTATAATGCTGGGAGCGAAATATCGTTCTCTCACTAGTAAAATGCATACTTACATGTGTGTGTGCATCATACCAAAAAGCCATCGCTCGAGGCTTTCTTTCATTTTTATGCGAGAGTCACAAAACGCTTTGAACAAGAAGCGAAAACTTAAATAGAAATCATTTTCGTTCCCAAGAACGAGAGTCGGGAACCACAGCAAACGATTTTGCCGTTAAGAACGACACTTTTCAGAGTGAAAAGAACGAAATAACATGGCTTTCAATTGAAAGTACGGAGAACTGTGGAACATATTCTACACAATTAGTATCTTGTATTAGAACAACAGCAAAGAATGGCATCCCGTCATGTCGTAAGAAGTTTAAACAGAAGTGGTTTGACAAAGACTATTTGCGAGCCCGGGAGAAATCGTTTGCACTTCTACGCGCATGCCGAAATTCTAACGATCACGTTTTGAGGAATTGGTATATTGAAGCTAACACTCAATATAAAAATATATGTCGTACCAAAAAAATCAAATACGAAAATAGTCAAGCTTATAGTTTAAGCTGTACCAAAAGCTCAAAAGAGTTCTGGAAAACGGCAAAAGAGATAAATGGGACCCATTTCGTTATTGGTACTGGCGTGTCAGCTGATGACCTCGCTGTCTATTTTGGTAATTTACTGTTGAATAAATCCAACCTTGCATATTCTTATGCCAATTCACAGATTATAAATAACACGCTTGACTCGGAAATATCGATTTCGGAAATTGAAACATTTCTTTTAAAAGCAAAAAATGGTAAAGCTCCAGGTGAAGATGGGATACCTTATGAATTTTTTAAATACGCATCTGCAACACTATAATAGATAAACTTAAGCTACTCTACAACACAATATTCCTAACTACTAATCCACACCTGCCATGAATGCCGTCAGTGTCGCTGTCACGTCTGATGTAATGTCTAGTGAAGATTGAAATGTCAGCTGTTACGACATAAAAGTCTAACATTTTTTGTTGACATCTTTGCTAACAGAAATCGTAACAGAAATGGAATTTAAGATGGCGGATTCTAATTTTTCACGTGCAGAGTGGCTCCGTGTTATAAACGAATACTGTTTAAAAGTAATTTTTACAAAGAAATGATTTGAAAAATGCATCGTGGGGGCAGCAGGAGGCCGAATTTCATTTTAGTGCGGAGATTTTAAAGAAAAAAGTGAAATCACAGATCGTCATATTTACTACTCTGAGTTGTTTATTGCTCAACGCATTTCTGGAACTGAAATGTCATGCCAGAATCAGCAGCCCACCTACGTCACAACAGACTTTTCTAATGACATTTCTGCTAACATTTATGTCAGAGTTTCCGGCAGGTCTGGATGGCGTGTAAATGCTGATGTCCCATCCTCATTCAAAAAGGCAGTTTTTTCCCCATTCACAAGAAAGGGATAGCGGACAAAGTTGAAAACTATCGCGGAATTTCATTCATGAATGTGATAGCCAAAATCTTTTGTGGAATACTTGCTGAGAGATTGGAAAAGTGGGTTAATGACAACAATGTTCTTACTGAACTCCAGGCGGGTTTTAGAAAAAGCTACTCAACAATCGACCATATTTTCTCTTTGTCATCAATAATCAAAGCATTCCAAGCGAGAAAGAAAAAAGTATACGCATTTTTTGTCAACTTCAAAGCAGCCTTTGTTTTAGTTAATAGAAGTGCACTGTTGTACAAGCTCTCACAATTAGGCTTGTCTACAAAGTTTCTCAGAACTTTAAAAGAGTTGTACTCTGGAACATACGCAGCTGTGTGGGATGGTTCTAATCTTTCAGAGTGGTTTGAAACTGATATAGGTGTTAAGCAAGGATGTCTACTCAGTGCAATGTTGTTTTCACTCTTCATTAATGACAATGTAGCGGAACTACCTGGTAGAATACGAATAGCAGATACCATTGTAAATGTCCTTCTATATGCTGATGATCTCGTCTTACTCTCAGAAACTCCTGAAAATCTCCAATTAATGATTAATCGACTGTCTGCGTATTGCAAGAAATGGGGGCTAACTATCAATACAGATAAGTCAAAAGTTATGGTTTTTACACGAAATGCCCATTTTGAGCAAAATTATAACTGGTTTTTCAACGGCAACCGTTTGGAAGTCACGAAGAAGATAAGATATCTGGCAGTCTACGTAAATTCAACGTTGGATTTCAGTATACACCTTGAGAAAAAAGTTGTTACCTGTCAAAGTTTGCTGAATCATACGTAGAAAAATATATTTTCCAACGAACATATCCTTCTTTCAACGAAGTACCAAATCTTTGATGCAGTCGTTAAGTCAACGCTATGTTATGGTGCACAAGTTTGGGGAATTGACGAGTTTGACGCAATTGAAAAGTTCCTCAGAAATTTCGTGAAAAAGATTTTCAGCCTACCTATCAACACGCCAAACTATGCAATATACCTAGAAACCGGTCTACCTAAACTATACACTGGCACTCTAAAAACTCACGCGGACTACATAATCAAAGTTCTAAACTATGATAGCACGCGTCTGGCCAAGAAATTGTTGCTGTACGAAATAAGGAACAAGGACTGGTGGGCGCCTAAATGGCAAACGCTAGGAAATTCTGATGGCGCATCTATAGCCATGGCCCTGGATATCCCAAGTAATCTTAAAAATCAACTTTATGAAAAAATAAAAAAGGGAGGACTCTGATAGAACTGCACTGATAGGGAAAGCGAGCCAATCGGAAAGTAGAATGTTGTACTTACAACTCGAATTCAACCTTAGGGAAAACAACTACTTCAACGACTTACAAAGCTACAAAGAAATCTCACTAATTAGATGTGAGCTTCTCGCACTAAACGGAACACCGTATAATGGAAGTTTTGACCAATTCTGCTCTTTATGCAACCTTAAGGCTAAAGAAGACTGCTTTCATCTCTTGACTGTTTGCCCAATTTTCGCCCAGCAGAGACTTATCTACTTCAAAAAAAAAATGCTTACGATGGAAGAAGCTATTGAAATTTTGAACGGCCCAAACTGGAAACAGCTTTATTGTTTTGTAAAGTCATCGTACGAATACAGGAGACTCATAATTTCAGAATATTTGTAATACATAGACTCAATCAAAGATAATAAAATTTTAAATGTTGCCTGTCGAGCTGACGGCAATGCCAGGCTTAAGAAAAAAAAACATTTTGTAAATAATGTGTACATATTTGTATTAACCGAAATAAAATGAATTATTATTATTATTATTATTATTATTAATACAAAATCAAAATCAAATCATCATCTTCCTCCAAAAATTTAGTATATAAGCAGTAATCAATTTTTGATCGCAAAAATCCCAATTTTAATAAGATATTATTAGGGCTATTCACTCTTGATCGAAGATAGTAAAATCGTAGATTGTAATGTAAATCTACGATGGAAAAGTACAACGAAGCGTGAGCAGCGCTTTACTAGAGGTTGTTGGTTTTGTCGTAAATTTTTGACTCTTTTATTTATTTTCTTTACCTAAATTGTTTAAAGTATTTTTTAACTCTTAATTTATACTAAATCATATAAATACTTTAATTGATTTGCTTTTCCAATGTCCATTTTAGAGTTGGCATCAAGTTGACATGTCACAAAACATGTCTTAACCTCACTTTATTAGAAGTACGACAAAAACTACGATTTTACCATACCTTCGGGTGTGGTAGATTCAGTGGCGGCTTTATAGGGGAGGCAACGGAGGCATTGCCTCCTCATATCATTTTATAAAAATGTTTTTCTAACGTATGCCTTTAATTTTTTATACCATAATGGACTGAATAAAAATCTGTATGTTCAGAAAATAATAATTTAAAAGAAAATCCTATTCTCTAATGTCGAATTCTCTAAAACATAAACTACAAATTCTCTTCATAGAGGCTAGCCTCCGATTCGTACAAATACTTTCATACAGCTTTTGCTAAGCAGAAGCATAACCGCATATAGAATACGAACACCAATCTCCGTAAAAAAATCTCTTCATAGAGGCTAGCCTCCGATTCGTACAAATACTTTCATACAGCTTTTGCTAAGCACAAGCATCGGAGGCTAGCCTCTATGAAGAGATTTTTTTACGGAGATTGGTGTTGGTATTCTATATGCGGTTATGCTTCTGCTTAGCAAAAGCTGTATGAAAGTATTTGTACGAATCGGAGGCTAGCCTCTATGAAGAGATTCTTTTACGGCGCCTGAAGTTAGTTAAAACTAAAGTTAGTTTTTGACGCCTAAAGTTAGTCTCAAACTTGTGAAATTTGAATTTCGCGGCAAACGAAATTTGAATTTCGCGACCTTATACAGTTCAGTGAATGCGTTCAAGTACGATAAAGAGGGAAATATTTTTGGGACCATTTTTCAGCAGAGCTTTGTATGGTGACAGTTGTTCTATGTTATATAGTTCTGTGGTCGTATCATAAAAAAATTTATAGAACTAAAAAAAAACTTTGCCTCCTCATTTCAAATATACACGAGCCGCCACTGGGTAGATTGTAGTTTTCGTCGTAAAAAAATTTATATGGAGAAATGTCAAAAAACTACGATTTTATTTACAATTTTACGATTCTACGAGTTTACAATCAACTACGATAAAGAGTGAATACCCTTATTGAATTTTTCATTCCAACATCGTGGAGATTGTTTAAGGGGTTATACTACTCAGGCGCGCTGAACAATGAACTTTTTCTTGAGAAGTTTTTTTCTCGATTACTAACGAACGGATTAACATGAAATTTTGAGGCTTCATTACACATGTATTGAGGTATACAAAAATATTTTTTTTTGCAATTTTTGATATAAAATGGCGCCGTCGCACTTATTACTTGAAAGTATGTTTTTCAAACTTGCGTTGTCAGAAACTCAGTCAATTTTCATCGTAATTTTCATCGAAAATTTAACTTTAGCTTCTCAGATAGATTGTCTATGGAAGTACACAGGGTTTTTAAGATTGATAAAAATTTACATTTGTGATAAACCATTTAAGGTTGATTTTTTGCCAAAAAAACAAAAAAAAAATTAAAATTGATGCCAATTTGTGAATTTTCAAAAAAAACTTAAAACCCTGTGTACTTCCATAGACAGGGGTATTTGATTCTACATAAAACTTCCATACATCAAAATCCAATTGGAATAACTTTTAAAAAATCTTATTGAAAAGTTTGACTTCAAAGTGGAATTTTGGTACAACTGTTGGAATTTTGATACGAATATCACCATACGGGTTTTCAATAATTGCCAGATTGGCAATTATCGCTTTTGTTATGTTTCAAACTTGCGTTGTCAGAAACTCAGTCAATTTTCATCGGATTTACTTGAAATTTTAACTGAAGCTTCTCAGATAGATTGTCTATGGAAGTACACAGGGTTTTAAGTTTTTTTTTGAAAATTCACAAATTGGCATCAATTTTAATTTTTTTTTTTCGTTTTTTTTGGCAAAAAATCAACTTTAAATGGTTTATCACAAATGTAAATTTTTATCAATCTTAAAAACCCTGTGTACTTCCATAGACAATCTATCTGAGAAGCTAAAGTTAAATTTTCGATGAAAATTACGATGAAAATTGACTGAGTTTCTGACAACGCAAGTTTGAAAAACATACTTTCAAGTAATAAGTGCGACGGCGCCATTTTGTATCAACACTTGAAAAATTTTTTTTGCATACCTCAATACATGTGTAATGAAGCCTCAAAATTTCATGTTAATCCGTTCGTTAGTAATCGAGAAAAAAACTTCTCAAGAAAAAGTTCATTGTTCAGCGCGCCCGAGTAGTATAACCCCTTAAACAATCTCCACGATGTTGGAATGAAAAATTCAATAATGGTATTCACTCTTTATCGTAATTGATTGTAAACTCGTAGAATTGTAAATAAAATCGTAGTTTTTTGACATTTCTCCATATACATTTTTTTAACTCTAAAATGGACATTGGAAAAGTAAGTAAATTAAAGTATTTATATGATTTAGTATAAATTAAGAGTTAAAAAATGCTTTAAACAATTTAGGTAAAGAAAATAAATAAAAGAATCAAAAATTTACGACAAAACCAACAACCTCTAGTAAAGCGCTGCTCACGCTTCGTTGTACTTTTCCATCGTAGATTTACATTACAATCTACGATTTTACTATCTACGATCAAGAGTGAATAGCCCTAATGATATCTTATTAAAATTGGGATTTTTGCGATCAAAAATTGATTACTGCTTATATACTAAATTTTTGGAGGAAGATGATGATTTGATTTTGATTTTGTATTAATAATAATAATAATAATAATAATTCATTTTATTTCGGTTAATACAAATATGTACGCATTATTTACAAAATGTTTTTTTTTCTTAAGCCTGGCATTGCCGTCAGCTTAAAATTTTATTATCTTTGATTGAGTCTATGTATTACAAAAATTCTGAAATTATGAGTCTCCTGTATTCGTACGATGACTTTACAAAACAATAAAGCTGTTTCCAGTTTGGGCCGTTCAAAATTTCAATAGCTTCTTCCATCGTAAGCATTTTTTTCTTGAAGTAGATAAGTCTCTGCTGGGCGAAAATTGGGCAAACAGTCAAGAGATGAAAGCAGTCTTCTTTAGCCTTAAGGTTGCATAAAGAGCAGAATTGGTCAAAACTTCCATTATACGGTGTTCCGTTTAGTGCGAGAAGCTCACATCTAATTAGTGAGATTTCTTTGTACCTTTGTAAGTCGTTGAAGTAGTTGTTTTCCCTAAGGTTGAATTCGAGTTGTAAGTACAACATTCTACTTTCCGATTGGCTCGCTTTCCCTATCAGTGCAGTTCTATCAGAGTCCTCCCTTTTTTTATTTTTTCATAAAGTTGATTTTTAAGATTACTTGGGATATCCAGGGCCATGGCTATAGATGCGCCCTAATGGTCCATTTTTGCCCATGAAAGAACTTAGCCTTGCATTTTACGAAAAACCAATCTGCGCAAAATTTCAAGTCTCTAGCTCAATCCGTGCGCCCGCAATCCGCTCCACAGACGGACGGACGGACAGACTGACGGACATGCAAAATTCAATTTTTTTTATCATTTTTTGTATCAAAAAATATCTTCTTTTAAATGCAGTTTTGATATCTAGTTGATGAAAATGATATTTTCTATGAACTCCAACAGCCAAAATTGTTCGTATGGTACTTATTTTTGCTACAGATGCATACGTTTCATAATAGTCCACACCATATTTTTGTAGAAATTCTTTGGTAACTAACCTTGCTTTATATTTAACTGGTTTTCCGTGTTCATCTTCTTTAAGTTTAAAAATTCATTTTGATTTTAGTGGTTTGATATCCAATGGCGCTTCAACAATATCCCATACATTATTCACACTCATTGAATCTAACTCATCTGTGATTGCTCTTTGCCAATTTTCTGTATCACTTCGATCAAAAATGTCATCGCATTTTTCAGGAGTATTTAAATTATTGAAAATTTCAACACAATTAGCATCAACTATGTAATCTTGAAGATTTTTTTTAGTAATCGACGTTCTCTTTGACTACGTCTAATTAAATTGATTTGTCCATTATTTTGTACCATTTGTAATAGCTCACTATTTTCTGATTCTTCAGGCCGACTATCATTTTCGCAGGTACTTGATTGCTCAGATTGAACAACATCACCACTCACAGCAACACCTCTATCCCCCTTGCTCGTGACGTATTCGTATTGTAATACTGTTTTTCGTATCTTATCTATGTGTTCCAATTTTTTATACGGGAAAACAATACTTTTTTAGCTTCTAAATCCCAAAGACGATAACCATTTGGTACATATCCGACTATTTACAGCAAGACAATTCTTACAATCGAGTTTCTTTCGACAAAATATACACAGCAGTTAATGCAGCTTCTACCCACATCGTACACATGATTCACTCAACATAGTTCTCACTTTTTCGGAAATAGTTCTATTAAATCTTTCTGCCACACCATTTTTTTGGGGAGTGTAGGCAATTGTAGATTCAACTTGTATACCTTTCAATTTATACCACTGTTCTTGTTCTTTTGAAATATATCCCCGACCTTGATCAATAGTAAGTTTTGAAATTTTAGTACAAAACATAGATGATACCAAAGCTTCATATTCCTTGATTGCTTCAAACACTTGAGATCACATGTGGAAAACATCCACAAAAATAATATAATATTTTTGTTATATTATTTTTGTTATATTATTTTTTTGTTTTTGCAGACCTATTAGCCGAGAAATTCCAATAGGATTATTCATTGCTAGAAGGTCGAGAAAACCATGAATCAGAAATGGTTAAACACACATAATATTTAGATACTATAGGATCTATAGGTCCCCAAACATCTGAATGACTTCGCTCCAAAGAACGCTTTGCTCTTTACCCCCGACGGAACGGAGATGGTATATGCGTTTGGCTCGAAGTTTGTGCATCCTTCCCTCATAACTTTTGAACCACTCAACCCATTTCGGTCCCGTTTTTGGCATTCGGCTGGATATGGGTGCCGCAAGGTTCTTGCGTTCAAAAATTTCCCCTTTCGCCCTCAATTTAAACCCCCTCTCCTTGTATCTCCTGATCCACTGAACCGATTCCGATCCCGCTTTCGGGATTTGGTTGTAAGTAATGAAAGGAATATTTTGGTGTACAAGAGTTCCCCCTCAATTTACACCCCCTCTCCTTGTATATTCCGATCCACTGAACCGATTTCGATCCCACTTTCGCCATTCCGTTGTAAATAATGAAAGGAATATTTTGGTGTACAAGAGTTCCCCTTCCCTTCTCAATTTAAGCCCCTCTTCTTGTATCTTCTGATACACTGAACCGATTTCGATCCCGCTTCCGCCATTTGCTTGTAAATAATGAAAGGAATATTTTAGGGTACAAGAGTTCACCCTTCCCCTCAATTTACATCCCCTCTCCAAGTACCTCCTGATCCACTGAACCCATTTCGATCCTGTTTTTGACATTCTGTTGTAAATAATGAAAGTGTGTAATAATTCACTCTTCCCTTAATGTTACCTCTCCTCTAATTATTACAATACAAAATGGTTACCAAAAAACTTTAAATTCAATCGGACACAAAAAGTTTGTTCACTGTCATCTTTAAAAAGAGTGAAAAAAAACAAAAAAAAATTTTGAAAAACCCCTGAATAGAAAAATCCTTTAAAAAGGATAAAATAATCATTAAACAGTAAATTTAAAATTTGTGTGCGTCGGGAAAGCCTATTGGTCGTTAAATTTGTGTGGATTTGGACTATGATCTAGAGAATAAACAATGGGACGTGTAAAAATGGCCCCGGAGCTGAAAAATCAGTAAGAAGAGCTTTAAAAATTTAATCCTTTGCCACAAATAATTAGTAAAATAACTGAAATCGGTCAATATCAATAAAAAAAACATAACAAAAGCTATACTTTTGTTCTTGGACTTTTTTGATAAAATTCACCGTTTTTGAGATATTCAGAAAAAAAGTTTTTATTCGTATTGGGGGTACCCCCCCCCCCCCCTAATGGTCCATTTTTTCCCATTAACGAACTTAGCCTCGCATTTTACGAAAAACGGATCTGTGCAAAATTTCAAGTCTCTAGCTCAATCCGTGCGCCCGCAATCCGCGCCACAGACGGATGGACAGAGAGACAGACGGACGGACATGCAAAATTCAATTTTTTTATCATTCTAAACACACTGGTGTAATTAATTTTTGTGTGTGATGACGGGATCTTGGCGTTACAAACGGTAAGGCAAATCTAATATACCCTTTGGTTTCACCATACGGGTATAAAAACTCACATCAAAATTTGGAAAGTTGTAGTTGTTGACACGCCATCATGTGTGTAGAGAGCCTAATAATATAGAGAGTGGACATCCGGACTTGTACAAATGGCCGCCGAGCTGAAAAACGATCGCGGAAAACTTTAAAAATGTCGTTCTTTGTCATATTATCAAAATAACGTAAATCGCTTAATATAAGTAAAAAAACATAACAAAAGCTATAATTGCCAATCTGGCAATTATTGAAAACCCGTATGGTGATTTAAGTGAACGACGAAGAGTTGTATCAAAATTCCACTTTGAAGTCAAATTTTCCAATAAGATTTTTTAAAATTTATTCCAATCGGATTTTGATGTATGGGAGTTTTATGTAGAATCATAGCCTAAATAATTTTTGTTCTTGGACTTTTTTGATAAGATGCACCGTTTTTGAGATATTCGCAAAAAACGTATTCGTTCGTATGGGGGGGTACCCCCCCTAATAGTCCATTTTTGACCATTAACGAACTTAGCCTTACATTTTACGAAAAACGAATCTGCGCAAAATTTCAAGTCTCTAGCTCAATCCGTGCGCCCGCAATCCGCGCCACGGACGGACGGACGGACATGCTAAATTCAACTTTTCTCATCATTCTAAACACATTGGTGTAATTAATTTTTTTGTGTGATGACGGGATCTTGGCGTTACAAACGGTAAGCCAAATCTAATATATCCTTTGGTTTCACCATACGGGTATAAAAATTGGTTTGCATCAGGACAAACTTGCTCCACAAATTCAAAGACCAATAGGCTTTCCCGATGCACACAAATTTTAAATTTAGTGTAATGATTATTTTATCCTTTTTAAAGGATTTTTTTATACCCGTATGGTGAAACCAAAGGGTATATTAACTTTGTTTGTAACGCCAAGATCCCGTCATCACACACAAAAATTAATTACACCAGTGTGTTTAGAATGATAAAAAAATTGAATTTTGCATGTCCGTCCGTCTGTCTGTCTGTCCGTCCGTCTGTGGCGCGGATTGCCGGCGTACGAATTGAGCTAGAGACTTGAAATTTTGCACAGATCCGTTTTTTTGTAAAATGCGAGGCTAAGTTCGTTAATGGGCAAAAATGAACCATTAGGGGGGGTACCCCCCATACGAACGAAAACGTTTTTTGTAAAAACGGTGCATCTCATCAAAAAAGTCCAAGAACAAAAGTGATTTAGGATATGATTCTACATAAAACTTCCATACATCAAAATCCGATTGGAATAAATTTAAAAAAATCTTATTGGAAAGTTTGACTTCAAAGTGGAATTTTAGTACAAATGTTCGAATTTTGATACGAATATCACCATACGGGTCTCCAATGATTGCCAGATTGGCAATTATAGCTTTTGTTATGTTTTTATTCAGTAGTTTTTCGATTTTTTAGGGTTTTTTTTATTCGGGGGTTTTTCAAAATTTTTATTTTGTTTTTTTTTTTTCGGGTATCAGAAAACGGATTTTTTGTCTGCTTTCCTTGAACACAGGCATCACAAAAATCAATTGGTTTTATTGTTGATTGAGTAGAGCATAATAATTTTTGTTTTTTAATAATCATTAAACCATTCTGTCCAATATGTCGTAGACGACGATGCCTAAAACACTTTCATCCGCGACACACAAATTACTTCGGGATTGATTTACATCGATCTCAATTTCATATAAACCTCTTCAGACATGTCTTTAAGATAGACATAGATATGCTCTGGGCGTTGGTCTTGCGAGTGTCTTTACTTTGTCTTCAAGACTGGTATTGAAGACGTCTTTAAAGACGTCTTGAAGACACCTTTCACTGGGTTACCAATGGATCAAATTTTTTAGGTACCCAGTGAAAAATTATTAAGGCATTATCGCTAAGGTGTCTTTAAGACATGAGACAAATAATATAAAAGCCTCCAAATTAAAATGAGATGGAAGTTCATCTCAGGAAAAACGCGCCTTTTATGCGTGTGTTGGAAAATTGAACTAAAAAAGCTATTTTTTGTTGAAGTTTTGTGTTGGCTATCAGGAGAATTTAAACGACTCGGTAAATATTTTTATAGAAAAAGTAATAGATTAAGGCTTAAAGACCGTTTTAATAAAGAAATTTTTACCATCTAAGCAATCTGCGCCATCACCGGGGCAAAAACATCTACTATTAATGTTGCCTTAGTTGTAAGGCCTTATATAAGCGGAAATGGCCTATACAAAAATAAGGCAACAATAAGGTAAAGATAATGCATTAAGATAATGCCTTTATAATGCCTTAATAAGACATTTTTTGTTCACTGGGTAGTGTTAGAAAACAAGTCACTTTCTTCAAGAGTAGCACCAAGAGTAGAGTTGTGCTAACAAGTCACTTTCTTCAAGAGTTACCACCAGCTAACTTCAATTTCTCGAAGCACAGTCAATGTGAAACCACGGAATATTCATTTTTCATCTTCAATGTTATGAACTCCTTTCGTAATATCAATTGATTGGTGATTGATTTTTCAGCAAATGATTCTTGAAGGCTCTGCCACATTTCATTTGCAGTGTCCTTTTCCCAAACATAACTTAAATAATCTGAATGAATAAAACTTACAATTCGTTCCTTAGCTTTCTTGTCTCTCTTCAAAAAATCTGCTATTGCTCCTGCTTCTTGTGGTTAAGCGCCGGTTAGAACGTCCAACAAATTGGCTGAATCAAGATTTATTTTCACTCGAAATTGCGATTCATCAAATCCACTACCATTAAATTGCGGAACACCACAAGAAAACTCTTTGAATTCGCCCATAGCCTTTTATATTATAGAATTAATTAAAACAGGCAAAAACAGAAAAATAGATGTTTATTGAAAGCTATCTTGATTAGGAATGAACAGAGAAAATGTAATTTTATATATATATTTTTTTTAAATATAATAATTATATACACGATTATATAATCATTATACACGATAGATTTGTGAAGCTTAGAAAAACTGAAAATGCCGTACAGCACAAACAACAAATCATACGACATTGAGGAAGACATAGAAACGATTGATCCAACTGAATTGAACATAGCCGAAAATGGAAAACTTCAAAGTAATGGAAAGAAACTTATAAAATTTGTTTCGTCTAAGATATTTGTAGGGGTTGTTCTTCTTGCTGCCGTTTTAACCACTGTGACATGTATTGGGCTTTTAGCAGGATACGAAATAAATAACAACATTGAAAATTCCATTAAATTTTGGAACAAAAAGTTGCCCAAAGAACAATCAAATTGGTTTGATAAAGGACTCGAAGAATTAAAAACTGCACTTCGAGTGAACATAAATTCAAGACGTGCTAAGAATGTTATTTTATTTGTGGGCGATGGAATGGGTCCCAACACAGTTACAGCGACCAGAATTTATAAATATAAGGAAGAGGGCCTTTTAACATGGGAAAAATTTCCTCACATGGGATTACTTAAGGTAAATATGATAAAATACGTAAAAGAAATTATATATTTTTCTCAAAAAATTCTATAAAATTACAAGAGACCTTCCGCAAATTTAAAAACATAACAAAAGCCATAATTGCCAATCTGGCAATATGGCATTGTACGAAGTTTAAGTGAACGGCGAACAGTTGTATCAAAATTCTACTTTGCAGTATCAAGATTCCACTTTGGAAGGAAAAGGATAACTACGTTATCTTTACAGGGCCTTCCGTTATCCTTACAGACTTTTTAATATTTTAATTTTGAGAAAACGGACGTTATCCTTCTCTTATCTTTACGGACTTCTTAACATCAAAATCGGATTCAGCCACACCAAAAACCCCCAACTGAAATTTTTCCCGGAAAATTGAAGGAAAATAATAATCAGCTAATCCTTACAGGACCTTATGTTATCCATGCATACTTTTTAATATTAGAATCGGATTCAGTGACCTCAAAACCCCCAAATGAGATTTTTTTTCGGAAAATTTGAAAAAAGAAGAATCACGTATCCTTACAGTACCTTCCATTATCCTCACAGATTTCTTAATATCAGAATTGGAAAATTTAAGAAAGAGGATAATCACATTATCCTATTTAACATCTTAATTGCAGAATCGCATTCAGCGATCCCAAAAACCCCCAGATGAGATTTTTTCCAGAAAATTTAAGAAAAAGATAATCACGATATCCTTACAGGACTTTCCGTTATCCTTACAAACTTTTTGACGTCTGGATTGGATTCAGCGACCCCAAAAACCCCAAACGAGGGTATTTTCTGGAAAATTTTAACGGAAAAGATACTCACGTTATCCTTACAGGACCTTTCGTTATACTTACAGAGCTTTTAAAAACGGAAACCAGCCACTTTACCACCGAAAATTGAACTAAATGTTTCTGAATAACCTAAATATTTTATAAATACATTTCTAAGAGATTAATTCGCCCACTATATATACATATATTAGAAAAATATATTTCAGTATTTTAATGTAAATCGACCGTATTTATGTATTTATGGTGTGTTCGACAGGCTAATCGGTCCAAATTTAGCTTTAAGAGGTGTTGAATAAAAAGCATCAATTTTTCTTTTGTAGTTTTATTCTAAACTGCTCAACGTTTCGGTCACGATGGTGACCATCTTCAGGAGCCTTATGTCTAAGTACAATAAAAATCACAAAGTGTAAAAACTATAATGTTTGTTATTACTTTAATCTAATGGCACTTACAAATTATTTATTGAAAAATTGCATGTCGTATTTATGCTATTGCTGGTGTCAAAAGTCTTGAACACTTTTGTTCGTAGGTCAATAAAAATAAAAACATTAAGAACGTTGTAAACTTAAACCAAAAAACAAATCAATGACAATGAAAATAAATAAACAATGATAATAAATTAAACACGACGTCACAATATGGCTAATTGAAATAAAAAATATTTTTGCAACAGCTGATTGCTTAAATCACAGTGAGCACAATAACAGTTTTCTTTCTTAGTAGTGTTCACTCAGTCTCAGTATCGTATTCGTTTGTTGTCATCGTTGTGTTCGTCATCGTCAGAAAGTAAAACTAATTAACAAATTGCAAAGAACTAGAAGCAACAACGACAAAACCCCACTTACACCAATTGATAAAAATAATCACACCTATATCTATAGGAGCATAACTTATGTCAAAGGTGTTACAGAAAGAATAACTAAAACATTAAAAAAATACAATGTTAGCATACAGAAACAAAACAACATTACGCGATATATATAGTAAATTAAAAGACCCTATACCTAAATTAAAACAAACAAATGTCATTTATAAAATTCCATGCAAAGGAAACAGAGAAAATAACATAAAGTGCAACCTAAACTATGTTGGACAAACCAAGCAACATTTGGAAAAAAGAATTGGCAACCACATAAACGACTTAAAGAGAACAAGAAAAAGCAAGGTGTCTGTCTCGTAGAGACGGCCAGAAGACGTGGATCCGCCTACAACGATCGCCAATAGATATTTAAGTAAGAAATTTTAGTGAAAAGGAAATTAAGAAAACAAATTTTTATTTAAAACATAACAAAAGCTATAATTGTCAATCTCGCAATTATTGAAAATCCGTATGGTGATTTAAGTGAACGGCGAACAGTTGTATCAAAATTCCAGTTTGAAGTCAAACTTTCTAATTAGATTTTTTTTAATTTATTCCAATCGGATTTTGATGTATGGGAGTTTTATGTAGAATCATATCCTAAATAACTTTTGTTCTTGCACTTCTTTGATAAGATGCACCGTTTTTGAGATATTCGGTTTCATAATTTTATAATATAATAATTTTATTTATAATAATAATTTTATATAATAATTTTATGTATAAGTAATTGGTTTATGATAAGAGAAGTATGAAGTAAATATCATACATACGGTGTTCAAAACGCTCCCATTTCTAGTCTTTCGTTCAAATTAGTTATATATATATAATGACGAAGGTTTTACATAAATTTACTACTATTTCATCGATTCTACTACTATTTTTCGGCCGATTTACTACGATTTCGAAAATCAAAAGTCACAACCCTGAACAGAACTATAATGCTGGGAGCGAAATATCGTTCTCTCACTAGTAAAATGCATACTTATATGTGTGTGTGCATCATACCCAACAGCCATCGCTCGAGGCTTTCATCCATTTTTATGCGAGACCCACAAACCGCTTTGAACAAGAAGCGAAAACTTAAATAGAAATCATTTTCGTTCCCAAGAACGAGAGTCGGAAACCACAGCAAACGATTTTGCCGTTAAGAGCGACATTTTTCAGAGTGAAAAGAACGAAATAACATGACTTTCAAAACATCAGATTCAATACACATAAAGGAGAAGCATAAAAAGAATATAAATGTGAAATCTGTACTACAAGCAGCAAACACAGCATAACAGCGGCAGTGAAAATTTAGATTTTGCTTCTTAAAAAGATAATTGAACATAGTTTAACATAACAAAATACCCTAAACAATGCTTTAATGTAGGCCGGATCTTATAACACAGTTTCTCTTCGGATGTCACCACAAACTATCGAGTTTCATCGATTGCAAATTTGTTATCATGGCAGCAAGGTGGATGACCAAAATCCAAGACGTATCCACGTCAAAATTCACTTTGAAAGTGTAGACAATTAAATTTTGATTGCCCTCTAAACGTCTTTAAGAAAATTACGATATAACCTGATAAAACATGGACTTGTCTACACCAACAATGGTTGCAGAATTCCACAAAAAACAGTTTTGTATGCTTGATCTTGCGATGCGACATCTCATATGCGAGAAATGATGGTTACCCGCCTATACCACAATACCCGAACTTACTCTACTAGTGAGCTTAAATTTGGAACAAACCGTCCGTAGTAATTTAGGAGACTCATAAATGCACGCACTTCATCCTTGTTGATTGGCCGCTTCATATTCTCAATAGCCTCAATTTTGTTTCGCATTTTATGTATGCCATACTGATCAATGACGTAACCGCAATACTCAATCTTTTCTTGCATGAATTCCGTTTTTTCAAAATTCACACGCATGTCATACCTGTTTAGACGTTCCAAAACAGCTTCCAACCAGCGCAAGTGTTCCTCATCGTTCTCTGCTGTAATTCTTATGTCATCCAATAATACAGCCACACTTGGGATCCCACTCAGCACTTGTTCCATAATTTTCTGGAATTTCGCAGGCGCCGATGATACTCCAAACACCAACCGTTTAGAACAGTAGAGACCCTTGTGAGTATTTAATGTCAACAAATACCGATCATCCGGGTGAACTTCCAACTGCAAATACGCCTTGGGCAAATCGATTTTTGAAAAAAAAATTCCGCCTGCCATAGACGAAAACAAATCATCGATAGATGGCAATGGATATTCGTCCACTAACAAACATGGGTTAATTGTTCTCTTATAGTCCCCGCACAATCGCACTTGATCATTTTTTTCTGCACAGTAACCAACGGTGATGCCCATTCGCTGTCATCCACTTTCTCGAAAATATCATCAGCCACTAATTTGTTTAATTCATTTTCTACCGCTTTTTTAAGTGGAAATGCAACACGATGCGGTTTGAAAAACACCGGTACCGCATTTTCTTTTAAATATAAGCGCGCTTGCACTCCCGAGATTTTTCCCATATTATTGGAAAACAATCGATCGAATTATTCACCAATGACTTTAATTGTCCCTCGATATTATTTACCGCCGAAACCTGCCTTAATTGCAATACTGACTCACTTTTTCTTTGCAAAATGGCGGACCAATCCAATTTAATTTTCGACATCCACTCTCGGCCCAGCAGGGAATTTCGCGTCGAGCGCACAATGTAAATACGCAAGTTTTTGTGAGACTCCTCGTCTGCTGACACATTTACATAAATGATGCCTACACAATCCAGTCTATTTCCACAGTAACTCACTAAATCGACATCGGTTTGTTTAATAATCGAATTTCCGAAAGATTTTTTTGCATCTGCTAAACTAATTACCGTAATTGGTGAACCCGTATCAATTTCAAATTTCAGCTCGTAATTGTTAACTTTCAATTTGCACCAATATTTGGCTCTATTCAATTTTCAACCAATATTGAAAATTTCACTCACACACGAATCCGCCAATTCAAGCTGATTTGTTTCCACTTTCATTTTATTAGCCTTCATGCACATTTTCACACAAATGACGTTTTGTTTTACATAAATTACAAATAGCATTTACATGAGGACATTTGTTAGCAAAGTGTTCCTTTTTCCCACACCGAAAATACACGCAAGTTATATATACGAATCCTGATGACAATGGACCTGACTCATTGGAGGTGACAGATTCCAATAAAATAAACATTAACAATAAACCACTGTCATGGTGAATCAGATGCACCTGAAGCATCGTCACCAATCTTAAAACTAAGTTTAATAAACAAAATATAGAAATAAGATAAACATGTACATGAATATAAAAAGTGATTAAGATGACTGGGCAGAAGTCAGTAAATCGTGTCAGTATTTGCTGTAAAGTTAAGTGAATAAAAAGTGATTAAAGAAAATCCTATCTTGTGTGTTTTAATTCAAATCTCCAGTATAAAAATATAAATGGCGCAGTTGGTAGGATACTAAACGAAAAAAGGATCCAGTGATACGAAAAAAAGGATTAATAAAAGTGTGAAACGAAGTAGTTCAAAGTGCAATTTAGTACAATCTGGAGAGAAGAAATTATCGCTATAGAAGGATAGATAATCACAGAAGGATGGCAGAATTGAACGTAACTGAACGATGTTTGGCTGTACTGACCGAAATACTCAATAGACAGAATCAACAACCATCTTTAAGAAGTCGAACTGAAAAAGAACTTCGATACTTCCCAGTTTTTGAAGGAAGACCAGGAACTTTACCATCATTCATAACATCGGTAGAGAGAGCACTTGCAGAATATGGACAACAAGCACCTCAAGTTTATGTCATCATTTACAATGAAAAGATACTGGGATCAGCAAAGAATTATCTGGAAACAGCACCTCCTGCTACTTGGGACGAATGTAAGGAGAAATTAAAGCTACAGTATAAACCAACTAAGGATCAAGGGCAGATTATGAGGGAGATCAGCATATTAAAAGTAAGTTCTATTTTAGATTTGATGGATAAAATTAGAATATTTACTACGAATATATCTGAATGTGCGATATTTAGTGAGTTTCAAAATCAAATTGTTAATAATTTAAGTAGTGTCTTGGTTCTAAAAATAAAAGAAATCACAGCTGGGGCTTTAGCAGCCGAATTATATGATAAATTTAGCCTAGAAGAAATGAGGGGAATAATGAGTAAATATATCGGGCAGGATCAATTCAATTTAAAATTTTATAAATCTAATACAGATCTAAAAGACAAATATCATCAAAAAAATGTGACCAGACCAAACCAACATTTTCAAAACCATAATAATAATTCGGGATATTTTCGTCAGAGATATAATAACTCTGATCAGTTCAGAAATAATCATCAAAATAATACCAGACAGTTTCGAAATAATAATCCTAATAATCATGAGTTTGGACAGTTCAGAAGAAATTTTAATCCTCACAATCAGTTGCGAAATCAAAATCAAAATAATAGTAACCCTAATCAGGTACAACCAATGAAGGTAGATACAATTAATTCAAGAATTGCTATGATAGATACAGGTTCGACAATCAGTTTATTAAATTCAAAGAATGTAAAAAGTAACATATATGAAAAGATTAGTGAAAACAAAATTCAAATTAATACTATTGAAGGTGAAGTAAGAAGATGTACGGAACATGTAAAAATAGAGTATCCGGAAGAGTTTAAACAACCAAGCAATGCTAGAATGAGATGGGTAAAAATAAATTTAGATAAATCATATGATTTTCTAATAAGCATGGATTGGATTGAACATAACGTAAAATTAATAGACATACAAAATCAGGAAATTATTTTAAAAAATGAAGAAAAAATATCATTTTTACATAAACTAATTCAGGAAGAAGTTAAAATGTTAGAAGAAAACGATTTAATGAATATAGAATCAAATCATTTGAATCAGGAAGAATATACTTTAATTTTGAACTTATTACAACGATACAAAAAAGTTTTTTATAAGGAAGGAGATAAATTAACCAATACCAATAGTATAGTACATGAAATTAAAACGACAACCGATGAACAAATAAATTCAAAACTATATAGATATCCACCGCAACATGAAGAAGAGGTTAAAAAACAAATGAAAGAAATGGAATCACAGGGTATAATTAGGAAAAGCAACAGTAAATATAGTTCACCAATAATCGTTATTACAAAGAAAAAAGATAATTCTCGAATTCAGAAATATAGAATTGTTGTAGATTATAGACGTTTAAACCAAATCACAATAGATGATAAATATCCATTACCCAACATTGATAGTATATTGGACAAATTGGGGAAAGCTCAATATTTTAGTTCTTTAGACTTAGCTAAAGGGTATCATCAGATTTTAGTATCGGAGAAGGATATAAAGAAAACAGCATTTATAACCCCAGGTGGATTATTTGAGTATGTCAGGATGCCATTCGGATTAAAGAATGCACCTGCATTCTAACGAAATCCTAAGAGAATATATAAACAAAATTTGTATAGTTTATATAGATGACATTCTAGTTTTCTCAGCTACATTAGAGGAACATATGGATTCTTTAGAAAAGATTTTCAACAAATTGTCAGAACATAATTTAAAAATACAAGCTAATAAATGCAGTTTTATGAAAAGAGAAACTCAATTTCTGGGACATGTTTTAACCAATGATGGGATCAAGCCCAACCCAAATAAAGTAGAAGACATAGTCAAAGTAAAGATTCCTAAAACAGAGAAACAATTGAAAAGTTTTTTTAGGACTAACAGGTTACTATAGGAAGTTCGTAAAGGATTATTCAAAAATTGCATATCCTTTAATAAAGTATTTGAAAAAGGACTCGACAATTAATATCAATGACCCGCAATATATTGAAGCATTTGAAAAATTGAAACTATTGATTATCTCGCATCCTATTTTAAAGTATCCAAATTATGACAAAGAATTTACAGTAACTACTGATGCTAGTGATTATGCAATCGGAGCAGTTCTTTCACAAGACGGTCATCCTATTTGGTATGTCTCTAGGACATTAAATAATCATGAAAAAAACTACAGTGTCACTGACAAAGAGTTTTTAGCAATTGTATATTCAGTAAATTACTTTAGGCCTTATTTATATGGTCGCAAATTTAAGATCATTACCGATCATGCACCGATAAAATATTTGAATACAAAATATAAGGGAAAATAATTTTCACAACGAAATCAAAGATGGATCTTAAAACTACAGGAATATAACTTCCACATTGAATATTTACAGGGCAAAGAAAATACAGTAGCCGATTTTTTGAGTAGGATAGAAAATAGTCCTCAAATAGCAGCTGAAAATTGCAATGAATCCAATATGGAACTATCAGAAACAATGCATTCAGTAGACGAACAACTATTGGATCATATAGGCATTAAAGAAGAAATAGTTAACGAGTATAAAACGCAGATAATATTAACTTTTAATCCAAATACGGAAATAAACATTTTGCTACTTCCATGTAAAAATTAATCCACAAAATGAAGAAGAAACAATCAAAGAGATATTAAAAAAATATATAAAATCAGGAATTGTAGGAATATACTCAGAGGTACACTGTAGAAAATGGATTTGAATTTAAACCGAAAAATGGGGTAAAAACGGGGTAAATTTACAAAAAAGTCGTAAAAGTTCGAAAAAAAATCAGAATTTAGCTCGCACAACATTAAAGTTGTAAATTTACCCAAAAAAACATTAATCTTACACTAGAAATAGGGTAATTTTAAAAATGCGTAAAATTTCGACCAATATTCATATTTTTACTCTCATTTTGGTGTAAAAACACGCTCACAGGGTATTTATGCATTATTGTGCGGACAATTTCATTATTTCACAACGCAATTGACGGCATTAGCGTGATTGATGAGTCATTTGATCGTTATTCCAGAAATGGTTCAATTTTTAAACACTAAATAGTTTATTCGCTCTGGCTTGATGGAGCTATATTCCCTTAAACCTTATAATTCGCACAAGGTTTGTGGCATCGGAGTATAAATACTCGAATCGAGTTTTACTCCACCAAAATCCTGTAAGCCTGCGTGGAAGCTGGTAAAGCAGGCTCTGATGACGGTGACCCAGCTTCCATACCAGAAACAGGCTCATAATAGGTTTTCAGGGCAGACATGTCCGACCTGTTGGGGGGAAATTTGGATGTGAAAATATCCGCAAAAATAATATAATAATTTTGTTGTATTATTTTTGTTTTTGCAGACCGTATAAGTCGAGAAATTCTAATACCATTTTCGGTGTAATTTTAAACAAAAAATGTCGTAAAATTACACCTTAAGAAGCGGTTTTGCTACCAAATAGGAGGAAAATTACATCAAAAATGTGGTAATTTTAAACACTCATGGTAGTTATTACACAATTTTCAGTTTATTTTTAAACAAAAAATGTCGTAAAATTACACCAGTATGTACTTTTACTTCTTATTTAGTTTAAAGTTCCCCCGTAAAAGTGGCTTTTGTACGCCACAAAATGAGTATAAATACATAGTTTTTAAGCCATTACGACTCGGTTTAATTTTACTACTATTATAGTAGGAAAATGGTTTCCTACTATTTTAGTGGTAAAATTACAATAAAATTTTCTAGAGTGTAGAAGATAGAGATTATAAAAAGTACAACAATGTATTATACAGTTGTTTACAATGAATCAAAGAATAAAATTTTTAAAACTAACTAAAAGGGCGCATGAAATAGAAGAAGGAGAAGAATGTCATAAACAAATATCAAAATACCATACAAAAGAATCACTGCATAGTGGTATAAATGAAACATACCAAATCCTAAAAGATAAAATTTACTACCCAAAATTACAAGAGCATATACAACTAATTATAAATAACTGTGAAAAATGCCGAGAAATAAAATACGATAGGAATCCAATTAAACCAAAACTAAATATATCAGAAACACCAAATAACAAAAATGAAATTATTCATTTAGATGTTTTCCATTATAAAAAACAAACCTTCGTTACAATTATTGACAAATTAACAAAATTCGCCGTCGCATATTTAATTAATGATAGAAATTGGAGTAAAAAGATAGCCATTTTAGAGGGATATTTAGCAGTGTTCAAAAAACCAAAGAAAATAGTTATGGATAATGAATTTAAATCTGAACAAGTAAAAAAGTATTTACAAACCAAAGAAATAGAGGTCATACAGGCAATGCAGATATTGAAAGATTACATTCAACAATAATAGAAAAAAATCAGGCAATTGACGATGATATGTTATTAGAGCAAAAAATTCAAAAAGCTATAGGAAACTATAACGATAGATATCATTCAGCAATCGAAATGACCCCAAGGGAAGCAGTTGAACAGAGTGATGTTAAAACATTAGTGGAAAAACTAAAAAATAAAAAGATAGAATACATAAAGAAAATAAATAAAGAAAGAGAAAATTATGAGGAAAATAAAAGGGAAGGTTATATCAGGAATTATAAAAGAGTAAGACACAAAGATGAACCATACTTCAGAAAATATTTGCTAAAAGACGTACATGTAAATTCAGAAGTATTAGAAATTGAACCAAATTCAGAAGGATTAGAAATTGAGGAGCAAGATTTAATTATTGAAATAATGGGAAAAAGCTATCAATATGAAGAAAATACATTATTAAGAGATTTAAAAGAAAGTAAAAATTGTATTATTCAAGGTAAATGCAATCTAATTCACAATAGTTTCATTAGTATTGAAGAAATTGATGATGAAACTATTTTAGTAAAAAACATGAAAAACGAATATATGTGGCACAATTGTGACAAAAGAGAAATCAATCTTACTGGAAACTATTTAATAAACTTTAATAATTGTACTATAGGAATAAGAAACAAAAAAATCAATAATAACAAAGTAATGTTTTTGTATAAGTATTTATACTCATCAAATGAAATTAAATATATAAAGGGTGGTTAAATTTTAAGGGCCGATGTTGAATGTGAACCACACCTAAACGTCAAGTTTTTTTCTGCATTTCATTTGACATTTCTCAATTTCAGACTAACTCAATTTCAGACTAACTCAATTTGAACCATGGAAAGATACAGAATCGAGCAACGCGTTAAAGTTATTCAGGCTTATTATGAAAATGGGCGTTCAAATCAAAATGCATATCGTGCACTTCGTGAAATACGGCCCGATGATGCCGTCAGCCCATAAACCGCACCAAACAGTCACTCTTTGTGGGTGCATTGGTTTTTCGACAATCACTCTTGGATTATCATTCGCCCAAATGCGGCTATTCTGCTTATTGACGAATCCACTGAGGTGAAAATGTGCCCCATCACTGAAGATGATTTTCTTCGAAAATTGATCGCCCATTTTCATAATAAGCCTGAATAACTTTAACGCGTTGCTCGATTGTGTATCTTTCCATGGTTCAAATTGAGTTAGTCTGAAATTGAGAAATGTCAAATGAAATGCAGAAAAAAACTTGACGTTTAGGTGTGGTTCACATTCAACATCGGCCCTTAAAATTTAACCAACCTTTACAAGTAAAGCCAATAAATTTCAGTAAAATAATATTAGAAAATGTGGAAAATTTAAAGGAAATTAAAAATCTAAAGTTTCATAAGAATGTTATGTATGGAACACATATCAGCATAATAATGGTAATAACTATATGTACAATAATATAAAAACGGAAAATCTAAAATTGAAATAGTTCTGAAGCCGGAGACTTCTGACTTGAAGAGAGGAGGAGTTATATATACGAATCCTGATGACAATGGACCTGACTCATTGGAGGTGACAGAGTCCAATAAAATAAACAATAAACCACTGTCATGGTGAATCAGATGCACCTGAAGCATCGTCACCAATCTTAAAACTAAGTTTAATAAACAAAATATAGAAATAAGATAAACATGTACAAGAATATAAGAAGAGATTAAGATGACTGGACGGAAGTCACATGACGACCGTGCAATACCGAGGAAGGTCAAGAGTGATTGCCAAGCCGAGTGGACGTATTTTTGCAGTGCTCTGTTACTGTATTACTGTTTATTCAATTCTTTTAAAATAAAAGTTTGTGTTTTTGTTTGGAATAATTTGTTATTGGAGCTTCCGTACCGTGGTATACAGATTTGAAGTTTATAATGGTACCACCTGTGACAAGACTGACTTCTTCTAAGGAAAATCCAATTTCAAGTAAGACTGTAAATTTGAGACATAGCTTGACTCCCGTCCAGTCCACTGAGATGGACTCAATCAAAATTCTCCGTTCACGGGTATCCACTCTTGAGAGCATTCTTGTCTCATTAATTGAAAATGTGAGATCGACAATATGTGCGGAAATCAATAAAATCAATGACATTAACAACTCGGAAATTTGCTTAAAAGTGACTTCACTGGAAAATCAGATTGCTGCGCTTAATGACAAACTGGTAAATGGACTTCCATTCGATGTTACTGGAGTTCAACGTCTGGCAAACAATGCCGCTTCCTCGCCCCCTGGGGCGAATGATCAGTCAAAGGACCGTATAACCAGTACTGGAGTTCAACGACTTTTACTAACAAATATTCCCGCTTCTTCGACCCCTGAGGCGTATGATCAGTCAAAGGACCGTAACACTAAATCCAGTACTAAAGTTCCTGTACTACTCTCCTCCATAGTGTTGGATGTTGATAGCATTCCGCCGCAATTACAGGCTAGTAAGTGGGAGCCAAATAAGTCAATATTTGTCTCGAAACTTGATGCGTCAAATATTTACTTGTACTAGGATATGTGAATGGCTTTGTTCTAAACGAATAATTTCGACTATTGATGCTCCGTCAGTTAAATGCTATGATCTTACAGCCAATGCAAGCTTGTCACGTGCTCCGCTATATCGGTCATTTAAAATTGAAGTACCTGCTACTTTGACACACTTCTAATGCCGAATTTATGGCCGGAAAATGTATTTGTGAAGGAGTTTACACCGAAACGCCGCCACCGGCAGTCAAACGTCCCGTTGTCAACAAATAGAAATCGTCATCGTCTATTTGTATAAATTTTCAGTCAAAAAACTGAAAATTTTCTACCAGAATGTTAATGGCCTTCGCACCAAAACGAATGACTTTTATCTATCTTCGGCACTTTGCGATTTTGGTGTGATCTGCTTGACCGAAACATGGCTACATGCTGGTATACTGGACAATGAAATTATATGCAATAATTTCACGCTTTTACGCAAAGATCGTCATTGCGATATTCTTCATGCTCCGGTTGGAGAGGCCCCCAGTTCGCACGTATTCGTCAGCCAATTTAATTGTTGTTCCTGCATCTAGCAATTTTGAGATCTTATGTGCTCGGATCTCCTGTAGTAGTTTGAGTCTAGTCATTGCTGTAATTTATGTCCCGCCTGCTAGCGGATCTTCGGTTTATGAAGAGCTATGTAAATCTATTGAATGGCTGGAGGAAGTGTGCAATTGGAATGAAAGATTAATCCTGATTGGCGATTTTAATCATTCTCATCTTATTTGGGAACCATCGGACGATGATGTCACCCTAGTAGCGACTAATATAAAAACTCGTACTGAAGTTTCAGTAGTGGACACTTTTTTGAGCTGTGGCTTACATCAATTAAATCATGTCCAAAACTCCCTTCGCCGCACACTGGATTTGGTGTTTTCTTCGTGTAGTTCAACTGAAGTCTCTCACTGTGACGAACCACTTTTGAATGAAGTGAGTTATTTTCCATCACTTCTCATTGTTTTTAAAATGAGTTATTATCCATCACTTCTCACTCAATAGATTTGAATATTAATTCTAAGATTGATTATTGTTTTAATTTTAGTAAAACTAATTTTTCTTTATTGAACCATCGCCTGTCTGAGGTTGACTGGGTTTTATTGTTTAAAAATTGTACTGATATTAATGTAGCTTTATAATGTTTATTAGGCTTTATTTGCCGAGCTTATACCTGTAGTAAAGAAGAGAGGGTTGAGATTTATGAGTCCGCCTTGGTTTGATAATAAATTACGTTGTTTGAGAAATAGTCGTAATTCGGCATGGAAAAAATACCATCATACTAAGTCTAAGTTTGATTATGAGGTATCTATGCAAAATTCTGCTACACTTCTTATTTGAACACCGTGAAGTATAATATTAGAAAAGATCCCAAAACTTTCTTTTGGTCCAAATGATCCCAAAAATGAATTTTTAATTGACGGTATATTGAGTGATGATCCGCAACTAATTGCTAATTGTTTTGCATCTGATTTTAGTGATTCTTTTTCTTCAACTAACTGTCATATTGATGTTAATTATTTTAATTACTTGACAAATCTTCCCCAGATTGATATTCCTTATATGCATTTTAGCCCTTTTTAAAAGCTTTTATTTAGCTTGCCTTCGTGTCTGTCTGTCTGTCAGATCAAATCTTGCAATCAAATTTTGACCCACTTCCACTCATCCGATTCACTTGAAATTTTGTACACTTATATAAGTCCGATGACAATACAATATTTTCTCTACTCCGTCCTTGTAAGGATAAGGGAAGGTCCTGTGAGGATAACGTGATTAAACTTTTCTCCAAATTTTCTGGAAAAAAATCTATTCTGGGTGTTTTTGGGGTCGCTGAATCCGAATCTGTCATCAAAAAGTATGTAAGGATAACGGAAGGTCCTGTAAGGATAACGTGATTATCCTTTTCTCCAAATTTTCCGGAAAAAAATCTATTCTGGGTGTTTTTAGGGTCGCTGAATCCGAATCTGTCATCAAAAAGTATGTAAGGATAACGGAAGGTCCTGTAAGGATAACGTGATTATCCTTTTCTCCAAATTTTCCGGAAAAAAATCTATTCTGGGGGTTTTTGGGGTCGCTGAATCCGAATCTGTCATTAAAAAATCAGTAAGGATAACGGAAGGTCCTGTAAGGATAACGTGATTATCCTTTTCTCCAAATTTTCCGGAAAAAAATCTATTCTGGGGGTTTTTGAGGTCACTGAATCCGAATCTGTCATTAAAAAGTCTGTAAGGATAACGGAAGGTCCTGTAAGGATAACGTGATTATCCTTTTCTCCAAATTTTCCGGAAAAAATCTATTCTGGGTGTTTTTAGGGTCGCTGAATCCGAATCTGTCATCAAAAAGTATGTAAGGATAACGGAAGGTCCTGCAAGGATAACGTGATTATCCTTTTCTCCAAATTTTCCGGAAAAAAATCTATTCTGGGTGTTTTTAGGGTCGCTGAATCCGAATCTGTCATCAAAAAGTATGTAAGGATAACGGAAGGTCCTGTAAGGATAACGTGATTATCCTTTTCTCCAAATTTTCCGGAAAAAAATCTATTCTGGGGGTTTTTGGGGTCGCTGAATCCGAATCTGTCATTAAAAAATCAGTAAGGATAACGGAAGGTCCTGTAAGGATAACGTGATTATCCTTTTCTCCAAATTTTCCGGAAAAAAATCTATTCTGGGGGTTTTTGAGGTCACTGAATCCGAATCTGTCATTAAAAAGTCTGTAAGGATAACGGAAGGTCCTGTAAGGATAACGTGATTATCCTTTTCTCCAAATTTTCCGGAAAAAAATCTATTCTGGGTGTTTTTAGGGTCGCTGAATCCGAATCTGTCATCAAAAAGTATGTAAGGATAACGGAAGGTCCTGTAAGGATAACGTGATTATCCTTTTCTCCAAATTTTCCGGAAAAAAATCTATTCTGGGTGTTTTTAGGGTCGCTGAATCCGAATCTGTCATCAAAAAGTATGTAAGGATAACGGAAGGTCCTGTAAGGATAACGTGATTATCCTTTTCTCCAAATTTTCCGGAAAAAAATCTATTCTGGGTGTTTTTAGGGTCGCTGAATCCGAATCTGTCATCAAAAAGTATGTAAGGATAACGGAAGGTCCTGTAAGGATAACGTGATTATCCTTTTCTCCAAATTTTCCGGAAAAAAATCTATTCTGGGGGTTTTTGGGGTCGCTGAATCCGAATCTGTCATTAAAAAATCAGTAAGGATAACGGAAGGTCCTGTAAGGATAACGTGATTATCCTTTTCTCCAAATTTTCCGGAAAAAAATCTATTCTGGGGGTTTTTGAGGTCACTGAATCCGAATCTGTCATTAAAAAGTCTGTAAGGATAACGGAAGGTCCTGTAAGGATAACGTGATTATCCTTTTCTCCAAATTTTCCGGAAAAAAATCTATTCTGGGTGTTTTTAGGGTCGCTGAATCCGAATCTGTCATCAAAAAGTATGTAAGGATAACGGAAGGTCCTGTAAGGATAACGTGATTATCCTTTTCTCCAAATTTTCCGGAAAAAAATCTATTCTGGGTGTTTTTAGGGTCGCTGAATCCGAATCTGTCATCAAAAAGTATGTAAGGATAACGGAAGGTCCTGTAAGGATAACGATTATCCTTCTCCTCAAATTTTCCGGAAATTTTTTTTAAATTTTTTTTTAACATTTCAAATTCTATTTTGAAAATTTTTGACGACGATTTTTCGGATTGCTCTGATGGTGTACCTGCCGCGATTGTTCGTAATTGTCATCATAACTTGGTTGTGCCGTTGTCTTATTTATTTAACTTATCGTTCTCATCTGGTGTATTTCCAACTTGTTGGAAAAGTTATTATGTCATTCCAGTTCATAAGAAAGGACATAAGAATGTAGTCTCTAATTACAGACCAATAGCAAAACTTTCTCCAATACCTAAACTGTTTGAGTCCCTAGTCAATGATGTACTGTCTTTTAATTGCAAGTTATTTTTATCTACCAGACAACATGGCGTTATTAAAGCTAGATCAACTTCAACGCAGTTAGTAGAATTTACTAGTGGTATTCTTAATAACATGGAAGCCGACTATCAAACGGATTGCCTTTATACTGATTTCAGTAAAGCATTTGACAAAGTAAATCATTCTATCCTGTTATTCAAACTTGAAAAAGTCTATCATTACATGGATAAAATCTTATTTGTCTGATAGAAGTTTTTCGGTGTTATATAATGGAGTCCTAACAGAATTGATCAACGTGTCTTCGGGAGTTCCCCAGGGTAGTCACTTGGGTCCCTTACTTTTTCTCCTATTTATCAATGATGTTTTTGCATTATTTGATAATTCTGAGATCCTCGGGTTTGCCGAAGACGTTAAAATTTATAAATGTATTAAATCTCTACGTGACACTCTACTCTTTCAAAATGATTTGTTTAAATTCAATCTTTGGTGTCGTAAGAATGGCCTAAAGCTTAATGTGGATAAATGTGTCCTTATTTCGTTTAGTAGAAAACGTAATCCAATAGTCACGTCATATAAATTGAATGGCATGTCAGTCAGAGTGGTTTCACAGGTTGATGATTTGGGAATTATTCTTGATGAAAAATTGAACTTTGACCTCCATATTGATAAAGTGATATGTAGGGCTAATTCTACCTTGGGGTTTATCAAGCGATTTTCGAGAGAGATTAGTGATCCTGATGTGCTGAAGTGTATTCAACATTTGTTCGTCCCCTGTTGGAATATGCTTGTGTTGTTTGGAATCTGTTTTATGCATGTCATGTTAAACGCATCGAAGGTGTTCAAAAAAGATTTTTGCGGTTTGCTCTTAACCCCCGTCGCACACTTCAACTAAGCTATGTGAGCGAGGCTATAGTTACATAGCCTAGCTGGGTTAGCTCACCTCGTTGCACACTTGAGCTAAGCTACGCGGCGATATTTTCGGTAAATATATGCATTTTTCCACTTTATCTGCAGCCATTTTTATACCCGTATGGTGAAACCAAAGGGTATATTAACTTTGCCTTACCGTTTGTAACGCCAAGATCCCTTCATCGCACAAAAAAATGAATTACACCAGTGTGTTTAGAATGATAAAAAAAAGTTGAATTTTGCATGTCCGTCCGTCTGTCCGTCTGTCTGTCTGTCCGTCTGTCCGTCTGTCATAGGAACGAAAATGTTTTTCGCGAATATCTCAAAAACTGTGCATCCTATCAAAAAAGTGCAAGAACAAAAGTTATTTAGAATATGATTCTACATAAAACTCCCATACATCAAAATCCGATTGGAAAAAGTTTTAAAAAAATCTTATTGGAAAATTTGAATTCAAATGAAATTTTGATACGCCGTTTAGTTAAATCACCATACGGGTTTTCAATAATTGCCAGATTGGCAATTATAGCTTTTGTTATGTTTAGATATAAATTATTTAACGCGATTGAAAATATTCCGCAAATGAATTCAATTTTCACGTTTTCCTTACACTTTTATGTCCACAAAATACTACATTTTTGCAAACACCGATTCTACACTGTATAACGCCGAAAATATTTATATGTGAGTGTCAGCGATGCCAGCGAAGTCGTTCGCGTAGTTGAGGTCTGAACTACGCGAGCAAGCTTAAGCTTGTCCCACAATTACGCGCAAAGCGGCGCGGCGCGGCGCGGTGACATATGGTAGTAGAAACTATAGGTTTATATGAGTTGGTTTATAATTGCGCGGTGACCAAACGCGGCAGCCGCGCGGCAACCGCGCGCCACCGCGAAGAGTAGGTCTAGTTTCTACTTTCAGATGCGGTTGGAAGCGGTGACAGTTGTTTATGTTTTCTGAGTGTTGTTGCAAATATTTTTATCAAGTAAAAAGATGAAAAATAACTTTAAAACGTATTCGAAACCGAAAATGAAGCGGAAAAATTAATAATCTTCAAATTTTCTGCGATTTTTAGGTTATGAGAAAACAAATAGAGCTGCAACCGCGCCGCGTAATTTCGGTTTAAAAATGACTGCGGCTGTCACCATGCCGCTCTGAGGTAACCGCGCCGCGCCGCGCCGCTCCCGCACCGCGCCAATTGTGGGATAAGGTTTAGTCCGCGTCGCCCATGACTACGCGATGTAGTTTCATAGTTTCGCTGAAGTGTGCGGTCGCCAATGCAAATGCTAAGGATTTTACTTTCAGCGAGAAACTTAGCTCACGTAGTTGAGCTCGCTTAGCTCAAGTGTGCGACGGGGGTAAATCTCTCCAGTGGGATGATCACAGAATTTTCCCACCTTATTCAGAAAGGCTTAAACTCTTGAATATGAGTTCTTTAGAGGATAGACGTGTTATGCACCGAGTTGTATTTGTGTCGCAAATTTTATCAGGAGATTTAAATGTACGTGATTTATTGTCTAAGATTACTTTTAACACTGGTTCTCATAGATCTCGACACTCTAAATTAATTTATACAAATAATCATGTTACAAATTATGGTTTAAATGAACCTTTGACATCCATGTCAAATCTATACAATAATATTTTAAACTGTGATTTTAACTTATCTAAAGATTTTATTAAGAAAAATTATGCAGTTAGAGTACTTAAGTAAAAATTTATATATTAGTTAAGTAGAAATTTATATATATGTACATATAATTACACAAATAATCAGTTGGCTTTGTAATCCTGTTGATCATATCATACTAATACAGTGAGTGTAAAAAGTCAGCGTACAGTGACGATTTTTGAATAAAATACTAAATATAGCAAACACTGTATTTATTTTTCAAATTCTGGTTACAAGATTTTGTTGCCTGGACAATTCTTTACAGATCTGTAAAAAAAATAATTAAAAAAATAATAATTTATTACTTAAATTTATTACTTTATCTAAAAATATGCTTTTTTAAGAGCGCAAAAAGTCACCGCTCCACCCTCCTTCTCTCCCTTCCCCCTTCCACCTCCCCCCTTCACCCTCCCCCTCCCCCTTCCCCCTGATTTCGCAAAGCAGTGTCTAAATACGCATCGAAACCACAATCTGTCGACAACCGACGCACTATGGGCTCAAAGTGGAATTCGGCGGCCAAAAATACAAATTTTGAGTTCTGCCTTTGAAGGATTTCGGTTATGTCATTGCGTTGGAAATACTTGTGAACCTAGAAATCCAAAAGGACACTCTCCTGTGACAAGTAATTTTCGAACGGTGAAAGTTGGTAAAAATTCCGTTTTTTTTCAATTTTCGAATTTTCAACAAATTTTTTTAACTTTATTAAGTCACTTAGTACAGAAAAATCAATTTTATCATCAAAATGAGGACATATTTAGGCAATTATAATAAAAATTAAAAATTTGTAGTACTACATTTTTTTTCTTAAAATTGTTATCCCGGAATTCTGGGCATTCTAAAAATACTATTTTTTTCGCGAAATTTTGTATATATATGGCCCTGCAAAATTTGGTCCGGCTTGATCCGGTCAGGTGTCAAACATTAATTCGACGATTGAAAGTTATATTATCGGTGCTATCAAACAAGCAGGCAGTAAATCCAGATAAATTCGAATCATATGCCAAGTCTGCAGCTGATTTGTATAAAATACATTACAATTCGAGAAATATGTCTGCAACAATGCATAAAGTGCTTTTCCATGGCAAGCTGATAATTGAAAAAAGCATTTTACCACTTGGGGAGCTTTCAGAAGAAGCTCAGGAATCGAAAAATAAAGACTACAGAAATTTTAGACTATCCCAATTTAATGAATATATTACTTCTATCGTCAGATCCATTTTTGGCTTCTCTGAATTCTAAATGGACAAGTGCAAAAGATGAATTTTTTTGACGAGGAAGATCAAGAAATCCTACAATTGTTAAAATTCGACGTAGATCAAGACATTATTAGAATATAATTTTTCCGCAACTTAATGTAATTTTAGCCATGTGTATTTGTATCAAATTGTATTGAAATAATCGTATTAAAAAAAAGTTGTCTTTAAAAATGCTATATTTTTTTATATCATTTAAAAAACAACTTTAAAACAAAACCAAAAAAATATTACAACAACAAATATTACAGTTTTGATTATTTCATCATATAGGATATTAAAGTTACTCCTATTCGATTTTCATGTACTGACGATATATGTAAAACGGCATTCTAAATATTTTCGTCAATTTTTCTGTACGACCAACCGTTCTCGAGATTTTGGTAATTTTTGATTTCAAATGCAGATGGGTAGGGGAGGGGGTGATCTGATTGTGAGGAAATAAAGCTTGGACTTTTATCTAGCCAACAAAAAAAACCCCCCATTCAAAAATATTGATCCGTTCTAAAGTTATGGATTTTTGGCCGCCGAATGGCACTTTGGCCCCATAGTACGACGCAGCGCAACCAAGTACTCGTTCCCCGTTTCACCTTCGCCTTGTTTGCATAAGTGGAAACGGTAATTTTCCAAGATTTGTTTTTTTTTCAGGCTCAAAGAAATCTTTTAATGTTTGGGTAATCTCCTCGTAAGATTTATCCATGGGTTTTGCCGGCGATAACTTGTCGCACAAAATGTTGTACGTGTCAGGACCAGGGTTGGGACTTCAGGATGTGTAGAAGGTACTATTTTTGCCCAAAAAGATTGAGATAATGTGGTACTAGATTGAGATAATGTGGTACTAGATTGAGATAATGTGGTACTAGATTTTTTTTTTAACTATCGTGCAACAAAAATCGTTTTTTATGCTTATTACATAGGAGTTAAGAAAAATCTAAATCTCGTAATTTCAGAAAAAAAAATCCTTGACTTTTGCGCTGTAAATATAACCGTTCCCGGTCAAAAAATACTCTAGAAAAACTCCAAAAACCCAAGAAAAATTGTCTAGATGTATTAAATTTTCGCTTTTATTTAAATTTTAAATTTTTGTATAAACTCCATCTAAAAACTTAAATTTCGAGAAGTATTTTGAGCTATTGCTAATATAAATCACATTTCCATGGCCTACGATTGATTTTCATATTTCCCTTAATCAGTAGTCTTTAATTAACCCGTTCGGTACATGTTTTTTTCTATGGGGGTTAAAAATACTCTATATACAAATTAATGATGTTTAAGTTATTAGTATTCAACATGATTATCTTATATTCTCGACCGTTGTTATTCTACTATCTTAAGTCTTCACGGGTTATACGGTCTGGATTAAAACTCCAATTATGTATTGAACATTATTTTATTTAATGCCTCGACGTTTCGCCTGCTGGCGCTAGGCTTCTTCAGGAGTGCTAGGATCTATGATGCACAGTTTATAATGATTTAATCTAATTGCACAATTTTTTTCTACTTACATTATTTGTTGTTAAAATTTAAACAATAAAACACTGTTACAAACGTACATAGAAATAAATTAATACGTTGCACAAAATAAATAAATATTGAAATAAAAATCGGAAACATCCGTCCTTGTCAAATTTAAAAAATATTTTTATTTTATATTAGTCAATTTAAACCGTTTTTCCGTTCTAAAAGAGCACAATATGTTTCGTTGATATTCTCTGTGTCTGTTCTCTTATTTACTGAGTTTTTAGTGGTGTATATGTGTAATGCTTCTAGCGTCATTCTTTTATTAAAATTTTTTTCTTTACAAAGAATTTTGGTTTCGTCAAAATTAGGAGCATGATTAAAATTAATACAATGCTCCGACAACGCTGTTTTGTTTGCAGATTTGGATTTAATATCTGATCTACATATGTCCCGCGATTCTGTTTTTTAAATGTTGGCTGGTGGTGCCAACATATTTAGCATTACAAGAATTGTTATTAGTACCCGAGCATGGAATTTCATAAACTAAGTTAGATTGCAGGAGTCTCGGAATTTTATCTTTTAATCTCGTGTAACATTTTTTTACTGTTTTTAGCGGTTTGAAAGCTGTTATTATGTTACCATCATTTTGTTTAATAAGGCGTTTCAGATTTTCCGAGAACCCTGGAATATAACCTACACTCCTAAAACATGGGTTTGCCATTCTGTCATTAACGGTGATGTTGTCGTTGTTTGTATTGTTCTGTGATTTCATAATTTGTGTTTTTATAATTTTATTTATCAAATTCACAGGGTAACCGTTTTGGTTCAGAATCTTCTTGATAATATTGATATTTTTGTTGTGGAATTTTGCGTCGCTTAAAATTAAAATTTTTCTGACTAGATTCGTTGCAGTATTGATCTTATGATGTTTTGGATGATGTGAAGCGAAATGGAGCATTCTACCTGATGAAGTAGGTTTTTGATAGCAATCAAAATTAAGATCAATTCCATTTCGAATGACTTTCACATCCAAATACGGTAGAACACCTTCCGATTCTTCCTCCACAGTAAATTGCAATTTGCTGTGGAAAGAATTTAGTGTAGATAGTGTCTCTGATACTTTGTTTTTTGGCAAAATCATGAACAAATCATCCACATATTTAATACAAATTTTTGGCTTGAAAGATAGTTTGCCTAAAGACTCATCTAATAACTCCTCCATAATTAAGTCCGCTAGAATTGGCGATAGGGGACTCACCAAGCGGTCCGCAGAGAGCGAAATTCTCTGCGGACCGCTTGGTGAAACATGGCTATTTGTACGCTTGTTTTATTTATTTACTATTAGTTTTTTTTTTGTTTTTAATTAGTCCTATGTATTTAATCGTGACAACTTTTATACTTACATATTCAGCTTGAGAATGTCGCCAATAAAGGGACGAAACGTCGCTAGAATTTACACATAGTTTTGTATTATTTGACCAATTAGCCCGAAAAAATATATTAAAATATATTAGCAATAGCTCAAAATACTTCTTGAAATTTAAGTTTTTAGATGGAGTTTATACAAAAAATTAAAATATAAATTTAAAAAAAGAAAAAACAAATACATCTAGACAATTTTTATTGGTTTTTTGGTGTTTTTCTAGAGTATTTTTTTTTACCGAGAACGGTTATATTTCTGTGGAAATTTTCCAAAACTTGATAACTACATTTTTGAAATTTTCAACGAAGCAATTTTAAAATTTCAAAAAAATATATCACAAAATTTTTCTTTTGCCGATTATTTTAATGTTTAAATTAACGCATAAAATATTTTTTTAATTAAATAACAAACTAAAAATTTTATCGAGTCATATTTTTTGGAAATTTTTAAATAGGTTCGTTGAAAATTTGAAAAATGTAGTTATCAAGTTTTGGCAAATTTCCACAGATTTATAGCGCAAGTCTATCCATATGGGTTAAGGATTTTTTTCTAAAATTACGAGATTTAGATTTTTTTTACTCTTATGTAATAAGCATAAAACACGATTTTGGTTGCAAGATAGTTAAAAAAAATCGAGTACCACATTGTCTCAATCTAGTACCCTTTT
This sequence comes from Chrysopilus asiliformis, assembly GCA_964034945.1. Lineage (NCBI taxonomy): Eukaryota > Metazoa > Arthropoda > Insecta > Diptera > Rhagionidae > Chrysopilus > Chrysopilus asiliformis. The sequence continues at coordinate 43,809,416 of OZ035963.1, read as the reverse complement.
TGGGCAAAAATAGTACCTTTCACACATCCTCAAGTCCCAACCATGGGGTGGCTTCATGTAACTTACTTCGACCACAATTTTTCGACTATTTCCGAAATTGGGTTCATGTATCAAATTTTCGACCTTTTTGGTCGAACGATAAAATCAAATTTAGTCGATGGTGAAATATCATTCGTCCAGTAGGTCGAAGAAAAGTTTTGGCTGAAGACATTTGTTAAAATGTGAGTATAGTGGCATTTTTTGCGAAAAACTTTAATTATATCTACGATTTAATATGAAATTTATATATAATGCGTTGATTTCAGGGCGAATTCCAATAAACTAAGCCAAGAGAAGCAACTTCCGTCCACCGGTATCAATGAAGCCCAAAAATGTTTGTTAGCTGAATATATGGAGAAACACTCCATATAATTTTAAAGTCGTTGCTAACTTTATTATCGTTGGTACACTGGTGTTTCTACTGGTTATTGGTGTCCCAATCGTGTTTAAAATGCAGCTAAAAATGTCCTTGGAAACCCTAAACCTCATTTTAAAGCTGAAATATTTCAAAGGATCACAATTCATATCTAAAAAATATTCATATTTCACATAATCATACTCTGTTTCTGCCAATGCTAAAGGGTTGCTAATATCCCTAAGACGTCTTCTTTCAGCCGTTAAGTCCTTTAAAAACTCCTCATTACTGCTCTGTGTCAAAAAACATTTTTTAAATTTTTTCCGTGACCACAGAAAATTGGAAATACTTTCGCGCGACTCTTCGATTTTGACAACTTAAATGGCCTAATTAGTCGGATTCTAGTATATACGACATTAGGCAATGCCTAATTCGTGGTCGAAGGAATTACATGAACCCAATATCAATTTTCTTCGACTAAAAAAACAAAGCAGTCATTGGGACTGCCGACAGAAGTGATAACCTTAAACTATGACATAACATATTTTTTTTGGATTTTCAAATTATTTGTAGTATCAAAAATTAATATTTCATAATTTGTAAATTAAAATCATTAACATTAGTCTGGTTTTCACATCTACCGCCACTCCGAGAAACAATTACATATATACATTAGCTGTTTTTTTTAATGATCCATATGGATCTGTTATCCGGATCATTAAAAAAAGCAGCTGTTATCAGCCAGTTCAAGCTGTGAGAAATCTTTTTTAGAGAAGAAGCTTTATTAAAAAACTGCAGTTGAAACGCGCAATTGGTAAATCCAACAGACTTTTTTAATATCTCGAGTTTTTTTTGAGCGCAGTTTTTCTTTCGTGGAAGTAAACTTTTTCTGTTGTAAAGTTTTTCTAAAATGAAAATTCAAGACCTCGGTGCAAAAAGCGGTCATGTCCACTTTTTTGCGAAAATGAGTTATTGATGCCAAATGCAAGAATAAACGAATGCGCACATTTGGCTGCAAAGAGCATACTTTTTAGAGGCCTGTGTAAAAAGTTATTAAAGAAAAGATGCATTGTTTCATATAATTTGACGCGGAATTTTTTTCCAAAAAATTTTTTTTTTTATTCTGGGACTTTTGTTTTGTTAAATTGAAAATTTTTTAATTTTTTATTTGTTTTTTACTAAATAAAGGCTAGTTAACAAGTCTGGACTGTATTTTGTAGTCATAAAAAAATTTTAAAAACCGCTTTTTTACTCTTGGGTGCAAGAAACAGCTATGTCCAAAACTTTAAAATGTCCATAACTTTTTCAAAAAAAAAAATATGGATACATGCTTGATTTAAACTGTAAATTGTTAACTTTGTCCCAGAGCAAAAATTTTACGCTAATACTTTTTGTCTCTCCTGAAAAATTTGAAAAAGTGGAGATGACCGCTTTTTGCACCGAGGTCTTCATTATCATTATCGAAAAAACCATAACAGAAAGCTTTGGAAGTTGAGGTGCTTTTTTTAAAAGTTTTCCAATGTGGAAGTTGAAGCTTAAAGCTTTGGAAGTTGAAAGGTTTTCCAATGTGGAAAGCGTCACGTTTTGTGGAAAGCATATGCTGACGCCAAACCATAAGTTTTTACCCATCCAAAAATCGCCCAACGCGCCTAAAGAAGTTATCACTTCAAAAATGGTTCGACTTTCTAGTCGAAGAAATTTTACATGAAGTGGCCCCTGGTCAGGACCCATGTATGTAATGAGCAGTTCCTTTTTTTCGTCGCCACTAGTGACTAAAGACACCGCAATGCCGAACCGATCGATCCATCGACTTCACTTCGATATTTTTATATCAAATGGCTCAATCGATAAGGTTGTTTGTAGAACTTGCGGTGGATTTGCCATTACACTAAATCACTACCCAAAAGCAATTGAAAATTTTTGAGTCCTGTGTCACGGAACAATTTGAACACTTTCACTACCACGGATAATCCGCACGTAAAACGAAAATTCGCTTTTTTCCTATATCCTCGTCGTTATAACGGTTCCCGATTTTAAATGAAACGCAGCTGGGTAGTTTTTGATTATTTAATGCGTAATGCTCAGTTATTTAACACTCCCAGGGAGTTACCATCTCTAATTCATTTAATTCAGCTAGTATTCAACAAAACTTTTTATGTCCGATTGAATTTAAAGTGTTTTTGTAACCAATTTGTATTGTAATAATTATTTAAAGATTAACAAATTTTTTCAAGTAATGTCCTTCGAATGCCGAAGCGGGATCGAAAACGATTCAGGGAATCAAAATACACAGGGAGACGAGAGGTAACGTTAAGGGGAGAGTGAATTCTTACAAACTTTCATTATTTACAACAGAATGTCAAAAACAGGATCGAAATCGGTTGAGTGGATCAGAAGGTGCAAGGAGAGGGGGTTTAACTGTTGTACACTAAAATATTCCTTTCATTATTTACAAGCAAATGGCGGAAGCGGGATCGAAATCGGTTCAGTGGATCAGAAGATAGAAGGAGAGGGGGCTTAAATTGAGGGGGAGGGGGAACTCTTGTACACTAAAATATTCCTTTCATTATTTACAACGGAATGGCGAAAGCGGGATCGGAATCGGTTCAATGGATCAGGAGATACACGGAGATGGGGTTTAAATTGAAAGGGAAAGGGGGAATTTTTAAACGCAAGAACCTTGCGGCACTCATATCCAGCCGAATGCCAAAAACGGGACCGAAATTGGTTGAGTGGTGCAAAAGTTATGAGGGAAGGAAGCACACACTTTAAGCCAAACGCATATACCATCTCCGTCCCGTCGGGGGTAATTAATAAAAGCGGTAAAATTTGTTATACTAAAAATTCTGATTTCGAAAACATTACAAAAATCGTAAATAGGAATTTTGTCGTATTAAGATTTTAATTAGATTTTTTTTTACGCCTGAAATTATTTTACGACGATTTTTTACTCCCGACGGAACGGAGATGATATATGCGTTTGGCTCGAAGTTTGTGCGTCCTTCCCTCATAACTTTTGAACCACTCAACCGATTTCAGTCCCGTTTTTGGCATTCTGATGTATAGAAAAATTATGCAGTAATTATATTTCAAATAATTTTTTGTTCGCGCTTTCAAGAAAATTGCAAATATTGTTTCCATCTGCTTGAGAAAAAGGGAATAAAGCGAATCCCCTTATCGCCAGACACTTAATATTTTTGCATTTATGTTGTAATATATGTTGAACATCCATAAAATAGTTTCAGAGATAGCTGAGGAGGGGATTGGTCGAAAATTTGCCTTGACAGATAACCTATCCAACACTAAAAATCGTATAAAAATCCGTTCTGTAGTTTAGGAGATAGCAGGAAAGGGGGCTCGCACCATGTAGAGCGAAGTAGCTAGTCTGAGTGGATGAAAATTTATTTTATGATTGACCTGCTCAACACTGAAAACCGTATTCAAATCCCTTCAGTTCAGAAGATAACGGGCGAAAGGGTGAAAGGGGAGCCGATACCGCGACCACATATAACTATAAACCGTGGTTTACACGTTACTCCATCTCACAAATCAAAAAAATTTGTAACTCTATCTCACAAATCAAAAAAAATTATAAATCTGTCTCACAAATCAAAAAAATTTGTAACTCTATCTCACAAATCAAAAAAAATTATAAATCTGTCTCACAAATCAAAAAAAAAAACGCTCTCGCACCCCAATAAGTTTGTTTGCACTCCAGATTGGGGACCTCCACACTATATGAGAATCATATTGAAGTATATTAGATTTAGTTGTAACGCATCAAATCAATCGCTGGACACAAAAATGAACTACACCTGGGTGTTTGGGATGACCAAAGATTTTGATTTTGGCATGCCCGACCGTCTGTCTGTATATCTCTCTGTCTTCTGTCCGTCTTTATATCCGTGAATATCATAACTTTCGGAAGGATTGAGCTAGAGATTTAAAATATTTTCAGTTGCGTTTCTCGTAAATGGCAATGCTATGTTCTTGAACTGGCAAAATCGGACCATTCCCTTCTCCATATAAATGAAACTTTTTTCGCAATTTTCTCGAAAACGGTGAATTGCATTGAAAAATTTATAAAGCTAAAATGTCTTTTGAATATGATTTCAAATAACTTATCTAACATCAAAATTCAGTTAGACTACCTCTTTCCCCTCCCCGGTACAAATTTAATACGTTTGCCTTATTTTCTCGAAAACGGTGCATCGTATCGAAAAATTTATAAAGACAAAATGTGTTCAGAATATGATTTTATACAACTTATCTATCCAGTTGGACTACTCCTACCTCCCTCTCCCATACAAATAGATTTTTTTTAAAATAAACGCATTAGTCGGTGACAAAGTACCTTATTTAAATTCGTTCTCCACAAAATGAATAATTTAAATTTTCAAATCGCACAAAAACAGTGGATGAATAAAGGAAATTTGTGTTGATGCAAGTCCAGATTCGATCTGCCGCTAACCTCACTTTTGGAAATCACAATGTTCTGGAAAAAAGCACAAAATTTAATTTCACTTGGTTACTGAGTAAATACCTTGATTCACTTCGTTAATCAGAAAATAAAATACTTTCGACGATTTAAAAGTAGGAAAAACAGCGATAATTTGCGCACTATATCGATAAATAAACGCTTCGCATCGATGATCAATGAGGAAAGAGCGAATATATTTCTCAGCTGTTAAACGTGAGTCTGAGAGCGTAACGCCATCTGTTGGCGATAACATTATCGTGAGGGACAAAATTATCCGTTTTTCAGTTCCAAATACAATATTTTCTCCTTCCATATCATAAACACATACAAAATGCAAATTTCAATTTTTCCGATATTCCCGCTTTTCCTCAAAATTTTTTTCGACTTTTCCAACAAAACGAAAAAAGAATCGGGATTTTTGATTTGGAAGTACTGAAAGTGCAAGCCAGAAAACCGCTGCCACCAGCAACTTCGGAAAGTATGCAATTTCGGATTTTCAAAATTTTCCGACTTTTCCGGTGTAAATTTCAAATTTTTGGCTCCGTAATGTTTTTACCTGGGTCAATACGAATCCAACAAATAAATCCCCATGCAAATCGAATTATATTCAACCGAGTTATGGATAGTCGCACCGACCACGATTCATTTTTATATAATAGACTAGCAGACCCTACGTTGCCAGCTAAAAGTTTTTTGTATAAATTTTAGAATGCTTAAAAAGTTTTGGAAAACAATGTTATCCTTACGGGACCTTCCGTTTCGAATTTTGAAATTCCAACTCCAGATTCGTGATAAGCAACCCTGAAAACCTCGCAAAGCCTGTTTTTGCGAGACAAATTGGAAAAAGGACATTTCCGCTATCCTTACAGGACCTTCCGTTTCGAATTTTGAAAATCTAATACCGGATTCGTGATCAGCGATCCCAAAAACCCCATAATGCAAATTTTTCCGGGGCAAAATGGAAAAAAAGGATATTTATGTTATCCTTTCATGACCTTCCGTTTCGAATTTTGAAAATCTACATAGCTAAAAACCTGCTCCTGGCAACACAGATCATTTTGTAAAAACCGCGTAAAAATCGGTCCAGTAGTTTTTGAGTTTTGTAATCTCAAACAGACAGACAAACAAACATCAATTTTTATTATTATATATTAAGATTACAATACAAAATGGTTACCAACAAACTTTAAATTCGATCGGACATAAAAAGTTTGGTCACTGTTATCTTTAAAAAGAGTGAAAAAAAATCAAAATAAAAATTTTGAAAAACCCCCGACTAAAGAAAAACCCTAAAAAATTGAAAAACTCCTGAATAAAAAAAATCCTTTAAAAAGGATAAAATAATCATTACAGTAAATTTAAAACTTGTGAGCGTCGGAAAATCCCATTGGTCGTTGAATTTGTGTGGATTTGGACTATAATCTAGAGAAAAAATAATGGGACGTGTAAAAATGGCCGCCGAGCTCAAAAATCAGTAAGAAGAGCTTTAAAAAGTTAATCCTTTGCTACAAATAATTAGTAAAATAACTGAAATCGGTCAATATCAATAAAAAACATAACAAAAGCATAATTGCCAATCTGGCATTTATTGAAAACCCGTATGGTGATATTCGTATCAAAACTCGATCAGTTATACCAAAATTCCACTTTAAAGTCAAACTTTCCAATAAAATTTTTTAAAACTTATTCCAATCGGATTTTGATGTATGGTAGTTTTATGTAGAATCATATCCTAAATAACTTTTGTTAGACTTTTTTGATAAGATGCACCGTTTTCGAGATATTCACAAAAAACGTTTTCGTTCGTATGGTCCATTTTTGCCCATTAACGAACTTAGCCTTGAATTTTACGAAAAACTGATCTGCGCAAAATTTCAAGTCTCTAGCTCAATGCGTGCGCTTGGAATCCGGGCCACAGACAGACGGAAAGACGGACGGACATGCAAACATTAATTATTTTTATCATTCTAAACATACTGGTGTAATTCATTTTTGTGTGTGATGACGGGATCTTGGCGTTACAAACGGTAAGGCAAAGTTAATATACCCTTTGGTTTAACCATACGGGTATAAAAACTCATATCAAAATTTGGATAGTTGTAGTTGTTGACACGCCATCATGTGTGTAGAGAGCCTATAATATAGAGAGTGGACATCCGGACTTGTACAAATGGCCGCCGAGCTGAAAAACGAGCGCGGAAAACTTTAAAAATGTCGTTCTTTGTCACATTATCAAAATAACGGAAATCGCTTAATATAAGTAAAAAAAACTCATGTCTAGTCGCTCTAGTCCGGATATCCACTCTGTATATTATGGGCTCTATACACACATGCTGGTGTCATAACGCCGACGTTGACGTTACCGCCTCATCTGTTTGGGCATAACTTTCGAGATATTTAAATTACTGAGGTCAACCCTAATAATAAAAAAAATCCTTTAAAAAGGATAAAATAATATAATCATTGGAATGTACCTTCCATACGAACGAAAACGTTTTTTGCGAATATCTCAAAAACGGTGCATTTTATCAAAAAAAAAAGTGCTGCAACAAAAGTTATTTAGGATATGATTCTGCATAAAACTCCCATACATCGAAATCTTAAAAAATGTTATTGAAAAGTTTGACTTCAAAGTGGAATTTTGATACAACTGTTCGCCGTTCACTTAAACTTCGAACAATGCCATATCACCATACGGGTTTTCAGTAATTGCCAGATTGGCAATTATAGCTTTTGATATGTTCATATTTTTAGATTTTAATTTATTATTTTCGCCTAAAATGTTTTACGAGTGTGATATTTCTAGTTTTTACAATATTTGCTATATGATTTTTACAGATTTTCTAATAGTTTTCAATTTATTGTGATATTAAGGCCCGTTTGCGCGTATTATTCTTAAAAAATTAAGTTGTGGTTAGCCTACTTAAACCGTAGAAATTCTTCGACTTAAATTTTTTAAGTTGTACATAAGTTGCTAAGTTTTGTTGGTGCAAACGGCACTTAATGTGATAAAAATTAGTTAACACGATATTTATAGTCCTATCATGAAAGTCGCCCGACTCGTCGTACTGCGGCAAATATGCCTCTGCGGACTGTTTTGGTATTATATAAGTCCGCACGACCTGCGTTTCAAGCAATTTCAAGTCCGCATCTATTTGGCTGCGGACTCACCTTTTCCTGTGACATTTCGAGGTTATGAGCAAAAGAGACTGTGTTTGATTTTCTTATCATTGATTTTCTTATACTTTTCATATCGGTGTTGTTATTATCATTAAAGAAAAAAAGTGCTACACTTGGAAACATTGCTATATTTTTAAAAAATAAATAAAATATTTAAGTATCAGTGACGACTGAAACGAATCTTTCTCACGTTTGACAGTTCAACGCGAACCAACGCATATGATCGCAGCGAGTCTAGCCGGCAAACGGCATGCGGACTTACATAATACCACAAATAATATACAGATGACCGGCGGTCTAAGAAAACCATGTTATATGAAACCAAATCAAGCGAGCTTTTAAAGGCCGAAAAACTTTTTCCTCTGTGACAGAACTTTGTCTTCGGTTCTCTTTTGAGATGATTTCAAGCTTTTGCCTAAATGCAAACACAAGCTACATGCATTTCATGTTGGAAAAAATTAGCGGGAGCGGTGTATTTCTTGTAATTCATTGTTCAAAATCATTGATCCTCAGGATGTTTGTTTTTAATCGACCGTAGGTTTTCGTTCCTTAGTTGATCTGATGCGATATTGTTATGCGTGGTCGTGCTTAAGTTCGATTCTTTAATGTTTCTTTTTTGGTAAAAAAAAATAATCGAGAGGTTTATAAAATTGCTATCAAAGATCCATTAATCATAGGAAGATGTTCAGAATTTTTAGCGCGACAATTATTGCGACCGAGATAAGGCACTTTACAGTTAGTTAAGGAATTGAGTCATGCTCCTGTTTGGCTGCATCGATTTCCCGTTCTCGGTCGCAATACTTTGTTGGAAACTAAATTACAGCGGAGTGAGACATAAGGAGGGAACTGCTTACAAAGTATTGCGACCGCGAACGGGAAATCGATGCAGCCAAACAGGAGCATGACTCAATGCCTTAACTAACTGTAAAGTGCCTTATCTGGGTCGCAATAATTTTGCGGAAAATCTTTCAATTTAGCTTGGCAGCTAATAATCACACATTTAGTTCGTTCCCAAGACATAATATTAAATTTGCGAAATAAGAATTAAGTAAAAATCAATTTTACTGATCGAGGTTTGCTTTTTCTTTTGAACAACTCAAAAACCTAATGCAAATTGAATGAAAACACTTATGGAACAATCGACTTAATCTGTGGAATATTTCCCACTTAAAATCAAAACCTAGCTCTTACCACAAGCGTTCCCTAGCCTAACTTTGCATGCTACAAATGTTTTATACAACCCCACCGCCGCGCCAATCATACAAAAAATTCAACACATTTATTACATTCACTTGTGTGTGTACGGCATACGATTTGACGAGAAACTTCGCTCAACATCGTATCTCTCCACTCTCGCACAAAATTTAAGTCAAAAGCTTTTGTCGGCTGATCTTCTGTCGGCTAATCTTCTGTCGGCTGATGGTTAAAAATTGTATCATGCGTTTCTTTGAGCTCCGGTCATCTGTATATTATTTGTGATAATACCAAATCACTGCGGAATGGACTTAACGGTCGCTGCGGACTGACGAGTCCGCACGACTTACATAATAGGGCTATAAGTTCTTTTCTGTTAAAGATATAGCTCTAAAATCTAGTTTTGTTGATTTGCGTATATTTTCTATAGCTAAGAAAACCATGTCTCAAAAAAACTAACTTTAAGAGTCAAAACTCGAAAAAACTTTATATGGCTAAACAATACACAGGCATTGCAGTAATTAGCGCTCACAATATTTACAATTTTGTGAAAACCGAAAAAAAACCATAAATAGTTGTGGCCGTGGCGTCTATTAACAAAACTAGTCTACGAGAAAATTTAAAAAAAGTTCTGACGCCAAGATTTGGCATAAATTACATTCAAACTTTAAACACGAATATCTCAGCAGTAGTAAATGGCGTATACGACAATATAATTTCTTTTAGACGTACTGTGCAGACAAACAGGTTCCTGATTCATTTTCAACGGCAACAGCTCTTTTTAGCGGTGTAAAGACCAACTATGAAACTGGAGGCGTGGACTCCAGTGTATCCTTAAGAAATTGTTCAGCATCCCTGGATCAAGAACATCATGTTGAAACCATTGTTTCTTGGGCTCAAGCAGATGGAATGAATACAGGTTTCGTCACAACAACCAGAGTAACTCATGCTACCCCTGCAGCTTTATATGCCCACATTCCTGATCGGAGATGGGAGTGTGAACAAAAAGTTCCAGAAAATGCAATATCGAAAGGTTGCAAGGATATTGGCCGAATGCTCATTGAAGATGAGCCTGGAAAAAATATTAATGTAAGTTTTATTAAATTTTATAATTACAAGAAATATCGACAACACTTTATATTACAATACAATACCAAATTCAAAAACATAACAAAAAAATAGGTCATCATGGGCGGTGGAAGACAGTGCCTTCAATCAAACTTGACTGGAACAGACGCCAATCCCATCGATACATGGGCGTGTTTTTCGAAAGATGGTCGCGATTTAATCTCTGACTGGGAAGATGATAAGAAAAGCCGAGGGGATACATACGCAGTCCTTGAAAACAATGCGGATTTAGCATCTCTGAATCCCGATACTGATTATGTCCTGGGTTCGTAATTTCATTAAAATTTTAATAACGTTAAAATTACGAAAAAAAAATGTTTAGGCATTTTTGCCAACGGTCATCTTAAATATGATCACGAGAGAGATCAAGGTCCAAATGGAATGCCTTCGCTTAAGCAAATGACAGTAAAAGCCATACAAATGTTAAAACGGAAACGAAAAGGTTTTCTATTAGTTGTTGAGGGAGGAAACATCGATCAAGCCCATCATCGAGGAGCTGCTAGGAAAGCTTTATCTGAAACGGTGGCTATGGATGAGGCTGTAAAAGCGACGCTTGAAGAAATTAAGTAAAAATCTTTATTTGTTCTGCAATATTAGCTCGTCCATACATTTCCCAGGTCAAATAAAACTAAGGCCCTTATTATGAATGTTAATTCACAATTGATAGTTGATAATTATCAACTGAGTTGATACATTGGTATTACGAATGTCAATCGGTGTCAACTTTGGTTGCCAGCTATCAATAAAGTTGACACCGATTGACATTCGTAATACCGATGTATCAACTTAGTTGATAATTATCTACTATCAATTGTGAATTGACATTCATAATAAGGGCCTAAGTTCACTGGTGACACCTTCACTCGAGTAGATACATTTTATGTGCTCGACACTAGAGGTGCATGATTGAAAGGTTGATTTATTTTCTCGCCAAAGACTGTTTAGATTGAGACTTTTCAGGCGCCTGTCTGACAATATTTGTGAGCAAGACGCGAAGGGAGAGTGTGAAAGGAAAACACGAACGAAAGTTAGAAATTCCATTCCATTATCGGGGTCATCCGCTTCTGTTCTCGTTTGATTGTTTTGTTTTCATGCATTCCTTTTTCACTGCTGACATTTTGGTTAAAAAGAAAGGTTCTTGTGAAATATTTTTTAGAATATAAAGAAACAAGAGAGATGTATTACATAGTAATGATGAAGCCAGGCCCGGCTCAACCTAATATGCAGACCATGCAAGGCATGGGGGCGCCGACCTAAAGGGCGCCTTTCCTCTTTCGATTTAAATAATTATATATTTTTCATTTTTTTATATTTGTGTAAACAAAAATTTTTCAAAAAAAATTTCTGTGTTTAATTTATTAAAAAAAATATTTGAAAACTCTAAATACAAATTCAAATATTTTTTGTGATCTATATTTTATGTGCTTCCTGACAGCTTCTTTTGGCAGTGAAGAAGAAGCGCGCGAATATTGCTTGCGCACCAAAAATTTCCTGCTGGGTCGTTGTTAATTTCTTAATGAATTAGAAAGAGTAAAATATAATGAGAAACATAACAAAAGCTATAATTGCCAATCTGGCAATTATTGAAAACCCGTATGGTGATTTAAGTGAACGGCGAACGATTGTATCAAAATTCCACTTTGAAGTCAAACTTTTCAATAAGATTTTTAAAAATTTATTCTAATCGGATTTTGAAGTATGGGAGTTTTATGTAGAATCATATCCTAAATAACTTTTGTTCTTGGACTTTTTTTTGATAAGATGCACCGTTTTTGAGATATTCAGAAAAAACGATTTCGTTCGTATGAGGGGTACCCCCCCTAATGGTCCATTTTTGCCCATTAACGAACTTAGCCTCGCATTTTACGAAAAACGGATCTGAGCAATCACAAAAACAATAAATTTGAATGTCCCACGAGGTTTTTTTTATTCTAGAGGTGTTGCACAACACTTTTAATACAAAAAATTTCCAGATTGACAAAAATTTGTATGAGAAATGGGTAAATCACTGTATAGTCTAATATTTACTTTTAGAGCCAAAAACACACATATTCCTGTCACTTACGATATAAATAAGGTATCGCTGTCAAAGTTTTATGGCAAGTAGAGGACATCAGTACTAACAACATACTAAAATTTCAAAAAAATTGACTGATTAGTTTTTTTAAATTTTGCAATAATTCAACAGGCCCGCTCCTACCCTACACTTTTTTTTAATTCTAACAAAAAGGGCGCAAAAAAAACTTGCATAGGGCGCATAGAACCATAGAGCCGGCGCTGGATGAAGCTATGGCTGCAGCAACGGTTATTTGCTCATCTTTCATGTTTAAAATTCAAATTAAAAACTCAGGCGCGAAAAGGAGCCAAAGCAGGCGCCTGGAAAGTCTCAATCTAAACACAGTCAAAATTAATATCTTGTAATACTGTAATGCTATCTGGCTGGAATGATGTTATTTCAGTATAGAAATTCTTAGAAAAATTTCTCTTGCAACAAAATTGTAAAAATTTTGAGTCTTTTAGGTCCGCTGACCGCTTTTTAGGTCCACTTTCCACCTAAGCTAAGCTATGCCAGCGAACTTCGCTGTAGTTACATAGCTTAGCTCACCCTGTTGTACACCCGAGCTAAGCTACGTGGAGACATTTTCGTTAATTTTTGCCATCAGTTCCAAGTAGCTAATGTAGTCGAGGGTTGAACTATGCGAGCAAACTTAGTCCACGTAGTTCATGACTGAGTGACGTCACTACATAGCTTAGCTTAGGTGGACGGCGCCACATTTAAATACTATATATTTTACTCGCAGCGAGAAACATCGGTCACATAGCTAACTGACCTTAGGTGGACAGCGGGTCTTGTTCTCAAATGTCGAAATGCAAGTGTTGCCAAATTAATATGAATTACCCTTTATTCTGTATCGTTCTTTAGGTAGAAATAGATGCGCACGAAATGACGGTTGGGCCCTATACGCACGTCGCTGAGACAGAACGTGCGGTCGCATGCGGCAGATTGTATCGATTGTGGTCTGCCATGCGACCGTCGATACGATATTATTCATTTACAACTGTTGTTCTGTGTGGTTCGAGAGATATTTGCTAGTAAAAACTGATTAGAAAAATTTGTTCGATCAAAATCGCAAGTAAATCGTATCGTGTGTGTGTTGTATACGACCGTCGGCCCAACCTCGGTCCAACACAAGTCGGTACGATCATCGCATTATCTATTTCTACCTTTACCTGCGCAATCATCGAGTGAAAAAAAACCTGGGAAGGTCGAGCACACAGCTATTATAGATGAAATATCAAAACTTTTAAGAAACACATTTTAGAGATAATATGGAAGAAACTCTATTGATTGTAACCGCTGACCATTCGCATACTCTTACAATAAACGGTTACCCAAGACGCGGTAATAATATTTTAGGTATCGCTACAAATTCCCGACTCGATTCCGTTCCATATACAACGCTTACATATGGAACCAGCTTCAATGGATTTCAAGTTAATCTTGATAAAGCCACAGGACAAACGACACGAAGAGATCCATCGTTGGAAGACACGACATCGTTTGACTATGTTCAACAGGCTGCAATTTTTACAGATGAAAATGCCCACGGCGGGTCTGATGTCACGATTCATGCAATTGGTACATATTAAATTTAATTTACCTCATATATCAAAATTAACCATACACCACAGAACCATATAATAGAATGCACCGCTCCTAATAAGCCCATAATACTTGTACATATTTGTATTAAAAAGGTTTTTTTTAATATCTTTTTACATAATAACATTTATTAATAATTTATTTACAGGAGAAAATAGGAACATCATAAAAATTTCAGTTCGAGTGTAATAGGAACGACGAAAACTAAAAATTTCAGTTCGAGTGTAATAGGAACGACGTGTGATTGGCTACCTATTCCCACTTGTTTCGAAAAAATCATTCGGGTTGTAGACGACATAGCGTGCGCGTCTCGTATAGTTTTTATTTATGTGTGCTATATTTATTTATGAAAAATTCTACCCTTTTATTGTCTTTATACAATCAGTAATATTCAGGGATGGGAAACGTTATCGTAACGTAACGAAATAACGAAATTATTTTCGGGCTATTTCTTCATAATTACGTTATAACGTTATAGAAATTCAATTCCGTTACAATAACGAAAAACGTAACGAAAAACGAAAAAAATATTGCGTTTTTTCGTTATTTATTAATTTTTCCTAGTTTTGTTCAGTATTATATTTTTGTGAAATTCTCCACAAAAGTTCATCAAGTAAACCCCACAAATCTGCCACCTGCATAAAATATAATTAAAAATATTGGAGTAGTATTTTTAATCGTATTTTGATTCTAATGTAGGGGCACATTTATCAGTTTTCCATCAGTTTTTGGGAAATTGATGGGAAACTGATTGGTGTGAACGTTCGCGTCAGTCGTATCGCATTAAAATAGAACCAAATATTATTTTTTGAACTTATGCAATAATAATGCATACACACACTCTCTCTTTAATATCCACCGGTATTTTTTGAACTCTGAAATCAAAATGAATAGAAACTTTTCACAAAAAACTGTCAGTCGCAATTGATAGATGTGAACGCTTAACTGGATGTAAAAAACTGATAGAAAACTGACGAGTACTGTAATAGTTGCGACTGATGGAAAACTGATAGATGTGGCCCTTACATAAATCGGATTTTGTTTTGGTCCGATTCTATTTTTCGAGATACGACAAAGGAAATCTTTCAAGCAACTTTGTTGGTATGGAAAATATTTTCTTTTTAGTAACTCCAGAAGTAGAGTGAATTTCGCGAAAGCTAAGTGCAACTCAGAATCAGCGACGTCAAAAAAGCCTAAAGTTCTATATCTTTGATATTGACCAAAATGTCGATTTTTTAATTTAGTAATCACTAATTTTTTTGTTTTTATTTGTATTTTCTTTTTGCTAAGTTTTATTATTTTTTATAGAATTTATTTTTATGGAAACTGAACTGAATTACTTTGTGACAAACTATTATTAAAGTGCGTTTTTTTGTTTTCAGTTTCCATACAATGTGTACCGAAATATAACGTTATAACTAGGGCTTCTCATTTCCCGTAGAAATTGAAATCCCGGGATTCCGGGACAAAAATATTCAAAATCCCGGGATCCCGGGATTCGCTAACAAGCAAGAATTTATCCAATTAGATGGGAGAAAAATGTGTAGAATCAAAACAATACAAAAAAAAATTCGTTATTGATTTTCAATTATTAATATTTTTAATTACAAAAACTTAAATACAAAATAATTCATTGAAACAAATCAAAACTACAAAATATTGGTAACTTGATCTATTTTGAATTTTTCTAATTTTAAAATATTGGTAACTGGAGTACCATCTATATTATATTTTCCTAATTTTGAACGAAATTCGTTACTAGAGGGAAAAACGAAATTCGTTACTAGAGGGAAAAAGAAGTAAAAATTACGCAAATTTCGTGGTACAATATTTTTAATATCGTTAAAAAGAGTAAAAAAATGTTAATAAGAAATAGCGGGATTCCCGGGAAATTTAATTGAAATCCCGGGACAACGGGATGATATTTTACCCCCGGGATCCCGGGACCCCGTTTGAGAAGCCCTAGTTATAACGTAACGAAATGAAATTTTTTATCGTTACAAAACGAAATAACGTAACGAAATAAAAGTTCAATTTCGTTACGTAACGAAATGTATAACGTTACGATTTTTTATTTCGTTTCCCGTCCCTGGTAATATTATAAAAATTATTAATAAATTTAATTTGGCCCCACAATCCTACGAAATTCCGATAAATTATCTCTGACCACGATGTTGCTGAAATAAAAATGGTCCAGTTTTCATTTGTTCCCCTTGTCGGTGTGGGGTTTAGTTTATCTCGTGTAATCACAAAAGGTCCAAGCAGTCGGTTTATTCAGTCCGTGTGTAATCACAGTCAATGATCGTGATTACTTTGGCCCAGGAAGGCGTTTGACTTCACCAAATTTTGGGCAAGAGACGAAGTGAGAATGATGATACGAAAAGAAGAACGAAAACTAAAAATTTCAGTTCGAGTGTAATAGGAACGACGTGTGTTTGGCTACCTATTCCCACTTGATTCGAAAAAATCATTCGGGTTGTAGACGCCAACGCGAGCGCATCTCGAATAGTTTTTATCAGGGACAGGAAACGAAATAAAAAATCGTAACGTTATACATTTCGTTATGTAACGAAATTGAACTTTTATTTCGTTACGTTATTTCGTTTTGTAACGATAAAAAATTTCATTTCGTTATGTTCGTTACACATTGTATGGAAACTGAAAACAAAAAAAACGCACTTTAATAATAGGTCTGTTCGATATGAGTCCCGGACTTACTCGGAGTAAAAATTTTTACTCTTTTCTGTTCGATATGAGTCCTGGACTTACTCCGAACACATATCGAACAGAAAAGTGTAAAGCGGCCCATACACGTTCAATCTTGCAGTCAATCATGCTGTCACAGCAAAAAGCTTATTTGCACTAGACGCTCAATCATGCACGCAAGCATCACTTTTTTCGCAACAACCAAACCGACAGCACACAACACTTAATATAAATTTAAAAAAAACTTCATATAAAACAACACTTAATATAAATTTGAAAGATTTTGTCTTTTTATTTTTCACTTTTCGTCACCCACAACTCACTTCTTTGTCGATATAACCCGAAAAAAGATTCCCAAAAAATTTTATTTTTTATATGCGACACCTTTTCACTACAAAAAATTACACTGAAATGACGAATTGATTGACAGCATCGCCATACACCAGGGCCAGGAAAGCTTTCAAAGTTCTCGGGCATCCACTACCACTGACAAGCGGTTTACTTGTTTATATGCCTTGCTCTCCGAGCCAAGTGAAACATGCTTGTTGAAAGCTCTTTTCGTTATGCTTGGTTTTGACACACTGTTAATTGTTTTACTTTACGTTAAAAAAAGTTTTGATAATGAAAAACTTTTATATGAAATTTCCGAATTACAATCGGAAAATAAAAATAATTTCATAAAAACAGAAACATTAATTTGATCAATTGATATTTTATGAAACGACTGAAAATGCCTATATAAATTGTATTTTTTATTGTTTTAATTTCCTGAAATCATAGTAAACATTGCATTGTGTTATCACACCGAATAAGAAAACAATCATGTCCAAAATTCGTGTTGTCTTTTGAGACAGAACGCTTCATGATTTTCAGCAGTGTTAAATTTTTCATGATTTTCAGCAGTGTGAAATACACCTCTGCTTCAGTCAATGTCCTAATGACAACTGGAGCTAATAAAAATCTCTCGCATAAATGGCCTTACTTAGAGCTCAGCAAAGCTCCATGGTATGAAAAATGCACAAGTGGAAGCAGAACGGGTTATATGCAAGGTGAAACAGATTATTTCTTTCATATGCGTATGTATGCAGTTTTCGTACAAGCCAGAATGAAACGGGTAGCATGAAGAATCGATGGATAGCAGGGCAATTTGAGCTGCGAAAATGCCCTTGGTGCACATGGCCGAAGCCCGCTGCTCCCTTGAAAAATATCAAAATGATTTTGATATTGGCCAGCATGCTGTCAATCATTAAATTTTGCATGACAGCATCGCCATACACGTTCAAAATGCTGTCACAGCATGCAATGATTGACTGCAAGATTGAACGTGTAGGGACCGCTTTAGTCCAGGACAGTCCTGGACTTACTCTTACTTACTCTTGCTTTTAGCTGGAGTAAACTTTTGATAGCTGATATTTGTCAGACATAACCTCTCTTTTACAGTGTTTGGAAGAAGAAATGCAAGACATCATAAATTATTTCCAATATATATTCTTGAGTAGTTTCGGGTTTTATTTATTATATTTGTTATATTTTATAATCTATAATTATAAACTCATAATATAGAGTTAGTGATTTACTCTGAACTTACTCCAAGTTGTTCGATAAAAACAAATTCAGAGTAAGAAAATGCGCCATTTTGTGGAGTAAAGTAAAAATACTCGGAGTAAGTCCAGGACTTATATCGAACAGACCTAATAGTTTGTGACTAATTCAGTTCAGTTTCCATAAAAATAAATTCTATAAAAAATAATAAAACTTAGCAAAAAGAAAATACAAATAAAAACAAAAAAAAATAGTGATTACTAAGTTAAAAAATCGGCATTTTGGTCAATATCAAAGATATAGAATTTTAGGCTATTTTGACGTCGCTGATTCTGTGATGCACTCAGCTTTCGCGAAATTCACTCTACTTCTGGAGTTACTAAAAAGAAAATATTTTCGACACCAACAAAGTTGCTTGAAAGATTTCCTTTTTCGTATCTCCAGAAATAGAATCGGACTAAAACAAAATCCGATTTATATAAGGGCCACATCTATCAGTTTTCCATCAGTCGCAACTGTTACAGTACTCGTCAGTTTTCTATCAGTTTTTTACATTTAGTTAAGCGTTCACATCTATCAGTTGCAAGTGACAGTTTTTTTGTGAAAAGTATCCATTCATTTTGATTGTAGAGTTCAAAAAATACCGGTGGATAATAAAGAGAGAGTGTGTGTATGCATTATTATTGCATTAAGTTCAAAAAATAATATTTGGTTCTATTCTAATGCTATACGACTGACACGAATGTTCACACCAATCAATGTCCCATCAATTTCCCAAAAACTGATGGAAAACTGATAGATGTGGCCCCTACATTAGAATCAAAATACGATTAAAAATACTACAATATTTTTAATTATATTTTATGCAGATGGCAGGTCTGTGGGGTTATACTTGATGAACTTTTGTGGATAATTTCACAAAAATATAATACTGAACAAAACTAGGAAAAATTAATAAATAACGAAAAAACGCAATATTTTTTTCGTTTTTCGTTACGTTTTTCGTTATTGTAACGGAATTGAATTTCTATAACGTTATAACGTAATTATGAAGAAATAGCCCGAAAATAATTTCGTTATTTCGTTACGTTACGATAACGTTTCCCATCCCTGGTTTTTATTTACATGTGCTATATTTATTTATGAAAAATTCTACCCTTATATTGTCTTTATAGAATCAGTAATAAAGGGTGGTTAAATTTTAAGGGCCGATGTTGAATGTGAACCACACCTAAACGTCAAGTTTTTTTCTGCATTTCATTTTACATTTCTCAATTTCAGACTAACTCAATTTGAACCATGGAAAGATACACAATCGAGCAACGCGTTAAAGTTATTCAGGCTTATTATGAAAATGGGCGTTCAAACTCAACTCGTCGTCGTGCCCAACAATTGCACCTCCCACGCTCGTCGTTGATGAACATTATGCATAAAGACTTGCATTTACACGCTTACAAGGTGCAATTGACTCAAGAACTAAAGCCTCTTGACCATTTCAAGCGTCGTCAATGGTCAGAATGGTGGCAAGAAATGGCAACAGTGGATGATCAATTTTCGAAGAAAATCATCTTCAGTGATGAGGCACATTTTCATAATAAGCCTGAATAACTTTAACGCGTTGCTCGATTGTGTATCTTTCCATGGTTCAAATTGAGTTAGTCTGAAATTGAGAAATGTCAAATGAAATGCAGAAAAAAAACTTGACGTTTAGGTGTGGTTCACATTCAACATCGGCCCTTAAAATTTAACCACCCTTTATTATAAAAATTATTAATAAATTTAATTTTTCGTACTGAGCAGAAAATTTCGATCTGTCCTGAAAAGATTCAACAGATGTACCAGCCAAATGAAGATTTGGATGGTTTGTTGAATGAATACTAAATATGATACAAAAAATGGGAAGCTGATCAGAAAGTTTCTATCTGCCCCCGTTCTCTAGTCGGTCTCCGTCATACATTTAATTCTTTCCCTCTGTAAAGTAAAAATGGTGGGGCTTTCAACTTGAAGGTATATAATTTAGACTCGATTAATGAAAACTTTCATTATTTTCTGAAATATTTTCTCTTATATCTTGATAGTATGTAAATTTGCTATTATTAGAGAACTGCTATCGTAATTTGATGTAATTCGGATCGCGGCTTGGTGTAGAAAGCTCCATGTGGCCCTTGGTCATAATTGAGTTTAACAGGCCTATTCTACACTTAGCACATTTGACTCGTAGGCAAAAACCCCTCGTGATAAACTATTGGAATGCTCATAGTTACAAAAATTAACAGCATATTCCTGAAAAAAACGGAGTCGATCACGCACTGAAACGGAGTTTTAACGAGCTCATCCCTTTTCGGTATTAGCTTTGCCTAAACTTTACTTTACCGACGCGGTTCGCTAGGACCTTCATATGTTCAATGTTTTTTTTGGATTCTGGAACTCTCAAAACACATTCTGAACGATTTTTACTCTTTTCCTTCGAGAATTGAATTTTCTCGCACGCAGAATTATTTAATCACTTACCGTGCTCAGTTTTCTTAAATTTGTTATCGCAACCTAACGTCTAGTTGAATTAATAATTTAATCTGACAAATCAAAAACCCCCCTCGCCTCGTTCCTCCCCCAGAAAAATATTAGAAGACTCCTAAGGGGCCGAAATCTACCCAGTCGACTGAAAATGGCTTCCACTCGAGACGAACATTCACCACTGTGATTACACACGGCTTGAATAAACCAACTGCTTGGTCCTCTTGTAATTACACGAGATAAACTGAACCCCACACCGTCAAGTGGAACAAATGAAAACTGGGCCATTTTTATTTCAGTAACATCGTGGTCAGAGATAATTTATCGGAATTTCGTAGGATTGTGGGGCTAAATTAAATTTATTAATAATTTTTATAATAGCTGCGTTCCCGGTCCATGAAAAACCTACTGCGAAGTACTGCTTAACATTCACATCTACACATCCTCTTAGTCCGCAGTAAATTTTCGTGTGCAATTTTGACAAAAAATTCCGTCAGATGTCCGAACTTCCTAAGTTTTCCAATAGGTGAAAATCCGGGTTTTAAGGTTAGAACGAATTGTCACTTTTACTTGTTTTCTTGCTTTGGGGAACCGAAATAAAAACTAAAGAAGGTACCAACAATGGAAAATCGAGTAAGATATTTATCTACAGCTAATATGTACATAACAAAAACTTGGAATTTCAGCTTTTAGGTGCGCTATGTCAATCAGATGAAGAAAGTGATAATGATCTTGCTATTTTCTCATCATCTTCATCAGAAACATCGTCACATGATAACCACCTCCCAAAATTAAGGAAAATAGAAAATTATTTACAAGTGATCGTGAACTATACTGAGCTACAGTTCAAACAACACTTTCGTCTCACCCGAAGTACCACCGTTTCATTAATAAGTAATAATTTGTAGTAATATTTTAAAAGTATTTTTCATTAAATATATTTTTCAGGTCAATTCTCGGTTTTCAAACAAACGAAAAGCCAACAAGGAAACAATTTCGGTGCTGACATGGAGATATATCTTACTTTGTGGTTTTTAGCGAACACAGAAACATACCGGCAAATATCCGATAGATTCAATGTTTCAAAAAGTTCGGTGTACAGAATTTTACATAGGGTTATTCTGTGGCTCGTTCAAGAAAGTCCTAGATATATCAAATGGCCAACGGAATCGGAAATGCAAATAAGTTCGACTAAATTTTCTAGGATGAAGAATGTCCCAAGAGTGGTCGGCGCAATTGACGGTTGTCACATAAAAATCAACTCACCTATATCACATAAACAGGATTATTGGGCGTTTTTGTTTTTGACACCGGATTCATGGCACCGAAGCAATTGCTACCTGTCAAAAATTAAGTCTGCTACCAAGAGTGCTGTCCCCGTGTTCGAGTATGCCGGAGTGAAGAACTGTCAAAACCTTCATAATGGGAAATCGCCGGTCAATTCTTGGATTAGGTTTTGCTGTTATTCATCAATTATTGAAAGAATTTGATGAATATTATGCTGCACAATTGGAAGCTAAAGATATGGAGAGTATTTTAATGATATGAGCTTTGCTATTTGGAGAATCTAGTGCCGCACAACCTAAGAACAGTGACTTTCTTCGCTCACAGGATTTAATATAAATCAACACAGGCATAATCGAATTTATAGAATTTGAGGGATAGTTCAGTTTTAATCAAGTCATCTACTATTTCCAAAAAATATCATATTTTACCATTTAGCCAATTGTTTAGCATGTATCTATCGCTCGTATTGATTGATAAAAAATTACCCGTCGAGACTTTCACATTTCCTTTCTTCTAATATGATTTTTGTCTGCAAGAAAAAACTTTAAGATTCAAAATAACGACCGACCGTTTCTTGGTGTCATTTGCTCCCGTACCAAGACTAGGTCCAGCGGTGCTACCACCAAGAGTCAAAAGAGCTAAACTCGAACAGCCGGTGTCAGAATCATCTGACGCCAAAGTGGCAAATTCGAACAGTTTTTCTGGGTACCAGGCGTAAGGTGCTAGCACCGTGTCAAAAACGAAAACGCACATTATAACAGGAAAAAAGACTACAGCGTATTACTTCAGGGCGTTGTTGATTCTGACAAAAAATTCATTGATATTAATTGCGGCGAACCGGGATCAATGCATGATGCGCGACTGTTTAGAAAGTCCAAACTTTTTCAAAATATAAACTCACAGCCAAATTTCATTCCACCAGGGTATGTGTTACTTGGGGATTCAGCGTACCCCGGAAGCAATTATTTGGTGACACCATTCAAAGACTTCGGAAATCTTACACCAAAGCAAACCAAATTTAATTATATGCATTCTGGAACTAGAATAGTTGTAGAAAATGCGTTTGACCTTCTCAATGGTCGATTTCGCCGATTAAGGTTCTTTGAGAGTCCCAGCATTGGATTTATCAGCAACTGCATTGCAGCAGCTTGTGCTCTGCACAATATTTGTATGTCTCAAAATGACATTGATATGCCAACATATTCTGAAGTAGATTCCACGGAAACAATAGAAGCAGTTCAGAACATAACATCAAATGAAGGATTTACAGGAATGAGGCAGCAAATCTTTGCAGAGCTAGACAACCAACAACTTTTAGATTAATTTATTTGTAATACAAATAAAATATGTAATGAGAACAAAATATAAGGCCTCCAGTGGCATATAAAAATTAAAATAAACAGTTTTACTTAAAACAAGCCTTCGGTGGCATACAACAAAATAAATATCTTAATTAAAAAAGGAACAATAACAAAATAAAAAGCTTTTGCTTTTTGTATCAGTCTTGATTGACTTCTCGAAATCCGAAGGAACTACTTCGTAGGAAGTCCATGAGTTCTTTGTGTCTTCTTTCACGCCCTTCCTCTTTTGTGTTTAGCTTCTCAATATACATTTCCATAACCTCCCTTTTTTTTGTTTTTCTACTATAAGTTTTTCAAAATATTCCGCTCTTGGGTCAGATTTTCGTTTGGTTTTTTTTGCTTTCTTTACCATTTATCTGGCGGACTTTGTCGTCCTCCACCGGGTCTTTAATGATATCCATCGGCGCAGGCTTCGCAGTAATTTCCGTCCCAACACTTACCGTGAAGGGTGAACTTTGTAGCGGACTTGAACCCAAAATTTCACTCATTTCATCCATATACAGGAATTTTGAAGCACTACTTCCTGTTCCTCTATCTTTGGCGGCTTTGTATGCTCGCAAAAGGGTTGTCCATTTCATTTGTACTTGTTCTGGAGTAGTTGGTGAAACCTAATGCACAAATTCGATTTCAACAAAAAATAATTGCACTTGCTACGGCGAAATATTTAAATATTTACCAGGACATCTGATGCTTCTAGATCTTGTAGAAGAGTTTCCCAAAAATGTTGTTTTTTTCTTGTTCGGAAATATTCTTCCTTTCTGCCGGCGTATGCAGAAATCAGAGCTTTCGCCTCATTATAGGTCCAATTCTTACATGTTTTATCATTTATTGCCATCTTTCTTTTTCTTGTTAATTAAAGAGTTATTTCTATACTTGTATTTATAGCAAAAAAAACTTACAATTTTTCTACCTGCAGTTTCAATTGCGCCCTGATAGTTGTGAGGTTAGATTTTGCTGCTATCATTCAAAAGTGCGTTCCCAACAAAAATTACTGGCAAGTACTTCGCAGTAGGTTTTTCATGAACCGGGAACGCAGCTAATATTACTGATTCTATGAAGACAATATAAGGGTAGAATTTTTCATAAACAAATATATCACATGTAAATAAAAACTATTCGAGATGCGCTCGCGTTGGCGTCTACAACCCGAATGATTTTTAACCGACTTCCAAAAAAAGGAGGAGGTTATCAATTCGTTTTGGTCCAACTTTATTTATTTATTTATTTATTTATTTATTTATTTATTTTATATCTGTATGTTCACGCAGTACTTGGGTGCCGTTGCATGGATTTTGTTGAAACGTTGGTGGATGACAGAGTTCACTCCCTAGTTGGTCCCATTTTAATTTCCCCTCTCTCCGACGTTTCCCGGCCTTCCCCTCCCCTGTCAACTCCCAATCGGATGGTCGGATCGATCTGAAAATTTGTATGCGTACATTTTGGGGGACGGCTAGTGTTTTCCCCTTATCTATTTTCCCCTACCCCTTTCGCTTCTTAACCCCTCCCCTGTCAACTCCCAATCGGATGGTCCGATCGGTCTGAAAATTTGTATGCGTACCTTTTTGGGGGACGGCTAGTGTTTTCCCCTTATCTATTTTCCCCTACCCCTTTCGCTTCTTAACCCCTCCCCTATCAACTCCCAATCGGATGGTCCGATCGGTCTGAAAATTTGTATGCGTATATTTTGGGGGGCTGCGAATCCTTCAACCCTCAAATTTTCCAGATAAAAAAAAACACATATGGGGGTTTTTAGGGTCGCCTAATCCAATTCTAATGTTTAGAAGTCTGTAAGGTTAACGAAAGGTTTCTATCGATCTAAAAAATGTTGGTGACGACCCCCAAAATTTTTGCTGTCGACCTCTAAAATTTAGTTTACAACTTACTGTTGCCATCCCTAAAAATTCGCTGTTTGGAACGATCAAAGTTTTGCTCTACCCATTTCCTAACATTAAATAGGTATATCCTATAATATAATACGAGGACTGTCGTCCTTCTGTCTGTCAGTCTGTCTGTCTGCACAATGGATCTCGAAAACAGGCCTAACGATTTTCATGAAACTTGGGTGTTAGGGATTTTCGGGGACAAAAATACGATCTAGATAGGTATCCCCTCTGAGAAAATTCCCCTTCGACACCCCTCGCCTGGTATCTTCGAATTCGGTGGTCCGATCTTAATGAAGCTTTACAGTATTACTAAGAAGGCTAAGGGGTTTGATTTTCCACTACAAAACCTGACTTTTCCCTCCCCTCGATACCCCTCGCCTGGTATCTTCGAATTGGCTGGTCCGATCTTAATGAAACTTTCCAGGGGTTGAAGGCTATCGATTCGTAACGCCGTTTTCGCACGCGGGCTGCGGCTTTACTTGCTCTACCCATTTCCTAACATTAAATATATCTATATAATATGTATATACCAAAAGTCACTAAAAATTATAAAATAAAAAACTTTTTAAAAAAAAGTAAAAAAAAACCGACTTAAAAATGCACTAAAAAGGAAAAAATAATTTTTTTGGAAGTTGGTGCCAAAATAGAAACAAACAATTTGCTCTCTTTTATTGTACAATCTAAAAGTGCACTAAAAAGGAAAAAATAATTTTTTTGGAAGTTGGGGGCAAAATAGAAACTTAAAGAGGACTTCTATTCATATTTCTTGAGTGTTACAAATAATTTTATTGTAACAAGAATTGTTAAGACAATCAAAAGCTTTTTACAGTTGTCGAGTACTTTTATGTACAATAGACTCGCGGTTAAAATATCACAATGACTATAATTTTTACATCCCGCGTTTCATTTAATGCAGTGCAAATATTCGATGTGATAAAAATAAATTTTTTATAGTGACAAGAATCGATATTCAAAATTTGGGGAATATAAAACCCATTCAATATGTATTTTAATACAATTTTCACTCACCTCTACGAGCACCTATTTATCTAAATTGTTGTATGTGGTTATTTCAAATTCGGAAAGCTTTAAAACTTAAAATTTTTCCTTTCACTACTTAACGGTTCTTTAAGATAATGTTTTTTTAAATAAGTACCACCTTGACTGAAATGAAAACTAAACCGACTGAAATGAAAACTAAACCAATGTCTTTTGTCAATTAGCTTGCGAAATTCTATTTTGTTTTAATTGCAATTATTTCAGATCAAAACTTTTACAGCTATCACCAATTCTATTACTGCTATCCAAATGAAAATATTTTATCTTTCGTGACGACATCTGACAAAAGAATATTTTTTTTAATTTTAACGGAGCTTACCCAAAAACAAAAGAATATTTGTTAATGTTGACGGGGGTTAAGGGCAACGTGCCAAGTAAGGAACAATACCGCTGAAATGTTTATACCCGTATGGTATGGAATACCAAAGGGCATACTAAATTTGCCTTACCGTTTGTAACGCCAAGATCCCGTCATCACACACAAAAATGAATTACACCAGTGTGTTAGGAATGACAAAAGATTTTGATTTCCGCATGTCCGTCCGTCCGTCCGTCCGTCTGTCTGTGAACACGATTGCGGACGCACGGATTGAGCTAGAGCCTTGAAATTTTGCGCAGATCCGTTTTTCGTAAAATGCGAGGCTAAGTTCGTTAATGGGCAAAAACGGTCCATTAGGGGGGGTACCCCCCATACGAACGAAAACGTTTTTTTGCGAATACCTCAAAAACGGTTCATCTTATCAAAAAAGTGCAAGAACAAAAGTTATTTGGGATATGATTCTACATAAAACTTCCATACATCAAAATCCGATTCGAACAAATTTTAAAAAATCTCATTGGAAACTTTGACTTCAAACTGGAATTTTGATACAACTGTTCACTTAAATCACCATACGGGTTTTCAATAATTGCCAGATTGGCAATTATAGCTTTTGTTATGTTTATATTATGTAAGTAGGCTGTAAAAAATAATGGTTTGAATCTCATCTCTGTGATTTATTAGAAAACAAAAACTTTTGGTACAATTCAATAAATAATAATTTTATTTATTAGAAATTTTTTAATTTTATTTATTGTACAATAAAAGAGAGCAAATTGTTTGTTTCTATTTTGGCACCAACTTCCAAAAAAATTATTTTTTCCTTTTAGTGCATTTTTAAGTCGGTTTTTTTTACTTTTTTTTAAATTTCGAATCAAGTGGGAATAGGTAGCCAATCACACGTCGTTCCTATTACACTCGAACTGAAATTTTTAGTTTTCGTTCGTCTTTTCGTATCATCATTCCCACTTCGCCTCTCGCCCAACATTTCGTGAAGTTAGATGCCTTCCTCCGCCAATGTAATCACGGTCATATAACATTCTCGCCAGATTAGAGTGGCAAGAATTTAGACTTAACACTGTAAACAAAACTTTACCTCACAAAGTAAAAATAGCTCAAATAAAAAACATTTACTCTACAGCATAGAGTTAATTCTCAGTTGATTTATATAGAGAACTCTCTTCCCTCGTTCACATCCTTCGTGGTCAGATTCGTGTCATAAAAGATCTTTTATGTCACTCTGATGAGATCCAGTTATCAGATTCTCGGGATCGAAACTTGATGTTTCCTATCAAAAAATTTTCCAGTTCCTCGTTTTCATTTACTTGATGTTTCCTATCAAAAAAAAATTCCAGTTCCTCGTTACTTTTATTTAAATTTAATTTCATTATATTATTCATTTGTGGCTATGAGAAATCTGGCACTTGAATAGAAATGGTTTCGATAGAAGTGAATATATTTATTTTTTTAATTTCAGGTCCAATGGCGCATTTATTCCACAAAGTTCATGAACAGTCCTTCGTGGCACATGTGATATCGTTTGCGCTCAGAATAGGCCGCTTCAGTGATAGCTCTATTGTAGAATCCCTTGCGGATATTTTACAACTGTAATTTTCTATGTTTAATGGTTTGCAATAATGAGACATCAAATATGTATTTTAAGATTGATATACTAAATAAAATACATCCTTTGAACTCTGGATTATTTTTATAAAATAATTTATGAACTTGATTATGCAAAGAAATTTTTAGTAACTAATTTGGAATCGACAGACAGAACGCAATTCCTGAATTTTAGAGTTCGTAAACGGCGCTATAAAAATACTTACTTCATGTCCATAATACAGAAAGTGGTCAATTTGACGTCTAAAAATGTCGGATAGCTGAAAAACGAGTGAGAGCAACTTTAAAAATTTTATTTTTACCAGGAATTATGTACCCGTTCATCGAGTATTTACACTCGTATATTCTACGCATAGACAATGGAATTCGTCTAGAGGGGCCTGAAGCCCCTTTGAATTCTGCGCACTTTTTTCCAATAACTTGAATATCTTAAAAATATGATAAAAAAATACTGTGAAAGATTTTGGAAAGCTGGCCGGCTTAAACTGAATGGGTGCCGAATCCAATTTCTTCAAGTAGGTAATCTCTTTTATAGCATCACGCGAATTTTGTGACTTAATTGTCCGAAGTGCCTATAAACCTGGCCCTCTCAAATATCTGACACAACAATTGGTCGTTCAGGCGGAGTACAGTAGAACGCGCTTAAATGCAACACGCGTAAATGCAAAACTCGTGTAATTGCACGCAAAATTTGTGCATGGAGGATTTTTAAGCATTTTTCATATAAATATACACGGATAAATGAAACACGCTTAATTGCAATACTTGCTTAAATGCAACCATTTTCACATCCGCAAAAGTATAAATTATATGAAATTTTACACGCTTAAATGCACATGTGTAAAAATGAAATGTAATTACACAAAAAAAAAGTGATTATTATTATTTTTATTTGATAAAATGAATTCTTAATTAGGTTCTGTGTTTTTGTGTAGCCTTGTTGAATTTAAATGTTTATTACAGGAATATTAAAGTTGCATGTTTATCTTTTACTCGCATAATTGCACATTAATGTGCATTTATCCGTGCTTTCGTGCTACGTATAAATGCAAAACACGGATAAATGCACATAAAATTCTGCGAAATTCGATGTGCATTTAAGCGTGTTCTACTGTAATAAGAAATGTTCGAATGTTTCCAAATCAATTTCTCATGTTTAACTATAGCTTAAAAGAAAAATTTGTTAAAAATTGATAACAAGTGATAGCGTCATTTGTATTCTAACCCGGCCTTTACACGCGACTGTAAAGTCTGTCAGTAGCTCAGACTCCAAATGTCAAATTACTGAAGACTGTCAAATTACAAAGTCAGTTCATTTTCAAGATGACTTTGTTTGTAACCAAGCTACAGTCCCTCGTATTCCAGAGGCATGAATTTTGCTCGTAGGCTTCATTAATTTAATTATCTCGTTCCTATTTAATCTTCTTTCGCTAGTCTGAGAGTTCTAAAAGTTAAAAAATGAATTAAAAAAGTGGATTCATAATAATTTAATAGATTTACCTCAAATTCTTTATTTTCCGCCATCTTAAAAGTATGAAATGTCAAATTACTGGCATGTCTGTACTGACAGGGAACAACTATTATATAGAATGGAAAGTAAGCCCTTTCCCCATTAACTTCCACTAGAGTAAGCACTACACTATAGAAATTGGTTTTATTGTCTTACTTCCTCTTTCTGCTGTCATACCAGAGAACAATTACTAATGTAACAAATGAAAGCTCTAACAAAATTTTTTGCGTTGGAAGCGTACATCCGAAAATCTATATAGCTGTTACATGACATGTATATGAACACTGAGCGATTTGGTGGTGTGTAACAGTATTGCCAGTATTTAATTTTTAAGTGAGCAAATATTAATATTTTTTTGAAATATTTTTTTTGTAAATATTTTTAAAAATGTGACTTTCCACACCACCTTCAACAAGTATAATTTTTAATTGGAACATAGTTACTTTATGACTAATATAATACGTGGTACGAATTTTATTTTTTTATTATCTAAAAATTCACCATTTTTTTGCAAAAAACTCATTTACGTTTTAGTTCTAAGGAAAAATATGGCTTGCTCGAGAGGTACCACACTTTGGCGCGTAATATTTTATTTTAGATGGCTGATTCCCCTTGAGGCACATAGTTAACAATACATAAACACTGAAATGTTTCTTCACCAAAAGAAAATCCCCAAAATACAATGTAATAACAATTACTAACACATATTATACAACATTTTTCTTAAAATCTTACTTCTGTAATTGATGGCAATGAAATTATGGGGACAGCGAAATGAATTTCGCAAACTCTGAAAAGTCCCATCGATTTTTTCAGCAAATAATCAGCTCGATTAATTGCATTTAGCCAAATTTATAGCAGGGAACAACTATTATATAGAATGGAAAGTAAGCCCTTTCCTCATTAACTTCCACTAGAGTAAGCACTACACTATAGAAGTACAAACTGATTTTGTGCGAAACTTGACAATAGGTTAAGTTAGGTTAAGAAGTCCGCGCTACCCTCGGAGGCCCACAGGCCCATTGTGATGTCTTCAGTACTCATAAGGCCTTTCATCAAACTAGCTGATCCTATTTGAACCAGCCCGACTTGTTGACGAAGCTCAGCATATCCTCGAGTGGGTGGTTGCCAAGCTCCGTCAGATCACTATAAAATCTGGCCCCAAGCGTCCCATATCGGCGTGCTTGTAGGGCTGGACACTCACAGAGTAAGTGTTTCACGGTCTCCGGCTCCTTCTCGTCACCACAACTGCGGC
This sequence comes from Chrysopilus asiliformis, assembly GCA_964034945.1. Lineage (NCBI taxonomy): Eukaryota > Metazoa > Arthropoda > Insecta > Diptera > Rhagionidae > Chrysopilus > Chrysopilus asiliformis. Next base: position 43,778,317 of record OZ035963.1, on the reverse strand, counting down.
AAAAATCATTTGCGGCCGCGCCCCACCTTCTGGCCATAGCGCCAAGGGGGCAGTGCCCCGTGATTAAGCCTGTGAGTAGCCTTACGGAGGTCCTGCTGAGTCTAAGAAGAGTGTCGGTTCTATTCCTATTAAATCTAGGCCAGAGCGACCTTGTGATTACACAATCGCTCCTTGTTTGCCACCGGATATTTATGTTGTTCACCCCTTTCCTATCAATTATACTTTTTGCGCATTGGATCGGCATTTCGACCGATCGGTCCGCGCTCTCCATAGCCATTTCGGTCCCTAGCTTTGCCAGCTCATCAACTCTCTCATTGCCATATATGTTGCTGTGCCCGGGTACCCAGCAAAGTCTAACGGCATGTTGGAGACCGAGTTGATTGAGTGCTCTGCGGCAATTAGACACGGTCTTTGACTTGATCGTCGACGAATCCAGTGCCTTGATTGCTGCCTGACTGTCAACGTAGATTGAAACCCTTGTTCTGGGTAGTTCTGTCGTCATTATCAAGCTTGCAGCCGCACTTATGGCGTAGACCTCAGCTTGAAATACACTGATCTCATCAGGCAGTTTGTAGCTCCTTTGGATGTCAAGGTTATCTGAGAACACTCCCGCCCCCGTGCCTTCTCCAGTCTTAGATCCATCCGTGTAAACCGAGACCTCTTGCTCGTCTATGACGCTGCCGAGATCCCAAAGTCTCCTTTCAGGAATCAAAACTGAGAAGTTCACATTCATATTCAGGTGAGGTATACAGTAATCCGTAGAGTCCGGGATACCCCATTCATCACTTTTAAGGATGCTATTATGACCGAAGGTACTGTGCTTCCAGAGGCCGGACTCTCTGAGCCTTAGTGCACTCTTGGCAGCCGTACACCTCGTGTACTCAGTCAGGGGAATGAGGTGCAGTAGAGCTTCCATTCCCGCTGTTGGTGTTGATCTAACAGCTCCTGTGGTTTCTAGCGCCGCTAGTCTTTGTACTTTGCTAAGGGTTTGATATCGGCAGTTCACCCTCATGGTCGGCCACCAAACCAGACATCCGTAAGTGAGAATAGGTCTGATCATCGCTGTGTATAACCAATGGGTAATGCGTGGTGATGTGCCCCAATTCCTGCCAATCATTTTTTTACATGCGTAAAACGCGCACAACGCTTTGTTCATCCTCTCTTCCGTATTCCTTTTCCAAGAAAGTTTGGAGTCCAGAATTAAACCAAGGTATTTCGCCTCAGGAGAGAGACTGAGTTGCGTTGTTCCTATCTTTGGAAGTTGAAAGGTTGGTACCTTCCTTTTTCTTGTGAAGAGCACTAGTTCAGTTTTGGAGGGGTTAACCCCAAGACCATTACGCTCCGCCCACTTTGTGATATTGCGTAATGCTGATTCCATGAGTTCGCTTAGTATTGGGAGAAATTTTCCTGTTACCAAAACGACCACATCGTCAGCGTACGCAACAACTTCTATTCCCTTTCCTTGTAACGATAGGAGGATTTCGTTCAGAGCTAGATTCCACAAGAGTGGCGATAGGATCCCCCCTGCGGTGTTCCCCTACTGATCGCTCTCTTTACGTTACTTATACCAATGGTGGCCGAAACTGTTCTGCTATTGAGCAACTGCTCTGTCCACTCAGTTAGCATCTTGTCGACACTGTGTCCTCTAAGTGCACCCACTAAAGACCTTGTATGTACGTTATTAAACGCACCTTCAATGTCCAGGAATGCTGCTAGGGCATACTCCTTGTGGTGGGCAGTTTCCTCTAGAATTCGCACCACCTTGTGCAGAGCTGTCTCTACAGACTTGCCTTTAGTGTAGGCATGTTGGGCCGTAGATATTGAGCTGCTGTCCAAGGAATTCTTAATGCTAAGATCAATAACTCTTTCTAGTGTTTTTAGTAAAAACGATGAAAGACTTATAGGTCTGAAGTCCTTAGAATTTATGTGACACCGTTTCCCAGCCTTGGGGATGAATGCCACACGAACTTCTCTCCAGCATTGCGGTATATACCTGGCTAGTAGGCATCCCCTAAAGAGTTTTACCAACCAAGGTATGATAAAAGGCAAGGCGTACTGAAGCATGGCCGGGATAATTCCATCCGTGCCCGCCGCTTTGTAGGGGCTGAAGGAATGTACTGCCCACGCTATCGAACGTTCATTAATTATTTCTTTTGCTACCCGAAAGTTCCTATGCGTTATATCTGGAGCGTAGTAACTACTAACTCTGCTCTGACCATCTATAGGGAAATGGGTGTCCATTAGGAGGTCCAGTGTTTCCTGGCTTGATTCCGTTGTGCTTCCATCTGGATTTTTCAAGAGCACCGGGGCCGAAGGAGTCCTACTTAGGATCCTTCGGAGTCTGGCAGCATCTTGTGTTTCCTCGATTGAGCAACAGAAATCTTTCCACGATGTCCACTTGGCTCTCCTCATCTAATTTTTATACTCATTGAAGCTGGCCTTGTAGTTGGTCCAAGCTTCTTCGCTCTTCGTAGACTTTGCCTTATTAAACAGCTTTCTAGTCTGTTCTCGCAGTTGCCGTAGATCTCCACTCCACCATGGGGTGGTTGAGCTTTTGGTACTGCGTGTTACCGGACAGGAAGCGTTAAAGGCTTGGGTAAGTCTATGTTTAATTTTCCCTACCACTTTCTCAATGGAAGAAGCGGTGAGGGGTGTGGGTCTATGCGGACCAGCTGTCTCCCGCCTCATTTCCTCCGAGAATTTAAACCAGTCAGTTCTCCTAGCATTCCTGTAATGTTCAGGTACCTCCTTTGAGAAGTGAATACCGAAGACTATCCTAGCATGATCCGAAAAGGAGTGCTTAGGGGATACTCTCCAATTGTCAACCCTCAAGTCTCGGTAGCTAGTCGCGAGTGTTATATCGATTACCTCTTCTCTGTTTTTGTTAATGAATGTTGGTTTATTGCCTCGATTGCATATAACAAGATCCGAGTAAAGAATGTACTCAAATAAAGACTCACCTCGATCGTTGATGTTCGTGCCCCCCAGGATAAAATGAATGGTCCCAGAAGACTTTGCAAGGGATAGGCTGGACTTTTAATCCAATAGGATCTGGTAGTCCTTGCCGTTACCCTTAGCCCCTTTGAGGGACTTCAAAATCTTCCAGTCTTTGACTGAGATTTCAGGGTTCTGCGCCTCCAATATCCTCAATATGGATTCATCCGGTAGTTCCGGTGGGGGAATCCACATCCAAGCTTTGGGTCTCAGCGGCAGTGCACTGCGTGGGATGACCTGTAGCTGGGACCCTTCCCAAAGTTCTCCTATACTGGAGATGGTTTTGGAGAGGAAGCTCAAGGACTCCTCGCTGTCGCACATGACCACCTTGACCCCTTTAAGCCAGCCGGCCCCGTGGAAGGTGCCACGGGGCACTAGCCGGGGACCCCGAGAAAAGCATTCCATCTAACTGGAGGAATACTTTTCTCGGGGTCCCCGGCTAGTGCTTCAAGTATTTTGGCTTCTATTAGTAGCCACCGATCGTATGTGATCTTACCATCAGGATCACTGTTATCGACGATGGCCACTTTAAGATGGTCGGGGGTGCCCACATCGGCAGTGCCTACGCTCGCCGATGTTCTCTGCTTTTTCGGCTCGTTGCCCGTTTCTTCCCCCTGAGATCTCACCCTCTTGGTCTTAACCAAGCTCTTGCCTGTGCTGGCGTTAGCTCCCGTTGAGGTTGAGGGTCCGGCAGATGCCCTAGCTGTTGCAACCGCCTGTTGCTTGCTGGTATTGCCTCCTATTTTCCTACTAGCCGCGCTCACCTCCTGCGCAGGGGGTTTGCGGTTTTCATCAGTTTACCCTTCGCTTCAAGAGACAGACTGAGCGGCGGTTCACCCTCCGGTTTGGCAATCCTCGATTTCTCGAAGGATGCTATCAGAGCCTTATCTCTTGCGCTTAAGGCTGCGGGATCAATTTTCTTCATCTTTTCCAGATACCGTCGCGAAGATTTGTAGAAGACGTACTTCTTTCTTCCTGACGGATCTGGTTTCGCACTACGAGAATCTTCCGAAGACTTGACGGTCTCCAGCGCACTCTCAGTAGCACTGTTCTTCACCTCTGATTGCTCCAGTTCCACTAGAGTGTCCAGGCTATCCAGAGAACTGCTAAGTTCCCGGAAATTTAGCGCACTCAGCGATATTGAAGACGTCAGAGATGAAGCCGGCGAAGGGAAGGGTTTAGGGGTGTCCCTATTACCCTGTATAGTTGGGAATTTTGGGAGAATGGAGGATGATGGAGTGGGGTTTGGGGGATTAGGGGTGGAAGGGGTAGGGTTTGATGGGACATCACTACACAAAGGGCTTTTGTTTTCAGGATTCATATTTAGGTCCCACGAGTGAGGCGAGAAGGGGAAGGTCCGCGCCCGCAGAGCTCCCTTACGGGCGTAAGGCTGATTGAAACAAGAGGTCGCCAGGTATCCTGAGTCCGCATATTCGCGACTAGATAACCCTCTAGCCATTCATCCCTCAGCATATGCTGTTCCACCTTGGATTGGGGTTTTTTTTTGTCAAGGTTTGCTCCTTTAGCGCTGCGTTTTGGCCTAGAGAGACTAGTTACCGGTGATCGCCACGAGGAGGCAACGCATGCTCTTGCGAATCGTAATGGAGCGGGCCCCATTACGACTATCAGCCCCACACACCCACAACTACCCGAAACATGACCGGCCCAGTTTCGGTGGGGGGATGATCCTACTACAGGTTACGGGGCTGACAGTAATCAGCCGATTCCCCCCCCCCCCCCCCCCCCCCATAACAGTCGCCATGATCACCAAACTTAACAATAGAATCTTACTGAAATAAAAAAAAAACTTTCAAGTGAAACCACTATGTTTGTGATAGATGAAAGATAAATCGAGATAATAAATAATTTTAAACACCTACTAAAAATTAATAAAAGCGGTAAAATTTGTTATACTAAAAATTCTGATTTCGAAAACATTACAAAAATCGTAAATAGGAATTAGTCGTATTAAGATTTTAATTAGATTTTTTTGTTACGCCTGAATATACATATTTTACAAGGATTTTATTTAGTGTAAATTTAACGCCACTCCCGAATTTTAAACACGCTATTAATGGACATAGTTTTAAATTATTTTTTTTTCTTTTTAGTTATTTTTTTTAAATGAAAGCTCTATAGCTGTAGATATGTCCGTTTTACTTTTTTTCAATTTTTAATAATACTTAAAGGTTATTTGCCTTTCAAAATTATAAATATGCCGCTAACTAACTCTTCATTGTTAACACGACATTCCCCGCAGTGAGTTAGAAGTTGGACTACCACGCGCCAGGCACCGGGTTCAATTCTTATTTAGACAAAATTCTTTCTTTTTTCAATTATTTTTTTTGTTGATTTATTTACTTTTATTAATATTTTATTACTTAATTTATCTTTAAGTTTACATTTTTATTGCTGGATAAGTGTTAGACTACAATGCGCCAGAGGTTCGATTCCGAGTGGTGACAAAATGTTTTTTTTTTAATTTTTTTTGACCTTAAATTATTTATTTTATTTATATTATACTTCTTTAGGCACGTTGGGCGATTTTTGGATGGGTAAATTCTTATGAGTTCGCGTCACCGACATACTAATTTAACAGCTTAAGAAAAGAATGCTGATTTCCTTTCATTTGATTTTTTATACGGAAAATATATACAGCAAAGTAAAATGAGATAGAAAATCTCTGAACAGCACGTGGCATTCATATAAAGAAAAAATTAAATATCTCTAGCTATTTTTTGTATAAGAAAATCATGTGCTGCTCAGGAATTCAAACCTTAATATGCATATTGACTTTTATTTGAAATTTACTGTTTATTAGCATATATTTTCAAAATTTCAGGTTGAAAAATATATAGGTATAGATACACGACAAAATAATTATTACCTTACATATATTATTGTTTTCACTTCTGTTGGCAGTCCCCAATGACTGCCTGTTTTTTATTACTTAATTTATCTTTAAAATTTATATTCTTACTACTGAATAAGTATAAACTACATCGCGCCAGGTACTGGTTCAATTCTGAGCGGTGGCAAAATTTTTTTTTTGATTTTTTTTTTGTTGAAATTGATTTTTTTAAATGTAAAATTAAAAATATCTGTTACGCATCGTCTTTTATTGGAAAAAGTGAAAACCATCTCTATATGGGTGATTCTCTGGAAAAAGCTCCTTTTCGGAGGTACTCAAGTTTAAGGTCGAAAAATAAAAATATGAATAACAGCAGTCTTTGTTAGTCTTCTTTCCTTATCAATTTCAATTTTTTTTAATTTGTTGATGAATTTTACAAAAAATAAACTCAAAACCCCAAAACTTCATTCCCGTGACGTGTCTCCTCCTTGTTTTGGGTTGTATAAAATTAATTTATCGCTTAGTTTTATAAATTTTTAGAAAAACGCATGCTAGTAATCCACACCTGCCATGAATCCCGTCACTGTCGCTGTTACGTCTGATGTTATGTCTAGTGAAGATTGAAAAGTCAGCTGTTACGACAGAAAAGTCTGACAGTTTTTGCTGACATCTTTGCTAACAGAAATCGTTACAGAAATGGAATTTAAGATGGCGGATTCTAATTTTTCACGTGCAGAAATGCTCCGTTCTATAAACGAATGCTGTTTAAAAGTAATTTTTACAAAGAAATTATTTGAAAAAGACATCGTGGGAGCAGCTGGAGGCCGACTTTAATTTTAGTGCGGAGATTTTAAAGAAAAAAGTGAAATCACAGATCGTCATATTTACTACTCTCAGTTGTTTACTGCTCAACGCATTTCTGGAACTGAAACGTCATGCCAGAATCAGCAGCCCACCTACGTCACAACAAAATTTTCTAATGACATTTCTATTAACAGCCCTGTCAACGTTTCCGGTAGGTCTGGATGGCGTGATACGTACCGAGTTAACAAATGATTGAATGCACTTAACACTCTTTACAAAATAAATAAAAGAAAAAAACTTAGCACTTTTACGCACCCAAAAGCACGTGTCTTCATGTTTTGGCATCATTCCCGTGGCAAAAATATAAATGCTCTTAAATCGAAATAAACGGTTGGCAGCTAATGGCAACACTTTCAAATATTACGGTAAAGTTGTTCCATTTTCCAAAGTCATTTTGAAAGAAGAGCACGTGCATCAATTATATACGCAATTTTGAAGTGAGTGGTTGAGTTTGTGCTTCGTTCATAAATTTTCATCATTCCCGTGGATATTTTTTATGTTTAGAATAGATATTGTAACTAATTAATGTATTATTAAAACTGTAAAAATTATACAAAGTCTGGAAAAAAACTATTCAATAGTTTTGGTTTTAAGAAGAAAAAACTTCGTTTTTCATCATTCCCGTGGCGTCATTCCCGTGTTTCGCTGTTAGTCATGGAAATGACTTATGTTTGGTATGTTTTTTTTTAACATTTACTAAGTTGTAATCAATGCGAAATACTTACATCCTTCTTTAGTATTATGGGACGACGCAAAACCGCTGGTAGAGCAGCCAATGATAAAAAGATACGCGCAGAAAAAGAGCGTCATTCCCGTGAAAACGATTTTTTTTAAAACGCTAAAAATCGAAGGATCAGTTTTTAAAAACATAAAGTATTTCATTATTTATCGATCTAATGAGTCATATGTTATTATTTCGTTGAACTGACCATGGAGACATTTTCGACCTACAAAGGGAGCTTTTTCCAGAGAATCACCCATATATAAAATCGTTTAACCTGACTGAGTGACTGACTCATCAACGCCCAGCCCAAACCCCTGAAGCTAGAGACCTGAAACTTTCACAATATGTCCCAACTATCGCCTATGCGCTTACTAATAAGGGGTTTTCCGAAATAGGAGGCTGAAAAGTTTCACTCGGAGGTTTTTGCGGTCGTTGACACGAATCCGGTGTTAGATTTTCAAAATTCAAAACGGAAGGTCCTGTAAGGATAACGCAAATATCCTTTTTCCCATTTTTTCCGGGGAAAATGGCATTAGGGGCTTTTCGGGATCGCTGATCACGAATCCGGTGTTAGATTTTCAAAATTCAAAACGAGAGGTCCTGTGAGGATAACCCAAATATCATTTTTCCCATTCTTCCCCGGAAAAATTGACATTATGGGGTTTTCGGGCTCGCTGATCACTAAGCCGGTGTTAGATTTTCAAAATTCAAAACGAAAGGTCCTGTAAGGATAACGCAAATATCCTTTTTCCCATTTTTTCCGGGGAAAATGGCATTAGGGGCTTTTCGGGATCGCTGATCACGAATCCGGTGTTAGATTTTCAAAATTCAAAACGAGAGGTCCTGTGAGGATAACCCAAATATCATTTTTCCCATTCTTCCCCGGAAAAATTGACATTATGGGGTTTTCGGGGTCGCTGATCACTAAGCCGGTGTTAGATTTTCAAAATTCAAAACGAAAGGTCCTGTAAGGATAACGCAAATATCCTTTTTCCCATTTTTTCCGGGGAAAATGGCATTAGGGGCTTTTCGGGATCGCTGATCACGAATCCGGTGTTAGATTCTCAAAATTCAAAACGGAAGGTCCTGTAATAATCCTTTTCCCATTTTTTCCGGGAAAAAATGGCATTAGGGGATTTTCGGGGTCGCTGATCACGAATCCGGTGTTCGATTTTCGAAATTATAAACGGAAAGTTCTGTAAGGATAACACAAATATCCTTTTTCCCATTTTTTCCGGGAAAAAATGGCATTAGGGGCTTTTCGAGGTCGCTGATCACGAATCTGGTGTTAGAATTTTAAAATTCGGAACGGGAAGTCCTGAAGGCATAACGATGTTTTTCAAAAGTTTTTAAGTTATTTCGTTGTTTTTTTTGCGAAGAAAATTTTTACAAAAAACTTTTGCCCCACAACGGCGGGTATGCAAGCTATCTACACATATAATAAATCTGTAATTCTGTCTGTCCGTCGAATTTTGTTCCGACATCACGTGAAAACGGCCCAACCGATTTCGACGAAACTTTGCACACACGTAGAGTTACTGGCAGAATAAATGATAGGCTGATTTTTATTGACCTTTCCCCTCTTCTTCGATACCTCTCCCCTGATAACTTTCGAACCGTTCAACCGATTGGGGTGCGGCTTTCACTAATAGAGAAGTCATTCCTCAAGGAAATTTTTCGCCCATTAATATCTACCCCCTACCTTCTCGGTAGACTCCCTCGCCTGCTATCTACTACAACACTGACGGGACTTGGATTAGGTTTTCTCCATTAGGAAGGCCTGCCTTCAGGGAAATTGTTCGCTCAATAATATCACCCCGCTCCATGCAAAGTCAGACCCGAGGTCAAGAGCCGAGTAAGGCGTGGTTCTTCCAGGGGCGCAGAATCTATATTATTGTTTAATTTGAAATTTCCGTGTATTTTTATAAACTTTTTGTGTAATGCGCAATAACCTATTATTTCAAAATATATTGTCAAATTTTTCCCGATATTTTTCAGTATAGATAAAGATATAAAACGCGTGGCCGTAGGCCGAGTATGATTCAAAGCCGAAGGCCGACCTGTGGTTTGGGTGTGAACCGCGAAGCAGTTCGGGACACAGCCCCTAGTTTTGTATAATATGTGTTATTGTAATTGTTATTGCATTGTATTTTGGGGATTTTCTTTTGGTGAAGAAACATTTCAGTGTTTATGTGTTGTTAACTATGTGCCTCAAGGGGAATCAGCCATCTAAAATAAATGATAACGCGCCAAAGTGTGGTACCTCTCGAGCAAGCCATATTTTTCCTTAGAACTAAAACGTTAATGAGTTTTTTGCAAAAAAATTGTGAATTTTAAGTTAATAAAAAAATAAAATTCGTACCACGTATTATATTAGTCATAAAGTGTTCTAATTAAAAATTATACTTGTTGAAAGTGGTGTGGAAAGTCACATTTTTAAAAATATTTACAATAAAAAAAATATTTCAAAAAAATATTAACATTTGCTCACTTAAAAATTAAACACTGGCAACACTGTTACACACCACCAAATCGTTCAGTGTTCATGTACATGTCATGTAACAGCTATATAAATTTTCGGATGTACGCTTCCAACGCAAAAACTTTTGTTAGAGCTTTCCTTTCTATAGTAGTAATTGTTCTCTGATACTGACCAGGGTTATAGGTACATATGTACTAGATCTAGTACCTTTTTGACTTATTTAGTACCCTAGTACCACAGCCCATGAATCTGGTACCTTTTAATGGTTTATATAAAAAATGATTTTATCTGAATTTATAGCTCACTTTAAAAAGCCATCTCTTTTCTATGTATTAGAAAAAAGTACTTTTTTAAATGATCCCGCCACAACTCTTTAATTAAAGACTACTGATTTCGTCTTATTAAGGGAGATATGAAAATCAATCGTAGGCCATGGAAATATGATTTATATTAGCAATAGCTCAAAATACTTCTCGAAATTTAAGTTTTTAGATGGAGTTTATACAAAAATTTAAAATTGAAATAAAAGCGAAAATTTAAAACAAATACATCTAGACAATTTTTATTGATTTTTTGAAGTTTTTCTAGAGTATTTTTTGACCGAGAACGGTTATATTTACAGGTTAAGGATTTTTTTTTCCAAAATTACGAGATTTAGATTTTTCTTGACTCCTATGTAATAAGCATAAAAAACGATTTTGGTTGCACGATAGTTAAAAAAAATCTAGTACCACATTATCTCAATCTAGTACCCTTTTTGGGCAAAAATAGTACCTTTTACAAATCCCCAAGTCCCAACCCTGGTACTGATTACAAAAAAGTCCCGTCAGTACAGACTTGTCAGAGCTAGTAAGCATTTACTCCAGACTGTGTCAGCGACTGTGACCGCGGGATAATATAATGGTTCAACCACAGTGAATGCGGTAAGCGGCAGCGGCGGGCGGCATTTTTTTGCACTCACGTAGCGTAACGAGAGCTGCTACAATACAGCGGCAACGGCAGCGCACTTTTTCTTTCGCCGCCGAGTATGAAACAAAGTCACACTTGCCGCCGCCGCCCAAAATGTTTTATGAAAACCACCACATTCGGCGCCACATTCTATGACGATTTTTCGTCGTTGTTTTGTGACAACCACATTCGGCGCCACATTCTATGCAGATTTTTGACGTTTTGTTTTGCAGGATGCCGACAACGGAGGAAAAATTAAAAGAGTTCGTAAAAGGAAATACAATGCTCAACGATTTGGCCCATCCTCAATATAAAAGGACAGACATAAAGGAAAATAAATGGAGTAAAGTAGCGGATGAATTAAATAAGTTTTGACGTTTCAATTTTGATAGAAGCATATGCCGACGGTGCCGCTATCATTGTACCTGGCTCAACGGTATGTGTGGCGGCGCCATGCCGCCCGCCACTGCCGCTTGCCGCCTTCATTGTGGTTGAACCATAAAGCGGCCCCTAGACGTTCAATCTTGCAGTCAATCATGCTGTCACAGCAAAAAGCTCATAGGCTGATTTACAATGTAGGAGCAACGCCAACAGCAACATCGACGCAAAGAGCGACGGGAAAAAGAGAAATGCTGTCGGATGAATTACAATGAAGCAGCAACAGCAACAGTAAAAATTGACGTTTCTGAATTGTTTAATTAACCTTTCTTCCATGATTATCTAAATTAAATTTTTATTAAATAAATAACAATCTTAACTATATTCTGATACTTACTTTTAAACACAAAATTCGTTTCCAAAATTAAACTTTGTTGTCAATCACTTGTATACATAACCAACAAAAACCAGCTGTCAACGTTGCTGTTCAGCGTTGCTGCTCAAATTTAGGATTAGAAATGAATCGGCAGCAAAATATCTCTCTGAAAATCTAACGTCACAGAGTCGATTCTCAACCAATCAAAACACTTTCTCCGTGACGTTGCAGTTGCTGCTGCATTGTAAATCAGCTTTATTTGCACTAGATGCTCAATCATGCACGCAAGCATTAGTTAATTCGAAACAGCCAAATCGACAGCACACAGCACAAATATGAATTTAAACAATTTTTGTCCTTATATTTTTCGCTTTTCGTCTTCCACAACTCACTTCTTTGTCTATATAACTCGAAAAATGATTCCCAAAAAACTTTCTTTTATATGCGACATCTTTTCACTACTAAAAATTACGCTGAAATGACGAGAATTGATTGACAGCTTCGCCATACACGTTCAAGCATCCTGTCATTCACAAAGCTCCCTCGAAAAATATCAAAATGATTTTGATATTGGCCAGCATGCTGTCAATCATGGAATTTGCATGACAGCATCACCATAGACGTTCAAAATGCTGTTACAGCATGCGATGATTGACTGCAAGATTGAACGTGTAGCATAGTTTAACTATAGTTAGGAAACCTATGCCCGGTTCCACAATGCAAGCTTAAGCTTCGGTTCAGTTGAACTTGATAATTAGTTTAAGCTTTAGCTCAAGCTACAACTGTTTCAGTCAAATTTTATGTGTAGTTCAACAAAACCAAGTTCACTGAGTTTTGCAAGTCAGTGTCCCTCTCCTGTTACTCAAGTTTGTACTTGTAGTGAGTAATTTCGATATATATTTACAAACCTGGAGATTGAATCCGTACATGGCTACAGTCCATGACAGCAATCACTCTTGGGAATCGAGCAATACTATAATATTCTTTCATCATTCCATCATTCCAATAATTAAAATTTCTTTTGCTATGAAATCTTCTTGGTCTTGCCACACGAGTAACAACACAGAATATCCTTCATCACTTTCGTCAATCATGTCACTAAAATCGCTATCCATTATAATAAGTTCAACAAAATATCTAATTTAAAAAATCAAACAGTTTTGATGTATCAATCAAAATGAAAAACGACCGCTTTGATTTCGGAAACGCGATAGGAAAAATGACATTTCTAACACTTAAGCTTGTGAGTTCAGATTTGAGCGTCAATATTTTACGGCTCAAATTGAACCGGCATTTGAACTCAGTTCAACACTTAAACCAGTACTGTGAAACAGTGAATAGAGTTGAGCGAAAGCTTATCCTCAATCCGAAGCTTAAGCTCACACTGTGGAACCGGGCATAAGTCTTCAAATCCGTCCCCACCAATTGTTTTACCTAATAGGTCTGTTCGATATGAGTCCTGGACTTACTCGGAGTAAAAATTTTTACTCTTTTCTGTTCGATATGAGTCCTGGACTTACTCCGAACTTACTCTTGTTTTTGGCTGGAGTAAACTTTTGAGAGCTGATTGTCAGACATAACCTCTCTTTTACAGTGTTTGGAAGAAGAAATGCAACAAAAGACATCATAAATTATTTCCAATATATATTCTTGAGTAGTTTCGGGTTTTATTTATTATATTTGTTATATTTTATAATCTATAATTATAAACTCATAATATAGAGTTAGTGATTTACTATGAACTTACTCCAAGTTGTTCGATAAAAACAAATTCAGAGTAAGAAAATGCGCCATTTTGTGGAGTAAAGTAAAAATACTCGGAGTAAGTCCAGGACTTATATCGAACAGACCTAATGTCACAATTTCCACTAAATATAAGCACTAATATCAGCACGACATTACCAAATGTTTACAAAGATACCAAATTACCAGCTGATTCCTTCTTGTCGGGGATTCACCAAAAAATATATTCAGAACATGTTTGTTAAACAAAAATTATAAAAAAACGCGCAGATGCGAAATTTTTACCGCGCAGTTCGAAATTGTGGTATTAAAAACTTAACCGCGCAGTTAAACATAACAAAAGCTATAATTGCCAATCTGGCAATTATTGAAAACCCGTATGGTTATATTCGTATCGAAATTCGAACAGTTATACCAAAATTCCACTTGAAGTCCAACTTTCCAATAAGATTTTTTAAAATTTATTCCAATCGGATTTTGGTGTATGGGAGTTTTATGCAGAATCATATCCTAAATAACTTTTGTTCTTGTATTTTTTGATAAGATGCACCGTTTTTGAGATATTCGCAAAAAATGTTTTCGTTCGTATGGGGGGTACCCCCCCCCCCCCCCCTAATGGTCCGTTTTTGCCTATTAACGAGCTTAGCCTCGCATTTTACGAAAAACGGACCTGTGCAAAATTTCAAGTCTCTAGCTCAATCCGTGTGGCCGCAATCCGCGCCACAGACAGACGGACGGACGGACATGCAAAAATTAATTGTTTTTATCATTCTAAACACACTGGTGTAATTCATTTTTGTGTGTGATAACGGGATCTTGGCGTTACAAACGGTAAGGCAAAGTTAGTATACCCTTTGGTTTCACCATAGTCCGATATTACACTTGGCTTATTTAAGCCGGCAACTTTTAAGCTTAATAAGCCAATGTGCTTACATTTGTGGCTTAAATAAGCCAATCCTGTTTGCATATGCTACACAAGTTTACATGGGTGTGTGTGAACTCAAACCATTGAAATTGCTGCTGCTCATATACTTCCCAATATCTTTACCTGCTGACGGTCAGAACGAACATGATTTCTGCCTACTACTTTTCACAAACCGGTTCACACGGTTTGCATGTATACAGATTGTCGATAAAGCAGGGTTTAGACGAAGCGAGTAACTCGCTGCAAGTAGACGTAAATACACGCGATTTGAGCTAGTGTGCGACGCTCGCATATGTGTGAGAATACTCGCTGCTCTCTCAAAAATAATAGAAAGCCATTCTATTTTTCTAGCAAGTAAAAACCAATACATCAACATGGAACCGTGTACAAATGAGGTGGTTTTATTTGTGTGTGTTTTAATTCATTTCGTTTGCTGTTTTCGCCGGAGGAAGGTGTCATTTTTTGTAGAATATTTGCACTTAGAATTTTCTTTATTTTCCTGTTTTTAGCTGAACGCGTTTTTAATTGTCTTCAAAATCGCGTTGTATATTTTTTTGTCTATATTAACGAAACACCTAATACACTTCTTCACAGTAAACCAAACAAAGATATCTTTGCTCAGAAAATTTTAGGTTATGTTTTATTCAGCTGTCATTCTACTTGCAACGATTTACTCGCGTCGTGTAAACGAAGCAAACTACTTGCCTCTCTTTACTCGCAGCGAGTTACTCGTTGTGTATAAACCCTGCTTAAGCCATGATTTCGAGTGGCAACTTTTCCCTCCGCCGTCGTTTCTCCCGAAAATCGTCTTAAGTAAGCCCGAAAGTTGCCGTGTGTAATATCGCGCATACGGGTATAAAAACCGCGCAGTTGGAGGGATCACTGTATGACTGTGTCTACATTGGGATTCACTTTGAGGCGGCACGTCATTCGCTCCGGCCAAGTTATGGTGAGGGACGCAGTGAGGAGGGAAACCAAAAAGAGCGAACGAAGTTTAAGCTCGGTTTAGACGAGACAAGTAACTTGCGGCAAGTAGACGTAAATACACGCGATTTGACCTAGTGTGCGACGCTCGCATATGTGTGAGAATACTTGCCGCTCTCTCGAAAATAATAGAAAGCCATTCTATTTTTGTGGCAAGTAAAAACCAATACAAGAACATGGAACCGTGTACACAAGAGGTGGTTTTATGTGTGTGTGTTTCGGTTCATTTTATATTTGCTGCTTTGCCAGAAAACGTCGTAACATTTTAAGGAAAAAACGACACGGGTATAACAAACTCGTCGGCAACGAGGTCGAAATTCGCAAATTTTTCCACAAAAAAGAGTCGTGATATTTTTTTTCAGAAAATTTTAGGTTATGTTTTCCTTCGGCTGCCATTCTACTTGAAATGATTTACTTGAAACGTGTAAACTAAGCAAACTACTTGCCTCTCTTTACTTGCCGCAAGTTACTTGTCTCGTCTAAACCGAGCTTTAGATTCACTTAAAATTATCGGTCGCAAACCGGTTTTTGAGTCTGGTCGTTGAAACCTGTGTCTTTAGTTTTGTTGATGAAACCGGTTTAGTGAATCCAGATGAAGCGAACCGTGTGCACACGGCAGAAAAATGACGAAAGACGTGGCGTGCCGCCTCAAAGTGAATTCTAATGTAAACACAGTCTATGTAAAAGCGACCACTAGAGAGCTGGTAGTACTCTCAGTGAATAAAAGAACTGGTTTATAGTGAACAACAAAATAGATAGTCGAAATGTAAAGGGAACTGTCAAAAGTTGGAGTAGAGGTGTGTGCTGGAAGATGGTTTGCCCTTAATAACGAAAAATTACGCAACTAAATTGCACGGCTTCAGAAAATTCAGAACAAAATATCTACACAAAATAAATACGCGATCCTAATTTTCTTACCTTACTCTAAGGCGTTTTCGGTGAATCAAACCGCTTGAAATGTAAAAAGAAATGTGACTGAATTCTAGTTATTCTGTATTATGTTTATATCATGAATATTAACTTCGTAGTGAGTGAACGCAAAACACAAGAAACAAGAAAAACCTTGAAATCTGATAAAAGGCGAAGAGCGATGGGGAAATGGGTCCATAAAAACATGATTTTGAAATAAGGCTTCATTATTTTTTAGTCTTTCTGGTAATTAATTTCTCGCAGATAGGTTTTGGATAGTTCGAAAATTTTGATCACATGTTACAATCTTTAAAAAATAAATTTCGATTCCATAATTACAGTTAAATTTTTTTAAAAACCGATAAAATTTGCGGCGCAAAAGACATTTTAATAAAAGAAACGGGGCAATAATTGTAATCAGCTGATTTGCAAGACCTCCATTCGCCGGTTTAACTATCATTGGGTGCTCCAAATTTCCTGGTTAGTTTATTTTTTTTTGGTAAAAACTGATAACTTCTTACCAAAAGTGTCGCAATGAAAAGTAGTTCTTGCTATTTGTCGTTGGCCTGTTCCATTGGATCGTTCAGTTTAGCCTGCGGAAGCCTTTTGCAACTCAATTCCAGTGATCGCATATCTCTGCAGCGAGGCTTGTTCCTGACTTCACTGGGATTTTTGTATTTTATATCCCTGACGGACTTTTGCAACAAATACCTACTGGAAACACGAAATGGCATTCAGTTCAGGAAGAAGTATCATCTAATGGTGTCAGACGTCCTGGACATCACGAACAAGTAAGTTTTTCCCAACTCTTTGTTTACACGGTAGATACGTTCCTCAGAAGTTCGTATAAAAAACCGTGTAAAAAAAGAGAAGTTACCTTTAGTAAAATTTTAGTAAATTGTTCCGTATTATGCGAAAATCGTGTAAGGTGAAATATAGAACGATAGTTCGTTTAAAAATTGCTAACAAAACTGGAAATGTGCTGATATGCATACGAATGATATATGCATACATATGCAATAACACTTAAAATGCATACATAATTCATAGTTAAAAAAAGTAGCGCAAGCAAAAAAAGAAATCTTTTGAACCAAAATTAAGAATAGGAAACTAAAAATTAACAATAAAGGGTGTCCTAATACCATTCTGAGCTTTGCTTCGCTGTGCTTATGCATTAAAGGGTCTTCCCCTAAGCTCCTGCTAAAACTATGAAAGAATAGGGATTTCACCATATAAAATGTGAATAAAACCCAGTTTTAAGAGAATTGATTTTCTTAAAATATGATAATATGGTCATTACAATTATGTATGAAATAAAATGTCACCCAAATGTTCACCACGACTCTGGCGACATACCTCCATCCGCTTGTCGAAATTTTCGATCACGTTAACGCGTAACTTCTGCTCAATGCCGTTGATGTGCCGAATTATCTCGTCCTTTAGTTTTTGCAATGGTGTTTGGCTTGTTGACGTACACCGTAGACATCAAACAGCCCCAGAAAAGAAGTCTAACAGAGTCAAATCACACGATTTCGGCGGACAGTTTGTATCAACTAACGACAAATAACGCGACAATGGAACTTTTTTTGCAATAGATCCATTGTTTTGGTGGCTGTGTGACAAGTGGCACCATCCTGTTGGAACCACATGTGTTTCACATCCGTAACCTCCAATTTCGACCACAAAAAATCCATGATAACTTGGTCGTCCTCATTTTCGAAAAGTACCGACCGATTACTCCGCTGTCCCAAAAACTGCACCAAACAGTCACTCTGTGGGCCCATAGGCTTCTCAATAATAACTCTTGGGTTCTCATGCGACACGTTTGTTTGTTGACGAATCCACTGAGGTAAAAGTGTACCTCATTGCTGAAGAAGATTTTCTGCGTAAAGTTGCATCCAATTGGATTATTGGCAACGCTTTAAATGGTCTGTATGCTTGAGTTCCTGAGTCAATTGAATCGTATAAGCGTGCAAATTCAAGGCCTTGGTCAAAATTCACTGCATAGAGCTCCGTGAGATATTCAATTTCTGAGAGCGATCACGAATCAATTGACGCAAAGCTGTAATGTTTGCGATGGAACGAGCTGTACGAAGACGTAGGAGTGCTGTCACATTTGCCGCCGATCCGTTTTGTTCGAATTTATGCACGATATTCAAGACGATTATGCGGACCGAAAAAATCACGTATAGCACTTTGTGTATTTATTTTTTAACGTCCATTTTCATAATAGTTTGGGGTAACCTTAATGCGTTGATACACTGTGTACGTATTCATGGCACAAATTGTAATGAACACACGATGTAAAAATAAAAATGAAAAAACGTTTGACTTTTTAACGTAGTTCTTTATCTATTTAGTGTTTAACCATTGAACCATTTCTGATTCATGGTTTATACTCGACCTTTTAGCATTGAATCCTATTGGAATTTCTCGGCTTATAAAGGTCTGCAAAAACAACAAAATTATATTATTTTTGCGGATGTTTTCACATCCAAATTTCCCCCCAACAGGTCGGACATGTCTGCCCTGAAAACCCATCAGGTGCCTGTTTCTGGTATGGAAAGCTGGCTCACCGTCATCAGAGCCTGCTTTGCCAGCTTCCACGCAGGCTTACAGGATTTTGGTGGAGTAAAACTCGATTTGAGTATTTATACTCCGATGCCACAAACTTTGTGCGAATTATAAGGTTTAAGGCAACATAGCTCCATCAAGCCAGAGCGAATAAACTATTTAGTGTTTAACCATTGAACCATTTCTGATTCATGGTTTATACTCGACCTTTTAGCATTGAATCCTATTGGAATTTCTCGGCTTATAAGGTCTGCAAAAACAACAAAATATTAAAATAATATAATTTTGTTGTTTTTGCAGACCTTATAAGCCGAGAAATTCCAATAGGGTAGTTCTTTATCGGCATTAACGTAGTTCCCTATCGGGAATACCTATTGGGATACCCTTTAGAAATAAATAAATATCATATTTTATTGTATTTATGTAATATTTAGTTACAGAACTATAAGACTATAACTTTCAAATCGTGTATGATAAAAAAAAGCAAGGTGTCTGTCTCGTAGAGACGGCCAGAAGACGCGGATCCGCCTACAACGATCGCCAATAGATATTTAAGTAAGAAATTTTAGTGAAAAGGAAACTAAAGAAACAATTTGATTGACCGTAATGTTACGTTTAGACCTGCCTTACACGTTCAATATTTTTGCTTCAATATATTGAAGGGTATTCAAAATCGTATGGATCACTTCAATATTTTTGCTTCAATATAGTTTTTACACGTTCAATATTTTTGCTTCAATATAGTTCTTACACGTTCAATATATTGAACACAACCCAAAATATTGTTCAATATATTAAACGTATAAGGCGCCCATTGCGGGATGTGCCTTTCCGTTTGGTGAATTTCGGTATCTTATACCTAAAAATCAAATTTCACTTGCAACACAACGAAGAAATGTTTAATTCTAAATTGTTATAGGGCATTTTCATAAATATACTCGGAAGTTGCGCAAATTGCACAAAACATTTTCTTCCATCTCCCCGTAATAAAGACTGTATCGAAAAGTATGGAAACAAAAAATATGGGACTAAAAAGGCGTAATTTAGTTTTTTTTAAGAAAAATTTTATAAAATTGGTTATTCAGTACATATTTCTTTATGTCCTTTTTCGTTGCTCTACAGAAAAACCTCGCGTTTCGTAAACTAAAATAAAAATCGCGATTTTGGATAGGGTAATTAAATTGTCAAACTCTCAGACGTTTTTTTGACTAATACTAAGTTCAGACCGACACAAAATCACGTAATTTTGCGAAATGATTTAGAACTTAAACCAAAGTGTTCACACAGAGATTAAGGTAATTTTGTTTCACATTTCAACTACAGGATTGCTATGAATTTTAGTGTAGGATTGCTATGAATTTTAGTAATATGATGAATAATACAATTCAAAACATCGATCAAATATGTGCAAACAGAATTAGACACTTTAGACGACAATGGGAATTATCTGTAATGAAAATAAACAATTATTTTCCATTTCATATCTAATCGCATCAAAAACAAGTCAATTTTTTTTTGCCCCGCGTAGGTTGTTTACTAATATATCCTTTTCGCGTGCGGAACACGGCTGCTTTTTCTTATATCTCCGTCGTTCCAATCCAGCACAAATGTCAAAACTGATGTACTCAAGAGAGCTGAATGAGTGATGCAGGGTTGTATTCATTGTTTTTGCTTGATTTCGTTCGTAATTTTGTGGAAATTGCATACTTTTAGTGATTTTTGAAAACAGGTTAAAGTACTGGAAATCTCGTGGTTTCGAGGAAGGTTTCGTTCAAAATTACGAAAATCTTCAAAATTACGTGATTTTGTGTCGGTCTGAACATAGTATAAACAAATTTGACTAAACAAATTTGACTAAAAAGCAACAGCATGCTAATATTGGCTCATTGCAGTTGTTTCCATACTTTTCGATACAGTCTTTACTTAGTTGTTCAGTAATTTGCGGAAGTTAACTAACTAAACGAATAACATATAACTGGGTTTATTATTATCAAAATCTTTTGTGTTATTTGCAGAACTTGCATTCATGAAAACGGTTGTCGATGCTGCCATAATACCGCCATAATTTTTGGATCCGGCCCAAAAGCTATGGCAATGACAACAACAAATATATATGAACTTGACGATACTGGTAAAATAGTGACAAGGCTGCTGACAAGACTTTTTGAGTGTTTGTAACACTGGTCGCTGCTTCTCTGTGCACATAAATCCATTTTAGTTTCCACTTATGTATGATTTGATGCTTATTGCGATTCAAAATCGAACTCGAATTTGTTCTCAATCGATTCTCAGTATTCCATCGATTATCTAGTTAGAGCTAACGCACACGGTTCATCTAGTCGCGGCAACTTTTGGTCCTCAAAATGCCTTTCCGACGTACACGTTTCTTCACTTTTTAGTAGGAAAAACTTGTTTACAACAAGCGATCGCTCATGTGTGTGTGGTTCTCATATATGTGTTGTATTTCCAGCTCATTCCCTTTCTAGTTAGCACCGAGGCAACATCAATTGCCAAAATAGAAACTGCCAACAATAGAAGAATAACTACCTGGAACTGGTATTTCATTATTTGCATTCAATTTTTGTTTGTATATATGTTTACGAGTCGGTGGCTAAGCACCGACTGCCTCAATGAAATTGCGCACACATGCATGCTGACGTGCTACACCGAAACCTGCGAGATATAAGAAGCCACGAACTCGGGAAAGTTACACACACATATTGTAATAAAAGATGTTCAAACTAACCAAGTTCAATGATGTTGCCTATAGCTCCGTTATTTAGTTTAACCTGCTGATGGAGGAGTCAGCAATTTAATAGGCGTCCAAAAGGACTGCCAGAATATTGAGAATATAAAAGCGTGCAAATTCAAGGCCTTGGTCAAAATTCACTGCATAGAGCTCCGTGAGATATTCAATTTCTGAGAGCGATCACGAATCAATTGACGCAAAGCTGTAATGTTTGCGATGGAACGAGCTGTACGAAGACGTAGGAGTGCTGTCACATTTGCCGCCGATCCGTTTTGTTCGAATTTATGCACGATATTCAAGACGATTATGCGGACCGAAAAAATCACGTATAGCACTTTGTGTATTTATTTTTTAACGTCCATTTTCATAATAGTTTGGGGTAACCTTAATGCGTTGATACACTGTGTACGTATTCATGGCACAAATTGTAATGAACACACGATGTAAAAATAAAAATGAAAAAACGTTTGACTTTTTAACGTAGTTCTTTATCTATTTAGTGTTTAACCATTGAACCATTTCTGATTCATGGTTTATACTCGACCTTTTAGCATTGAATCCTATTGGAATTTCTCGGCTTATAAAGGTCTGCAAAAACAACAAAATTATATTATTTTTGCGGATGTTTTCACATCCAAATTTCCCCCCAACAGGTCGGACATGTCTGCCCTGAGAACACACGATGTAAAAATAAAAATGAAAAAACGTTTGACTTTTTAACGTAGTTCTTTATCTATTTAGTGTTTAACCATTGAACCATTTCTGATTCATGGTTTATACTCGACCTTTTAGCATTGAATCCTATTGGAATTTCTCGGCTTATAAAGGTCTGCAAAAACAACAAAATTATATTATTTTTGCGGATGTTTTCACATCCAAATTTCCCCCCAACAGGTCGGACATGTCTGCCCTGAAAACCCATCAGGTGCCTGTTTCTGGTATGGAAAGCTGGCTCACCGTCATCAGAGCCTGCTTTGCCAGCTTCCACGCAGGCTTACAGGATTTTGGTGGAGTAAAACTCGATTTGAGTATTTATACTCCGATGCCACAAACTTTGTGCGAATTATAAGGTTTAAGGCAACATAGCTCCATCAAGCCAGAGCGAATAAACTATTTAGTGTTTAACCATTGAACCATTTCTGATTCATGGTTTATACTCGACCTTTTAGCATTGAATCCTATTGGAATTTCTCGGCTTATAAGGTCTGCAAAAACAACAAAATATTAAAATAATATAATTTTGTTGTTTTTGCAGACCTTATAAGCCGAGAAATTCCAATAGGGTAGTTCTTTATCGGCATTAACGTAGTTCCCTATCGGGAATACCTATTGGGATACCCTTTAGAAATAAATAAATATCATATTTTATTGTATTTATGTAATATTTAGTTACAGAACTATAAGACTATAACTTTCAAATCGTGTATGATAAAAAAAAGCAAGGTGTCTGTCTCGTAGAGACGGCCAGAAGACGCGGATCCGCCTACAACGATCGCCAATAGATATTTAAGTAAGAAATTTTAGTGAAAAGGAAACTAAAGAAACAATTTGATTGACCGTAATGTTACGTTTAGACCTGCCTTACACGTTCAATATTTTTGCTTCAATATATTGAAGGGTATTCAAAATCGTATGGATCACTTCAATATTTTTGCTTCAATATAGTTTTTACACGTTCAATATTTTTGCTTCAATATAGTTCTTACACGTTCAATATATTGAACACAACCCAAAATATTGTTCAATATATTAAACGTATAAGGCGCCCATTGCGGGATGTGCCTTTCCGTTTGGTGAATTTCGGTATCTTATACCTAAAAATCAAATTTCACTTGCAACACAACGAAGAAATGTTTAATTCTAAATTGTTATAGGGCATTTTCATAAATATACTCGGAAGTTGCGCAAATTGCACAAAACATTTTCTTCCATCTCCCCGTAATAAAGACTGTATCGAAAAGTATGGAAACAAAAAATATGGGACTAAAAAGGCGTAATTTAGTTTTTTTTAAGAAAAATTTTATAAAATTGGTTATTCAGTACATATTTCTTTATGTCCTTTTTCGTTGCTCTACAGAAAAACCTCGCGTTTCGTAAACTAAAATAAAAATCGCGATTTTGGATAGGGTAATTAAATTGTCAAACTCTCAGACGTTTTTTTGACTAATACTAAGTTCAGACCGACACAAAATCACGTAATTTTGCGAAATGATTTAGAACTTAAACCAAAGTGTTCACACAGAGATTAAGGTAATTTTGTTTCACATTTCAACTACAGGATTGCTATGAATTTTAGTGTAGGATTGCTATGAATTTTAGTAATATGATGAATAATACAATTCAAAACATCGATCAAATATGTGCAAACAGAATTAGACACTTTAGACGACAATGGGAATTATCTGTAATGAAAATAAACAATTATTTTCCATTTCATATCTAATCGCATCAAAAACAAGTCAATTTTTTTTTTGCCCCGCGTAGGTTGTTTACTAATATATCCTTTTCGCGTGCGGAACACGGCTGCTTTTTCTTATATCTCCGTCGTTCCAATCCAGCACAAATGTCAAAACTGATGTACTCAAGAGAGCTGAATGAGTGATGCAGGGTTGTATTCATTGTTTTTGCTTGATTTCGTTCGTAATTTTGTGGAAATTGCATACTTTTAGTGATTTTTGAAAACAGGTTAAAGTACTGGAAATCTCGTGGTTTCGAGGAAGGTTTCGTTCAAAATTACGAAAATCTTCAAAATTACGTGATTTTGTGTCGGTCTGAACATAGTATAAACAAATTTGACTAAACAAATTTGACTAAAAAGCAACAGCATGCTAATATTGGCTCATTGCAGTTGTTTCCATACTTTTCGATACAGTCTTTACTTAGTTGTTCAGTAATTTGCGGAAGTTAACTAACTAAACGAATAACATATAACTGGGTTTATTATTATCAAAATCTTTTGTGTTATTTGCAGAACTTGCATTCATGAAAACGGTTGTCGATGCTGCCATAATACCGCCATAATTTTTGGATCCGGCCCAAAAGCTATGGCAATGACAACAACAAATATATATGAACTTGACGATACTGGTAAAATAGTGACAAGGCTGCTGACAAGACTTTTTGAGTGTTTGTAACACTGGTCGCTGCTTCTCTGTGCACATAAATCCATTTTAGTTTCCACTTATGTATGATTTGATGCTTATTGCGATTCAAAATCGAACTCGAATTTGTTCTCAATCGATTCTCAGTATTCCATCGATTATCTAGTTAGAGCTAACGCACACGGTTCATCTAGTCGCGGCAACTTTTGGTCCTCAAAATGCCTTTCCGACGTACACGTTTCTTCACTTTTTAGTAGGAAAAACTTGTTTACAACAAGCGATCGCTCATGTGTGTGTGGTTCTCATATATGTGTTGTATTTCCAGCTCATTCCCTTTCTAGTTAGCACCGAGGCAACATCAATTGCCAAAATAGAAACTGCCAACAATAGAAGAATAACTACCTGGAACTGGTATTTCATTATTTGCATTCAATTTTTGTTTGTATATATGTTTACGAGTCGGTGGCTAAGCACCGACTGCCTCAATGAAATTGCGCACACATGCATGCTGACGTGCTACACCGAAACCTGCGAGATATAAGAAGCCACGAACTCGGGAAAGTTACACACACATATTGTAATAAAATATGTTCAAACTAACCAAGTTCAATGATGTTGCCTATAGCTCCGTTATTTAGTTTAACCTGCTGATGGAGGAGTCAGCAATTTAATAGGCGTCCAAAAGGACTGCCAGAATATTGAGAATATAAAAACGAACAGCTCAAATCAAGCGTATGTTTTATTCTAAATTCTTCCTAGAGTCAATACGGCTTTTATAGGCGCCGCTTTCTTATTTACAATATTGCACATAATTCTACAAGTGCCCTAATTCTTAAATACATAATTACTTTCTTAAATGTTAAATAAACTTTTTCTCACGGTGCACTTTGTTGTCTTAGGTTCGAAATCATAAATTATCAAATCGTCAATTGTGTCATCCGAATCAAATTTCATCTTCGATTTGAATGCACTTGACTACCGTATGCTTGTGCATCGAGTGGACTTTATGTTGAGTCATGAAGTTCACAGCACGAGTAACCCATTGCATGCATACTTATGGTCATGTCGTAATTTGTCATCGATTGTTTATTTTGTTTTTAATTTACGATTTCGATACCATTACACCCTCATCCTCAAGATAAAATTTATGAATGAAATGTGTTACAATATTTCATGAAAAAATTTTAGCTTAACCTAATAAATGTATTAATTAAATGTAGAATAATCTTATCATTAATTGTCTTATGAGGAATTTTAATTATTGTATTTCTTTAGGTTATTATTGTGAACTAATGTTTCTATACCATATTTATCTATAATACTATTTACACCTTCTCTTTTAATTAATTTACATATATGGTCCTTTATATGGACTATTTCTTTTGGTACTATGAAAAGATCTTAAAAATACTAAATCACCTTCTTTGAATCTAGATGGATTTGAATTCTTTTGGTTTTTTATTCTTTCATATTTAGCACTTTCAATGAGACTCTGTGCTTTGTCGAGAGCTCTTTTTAATCGCATTTTTAGTTCTACTGCGTAATTTTCGATATTATTGATTGGTTTATTATTCATTATAATGTCGTGTGGTAAGTATGGCAATTTTCCAAATATGAGTTCATAAGGAGAATATTCTGTATCTATATGTGGTGTTATATTATATGCAAATGTATAGTATGGTATCCATTTGTCCCATTCATGATCTGTAGAGAATGATAACAGGTATTCATTTAAGACTCTGTGATTTCGTTCTATAGATCCTAATGTTTCATGATGATATGGTGTTCCAAATGTTGGCTTGGTATCTAATAGTTTGTATATATTTGTAAATAGTTCGTTTTTGAATTCTGTTCCGTTTTTGGATTTCAAAACTTTGAACATTCCATATTTAAGAATAAATTGTTCGACTAGGGTTTTTGCTACTGTACGTGCATCTTTAGATTCCATTGGGTGTGCTATTATGTATTTTGTTAATTCACATTGAATTGTTAATATATATCGATAGTCATTTGATATTCTTAGAGGTCCTACAGTGTCGATTGCAATTGTTTCAAAACTTGTTGTAGGTGTGTCTGTTTTCATCATTTTCTCTTTTGTATGTGTTGTTATTTTATTTTTTGTACATAAAGTGCAATTATTTATGTATGTCCTTACCATTTTTCTCATGTTTTTCCAAACATATCGTTGTTTTAATTCCTGTGTGTCCTCCGTGTGGTGTTATGTGAAAATTCTTTATCAATTCTATTTGTTCGTCTTTGTTCTTTATTTGTATTGGAGCTTTATATATCATTATATTCAATTTCTTTATATTCTTTTGCTGCAGCATATTAAATTAATATTTAAATCTTTCTTTTTCAATATATTCGAGTATTTTATCATTTTCTTCTAGCGCTAGTTCTTTTATATTCTATTTTAACATTAAGTCTTGCAGTTTCTCCATAGTCAAAACTAGTTTTGCAGGATTATCACTGTAAGTTACTATTACTTCATCTTTCATTATACGTACGTTTATTTTTTCCTTTTTGTCGACATTAAATCTTAATTTCATTACATTTTTGACGTCAGATATAGATGTGCAGTCCCAAATATGAAGTTGATCAGGCTTCGTTGGTTCTTTACACTCTTTATTTTTATTATTCGTATTCATGCTCCTTATATTTTCATTTTTATTCTTCATGCTCCTTGTAATTGCGAACAGTTTTTTCGGTGAATTTTCATCTGTTTCAGGAATTAGTTTTTTCAATGTTTCTGTATTTATCGGTATGCGTGATAGTGTATCTGCGTTTGTATTTATTTTACCCTTTTTATAGACAATTTCAAAATCATGTTCTGATAATTCTAAACGAATCCTTGTTAGTTTCGATGATGGATTTTTGTGTGAGAATAATGAAACAAGGAGTCTGTGGTCAGTTACTACAATAAATCTTTTCCCGTAAAGATATGGTCTGAAAAAGTTAATTCCCCAATGTATAGCTAAAAGTTCTTTTTCAATTACTGATTTATTAAGATCATGCTTTTGCAATGATTTGCTGGCATAAGATATGGGTAAGTCAGAACCTATTTTTCCTTGTGATAGAATTGCGCCTAAAGCATAATTTGAAGCGTCAGTGGTTACAATGAAAGGTTTTGTAAAATCTGGATATTGTAATATCTCTGGGCTTATCAATTTCTGCTTTAATAATTCGAATGCTTTTTGACATTCGTCAGTCCAGTTGAAAGTATGATTCTTCTTTAGGAGATCGTTCAGATCTTTTGCAATTTTTGCGAAATCTTTAATAAAACGTCTGTAGTAATTGCAGAGTGCAACAAATCTTCTGACTTCGTCAGCATTTTTAGGAATAGGATAGTTTTCTATGACTTCATACTTAGAGGGGTCTGGTTTAACTCCTTGACTTGTAACTAAATGTCCTAAATATATGACTTCTGATTTTAAGAAATTACATTTGTTTGGATTTAATTTTAGATTGTATCGTCGAAGACGTTCAAATATTTTCTTTAAATTATCATTATGATGTTTTAGGCTACATCCATGGACAATAATGTCGTCTACATATAAAAATGCATTTTCGCCTAAACCTGTTAAAGCAATTGTTAACATTCGTTGAAAACTGTTTGAAGAAATTTTTAAACCGAAAGGTAGTCGTTTAAAATGAAAATGACCGTTATTTGTAGAGAATGCTGTGAGTGGACGTGATTCCTCGTCTAACTCAATTTGATGAAATGAACTGGTCATATCGAGTGTTGAAAAATACTTGGCTTTTCCGAGTTCATCTAATACATCTTCTAAACGTGTTAAAGGAAATTTATCATTTACGATTTTTTTGTTTAATTGTCTAAAATCTACAACTAATCTCCATTTTTTTTTTGTCTGAGTTAATACTTTTTTTTAGGTACTAGTAATAGTGGGGAGTTATAAGGGCTATCTGAAGGTTCAATTATTCCTTCTTTATCTAATTTTTTGACTTGAGAGTTTATCTCTTCTAATTGACTGTGTGGTAGTCTATAATTCTTTGTGCAAACTGGGTTGTCATCAATAGTTTTTATTTTCTGATTATAGAAATTGTTTGTCGTTAATTGTTCATCTTCTAAATGGAAAATATCTTGATATTCTTTAAAAATTTCTGTTAACTCTGTTTCAGCAGTTGGGTCTTTGTTATCTAAATTTAATAATTTTAATCATTTCTGAAATCGTTTTGGGTCTTTCTTATAATTGATTTTCATTACTTGATACTCGCTAAGTTTTTTAGTGTTAATATTTATCTTTGAGATATCTACTGGAATTGAAATATCGTTAGTATTAAGAATTTTTATATGACAGATTCCTTTGATTGGTGCTATAGAATTGGCTATATATACACCTGAAAGTATTTCTTGATTAAGTATAACCACAAATAATATACAGATGAACAGAGCTCAAAGAAAACCATGTTATATGAAACCAAATCAAGCGAGCTTTTAAAAGCCGAAAAACTTTCCTCTGGGAGAGCCTTGTCTTCGGTTCTTTTGAGATGATTTCAAGCTTTTGTAAACCTGTTTTATACAACCCCACCGCCGCGCCAATCATACAAAAAATTCAACACATTTATTACATTCACTTGTGTGTGTTCGGCATACGATTTGACGAGAAACTATCTCTCCACTCTCGCTCAAAATTTAAGTCAAAAGCTTTTGTCGGCTGATCTTCTGTCGGCTGATCGTTAAAAATTGTATCATGAGTTTCTTTGAGCTCCGGTCATCTGTATATTATTTGTGGTATAACACTGTCTTCTTTAAATGTATAATTTATAGGGTGAATTATTTCCGATCTTGGTGGGATTTGTATAGTTTCTATTTTGTACAATTTTGTGTTTATCGGTAGAGTTAATTCTTCGTCTCCTATAATGAGTGTTAAAGTAAAAGTTTCATAATCAATTTTTGATAAATATTCTGTTAGAAAGTATCTTCCTATTATGCCATCAGTTTGAATAGGGAATTTATCATCTACTACCTGGAATTCGTGAGTTAGAATTTTCTGAAATGTTTTGAATGATAATTTTGAAGTTCTTAAAGATGTGATTTCTTCATTAGTAATGCCCGTAAATTTGCATTTTTGTTCTGGTGAAAATTCTTGATCGAGATTTATGTGATCAATCTTGCATAGTGAAATATCTGAACCAGTGTCTATTAGAAAAGTTAAATCTTTTTCTTTATTTGGATATGTTAGTGTTCTAAACGTAATATAGCTTGTGAGGTTTCTGGGAATATTGTAAATCTTTTTATTTTTATTTTTACCGGGACAATGTAATTCCCTTTTTAATACTCCTCCGGTTCTTCCACGTTTCCCTGGTTCTGAATTGTGTTGACTCTCCTGTTCTGATTTTGAAATCTATTTCCTTGATTATTCTGATATTTGTTGTTGTGGAATCTTGTATTTTGTGGTTTATAGTTTTGGTTCCTATTATGATATTGGTAGTTATCATGTCTGTTCGCATTGTTGTTATAGCCTCTAGTTTGACTGTTATAATTTTGATGATTGTTATTTCTAGTTTGATAATTGTTCTTATTGTCAAATCTCTTGTAGTTATTGAAATTTCTATTGTTATTCTGGTAATTTTTGTTCGTTTGTTGTACCGAGAAAACTTTTTGTGACTTTTCAGAATTCTCTAGTTCTAAAGCTAAGTTTGTTGCTTCACTTAATTTTTTGGGTTGTGCTGCAAAAATTGCTGCCTTGTATTCCTCTTTCAAGCCATTTTTGAAAATGTTTAATGCGTAAGATTCGTTCGCATTCATTATAGCCTTTTTCTCTGGTTGAGTGACCGATGGTCCTAGTTCATTAATCTGTAAGCTATTTAAGTCTCCGATCAGTGATAATATTTTCTCCGAGAACGCATTGACACTTTGATTTTTCTGCGTTATTGTGGATAAACTTGAGAAGATAGAAGGTATTGTTCTACTGTTTTTATATCTTTCTTCCAGTGAATTTTTCAGTTCTATAAATGTCGTTGGTTCGTTTACTGAACCTATCGCAGTTCTAACGGAGTTGGTAAACTTTACATAAAATACCAATTCTATTAGGCTCTTCTTGCCTTCTTCGTTTAATGTTTTGTATATTAATTCCGTAATCTTTAGGAATGGTTGTAACTCTGAAAAATGCCCATTGAAATTAGGGATGGCTTTTATTGCCGTTTCCATATTAAAATTCGCCATTTCTTTTTGTATATTACTATTTTCTGTAATGTTATGTTCTTTTTCTTCTTCTTCTTCTTCTTCTTCTTCTTCTTCTTCTTCTTCTTCTTCTTCTTCTTCCGCTTCTGTTGTTTGGAGTTTTTCTTCGACGAGTTCCTCCAATTTTTTGTATAACGTTATTAATTTTTTCTTCGCTATTAATGTAAGTGAAACTGGTGTTTTGGTTTCTAGTGTAAATTTCTCAAAACTGTTGATAATTTCTCTTGCTAATGATAATTTTTCAATTAGCGTTTTACTTTTAAATTTTCTGTTGGGGTTTTTCTTGATACTTTGGTATATGCTTTCTAATAGTGCTTGGAATTCATCCATCTGGTTTCAAAGAGATTTATAAACACATGTATTCTTCTTACTTTTTTATTTATGAATCTTCATTTGATTTTATAATATTTAAAAATTTTTATACAGTAATATTACTACTAATTCTTTTTTTTACATATTTTTTAAAATGATTGTTGATCTTAATAACTACAATTACTATTATAATTATTACTATTATTGCTAATGTTATTTCAAGCAGTTGTTGGTTGCTGTTAGATGTATTTAAAGCTTGTGCGATGTTCTCGTTGATTACTACCTTATCTTTCGATAGTTGTTTTCCCATTGCATCGGATTTGTTGTATTTACCTTTTTAGAGCTGTTATTTCGGATTTGCTGGTACAGAAGTTCACTCGTTGGTAAAGTTTAGCTATTGTTCTTCGTTGTTGAAACTTTTTACCTGCCCTCTTTTTTTTCGTTGATTCGTGGCGAGTGTTGGTATTTCCGTTCCAGGTGTCTTTCTATTCCTTCTTAGGTAGTCATCAATTGTTATCTTCGTCGGGCCTGCTTTGCCTTTAGGTGTTGGCTTATAGTCAGGGATTTCTTCTTGTTTTCGGGATGTACTCTTTTCCGGGGTGTACTCTTCCACAGGGCTGCACGACTCCTTAAAATTTTTGTTTGTCTCCGGAACGTAGTCCTTTATAGTGCCGCACCATTTGTTAAAGATTCGGTCGAAGTCTTCTTTTACTAAAGGTGTTTCCATCTAATTTCGCGGAATCTTCCCTCTTTTTTTTTATTTTTATTTTTTTTTAGACTCGGTACGTAGTTTGCAGGATCGTCCGCAGGATCGCCATGTAATAAAAGATGTTCAAACTAACCAAGTTCAATGATGTTGCCTATAGCTCCGTTATTTAGTTTAACCTGCTGATGGAGGAGTCAGCAATTTAATAGGCGTCCAAAAGGACTGCCAGAATATTGAGAATATAAAAACGAACAGCTCAAATCAAGCGTATGTTTTATTCTAAATTCCTCCTAGAGTCAATACGGCTTTTAGTGCCCTAATTCTTAAATACATAATTACTTTCTTAAATGTTAAATAAACTTTTTCTCACGGTGCACTTTGTTGTCTTAGGTTCGAAATCATTATTTATCAAATCGTCAATTGTGTCATCCGAATCAAATTTCATCTTCGATTTGAATGCACTTGACTACCGTATGCTTGTGCATCGAGCGGACTTTATGTTGAGTCATGAAGTTCACAGCACGAGTAACCCATTGCATGCATACTTATGGTCATGTCGTAATTTGTCATCGATTGTTTATTTTGTTTTTAATTTACGATTTCGATACCATTACAATATATACTTACAAGTAGTCGGAAGGGGTGTTTTGAATTTCGTTAATATTTTGAGAACGGTACGAGATAATTATTTACAGTAAAAGGCAAAAATGCAGAAAACTCAATGATCTATCATATTTATTATACAACATACTTGTAAAAAATAGTTTTTGTCAAAAAAGTAAAAAACCAAAAAAACAAATTTTAAAAATGTCACTGTTTTGGTAATTTCCGGCTAGAATATTTTTTTTTAAAATACGATATGTTAAGGCTACTTAACCCTCTAACCGGAATATTTCACCAAAATATGACTTTCAACTTGCGACTGACCGTAATAAAGACAACGTACAGGGCTAAATTTTTTCCAGCATGTAAAGCGATAACTTACAAAAGTCAGTGTAACACGTTTCGGCGATTTCCGGCGATTAAAATTGTTACCCGTTATAAACAAGCGAATTCCCTGAAGCCCGCCTTTTGTCGGACATTCCGGCTAGAGGGTTAATAAACTGACACCTGAAGAACATTTTCCTCTCAAATAAATCGTTTGGAAAACTTCAAATATAATTATTATTGCACAATATTATTGCACAGGTCATGAAAAACACCGAACGCAATCACCCATAATTAAGTGCAAGTGCATTTTCTTTGCGAATGGCCACAAATGCATATAATTTCTTTTAATTTTGCAACCCATAAACTAATTTCACTAAATATCACTTTGTTCACTAGACTTTACCAGCTATTTATTGCCAATTCCCCTAAATCTTATATTTTGTGAACTGACAAAAATTAATCTAGCCATTTCATATTGAACTCACGGCACAATTTTACTTTACTGGAATCCGAGGGATTGTCAAAAACGCACTTTCACTAGGACAATTTGTGGTCACAAACCTCATAAAAGTGGTTTGAAATGACTGCTGACGCTGTTTTAATTACAAATTTTCATATAACCTCACTTTTCTGACGAAAAAAAAACTTTAGCTACAAACCAATTTTACTGGAAATTGGAGCGGAAAAACTTTTCAGCCTCACCCCGCTTTTTCCCACCCCACTTCAGAGGCCATTTTAAACCACTTTCATGAGGTCTGGATCCTCGCAATTCGTCGCATTCCGGTAAAGTAAAATTATTCCGAACTCACTTTGTCGGCCAAGAAAAACACAGTAAAATCACGGAAAACAGTAGTTTATCACTAATATCTAATAATAAATACGTTTGTTAAGCCACGAAATACTTGCACTTATTTTTGGGCGAAAATATATTATAATTTACCTAAAACGCGATATAAAATTAAAGTTGCGATTTCCTCCCGACGAAACAATGCATAATAGCGCGAACAATGACAAGTGACTAAATCACCGACTACTTACTCATACATGTCCGATTTACTTTCGGGGCTTTCTTACCAATACTCTCGCAGGTTTCGGCTACACGAGCGACTTAGTTTGTGTCCGTAAAAGAAGACGAGAAGAACACTTTTCGAGTGGCAACTTTTCCCCTCTTGCCGCACTCGTTTCATTCCTACAATTTGGTAAAGTTGCGGCATCCTGATGACCGAAAGTTGCTCCGTGTACGCCCATACTTACGTTTAATGAAATTTTACCAAAATTTGCAAAACGTCGAACTAAAAAAACTGAAGTGTGAATCTGAGGTATTATGAGGGTTCCAGTAGCGAATGGGCGCTTCAGAACAACTTATTTAGCATTTTTCAGAAGCTCGAAGTGCTTCTTTTTCTATACTCTATTTATGTGCATGTAATTCCCTCAAGCTACCTCTTAAGTGTTTCTGAAGCGTTTGAATATGTATGTCGGAAACTTATGAATCGTTTTTGGAATTCTCTCCCATCAAACAAAATTTTCTGATGATAAAAATACTTCGAATTAAATAAAAAATTTATAGAAATTTTCACACAAAAATGTTTGGATTATTACGAAAAAAATTGAGGTTACAATAAATAACGTTAAATAAGGACTTGCTAAGCCATGAGCACCAAGTGTAACTTCCAAGCTCAAATTACCCTTTTATCCAGTGATTCTTCATTCTAACCGTTTCTTTCTAGCTCGTACGCTAACTGTATACATATGCAAATGAAAGAAGTAATCTTTCACTGTGCTGTATAACCCGTGATGAGGAATACCAGTGATGAGGAATACCACAACTGTATTACTCAGGCGGCCTCTCAAATTCAAAGAAAACCTTTTTAAAGATTTCTTTCTGCCCTAATCAACAGAGAGTTCCACATGGTGAATACCCTTACAAAGTAAGATTTGTCCATTATTAGACTACGGCGCCTCGGTACTATTAAATCTTTTACCCTGGTAGATCTAATGAAAGCAATATAATTAAGCAGAAAAGATGGAGTATCCGAGTAAAGAGCTTTATGCAGAAAATTATACATCGCATATTATAGTGAGTAACAAGATCACAGCCTAGAAATCTAACAACAAATTCTGAAACGTGTTCTGTTCTTCCTAAATTAAAAAAGAACCTCATCAAAGAATTGAAGAATTTGCGTAGACGCAAAAGATTAGCTTGAGAGCACCCCGAGAAAACCTCATAACCATAATTAAAAGGCATTATTAAGGCATAGGCCAGTCTAGTTTTAATATCCACTGGCACACATAATTTAAGAGAGTTAACTCTTTCAATCACCGCGTACATTATAGTGTACACATTTTTCAGAATCCCTAAATTTGATGCTTTTTTAGAATATTTATCCCGTTATCACAGAACTGACATCTAAATCAGTTACATTTAGAATTTTATGAAGCAAAGTCGATAATAATTTCTTCTCGTTGATATTGATTTGTTGTGAACAAAAATAAAGTCACAATTTTTTTAAATATTGCGGTACACCTTATAAACAATTTTGTATCGGTCGTTGGATTTTAGAATGACGGTAAGGCCCGCCACAATAACAAATATATCTGTACACTGTCGTGTACTATGTTACCCAAAGGTTACTGAATCTATAAACTGTACTGAAGTTTATCTTTTGTTAAGTAGTTCATATTCGGTATTCACGTTTTTTTTCAGAATCCCAATTTTTGAGAGTCCATTTGGTATTTTAAAAAAATGATTTTTCATGAAAAATTGCGCGTTTTGAAGGAAAAAAATGTCTAAGGATCAATGGATTGAAGATATGTCTGATATTGATGTTAGTGGCGATGAAAATATTGCGGAAGATGAAGCAATAATCAGATATGTCGAATCGGATGACGAAGACGCTACAGACGATGATGGCGATGAAGATTTTCAACAATATTTCACCAACGCTGCACTAAAAGAATCCACTCAATATAAACCAATAGTTTTACGTTCTCGAGTTGTTGCTGCATCTGAACTGGAACCTAGCACATCAAAGGGACAGTCTTCTCATTTTCACTATTTGATCTGCATATTCCATCACCCTCCACGGGCGTTGCATCAGAAGGTAGTGTCGCTGACGTTGGTGATTATTTTACCACAAAAGTGCTACGATCAAAAGGAAAACAAACAGTAGCAGGACGCTTTTCAATGCAGGTAGATGAGGCGGAAATATCACCATTACTATTTACTCAAACAAAGAAAATTGAATGGCGTTACGTGAGACACCCTATTTTATCTGATACTGTCCTACCGGGAGAACACCAACAATGTGTAAATACTGAAGTTAAAAGTTCTTTTCAATATTT
Organism: Chrysopilus asiliformis; assembly: GCA_964034945.1. Lineage (NCBI taxonomy): Eukaryota > Metazoa > Arthropoda > Insecta > Diptera > Rhagionidae > Chrysopilus > Chrysopilus asiliformis. The sequence continues at coordinate 43,742,220 of OZ035963.1, read as the reverse complement.
ATTTCGGTACATTACATAGCAGTTTTATAAGGAAACAGCCGACTTTACAAACTTGTATGCAGTACAAAATGAACACGTTTTTCAGCCATGTACAACAATTCCTTGGTATGCATGCTTTGATGAGTATTTTTAAGTATCAGAGAATTCGAATGTTTTGGGACCCGTCTACAGCAAATGGTTTATTTGCTAATTATATGATATTGACATTGTTTTTTTTTTGGTCTTCGAACAAATCTACATGTAGTCGATATTAATGCTTAACCAGCTGATATTCCAAATAATCGAAATACTAAAAGATCGTGGAATAAGTTGTGCTGGAACGGTGGTTAATAAGCCACCTTTTCCAACCGACAATGATATGAAGAAACAAGAGCGTGGATATTCATCAGACTTATTAGTAGAACTGCAAAAGTAATTATCACGAAATGGTTTGGCAACAAGCCCGTTCATTTGCTTCTAATTACGTTGATATTGGTAAGCAAGACATCGTAAAACGTTATTCGAAAGTTAAAAAAAATACGTTGAAACGGCCTGAAGTGGTCCAAGCCTACAATGAGAGTATGGGTGGTGTGGATTTATTGGGTCTAATGGTGCAATATTATCGCATTTTCATCAGATCCCAAAAGTGGCATATTCGTGTGATTATGCACTTTCTAGATATGTGCTTGGTACGACTACAAACAAGATTGTACAATACATGAAGTTGAACCGAAAAGAAAAATGGATCTTTTGAACTTCAAATATTCATGTGTGGAAGCCCAGCAAGACGTATTGGTCGTTCAGTAAACAAAACAGTAGCTTTTCCATCACAACGAAAAAACTTACGGGTATCAATTCCCTCAGATGTTCCTCATGATGGAATTGAACATTTATCAATGTTCTCTGATGATAAATTTGCGGGTCGCTGCAAGTTTCAAGGTTGCAAATAAAGGACTCATTTTTTGCATGTTTTTATAAATATCACACTAAATAATATAATTTTTTTCTGTTTTTGTCCTAAATAATAAACATGATGACGCCCTTTTGTACTTAGTGTTTTTCTTTTATATGCCATTTTTAGCCTAAAATCTCTTTATTTATTGCCATGACACGTTTTTGTTACATTTCACCAGTATCAGCCATTGAGCTACCATGTACACGGCAGTGTACATGTCGTAAATCGAAAGTTTCTAAGCATACTTCTTCCTTGTAAAAACAAGTCACAAAAACTCTGGGATTTGTGATTGGTACTGGGAGGGTTAAGCCGACCAATAACGTATAGAGTGTTGAAAATAAATAAATAATAAGTCAATTCAAATTTTTCACTACGTTGCCATATGACATCAAAATACCGAATGGGTTAAGAATAATCAGCAGATAACAACTTACGTAAAATCAGACGACCACAAAAAAATCGCGTGCAGATCAGTTTTTCTAACAAACTGGTATCCAATTGATTAATTTGATCGTTCGCATCAGAACAGGACCGAATTTTCTTTTTTGAACTTAATGCAATAATAATGCATAAACACCCTTTCTCTTTATTATCCACCCGCACCTTTTGAACTCTACAATCGCAATCAAAATGAATGGATACTTTTCACAAAAAACTGTCAGTTGCAACTGATAGATGTGAACGCTTAACTAGATGTAAAAAACTGATGGAAAACTGACGAATACCGAACAGTTGCGACTGATGGAAAACTGATAGATGTGTCACCTACTTTAAACGTGGTACATGCGATTGAGGCGAGTATTACTTCGGTGTAACTGAAAATATTCCCTTTATTTCGACGAATGGAAGCTTTTAATGGTGTCTGTGGAACGTTCCCTAACGATGCATTTCAAAAACTTTCCCCGACATTTTAGTGACCTTTGCAAATAATTCGAGTAGCGAAACCGTTTTTGCACGACTCTTCGAAAAAGACAGTTTTGTGTCTCCTTCATGAAAATCGTTCAAGCGTGTTGCCACAAAATACAAACCGAATCTTGGCTTCAGGTTGAAGCTGGAACACAGCAAAAAAAAAGAAAAAACGAAATGTGGAAAATGTACTGCTCTTTTACTGCGCAAGAATTAAATTTACTGCTGCAGCCAATTTCGAAAAAACTCGCTTTCCGCCAAAAATTCCAGGCGCGTTCCAGGAACTCACACATTTGTAAATATTTTTTCTTTACATTTGCAAAATTTCGATTTATACAATTGTATCAATTTTTTGTATCAACGAAATTTTTCGTTGAATTCAAACACAGAAGTTAAGTTGAAATTTATTCTAAGACGATAAATTCTTCTGCGACGAGTTGCTAATTGTATATTAGCTTCATTTTCGCTACTATTGCTACTGTCCGTATCCATTTTTATACACTTGTGATCATTTTTAGAGGCGTTTGGACACTGCTAAATATTTGTAACAATTTTTCTAACAGTCAGATTCCTGCAAAAAAATATCCAAAAAAATCCCTTGTAATTGTAATTTTGCCGAAATGTGTTGAGGAACAGAAAATAAAGACTTGTGAAAAAATTTCGGATTGTAAAATTACTCCGAATTTGTACTTGTGATTTATAAATTGTATTTTAAGAAATGAAAATGTATTTACAAGTCCTACGATTTGTGAAAAATAACTACAAATATAATTCTTGTACTTTTGTGGAATAGGCCCCTGGTGTAGTTCATTTTTGTGTCCAATAATTGGTTCTATGCGTTACAAACGTTATACTAAATTTAATATATTCTTATATATCATACTAGCAGACCCTTCGTTACCAGCTTAAAGTTTTTTGTATAAATTTTAGAATGCCAAAAAACCATAAATAACTTAAAAACTTTTGAAAAAAAAAACGTTATCCTTACAGAACCTTCCGTTTCGAATTTTGAAATTCCAACACCAGATTCGCGATAAGCAACCCAAAGCCAGTTTTTGCAAGAAAAATCGGAAAAAGGACACTTGCGTTATCCTTACAGCACCTTCCGTTTAGAATTTTAAAAATCTAACATCGGATTTGCGATCAGCGACCCCAGAAAGCCCATAATGCCAATTTTTCCGGGGAAAAATGGACAAAACGATATTTGCGTTATCCTTACAGGACCTTCTGTTTCAAATTTTGAAAATCTATCATAGCTAAAAACCTGCTCCTGGCAACGCAGATTATTTTGCAACAAACCGCGTAAAAATCGGTTCAGTAGTTTTTGAGTTTTGTAATCTCAGACCAATCAACAAACATCCATTTTTATACCCGTATGGTGAAACCAAAGGGTATATTAACTTTGCCTTACCGTTTGTAACGCCAAGATCCCGTCATCACACACAAAAATGAATTACACCAGTGTGTTTAGAATGATAAAAATAATTAATTTTTGCATGTCCGTCCGTCCGTCCGTCTGTGGCGCGGATTGCGGGCGCACGGATTGAGCTACAGACTTGAAATTTTGCGCAGATCCGTTTTTCGTAAAATTCGAGGCTAAGTTCGTTCATGGGCAAAAATGGACTATTACGAACGAAAACATTTTTTGCGAATATCTCAAAAACGGTGCATCTTATCAAAAAATGCAAGAACAAAAGTTATTTAGGATATGATTCTGCATAAAACTCCCATCCGATTGGAATAAATTTAAAAAAATCTTATTGGAAAGTTTGACTTCAAAGTGGAATTTTGGTACAACTGTTCGAATTTTGATACGAATATAACCATATGGGTTTTCAATAATTGCCAGATTGGCAATTATAGCTTTTGTTATGTTTATATATATAGATAGAGTATAAATAGCTCTAAATTTACTTCACTATCCGTGACGTGGTTTATTATAACTAGCGTCCTAAACCTGGCTAACGTTGTGTGCTCTTTAACACAGTCATACGTGAATAAACACAGCGGACAGCTAGAATTTTTCCGAAAAAATTCCGTTAAATTTTCATTAAACGGAAGAGTGTCGGAGTCGTGGTTACTAGGGCACGAATTATCGCAAATTGTTTGTTATTCAATAATAATCAAAGGTCAAAAATTATAAAGACCAATTTTCTGTTATCAATTGAGATACTCTTTTGCGTTGAACAAAGACAAAAATTAATCGCAGAAAAATGAATTTAGAAAATTATTGTCTACAAAAAATTAAAGTTAATGACCATGCTAATAAGAAGGCACTCCCGTTCCTCTCTTTACCTTAATTTTTGACAATTTCCGCCCTAGTTAGGCGGGCTATTTCAACTAATGGGAACATGTATGGTGAAACCAAAAGGTATATTCACCCCTGTTTTGAGATACGGCGTTACGTTAGTTTGTTCGATATTTACTCGATTAGTACTCGATATCCCATTTTCGTTGTTATTGAATACGCAGTGTCCTACTTGAGTGTAACGCGGAGCAACGCATTCGATTCGATGTTAGTAGACAATAATGGAAATATATATTTAAGTATGAAAAAACAAATGTATTTGTCAAATAGGAGTGGAAATAAAAATTCAACAAATGATTCTCAGTTCAACTCAGAGCACCCTGATATAGCGAAGGGCTACTCACGAAGACCAGTGGTAGAGGTTCAGGCAATCTGGCAATCGATATCAGATAAATTATCCAGCTTGGGACCACCAAAAAAGGATTTCTTCAGAATATATAAAAATGATGTTTTGATTAGCTGAAAATCCCTCCTAAAGCTAGGAAACAAATTTTTATGAATTGAAAATTACACTTTTTCTATGTACTCACGCTTCTTCACTTAAAATCATGACGTTCGAAGAACTTCTCAGAAAAATTTATCATAAAAATTTATAGGAGTTTATCTCCTCCTGCCTCTATAATAAATAAATTGGCACCGTGAAATCCATGTTTTGCTTTCAAAAATTGCACTGAAATTGCTATCAACCCAGATCTAAACAAAACCAGCTGATTTTTGACAGTTCTTTATCATGCGATGCTTGTTATTGTTTTAAACAGCAAACGCCATTTTTCAGAACACCGATTGTGTAGCGAATCGAATCGAATGCGTTACGTTTAGCTGCCTAACGTCGTATCTCAGAACAAGGGTGATTAGATTTGTCTTACCGTTTATAACGCCAAGATCCCATCATCACACACAAAAATGAATTACACCAGTGTGTTTAGAATGATAAACGTCCGTTCGTCCGTCCGTGCGTCTGTGGCGCGGATTGCGGACGCATGGATTGAGCTAGAGACTTGAAATTTTACGCAGATTCGTTTTTCGTAAAATGCAAGGCTAAGTTTGTTAAGGTGGGTTTAGAAACACGAGCATTTTCATTTTTACTGGCAAAGTGAGCAGGATAGCGAAATTCAAATTTACGTGCGCAAAAAGTCGATCACATCAGTGTCTCACACGTACTTTCCCTTCCACTTTATGGCGAACTGTCACTGCACATCACCTTCTCACAGCAATACGTTTGTTAGCACTTCAATTTCACCTAACAAAATCATTTTGTGTGATGTTATAATTAATAACATAATTATTATCACCTGCCGTTTCCATTTAAAATGCGTAGCTTTCAAATAAACATCGAACTTAACCTTACTTTAGCTGGCTGCCATAATTCCCCATAATTCAGGGGTAACATTTTGCTGGCAGGGCGGGGAAGTCCAATGTGTTTGTTGTTGTTTACTGCCATAACTTTCCTATCGTCGACGAAAATTATGGATAGTAAAACCACTACATGCAAGCAAAATTTCCAGTAAAATTTTTACTGAGTGGTTTCCCGTCCCTTTCCCACTTGGTGAAAAAGTCATAAGAAATCTGGCATTTCACTCACTTTGCCAGTAAAAATGAAAATGCTCGTGTTTCTAAACCCACCTTTAATGGGCAAAAATGGTACCGCCCATACGAACAAAAACGTTTTTTGTGAATATCTCAAAAACGGTGCATCTTATCCAAAAAGTGCAAGAACAAAAGTTATTTAGGATATGATTCTACATAAAACTCCCATACATCAAAATCCAATTGGAATAAATTTTAAAAAATCATATTGTTTGATTTCAAAGTGGAATTTTGATACAACTGTTCGCCGTTCACTTAAATCACCATATGGGTTTTCAATAAGTGCCAGATTGGCAATTATAGCTTTTGTTATGTTTATATTGTATACTAAACTGGTCCAGCCTTTTGTTAGGCATTCAGTTAGATTATTCAGTTAGGCTTTCTAGAATAAGCGAATAATTGTGCACTCTCGATTCGTCAGTAGAGCGTCAGATTGAACGCAACAAGATTTTTTAGCGGGCCAAATGTATAAAGCAAATAAATTTAGAACTTCATTTTTTGCCTTCTTTGTGTTATCCAGGAATCACCACGACGCAGAACCAACATTTGTTCAACTAGTAACGATAGTGCTTGTCCTGTAAAAAATAATTCGGCGTTATGCGCTAATAATTCAATTTATTTTAAATTTTTTCTACGGGTTTAGCTTGCCGCCAGTTGCTGGCCGCCCTGCCATACGAGTTTTCAATAATTGCCAGATTGGCAATTATAGTTTGATACTGTTTGATACTGTGTTTGCATGCGATGCCTGCCATATTTTTTACATGCAAACGCAGCAATTCCGCAGTTTGTGAATATCAGTTTTTTATAATAATCTATGCATACATATATAAATAAAGCGTGGTCGGTACGACTATCCATAACTCGGCTGAATATAATCCGATTTGCATGGGGATTTCTTTGTTGGATTCCTATTGAATCAGGTAAAAACACTACGGAGCCGAAAATTGGATATTTCCACCGGAAAAGTCGGAAATTCTTGAAAAACCGAAATTGCATACTTTCAGGGGTTGCTGGTGACAGCCGTTTTCTGGCTTGCGCTTTAAGTAATTCCGAATCAAAAAACCCGATTCTTTTTTCGGTTTGTTGGAAAAGTCGGGATTATCGGGAAAATTGAAATTTGCATTTTGTATGGGATTGTTTTATGGAAAGAGAAAATATTGTATTTGGAACTGAAAAACGGATAATTTGGTCCCTCACGATAATGTTATGGCCAACAGATGGCGTTACGCTCTCAGACTCACGTTTGCAGCTGAGAAATATATTCGATCTTGCCTCATTGATGATCGATGCGAAGCACATCGAATCTGGACTTGCATTTCCTTTATTCATCCACGAATAAAGGTGCGATTTGATAATTTAAATTATTCATTTTGTGGAAAACGAATTCAAATAAGGTATTCTGTCACCAACCAATTTGTGTATTTAAAAAAAAATCTAATTGTATGGGAGAGTGGGAGTGGTCCAACTGGATAGATAAGTTGTATAAAATCCTATTCTAATCATATTTCGTCTTTATAAACTTTTCGATACGATGCACCGTTTTCGAGAAAATAAGGAAAAGTATTCAATTTGTATCGGGGTAAGACGTAGACTAACTGAATTTTGATGTATAGATAAGTTATGTAAAATCATATTCAGAAGACATTTTAGGTTTATAAATTTTTCAATGCGATTCACCGTTTTCGAAAAAATTGCGAAAAAAGTTTCATTTATATGGAGAAGGGAATGGTCCGATTTTGCCAGTTCAAGAACTTAGCATTGCCATTTACGAGAAACGCAACTGTAAATATTTCAAATCTCTAGCTCAATCCTTCCGAAAGTTATGATATTCACGGATATATAGACGGACAGACGAGCAGACAGACGGTCGGACATGCCAATATAAAAATCTTTTGTCATCCTAAACATCCAAGTGTAGTTCATTTTTGTCTCCAACGATTGGTTTGATACGTTACAACTAAATCTAATATATTTCAATATGATTCTCATATATTGTGGTGGTCCCCAATCTGAAGTGCAGGAACAAACTTATTGGGGTGCACTCAAACTACTCCGCTCTACATGGTGCGAGACCCCTCTCCTGCTATCTTCTAAACTACAGAACGGATTTTTACACGATTTTTAGTATTGGATAGGTTATCTGTCAAGGTAAATTTTCGACCAATCTCCTCCTCAGCTATCTCTTAAACTATTTTATGGATGTTCAACATATGTGCTCTATTCGCTTTCTCCCAAGCAGATGGAAAAAATATTTGTAATTTTCTTGAAAACAGTGCGTCAAACTAAAAAAATTATGAACAAAAAATTATTTGAAATATAATTACTGCATAATTTTTCTATACATCAAAATACTTTTGAAAAAAGATGTCTGTCTCGTAGAGACGGCCAGAAGACGTGGATCCGCCTACAATGATCGCCAATATATATTTAAGTAAGATATTTTAGTGAAAAGGAAATTAAGGAAACAAATTTTTATTGAAAAATAATTTTATTTATAACTAGCTTGAAAGAACCCGGCGTTGCCCGGGTAGTAATAAATTTTTGAATATGAAAAAATCCTTTTTTTTCAAAAGTATTTTAATGTATAGAAAAATTATGCAGTAATTATATTTCAAACCATTTTTTGTTCATAATTTTTTTGGTTTAACGCACTGTTTTCAAGAAAATTGCAAATATTTTTTCCATCTGCTTGGAAGAAAGGGAATATAGCGAATTCCCTTATTGCCAGACACTTAAGATTTTAGCATTTATGTTGTAACATATGTTGAACAACCATAAAATAGTTTCAGAGATAGCTGAGAAGGGGATTGGTCGAAAATTTACCCTGACAGATAACCTATCCAACACTAAAAATTTTATAAAAATCCGATCTGTAGTTTAGTAGATAGCAGGAGAGGGGGCTCGCACCATGTAGAGCGGAGTAGTTTGAGTGGATGAAAATTTCTTTTATGATTGACCTGCCCAACACTGAAAACCGTATTCAAATCCCTTCAGTGGTTCAGAAGATAACAGGCGAGGGGATGAAAGGGGAGCCGATATCGCGACCACACCTAACTATAAACCGTGGTCATGATACATAGTCTATGTTGGTGCAGTAGTTCTTGAGTTTATACGTTACTCCATCTCACAAATCAAAAAAATTTATAACTCTATCTCACAAATCAACGCTTCCGCACCCCAATAAGTTTGTTGCTGCACTCCAGATTGGGGACCTCCACACTATATGAGAATCATATTGAAGTATATTAGATTTAGTTGTAACGTATCAAACCAATCGCTGGACACAAAAATGAACTACACCAGGGTGTTTGGGATGACAAAAGATTTTGATTTTGGCATGTCCGATCGTCTGTCTATCTGTCGTCTGTCCGTCTATATATCCGTGAATATCATAACTTTCGGAAGGATTGAGCTAGAGATTTGAAATATTTACAGTTGCTTTTCTCGTAAATGGCAATGATAAGTTCTTGAACTGGCAAAATCGGACCATTCCCTTCTCCATATAAATGAGACTTTTTTCGCAATTTTCTCGAAAACGGTGAATCGCATTGAAAAATTTATAAAGCTAAAATGTGTTTTGAATATGATTTTACATAACTTATCTATACATCAAAATTTAGTTAGACTACCTCTTTCCCCTCCCCGATACAAATTGAATACTTTTTCTTTATTTTCTCGAAAACTATGCATCGTATCGAAAAGTTTATAAAGACGAAATTTGTTTAGAATATGATTTTATACAACTTATCTATTCAGTTGGACCACTCCTACCTCCCTCTCCCATACAAACAGATTTTTTTTAAATAAACGAATTGGGCGGTGACAAAATACCTTATTTAAATTCGTTCTCCACAAAATGAATAATTTAAATTATCAAATCGTTCAACACCAATCCATTTAATTTTACTTGGTCACTGAGTAAATGCCTTGATTCACTTCGTTGTACACAAAATAAAATACTTTCGACGATTTAAAAGTGGGAAAAACAGCGATAATTTGCGCACTATATCGATAAACAACCGCTTCGCATCGATCATCAATAAGGAAAGGGCGAATATATTTCTCAGTTGTCAAACGCGATTCTGAGAGCGTAACGCCATCTGTTGGCGATAAAATTATTGTGAGGTACAAAATTTTCCGTTTTTCAATTCTAAATACAATATTTTCTCCTTCCATACCAAAATCCCATACAATATGCAAATTTCAATTTTTCTTATATTCCCGCTTTTCCCCAAAATTTTTCTCGACTTTCCCAACAAAACGAAAAAAGAATCGGGATTTTTGATTTGGAATTACTGAAAGTGCAAACCAGAAAACCGCTCCCCTGAAAGTATGCAATTTCGGTTTTCCAAGATTTTCCAACTTTTCCGGTAGAAATTTCCAATTTTCGGCTCCGTTGTGTTTTTACATGTTGCAATACGAATCCAACAAAAAAAACCCCATGCAAATCGGATTATATTCAGCCGAGTTATGGATAGTCAAACGGACCACGATTCATTTTTATATACATATAAAGATATAGATTGGTTTATGATAAGAGAAGTATGAAATAAATATCATACACTATTCACAACTCTCCAATTTTTGGTCTTTCGTTCTGCTCCGAAGGAGGAATTGAAATCAATCGAAAATAAAGACCACTCTCTAGAGAACGAAATACAGCATTTCAGTAAAATGCTCCAAATAACGAGAACGAAATTGAAGACGTGGGTGCAAAAATCAGATAACTCCACTTTTCAATATTTTTCAGGATGTGGAAAACAGTGTTTTATTAATTACGTGTGCATTCTGTATTATATGAAAAATAACTTTCAAAATAAATACAACAGCTGTATTATGGGCATGCAAAGTGTGATTTTAGTACCAAGCGATAAGAAATATGTTTTTTATATATAATTAGTGAAAAACCCAATTTCTGTTAAAAGTGGAGTTATCTGGTTTTTGCACCCACGTCTTATAATTATTTTTAAGAGTAGGTCGACCGTTGTTTTATAATACTTTTTTGTTAGGTTTTTAAGCTTTTCGGTCTTTCTTTGAATAAAAACAATTTCAAATTTATCCTTTCTGGTTATTTATTTTACCGACGTTTCGGTCATGTTTATGACCATTTTCAAGGTACTACAATATAAGATTGTTATTTTTAGACCAACTCCACACAGCATTTATTAGAAGGCACTTTTCCTAAGTTGTCATATAAACCTAAGTTTTTTAAAAAATATGTGGATGACATTTTGGCAATTATCCCAAAAGACAAAATTAATGAAACTTTACTCACTTTAAATAGTTACCATCCTAAAATAAAATTTACACATGAAACCGAATCCAATAATTGCCTCCCATTTTTAAATGTTTTAGTACTAAGAAGCAAAGATACTTTATATACAGATTGGTACCAAAAACCATCCACATCAGATCGCATTCTGAACTATCTTTCCCAACATCCCCATAAACAGAAAATAAATACAGCCCGTCAGTTGGTTAATTCTGCACTTACCCTTACCTCCGAAAAATTTCACAAGAAAAACTTAAAAATTGTAGAGACTATCTTATGCAAAAATAACTACCCGAAAAACATTATCCACAAATTACTAAAAACTAGATTGCACAACAACCAACCTGTTGAACCACCTTCCGTCAATTTGAGTAATGATCGTATGTATAGAAGTATTACTTATATTAATGGGACTACGGAAAAAATTGCTAAAATTCTAAAAAATAACACTAAAGACATAACATTGGCATACAAAAATAAAACCACCCTTCAAAAATCAATTTACACAAAATTAAAAGACCCTATTCCTAAATCTAAACAGTCAAACGTAATTTATAAAATTCCGTGCAAAGGGGATGCAAGTCATGGCGAGAGTTGCAATCTTAGCTATGTAGGTCAAACTAAGCAATTTTTAGAAAAAAGAATTAATAATCATAAAAATGACCTAAAGAGAACTAGAGGTATTACAGATACTACACCACACACAGCACTTGTTGAGCATTTTAATGGCCATACACCTGATTTTGAAAAAACAAAAATACTATCGACACAAAATAACTACAAAAAACGGCTGACAGTGGAAGCTCTTCACATATACACCGAAAACACTTACAACATTAAACGTGACACGGACGATATCTCTGCGATATACTGCTCTCTTCTTGACGATGAGAAAAACTCTCGCAAGAGAAGACGAACTCATACAAATGACAGTGATACTACCAACAATAAACGATTACGGCGATGAGATACACTTAATACCATCAAACAAGCAAATACATGATCAGCATAAACTGTTATTAGTTCATCATTCCTTCCATAGTTTTAAGTCCAATTATTGTTATGTGACGTCGTATTTATTTATTGAAATGTACGTCCAGTGCTTTTACTTTATTAATTTATTTCGATCTCGTCAACATTGTTAACTTGTTCTTCATGTTAATATATAAACAAAAGTAAGTAAATTCAAATAATAATTGTTCAATTATAAAATCTTTTGGAGTTGGTCTAAAAATAACAATCTTATATTGTAGTACCTTGAAAATGGTCATAAACATGACCGAAACGTCGGTAAAATAAATAACCAGAAAGGATAAATTTGAAATTGTTTTTATTCAAAGAAAGACCGAAAAGCTTAAAAACCTAACAAAAAAGTCTTATAATTATGTTTGTTACGTTCTTGCTCTTAAGATCTTTACATTTACGCTTTGTTTTTACGTTCTTTGGCCTATGTTACACACGGCAACTTTAAGCGGCGACTTTTCTTAAGTATGTGCGAGAGAAGTGAGGGGCCACCGCTTCCCTCACTTCTCGCGCTTATACTTAAGAAAAGTCGCCGCTTAAAGTGGCCGTGTGTAACATAGGCCTTTGAGAACAGAACTTTAATGCTGGGAGCGAAATATCGCTCTCTTACTAATGAAATACATACTTATATATGTGTGTGCATCATACCAAACAGCCATCGCTAGTGTTGATTCGATACGGCAAAGTATCGATACTTTTATTTGGAAGTAACATCACAAAAAGGTATCGATACCACATTTGATATCGGTGAGAAGTATCGATAACTACTCGGATCGAATGAAAAAAAAAACGAAATATTTTACACCTTTTATTGTGAAACATCAAAATTTCACCAGGGGCCTATTCCACAAAAGTACAAGACTTGTATTTGTAGCTATTTTTCACAAATTGTAGGACTTGTAAATACATTTTCATTTCTTAAAATACAATTTATAAGTTTCAAGTACAAATTCGGAGTAATTTTACAATCCGAAATATTTTCACAGGTCTTTATTTTCTGTTCCTCAACACATTTCAACAAGCTTACAATAACAAGTGTTTTTTTTTGGAAATTTGTGAGAAAAAAAATAGCTTGTAGTCCAATACTGTTCCACAAAGACATTTTTTGCAGGAATCTAACTACCCAAGCAACCAGATAAGGCATAATGACTTGGATTAGGGCGTGGTGTCTTAAAATTGGTCGTTACGACCACACCAAGACCAGCGAATCCGCCTTATAAGGGTGATGCCTTTCAAGGCATTTGCAGTGTTCGTCAAGCGGTCCGAGCGACCTAAATATATGCCCTGATAGTCTTAATGTTCGAATGCCTTGTTTTGGCTTTCATGGTCGTAGTGTCCTCCAGACGCCTTCATAGTCGTCCTGCCTTATAAGACCAACCTTCCACCTTTCGTCCACGAAATGCCTTATAGGGCACTTCAAACAAAATAATTATGTCTTATAAGTCCTAAATCCCTATTAAAGTGCCTATAGGGCATATGCTTTTGAGAACACTTCAATGCCCTATTTGAGAATGCTTCGAGCATGTTTCGAGTATGCACAGATGAATATCCCGATGAGCTGCTTCGAGCATCTTTCTAGTATACTTCGAGCAACCTTCTAGAATTCATAGTGATAGTGCGACAGGTGACTAAATTATTTGTTTACAAAAATATGGTAAATGAAGTGGAAATGTCAAAAAAAATCTAAGTGCGAATGAAAACATATTAACCCTCATCCGTATCTCATTTAAAGTTACTTTAAAGTATTTCATGTGTCAAATTGACACAATACCAGAAAATCAAATATGTTTAGTGTTAATTGTTAATTTTATTAAGTTTTCTCGATTGATCATTATTTTTTTTATTGAGAAAAGCAAAAAAAATAATTTGTTCTTATTAATAACATACAAAATTATATAAAAAAGAAATCAAGAAAATTGAATGTTGGTTCCACATTCTTCACAAATTGTGAAACGGTGAGATGGACCAGTGGATTTTACACATTTATCACATCGTACACTGTGGACATTGGAATTAGATTTTTTTTTGAAACAATGGCAAATTGTATTCCTGTTGATACCATTTCAATTCAAATAAAAAATGTGCATGAAACATCTTGTTGGCGCAGCGTAATGTTTAACAGCCTTATTAATAAAAAATCCCTAACACGGAGATAACTCATGTGCTAACTAACTCCGAGATAGCAAACTTATACATTAGTTAACTATTCTTATTAATAAAAATTTTTTCTCCATATAATAGCTAACTCGTATTTTATTTAAAAATTTAGTTTGAATAAGGCAACCCTTGTGCTGAATTGTACCAAAAAATACGAAAATCTTTTACATTTGAGTCATATTTTGGTTTTTTAAATCCGTTTCCCTGGAGACGATATTAAAATAAGTCATATTTTGGTTTTTTAAATCCGTTTCCTTGGAGACAATATTAAAATAGGAGTGAAATTAATGTTTTTATTTTAATGGTGATTCACTGCAAAGTAATTAAAAATGGAAAATTTAAAAATTGAAGGAAAGCGATCAGAAAAGTGGTGTTCAAGTGATAAGATAATATAATATAATAACATAAATTGCATTTTTTTAATGGATCATTATTTCTTATAGTCATTATTGCAAGAGTTATGTGCCGTCAAGAGTTATCAACTCGTTAACTCGAGGGAATCGGTATGTTAGCTAACAGAGAGTTAACTAACGTCAGTTAAATCTTAAAAATTTTTATTAATAAGAATTTCGAGTTATCCACTGCGTAAACCATTGATAAAAGTTAACTAACGTTTATTAATAAGGCTGTAAGTTTTTACCATTGTGTCAAGAACGACAGATTAAGGGAATTTTTTGTACATCGACCATGTGACACCTAACGGTAAAGCCAATTAGAAAAATTAAAAATTCATATACGATTTTTACCTTGCGCCGAAATCTCAGATCAATTTAATAAAAAAAAAACAAAGAAATAAGTGGATTTGAATTCGAAAATTGTGTCAAATTGACACAAAATACTGATTAGGGTTAAAAATGCAAAATTTTAAATTAAACAATCGGAAATTAAAATGCTTTAGGCACTCGACGACTTTTTATCGAAAATTCAAACGAGCTTTAAATGAACCTACCAATAATAGTGCGTCGAAAATAGGTTCGAAAATTAATGAAGTGGCAATAGATACTAACGTCGTCCATAACAGATATCAGTTCGACGAGCCAAAGCATCATGAAGACGAACCAGATTGTTATGACGACGAAGTTCTGGAAGAGAATGCGAAGGCCAGTATAAATCTATTGTCTGATTTGAAAAGTTGGGCCATTAACCATAAAATAACTCATATGGCTTTAAATGGTTTGTTAAATATTTTACAAAAATTTGGTTTTTCAACAACTTCCAAAAGATAGTCGGACGCTACTAAAAACACCAAGGAAAAATAACATTGTTGCTATGGGTACTGGAAAATACTGGTACAATAAAATCGCAGATAACTTGCAAGATTTGGAAATTTTAAAGTCGATAGACAAAATATCTTTGATATTCAATATTGACGGATTACCACCATTAAAAAGCTCTAACATCGAATTTTGGCCTATTTTATATTGTATAGAGGAATGTCCCAATGTGTCACCGCAAATCGCAGCAATTTATAGTGGAAAAGGGAAACCACCATTGACAGATTTTTTGACCCCCTTAGTTCACGAACTAAAACCCTTAACTCAGGACGGTTTAAAAATTGGTAATCGTACAATACAAGTTAAGATTTTGTATTTTGTTTGTGACACTCCTGCAAGGAGTTTCATAAAAGGTTTGTAAAATACATTGTGGTAGTGTTGAATAAGTTTATGGCAACATGTTAAAAATCGAATAGGAACATTATTTTATGAATATGTGTATAAAATATCAATTCTATTTTACAGGAGTTTATGGATTTAATTCAGCTAACGGGTGCATAAAATGTATGGCCGAAGGTGAATGGGATAATCAAGGAAGGCACATGAGCTTTCCCGAACTTAATTGCAAACGACGCACCGATGCTGACTTCCGAAATCAAACAGATGAATCTCACCATAAGGAAATCACCCCGTTACTCCAACTCGAAATTGATTTAATAGAAGATATAATCGTGGCAGATTCACTTCATTTATTTCACCTGGCATCATGAGGAAATGTTTATATGGTTGGATTTTTGGCAACTACAACTTCAAAACAAAATTCTCCAAACAACAAATCAACGAGCTTTCTAAAACATTACAACAGTATAATGAATTCAAGCCTGTAGAAATACACAGATCCATACGGAACTTAGATTGTATAAAACATTGGAAAGGAGTGGAATATCGAACACTGCTATTATATCTTGGCGTAGTGGTTTTCAAAGATATTCTTAGTTCTGAAGTATATGGACATTTTAAATTGATATTTTGTGCAACAACAATACTTTGTTGTAAACAATATCAAAGATACTTACACATCGGTGAACAACTGTTAATTGATTATGTAAACACATTTTCGAAAATATATGGCAGAGATTCTATTAGTAGCAATATACACAATTTGTGTCACGTAGTAGATGATGTTAAAAAGTTTGGGATATTGCCTGAAATAAGTACATATCGTTTTGAAAATTTTTTGTATTATATCAAAACCTTAGTTCGTTCAGGTAGTAAGCCTTTAGAACAAGTAATTAATCGTGTGACCGAATTTTCAAAATTACGTAAAACTAAAATTGTTACAACACGTACATATTTATGTGAAGAACTCAAGAATCAAGTGCACCCTATTTTATACTGCAAAGGAATTTATAAGAAACTACAGTTTGAACATAAATTTATTTTGAAAAGTTACAAAGCGAATAAGTGGTTCATGCATTCCTGTGGGGATATTGTGAGATGATTAATGCAACCGAATGGAATGAGGAAACTTTTATTTATGGGAATCGATAAAAACAAAAACAGATTTTTTTACCTCGCCATTCAAATCTTCTTTTCT
Source organism: Chrysopilus asiliformis (assembly GCA_964034945.1). Taxonomy (NCBI): domain Eukaryota; kingdom Metazoa; phylum Arthropoda; class Insecta; order Diptera; family Rhagionidae; genus Chrysopilus; species Chrysopilus asiliformis. The sequence continues at coordinate 43,725,222 of OZ035963.1, read as the reverse complement.
TAATATATATATCTCGACGGGTGAAACTGAAGAAGCAACTTTATTTAAAAACATAACAAAAGCTATAATTGCCAATCTGGCAATCATTGGAGACCCGTATGGTGATATTCGTATCAAAATTCGAACAGTTATACCAAAATTCCACTTTGAAGTCAAACTTTCCAATAAGATTTTTTAAAATTTATTCCAATCGAATTTTGATGTATGGGAGTTTTATGTAGAATCATATCCTAAATAACTTTTGTTCTTGGACTTTTTTGATAAGATGCACCGTTTTCGACATATTCACAAAAAACGATTTCGTTCGTATGGGGGGTACCCCCCCTAATGGTCCATTTTTGCTCATGAACGAACTTGGCCTCGCATTTTACGAAAAACGGATCTGTGCAAACTTTCAAGTCTCTAGCTCAATCCGTGCGCCCGCAATCCGCGCCACAGACGGACGGACAGACAGACAGACAGACAGACTGACAGACAGACAGACAGACAGACAGACAGACAGACAGACAGACAGACAGACAGACAGACAGACAGACAGACAGACAGACAGACAGACAGACAGACAGACAGACAGACAGACAGACAGACAGACAGACAGACAGACGGACGGACGGACATGCAGAAATTAAATATTTTTATCATTCTAAACACACTGGTGTAATTCATTTTTTTGTGCGATGACGGGATCTTGCCGTTACAAACGGTAAGGCAAAGTTAATATACCCTTTGGTTTCACCATACGGGTATAACAAGTGATATTAAATTTAAACTTGTTGCATTGAATTATAAACAAAACATTGTTTTTATTCCCTTGTTACATTGTTTGGATGTTAATTAAATGTCAAATATCGTTGAAAAATATATTTATTTTTTTTAATTTCGTTAACATAAACATCAACATAAATTTTGTCTTCTTGACTCCAAATTTTTAACAAAAAAACATATTTCTTCTAAACTTCGTACAAACGTTTATGTTAAACATGAATTAAAAACACTAGTTAGATGTTTATGTTTTCAGTCGTTGTGCTTTTTTATATAAAACTTTAAATAGTCAACTTTTAATAAAAAAAAATAATACAGATAAAAATATAAATAATTCACATATGTATGTATATGGCCCGTCAATATCTTAAGTGTTCTCTTCATTTGTTAATTGGTTTAAATCATCTTCTGGCTGTTTTTCAATGTTCCATTCTTTTTTCATATATTGGTTAGTATGCTTTAACACACCGTTTTTTTAAAAAATATTATTGGCGGCTATCCGCCAACTTCAAAATATCAAAAAACACATCCAAAATTCCACTGTATTGCTGGAATGCCTTTTTTCCCACTCGCGGTGTTCGAGAAATACCTGTCCAAGAAAATTCTTGCAGGAGGGATTTTGAAAACAATTTACCACAAAGGCTATAGAAAATTTTTGTCGAATTTTGTTGGCCGTCTATTCCATATTTATTGGAGTAGAAAGTTATCTGCAAATATATTTAAAAAAAATTATTATAAGTGGAAGAAACATGAAGATACTTTCTGCTTACCAGATAATTTCTATATTCCTTGTCCTGAATTAATTTCCTGTTAAATTCGTCTATATCATCTATTTTATTGAGAGGAAACGTGAATATGTTTTCATATTCACTAACGTTCTTCGCTTCAGGAGAAATTGTTGGTCTGGCATCCGTTTTAGAAATGAGATCAATAATCCTATCAATTTTTGTATTTAATTTAGCCATTTCGGTTTCAATGGACTTTTTGAACTCTTGAAATTCCTTACAAATATCACTATTATTACTAATAACACTGTTATTACAAAAATTACTGTTATTACAAATATCTCTGTTATTACAAATATCACTGTTATTACAAATATTACTTTTATTACAAATATCACTGTTGGTTCCCAAGAACATTTCATTATATGTTGGTTGAAGACGAGGAGCCTTAAGAGGCATCATTCTAAAGAATAGTAAAAGCTAAATGCACGATTATACTTAAGAAATGTATCAAAAGTAAAAGGACATTCCATACCCAATCGAACTTTCGTTGCGACCGACTTCTCTGAAACCTGTTTTGGTTTTCCGTGTAGGTGATACATAATCTATATTTGATTCAAAATCTGAGGAAGTCGAATTGCAGTTTGAGTGAAATGATCCTTCGGAAAACCAAGGGAATTTTTGACAAATTATATGTAGCTTACATAGAAAACCACCATTTTCGGAAAAGAATATAAATATAAATACATGGGGGTTTTGCCCAGTTTTAAATTTTCAAAAATTGATTTTGAAATTTCTAAAACTATTAAATAAAAGTACCAATTATTAGCTTTAAAACAAGGCCAAGATGAGATGAATTTGAAACGGCAAGAGTTTGGAGGTAAACAAATCGTCAAAAAAGTCACTTTTCTTTGGTGATTTTAAAAAGCTCGGTGGGGCTAACATATACGGCAGGTCAATTGTGAATGGAATCGAAATTTTGAAAAAAATTACCCTTCTTCTTCCGTATTACATACATTCCATGAATTTTTTTTCAAGCTTCTTCGCTTCCGCAATCTGGTATATTCCGGACATTAAAATCTCGCACTCCATGTCGAGCCAGTTATCCTTAGGTTTATCACCCGCTTCATATTGACAACCATCTTTGGGCCTAGTCGGCCAATATAAACGGTCGTTCTTCACCCACTGATGAGGAACAGTTGATATAAACACTCTCCCCCTTTATCTGGTTTTTACATTAGTAAAAAAGTCTGTCATGCTGAAAAAACAGTGACGTTAATTCAACAAAAATTAGTCAAACAGCCGCAAAGTTAGCTTTAAGCAACTTTTTAGGTTTCCAGGAAACTGACCTCAATCAACCAGCAAGAATTTTAAAATTCGCATATTTTTGTGCATGTTTATTAATGTCTTTTTCCATTCACTCGTGCGGGGCAAATCTCGAGCAGTTTCCGAACATTTCTGCTTCAAGAGATTTGCCCCGGATGAGTTAAAAGAAAATGGCATAAATGTTTTGAAACGGAATTGATCTTTGAAGCAAATCCTAGAACCGATTTGTGTTGATGATACTTCGATACGGCGAAGAGGAAAATCAACGAAAAATCGTTGCTAGTTGATGATAACTACAGAAACCACAAAAAATTTTTAAAAAAGTTTTGCTACTTACCTCTCTGAAGAAATACAACACCCGCATGATCTAAAAACTCAAGAAATGTCAGCTTACGGGGTGAATCACATGGCAATAACAAGGAATCGAATCACAAATCCCAAATGCGAATGTCCCTATGATTCTGTAATGTCGATTGGTTTTTTCAATATTATTTTGGAAAGCAATTTTGTGCAAATTTATGTGAAATTAGTGGCAAAATCACTGTTTTTATGTGTTGCTAAAAAGTTTTGTTTAATAATTTTTTTTTTATAATCTGAAGAAATTTTTATTTACTTATTACCTATTACCATTTGGTTTTTTACTTATTACCATTTCGTTATTTAAAAATTTGCACTGAAATTAAGTAGGAAATTGATTTGAATTTTGCTTTTGGAATTTAGTTTCAACTCTGACATTTGTGAAATGCTCTGCGCCATTTTAGACCTTAAGTACTTCCCTTAAGGTACGAATTCAATTTGTGTGGCACTTATGATGGCCATTGTAGGGTCACAATTTTAATAAACAAATGGGTAATTCTGGCCCCTTATTGCAAAGCTTCGCGTTGAAAATTCAATTTTGTCGTTAGTGTTTTATACCAACAACAACATTGAATTTACGCATTGATCCATTCGAATTGACTAGTGAATATTGCAGTGTATCATTTTTTTCATTTGAATATTTTGAAAATACAGCTTGTTCTTTGTATTCATCTTCAAATGCTTAGGCCATTCTTGTGATGGCGCCACAAATTACATATTGAAAGTTGGACTCTACGTTAATACTCTGTACATTTCTTAAAACTCGGGTTCAAATCGAAGTATAAACTCGATTGGAGGTGGATATCTATTAGGTATATTTGGTTTTTGATTTAAGGAATAGTGAATAGACATCTGACTTCCCAGAGAAGTCATGCGGTTTTGATAAATAGTCATAGGGCACTAGAATGTTTTATAAGGCTTAGTGTCCACGATGTGCCTTCAAAGACATATTTTTAAGGCATTACGACTTCCCTAGAAGGCATTCGGACTTATAGGGCGTAAATTGGAGTCAATATGCTTTAGAAGACGAACCACCATGATGCTCATCGAAATGAAATGGAAAATACCTTTAGGATTTGCACTTGAAAATTTAAGATCTGTTTTTAAAGCTAAATATGGAAAAATATGGAATAAAAATTAATTTTAGGTGTTTGGGTGTACAGCATAACTTTATTTTTACAAGAATTTTATTAAAATCGAATAAAAAAGAAAATTCTTTGAATAAATAATTTTCATGGAATACGGCGTATCTGGGATTCACTTCACCCATTCGATTCACTTTCACTTTACGCCGTATCATTGAATACGGCGTTTAATGAAACTTTCGTTAAGTTTTTTTTTGTGTCTTTGCTAATTTTGACAGCTAAAAAAGATAGGTTTGTTGTTCTTTTCCTATAATAATAAGTTAAAAATGTACTAATTATTCAAATAAATTCTTTAAACTTACATTTTTGCCTTTTGTCCCTCACTCAGATACGCAATGAAAGTGGCGCGTATTTGAAACGTCAAACGTGAATGATTCACAACTCCCTTCGAACGTTTTCAATGATCGAAAAACGAGAGATACGCACTCACTTTGCATACGGCGTTTTCTGTAATTGGGGCCATAGATTAGAAAAAGGATTTTTTCGTCGGGAGGGGAATTTGGTGGAGGGAGGGTGGAATTTTTTGGGGAAGGGGGAATTTTTCGGGTGGAGGATTCAGGTTATACAGAAATGTTGCATAACTACAGCGCGGCGTAGTAAGGGTGGGGTTCACTCCGACAGAAACCTTTTCGCGAAAATTTTTTGTTGTTGATTTCTTACTGACGCGCTGCAGGCGAAAATTTTTACATATCAAAAGATTGAATTTTTAAATTGTGACTTTTTTGTGTGAAGGACCAAGATTTCGGTCCGGGCCTGACCCAGTGGCGTAGGTGTGGTGACCAAAAAAAAAAGTCTTCAATATTTATTATAACTTAATTCATCGAATTATTTGCTTACGTAAACACAATCGGATCGATTGTGAAAACCCGATTTTCTAGTCTAGCTGGCGTCAGTGTTCCATAAATATGTTTTTTTAGTATGCGCGTTTTAGGTCTTAGTAAAGGCGGTCACCCCAAAACGTCTCACCCCTGCTCTACGACATCCATAAACCCTGAATTAATTGAATATTATTGTTGGTTGAAAAAATAAAGTAAACTAGCATTCCCAAATAGCATTTTAAGCAGCAATTATGGTGTTTATCCCCATATTTCGTCACCATGCAAGTCGCGGCGATAAGCAATTTATGTCGCAAATACGTATCTAGTTGTGCCAACGAGACGCGCAACGAGACCCATAGTGGGGAACACTTTTCAGCGGTTTGCGGCGCCGCAATTATAACGACAGGGACGTAATTAGTTGCCTCATGCGCGAGCGTCATCTGACGGCATTATATCACACAATTACACAAATCATCGAGCGGGTTTTCTTTCTCCCTCGAATGCTTGCTAGTAAACAGAGATGAACAAGTAAAAACGTAAGCAGAAGACGAACGAGAAAAATCTAATGGCGACAAATTAATGGAAACTTTTGTGGAGTGTTATTTTATAATGGACTTTTCTTCCGGTTGCATGTCGTGATTTTAATTGCCATTAAAATTTTTCGACAATATTGGATTTGAAATTTAAACAGATTTTAATGGGCCATCGAATTATTTTGTTTTTAATCAAAAATTTCTTTAATTTTATTTTATCGGTAAAATTTTTTTTTCTTTTGCAATGAAATTTTGATGCCAATAAAATTATGCTGTTTCAAAAATGTCTGCTATCCACTTTTTATGCAATATCCTTCAGTCATTCGCCTGAAATAAGAAATTTAATTCTCGAAACGAAATCGTTTCCATCAAATGTCAGTGAGAAATATGGCGGCTGAAGGCATCAATTTTTTTTGGTGTTTCTCAGACGGGGAGCTTTAATGAAACTTTAGTGGCAGACTATTTCGACCCGAAAACCATCAAATGCTGCTCTATCGCTGCAGGAGTTTTCATGAAGCGAATGTTGCCCCAAAGATGAACCGTGGGTCACCAATTTCCCCACTAAAGCAATTGTGGCTTTGCAGACGCATTATTAATCGGTGCGACGCGCTCGTCACTTCTTTCGCTTCTTTTACGCGGATGTGAATTATAGGTGTAAATTTTTAGCCCCGATTGCGTAAATTGCTGCATTTTAAAGCCGCAAAGAACAAATCTCATGTTCCCGTACTTTTCGATGCTATTTGGGTTGCTTATGTTTTGCTTAGGCAAATTTCAGCACAGCATTTTCCATTAGACTGATTCGGCGAAGTATTTTTTGCTTTACTGATGCTTAATGTTTCTGGGGTGCTTTGGTTTAAGCAAAGCAATTTACGTTTTATTCAGCACAGCAAAGCATTAGCATCAGCACGAGAATATAGCAAAGCAATTCAAACCCTGAATGCGAGTACCGTTTTCATTTGCACATTAGTCGAACAATGCAATCGTACAAAGAAACGTAGTCAAAACCAAACTCGAACATATTTTTGGTGCGCTGTAAGTGACCTTGGTTCATAATTTTCTGGAGAACCCAAAGAACGATGCACGAAAATGCCCCTTGACTAACTTGACCATCCCCCTGCAGTTCCCCGCCAAAAAAGAGTTTATGTTCATTAAACTAGAGCAAAATACCTTTCTAATACTGGTACAACGAAAGTGAAACCCGAACTGGTTCAAAAGTTAGCCCGGGGGCATAAAAATCGTCGAATCCTGCATGGTTCTTTGTGTGTGGTTGCTTTTTGTGTGGTGAAACGATTTTCATCATGAACTTTCTGTACTTTGCTTTGGTTCGCTGTGAATTGGAGAACAATCGAGTCGGTCGAAAGAGTTTTGATACTTGCTTTTGGATATACAGTGAGAGTCAAAAGTGAGTCAGCACCACAAAATTTCACTTTTCTGTACAAATTAAGTAGTTAAAAAAAGGATGTGGAAATTTTTTTTTATACTTAACCGTATTTTGTGTCAATTTGACACAATTTTCGAGTTCAAATCTACTTATTTCTTTGTTTTTTTTATTAAATTTATCTGAGATTTTGGCGCAAGGTAAAAATCGTATATGAATTTTTAATTTTTCTAATTGGCTTTACCGTTAGGTGTCACATGGTCGCTGTACAAAAAATTCCCTTAATCTGTCGTTCATGTGTCAAATTGACACAATGGTAAAAACTTAAACATTACGCTGCGCCAACAAGATGTTTCATGCACATTTTTTATTTGAATTGAAATGGTATCAACAGGAATACAATTTGCCATTGTTTCAAAAAAAAATCTAATTCCAATGTCCACAGTGTACGATGTGATAAATGTGTAAAATCTACTTGTCCATCTCACCGTTTCACAATTTGTGAGGAATGTGGAACCAACATTCAATTTTCTTGATTTCTTTTTTATGTAATTTTGTATGTTATTAATAAGAACAAATTATTTTTTTTGCTTTTCTCAATAAAAAAAATAATGATCAATCGAGAAAACTTAATAAAATTAACAATTAACACTAAAAATATGGGATTTTCTGGTATTGTGTCAATTTGATACATGAAATACTTTTAAGTAACTTTAAATGAGATACGGATGAGGGTTAAATGAAAGACTTATCTGACCGTAGTCAGCGCCGGCTCTATGGTTCTATGCGCCCTATGCAAGTTTTTTTGCGCCCTTTTTGTTTGAATTAAAAAAAAGTGTACATATGGAAGATAAGTAAATAAATTTAAAGGCACAAAACGTTTTATGTAAAATAATTCATACAAATAAAATAATTACAAGTTCAACGAATTATAATAGTTCAACATAAAGTATAAAAAAGTTAACAATTTTATTTATTTTAGTTTCTAAAATTTTACTTTTCTTGCGCCCTTTAGCTCGGCGCCCCCATGCCTTGCATCATCTGCATATTAGGTTGAGTCCACTTGATTTTGGATTATTTTTTACAGTTCTCACAATATTTCTAATTTGCGTGTTATTCAATTTTTTAGGGCGCCCAGAACGGGGTAAATTTTTAACGGTACCGAGCGAATTATATTTATAAACAATTTTTTTTATTGTCGAATTGTGTCTACCGAACATCTTACCGATTTCCCGATAGGATTTTCCTTCCTTTGAAAGTTTAATAATGGCTTTTCGCGTTTCTTCGTGAATTTCCGTTCTCATTTTAAAATAAAATCCTCGATTGCACAAAATAATTTCAAGACTTACGAAATACGTTTTCTCTTGCAATTTATAACTACGTTTAACATAAAATCTTACTTTACATGGCCGGCGTCTGCTTTTACCGTTATTTTTCATTCAAAAACTACAAGTGCTCACTCACTTTTGACTCAAAAAATTGTGACTTTTTTTATATTATTCACCTCTATTCTGGAATACGGCGTTACGTTTATTTGCTTGATTAGTGTTCGGTCGTGAGCAATCGGTATTCTTGAATACGTAGTATTTATCAACGTTCGATTTGGAATAACGCATTGCAACGCATTCGATTTTTGTTATTCTTGAATACGCCGGGAACACTTTTTTGAGGTTAAATCACTCAATTCAAATTTCTCGCGTTTCCTTGACGTTTGAATTCGGTGTTTGCAAAAATGTAAGGTAAATATATTAAATGTTTAAATGAAAGCTTTTAACAGTGAATTCTTTAAATAGGAGTGCAAAGAAAAGCACTACAAACAAAGAATAGTTTGCATTTTTAATTTCAAAAATGAAAAACAATCCGGACATTGCCAAGGGATATACGAGGAAGTCGCCGATAGAGATGAATTTATTGTGGGAGGAAATTCAATATATTCGACCGGAACCGGAAATCTTTTTTGAATCTACAAAATTGCAAATAAAAATCTATGAGATTACCAGTATTTGTATGCACTTACGCATCATCGGTTAAGCTCATCAAATCTGAAGAGTCTTAGAAAATTTCGTTGCTGGCGTAACGAATTCAACTCCTCTTGCCTCAATAAATGATAGATTAGCGTAGAATCCATGGCTACTGAAGCAAATCAATTCAAACACTTCATTTTTATTCAAAATTAAGAACAAACAATCGAATCAGCTGATGTTTGACAGCGCGTTGCCATGCGATACTTTATTTACCAAACGCGAAGCTCCCGGCGTATTCCAGAATACCAATTGCGTAGCGAATCGAATCGAGCGCGTTGGGTTTTCGCTCCTAATGCCGTATTCAAGAATAGAGGTGATTGTGTGTAAAAACTGCAATATTTATGATATCAAAAAAATTTTTTTGCAGCAGTACTACGGTCAGATAAGTCTTTCATTTAAGTACAAAAAAAAATTTCCACATACTTTTATTAACTACTTAATATGTACAGAAAAGTGAAATTTTGTGGTGCTGACTCACTTTTGACTCTCACTGTAGTTTTGACTTCAGATGGGATCGATACGATATCCTGTTTCCAAAAATCCGAGTTACTTATTGTATATCTATAAATTTTAAGATTATAAACAAACTAATTTAAAGCTATATTGTAAGCAATATTTTTAAGAAAATCTATTTTTGGCGATAAATTCATGGAGACTTTTTGTGGGGTATTATTTTATAATGGACTTTTCTTCCGATTGCATGTCGTGATTTTAGTTGCAATTAAAAATTTTCGACAATATTGGATCTGAAATTTAAACAGATTTTAATGGGCCATCAAATTATTTAGTTTTTAACGAAAAATTTCTTTAGTTTTATCCTACCGGTTAAATTTATTTTTTCTTTTGCAATGAAATTTTGATGCCAATAAAATTGTGCTGTTTCAAAAATGTCTCCTATCCATCTTTTATACAATTTCCTTCAGTTATTAGCCTGAAATAAGAAATTTAATTCTCGAAGCGAAATCCTTTGCATCAAATGTCAATGTGGAATATGGCGGCTGAAGGTATCAATTTTTTTTTCTTTTGTTTGCAAACCGGGGACTTTGAGGTAACTCTAAGGGCAACCGGGTCGACCCTGTTCCCATCACACGCTTCTTCAAAGCGAAACTGGCATTCAGGCTCCACAACTGATCACTGTTTCGACCCGAAAACCATCAAATGCTACTCTATCGCCGCAGGATTTTCATGAAGCGAATGTTGCCCCAAAGACGAACCGTGGGTCACCAATTTCCCCACTAAAGCAATTGTGGCTTTGCAGACGCATTATTAATCGGTGCGACGCGCTCGTCACTTCTTTCGCTTCTTTTACGCGGATGTGAATTATAGGTGTAAATTTTTAGCCCCGATTGCGTAAATTGCTGCATTTTAAAGCCGCAAAGAACAAATCTCATGTTCCCGTACTTTTCGATGCTATTTGGGTTGCTTATGTTTTGCTTAGGCAAATTTCAGCACAGCATTTTCCATTAGACTGATTCGGCGAAGTATTTTTTGCTTTACTGATGCTTAATGTTTCTGGGGTGCTTTGGTTTAAGCAAAGCAATTTACGTTTTATTCAGCACAGCAAAGCATTAGCATCAGCACGAGAATATAGCAAAGCAATTCAAACCCTGAATGCGAGTACCGTTTTCATTTGCACATTAGTCGAACAATGCAATCGTACAAAGAAACGTAGTCAAAACCAAACTCGAACATATTTTTGGTGCGCTGTAAGTGACCTTGGTTCATAATGTTCTGGAGAACCCAAAGAACGATGCACGAAAATGCCCCTTGACTAACTTGACCATCCCCCTGCAGTTCCCCGCCAAAAAAGAGTTTATGTTCATTAAACTAGAGCAAAATACCTTTCTAATACTGGTACAACGAAAGTGAAACCCGAACTGGTTCAAAAGTTAGCCCGGGGGCATAAAAATCGTCGAATCCTGCATGGTTCTTTGTGTGTGTGGTTGCTTTTTGTGTGGTGAAACGATTTTCATCATGAACTTTCTGTACTTTGCTTTGGTTCGCTGTGAATTGGAGAACAATCGAGTCGGTCGAAAGAGTTTTGATACTTGCTTTTGGATATACAGTGAGAGTCAAAAGTGAGTCAGCACCACAAAATTTCACTTTTCTGTACAAATTAAGTAGTTAAAAAAAGGATGTGGAAATTTTTTTTTATACTTAACCGTATTTTGTGTCAATTTGACACAATTTTCGAGTTCAAATCTACTTATTTCTTTGTTTTTTTTATTAAATTGATCTGAGATTTTGGCGCAAGGTAAAAATCGTATATGAATTTTTAATTTTTCTAATTGGCTTTACCGTTAGGTGTCACATGGTCGCTGTACAAAAAATTCCCTTAATCTGTCGTTCATGTGTCAAATTGACACAATGGTAAAAACTTAAACATTACGCTGCGCCAACAAGATGTTTCATGCACATTTTTTATTTGAATTGAAATGGTATCAACAGGAATACAATTTGCCATTGTTTCAAAAAAAAATCTAATTCCAATGTCCACAGTGTACGATGTGATAAATGTGTAAAATCTACTTGTCCATCTCACCGTTTCACAATTTGTGAGGAATGTGGAACCAACATTCAATTTTCTTGATTTCTTTTTTATGTAATTTTGTATGTTATTAATAAGAACAAATTATTTTTTTTGCTTTTCTCAATAAAAAAAATAATGATCAATCGAGAAAACTTAATAAAATTAACAATTAACACTAAAAATATGGGATTTTCTGGTATTGTGTCAATTTGATACATGAAATACTTTTAAGTAACTTTAAATGAGATACGGATGAGGGTTAAATGAAAGACTTATCTGACCGTAGTCAGCGCCGGCTCTATGGTTCTATGCGCCCTATGCAAGTTTTTTTGCGCCCTTTTTGTTTGAATTAAAAAAAGTGTACATATGGAAGATAAGTAAATAAATTTAAAGGCACAAAACGTTTTATGTAAAATAATTCATACAAATAAAATAATTACAAGTTCAACGAATTATAATAGTTCAACATAAAGTATAAAAAAGTTAACAATTTTATTTATTTTAGTTTCTAAGATTTTACTTTTCTTGCGCCCTTTAGCTCGGCGCCCCCATGCCTTGCATCATCTGCATATTAGGTTGAGTCCACTTGATTTTGGATTATTTTTTACAGTTCTCACAATATTTCTAATTTGCGTGTTATTCAATTTTTTAGGGCGCCCAGAACGGGGTAAATTTTTAACGGTACCGAGCGAATTATATTTATAAACAATTTTTTTTATTGTCGAATTGTGTCTACCGAACATCTTACCGATTTCCCGATAGGATTTTCCTTCCTTTGAAAGTTTAATAATGGCTTTTCGCGTTTCTTCGTGAATTTCCGTTCTCATTTTAAAATAAAATCCTCGATTGCACAAAATAATTTCAAGACTTACGAAATACGTTTTCTCTTGCAATTTATAACTACGTTTAACATAAAATCTTACTTTACATGGCCGGCGTCTGCTTTTACCGTTATTTTTCATTCAAAAACTACAAGTGCTCACTCACTTTTGACTCAAAAAATTGTGACTTTTTTTATATTATTCACCTCTATTCTGGAATACGGCGTTACGTTTATTTGCTTGATTAGTGTTCGGTCGTGAGCAATCGGTATTCTTGAATACGTAGTATTTATCAACGTTCGATTTGGAATAACGCATTGCAACGCATTCGATTTTTGTTATTCTTGAATACGCCGGGAACACTTTTTTGAGGTTAAATCACTCAATTCAAATTTCTCGCGTTTCCTTGACGTTTGAATTCGGTGTTTGCAAAAATGTAAGGTAAATATATTAAATGTTTAAATGAAAGCTTTTAACAGTGAATTCTTTAAATAGGAGTGCAAAGAAAAGCACTACAAACAAAGAATAGTTTGCATTTTTAATTTCAAAAATGAAAAACAATCCGGACATTGCCAAGGGATATACGAGGAAGTCGCCGATAGAGATGAATTTATTGTGGGAGGAAATTCAATATATTCGACCGGAACCGGAAATCTTTTTTGAATCTACAAAATTGCAAATAAAAATCTATGAGATTTCCAGTATTTGTATGCACTTACGCATCATCGGTTAAGCTCATCAAATCTGAAGAGTCTTAGAAAATTTCGTTGCTGGCGTAACGAATTCAACTCCTCTTGCCTCAATAAATGATAGATTAGCGTAGAATCCATGGCTACTGAAGCAAATCAATTCAAACACTTCATTTTTATTCAAAATTAAGAACAAACAATCGAATCAGCTGATGTTTGACAGCGCGTTGCCATGCGATACTTTATTTACCAAACGCGAAGCTCCCGGCGTATTCCAGAATACCAATTGCGTAGCGAATCGAATCGAGCGCGTTGGGTTTTCGCTCCTAATGCCGTATTCAAGAATAGAGGTGATTGTGTGTAAAAACTGCAATATTTATGATATCAAAAAAATTTTTTTTGCAGCAGTACTACGGTCAGATAAGTCTTTCATTTAAGTATAAAAAAAAATTTCCACATACTTTTATTAACTACTTAATATGTACAGAAAAGTGAAATTTTGTGGTGCTGACTCACTTTTGACTCTCACTGTAGTTTTGACTTCAGATGGGATCGATACGATATCCTGTTTCCAAAAATCCGAGTTACTTATTGTATATCTATAAATTTTAAGATTATAAACAAACTAATTTAAAGCTATATTGTAAGCAATATTTTTAAGAAAATCTATTTTTGGCGATAAATTCATGGAGACTTTTTGTGGGGTATTATTTTATAATGGACTTTTCTTCCGATTGCATGTCGTGATTTTAGTTGCAATTAAAAATTTTCGACAATATTGGATCTGAAATTTAAACAGATTTTAATGGGCCATCAAATTATTTAGTTTTTAACGAAAAATTTCTTTAGTTTTATCCTACCGGTTAAATTTATTTTTTCTTTTGCAATGAAATTTTGATGCCAATAAAATTGTGCTGTTTCAAAAATGTCTCCTATCCATCTTTTATACAATTTCCTTCAGTTATTAGCCTGAAATAAGAAATTTAATTCTCGAAGCGAAATCCTTTGCATCAAATGTCAATGTGGAATATGGCGGCTGAAGGTATCAATTTTTTTTTCTTTTGTTTGCAAACCGGGGACTTTGAGGTAACTCTAAGGGCAACCGGGTCGACCCTGTTCCCATCACACGCTTCTTCAAAGCGAAACTGGCATTCAGGCTCCACAACTGATCACTGTTTCGACCCGAAAACCATCAAATGCTACTCTATCGCCGCAGGATTTTCATGAAGCGAATGTTGCCCCAAAGACGAACCGTCGATCGCCAATTTCCCCACTAAAGCAATTGTGGCTTTGCAGACGTATTATTAATCAGTGACGAGCGTCGTGCTCGTCACTTCTCACGCTTCTTGTAATTATAGGTGTAAATTTTTAGTCCCGATTGCGTAAATTGCTGCATTTTAAAGTCGCAAAGAACAAATCTCATGTGCCCGTGCCTTTCGATGCTATTTGGGTGGTTTTTTCTCCGAAAAATGTCAATATAATAAACAATTGTTTTGGGAAGTTCATTGCGGTATTTTGGAATTGTAGTTAGTAACCTCATTCAAACCTTTTATCAATGTCGTTTTAAAAGACAAAAATTACTTTCATTAATCAGGCGCCTGATTAATGAAAGTAATTTTTGTCTTTTAAAACGGAATTTTAAAAAACGGGATTCTGAAAAATGGTATTTTAGAAAACGGGATTCTGAAAAATGGTATTTTAGAAAACGGGATTTTTTTACACGGTATGTTTAAAAACGGGATTTTGGAAAACAGGATTTTAAATACGAGATTATAAAAAACGGGATTTCGTACCCAATCCCTTCAGATGTTGAGAATGTGAATTATTGGGAATGTTTTGATAGCTACGTATTAAGTCCCAACTAAGGTAACGGCACATATTACCGACCTACTAAGGGATTTTTCAACTTTGACCGGTTATGTAAAATTATTGATTAGAATTTTTTTAGTCATATGTTGATTTTTAATTAGCTTAAAGGGTTGTTTTTCTGAGAAAAATACAAATATAGTTGTAAAAATAATGTATGATACTAAAAAAAATAAAAACTGTGTCTAATACCAAAGTCAGGTATTACCGACCTAACGATATTTTCTGGCACCTATTACCGATTTTCAGTGGACGTATTACCGACCTAACCAAAAAAAAAAATGAAATTCACGATATAAATAATATAAATAATTCATTTTATTTTGAAAAAACTGTTGAACAGAATTGAACCACTTCCGTATTTGCGTTTCTGTAATTTTTGATCGGCTGAATGTCAAATTTTGAGCAACTCTTTTCGCTATAGCTGGATGCCTTTGTAAATATCCACTTGTAAATAGCAAATTTGTGAGTTATATTTAAATGTTTGGCCAAAAGCGCTGCACTATCCAAAAATTGAGTTTTGTTTACTGGATACCCTAATTTTCCAAGTTTTATAACCCAATTTTCTAAAAGGTTTTCCTGTTCGGAGGAGAAAATTGTTTGGGTCCACTTTTTTCCCCATCTGTATATTTGCAGTTTACTTTGTCAATTAATGTGGTTTTTGGAATTTTATAGTTCTTTGAAACTCTGTAAATCGTTTTCCCATTTTGTATATCTTCCAGAGCTTTTTGCAAAAAATATCCGAAGAATACACCTTTTTATACCCGTATGGTGAAACCAAAGGGTATATTAACTTTGCCTTACCGTTTGTAACGCCAAGATCCCGTCATCACACAAAAAAATGAATTACACCAGTGTGTTTAGAATGATGAAAAAAGTTGAATTTAGCATGTCCGTTCGTCTGTCCGTCCCGTCCGTCCGTCTGTCCGTCTGTCTGTCTGTGGCGCGGATTGCGGGCGCACGGATTGAGCTACAGACTTGAAATTTCGCACAGGTCCGTTTTTCGTAAAATGAGAGGCTAAGTTCGTTAATGGGCAAAAATGGACCATTAGGGGGGTGTACCCCCCATACGAACGAAAACGTTTTTTGCGAATATCTTAAAAACGGTGCATCTTATCAAAAAAGTGCAAGAACAAAAGTTATTTAGGATATGATTCTACATAAAACTCCCATACATCAAAATCCGATTGGAACAAATTTCAAAAAATCTTATTGGAAAGTTGACTTCATAGTGGAATTTTGATAAAACTGTTCGCCATTCACTTAAATCACCATACGGGTTTTCAATAATTGCCAGATTGGCAATTATAGCTTTTGTTATGTTTTTCATTGACACTTGTTTTTTTGTCTTATGTGTATCCATGATGGGAAAAATAGTTCTAGAATGACAATTTTCATGCAAATGCAAGAAAATTTATTAGAAAATTTCTAGAAAAATAATGGCATTTCTACATAGTCGGTAATAGGTGTCTCACGACAATAATTTCCGACCTATAGGACGGTAATACAACCATCGTAAAAAATGATGAACATATCACCGACCTAATTGTTTTTCCGGTTTTTCGCGAAAACCCACAAAGTTTTCACTAATATTATTGTTAAAATTTGTACAAAAGATATTCAAAAAATTAAATTTAGTTACACTATTATTCTAGATCCACTTATTTTCGCTTATTTATCTTATGAGTAACACATTGAGTTCTTACCAAAAACCTTAAGGAAAATGCAAAAACGTGTTCAACCACCAATAACTCAAACTTTACAATCACATTTCGATGTGACTATTCGCGCCTTTTTTTTTGCGGCTTTAGTTTTGTTTTTCTGATGCCCTAGACAATTTAAGAGAATTAAAATTTTAAAATTATGCGTTGATATTTGGACTTTTTTCGTTGAATGAATATGTTTTAGGTCGGTAATAGGTGATAGGTCGGTAATAGGTGCCGTTACCTTACGATAGACATAGGAGCGCATATGTTAATGTCAAATTCCTAACGAATGTAGATATACATAGCTGTCAACATAAAAGCTAATCTTCATTTTACCTCACGTGGAAATTAATATGGCCACAATATTATTAAATTCACACTAAAATTTTAGGTTATGTTCACTATTTTCATATGCCAGTTCCATTTGTATCGAATCATTCATGCTTAACGAAAGTTTAACGAAGGTTTGAAAGTGGTAACAATTTGACACATGTCTATTGTGGGTAATAACATTGACTTTCTTAATCTGGAAATGACATATGCAGCTACATATGCGCTCCTATGTCGATAGAAGTTGGGCTTTAAGCTCAACTATGATAGACATAAGAACGCATATGTAAATGTCAAATTCCCAACGAATGTTAACATACATAGCTGTCAACATAAAAGCTAACCATAATAGGCATAGACTGACATAAGTAAAGTAAAATTCTTCTCAATAGTAATTGACAAAGTTGAAGGAAAAAATTAGTGAATTGAAAAAAATTAAAGAAATATTTGAATTTGTGAAGTGCTTAAAAGAATTAAGTGACCTGAAAGATGAACTGGATGAATACGGCAGAAAGAAGCATTCATGTGATGTACGAGAAATCAATCGCGACAGGAAAACGCACGGATACTACGTAGTCACCTTCTTAAAAATAAAAAGGCTTGATCCGGATCAATTTTTTATTCATACGAGAATGACCACAAATGTCTTTGACTATCTGTTGTCCTGCTTGAGTCTCTTTTTAGAAAAACTTTAGCCAGTTCCATTTGTATCGAATTATTCATGCTTAACGAATGTTTAACGAAGGTTTGAAAGTGGCAACACTCTTGACATAATGTCTATTGTGGGTATTAACACTGACTTTCTTATTCTGGAAATGACATATGCAGCTACATATGCGTTCTTATGTCTATCATAGTTGAGCCTTTATAAATGCGTACGTTCATCGTGCACTAATGAGAGAACATAAGCATAAATTCTCGCACTGTTGCATTCGTGCACTTATGAGACAAGAACATAAGCATAAATTCTCGCACTGTTCCGTTGGGCTTAAGGCAATGATTGGTAAATTATAAAAAAAATTGGGTGAAAATCTATTTTAATATTCGATTTCAGTTGGGTGTTGAAAGAATTTTATATTCGATTTCGGTCGAATGAGGTGCAATTCCTTTGAAATGAATTTTTTTCGTAGGTATTTAAAATAATAGTTACATTTATATTATGAAAGCCCGACGACAGTGTTAGCTTATGTGCTTTGATCAGTTTAACTAAAAAAGGTTTCAAAAACATATATTGGTCCCGCCAAAAGTGACGTTTAACAAGAATAAACTTCTCCATTTGAATTTAACCAGGGATGAAAGTATTTCTTAATTTTTATATAAACTCACTTCTGATGAGGAATATTTATGTCGACCAGAATAACACTCACTTCTGATGAGGAATATTTATGTCGACCAGAACAATACATTGAAAGCTCGATACTGTATGCCGATATCAAACTGGGGTAGTATACAGTATCGAGGGGTATACAATATCGAGGGGTATTATAAGAGAAGAAAATATTGCCACAATGTTTCAATGTACTCACTTCTGATGAGGAATATTTATGTCGAGCAAAATAAAACTCAATTCTGATGAGGAATATTTATGCCGAGCAGAATAAAACTCATTTTAAAAGAGATTTAAATGTCGTGAAAAACTTATACTCGTTTTCAACTTTGAGTTTTGAATCATTTTCGATTTGTTTCTCTGTGAAGCGGACGAATTCCGGATGGTGTGAAAATTTTATTTTATAGTTGTTATTTCTAGGATGAAATTTTTGAATGCGACAATTAAAAATTGTAGGTCATAAGAATGTTGACTGACAGTCACTAGAATCGGGTTTTTTTTCAATCTTCATGATTCAAATGAATCACTCTTTGGGAGCGAATCACAAATGAATCACTCTAAGTTGAGTGATTTTGCAAAAAATATTGCCGTGTATTTTGTTGTTGTTTCCAAAGCTTTAACAAATAATACTATTTTACGAGTATAACAGTTATTTTAACACCAAATGTGAATACCTCTAATAATTTAACGCAAGGATTTGAAATCAAAAATAAAATTTTGCTTTTATTTTTCAGCTACGATTTTTTTAAAATTTTTAGTACACTTCACAAGCTTGTTGTTTACAAACTTATTTTTATTTATTTATTTGATTTTATCCGTTTTAGTCGCCATTTTTGTTTCTTTTTGAGCTATTTTTCAATGGTTTTTCATTGAAGACATCACTTTGTTAGTTTGAATTGGAAAAAAATTTCGCCTGCCGGCCGCAATTTTGTTTTTTTCTCGTACATACGTACATATGTATTGCAAACGCAAATCGAAATCAAACTGCTTAGGACTATTGTGTTACAATAAGTCAAGGGCGCGACCGCATTATATTGATTGATTTCAAAAAGTGTGAAGTGACAGCCGATTCTTCTATAATGTCTACTGCAGTCAAACATGACTCTACAAAGAGGTCCATGCTAGTAAAAAAGAAGAAAACTACGACCAGCATGATTTGGAATCCTTTCTTATGTTGCTAAAAGAACACTGGAACAATTTTCCCGAAACCCATGAACTCATTCCAAAAACATGTGTTTCCGCTACAATCCAGGAATAACCCCCGTTGCACACTTCAGCTAAGCG
The DNA here is from genome assembly GCA_964034945.1 of Chrysopilus asiliformis. NCBI lineage: Eukaryota > Metazoa > Arthropoda > Insecta > Diptera > Rhagionidae > Chrysopilus > Chrysopilus asiliformis. The sequence goes on along the minus strand of OZ035963.1, from coordinate 43,705,601 downwards.
AGCTCAACTACGTGAGCTAAGTTTCTCGCTGAAAGTAAAATCCTTAGCATTTACATTGGTGACCGCACACTTCAGCGAAACTATGAAACTACGTCGCCTAGTCATGAGCGAGACGGACTAAGCTCGCTCGCGTAGTTCAGACCTCAACTACGCGAACGACTTCGCTGGCATCGCTGACACTCGCATATACACACTTTCGGCATTATACAGTGTAGAATCGGTGTTTGCAAAAGTGTAGTATTTTGTGGACATAAATGTGTAAGTGCCGATTGCATACGACTGATGGCATACATTTATTTAAATATCGCCGCGTAGCTTAGCTCAAGTGTGCAACGAGGTGAGCTAACCCAGCTAGGCTATGTAACTATAGCTAGCCTCGCTCACATAGCTTAGCCCAAGTGTATGACGGGCGTAATACACTGAATTTGAACAAACTAAAGAATATTACCGAACGGGAAACCGCAAACTCTCGCAAAGCGCTATCTCTTCAACTATCTCTAGTCCTTTTAATATTCAGCGCCACCCGGCATTGCAAATACGATCTGACATTGACACTATCGTCTCAATCTGAAACGAAAATCGATCTAAAGTGAAAATAATACAGTAGAAATTCGATAATTCGAATCAATAGAAACCGTACCTATTTAGAACCACGGAGATTTTCTTATTACTGGATTCTTTTTTATGGTGCACATTTTGTTTAATGAAACAGTCGTAGGGCAAAAAAAGTTAAAATTAAGTAACAATGTTTCTGCATCAAAAAGTATATGTAACTATGTGACAACATTCAATTCTTTTTAAAGAAACTTGAAATTTTCGCTTCAAAATTAATAGATACCTATACAGTTACGACATTACATACCACCACGCAAATTTTGCTGGTAAATGCCTTAGTTATTACATTTAAGCCATTTTTAAGCCATTTCCATGCTTGACCAAAAAAGTTTGAATTACAGAGACCAATATATCGACCACAATTCAAATTACAAGATACCCAATATAAAAAATTAATTGTTCAAATTAGCGTGATTTTCGAATTACAGAGTGTTCGAATTATCGAGTCTCTACTGTATAACATTTTGGTATATGTTTTTATGATCTATAAGCCGAGAAATTCCAATAGAATTCAATGCTAGAAAGCTCGAGTAAAAGCCATGAATCAGAAATGATTTAATGGTTAAAGACAAAATAATAAAATTGTTCTGGCTTTATGGCTTTTTACCTTATAATCCGTCTAAAGGCTCAACTATGATAGACATAAGAACGCATATGTAAATGTCAAATTCCCAACGAATGTTAACATACATAGCTGTCAACATAAAAGCTAACCATAATAGGCATAGACTTTTATAAGTAAAGTAAAATTCTGACAAAGTTGAAGAAAAAAATGAGTGAATTGAAAAAAATTAAAGAAATATTTGAATTTGTGAAGTGCTTAAAAGAATTAAGTGACTTGAAAGATGAACTGGATGAATACGGCAGAAAGAAGCGTTCATGTGATGTACGAGAAATCAATCGTGACAGGAAAACGCACGGATACTACGTAGTCACCTTCTTAAAAATATAAAGGCTTGATCCGGATCAATTTTTTATTCATACGAGAATGACCACAAATGTCTTTGACTATCTGTTGTCCTGCTTGAGTCCCTTTTTGGAAAAATTTTAGGTTGTTCACTATTTACATATGCCAGTTCCATTTGTATCGAATTATTCATGCTTAACGAATGTTTAACGAAGGTTTGAAAGTGGCAACACTCTTGACATATGTCTATTGTGGGTATTAACACTGACTTTCTTATTCTGGAAATGACATATGCAGCTACATATGCGTTCTTATGTCTATCATAGTTGAGCCTTAAGGTTTGTGGCAATCGGGGTATAAGTACTCGAATCGAGTCTTTCCCCACAAAAAACTTGTAAGCCTGCTTGGAAGCTGATAAATCAGGCTCTGATGACGTTGAGCCAGCTTCCATGCCAGAAACAGGCTCCTAGTGGGATTTCAGAGCAGACATGTCTGACATGTTAAGAGGAATTTTTGAAATGTGAAAAGATCCATAAAAATAATATGACATTTTGTTATATTTTATATGACCTATAAGCCAGCTCTATTACGCTGGAACACAAAAGTAGCACACAAGAAAATTTTCTTCCATAAGATTTACTGCTTTTTTACTGCTAAAAAAAATTTGCTGCTGCAGCCGTTTTCGAGATATTTGTTGTGTTCCAGCTTCAGGGTGAAGCTGGAACACAGCAACAAAAATGAAGAAACAAAATATGGAAAATGTTCTGCTAATTTACTGCTCTTTTTACTGCGCAAGAATTAAATTTGCCGCTCCAGCCGATTTCGAGATATTTGCTGTTTTCCATCTTCAACCTGAAGCTGGAACACAACAAATATCTCGAAAACGGTTGCAGCAGCAAATTTTTTTTGAGCAGTAAAATAGCAGTAAAAAAGCGGTAAATCTTATGGAAGAAAATTTTCTTGTGTGCTACTTTTGTGTTCCAGCGTAATAGAGCTCTATAAGCCGAGAAATTCCAATACTATTCATTAAAAAGATTATTCACAAGCTTTCAAGATTGTACTTCGAGACTTCTACATGGACGATCTATTGACAGATTCCTATTGTGAACTCATAGCAAATCGACTGCAAGGAAGGTTGTTTCGCAAATGGTTGCAGAAAATGGGCATCCAAGGCTTCATGGAAAGTGTTCTCGACGATGACCGTGAGTTAAACTTACTTTGGAACTGGGCGATCGAGAAATTGTCAAGGCACTAGGTTTTTATACCCGTATGGTAAACCAAAGGGTATATTTGATTTACCTTACCGTTTGTAACGCAGAGATCCAATCATCACACACAAAAATGAATTACACCAGTGTGTGTAGAATGATAAAAAAAAGTTGAATTTTGCATGTCCGTCCGTCTGTGGCGCTGATTGCGGGCCCACGGATTGAGCGCTAAGTTCGTTAATGGGCAAAAATACTACCCCCCATACGAACGAAAACGTTTTTTGCGAATATCTCAAAAGCGGTACATCTTATCAAAAAAGTACAAGAACAAAAGAAAAGTTTGACTTCAAAGTGGAATATCAACTGTTCGCCGCACAGTGTCAATTTTTCCCATAAAAGTGGTCAAAATTATGAAACTCGAGTTCTGATGGAGATAAATTCTTCAAGTTTGGAGGTAATGTAGAAAAATTATCAGGCTTTCAGATAAAGACAAAAAGTTTGAAAATCCATGGGTGTCCAACATTTTTTTGGGGGGCTAAAGTAGAATATTTTTTAAATAAATGAAATGCACCAGGTTTTTTTTTATTTTTATTTTTCAAATCATTTTTTTTAAACATATGACAACTATTCCATCTTTTAGAAAATCTATATATATAAAAATGGATGTTTGTTTGTCTGTTTGTGATTACAAAACTCAAAAACGACTGGACCGATTTTTACGCGGTTTTTTGCAAAATGATCTGCGTTGCCAGGAGCAGGTTTTTAGCTATGTAGATTTTCAAAATTCGAAACGGAAGGTCCTGTAAGGATAATGAAAATATCCTTTTTCCCATTTCTCCCCGGAAAAATTTGCATTATGGGGTTTTTGGGGTCGCTGATCACGGCTCTGCTGATGGAATTTTAAAATTCGAAACGGAAGGTCCTGTAAGGATAATGAAAATATCCTTTTTCCCATGTCTCCCCGGAAAAATTTGTATTATAGGGTTTTTGGGGTCGCTGATCACGAATCCGGTATTAGATTTTCAAAATTCGAAACGGAAGGTCCTGTAAGGATAATGAAAATATCCTTTTTCCCATGTCTCCCCGGAAAAATTTGTATTATAGGGTTTTTGGGGTCGCTGATCACGAATCCGGTATTAGATTTTCAAAATTCGAAACGGAAGGTCCTGTAAGGATAATGAAAATATCCTTTTTCCCATTTCTCCCCGGAAAAATTTGCATTATAGGGTTTTTGGGGTCGCTGATCACGAATCCGGTATTAGATTTTTAAAATTCGAAACGGAAGGTCCTGTAAGGATAATGAAAATATCCTTTTTCCCATTTTCCCCAGAAAAATTGGCATTATAGGGTTTTTGGGGTCGCTGATCACGAATCCGGTATTAGATTTTTAAAATTCGAAACGGAAGGTCCTGGAAGGATAACGCAAATACCCTTTTTCCAGTTTTTCCCCGGAAAAATCGGTATAAGGGGGTTTTTGGAGTCGCTGATCACGAATCCGGTATTAGATTTTCAAAATTCGAAACGGAAGGTCCTGAAAGGATAACATAAATATCCTTTTTTCCCATTTTGCCCCGGAAAAATTTGCATTATGGGGTTTTTGGGGTCGCTGATCACGCCTCTGCTGTTGGAATTTTAAAATTCGAAACAGAAGGTCCTGTAAGGATAATACAAATATCCTTTTTCCGATTTTTCGCCGGAAAAATTGGCATTATGGGGTTTTTGGGGTCGCTGATCACGAACCCGGTATTAGATTTTCAAAATTCGAAACGGAAGGTCCTGTAAGGATAAATATCCTTTTTCCTTTTCCCCGGAAAAATTGGCATAAGGGGGTTTTTGGGGTCGCTGATCACGAATCCGGTATTAAATTTTTAAAATTCGAAACGGAAGGTCCTGTAAGGATAACGCAAATATCATTTTTCCAGTTCTTCCTGGGAAAAATCGGCCTTAGGTGGTTTTCGAGGTCGCTGATCACGAATCCGGTGTTGGAATTTCAAAATTCTAACCGAGAAGTCCTGTAAAGATAACGCAAATGTCCTTTTTCCAATTTTTCTTGAAACAATTGACACTAAGGGATTTTTGAGGTCGCTGATCGCGAATCCGGTGATCGATTTTTCAAATGCTAAACGGAAGGTCCTGTAAGGATAACGGAAATGTCATTTTTCCAATTTTTCTCGCAAAAATAGGTTTTGGAATATCACGCCTCTGCTGTTGGAATTTTAAAATTTGAAACAGAAGGTCCTGTAAGGATAATACAAATATCCTTTTTCCGATTTTTCGCCGAAAAAATTGGTATTATGGGGTTTTTAGGGTCGCTGATCACGAATCCGGTATTAGATTTTCAAAATTCGAAACGGAAGGTCCTGTAAGGATAAATATCCTTTTTCCCTTTTTTCCCCGGAAAAATCGGTATAAGGGGGTTTTTGGGGCGCTGATCACGAATCTGATATTAGATTTTCAAAATTCGGAACGAAAAGTCCTGTAAGGATAAATATCCTTTTTCCCATTTTTCCTCGGAAAAATCGGTATAAGGGGGTTTTTGGGGCGCTGATCACGAATCCGGTATTAGATTTTCAAAATTCGAAACGGAAGGTCCTGTAAGGATAATGAAAATATCCTATTTCCCATTTTTCCCCGGAAAAATTTGCATTATAAGGTTTTTGGGGTCGCTGATCACGAATCCGGTATTATATTTTGAAAATTCGAAACGGAAGGTCCTGTAGGGATAATGAAAATCTCATTTTTCCCATTTTTTGCCGGAAAAATTGGCATTAGGGGTTTTTGGGGTCACGAATCCGATATTAGATTTGCAAAACTGACGCGGAAGTTCCTGAAAGGATAACACAAATATCCTTTTTCCCATTATTCCCCGGGAAAATTGGCATTATGTTTGGGATCGCTGATCACGAATCCGATATTAGATTTTCAAAATTCGAAACGAAAAGTCCTGTAAGGATAAATATCCTTTTTCCCGTTTTTCCTCGGAAAAATCGGTATAAGGGGGTTTTTGAGGCGCTGATCACGAATCCGATATTAGATTTTCAAAATTCGAAACGGAAGGTCCTGTAAGAATAACGCAAATATCCTTTTTCCAGTTTTTACTGGGAAGAATCGTCATTAGGGGGTTTTTGGGGTCGCTGATCACGAATCCGGTGTTGGAATTTCAAAATTCTAACCGAAAAGTCCTGCAAGGTTAACGCAAATGTCCTTTTTCCAATTTTTCTCGCAAAAACAGTCTTTGGGAGGTTTTTAGGGTTGCTTATCACGAATCTGGAGTTGGAATTTCAAAATTCGAAACGGAAGGTCCTGTAAGGATAACATTTTTTCCCAAAACTTTTTAAGTTATTTATGGTTTTTTGGCATTCTAAAATTTATACAAAAAACTTTTAGCTGCCAACGAAGGGTCTGCTAGTTGCTTATTAATGGTCATTTTTTTTTGATAGTTCACTAAACAAAAAATTTTGATTTTTTGTTAAATTAAATTGCACTACAAGAACTTCTAATAAACAATTTTTGTTTTTATTTTTAAATAATAATTCACAAATTTCCGAATATTTTACTGACACAGCCATTTTAACCACAGTTTCTCCTTGAGTACAGTTTGATTAATAAAGTTCTTGTCAAAAATCCGTTTAAAACGCAAAGTCAAAAGTGGCGAGAGTTGCTGCGAATGCCCTTTGGCTGCCTTTAGCTGTCCCGTTATTATTAAGCTAAAAATAGATTTCCTCTCCGGAACGAGCAAAAAAAACAGTAAATTTCAATGTTGTAAGACATTATTGGAAAAAATTAGAAATTGCGCTCTTACCTTCTCTTTTAGACCTTAATTACTTTAAGAAAAGAAGTATGACGCAAATTAATTATAAAAATTTTTTGTAGGAAATTTATTTGTCTTTAATTTGGTATATCACGAACTTTTTATGGGGTCTTGTCAAACGAAAAATGCTCCCACAGATTTATATGGCGGGTTATGGTAATGATTTATGTACCAAAATAAAGGGTTTTTACTGTAGTTTTAATTCCGAGAGGTCTGATGGTGGGCCGAGGTGGGCGAAAAACTGTAAGCTTACCCTAAGCTGGAAAATTGTTGAAAAACAAGATTTTTTTATATCAGTGTAATTTAGTAATCAGTTGTTTAGGTACAAGAAAATTGTTTTCCATAAAACTTCATTAATTGGACATACTTTAATAAAAAAAATAATTTAAGAGTGTCAAGTAAGTCCTTTTATGATTTTTCATAGTCGGAATCAGTAAATTATTTTTGAGAAAAATGAATATTTCGAAGTAGGTATTTAAAAATTGCCTAACTTAAGGCACTTATAAAGGATACTTAAAAATCAATATATATTTTTTTATTGTTGTTTCTAGTTAGTTTAGACATTTATCTAACAGGAAAACATAAAAATATAAAATTCCGGGCTTGTCGAATTTTCATGAAAACCATAATTTTGGCCAAAATTTAGAGCAAATTCGACACTGTGCGCCGTTCAATTAAAATTCGAACAATGCCATATTACCATACGGGTTTTCAATCATTGCCAGATTGGCAATTATAGCTTTTGTTATGTTTATTGGTTACCGGCGAAAGACTGCCTGCTTTTCAGTGCTAACATGCCGGTATTAAACGAGCCAATTACAAAACTTAATTTACTCTCGTGTGCAGCTAAGTTGTTCGATCCTTTAGGAATACTTTCACCGGTGACTATATAACTTATATTTTTACCGGTTGCGAAAGTTCTATTACAAAGGCTCTGGTGACCGCGTGTAGATTGGTCCGCATTCCACGATGGTTAGAAACCCGACAATCGGGCGCAAGTACACAGCTTTATGAGTTTGCTGATGTATCACAAACTGCATATGCTACTGGAATTTATGCAAATGTTCGATCGACCAATGGCGATATTTTAGTCAGTCTTATTTCTGCCAAAACTAGGTTGGCACCGCTAAAAACAATATCTTTTTTACCCTTGGAGCTTTGTGCAACAGTTATTCTTGCACAATTCATGGAACAAGTCCAAGCTGTTCTCTCCCTTGATAATGCCGCTGTTTTTTGCTGGACTGATTCAACAATGACTCTTGCTTGGGTGAGAAACTGGACCACTTTCGTCTTTCGTACCCGGGATTCAGAAGACAATTCCAACGAAGGCTTGGAGGCATGTTACATCCCAGGACAATCCCGCTGATTGCGCGTCAAGGGGTATCCAATCACAGGTGTTGCTTCAACACTCACTCTGGTGGTCCGGTCCCACATAGTTTCAAAGGGAGCATACTTTTTGGCATCACATATCCGAAATGCTTTCCACAAAGTTGTGACAACGCACATCAACACTGGTTTCTTGTCACAGTGATCCAGATGCAAAAGCTGAACCAGAAATTCTTCAAGCGTCCTTGACCAGAAATTTTTCAACCGGTGCATATTTTACTTTAGAAGTGGTGTCAATTTCGCTGGACCATTTAAACTTCGTTTTTCAAACGGGCGAGGTTCAACTTATGTTTTTGGCGCTATTGGAGCCAGCTAGGTGTAAGACGGGACGCATGACATCAACGTAACCTGGGGACGATGAACTAGTCAGGGTAGTTAAAGTCAAAACCCAAGATGGTATCTTTGTTCGTCCTATTGTAAAGCCATGCCCTTTGCCACGCTTAGAACCACCTATGGAATCCAATACCACTATTGGATAACGGTGTTTTTCCTGCAGTAAAGGAAATGAACTAAAATACAAGTTCTGTGACGTCAATGGAATTGCGCCATTAGATAGTAATTGAATGAGTGAAAATGGGTTATTTGAAGCCCAACAAATTAACAAATGAAATTAAAAAAGTTTTTAAAAGTTTGGCAAAAAAGCTGCTCAGCAAAATGACATAACGTAAAAATGTTTGAATATTTTATAGTTGTTGCTTTTACTTACCTTTAAAGTTACAAAAAAATTTGAATCGTATAATTAGTTATAATAGTTATATTATAATTATAACGTTATAATTATAACTAATTATACGATTCAAATTTTTTTGTAACTTTAAAGGTAAGTAAAAGCGCTGCGTAAAGATACATTTTCGATGTTTTTGCCTAAAAAAAAGTAAAGTTATTTTTATTGGTGCCTGTATTTATTGAGTGGGCATTGGCTGAGAAGCGATTTTGTGTAAGTTTTTGTTAAATTAATAGCATCATCACAATCTCCATCTGGTGTAAAAAAAAATTTTTCAATAAATATACAGTGATACCTTGGTTCGTGAACGCCTGGGTTCGTGAACTACTTTTGAGCCCAAAGAATGCCTCGGTTCGTAAATAATGTCTCGGTTCGTGAACGTTCTTTACAAAAAAAAATACATTGGATAGGTATTCATTTTTCATTGAAAAATGAACCGATTACCTGTTGATTTTATCGAAAGGTGCCCAACATCTTTACTTTCTTCACAATAACATCTTTACTCTTTTCTTTCTTCACCACCTGCCGTTGACAATATCAGCTCTTCCCTAGGTAAAATTATTTAAATTTTCATCCATATTTTATGCACGAGTTTATGAATTTCCACGATGTCATTTTATGTAAAAAGTGCTATAAATCCATTTTTCGAGATCTAAGAACGCACGTGGCTTAATTTTAAAAAGTAGTTACATATACAATGGGAAATTTTGTTTCGATTCGTGAACGTTTCGGTTTGTGAATGTTTATTTTGAAAATGTTTTTTTTATTAATTACCGTTTCGTTTATTTCAATATCATTGTCCTTTTTATCCCAAAATGTTCCAAATGTAATAAAAAAGCAAGGTATCTGTCTCGTAGAGACGGCCAGAAGACGTGGATCCGCCGACAACGATCGCCAATAGATATTTAAGTAAGAAATTTTAGTGAAAAGGAAATTAAGGAAACAAATTTTTATTTAAAACATAACAAAAGCTATAATTGCCAATCTCGCAATTATTGAAAATCCGTATGGTGATTTAAGTGAACGGCGAACAGTTGTACCAAAATTCCAGTTTGAAGTCAAACTTTCTAATTAGATTTTTTTAGAATTTTTTCCAATCGGATCTTGATGTATGGGAGTTTTATGTAGAATCATATCCTAAATAACTTTTGTTCTTGCACTTTTTTGATAAGATGCACCGTTTTTGAGGTATTCGGTTTCACCATACGGGTATAATAATTTTATTTATAATTGGTTTATGATAAGAGAAGTATGAAATAAATATCATACATACGGTGTTCAAAACGCTCCCATTTCTAGTCTTTCGTTCAAATTAGTTATATATATATATAATGACGAAGGTTTTACATAAATTTACTACTATTTTATCGATTCTACTACTATTTTTCGGTCGATTCATTACGATTTCGAAAATCAAAAATCACAACCCTGAACAGAACTTTAATGCTGGGAGCGAAATATCGCTCTCTTACTAATGAAATACATACTTTTATATGTGTGTGCATGATAACCAACAGCCATCGCTCGAGGCTTTCATTCATTTTTATGCGAGACCCACAAACCGTTTTGAACAAGAAGCGAAAACTTAAATAGAAATCATTTTCGTTCCAAAGAACGAGAGTCGGAAACCACAGCAAACGCTTTTGCCGTTAAGAGCGAAAAGAACGAAATAACATGACATTCAATACATCAGATTCAATCTACACAAAGGAGGAGCATAAAAAGAGTATAAATGTGAAATCTGTACTACAGGCAGCAAACACAGCATAACAGCGGCAGTGAAAATTTAGATTTTGATTTTTAAAAGAATTATTAAACATAGTTTAACATAACAAAATACCCTGCCGCATTTTATATAGTACATAACAAAAGCTATAATTGCCAATCTGGCAATTATTGAAAAACCGAATGGCAAACAGTTGTATCAAAATTCCACTTTCAAGTCAAACTTTTCAATAAGATTTTTTAAAATTTATTCCAATCGGATTTTGATGTATGGGAGTAACTTTTGCACTTTTTTTGATAAGATGCACCGTTTTTGAGATATTCACAAAAAAACGTTTTCGTTCGTATGGGGGCTACCCACCCTAATGGTCCATTTTTGCCAATTAACGAACTTAGCCTCGCATTTTACGAAAAACGGATCTGCGCAAAATTTCAAGTCTCTAGCTCAATCTGTGCGCCCGGAATCCGCGCCACATACATACAGACAGACGGACGGACGGACGGACATGCAAAATTCATTTTTTTTTATCATTCTAAACACACTGGTGTAATTGATTTTTGTGTGTGATGACGGGATCTTGACAAACGGTAAGGCAAATTTAATATACTCTTTGGTTTCACCATAAGGGTATAAAAATTCTTGTTTACATTTCTTATGTGGTATCAGTCTTTGATGTAAAGCTCAATGGTTTAGCTCCTGGAAAACTTGCGTTGATGCAATAAGTTTTATTTTAAGGAATTTTATATGCTGTTTAGAAATACAAAATTAAAATTAGATATACAAATTTCGAACGGTATGTAAAAATTGTGTGGATCGTATGGAACATGCAAAGGTTAAGTTCTTAAAGATACGTTTCAATTTCTGATTAGGTCCATCAATTTCGCTCCGAATTCGGTATACTTATGTAATAAAAGAATTCTTGAAATTGTCTGAATAAATCTCTAAAATTTTAACTTTAAACAAATTTTTGTTGTACAAATTCTAGAATAGTTTCAGCAGTTCAAGCAGCCTTTTCTTGCATAGCGGGATTCATCGTTTGTAAATCATCATGCAGCAAATCATTCCTGTACGCATCGCATTTTGTAATGGAGGCGTACGCTTGGTTTGGTACAGCATATTTCATGTACGACATTTGGTCCATGTACAAAGTACACACGCACAAAATAGCCGACAAACTAAAGTTGGTTAAATTATCTACCAAGACATTTAGCAACAATCGACATCATTCAAATGGACTATACGATAAACATTCAGGTGTGAGAGGCAAAAACGATAGGGTTGTGGGAATCGAGAAAGTTGGTGGATCTCATTTAAAGGGTCATCAGGATGACGTTGATTATGTTGAAAATCTTTCATTAACCAAAAGCGGAAATTGGGATTTTCTTAAGTATGTCATTTCACATCCAATTATTGTCATGCATCATATTTTTATCGGAACGTTTGGACTGCTTGTTGTCACGGTTGGTTAACAAAAATTCAAGTTAAATTTTTGAATAAAATTTCAATTTTACTATTTCAGTATTTACGTGGCAGATTTGGAGATTGTGTGTACAGTTTCATATATTTGATGGAATTTTCGACACCATTTGTCTCCTTGCGCAGTGTTCTTAGTACTCTGGGTTTAAAAAACACTCGAATTTATATTATTAATGGCCTTGTAATGCTGGCATCATTTCTCGCATGTAGAATCCTTATGTGGCCATATGTCTTCTACTGGTACAGTGACGCCATTAACAGATCTTTGGTGCAGGTAAAAATTTATGTATAAAATGGTTATTAAAATATTTTTAAATTTAACTTCCAGGCAATAATGGGACTTCCCAGGGGCTGTAAAATAAGCATCATGATTCTATTTCTTCCACAAATCTATTGGTTTACATTGATGTTCAAGGGCGCACTAAAGGTACACAATGGAAAAAATATATAAGTTAAATAAAACCATCGCATAATATGCTATCACATCTATTAAGGCGCCTCCACACATTCAATGTTACTTGATACCTTTACTTGAATGACTCATGTTTCAAGTAACATTGATCGTTTGGATGCTCTTCAATGTTAAGTTTGCAGGCAATTTCCATCATTGTTACTTGAAAATTTTCATCAATAATACTTGTCAATTAACATTGAACGTGTAGAGGATCCTTTAAACTAATTCCGTCGTTACGCCTTCGATATTTTTTAAAACTCACTTTTTTCTAATTTGAATTGCCAATCGTCCGTCTGTGAAATAGTTATAAATGAATATTGCCGTATATATACCTATTATATATAAATTTATTTATTATATAAAATTTTAAAATGTTTCATTGCATACAAACCAGAACAGATCTTTATCTTGATATTAGCTCGTTCCAAAATATGGAACCTATATTGAACCGCCGATAATGCTGAACAGTATGTAGGCAATCGTGATACCTTACAATACGATTTTTGACCGTATATCGAATCAGTGTGCAACGTATTTCGCAGGCCGCATAACGACGTATAGTTTCCAATAATAATATTGAAAGTTTTCGATAATATTATTAGGGCGTCTGAATCATAAAAAAAGGTAAATCACAACTTTTCACAATTATTGCCAATTTTCAAACTTAATATTATTTTTTGGAATTTATGCAATTCCAACAGTTTCTACAGTTTAGTCCGGTTTTAAAAATACCCATAGGTTATTATTTTGGAAATTTTCGATTCTTTCGCCAGCCCCCAATGATTTTCTTAAACAGACCAAATCGTTTATTGTCTATTAAAAAACCCCATTACTTCCATCAACATAAATACTTTTTCATCCGATATGAAAAAAAAATTGCTGCTTAATTTTAAAAAGTAGAAAAATAGCGTTTACAATACAGATGCAACGACTAATGTTGATTCGATCCGAGGAAATACGAGTACATATTCGATACTTTTGTTCCGAAACCAAGTAATTTTGTAATTCAACGTCGATATCAAGGAGGTATCGATGCTTTTTGACTGGTACCGAAAAGTGAGTACTTTATATTGATATAGCAGACCCTTTGTTGCGTTTTTGATGTGGATACGTCTTAGATTTTGGTTATAGGGGTACAAATTAGAAAATCTGCTTGCTCCCATGATAACAAATTTGCAATCGATGATACTCGATAGTTTGTGGTGACATCCGAACAGAAACTGTGTTATAAAACTGCGGCCTACATTAAAGTATTGTTAAGGGTATTTTGTTATGTTAAACTATGTTCAATTAGTTTTTTATTAATCGAAATTTAAATTTTCACTGTCGCTGTTATATAGTGTGTGCTGCTTGTAGTACAGATTTCACATTTATTCTCTTTTTATGCTTTCTTTGTGTGCATTTTTTTATGCTTTCTCTTTCGTTCTCTAAAGAGAGAAATTTTGAGCTTCGCGGTACTGTTCGTAGGAGTTGGAACGATCGATGCACATTTTTCGTTCTCCCTCCCAAGTTAAGAACGAAATTGTTCCTATTTAAGTTTTCGCTCCTTGTTCAAAACGGTTTGTGGGCTTCGCATAAAATGAATGAAAGTCTCGAGCGATGGCTGTTGGATATGATGCACGCCTTCGGCCTCCCCCGGCTCCTCGGCCTTCGGCTTCGAATCATACGCGGCCTCTGGCCACGCGTTTAGTTTATCTGTATATACTGAGAAATATGGGCAAAAAATTGAAAGTAGATTTTAAGACAATAGGTTATTGCCCATTACATAAAAAGATTATAAAAATACACGCAAATTTCAAATTAGACAATAATATAGATTCTGCGCCACTAAGACAACCACTAGTGACTTTACGGGCTGCTGCGTTCCAATTCTTCCTGAATTCTTCCATTGTCGTTGCAGCTCGACCTTGTTTTCGCAATTCCCGCTTTACGATTGCCCAGTAATGCTCGATGGGACGGAGTTCAGGACAGTTTTGGTGGTTAAGGTTTTTTTTTCGACCAATTCGATGTTTTTTCGCTTTAAGAAGCTCTAATGTGTCGCATAGTGGGCAGTTGCAAGATCTGGCCAAAATATTGGAGGTGTGTCATGTTTTTTATATATTGGCACTAACCGAGCTCCTATACATTTTTCCCGATAAATATCTCCATTAATGGTCCCTTTTGAGAAAAATGTCGTGCTCTTTAAGCCGCATGAGCATTTAGCCTGCCAAACAAGAACTTTTCTCCAAATTTTTCAATTGGTACAAATCTGTCACAATCTGGTACGTTTTCCCCTTTACGGCTGTATAATATTGTGGACCCGGGAGAGTGCAAGAGTCCATTTTAAAGTATGTTTCGTCGTCCATTAAAATTCAGCGACCCGGATTGTTTAACAAAAATTTGTATAATTTCCCACAATGAATTTTGGAACGCTTCAATTGGTCTAAACTTCTTTTGGGCGTTTTTTGTTTTTTATACGTTTTTAAATTGTTCTTTTTTTTAATTTTTTTGCACCATATTTTTCGCCAGTCCCGTTTTTTGGCCACATATCGAATTGACAAAGTCTTCTTTCTTGTCAACAATTTCACCACCTTTGTTTCTAATTTTGGGTCAGTTGGACCTTTTTTCCGACCACGACCTGGCAGATCCATTATGGTATTATGCTCCCCAAACTTAGTTATAACTTTTTTGGCACCATTTACTGAAACTTTGTGCAGTTTTGCTAACTGCCTTAGTGATATTCCACTTGTACGGCACCAAGTTTGCACAATTAATTTTCTGTTTTCTTCGGCGCCATGTCTTTTTTGTTTATAGATTAAGCTTAAAAACCAAGCACTAATAAAAATATAAATTTGACAGAACACAACAATCCTACTTACATCAAATATTAACCTGCGAGTTTAAATTTATACCAAATTTTAAGTGTGCACTTTATTTCGTGTCCAGTCCTTAACTTAAAAACTTTTGAAAAAAATCGTTATGTCTTTCCGAATTTTAAAATTCTAACCAGATTCGTGATCAGCGACCCGAAAACCCCCTAATGACATTTTTTCCGGGAAAAAATGGGAAAAATGATATTTGCATTATCCTTACAGGACCTCCCGTTTCGAATTTTGAAAATCTAACACCGGATTCGTGATCAGCCGAAAACCCCCTTTTCAGCATCCTATTGAGCAGGATTAATGGCGAAAATCATGGTTTAAAAACACCCAAACCCCCTTTACCACCCGTTCACCCCCTTAGTGGTAAAATTTCGTAAAACCCCGCCTTAGTGAGTGGATACGCAATGGTTGGGACATACTGTGAAAGTTTCAAGTCTCTAGCTTCAGGGGTTTGGGCTAGGCGTTGATGAGTCAGTCAGTCAGTCTGTTAGATAATACGTCCCATCCGACCCTACTTCCACCTATAGTCCTAAACTATACAATGACGACACGACTAATCACCGCTCATTTTGTTTGTTCACATTGTCTACGATCGTCGTCGTGTGCGGTCTACTTTTGCTTTTGCTAGTCGTTCATTTTCTGTAACATTAACTTCAATATACTTTTACGCAGCATTAGATTTGTGTTTTCTTTCTTATCCGATCCATACCTATTTTCACAGGTTATGGGCCCAGAACCCGCGGTAGAAAGTTAAAAGAATCGATCAAGTATATTTAAGTCTAAAATAGAAAAAACGTAACAGTGTTTCGGTTCGCAGTTATTCTATTCGTTTCGAGAACAATCGGCGACGGGATCGCTTTAGAAAAATGGCTTCGAACATGATGCGTTTTGAGATGTTAAGTAAAGATAACTTCGACACGTGGAGGATCCACATGAAGGCGCTTCTAATTAAGAACGATGCCTTGCAGTATGTTAGCGGAGCATCTGTGAAACCCGAAGTGGATGCAAATAATGCGTCATCCGCCACAGAGGCGAGGAAGTGGCGCGATAACGATTGCAAGGCAATGTCCGACATTTTTCTGGCCATACACGCATCCGAGTTAAAACAATTTAAGGACTGCAACACATCTCGGGAATTGTGGCAGAAATTGGAAAGTGTTTATCAGTCGAAGGGGCCGGCGCGTAAAGCCAGCCTCTTAAAACAAATAGTGTTAAAACGTATGGTAGAGGGCGACGATATACACGACCACCTGCGAAGTTTTTTTGACGCAGTGGACCAGTTGAAGAGCATGGACGTACAAATCAACGACGATCTGTTGTCAATCGTAATTTTATACAGTTTACCGGAAAATTTTGAGAATTTTCGAATCGCAATTGAGTCGCGCGACGATCTCCCTAACCCCGAAATGTTACGAATCAAAATAGTGGAAGAAAGTGACGCCAGGGGAAGTGTGAGAAGGGCGGCGGCACAGAACGCCATGTTCGCGGATCGGTCGGGAAAATTTCGAAACAATAAATTCAAATCGGATAAACGCGAGAATGACGGACAGATCAAATGCTTTAAGTGTAAAAAACGCGGCCACAAGGCGTCAGACTGTAAATCGCGAGGTAAAAGTGGTCGGCACGAAGCTCGACAGATTGAGAACGCGTCGTTGTGTGTCATACGCGAGTCCGAGGAAAACAGTTTTTCGGTACGATCCGAGCGCATGACAAATAAAAACTGGTGTCTTGATAGTGGGTGCACTTCCCACATGTGCGGTGACATCGATATCCTTTCAAAAGTGGAATCTGTTCCTACTGAGAAGCTGCACTTAGCAAACTTTAGTTCCACGAATGTCAGTGCTAAGGGCATCGCACATTTGTCAACGCGTGTAAGTGGACGTGAAATGGAAATCGACTTAAATGGTGTTTTGTATGTTTCGGACTTACGCACAAATCTCTTATCCGTCGCGAAGATTGTGGACAAAGGTTACCGCGTGGTGTTCGAGCGCAACTCAGCTCGTGTTATGGATTTTAACGGGAAAGTTATAATACTCGCGAATCGAATCGGCGGTCTGTATTATGTCGAGGATTCGCGCACTCCGGAACAAAGCAAACTTTCGAAAACCGTGGATTCACCGGGCAATGCTCTGATGGGATGGCATCGAAAAATGGGACATTTGAATGTCAAAGATCTACGAGATGCGTCAAATTCCAAGGCAATACGAGGGCTTGAACGAGTGAACCTGAACGGAAATCTGGAATGCGAAATTTGTCTCAAAGGCAAAATGGTACGTCAACCTTTTTCTAAAAAGTCTACGAGGAAGTCACAGCCGGGTGAAATTATACATACGGACGTTTGTGGGCCAATGAGGGTGACGTCAAACGGAGGAGCAAAGTACTTCGTCACATTTATCGACGATGCGACACGCTGGTGCGAGGTAAAATTTATCAGTCACAAAAGTCAAGTATTTTCCGAATTTCAGACATTCAAAAAGATGATCGAGACCCAGTACAATAGGAAGATCAAATCAATTCAATCTGATAACGGCACCGAGTACGTGAATAGCAAATTCGATGAATTTTTGCGAAGTAGCGGCATCCAACGGCGGCTAACTGTTCCGAACAATCCAGAACAGAACGGTGTAGCTGAACGGAAGAACCGTACACTCATCGAAATGGCGAGATGTCTTCTGATCCAAGCCGGGCTCCCTCCTTCATTTTGGGCGGAAGCGGTGTGCACGGCAAATTATATTCGAAATCGCTGTCCGACGACTTCATTGAATGGGCGAACTCCACACGAAGCATGGCTAGGAGAATCACCAGACGTCAGCGGTTTCAGGGAATTTGGCTGTGAGGTTTATTGCTTACAACGCAGCAAAAACGTCGGCAAGTTTGACTCTCGGTCTCGTAAGGGAATATTTCTGGGATTTGCCCAAGATTCTAAGGCGCTTAGAATTTGGATTCCAAGTGAGCGGCGAGTCGTTATTTCACGAGATGTTCGATTTCTCGAAAATTCACCAGGAAATAAAGAGTATCAACACGAAGACTTCTTTTCCGATCAAGATCTTGAGAAGCAGCAGCAGTTCGACGAAGAGCAGCAAATTCACGCAGAGGCACCAGGTAAGCCATATTTTGATGTCATTTTAAATGAGCAGCGAGACGAGCCACGACGTGATCCTCAGAGCGACGAGGAATTGGATCTTTCGGACGCCGATGAACCAAATGCAGGTGTTGACCATATAACGAGATCCTTGAGGCCTCTACCAGGACGACCACGTGTGATTCGTACAGGAAGTCGAGGCAGACCGAGGAAGCAGCATGCTTCAGTTCCGGACAGCAGTGACGATTCTGAAGAGATTGCTTGTATAGCTGAAGTTCCTGTTCGACATGCACTTTCTGGCCGCGAGAAGGACGAGTGGACACTAGCGATGGCCGATGAATTTTGCGCGATTCTCAAAAATGACACTTGGGACCTAGTTGATCGACCATCTGACCGATCTTGTGTGGGCAGTCGTTTCGTTCTAAGGAACAAATATGGTGCAAATGGCGAAGTTGTCAAGAGAAAGGCGAGGGTCGTAGCAAGAGGTTTCTCACAACAATATGGAACCGATTATAATGAGACCTATGCTCCTGTTGCAAGATTCAGCTCGATTCGGCTAGCGATTGCACTTGCAGCGCAGCGTGGGATGCACATGAGGCAATTTGACATCACGACGGCATTCTTGAACGGAGTGGTGGAAGAGGAGGTCTTCATGGAGATACCAAATCACGCAGAGGAAATTCTAGAATTCATCGTTAACAAAAGACTAGGATCGCCGGCATTGGCGAGAAAAGCTGCGAAGATGGCATCAGAAATTTCTTCGGGGAATAAAGTATGTCGAATGAAAAAGGCGTTGTACGGTTTAAAGCAGGCCGGGCGTTGTTGGTATCAACGGTTGGGCCAGGAGCTAGAAAAGTTAGGCGCCAAACCAACAACAGGGGATGCAAGCGTATACGTGATGAACAGCGGAGACGATATGGTAATTATCGTTGTCTACGTTGACGACATCATTGTGTTGTCACGTAACTCACGAAAAATCGACGAGATCTACAAATCGCTAAAGAGATCGTTTGACGTTAAAGATTTGGGCGAAATATCATACTGCCTGGGAGTCGAGTTTTCACGTAATGGAGAAGCTGTCACCATGAGTCAACGCGGTTATATCCTGGATATCTTAGAGAGGTTTGAGATGTCATCATGCAACCCGGTCTCCACACCGATGGACTACAGCGTAAAACTGTCGAAGTCTGATGTTTGGACCGACAGCGATGGAGAAAAGCCACCATATCGGGAGTTGGTAGGTGCACTAATCTACTTATCAGTTGCCACGCGCCCCGACATCTCTCACGCTACCAGCGTATTGAGTCAGTTCAACGATACTTTCGGAAAAAACCACTGGCAGGCTGCAAAGCGAGTACTAAGGTACTTAAAAAATACGGTTGACGTCGGATTAAGTTTCAGCTTAAGAGGGGGCAGCTTGACTGGATTCGTGGATGCGGACTGGGGTGCTTCAATTGACGATAGGAGGTCCTACACTGGATTCGTGTTCGTAATGGCTGGAGCTCCAGTATCCTGGGAGTCCAGAAAACAGCGTACTGTGGCTCTATCTTCAACCGAGGCTGAGTATATGGCCCTCAGCGATGCTACAAAGGAGGCTATTCATTTACGCCGATTTGGCGAGGAACTTGGCATGGTTTCAGCGCTAGGAGTCAAATTGTACAATGACAATCAAGGTGCGCAGAAGCTTGCCGAAAATCCGGTTTTCCATTCGCGTACGAAACACATTCATGTGCGCCATCATTTTGTACGGGAAGCTCTGGAGAACAAGGAAATCAAGGTTGAGCATGTATCAACGGATAACATGGCTGCCGATGTCTTAACCAAGGCACTGGCAAAGGCGAAGCACTGGAAATGCCTGGATGCTCTAGGTGTTCAGCTAGTTCGATCTGGTTCGAGAGGGGGTGTTAGATAATACGTCCCATCCGACCCTACTTCCACCTATAGTCCTAAACTATACAATGACGACACGACTAATCACCGCTCATTTTGTTTGTTCACATTGTCTACGATCGTCGTCGTGTGCGGTCTACTTTTGCTTTTGCTAGTCGTTCATTTTCTGTAACATTAACTTCAATATACTTTTACGCAGCATTAGATTTGTGTTTTCTTTCTTATCCGATCCATACCTATTTTCACACAGTCACTCAGTCAGGTTAAACGATTTTATATATAGAGATAATGATCCATTCCAGGAAATTGGAGCTAAAGAATGAATTTATTTAATTCTAAAGTTTCCATCGTTTGATATGGCGAAAGAAAAAATGTGTGTTTTCCCTGTAATCGCATTGAAAATTTGAAAAGAAAACTAAAGTTTCATACTGTAGTATGACTTCAACCGACAACTGTGCGCCGGCCTACGATAGCAATGAAAATATTTGAATAAACACCAAAGTTTTATACTGTTGTATATGACTTCAGCCGACAACTGTGCGTCGGCCTACGATGGTGTTGAAAACGAAAAACGCTGGTTACAGTTATGCGACATCAAGGTTTTACACTGCTATGTATGTATAAATGCAACCGACCGCTAACTGTCTGTTAGTTTACAATGATGCCCTCTACATAACCAATTGAATATTCCACAAAAAACCCGTTATAACAAGGCATCGGAGACGGCGTTAACTCACGAACACTCAATTATTGCAATTATTTTATGAACAAATATTGATTTAGCTAACCTTCAGAACCTGAATTGAACACGTTTATAAATTCTAACGATGGTTTCCTTGATCATGACGAAAGAGGCAACCAGAACCGCAAAATGAAACGCTGGCATTCGAAGTATGTGTTAAAACCATATCGAATTGACACTAACACCATCCAATCGCCTAAAACATGATTCAACATGCATGAACACGTAACGGGAAAAATCGACACCGGTGAAATGGGTCCCAAAACGGAGCATCGATACTCCATTTTATGAATGCAATTGAATTCACTTCCTCAGAAATGATAATTACATCACATAAAATATTACTCGCCCCGGTCGCTCCCCTAGTAGATTTTGGTCATCGGTTTTCAAACACATTTACACTTATACCCCATACAACAAGCAACAAATTTTAGCCCCTCTCCCCTTGAAACGCTCAATTATTCGACGCGTCATTAAAAATTTATATACTTCTAGGTTTCGATGACAATTTCGGGGACAGGTCATCGAGGGTGTCATTCGTTTATTTTTTTGTTGGTTTTTCCTGTCTCGATTTCCCGTTACAAAACGTTTTTCTTGTTTGTTTTGGTTTTCTGGCAGAGTGCAAGCAGTTGAATTGAGTGATTTGACGATAGAAGACGGTAGAATAATCGTGGGAAAAGTGTAAAAGTTAATTTTTGGCCGATATTAAGTATAATTGATAAAATTTTAACTTATTAAATGTAAGAAACATTAAAACACAGAACCAAAAAAAATTTTTTTATCTAAATGTGGTTTAACCCTTGACCCGTGTACTATAAAACTTCCATATATCGTGTACTTCGGAAATCAGTGCCCAGATGTAATTCTAATAGAAAATATATGGCTGGTTTGTTTAAAAATCATAAAAATGTGGTTTATTCGTTAAACAAGTAAGAAATATAATGGAAAAATATAATAAAAGTACAAAAATCAAAAAAAAATCAAAAATCGTTCAGGGCACTCAGTGCCCCAGTACACGGGTCTAGGGTTAAAGGTTGTGCTTTCGTGCTTAAGTGGATTTCAACCGTTAAATTGTACGGTAATTTTACCAGCGCGCTAGAAGAGTACAAAAATATGTGGTACATTATCTGTACCACTCACTCTCTAAAGGGTACCTTACACGATACATGTCGTTAGTTAAATGGGTTTTTCCCTTTTTTTGTGACTGGGGCATCGAGGAAATATTGTATAAAAAAGCGACCTTTAGTATCTTGCTAATAACTGCGAAAGCTTAAAAACTTACATTCTAAGTAATTAATATTTTTCTATTTTAAGAAATCTGTAAAGCATCTTATTAACGTTTAAAAAGGGTTAGGAGTAAAAAAAATGTCAAAAAAACGTTTTACAACCAGATGAGTAAAGAGCTCAAACAGTATCGCGAGAGCGTGCGACGTTATAGATCTCTAAAGCATTTTGCCACAGAATCTCACGTACAAACTCCTGAAATGTCATCTTCATCGAAAGAAGTAGTAGAACAGGAAAATGTAGAATAAGAAATTCTTTTTGCAACAGAAGATAATCTGTCATGTAGTTCTGAAGAAAGTTGTAACTACAGCATTCAGATTGGTTACGATAGCGAAGGCAGCGAAGATAACGATATGATCCATTTGAAACAAGGTGTTGTGAACAACTTGTGTAACTGGGCACTACGAAATAAAGTGCCTAATTCACAATTGGACCAATTGTTGCATGTACTGAAAGATTGTAATATAGAAAATTTACCCAGGACTGCCAAAGCGTTACTTAGAACTCCAAATTTTAGTATTTGAATGTGGTTGAACCGGGGGAATACTTCCATTTCGGTATTCAGAAGTATTTTATGTTTCTCCAAAGAAAACAACAAACATTTAAAAAAAACCTTAGAATTGAGCAACGAAGACGAGGATATAAAATCACTTTTTCCCGCCAAACACTTGGCTGAAATTACTGGCATAGAATTCAAAATTACAACGACTTTTTATTACGTTTAGTCAGTTTTTTTTTTATAATTATTATTTTATGAGTATCAATTTTTGTCTTGTTCTTTAGAAAATATTTTTAAAACATAAAATATCACAAAACGGGTTTGAAAACACATTTAAGAGTTTAGCTGAAGACAAGGTATACATCGAATTCTATTTGCACGGAAAATGCGGGAAAAAGTCTCTAAATTCATTAATGTTCTTCAATTCAGTCCTTTTTGGTGAGTTTTAAAAAATATACAATCATATACTTACCAATTTCGTTTCCTAATTTGACAAAATTTCATATGAAAAAGAGTTACGACGGCTTCTACTTAAATCTCACAATCGATTCAATAGATCCAATTGTAGAAAAAAGGTAAACATTATCGTTATCTTTTTATATATTTAATAAATAGAATACTTTCATATAGATATCAATTGTATAAGAAGAGCCAAATAAGATATGTAAAAGGAAATATTAATATGTCTAATGCCCGGTTCCACAGTGCAAGCTTAAGCTTCGGTTCAGTTGAACTTGATAATTAATTTAAGCTTTAGCTCAAGCTACAACTGTTTCACAGTCAAATTTTATGTGTAGTTCAACAAAACCAAGTTCACTGAGTTTTGCAAGTCAGTGTCCCTCTCCTGTTACTCAAGTTTGTACTTGTAGTGAGTAATTTCGATATATATTTACAAACCTGGAGATTGAATCCGTACATGGCTACAGTCCATGACAGCAATCACTCTTGGGAATCGAGCAATACTATAATATTCTTTCATCATTCCAATAATTAAAATTTCTTCTGCTATGAAATCTTCTTGGTCTTGCCACACGAGTAACAACACAGAATATCCTTCATCACTTTCGTCAATCATATCACTAAAATCGCTATCCATTATAATAAGTTCAACAAAATATCTAATTTAAAAAATCAAACAGTTTTGATGTATCAATCAAAATGAAAAACGACCGCTTTGATTTCGGAAACGCGATAGGAAAAATGACATTTCTAACACTTAAGCTTGTGAGTTCAGATTTGAGCGTCAATATTTTACGGCTCAAATTGAACCGGCATTTGAACTCAGTTCAACACTTAAACCAGTACTGTGAAACAGTGAATAGAGTTGAGCGAAAGCTTATCCTCAATCCGAAGCTTAAGCTCACACTGTGGAACCGGGCATTAATAAGTTAAAATTTTATCAATTATACTTAATATCGGCCAAAAATTAACTTTTACACTTTTCCCACGATTATTCTACCGTCTTCTATCGTCAAATCACTCAATTCAACTGCTCGCACTCTGCCAGAAAACCAAAACAAACAAGAAAAACGTTTTGTAACGGGAAATCGAGACAGGAAAAACCAACAAAAAAAAAATAAACGAATGACACCGTCGATTACCTGTCCCCGAAATTGTCATCGAAACCTAGAAGTATATAAATTTTTAATGACGCGTCGAATAATCGAGCGTTTCAAGGGGAGATCAGCTAAAATTTGTTGCTTGTTGTATGTGGTATAAGTGTAAATGTGTTTGAAAACCGATGACCAAAATCTACTAGGGGAGCGAACTGAACTCTAATACAAAAATACAAGAATGAACTGAATCGGAACCTGCGAGATAGCGTGGTATTACACACAGCAACTTTCGGGCTTATTTAAGCCGGCAACTTTTGGGCTTAATAAGCCACTGTGCTTACACTTGTGGCTTAAATAAGCCAATCCTGTTTGCATATGCTACACAAGTTTACATGGGTGTGTGTGGACTCAAACCATTGAAATTGCTGCTGCTCATATACTTCCCACGATCTTTACCTGCTGACGGTCAGAACGAAAATGATTTCTGCCTACTACTTTTCCCAAACCGGTTCACACGCTTTGCATGTATGCAGATTGTCGATAAGCCATGATTTCGAGTGGCAACTTTTCCCTCCTCAGTCGTTTCTCCCAAAAATCGGCTTAAGTAAGCCCGAAAGTTGCCGTTTGTAATACCGCGCATATAAGAAGCCACGAACTCGGGAAAGTTACACACACATATATATTTACAAGTAGTCCGAAGGGGTGTTTTGACCACGATTAGACGCAGACACACTGAGCTTCCACACTGAACCTCTCGTGATTACACAGGTTGAGCTGAACCCAAACGAAAATGAAACGAATGGAAATTGGGCCATTTTGTTTTTCATTTCGTGTTTGTGAAAAGTTTTTTTTGTATTTAATTTCGTGTTTGTGAGTGTCAGATGCACCGGGGTGTTGCTCGTATGCTTCAATCAAAACCGTTGTCTGACTTTTATTCCAGTTTGCCATTGAATAAACCAATTTTAGCTAAACAACATGTACGCACTCTACGACGATCACAGAGTAAATGATTTTTTTGTAACAAGTGGAAATGGATCAGCCAATCAGCATTCGTACCGCTCCTTGCGCAACTGAAATTTTTAGTTTGGGTTCGACTTTTCGTGTCATCGTTCCCACTTCGTCCCTCGCCCGTAAAGAGTCGATTTGTGGCGCCACACTAAGCGCGTGTAATCGTGCTCTTTGAATTTCGTTAATATTTTAGAACGGTACGAGATAATTATTTACAGTAAAAGGCAAAAATGCAGAAAACTCAATGATCTATCATATTCCTATTATACTAAAGGCGCTTATTTCAAATTGTTTTTCTTAAATAAGTCGACCCCGCTCCCACTTCTCCCCTCACCCTCAAGCTTATTTTAAAAATAATAAAAATTGCGGCACATAGGATTCGAACCAGGGACCAATAGCTTGCACCCCAACAGACATAGCGATTGAGCCACTCACAATTCTGGCATTAGTTGTTTAAATGTATTATAGGTGCAACAAATTAAGCAAACTTTGATCGAAATTATGAATTCAAAAAAGTGTTTGACGTATTTATAAATTCAAAAAAAAATTAGGTTTGACGGATAAATCAACAAAGTTTTTTAAACGTATTTTCGTCACCAAATTTTTGAGTGACTGAATAGTGTAGCGTGGAAGTGATTAGCTCCGAGTAAATGTTTCTGTTGGTTCAACTCCTTATGTGAGATTTTTTTTTTTTTTGTAAAATGTTTGATTTTATTGTTTAAATGTTATTCATATATTATAATAACCTTATAGGTTTTAAGGCTTGTGTTCAAAATTTGAGAAGTACTCAACCGATTTGGACGAACTTTTTAAGGGCAGGCCAACTGCAACACGGGGAAAGCTATGGCCTAATTGCAGATTTTTCAGTCCCATGACAAAATTTGTTTGTTTAAATGATTTTTAGAGGTTTTTCTTTGTGGTAAATTTGATTTTTGTGAAGCTTTATCGAGTTTTGAATATATTCATATATTAATTTTTTTTTGTTAAACATCAAATGAACGCTGAAAATGATCTGAAGTGATCCAATACAGGAAAACCTGTTTTAGCCAGACTCGCACAGAACCAAGAAATTTGTCCGGCTGGGACAGATTTCCGGCTTATACAGGTTGGACTAAAAAACACGGGTTTTTATTTTGTTTTACGATAATGTAATTATATACAAAACTATGCGATGAAACCTCGTAGTGTAAACTTTTGAATTTGTGCATTACTTTTGAGCCTAAAAATGTCCCAGTTCTTGAACAATGATCCGGTTTATAAAAAAATATGTTTCTTCGACATACATGTGACAATAAAAAGTAGGAAGATTTCGAATTGATTTCAATTAGAGACGAGAGATGAAAAATACTCCCAATAAAACTGTTGCCTGACGTTTTTATGAAAGAAATTTTTCCTCTAAACTATGTCCCCCTTCTCCTTGCTGAAACAAGATCTACTTGAAGCGTCTTTTTAAAAGCTTTTATTTAGCTTGCCTTCGTGTCTGTCTGTCTGTTTGTCTGTCAGATCAAATCTTGCAACCCAATTTTGACCCACTTCCACTTGTCCGATTGACTTGAAATTTTGCACACTTATATAAGTCCGATGACAATACAATATTTTCACTACTTCGTCCTTGTAAGGATAACGGAAGGTCCTGTAAGGATAACGTGATTATCCTTTTCTCCAAATTTTCCGGAAAAAAATCTATCCTGGGGGTTTTTGGGGTCGCTGAATCCGAATCTGTCATTAAAAAGTCAGTAAGGATAACGGAAGGTCCTGTAAGGATAACGTGATTATATTTTTCTCCAAATTTTCCGGAAAAAAATCTATTCTGGGGGTTTTTGAGGTCGCTAAATCCGAATCTGCCATTAAAAAGTCTGTAAGGATAACGGAAGGTCCTGTAAGGATAACGTGATTATCCTTTTCTCCAAATTTTCCGGAAAAAAATCTATTCTGGGGGTTTTTGGGGTCGCTAAATCCGAATCTGCCATTAAAAAGTCTGTAAGGATAACGGAATGTCCTGTAAGGATAACGTGATTATCCCTTTCTCCAAATTTTCCGGAAAAAATCTATTTTGGGGGTTTTTGGGGTCGCTGAATCCGAATCTGTCATTAAAAAGTCTGTAAGGATAACGGAAGGTCCTGTAAGGATAACGTGATTATCCTTTTCTCCAAATTTTCCGGAAAAAAATCTATTCTGGGGTTTTTGGGGTCGCTGAATCCGAATCTGTCATCAAAAAGTCTGTAAGGATAACGGAAGGTCCTGTAAGGATAACGTGATTATCCTTTTCTCCAAATTTTCCGGAAAAAAATCTATCCTGGGGGTTTTTGGGGTCGCTGAATCCGAATCTGTCATTAAAAAGTCTGTAAGGATAACGGAAGGTCCTGTAAGGATAACGTGATTATCCTTTTCTCCAAATTTTCCGGAAAAAAATCTATTCTGGGGTTTTTGGGGTCGCTGAATCCGAATCTGTCATTAAAAAGTCTGTAAGGATAACGGAATGTCCTGTAAGGATAACGTGATTATCCTTTTTCTCAATTGTTCCGGGAAAAAATATATTCTGCGGGTTTTGGGGTTCGCTGAATACGATTCTCAAGTTAAAAAGCCTGTAAGGACATCTCAAATGTAAAGCTATATATTCGAAGACTAAAAAGAACAAAATAAAAAAAAAAGCTTTTATTTAAAAAAATGCACTAAAAAGAAAAAAATCATTTTCTGGACGCTGTGTATCACAAATATAAAAGCTTTTAAAAAGCGAGATAAAGCATAAAACAATAAAATAAACATTTATTTTTATAACATAAGTTAATAACTTTGTGCAAGATTTTATGCATTTTCAAAACTTGCGGATATGGTTTTTAGCATAAACTATTGCTGTGGGTTTGAATAACCCTTCTGGAGCTTGGAAACGAACAAAATCATTTTACATTGATTTTTCTGTTAAAATGTTGATAGAACTCCAATTAGAATTCAAACTATAGATTTATTTTGGTCTTTAGAACCTTTTTGGTTCAGAGTATTTTTCAAAAAATCCTAAAATCTTTTTTATTTGTACGGGGGAGGGGAGAGCAAATATTCCGATTTACCCACTGACTAGGGCAAATCAAATTTTTATGTCATGCTAAACACACTACTGTAACTAATTTTTTGATCGGGCGATTTGTTCTATGCTTTAGAAATGGTATACTAACCCTAAATACATTTTTATATAGAAAAAAGTTTCCGGCTTATACAAAAAAAATTATGTCCGGGTTCGCGTTAAGCAGGTTCCGGCTTATCCAGATTCATGGAAAACCACTTCAAAACCACGGCACTTGAAAACTATTCGGCTTAGGTAGGTTTCCGGCTTATACAGGGCCCGGCTTATACAGGTTTAACTGTATCTAAAAAATCTAAGGAATGGTCCATTTGATGTGAAAAATAATAAATTTGATTTCATAATTTTACTCAAATAAACTTACATAAGTTTTAATGAATTGAAGTTTTTCATTAAAACTTATGTAAATAACTTAGTTTTTTAATACTCTGCCGTTGTTGGAAATTTAACTTTAATGATTAATTATAAGCGGAAAATTTTGACAAAGCTATTATTATATTGTATTTTCCCATTCGACCTGCGTTTTCCATGACCATCAACAAATCTCAAGGCCAGACATTTGACAAAGTGGGGATTGTGTTGTACGAGCCCGTTTTCTCCCACGGGCAAATATACGTTGTCCTCTCAGGTAATTTATTTGTGTCAATAGCTAGAATTTTATTGTTTTTAATTTCAACTTTTCTTATGTCTAATAAGGTCTTGAAAATTGAAATAAAATATAGAAATGCTTTTCCCAGGGAGATTTACTAACCATGCCAATCGCGAATATCTAAATATGTGTGAATGTGTATAAACATGTGTGAATGTGTATAAAAATGTGTAGATGTTGGAGTTATAGAATTCAAAATACAATAATTTATACAATTAAAAAAGGTATGGCACAGTAAAATTGTATACATTTTTTTGAAGTCATACTGTTTTTTATTAAAGTAAATAACCCGATTGATACATTATTTAAAAAAAACTCATGTTAATGGTGAATATAGGGCCTAACTAGTCTCTACGAGGCTTACTATCACCTCCTTGTGTCACACAATATGTACGTCGATCAAAGTTTAAAGACAACCTATGTTAGAATAGAACAGATTGTGTAAAAAATTACAACTAAAATACGAAAAACTTAAATATGGTGAAATTTTAAGGTGAAACTAGCTTGGCCCCAGATTGACCAAATAGTGGCGCTTTTAATGCGAAACTAGCCTCTACGAGGCCTGCTCTAAAGTTATCATGTCACAAACCGTTGTTTGGAGAAAAAGTAGTAAGTGCTAGAAGACCACAAAAGATTTACCTCTATCTTCGGTAATACAGTCACTTTGCCCAATAATTTTGTATGAACTGAAACTCAGTGACTGCAAAATACAGTGGAGGCCCAATATATCGACCTACATATATAATGTTCAGCCCGTACGTTAAATCGGGTTCGTTATAACGAAATGCGCATTAAATATCCACATATGTTTTTATGAACATTATCATAATGAGATTTTAGATTGAGGTAAATTTTAATACGATTTATTCTTAAGTGGGATAATGCTTTAATGTATGTATAAGCGTTACAAATCCCACTTAAACTGATTACATTACCTTAAAAGGTTAATTTTTCGCGACGGTTTCACGTATAACACACATTATTTACGAAACAAATAGTTTTTCGTTATATAGAATAACAAAATTTTTCGTCTTTCACTATAGAGATGCTAATAATAATAATACGTAATAATAATTCGAAACTGCTGTTCGCTATACTGGACGTTCGTTATATAGGTATACAATATAGTGGACGCCCGGAAGGGAAATTTTTTCTTCGCGGGTAAAAATATCTGTAACGGTTCTCGAAATATTTGAAAAAATTGTTCACATAAGATATTTCAGTAAATTCAATCGCAAAAAAAAAACATTTGAAATGTTAAAATTTTATGTTGAGAACTGAGCGATGGGGTCTTTTGGTTATATTTAAAATACTTTAATAAAAAAGAGCCATATCCAGCCATAAGGGTCAGTTGATGACAGTCACTGAGACATGATTGATCTTATCAATTGCCGTGTGCCTGACGATTAGACTTGCGCGACTAAAAATATGAGTTTTGTGTACTTAACATTCGTTTTATAAATTTGTACATTTACGAGCCTCAAAGCCTTCAACAATATACTCCACAGACTTTTTGGTTTCTTATATGAAGTACACAGTACCAAAAGTATTGTACAGTACCTCACGATTATATGTACAGGAAATTTTAAGCTTTTTATTTAACAGAGTATTTATTCTCAAAAAGTCTAGTTTTTCCTTAGATGCTTACGCATCCTTGGACAATTTTCATGTGACCAATTTAAGAAATATTAAGAGGTATTCATTTCGAATTGCGGTAAAATTAAAAATGCTTGATTGCATCCTAAAATGTGGCCTTTAGGCAATCGCCATAAGAAAAAGGCAGATTTATAGGCGTGAGAAGGAGTGGTCAAATTAAATTCAGCTGAATGGGATCTCAAAAATATTTTCATTTGAACGAGAGTTTCTGGAAGGGTTGGATTAATTTTGCTCATCAACGAACTTAGTTTTCATTTTTTGAGAAAAGCTCTTTGTCAAATTTAAAGTTTCTTGGCTCGTGAGTGCACTGTACAATACTTTTGATACTACGTCCAAAAAGTCTGTAGAGTGGATTGTTGAAAGCTTTGAGGCTCGTAAATGTACAAATTTATAAAACGAATGTTAAGTACACAAAACTCATATTTTTAGTCGCGCAAGTCTAATCGTCAGGCACACGGCAATTGATAAGATCAATCATGTCTCAGTGACTGTCATCAACTGACCCTTATGGCTGGATATGGCTCTTTTTTATTAAAGTATTTTAAATATAACCAAAAGACCCCATCGCTCAGTTCTCAACATAAAATTTTAACATTTCAAATGTTTTTTTTTTGCGATATGGATTTTTTTTGCTCCTTTATAATTAATGAAAGTAATGACATCTCACTCTCTCTTTCCGCACTACTCATGTCTTTCGCCAGAGATCACTACACAGTCTTTTCAATTTATTTGAAATAGCGAATTCTCTCATCGCTTTATAAAGTTCTACCCTGACTATGCTATCATAGGCGGTTTTAAAGTCTGTGAAGATGCAAACACATATTGTACCAATTAAAATTCGTACTTTTTTTCTGTCCATGATACTTCGAAAATGCTTCACTTTTTTAATAAAGTTATTCAACTTTAACATGCTTTTGACTCAAATGTCAGATTCGAACAAAATATAATTTCTACACATTGTTTGAAAATTTCATGGATATGGTCAGGAAATAAGATTCAAATCCCTATGCTAGTTTTCCTAGAAAAGTACCGTGTCCGCAATCTGTCTTTCCCACTGAAAAATAATATATTTGTCTCTTTCTAGTTTTCTGCAAAATTTTATGACGTTTGTTACCAAATTTTTTTTCGTGTAAAAATTAGAAAAAAAAATTTTAAAAAAAATCTTTTATTGAAAAAAATGCACTAAAAAGAAAAAAATAATTTTCTGGACGCTGTGTATCACAAATATAAAAGCTTTTAAAAAGCGAGATAAATTTTTATTTTATTGTTTTATGCTTTATCTCAATTTTTAAAAGCTTTGATATTTGTAATCATAGCGTCCAGAAAATTATTATTTTCTTTTTAGTGCATTTTTTTTAATAAAAGCTTTTTTTTAAATTTTTTTTATTTTGTTCTTTTTAGTCTTCGAATATATCCTTATATTTGAGATGTCCTTACAGGCTTTCTAACTTGAGAATCGTATTCAGCGACCTCAAAAACCCCCAGAATAGATTTTTTTCCAGAAAATTTGGAGAAAAGGATAATCACGTTATCCTTACTGACTTTTTAATGACAGATTCGGATTCAGCGACCCAAAAACCCCCAGAATAGATTTTTTTCCGGAAAATTTGGAGAAAGGGATAATCATGTTATCCTTACAGGACCTTCCGTTATTTTTACAGACTTTTTAATGGCAGATTCGGATTCAGCGACCCCAAAAACCCCCTGAATAGATTTTTTTTCCGGAAAATTTTGAGAAAAGGATAATCACGTTATCCTTACAGGACCTTCTATTATCCTTACAAGGACGAAGTAGTGAAAATATTGTATTGTCATCGGACTTATATAAGTGTGCAAAATTTCAAGTCAATCGGACAAGGGGAAGTGTGACAAAATTGGATTGCAAGATTTGATCTGACAGACAAACAGAAAGACAAACAGACACGAAGGCGAGTGGCCATGCTACCATAATAGACTGTGCTAATGAGTAGGACAGTCTATTAACTCCAATTAGAACAGTCTATTAGGTCAGTTAAAACAATTAATTTTCCAGATTAGAACAGTCTGTAAACAATTTTTCAATTTATCAAAACAACTATGAGTTTCCAAATTTTTTTAATACCTTAGACATAAGTTTTTTACTTATCTTAACCAATATCAGTTATTTCGGCAATTATTTGTAACAATGAATCAGATTTTTAAGGTTTTTTGCACTCGTTTTTAGCTCGGCGGCCATTTTTAGCTGTCCCGATGGCCACTTTCTAGGTATAGGCTCTCTACTCTCTAGGTATAGGCTCTCTAACGAAGGCAAGCTAAATAAAAAATTTTAAAAAGACAACCATTTTCCATAGAAATTTAAAAAATTTTTTCCCAATACAAATTCTTGATTTCGGAAATCTAATAGCAAATTTTATTAATATTTCTAATAGCAAATTTTATTATTTCATACAAATATTTCAAAATTACCCGCTTATGAAATCAAAATTGCATGCCAGACACACACATTACATGTCATGCCTTACAAAGATTTAACTGGGGTTTTTTTTTTGTAATAATAATCATGCCTACAAAGGTTTGACTGGAATCTTAGGAAAAAAATCTTGTTGAAATCGGGCGAAAAGTGAAATCGGGTTTTCAAAAGTCGTACTTAGAAAAAGTGTACGCGGTTTAAAAGTGGTTTTTGTGAAAGAAGGGCATTAAAGTAATGCCGTCGTGTGGTTTTGAAATCGGATTAAAGTGTTAAACGTAAATAAAGTGCAAAAACGTCCAACGTTTGACGTTTCTCTACTAGTGTTTCACAAAATAATGCTAGTAGTTCGTTGGTCCTCAACATAATGCCAACTACCGTCAGCATTGATCAAACGAAAAACTTAAATCTGTACCCCAGAGGTAAACTGTCGTAACTGACAAAACCGCGATTTTGGGGTTATTGTTGAAACTACATTGTGGGGACGTATATTTTTAATTGGCAAAGTATCGTGTCTATACAGTAATGATTATAATGTCTAATTTGACTATATGGTGAAGCAAACTCGTTACAGTTAAAGGTTGTAACTGCTTCGGATGAAGCAAAATGGTTAGAGATAAAAGGTTGTAACTGCTCCCCCACTCATTACAAATTTATATAACAACTAATATTTTGTTTAAACAATGTCCTAAAATAAAATAAACTACAAAAGTTTCAAATAATTGCCGAAAATCATACACATAAAAAGTTTGCAATTCCGAACTAAAAATGGCTCTCCTGTAAAATTTGCAAAATGTCAGTTACGACAGTTTACCTTTGGGGTACAGAAATATTGACCAATTTTAAAATAAAACTAGCTTGGCCTGAGCTTGGCCAAACAGTGGGCTTTTAGTACGAAACTAGCGTCTACGAGTGATAACCTACCGTAGAGTTATCACGTTACAAACTATTTTTTGGGAGAAAAACACTAAGTGCTGGCAAAATCTTTTGCGGTCTTCTAGCACTTACTACTTTTTCTCCAAACAACGGTTTGTGACATGATAACTTTAGAGCAGGCCTCGTAGAGGCTAGTTTCGCATTAAAAGCGCGTGGTCAATCTGGGGCCAAGCTTATTATACAACATACTTGTAAGAAATAGTTTTTGTCAAAAAAGTAAAAAACCAAAAAAACAAATTTTAAAAATGTCACTGTTTTGGTAATTTCCAGCTAGAATATTTTTTTTAAAATACGATATGTTACTTAATAAACTGACACCTGAAGAGCATTTTCCTCTCAAATAAATCGTTTGGAAAACTTCAAATCTATATATTTAAAAGGCAAAGCGATTTTGTATGGATTTCTTTCGACAGAGCTCCTGGAGTTCCTATTGAACCGATTTTGATGATTTTTTTTTAAATGAAAGCTCTATAGCTGTAGATAAGTCCGTTTTACTTTTTTCCCCATTTTTAATAATACTTTATTAGTAATTTGCGTTTCAAAATTATAAATATGCCGCTAACTAAGTCTTCAATGTTAAAACGACATTTCGCACTGTTCGATTAGTACAGTGAGTTAGAAGTTGGACTACCATGCGCCAGGCCCGGGTTCAATTCTTATCGATGACAAATTCTTTTTTTTTTTCTTTTCAAAATTTTTTTTTTGGTTTTTTTACTTTTATTAATATATTATTACTTAATTTATCTTTAAGTTTACATTTTTACTCCTGAATAAGTGTTAGACTACAATGCGCCAGATGTGTGGGTTCGATTCCGAGTGGTGACAAAATGTTTTTTTTTACCTTAAATTATTTATATTATACTTCTTTAGGCGCGTTGGGCGATTTTTGGATGGATAAAATCTTATGAGTTCGCGTCACCGACATGCTAATTTAACAGCTTAAGAATGCTGATTTGCTTTCATTTGATTTTTTTATAAAGAAAAAATCGATTTTTTTTGGAAGACAGTACAGAGCAAAATAAAATTAGCGAGGAAATTTCTGAATAGCACATAACTTTCTTACACAATAAAAAAACGATTTTTTTTTGGAAAATATCATACAGCAAAATAAAATTAAACAGAAAATTTCTGAACAGCACGAGAGTTTCTTATACAACAAAAAATCTATTTTTTTTTTGGAAAATATACAGCAAAATAAAATGAAACAGAAAATTTCTGAACACCAGTTGACTTATATAACAAAAAATCGATTTTTTTTGGAAAATATACAGCACAATAAAATTAAACAGAAAATTTCTGAACAGCACGTGGCATTCTTATACAGAAAAAATTAAATATCTCTAGCCATTTTTTGTATAAGAAAATCATGTGCTGCTCAGGAATTCAAACCTTAATATACATAATTGACTTTTATTTAAAATTTACTGTTTATTAGCATATATTTTCGAAATTTCAGGTTGAAAAATATATAGGTATAAATACACGACAAAATTACCTTACATATATTATTTATTGTTTTCACTTCTGTTGGCAGTCCCCAATGACTGCCTGTTTTTTATTACTTAATTTATCTTTAAAGTTTATATTCTTACTACTGAATAAGTGTAAACTACATCGCGCCAGGTACGGGTTCAATTCTGAGCGGTGGCAAAATATTTTTATTTTTTTTTTGTTGAAATTGAGTCTTTATTGGAAAAAGTGAAAACCATCTGCTCTATATATAAAATCGTTTAACCTGACGCCCAGCCCAAACCCCTGAAGATAGAGACTTGAAACTTTCAGAATATGTCCCAACCATCGAGATTTTTCGAAATTTTAGTGCTAAGGGGGTGAACGGGGGGTAAAGGGGGTTTGGGTATTTTTAAACCGTGATTTTCGCCATGAATCCTGCTCAATAGGAGGCTGAAAAGTATCACTCGGGGGTTTTTGGGGTCGCTGATCCCGAATCCGGTGTTAGATTTTCAAAATTTAAAACGGAAGGTCCTGTAAGGATAATTAATGCAAGAAATAACTTTTAGAAAATTATCTTTAGATGTGTCCATTTTACTTTTCCACCAATTTTTAATAATATTTTACTAGATACAGACCCATCGTTGTCGGGCTAAAGTTTTTTTTGCACAAAAAACTTCCAGAAATAACTTTTAGAAAATAAACGTGTTCGCTTCAAGACTTTCGGTTTTGAATTTTAAAACTCTAATACCCAATTAGTTTTTTAAGCCTCCTCATGGGCAAGCTAACTTCAGTCATAAAATATTATCATCACGGACAATGGTGAAAATCTGATCAAAATCGTTTTCGGTTTATAATTAGTGTCTCTATTTTTGTTTTAAACAGTTTTCACATACAAAAAAAATACAAAAATCACAAAGAAAAAAATTTGTTTTAACTAAATGAAAAAAAAATTAAATTAAAAAAACAAGACCTTGGCACCAGCAACCCTGGCTTCGAGCATGGGTATTTTACCCCTTCATTAAACGCCCAGCTGCGATCCGTGTTGTTAAGATCGAAGACTCATCTATATATTTAAAAGGCAAAGCGATTTTGTATGTATTTCTTTCGACACAGCTCCAGCTTAGAATCGATTTTGATTATTCTTTTTTTAAAGGAAAGCTCTCTATCTGTAGATGTGTCCACTTTACTTTTTTCCCATCTATATAATAAAAACTGTAAGGGGGACAATTTTTGTAATTTTGGATTTTCTCAAAAATATTGACATACATTGATGTATTTGGTCGTATAATACTGATGCCAAAAATGACATTTTTATACCCGTATGGTGAAACCAAAGGGTATATTAACTTTGCCTTACCGTTTGTAACGCCAAGACCCCGTCATCACACATAAAAATGTATTACACCAGTGTGTTTAGAATGATAAACAAAATTGATTTTTGCATGTCCGTCTGTGGCGCGGATTGCGGGCGCACGGATTGAGCTAGAGACTTGAAATGTTGTGCAGATCCGTTTTTCGCAAAATGCGAGGCTGAGTTCGTTAATGAACAAAAATGAACCATTAGGGGGTACCCCCCATACGAACGATGACGTTTTTTGCGAATATCTCAAAAACGGTGCATCTCACCAAAAAAGTGAAAGAACAAAAATTATTTAGGATATGGTTCTGCATAAAACTCCCATACATCAAAATCCTATTGGAACAAATTTTAAAAAATCTTATTGGAAAGTTTGACTTCAAACTGGAATTTTGATACAACTGTTCGAATTTTGATAGGAATATCACTATACGAGTTTCTAATAATTGCCAGACTGGCAATTATAGGTTTTGTTATGCTTAAAATTTATGTTTGTCCGTCCGTCTGTATGTCGGTCGATATTTCTGTCTGTTTGACTGAATGTTTGTTCCGGCATCACGCAAAAACGGCGCGGCCGATTTTGATCAAACTTTGCACACAGGTACAGTTATTGACAGAATAAAGGATATGATTCTTTTTGATGTCAATCCCTGTTTCTTCTGATATCTCTTACTCAAGGGTGTCGGATCCAGTTTAATAGCAACCCCTTTCCCTCCCTTGAAACCTCTTTATGCGCTTAAGGGTTTCGGATCCGGTTTTCACCATGAGAGAGGTCAGCCCGAAGGGAAAATTTTTGCTCACTAATATCTACCCCTCCTTTTTATGTATAGCTGACGATGGTATCTTTTTTCGGACAAAAAACAGTATATTTCACCTAAAAATTTAAAAAAGTAGTAAATCGATTTGAAAAAACAGTATTTTTCGCAGTATAAATTTTATTCAATGAAAATTTGTGTCTTTGCTCTTAATTTCGACATTTTTATTCTTTTAAATTAACAATGGAAAGCAAAATCAAAGTAACGCGTTCTGAAGAAGGATGAATAATGACAAGACAGTAATCGATGGGGAAAGGAAGAAGCGAATCTATATGACATGTTGCCATCAATACTTCGCTGTTCGTCGTTTGAATGTATTTACACTTGCCATGTGTTGCCACTGTTTTGTGTTGCCACTGACGTTTTGCATTGCTATTAATAAATTTGAATTCCGAAACGTTAAAGAATTAAAGTTTTCTGAGTATTTAAATACAGTATTTTGGGGAAAAAAGCAGTAATGCAGTATTGGAGTCTGAACAACAATATAATACTGCGAAAAACAGTATAGATACCATCGTTATGTATAGCCCTCACCTGCTATCTTTTGCAATTCTAAAGGGATTTGGTGCTTCAATGTATGACATGAATTAAAAAGAATGACATTTCCCACAATATTGTCTTTCCCCGTGTGGATAACCACCTTTTACCGTTATTGAATATATTGTAAGTAAACAGTACGATTTTGTAATACACCGTTGGGTCACAAAGAAAAATGTCTCTAAAAAAATTTCCCTATTTTGGGTTAATTATATGCATTTGACTCGAGGCCGAAGGCCGAGTAAAGAGGAAGGCGAGAGCTGACATATATTTAAATAATTTTACATAACATCTGCATACATCAAATTCCAACAATTCAAGCGCGAGGGGCGAGGCCGAAGGCCGAGTAGTTGTGGAGGCCGTAGGCCGACGGGGGCAGGGAGGCCGAAGGCCGACCTGCGGAAGGGGGATGAACCGCGAAGCGGTTCGGGGCGCAGCCCCTAGTATAATTATTATTGCACAATATTGGGCCGTATTCTATAACGAAAATTTTATCATTTTATGTTATGTTATGTCTTAAAATCACATAATTACCTCGATTGGTATTCTGTAAGTACAATTTCATTTTATGTTACGCGCTATACATAAAATTTTTCCTGTTATGACTCATAACATAAAAGCTCCTAGATAGTACCTTTTATAATCATTTTCAAATCTACATATATAAAAATGGATGTTTGTCTGTTTGTCTGTCTGTCTGTTTGAGATTACAAAACTCAAAAACTACTAGACCGATTTTTACGCGGTTTTTTGCAAAACGATTTGCGTTGCTAGGAGTAGGTTTTTAGCTATGTTAGATATTTGAAATTCGAAACAGAAGGTCCTGTGAGGATAACGCAAATGTCCTTTTTCTCATTTTGTCTCCGTAAAACTGGCTTTAGGGGGTTTTCGTGGTCGCTGATCACGAGTTGGATGTTGGAATTTCAAAATTCTAAACGGGTGGCCCTGTAAGGATAACAAAAATTTCCTTTTTTCTAATTTTTCTCGAAAGATTTGGCATTAAGGGGTTTCCGGGGTCGCTGATTACGAATCCGGCGTTTCAGTTTCAATAACTCTAACGAAAGGTCCTGTAAGGATTATGTTGATTTTTAAGTTTTTTTTTTAAATTGATTTCTTGGCATTCTAAATCTATATGTAAAAAATGGATTTTTGTGATTGTATAACTAGGCTTTTCGGTCGAAATTTATACTAAAATAAAAACGCTGGTTTTTAACTTTTTTGCTGCTCTACGAAATATTTCGTATTAATGTTCAAACCTTGACCATTTAACTGACAATAAAATGTTTCGCTAAACTGTTTATTTCTGTTCATAAAATGTTAAATATTTTAAACTGTATCAATTAACTATATAGCTCCTGAAGATAGTGAAATAAATTTACCAAAACCTAGAGCAGCAAAAAAGTTAAAAATCAGCGTTTTTATTTTAATATAAATTTCGACCGAAAAGCCTTTGTGATACAATCACAAAAATAATTATAAAATAACGGTCAACAACAAAAACAAAGTAGAAAATGGATGTTGGTATCATTTTTGTCTGACATTTAGTCGAATTATTTAGCTTTCTCCGCAAAAAAATCTTTAAAGGAAACAAAGTTTTGAATTTTTTTACTGTCACTCGACCAGCTGTTCAAAAAGTAATAGAATTCACACCGAAATGTACTAAATCTTTTATGTTAAAGGTTCGTAAAATGAACGATAAAATTATTTTACTCAACCCTTACAGAATACGAATTTTTGTAAAATTTTATTTTCATTTTATGAAGAGAAAATTTTATCATCGTAACATAACATAAAATGTAATTTTATGGGAAATTACAGAATACGGCCCATTATTGCACAGGTCATGAAAAACAAATCTTGCTTTGTTTAGATTTATAAAATTTATTTGCTCCTCTAATATCTTATAAAAAACACCGAACGCAATCACCCATAATTAAGTGCAAGTGCATTTTCTTTACGAATGGCCACAAATGCATATAATTTCTTTTAATTTTGCAACCCGTAAACTAATTTCACTAAATATCACTTTGTTCACTAGACTTTACCAGCTATTTATTGCCAATTCCCCTAAATTTTATATTTTGTGAACTGACAAAAATTAATCTAGCCATTTCATATTGAACTCACGGCACAATTACTTTACTGGAATCCGAGGGATTGTCAAAAACGCACTAGGACAATTTGTGGTCACAAACCTCATAAAAGTGGTTTGAAATGACTGCTGACGCTGTTTTAATTACAAAATTTCATATAACCTCACTTTTCTGACGAAAAAAAAACTTTAGCTACAAACCAATTTTACTGGAAATTGGAGCGGAAAAACTTTTCAGCCTCACCCCGCTTTTTCCCACCCCACTTCAGAGGCCATTTTAAACCACTTTTATGAGGTCTGTGACCCCAAATTGTCTAATTTGGGGTCCTCGGATCCCCGCAATTCGTCGCATTCCGGTAAAGTAAAATTATTCCGAACTCACTTTGTCGGCCAAGAAAAACACAGTAAAATCACGGAAAACAGTAG
Organism: Chrysopilus asiliformis; assembly: GCA_964034945.1. Lineage (NCBI taxonomy): Eukaryota > Metazoa > Arthropoda > Insecta > Diptera > Rhagionidae > Chrysopilus > Chrysopilus asiliformis. The sequence goes on along the minus strand of OZ035963.1, from coordinate 43,664,930 downwards.
TTTATCACTAATGTCTAATAATAAATTCGAGTTTGTTAAGCCACGAAATACTTGCACTTATTTTTGGGCGAAAATATATTATAATTTACCTAAAACGCGATATAAAATTAAAGTTGCGAATTCCTCCCAAGTGACTAAAACACCGACAATGACAAGTGACTAAAACACTGACTACTTACTCATACATGTCCGAGTTACTTTCGGCAGAGAACAAATAATCTAGAGAATAAACTCTTAGAACAAATTTTTAGAGAAAATTTTTCCACTGTGAGAAGAAGCAAGAGGTTCTGATGTAACACCAGGGAACAACCATTATATAGAATGGAAAGCTCTAACAAATTTTTTTGTGTTGGGAGCGTACATCCGAGGATTTCTATAGCTGTTACATGACAGTGTACATGAACACTGAGCGATTTGGTGGTGTGTGGCAATATGGATTCCCATCTGTCACTTGAAATGAAAACAAATCAAAACAAAATCGGATAATGGAAATGTTTTATGGATAATTTGATATTTCCATTAAATATTAGCAAAACCGACGCGAGTGTTAGTATCTCAAGCCATGACGCATGGATTGTTTATGTGTGACGAGGGGCCGGTTGAGTACTTCAGTTTTGTGTAAATCGTACCAGACCATTGTCGCGGGAAATTTTGATCGACTGTTTTTTACATTATTACCCGGAAAAATAATAATTAAAAGGTAAGTTATTTTGTTAAAAAGTGACGTGACTGTAGCATGAAGTGATTTTTGAGAAAATTTCGACCAAATAATAGTGAAAACTTTCCGAGGAAAACATAACCCCATAATTGTCTAAAAAAAATGTTTTTTTTTGTGTTTTAGGGAATTAAAAGAGAACTTCCCACAAAATATATAAAGAATTTAGGAGGAAACGTTGCAACCATCACATCAGAGACTTCGAGGGAAAACAGACATTTGGTACGTTTAGCTTTGTTGTAATTTAAACAGATAAAATCCTCTTTTGTTTTAGGTGGAGGCTGAATACCTGCCACTGGAGTCTTGCTTGGGGTGGAGTCTCGCTTGGGCTGGAGTCTCGCCACAACTTTAAGGAATCACAAAAATTAATTCCCGGGCCGTGAAAAATTAATTTCTGGGCCGTGAGAAATCAAGAAAAGTTCGGTAAATTGTATAAAATTCACACTCAATAATGCCGCACCGGTGCTGTGTTCCTAATTGCAAGTCAAATTATGACAGTGACATTGCAAGCAGAGGCAAAATATCAGCATTTCACTTCCCAAAAAACGAAGAGTTTAAGTCGTTATGGCTGAAATCGATTCCACGGTCTGATTGGAATCCAACAAAACATTCGGTTGTTTGCGCGAAACATTTCCGGGAAAGTGATATCATTCGTGTTGTAATGAATAAACCTTTGCATTCGCCGCGGTTGCAAAGTACGGCTATTCCGTCCATATTTCCAGGTTGTCCTGCGTATTTATCGCAACCAATACCGTCCACTTCACGCCCGGATCCCAATTTACGCCAGGAAAAAATTGACCTCCGATTCGAGAAGTTAAATGATAGTTTTTTAGATAATGATAGGATTAAAAACTTTTCCGATTTAAGCCAATCGCTAGAAAATAAATTAGATTTAGATAATTGGTACGTGATTAAAAGACAGGAATCTCTCACACTTTTTTTAATAGACTTAGATAAACAAAATATTTGTAAATTTAAAGCTCGCGTTTTCATTTGTTCAAATTTATTTTTACGGGTTTTTATTAGAGATAGTGAGTTGGCTGGTGAAGATCTATCGTGGATACTTCCAAAAAATAAAAGACTTACCCTGTGGTCTCAAATAATTAATATTTTAAGTCGGTACAAATGTGATAGTTCGGAAATATATGGCAACCGTGAAATACATTTAAAAAATGCTTTAGACAGCCTTGAAAAAGCGGACGCTTTAAACGATCCGGAAGATTGTGAAAATTCGGTAAAATTAGAAACTATAATTAATCAGGTAAAACTTTTAATATTAACCCGGGTTCGTTATGACGCGTCTACAATAGTTATGGCATTTATAATATTCTCTCACTCCGTGTCAGTATATAATTTGCTTAAACAATTTCTTTCTCTACCTTCTAAGCGACATTTGCAGCGCATTTCGTCGTCTTTTAATATAACACCGGACAATAAAGATAATAGCCATGATGAGAGATACTTGGACCACGCGACAGGGAAAGAATCGTTGCGCTACTCATAGATGAAATTTACGTAGATCCATCTATTTCGTTCAAATCGAATAACATTGTCGGCTTTTCGGAAAACAATTCTCATATCCCAGCTAGAACTGTTATGGCATTCATGATCAAGTCATTATTTGGAGACTTCAAGGAAATTGTTCGTTTAGTACCTGTTTCGAATCCGACGGGAAAAATTTTGTATAATTTAAGTTTAGAAGTCATAAAATTCGTTCAAAACGTTGGATTCAAAGTTTTGATCATAATAACTGATAACAACAGAGTAAATCAAAATTATTTCAGAATACTGCAACCAAGCGGATTAACCTCCTTTGCCAATCCAGATCATCCCAACGAACCGATATTTTTACAGTATGATACCACTCACCTTTTCAAAAATTTTAGAAACAATTGGATCAATTTAAATCCCAAAACATTTATTTATCCGGATTTTGAAACAGGAGAGATAAAACGGGCTTCTTTTGAAAACTTTTCGGAAATGTTCTACGAAGAACAAAATTTATTTGTGAAACAAGCGTATAAACTCAATCAAAAGTCGCTTGAGCCCAATAGTTTGGATAGGCAAAATGTGGTTTACGTAGACAATGTTTTCCATGGCTCTACTATCGCAGCATTAATATCGAAGGGTTATAATGAAACTGCTGATTTTTGTAAAATTATTCGAAAGTGGTGGAACATAGTCAACGTTAAAAATTTAACGAAAGGAAAAGACAAACGGATTCATGATTGCGATCCCATTTTTAACTTATCGGATTCAAATTTGGTGTTCCTATCTAAATTTATATCGTGGCTTCATATCTGGAACAACGCGGACAATAATTATGCGACTTTTACTTTTGACACCTACAACGCCGCGGTTTTTTCCACATCAGCATTAATCGATACCGCTACATATTTATTCGAAGTATTAAAAGTTAAATACGTTTTACTCGGGAAATTTCAAACTGATGATTTAGAAGCTAGATTTCGGTTATATCGTTCATTATCGGGCTGTCGCTATAATATTTCTTTTACCGAAGTTCTAGAGTCAAAGAAAAAAATTAGGATTCATAATATTTTTTTGCACAAACGAAGCGATTTCAAAGAGTTAATAAAAGATGTGGGAGAAAACAGCCTTCACGAAAAATTAGACTTATCAGTTTTTAAAACATTATTTCGTACGTGTTATCTAGCGGATGTTCGCATTGACGATTCGGCTCATTTGTACGCCTGTGGTTATTCGGCTCATTCAGTTTCAAAACAAATTAAATGTATTGCATGTAAATCACTTATTGTTGAAAACAAGGGCACCGCCGCGGATAATGAATATTTTGATGAAATGCAACGCGGTGGATTAATTATTCCAACACAAGAAGTCAAAATAATTTTCTTTCATATGTGCGCTATTTTTCAAGTAATTTTAGCTAATAAACAGTTCTATGAAAAATTTTTTACGGGAAAAAATCAAAAAGGCTTGCTCCGGGAACTCACATTAGAATCAATTCGGTCTGATTTAAATGTTATTGATTTTGATCATAAATGCCATTGTGGTACGTCTAGTTTAAACGTTTTCTCAAAAATTTTGTCTCCGCTTTCAAATATTCTTTTAAATAATTTTGCTAAGTCTAAGAACGATGAAGTTTCTTTTAATAAACGAAAATTAAAAAACTTTTCTTAATTTTTCACGTCCAGTTGTTGGAAACCAAGTTCCTTAATTGTAGTCAAATAGTTTATAAATGCAAAAAGTACCTACTTCTATTTGTTCATAGAATTGAAACTTTTTTTGTTATTGTTATATTTTTTATTTTTTTACATTTTATAGTAAGTGTTACTATTATTTTTGTTATTGTTGTATTTATTTTTATTTTATTTTTTTGATTTAATAGAAGTGGGTAATTGTTATTGTATTTTGAAATTGAATTGTTGTTTTTGTTTTTTTTTTTATCTTTATATTGAAGAAGTTTAAGTTATTTATTTATTATTTATATATTCTATATTAATTTTTTATATCAAACTGTTTTAATTATAATATATTTGAGTTCCTTATTAGTAAACTTTTTTATTCATATACCTATGTACATATATTTTTAGAAAACCGAATAAATTGCAATTGAATTTTGATGTATAAATTAAAAAAATGTATTTTTTATCAGAGAAAAATAAATTATTATTTAATTTACAATTTCATTTATTTTATTCATGAAGAGTACACATGTACTAGAGTCGGCCCCTGAGTTCTTGCATTAGTGTGAGTAAGTGCCGCATTGTCATGGCTTGAGATACTAACACTCGCGTCGGTTTTGATATTAGCGATGTTCTAATGTGTTGAAAGGGGTTAAATTTAATTTAGTTTTCAATTGTTTTAAGGCCCGTTCATGTGCAATTCTGTTGATCTTTCGTTATACTTTACCTTTCTGTTGTTGATGGGACTCGGAAAAACTTTCTATTTGGGTTTTTAATTGAATTGGCGGAACATTCCTTCACTAAACAGTGGTGAATTTGTGCTTTATTCATTTTGATGTGAAATTATGAAATGTTAACACGCTAAAATGTGCATTATCCACCAAAACACACCAAAATCAATCGATGCAATGAAATGTCATGCAAAATGTAAACAAAAGTGCCAGCACTTTTGTGTATGTATTGTAACAGGTTTTTCTATTTGATTTTTTTTTGTCGAGTGTATGACAGCAGAAAGGGGAAGTGAGATAAAAAACCTGATTTCTATAGTGTAGTGCTTACTCTAGTGGAAGTTAATGAGGAAAGGCCTTACTTTCCATTCTATATAATGGTTGTTCCCATGAATCAAATACAACAGATTGCGCAAAGACGAGTTTCATTTTGGTAAACTTCTGCGCATGACGTCACAAGAGCGTACTGAAATGTCATTGATATGAGATTTGTTCTGTTTTCGCCTAAAAACTGGAATTTATTCTGTTTGCTGCAATATAAATATTATTTATTTTTATAAATAGTAAAAAAATAGTCAAACAACAACAATGCCTGTGAATTTTTACTTCACTTTGTGAAAATAAATGAAACAGCTAAAATTTCTAGGTTAGAATTTTTTTATTTTTCCTTTTTCTTGTAGTTAAATGTTCACAGAGTTCTTTATTCAATTTACGTATACGAAAATACATCCTCGATGTGAAAAAAAGTTTTTTTACTTTAAGATTAGAATTATCTAAAGATTCAGACAGTGTTTCAGACATGATTAACTCATGAATAAGTTGTGTCCTCCAGCGGATTAACACTGCAGCATTGATTGCTTTGTCATGCAAAGGCTCATTGTTTTGTTGTAATAAATCAGCAACTAATTGTTTTGACTGCTTTTCAGCCATCCTGGTTGTCCAACTTGAAGTTGCAACAGTTTCGGAAATGCTAAATAAAGTTGGAAATATAAACATTACTTAGAGTTTTGCTATTTACTCATATCTTACCCATTTCATACTGCATATTATTTTCGAAGCAATCAGGTACAAAATGTAGGCTACAAATCCTCGCAGTTTTTATATTAAATGTATCCTTTCTTTAACAGAAGTTCGTTTACTTCCTCAATAAAAGTTTGTCCTTGGGAAATGTATGGAAACTCGACTTTTCACTGCCTTTCTTTTCGTTGTTGCACACGGCACAAACACCCATTTCAATGTCTTAAATATTAAACACTTAGTTCTTGAGGTTAGTTTTGATATCACATCACTTTTAATTACTTTTCAAACCCTTAAAACTGAGATAAAACCACAAATTCTATATTTTCCATAGACTTATTAAACATCTACGCGCAGCTGACGTCACAATCTCTTGGCAGCAAAAATCCAACATGGCGGACCTGCGCAATGCGCAATCTGTTGTATTTGATTCATGGGTTGTTCCCTGGTAACACGGAAAAAATTATCCATTCGATTCCTCCATCTCATTGAATAGATACGACGAAAATGATTAGAAAATGTTCTCTCTGATTCGTGCTCCCTAGTCTAAAAGTACTTAAAGAAGCCGCTCCATTACCATGACTTTTTACCACGACAAAAAAATAGAGACACATTTATGTGAAGATGTCTTGGCGAGAAAGGGAGATAAGAATCAACTGCAAAAATTTGTCGGCAAATGCAAAAATAATTTCCCCTGTTTTTTTATGGCGATTTTATGGCGATTTCTAATACAATCACACATTGTCCCTGTAAGTAAATAGCAAGCACGGACACATCCAAAGTGTTATTATAGCGTGATGTCATTTTAAAAGCTTTTTCTCCTTCGCATGCATAGTGAAAAGCTTTGTTACCATGCCAATTTGAACATTATATTCATAGCATAAGGTTTGATATGATTGCTATAAAATTGTAAAACTGGAAGGGATAGCGCTTAACTTGTATTCAGTCATTCCTATTTAGATCTACATAAGTCTATCTTGCTCTAGTTTCCTGCATTTTTTTGTCATGGTAAAAAGTCATGGTAATGGAGCGGCTCCTTAACTTTTAGGCCGTAGCTAGTGAATGATAGGGACCAGTGATGCTATATCGAGGGGAATTCCCCTTTTTGCGGGGAATTTGACTATAAAAATTGTTAATAGGGGAAAAGGGGAAAACGCTTCAAAACGAGGGGAAACGATTTACAACGAGGGGAAAATCTTCGCCTTTCAACTAAATCCGAAATACTTTTAAAAAATTACGGAAAAGTAAAAATACAAATAAATAAAAACAATTACAATCCAATTCCAAGCTTAGGCAAAGGTAAAGAGCGAAGGAAATGCCCTTATTTATGCATTTGCCACTTTATAATGATCTTATTGCAATTGTAAAGTACACACCAATCTTTTAAACGAAAGCACTTTAAAAGGGCTTTGGAATGTACGTTTAACCGATTTTTCCGTGTACTTTTTAACCGCTTTGAAAAAAGAACATTAAAAAGTACCATTTCTCATGTTATTCAAAGTAATTACTTTAAACTACTTTAAAAGACTTTAATGGAAAGTAGTTTCTATGAAAGTTCATTGACACATATTTTTTGTTTTTCGGATTTCTTAAATATATTTTCAATAAAAATATTTTAAATTGCAAATCAGCGGAAATGCTTTGTTTTAACTATGTAAAAATCAATTAAATCGGTAATTTAACCGAATTTAAGGAGGACAGGATCATTTTAAGCTCGAAAGCAAAGGAACTACCTTGATTTATAAATTCGTGACTTGCTTTGATTATTATCTAATTGTGAATCCCGGCTTCTTTTCATATCTTATTTGACGTTTGGTTGGAGACCCGTGACACTGTTAAGCGGTCCCTACATGTTCAATCTTGCAGTCAATCATCGCATGCTGTGACAGCATTTTGAACGTCTATGGTGATGCTGTCATGCAAAATTTAATGATTGACAGCATGCTGGCCAATATCAAAATCATTTTGATATTTTTCAAGGGAGCTTTTTGAATCACAGCATGCTTGAACGTGTATGGCGATGCTGTCAATCAATTCGTCATTTCAGTGTAATTTTTTGTAGTGAAAAGGTGTCGCATATAAAATATAAAGTATTTTGGGAATCCTTTTTCGAGTTATATCGACAAAGAAGTGAGTTGTGGATGACGAAAAGTGCAAAATATAAGGACAAAGATTTTTTAAATTTATATTAAGTGTTGTTTTATATAAAGTTTTTTTTAAATTTATATTAAGTGTTGTGTGCTGTCGGTTTGGCTGTTTCGAAATAAGTGATGCTTGCGTGCATGATTGAGCGTCTAGTGCAAATAAGCTTTTTGCTGTGACAGCATGATTGACTGCAAGATTGAACGTGTAGGGGCCGCTTTATCGGGAATACAATTAACGAGTATTTTGTTAAAGCTTTCCAAAATATAAAATTATTTCCTAATTTGTGCTTTTTTCTCTTAAAAGACTTTAACATGAGTCCAGAGGACAATAATTTTTGGTTTTAATAAATGAATTCTTTATTAAAAATTCGTTGTTTTTATAGGGGGAAAACGAGGGGAATTTCGTCATTGAAAAAGGGGAAAAAGGGGGATTTCGTCATTTGGAAAGGGGAATTTCACTAAAGGTACATAGCATCACTGATAGGGACATTTTTCCCCCCTTCGAAGGGGAAATTTGTCAAAAATTTGTTCGGCAGAGTTTTTTCTATATATTCCTTATTCTATGCTTTCGGGGCTTTCTTACCAATACTCTCGCAGGTTCCGACTGAATACAAGAACAAAACGGTGTGGCGAATGCGGCTCGTAAAATAATGATAGAACGTAATAGTCTCGTTCCTTATGATTCTGAACACCCGTCATTACCAGTGTTGGGGCCAGATAATTATTTTTTTATCTAGATAAAGATAAAGATAAATGCTCGTAATGTTTATCTAGATAAGATAATAGATAATGAAAATATGAAAGATAATAGATAAGATAAGATAAAAAGCCAAATTATCTAGATAATTTTTAGATAAATATTTATTTTGACATTGCACAAAATTTTAAATTACGTACCAAAAAAAAATAGCACAAAATTTTTTGCTTTTCTTGATTTCCAATTTAAATATAATAAGAAACGAAATAATAATAAAAGAAAACGGATAAGAAACGTTATCGTAACGTAACGAAATAACGAAATGATTTTCGGGCTTTTTCTTCAAAATTACGTTATAATGAACGTTATAGAAATTCAATTCCGTTACCATAACGAAAAACGAAAAAAATATTACGTTTTTTCGTTGTTTATTAGTATTTCCTTGTTTTGTTCAGTATTATTTTTTGTGAAATTTCCCACAAAAGCTCATCAAGTATAACCCCACAGACATAAAATATAATCAAAAATATTGGAGTAGTGTTTTTAATCGTATTTTGATTCTAAATCGGATTTTGTTTTGGCCAGATTCACTCTATTTCTGGAGATACAAAAATGGAAATCTTCTAAGCAAGTTTTTTGGTAGCGAAAAGATTTTCTTTTTAGTATAACTCCAGAAGTAGAGCGAAATTCTATAAAAAAAATTCTATATCTTTGATATCAAAATCACGCTTTTGTGGAGACAGTTTTTTTAATGAACAAAACTTTTGTGTGATTTTTTGTCTTTTGTATTTTTTATTGATTTTTTAACTTAATAATCACATTTTTTTTCCGTTTTTATTTGTATTTTCTTTTTGCTGAGTTTTATTATTTGTTATACAATTTATTTTTATGGAAACTGAACTGAATTACTTTGTGATAAACTATTATTACAGTGCGTGTTTTTGTTTTCAGTTTCAATACAATGTGTAACGGAATAATAACATTATAACGTAACGAAATTAAGTTTTTTATCGATACAAAACGAAATAACGTCACGAAATATAAGTTTAATTTTGCTACGTAAGGAAATTTATAACGTTATGATTTTTTATTTCGTTCATAGCCCGGTTTACACTTGGCAACAGTTACTGGCAGAACTTTTTTTTTATGGACAAGAGAAGAGAGGCGAGGGAAAGAGTGACACTTCGCTTCCTTGTCCGTAAACAAAAATTGTTGCCAAGTATAAAACTGTTCCTAAAAAAAAGTTTTTAGGTTTTCAAAAGTATGCAGAAAACAATTTCGTTTCAGCATTTTTTCAGATTTAATTTTTTGATTTTCGGTGGTAACGATTATCTCTAGATAAATGGGATTTTCCTTTATCTAGATGAGATAAAGATAACTTTTTTGGGGTGTTATCTAGATAAGATAAAGATAACATTTTTTTTTATCTAGATGATTATCTAGATAATTATTATCTAGATAACCCCAACACTGGTCATTACACACAAAAATGAATTACACCAATGTGTTAAGAATAATAAAAATAATTAATTTTTGCATGTCCGTCCGTCTGTCTGTCCGTCTGCCTGTGGCGCGGATTGCGGGCGCACGGATTGAGCTACAGACTTGAAATTTTGCGCAGATCCGTTTTTCGTAAAATTTCGTTCGTTAATGGACAAAAATTGACCATTAGGAAGGGGGGGGGGGGGGGGGGGGTACCCATTGATTTTAATTCCTCCTTGTTAGCAGAACGAAAGACTAGAAATGGCGTTTTGAACACTGTATGTATGATATTTATTTCATAATTCTCTTATCATAAACCAATTATAAATAAAATTATTTTTAAATGAAAATTTGTTTCCTTGATATCTTTTTCACTAAAATTTCTTAAATATCTATTGGCGATCGTTGTAGGCGGATCCACGTCTTCTGGCCGCCTTTACGAGACAGACACCTTCTTTTTTGTATAAATTTTAGAATGCCAAAAAACACTAAAAAAAAAAATTCAAAACTTTTGGGAAAAAGCGTTATCTTTACAGGACCTTCGGTTTCGAATTTTGAAATTCCAAGAACAGATTCGTGATAAGCAACCCTGAAAACCTCCCAAAACCAATTTTTGTGAGAAAAATTGAAAAAAAGGACATTTACGTTATCCTTACAGCACCTTCCGTTTAGAGTTTTAAAAACCTAACACCGGATTCCCGATCAGCAACTCCAAAAACCCCTTAATGTAATTTTTTACAATTATTGTTTTTGGGAAGTGTTCCAAAAAACGTTTTTTTTACTATTGTGAAAGGTTTTTAGTTCAAATATCACCTTTTACACTGTGGTGAGGAGGTATTTTCATGTTTAAATAAGAATTATGTACTTTGCACCCTCGGTTAACTTGGGTTCATCGTACGAATAATGGAAAACATGAATATACGAACTTCCGCATGTCTCCAAAGTTCAATAACTTAATAATAACATAATTGTAATTAATGTAAGTTAAGCAATTATAAAAGTAGTGACACAAATCTTAAGCTGATATAGCTTGGTCACCAAATAATTGTTAATTCACAACAGAGCTGGGCAAAATACTCAATACTCAAGTATCAGTACAAGTATATGGTAATGATACTTTTAACCGCATTTCAGTATCAGTACAAAAAGTACTGGTACTGAGATTTCAGTACCAGTAAATTTTGTACTGGTATTGCTCTGAGTGAGCAGTACAAAAATACCAACATCGGTACTGGTACTGACACTCCAGTACCAGTGCTATGTACTTGGAAAATATCAGTACTTTCGCGAAAAATACTTGAAAAAATTCCAGTACTTTTGCAAAAGTACTTGAAAAAATTCCAGTACTTTTGCAAAAGTACTTGAAAAAGTATAAAAAGTACTGGTACTGCAAAACTCAAAACCAGTACAAAAAGTACTGGTACCTACTGCAAAAACCAATACCAGTACAAAAAGTACTGGTATTGCAAAAAACCAGTACAAAAATACAAATATTGTAAAAAACTTTTTGTACTGGGACTGGATCCGTGCATCGATTACAAGTGCTTCAAGTACTGGTACTGATCGTGCAGTACCAATACTTAAGGTATTGATACTGGTGGCAAGCCCAGTACAAGTATCTATTCACTGGTACTGCTCGTGTACTGCAGTATCAAATGTACTGAAGTATGCCCAGCTCTGTTTCACAATAACTAAAAGATTTAATGTCAAACCAGAACATTGGACTTTGTAATGGTAATCGATCGGTGATCGAGTCAGTCAGTTAACAAGAGAGTTCTGAATTGATCACGAAAGTAGTCGGACGTTCTTTTTAAGTAAATTGTTAATTTTAATCAGAGCTGGGCATACTTCAGTACATTTGATACTGCAGTACACGAGCAGTACCAGTACATAGATACTTGTACTTGGCTTGCCACCAGTATCAATACCTTAAGTATTGGTACTGCACGATCAGTACCAGTACTTGAAGTACAAAAAGTACTGGTACTGGTTTTTTACAATATTTGTATTTTTGTACTGGTTTTTTGCAATACCAGTACTTTTTGTACTGGTATTGGTTTTTGCAGTACCAGTACTTTTTGTACTGGTTTTGAGTTTTGCAGTACCAGTACTTTTGCAAAAGTACTGGAATTTTTTCAAGTACTTTTGCAAAAGTACTGGAGTTTTTTCAAGTATTTTTCGCGAAAGTACTGATATTTTCCAAGTACATAGCACTGGTACTGGAGTGTCAGTACCAGTACCGATGTTGGTATTTTTGTACTGCTCACTCAGAGCAATACCAGTACAAAATTTACTGGTACTGAAATCTCAGTACCAGTACTTTTTGTACTGATACTGAAATGCGGTTAAAAGTATCATTACCATATACTGGTACTGATCAGGGTTCCCACCCCAAAAGTGAAAAGCGGAGTGTTACTGATCGAAAAATAGTAGTGTCAGAGGGATTTCAGTAGTGTCAACTTTTTTAACAGTCATTTAGAGTTTTATTGAGACAACACATTTTGTATGTTACCGTCTAATGTTTTATTGCATATCATATCAGTAGATTTTTATACCCGTATGGTGAAACCAAAGGCTATATTAGATTTGCCTTACCGTTTGTAACGTCAAGATCCCGCATCACACACAAAAATTAATTACACTAGAATGATAAAAAAAATTGAATTTTGCATGTCCGTTCGTCCGTCTGTGGCGCGAATTGCGAGCGCACAGATTGAGCTAGAGACTTGAAATTTTGCGCAGATCCGTTTTTTCGTAAAATGCGAGGCTAAGCTCGTTAATGGGCAAAAATGGACCATTAGGGGGGGTACCCCCCATACGAACGAAAACGATTTTTGCGAATATCTCAAAAACGGTGCATCCTTTCAAAAAAAAGCAAGAACAAAAGTTATTTAGGATATGATTCTACATAAAACTCCCATACATCAAAATCCGATTGGAATAAATTTAAAAAAAATCGTTTTGAAAAGTTTGCCTACAAATTGGAATTTTGATACAACTCTTCGCCGTCCACTTAAATCACCATATGGGTTTTCAATAATTGCCAGTTTGGCAATTATAGCCTTTGTGCCTGTTCACATTGGTTGAAATAGTCCGCCTAAATAGGACAGAAACTGGCAACATTAGGGCAAGGTGAGGAAGTGGGACTGCTGATAGGAAAATCATCCTCAAAACTAAAATCTCCGTTCTCAGAGTTCCGCCTGTCGTGCTCTGATTGGTTGGCTGCCACACTGAATGTGTTCCATTGTCATTATTGTTTCGGTCGTCGTCGATGCAACACGTCGCAAAGCAAAAGGCAGTCACGTATTACTTGCAATTCTTTAGAAATGTTCCGTTTCCCAAATGTTTCACGCCAGTCTGATTGCTCACAGCTACTGGTTCAAATAGTCTCAATCTGAACACGAGCAATATTTCATCCGTCCTATTTAGGCGGACTATTTCAACCAATCTGAACAGGCTCTTTGTTATGTTTATTAACTAATCCCATTTTGTTCAAGAATTGAGTGCGTTTAGTCAGTCACTTTTTCATAGGGAATGCCTAAAGTACTTAAATATTTTAGATAAAGGGTCTGAATGATTACATATTACATATTTTTTAATTTTCTCCAGATAAATGAAATTTTCAAATCTAGAAATTAACTTTCTTTGTAGCACGTTTTTGTATGGCGAAAAAGGTAGTGTTTTGAGTTTTTCAGTAGTGTAAGTAGTGTTAGGTCAAATTATGTCGAAATAGTAGTGTAAAACTACGATAGTAGTGTAAACGGGATCCCTGGTACTGATACTTGAGTATTGAGTATTTTGCCCAGCTCTAATTTTAATAAGTTAACCGAAAATTGTAATAACCGATTAAAAAGTATTAGTTAAATAAATGAAGTAAAATTTATACAGTGTTTTATTATGTGTAAAGTGTATATGTCTACTCGGCATGTTTAGGAAAAACACAACACGACAACACATAAAAATTGTTATTTTAGAAAATTAAATTGGTGTTTTTGAACATTTAACTGACTTTCTGCGAGTCTAATTAATTATCTAATCAATTGGATTTGAAAAAAGTCACTTAGATGTGCAAAAGAATCAATTTAATTTGTAGCATAGCCAATTTTATTTATAAAAGGTGCTATTTGAACTAAAAAACCTGTGCTAGTTTTTCTCCCATTCTTCAATTGACAGAGATTTTCTTCTGAAAATCTAATTCAATAAATCTAAATGAAAGTAAGACAGTTGTATTTTTGTCTTTATATATAATTATATTATAAAAAATAAACATCCAAGGGCCTATTCCACAAAAGTACAATTCTACACTTAACAAATTGTTAAATTGTATATTCACAATTACAAATCCAAAAAAAATCGTTCCAGGAACTCACACATTTGTAAATATTTTTTCTTTACATTTGCAAAATTTCGATTTATACAAATGTATCAATTTTTTGTATCAACGAAATTTTTCGTTGAATTCAAACACAGAAGTTAAGTTGAAATTTATTCTAGGACGATAAATTCTTCTACCACGAGTTGCTAATTGCATATTAGCTTCATTTTCGCTACTATTGCCGTATCCATTTTTATACCGTTGTGATCTCTTTTATGCGGTCCCTAGACGTACAATATTATTGTGCAATATATTGTACAATATTATTGACATGCCCCTAGATGATTCAATGTTATTGCACAATAAATCATTTTACATTTGATTCGTGGGCAGTCTCTAAATGACATTGAAGCTAGTTGTGTAGCCATTGCACTGGCTGTGAACTTCAAAAAAAGAGTTTAAACATAACAAAAGCTATAATTGCCAATCTGGCAATTATTGAAAACCCGTATGGTGATTTAATCATTTTACATTTGATTCGTGGGCAGTCTCTAAATGACATTGAAGCTAGTTGTGTAGCCATTGCACTGGCTGTGAACTTCAAAAAAAGAGTTTAAACATAACAAAAGCTATAATTGCCAATCTGGCAATTATTGAAAACCCGTATGGTGATTTAATTGAACGGCGTATCAAAATTTCATTTGAATTCAAATTTTCCAATAAGATTTTTTTAAAACTTGTTCCAATCGGATTTTGATGTATGGGAGTTTTATGTAGAATCATATTCTAAATAACTTTTGTTCTTAGACTTTTTTGATAGGATGTACCGTTTTTTAGATATTCGCAAAAAACGTTTTCGTTCGTATGGGGGGTACCCCCCCTAATGGTCCATTTTTGCCCATTAACGAACTTAGCCTCACATTTTACGAAAAACGAATCTGTGCAAACTTTGAAGTCTCTAGCTCAATCCGTGCGCCCGCAATCCGCACCACAGACAGACGGACGGACAGACAGACAGACAGACAGACAGACGGACGGACGGACATGCAAAATTCAATTTTTTTTATCATTTTAAACACACTGGTGTAATTCATTTTTGTGTGTTATGACGGGATCTTGGCGTTACAAACGGTAAGGCAAAGTTAATATACCCTTTGGTTTCACCATACGGGTATAAAAACATAACAAAAGCTATAATTGCCAATCTGGCAATCATTGGAGGCCCGTATGGTGATATTCGTATCAAAATTCGAACAGTTGTACCAAAATTCCACTTGAAGTCAAACTTTCCAAAAAGATTTTTTAAAATTTATTCCAATCGGATTTTGATGTATGGGAGTTTTATGTAGAATCATATCCTAAATAACTTTTGTTCTTGCACTTTTTTGATAAGATGCACCGTTTTTGAGATATTCACAAAAACCGTTTTCGTTCGTATGGGGGTACCCCCCCTAATGGTCCATTTTTGCCCATTAACGAACTTAGCCTCGCATTTTACGAAAAACGGATCCACGCAAAATTTCAAGTCTCTAGCTCAATCCGTGCGCCCGCAATCCGCGCCACAGACAGACGGACAGACGGACAGACAGACGGACAGACAGACAGACGGACGGACATGCAGAAATTAATTATTTTTATCATTCTAAACACACTGGTGTAATTCATTTTTATGTGTGATGACGGGATCTTGGCGTTACAAACGGTAAGGCAAAGTTAATATACCCTTTGGTTTCACCATACGGGTATAAACATAACAAAAGCTATAATTGCCAATCTGGCAATCATTGGAGACCCGTATGGTGATATTCGTATCAAAATTCGAACAGTTATACCAAAATTCCAATTTGAAGTCAAACTTTCCAATAAGATTTTTTAAAATTTATTCCAATCGGATTTTGATGTATGGGAGTTTTATGTAGAATCATATCCTAAATAACTTTTGTTCTTGGACTTTTTTGATAAGATGCACCGTTTTTGAGATATTCACAAAAAACGATTTCGTTCGTATGGGGGGTACCCCCCCTAATGGTCCATTTTTGCCCATTAACGAACTTAGCCTCGCATTTTACGAAAAACGGATCCACGCAAAATTTCAAGTCTCTAGCTCAATCCGTGCGCCCGCAATCCGCGCCACAGACAGACGGACAGACAGACAGACGGACAGACAGACGGACAGACAGACAGACGGACAGACGGACGGACATGCAAAAATTAAATATTTTTATCATTCTAAACACACTGGTGTAATTCATTTTTTTGTGCGATGACGGGATCTTGGCGTTACAAACGGTAAGGCAAAGTTAATATACCCTTTGGTTTCACCATACGGGTATAAAAAAGCGCAGATGGATAAAGGAGTGTTTAAAAAAAGAAGTCAGTACACCCACGAACATTTGTTGTATGTTTTAAAAATAAGCGAACCAAGGGATTTTCAAAATTTTTTACGTTTTGACGGAACTTTATTTAACGAACTGCTACAAATGATTACGCCTATAATTGGAAAAAAGGATACTGTCAATACCATAATGTGGGCTCCACCACTTCCTCTGCTCCAGCACCACTTCTTATGGAGTCGTTTATCCGCTTTAACTGTTTTCTAAAATTTGTGCGCAAGGAATTTATCTTCTTAATCACTTCTTGCTTATCTACATCAGGGTATTTCTCCCTGTATTTGCACAAAAGTTTCTCGTGCTCTTCATTTTTTTTTTTAAATTCTATTACTATAATTTTTGCTTTTCACATTCCACAGAGCCGGCAACGTACGATATACTTCAATAAATTCGAGCAAAAAAATACGATCTTTTGAGTTATTCACCATAGTTACATGCGCTCTCACCGACATTTCATAGGATACTGAGCAAATATTGTACAATATCGCCCTCAGACTACACAATAAATTTTATTGGGCAATAAAAATCAAATCGATTTTGATTCCTTCAATATATTGCACAACCTTTCAATATTACCCCTAGACGGTCAATATATTGCACAATATTGAAATATTGCACAATAATATTGCACGTCTAGGGGCCACTTTAGAGGCGTTTGGACACTGCTAAATATTTCTAACAATTGTAGTTAGATTCTTCCAAAAAAAATGTCTTTGTGGAACGGTATTGGACTACAAGCGATATTTTTTCTCACAATTTTCCAAAAAAAACACTTGTAATTGCAAGCTTGCCGAAATGTGTTGAGGAACAGAAAATAAAATTACAAATTGTAGGACTTGTAAATACATTAGAAAATGTATTTACAAGTCCTACAATTTGTGAAAAATAGCTACAAATACAAGTCTTGTACTTTTGTGGAATAGGCCCCTTGTTGATGTTTCACAATAAAATGTGTAAAAATTCCCACCCGATCCGAGCAGGTATCGATACTTTGCAGCGGTACCAAGTATGGTATTGATACTTTTCCGTAGCAATACCTTCAAGTAAAAATATCGATACTTTGCCGTATCAAATTAACACTAGCAACGACTATTCGGTATTCGACCGAATATCGAATAGTACCAAAGAAATTATTCAATAAGGGCGTTTAAACAGAGCTAACTTGGCACTGCCAAACTGGCGGTGCTAAACTAGAAGTCTATATAACGTCGAATGACAATTTTTTGCATTTATCTACATTTTTAAAAATGTTTTTTTTTTCATGCAATCTAAAGCATGAAAAGGGCACAAAGGATAAGAAAAAGTAGAAATTAAATCCACAGGGCCAAAAGGTAACTTTAAAATAAAAATTGAACTTACAAACAAGTTAATTTTGCAACTATGTCAGCGCCAAGGGTGCCAAAATACCGCTGCTAAGCTGGCACGCATTGTTGAAGTAAAACACATTTATATCGATGCTACATTGAAAAAACTGTCGACTTAGCACCGGTCTAAAAATGATTACACAGCCAGACAAAATAGCCTTTCTTGGCGCCCGCAATTTAAATCTGTCTGTTCGTGAACACTTTTTTAGGGTAATTTGGGGTCGCTGAATCCGAATATGGCCGTGGTTTTGCTGCTCTAGTTTTTGAGAAATCAAGTGTAACTTTTAGATTGTTTATACATTTAAAATTTTAAAATCCAACCATATTGTTGCTAAGCCTATAGATATTAGAGTTTTTTTTCGGGTAATGTGGGGTCGCTGAATGTAGTTACTCTTAAAACTCAGCATACAGACTTTTTTAAACACACTGCTATAGTAAAAAACTACAGTGGTGTTGCTATTTCACACTGTTGCAACGCCACACACTTTATATTTTTATCAAATTATACAATCAAAGATCATAGACGCATAAAGATGTTCAAAATTGCGATTTCTGCCATTCACTGGCGGAGGGCTAAACCGATGAAGCCGTTAGCGGATGGAAGGAGTATTAAATCAACGAACGATGATGAAAAATTCTAAGGAAAACCCTTTTTCAGATCATAGACGCATAAAGATGTTCAAAATTGCGATTTCTGCCATTCACTGGCGGAGGGCTAAACCGATGAAGCCGTTAGCGGATGGAAGGAGTTTTGAATCAACGAATGATGATGAAAAATTCGAAGGAAAACCCTTTTTCTAGTCACTTTTTTCCATGATTTTTTTTTTGTGAGATTAACCAATTTTTTTGTGAGAAGATATAAATGTATGATTTCTAACAATCTTACAAATTTTACAAAAGATTTTTTGTGGAGGTTTTTCAGCGGGCCGATTCCATATCTGACTTTTTATTTATTTTTAATTTTTACGCCCGACGGAACGGAGATGGTGTATGCGTTTGGCTTAAAGTTTGTGCGTCCTTCCCTCATAATTTTTGAACCACTCAACCGATTTCGGTCTCGTTTTTGGCATTCGGCCGGATATGGGTGCCGAATCGTTCTTGCGTTTAAAAATTCCCCCCTCAATTTAAACCCCCTCTCCTTGTACCTTCTGATCCTCTGAACCGATTTCGATCCCACTTTCGCCATTCCGTTGTAAATAATGAAAGGAATATTTTAGTGTACAACAGTTACCCCTCCCTCTCAATTTACACCCCCTCTCCGAGTACCTTCTGATCCACTGAGCCGTTTTCGGTCCCGCTTTCGCCATTCGGTTGTAAATAATGAAAGGAATATTTTAGTGTACAACAGTTACCCCTCCCTCTCAAGTTTGTTCACTGTTATCTATAAAAAAAGTGAAAAAAAAACCAAATAAAAATTTTGAAAAACCCCCGACTAAAGAAAAACCCTAAAAAATTGAAAAAACTCCTAAATAAAGAAAATCCTTTAAAAAGGATAAAATAATCATTACAGTAAATTTAAAATTTGTGTGCGTCGGGAAAGCCTATTGGTCGTTGAATTTGTGTGGATTTGGACTATAATCTAGAGCAGTGCTCCGCAACCAGTGTGCCGGGAAATGATATTATGTGTGCCGCGGTAAACATTTCAAAAAGCTATTTAATAATTTCTTCAGGATTTGTTTTTTAATTTTTTCATTATAAATATTTTATACACAATTTTTTTTATGTTTTCTTTTGTGGTGTGCCCCGGATTTCCAGAAAAAAAAATTGGTGTGCCGTATGCAAAATAAAGGTTACGGAGCACTGATCTAGAGAATAAACAATGGGACGTGTAAAAATGGCCGCCGAGCTGAAAAATCAGTAAGAAGAGCTTTAAAAATTTAATCCTTTGCCACAAATAGTAAAATAACTGAAATCGGTCAATATCAATAAAAAAAAACTCATCAAAATTTGGAAAGTTGTACACTCATACCTCGCTATACGGCCGCTCTTTATACGGCTTTTCGCTATAGCGGCCTTCTTTAATTATGGCACTTTTTCGATTTACGGCCCAAAATGTTTCGTTATACGGCAAAAAAAAATTGTGGAAAAAAAACAAAAGCTATAATTGCCAATCTGGCAATTATTGAAAACCCGTATGGTGATTTAAGTGAACGGCGAACAGTTGTGCCAAAATTCCACTTTGAAGTCAAACTTTCCAATAAGATTTTTTAAAATTTATTCCAATCGGATTTTGATGTATGGGAGTTTTATGTAGAATCATATCCTAAATAACTTTTGTTCTTGCACTTTTTTGATAAGATGCACCGTTTTTGAGATATTCGCAAAAAACGTTTTCGTTCGTATGGGGGGTACCCCCCTTTAATGGTCCATTTTTGCCCATTAACGAACTTAGCCTCGCATTTTACGAAAAACGAATCTGCGTAAAACTTCAAGTCTCTAGCTCAATCCGTGCGCCCGCAATCCGCGCCACAGACGGACGGACGGACGGACGGACATGCTAAATTCAACTTTTTTTATCATTCTAAACACACTGGTGTAATTCATTTTTTTGTGTGATGACGGGATATTGGCGTTACAAACGGTAAGGCAAATCTAATATACCCTTTGGTTTCACCATACGGGTATAAAAAGTTGAATTTAGCATGTCCGTCCGTCCGTCCGTCTGTGACGCGGATTGCGGGCGCACGGATTGAGCTAGAGACTTGAAATTTTGCGCAGATTCGTTTTTCGTAAAATGTGAGGCTAAGTTCGTTAATGGGCAAAAATGGACCATTAGGGGGGGTACCCCCCATACGAACGAAAACGTTTTTTGCGAATATCTCAAAAACGGTGCATCTTATCAAAAAAGTGCAAGAACAAAAGTTATTTAGGATATGATTCTACATAAAACTCCCATACATCAAAATCTGATTGGAATAAATTTTAAAAAATCTTATTGGAAAGTTTGACTTCAAAGTGGAATTTTGGTACAACTGTTCGAATTTTGATACGCATATCACCATACGGGTCTCCAATGATTGCCAGATTGGCAATTATAGCTTTTGTTATGTTTTTATCATTCTAAACACACTGGTGTAATTCATTTTTTTGTGTGATGATGGGATCTTGGCGTTACAAACGGTAAGGCAAATCTAATATACCCTTTGGTTTCACCATACGGGTAAAAAAAAATGCATTTTAAACTAAAAACTACGTTATTTAAAAAAAATGGAACGGATCCTATTGAATGTGTATGGGTTTGTATGAAAATAATTGATTCGTTATACGGCTTTTCGCTTTACGGCCAACTTTCCCGGAACGTATATAGGCCGTAAAGCGAGGTATGAGTTAAGTTGTTGACACGCCATCATGTGTGTAGAGAGACTTGTACAAATGGCCGCCGAGCTGAAAAACAGGCGCGGAAAGCTTTAAAAATGTCGTTCTTTGTCACATTATCAAAATAACGGAAATCGCTTAATATAAGTAAAAAAAAAAAAAAAAATTTTTTTTTAAAAAAAGCTTATTAAAAAAAATGCACTAAAAAGAAAAAAATAATTTTCTGGACGCTGTGTATCACAAATATAAAAGCTTTTAAAAAGCGAGATAAATGTTTATTTTATTGTTTTATGCTTTATCTCGCTTTTTAAAAGCTTTTATATTTGTTATACACAGCGTCCAGAAAATTATTTTTTTCTTTTTAGTGCATTTTTTGTTCTTTTTAGTCTTCGAATATATAGCTTTACATTTGAGATGTCCTTACAGGCTTTTTAACTTGAGAATCGTATTCAGCGAACCCCAAAACCTGCAAAATATTTTTTTTTCCGGAACAATTGAGAAAAAGGATAATCACGTTATCCTTACAGGACATTCCGTTGTCCTTACAGACTTTTTAATGACAGAATCGTATTCAGCGAACCCCAAAACCTGCAAAATATTTTTTTTCCCGGAACAATTGAGAAAAAGGATAATCACGTTATCCTTACAGGACATTCCGTTATCCTTACAGACTTTTTAATGACAGATTCGGATTCAGCGACCCCAAAAACCCCCAGGATAGATTTTTTTCCGGAAAATTTGGAGAAAAGGATAATCACGTTATCCTTACAGGACCTTCCGTTATCCTTACAAGGACGAAGTATTGAAAATATTGTATTGTCATCGGACTTATATAAGTGTGCAAAATTTCAAGTCAATCGGACAAGTGGAAGTGGGTCAAAATTGGGTTGCAAGATTTGATCTGACAGACAGACAAACAGACAGACAGACACGAAGGCAAGCTAAATAAAAGCTTTTAAAAACTCATCTCTAGTCGGTCTAGTCAGGATGTCCACTCTCTATATTATGGGCTCTATACACACATGCTGGTGTCATACCGCCGACGTTGACGCATAACTTCACAGATATTTAAATTACTGAGGTCAACCCTAATAATAATAAAAATCCTTTAAAAAGGATAAAATAATATAATCATTGGAGTAAATTTAAAATTGGTTTGCATCAGGACAACATTGCTCCACAAATTCGACGACCAATAGGCTTTCCCGACGCACACAAATTTTAAATTTACTGTAATGATCATTTTATCCTTTTTAAAGGATTTTTGAAGTGATAACTTCTTTAGGCGCGTTGGGCGATTTTTGGATGGGTAAAAACTTATGGTTTGGCGTCAGCATCAAAACGTGACGCTTTCCACATTGGAAAACCTTTCAACTTCCAAAGCTTTAAGCTTCAACTTCCACATTGGAAAACTTTTCAACCTCCAAAGCTTTCTGTTATGGTTTTTTCGATAATGATAATGAAGACGTCGGTGCAAAAAGCGGTCATCTCCACTTTTTCAAATTTTTCAGGAGAGACAAAAAACATATTAGCGTGAAATTTTTGCTCTGGGACAAAGTTAACAATTTACAGTTTAAATCAAGCATGTATTCTTACATCATTAAAAGCTTTTATTTAGCTTGCCTTCGTGTCTGTTTGTCAGATCAAATCTTGCAACCCAATTTTGACCCACTTCCACTTGTCCGATTGACTTGAAATTTTGTACACTTATATAAGTCCGATGACAATACAATATTTTCACTACTTCGTCCTTGTAAGGATAACGGAAGGTCCTGTAAGGATAACGTGATTATCCGGAAAAAAATCTATTCTGGGGGTTTTTGGGGTCGCTGAATACGATTCTCAAGTTAAAAAGCCTGTAAGGACATCTCAAATGTAAGGATATATATTCGAAGACTAAAAAGAACAAAATAAAAAAAATAAAAAAATTTTTTTTTGAAAAAAGCTTTTATTAAAAAAGAATGCACTAAAAAGAAAAAAAATAATTTTCTGGACGCTGTGTATCACAAATATAAAAGCTTTTAAAAAGCGAGATAAAGCATAAAACAATAAAATAAAAATTTATCTCGCTTTTAAAAAGCTTTTATATTTGTGATACACAGCATCCAGAAAATTATTTGTTTTCTTTTTAGTGCATTCTTTTTTAATAAAAGCTTTTTTTTAAATTTTTTTTTATACTTACTCCAAGTTGTTCGATAAAAACAAATTCAGAGTAAGAAAATGTGCCATTTTGTAGAGTAAAGTAAAAATACTCGGAGTAAGTCCAGGACTTATATCGAACAGACCTTATATAAGATCAACTAGAGATCCCGATTGTAAAATCACATCTAAAGTAAAAGTCAATACCCTCTTACTCACTCTAGTTGTAACAATTCTTCTCTAGAGATCCTATAGCAATATCATTTTTCTTTGCGAACTGAAATTAACGCATATCTGACTCACAAAGACAACCATTCTGCATTTCCGCCTAGAAACCTGCACGGGGCGATCGAGTTTTTTTTATATCTCCTCTTCTTCGTGGTATTAAATTATTTTCTGAAGGTTGTAAATTCGCGAGTGAAACTTTTAAGAAAGCAGGTAGAACCTCGTTAATTTCATAAGAAAAGTGAGGTCAATAATATTTATTCTCCTAGAGAACGGGTCGTCGACTGGTGAGAAGTGGAAAGCCGGTGATAGCTGGCCCTGGGACCGGCTAGATAATTACATCTAAGCAGGCATCAATTCCTTCAAATTAACATCAGCCACCACCTAAGTCTGAAGACCACCCAGTTTTCTTAAGATCCAGGCTTTGTAGACATTTTTTTTGCATCCAACGCGATTTTCATCTTACGAGATTTGCATCTAACGTATTTCATCCTACGAGATCTGCATCTAACGCGATTTGCATCAAACGCGATTTGCATCAAACGCAATTGGCATCCAGCACGATTTGCATCGAACCACATCTCCGAGAAATTCATCGGCTGGTAGACAAAAATCAGGAGTAGGTAACGTTCAGACCCTCCAGAGGGGAGAGGGAGTAACCGTTCCAGAAAGTTCCGGAAAAGAAAATAGGTTATCTGTCTTGCGCTGTAAGTAGCCTCAGATCACTCATTTACAAATCAACCGGTCACGTGTGGAAAATTTTACATGGCGGCTAGGTCAGAAATGCCTTCAGCATACATTATTTTTATGTTTAATTTTTTTTAAGGAGAAAGCTGTGTAGTTTTGTTTTGTTGTTACATTTTTTTAGATTAACTCAAAAAAAAAATGAGTAAAATAATAATTACAATAGTAATAGCGTATTTAAAACAATCAAAGTAAATTAGGTAAAATTTCCAAAACAAAAAAAACATGTGTGTGCAGTGCACACGCGGTAGAAGTGAAACCTTAGGAAAACTAAACAGCGAGAGAATGAAACGAATGCGGTATCAGGTGTGGGATAGTTATAGCGTTTATTTATTATAATTATGATACCAAGTTCAAAAGTCATATTATATTTTTATTGAAAATCTAATACCGGATTCATGATCAGCGACCCCAAAAACCCCCTTATGCCGATTTTTCCGAGGAAAACGGGAGAAAGGATATTTATCCTTACAGGACCTTTCATTTCGAATTTTGAAAATCTAATACCGGATTCGTGATCAGTGACCCCAAAAACCCTATAGTGCAAATTTTTCCGGGGAAAAATGGGAAAAAGGATATTTTCATTATCCTTACAGGACCTTCCGTTTCGAATTTTGAAAATCTAATACCGGATTCGTGATCAGCGACCCCAAAAACCCTAAAATGCAAATTTTTCCGGGGAAAAATGGGAAAAAGGATATTTTCATTATCCTTACAGGACCTTCCGTTTCGAATTTTGAAAATCTAATACCGGATTCGTGATCAGTGACCCCAAAAACCCTATAGTGCAAATTTTTCCGGGGAAAAATGGGAAAAAGGATATTTTCATTATCCTTACAGGACCTTCCGTTTCGAATTTTGAAAATCTACATAGCTAAAAACCTGCTCCTGGCAACACAGATCATTTTGCAAAAAACCGCATAAAAATCGGTCCAGTAGTTTTTGAGTTTTGTAATCTCAGGCAGACAGACAAACAATAAAACATCCACTTTTATATATATAGATGTATGACGAAACATCAGTAATTTATCGCCTCCTCTCTCCACTTCCTCCCTCCTAACACTTCTCCCTTCTCCTCTTCACCTTCCCACTTCCCCCTTCCCATCACTCTTGTTTACGATAAATTGACCGGCACCCATTTGTATTCTATCTCATTTACTCGCAGGCCAAAATATCCTATCTCTTTTTACTGTCGCTTTTTCGTTTCATCGAGTTTGAAATCACTCACAACGGCGCTAAAGAAATTTTCACTTCAAAAAAATAACTAATAAAACATAGGAAATACCTTTATTTATGTTGCTAGTGTTTACGAAAAGAGATATATATATATATTTGTAAGATGGTCACCACTTCTCGTGATACTTAAGTTTGACCGCGAACGAAAAAGTTATTAAGGTGGGCCCACTTTAACCCTTACGTTTTTAGTCTGGTGTGCTATATTTAGTTTATTTTGGCACAGATCCAAAATTGAAAACTTTAAATATACCACTTAGTAAAGTGAACTTCGTGAGGCTGAGTGGTGTAAATTAATTCCTTGGTTTAATGTCGAGTTAAATATTGTTGAATAATTGTTTTAATTGATTTCTTTTGGTCATATATAAAAAAAACGTGTGTAAAAATTATTTTGAATATAAATATTTTTCGTTATATTCGATGGAGAATTATATTCCCTACAATACTATCAATTATATTTCATTGACGCGTCGGAATTAGATGGAGGTGACAGCTACATGAAGCACTCTAAGGTCCGGTATGGGCTACACACCGGATGAGCGAGATCCGAAGTAGGGGACAAGTTTTCTTTTTTTTTACCCTTTCCTTAGTCCTAAATTCCCCAGGCACGATAACTGTTTGAGACCGTTTGAAACGAACTATGAAGAAAAGATCCCCGCCTTTCCGACGAGCTTTTGCTGAGCAATAAAACAAGCATGCCTAAAGGCTCAACTATGATAGGCATAAGAACGCATATGTAGCTGCATATGTCATTTCCAAAATAAGAAAGTCAGTGTTAATACCCACAATAGACATTCACCCCGATTCTGAGATACGAAGTTAGGTTGCGTTGCGTTAGTTTACTCGATTTTCATTCGATAATCTAGTATCTCTATTCTTGCATACGCGAGTATTCGATTTGAGCAATTTACTTGTCAAGTTAGATAACGCAGAGCAACGTATTTGATGTTGTTCTATAATTGGCATTCTCGGATACTTAGTAGGCATTTTTTGTAGGTTAAACTGCCCGCAGCAATTTTCTCGCGTTTCGTGTTGGCCGTGATTGACAAAAGGCAAATTTGATAAATGTGTTTTAATATTTATGATGGATAAAGGGTTTTATTTCAAATAGGACTGCAAAAAAGTCTTATACGAAGGATGAACCGTTCGAATTGATGAAAAATCCAAGCATCGCGAAAGGTCATACGCAATCAATTTTTTTTTTGAGGCAACATAAAATTGGGACTAAAACGCTTAGGCCCGCCCATAAGAGACACTACAACATAGGAAAATGTGTTGACTCCATTTTCAGTTCAAAATTCACGAAACAACTAGCAAATATCTCACATCAGCTGGTTTCGGACAATCCGTTTGCATGCGATGCATCCGAAGTTTTTAAGAATATCATTTGCGTTGCGTATCGAATAGACCGCGTTACGTTCTGCCTTAACTTCGTATCTCAGAATCGGGGTGATTATGTCAAGAGTGTTGTCACTTTCAAACCTTCGTTAAACATTCGTTAAGCATGAATAATTCGATACAAATGGAACTGGCATATGTAAATAGTGAACATAATCTAAAGTTTTTCCAAAAAGGGACTCAAGCAGGACAACAGATAGTCTAATGCTCGGTTTTTCAGTGAAAGTTTAAACTCCGTTTAACCGGCGATAAAGTTTAAACTACCGTTTAACACAAAATGGTGTTTTTCAGTGACAGTTTATCTCTAACCAAAAGTTTAAACGGAGTTTAACTTAAACGGCCATGGATGAGGGTTTAAACTGACGTTTTTTCAAAACTTATTTGTCTTTTGTAGATCCGCGAAGAATAAAACTGTAATAAAAATGGACTGCATCACTTTTTTTTGCTCTCCACAATTTCACTATATTTTTTACAAGTTCTAACAATTTTAGAACTTCTTTTGAAGTAAAATTGGAGGAACGTTTTGAACCACAATAACACAATTGAAACACAATAACAACCGAAATCAGAACCGTTTTTTTTTATAAAATTTTATAATTAATGCGTAATCAAATACTCGTATTACGAAAATTATCATAACTAGACAAATATATCAATGATTTTATGACAGGAGAATTTGTCATTTCAATATATTTTACTTGTATAGTAGACTGCAAAATTGACAAAAAAGTTTAAACTTTAGTTTAATAAAACGTTCAATTCCGTTTGTCTGAAAAACACCAGAAGTTTAAACTTTAGTTTAAACTTCATTATGAGTTTAACTAAACTAAAGTTTAAAATTTCACTGAAAAACCGGGCATAAGACATTTGTGGTCATTCTCGTGTGAATAAAAAATTGATCCGGATCAAGCCTTTTTACTTTTAAGAAGGCGTTTTCCTGTCGCGATTGATTTCTCGTACATCACATGAACGCTTCTTTCTGCCGTATCCATGCAGTTCATCTTTCAGGTCACTTAATTCTTTTAAGCACTTCACAATTTCAAATATTTCTTTAATTTTTTTCAATTCACTCATTTTTTCCTTCAACTTTGTCAATTAGTATCAAGAAGAATTTGACTTTACTTATGTCAGTCTATGCCTATTATGGTTAGCTTTTATGTGAGCCTTAAAGCTTCATAGTTACGATCAGAGTTGGGCGTTAATAATTACAAAGTAATTTAATTAATAATTAAATTACTTGTAATTGAATTACATGTAATTGAATTACTTTGTAATTGCAATTACATGTAATTGTTTTTGTTTTTAATTACAAATAATTTAATTACAAGTAATTATTTTTCATCAATTACAAAGTAATTGAATTACATGTAATTGCAATTACAAAGTAATTCAATTACATGTAATTTAATTACAAGTAATTCAATTACACGTTTAATTACTTAAATAAAATTGGTAACTAAATTGAATTTCCACCGTTCTAAAAAAAACCGGTTTCTGAAACGCCGTCATTTCAGGTTTTAAACTCTTACAGCCTTATTAATAAAAAATCCCTAACACGGAGATAACTCATGTGCTAACTAACTCCGAGATAGCAAACTTATCCATTAGATAACTATTCTTATTAATAAAAAATTTTCCTCCATATAATAGCTAACTCGTATTTTATTTAAAAATTTAGCTGGAATACGGCAACCCTTGTGCCGAATTGTACCAAAAAATACGAAAATCTTTTACATTTAAGTCAAATTTTGGTTTTTTAAATCCGTTTCCTTGGAGACGATATTAAAATAAGTCATATTTTGGTTTTTTAAATCCGTTTCCTTGGAGACAATATTAAAATAGGAGTGAAATTAATGTTTTTATTTTAATTGTGATTCACTGCAAAGTAATTAAAAGTGGAAAATTTAAAAATTGAAGGAAAGCGATCAGAAAAGTGGTGTTCAAGTGATAAGATAATATAATTATAATAACATAAATTGCATTTTCTTAATGGATCATTGTTTCTTATAGTCATTATTGCAAGAGTTATGTGCCGTCAAGAGTTATCAACTCGTTAACTCGAGGGAATCGGTATGTTAGCCAACACAGAGTTAACTAACGTCAGTTAACTCTTAAAATTTTTTATTAATAAGAATTTCGAGTTATCCACTGCGTAAACCATTGATAAAAGTTAACTAACGTTTATTAATAAGGCTGATAGTAATTGCTTAAGCAAAATTTAAGCAGTGGTGAAGTTTGGTTAGCAATGCTGATTTGCTTTCCTTTGTGTTTCTTATACAGGAAAATCGATTTCTTTTTTTTGGAAAATAGTACGGAGCAAAATAAAATTAGGGAGGAAATTTCTGAACAGCACATGACTTTCTTATACAACAAAAAAAAAATTTTTTTTTCAGGAAAATACCCTAGAGCAAAATAAAATTAGGGAGGAAATTTCTGAACAGCACATGACTTTCTTATACAAAAAAAAATTTTTTTTTCAGGAAAATACCCTAGAGCAAAATAAAATTCTCGAGGCAATTTATGAACAGCACATGAGTTTCTTATACAAAAAAAAAATTTTTTTTCAGGAAAATACCCTAGAGCAAAATAAAATTCTCGAGGCAATTTATGAACAGCACATGAGTTTCTTATACAAAAAAAAAATTTTTTTTCAGGAAAATACCCTAGAGCAAAATAAAATTCTCGAGGCAATTTATGAACAGCACATGAGTTTCTTATACCACAAAAAATCGATTCTTAAATATAAAAATACGCTATTTTAAAGACACGGGTTTTTTATTTTGTATGTTGATTTGGATATAGAATTTTGTGGTATAAGAAAGTCATGCGCTGTTCAGAAATTTCCTCGAGAATTTTATTTTGCTCTAGGGTATTTTCCTGAAAAAAATTTTTTTTTTGTTGTATAAGAAAGTCGTGTGCTGTTCAGAAATTTCCTCGAAAATTTTATTTTGCTCTAGGGTATTTTCCTGAAAAAAAAATTTTTTTGTTGCATAAGAAATTCATGTGCTGTTCAGAAATTTCCTCCCTAATTTTATTTTGCTCCGTACTATTTTCCAAAAAAAAGAAATCGATTTTCCTGTATAAGAAACACAAAGGAAAGCAAATCAGCATTGCTAACCAAACTTCACCACTGCTTAAATTTTGCTTAAGCAATTACTATGAGTTTAAAACCTGAAATGACGCCGTTTCAGAAACCGGTTTTTTTTAGAACGGTGGAAATTCAATTTAGTTACCAATTTTATTTAAGTAATTAAACGTGTAATTGAATTACTTGTAATTAAATTACATGTAATTGAATTACTTTGTAATTGCAATTACATGTAATTCAATTACTTTGTAATTGATGAAAAATAATTACTTGTAATTAAATTATTTGTAATTAAAAACAAAAACAATTACATGTAATTGCAATTACAAAGTAATTCAATTACATGTAATTCAATTACAAGTAATTTAATTATTAATTAAATTACATTTTGCCCAACTCTGGTTACGATGAACCAATTACACACTTAATAAACGGACGGTCACAACAAGTGTATTCGGCCAAAAACCGAATATCGAATATTCGGCCAATTTACAAGCCGAATACCGAATATTCGGTCAGTCCCAAAATGAATATTTCAAAAATCGCGCTTTCTTAAAAAATAATATTTAACCGCAGGTTTAAAATGAATTTCTTTTTCGATTCTATACAAGCTGAAAAAACCCGTCAATATCTTTCACTAGAAGCTTTGAATAATAATGATGATAGCAATGACGATAGCGTGACTATGTTACCACCGAAAAAGAAATAAATTGAAAATGGAGAAAATATGATGACACTCATTCAACCTTCTGGGATTGTTATGATGAAGTGGCTGGACAACGAAAAAAGTTTAGGGATACCACAGCAAATCCTAGAAACATATTTCTACTACTCGTGGTGGGCAGAAAATCGGGATAAATATTCACATTATTTATCTAAGTTTGCTTAAATTTACTTAACTGCTCCTGGAAGTAGTGTTTATAGCGAGAGATTCTTTTCAGATGAGGGTAATGTTTATGAAGAAAAACGAAATCGTCTACTTCTTTCCAATGCAGAAAAATTAGTTATTCTGCACCATAACTTGCCACTTTTAAATTTTCAAATGAATTAATTTTGTAACTAAAAATGTGTTTTCCTTTTAAAAAATATTATTGAATAATATATTTCGAACTATTCGGTATTCAGCCGAATAGTAAAAATTGACCGAATAGCATAGATTAGAGAGTTACTATAGATAAGAAACGAGGAAGAAATTTTTTCCTGAAGAAGAGTACTTTGCATCTGTTTCATTTTCTTCGTAAAGACATTAATTGCTTTTGTGTGAGAAATGGTGTAAAAAACTTTCTTTTGGGATTTTTTTTGCTGTTCGCCGAGCATTCCCTAGGAATACATTGCACATATTTTTTCGCGAACATTTTACGTGCTATGAAAACGTTAATAAAAGTAAAATGGAAAACCTGTGCGCCTGCGAATGATTCCCATCGACGAATGTAAACAAAGCGCTGGCCCCGGATATGTTTGTGTTTGTGTCGTATGAGTCAATTGTGCATTCCAATTGAACGTGAAGGAGTGAAAAGGAATACCGATGTCATCAGAAAATATGCACTAGCGCAGCTATTTACTCTACGTAAGTATATGGGAAAATGCGTTTTCTTCTCATCTATAGTAGCTCTCTAATCTATGCGAATAGGCCGAATACCGAATAGTAACCGAATATTCGTTGCAACTCTAGTTTTTATCCAACTACGGCTACAAATGCCAAATATAGTTGTTTTTTCTTTGCTGTTTTGTTTTGATTTTTTTCCCCCTAATGTAATTATGTATATTGCATATTACATATTTTATCATTAACTTATGTAGGTGTACTAGAAGTACTTCAGCTTACTCTTACATTCGGAAAGCTTGTAAAGATTGGGCTTTTTTGATAATTAAGGTTTTTACAAAAGATTGTACGATTTTGACATTTTTTAATTATCAAAAAAGCCCATTATGAAAAGTTACTTCATTAACACATTTTTTTTTTTTTTTTGAGTTTTTTGTCATTTTTTGAACATTTTGTCTAAGAGAAACTGCATGTCACATATTTGGGACAGATATATAAGACACTTAACCTTCATCCGTCCCTCAAAAAAAATCACACTAAAGTTCCTCGGGTCTTTTTTGACCCATAAAGGTTTAGTGTATACAAAAATCAAAAAACGAGTTTTTTTTATATTTTTTGAAATTTTTACAACATACAACAACATATGATAACCCAAAAGATTTATATATTGTTCTAATGAACTCTCCCCGAAAATAGCGGTCAAAAAACTTCATACAAAAATTGAGAAATATGGCAGTTGAGTTTTTCCCAATTGACATCCAACAAAATCGGTTTCTTATACCCGAGAACTCACCCCGTTCGGTCAAAGATTTTAGATCCGTATTCTAGATATAGTTTACAAACACTAACTAATATAATATAATATGACTAAATTAAACATTTCTTATACGAACAACTGCCTTGGGTCATTTTAGACCCGAAGGTCTTTAGTGTGACTATTTTTGTAGCAGTGTAACGGGTAATCGGAAGTTGCCAAATTTTTGCATGCTGCTAGTTTACAATAAATAAGGCAAAGTAAAAAAATTTCAGGCTCGTATTATAAATACTTTTAAAGGTACAAGGAAACTAATTTCTGTTTGGGTCAAATTAGACCCGAGGGACGGAAGAAGGTTAAATGTGACTAGTGTCACATTATATTTTTAATACAATGTTACCCATATGTGTGCCGTGAGTTTCAGGGAAAACTACATCGTCACATATACGTTTTTTTGATTTTTTTCCCCCTAATGTAATTAGTGTTAAAACATTTAGAAAAAAAATTTCCGAAATTACCGGTATTTTTTTTTAAATTTACCGGTAATTTCGGTAATAAAATAGATCGGTAAAACCGGTAAACCGTGTACCGGTAATGCAACTCCTAGTCACAACTGATATTTTTCTACAAGTTTTAACCCCGATTATACCATAGACAATATGAACATCTTTTCGAAATATCTTAAAATTTAACAGTTGCTCTTAAAATTTAACACTATTATTTTTTCAATTTTTGAAATATTCAATGGTATTTTTACTTTCTTCTACGGAGTATAATAAAGTATTGTATTCATGAAAAATTTCGACCTCTTAATTTTGCCTAAAAAACATTTCCCGATCACTCCTGAGTCGATTGGAGTCATATAAAAAAATGTCTTTCTGTCTGTCAGTCTGTGTACAAGATTTCTCAAAAACTAACATGAAATTTTATAGGCATGTTGGGTCCTGAAATGGGACGATCCTATCAACTTTTGGTGGAAATCCGTTAACCGGAAGTATCCAAAATGGCGGTTTTTCAAAAATCGCAATTTCGTTTTTCTCGATTTACTCCCAAACTACGCGTTTTTTAGTGGCCTTAAGTATGACAAAACTTGGAGAAAATAAAATTTCCCACACTTTTGTCTAACTATAACTCGATATCTCAACCTGTTATCGAGATAAACCGTTATTTCCAAAAACACAGTTTTTTGCGATTATCTCGAAAACCAACGGGTTTTTGCTGACTGAATGTATGAAGTGAATTAATGAGAATGGCATTCTGCACAATTTTGTTTCTTACCGTTATCCGTTATCTTTTACCGTTATTGAGATATTTTCATTAATATGTAAAAAATCATATGTTTGCGAATAATTTGCAAACTAACGGTTTTTCGACAAATCAGTTAAAAGAAGAATTAAAGATGTTAACATTTTCTACATTTTTGCCATTTACCGTAAATTGATATCTTTTACAGTTCTCAAGTTATCTCAAATTTTGTACGTTTTTGATATTTTTGAATAAACCAAGAATTTATTGGGAGGTCGTCTTAGGTTGACAACGCGACAGGGCTCTAGCGTAAATTGCGCAGGGTCGTAGATTTTGTAGAAGAAAGTTTTGTGTTGACCACAACTGATATTTTTTTTTTCCCACAAAAGTCGAATTAACCATATTTTAACCAGATCCGTTCACTATTTTGGGTGAAATATATTTCGGATTTTGAATGTTTTTAAAGTGCATATATTTAAATTATATTGGACATTGCGTAGCCACTGAAAAATTAGGTTTATTTCTCCCTGAATTGTGTTAATTATAACTTTTTCTCTATCTATTATTTCATATTTGGAATCTGTTTTCGTTTAAAATGCTAACCGTTGAACCTGTATCGATTAAAGCCAAAAATTCTTCGTCTTGAATAGTTACTGTAATAATTTTTTTTGTTCCGATGCTAATTTATAAAACACGCATCATCAATAGTATTGGTTTCGATTCTACTTAAATTATCTACTTCCATTGGTTCTGGTCTTGGTCTGTTTTTTCTACTTTGATTATTTTCTTGATTCATTGGTCTGTACTGTTCGATCTATCGTTATTTTGTCCGTATTGTTGCGATCTATTATAATTTTGTCTAAACTGTTGCGATATATAATTATTATTATGCTGTCTATAATGA
Organism: Chrysopilus asiliformis; assembly: GCA_964034945.1. Classification (NCBI taxonomy): domain Eukaryota; kingdom Metazoa; phylum Arthropoda; class Insecta; order Diptera; family Rhagionidae; genus Chrysopilus; species Chrysopilus asiliformis. The sequence continues at coordinate 43,630,326 of OZ035963.1, read as the reverse complement.
TTTGGATTTTGGTTAAAACTCGATTGTCGATTATTACGATTTTGGTCATTGAATATTCTGTCCCGTATTATAATTGTTTTGTCTATATTGTGTTCTGTGATTTTGTTCATTCATTCTTTTTTCACCAAATTTATTCTTTTGGAAATTTCTGTTAAAAGCATTTATATTTAAATTATGTTGATCTTGACCTATAAAACTATCGAGAATTCTACGTATTACTGTTAAATTATTTTTATCAAAAATTATATAGGCAAGAGTACCTTATGACAATTCTTTAATTTTCTGAACTTGCATGCCACTGAATATTTCTAAAACTACAATTCTATTTTCCGTAAATGCGGAGTATTCTGTTATATCCTCTACTAGTTTTCTCACTTTATCAATTAATTCTTTGATACTACTCACTCTTAAATTTCCGATTTCCCGTGTTAAAGTCATCTGGTCCTTTGTTGATTTGAAGTGGTTCTTCAAGTACTGCTGACACTGCTCCCAGTCCTCTGGTGCAGTTGCGTTTAGAAGTTTTTCCGCTGGTCCTTGAATCTTGGTATTGTAGATGATATTAAAAACCAATGCTGCTTCATCTTCGTTTTCGTAGTCTTGGAGTGTCCTTGTTACGGAATCGATGAAAGAAGGCAGAGTTCCAGCTTCTCCTTTGAAGATCGGTAGATAGCGGATTTCTCCTTCGATTCTCGTCCTTCTGTGGGTTGGTTGATTGTTCTGGATCACTATTTCTGATAGCGCCAGTACGCACTGCTCTAATTGATTCGCCATTCTAGTATTAATAAAATCTTTGTCGAGAAAGTCGTCGATTCAATGTTGATCTGTGTTGTATCTTCACGATTTGGTAAATTTCACTTCACTTCGTTTCGTTGCTCACTTATTGATCAGTTATTGAGTTTTTATCGAACACTTTCTTTCTAATTAGATTCGTTTCACTAGATCCTAGACATGGGTAACGCAGCGCTGCGTTGCGCCATTGCGTTGATACAGTATACTGCGCTATGTGCGCTGATACACGAATAAAATATTTAGTAGCGCACATAACGCAAACGAGTCAAACGAAACAACTTGGTGATTGAGCCAACTGTTGGGGAAATTTTTACATATGTATTCAATACGATAGAAGGGAAATATCGCCTTGTCTTGCTTTCTCGCACATTGACTTATATACAAGCCCAAAAATACAATTTCTTGTTATGTACATATTCTCTTTTCATGGGTCTTGTTAGCGCAGTAACTCAACTCAGCACTGTATCTCATGTCTATTGTAAATACATATGATACACAGCGCAGTATTGAGTTATTTCGCTGATACTGCGCTATGTGCGCTGATATGAGAATAAAATTTTTAGTAGCGCAATAGCGCACATAACGCAAACGAGTCAAACGAAACAAATAATACACAGCGCAGTATTGAGTTATTTCGCCACATTTGCTTAGCGCAACCAAACAACACCGCGGTGTTTTTCTCATGTTAGGCTTGTATGCGGTTTAAATGTTGTGATCACCGGTTAACCGTTTCTGAACGTTTTTTATTATTAAAAGCTAAGGACAACGATTATCCTTCTCCTCAAATTTTCTGGAAAAAAATCTATTCTGCGGGTTTTGGGGTTCGCTGAATACGATTCTCAAGCTAGAAGCCTGTAAGGACATCTCAAATGTAAGGATATATATTCGAAGACTAAAAAGAACAAAATAAAAAATATAAAAAAATTTAAAAAAAAAAAGCTTTTATTAAAAAAATGCACTAAAAAGAAAAAAATAATTCTCTGGACGCTGTGTATCACAAATATAAAAGCTTTTAAAAAGCGAAATAAATGTTTATTTTATTGTTTTATGCTTTATCTCGCTTTTTAAAAGCTTTTATATTTGTGATACACAGCGTCCAGAGAATTATTTTTTTCTTTTTAGTGCATTTTTTTTATTAAAAGCTTTTTTAAAAAAAAAATTTTTATATTTTTTATTTCTATGGATGTTAAAAATATTCTCTATTAAAATAATGTAGAAAAAAAGTTTCAAAAATGTTTAAGTGGAAAATGGTGATTCAATATGGCGTTTTTTCACGAACAATTTAGCAATAACTCTTAAAACTCGAGAAAATTCAGAATGTCATTGGAGCTATTGAGTCTTTAAAGTGTTTTAGACCATACTAGCAGACCCTACGTTTGCAGCTAAAAGTTTTTTGTATAAATTTTAGAATGTCAAAAAACTATAAATAACTTAAAAAGCTTTGGGGAAAAACGTTATCCTTACAGGACTTTTTGTTTCGAATCTTGAAATTCCAACACCAGATTCGTGATAAGTAACCCCGAAAATCCCCTTATGCCAATTTTTCCGGGGAAAAATGGGAAAAAGGATACTTCCGTTATCCTTACCGGACCTTCCGTTTCGAGTTTTGAAAATCTGACACCGGATTCGTGATCAGCGATCCCAAAAACCCCATAATGGCAATTTTTCCGGAGAAAAATGGGAAAAAGGATATTTGCGTTATCCTTACAGGACCTTCCGTTTCGAATTTTAAAATCTAACATAGCTAAAAACCGGCTCCTGGCAACGCAGATTATTTCGCAAAAAACCGCATCAAAATCGGTCCAGTAGTTTTTGAGTTTTGTAATCTCAAACCAACCAACAAACTTCCATTTTTATATATGAGGGGGTCAGAATGATAGTGAAGTAAGTCACTTTTCACTTTTCATTAACTAAGTCACTTTTTCACTTAAATTAATGTTTGTAATAAATACTAATAACTACACTATTACTGATAAGACGCTTGCGGTGAATAGGGTTGGGTAATATTATGAGTTTTTTACATACATGTTCACAAAACCCTTGATTACTCATGAAAAATGAAAAGTGACTTACTTCACTGTCATTCTAACCCCCTCATATATAGATATTGATCAATATTTTGTTTGTTCCTCCTCTTGATCGAATTGACAGCGCGGCAAAAAAGCGTAGCCATAATGACGATGGTTCCAACCGGTGCGCCATATGGCGCAATTGCGTTAACTCACTGCGCTGATACAGTATACTGCGCTTGCGCTACTGTATCAGCGCACGAAATTTTACTGCGTTACCCATGTCTACTAGATCCTATTGCATACGAACAGGATCCTACCGACTGCGCCAATTATAATTTCACACGGTTTCTTTATTTAAAAAAATCAACCTTGAACTACTGTTGATTATAATATATAAAAAAACACAGTTTAATTATTTAATATACTTTATTGAAAGCGGAATGTTTATAGCTCGGCGATTTACTTTCAACTCACTTAATGCTTAACTTCTATGATGCACGAAGACAAAGATTTATCTTGAAAAATGCATAAGATGCATAAGATGCATTTTTCTCTTCTAATCAGTTTTCCTAGAAAACTCTACTTGTTCTTTGCGGCGGTGGTCCATTTTCTATGGAAATTCCAAAAAAGTTTTGTCTTCAATTACTGTCGGCGTCGGATATATAACCCGCGCAATACTTCTTACTTGGCCTCTTCGTTTTCGTACAGTAAAGTTTAGGAGTTCCTTCATTCTGCGAACAAGACTTTGGAAACATTTACCATCCCATGTGTTCCCCCTGACAATCACATGCAGAAATTCCAGGAGAACATAAACCGACTTCACCCGGTTGCAACAGCTCATAATTTTTCACCGGTCCAGGACTTTCCTTGTCTTCCAAGTCAAAATCACTACTTTTGTAGCGTTGAAACCATTCGCGACACGTTTTTCCACTAATAGAAGCCTTACATAAGTTTCTACCATTATTTGACGCGCCTTAGCCGCAGATTTTTTCGAATTGAAAACTTCCCGCAAATGACGCTTATTTGGCTCAAATTTTGACATTTAAAAATATATGACGCCAATAAAAATTCACAAATTTAATGATAAGGAGTTGTTGTCATATGGTTACCTTATCATTTGACGTTTCTGATCTGACATTTTTGACCAGCATTTTAATGCTCGCGCCATCTATTAGAAAACTGCAATTTTCCATTTGAAATCTCAATATAGGAAAAATAATTTAAAAAATAATTCTTGCATTTTTCTATAACCAAAAAATTTTGACAGAAAAAAATTTTATATAAGAGTTTATTATTATCCGAGCAACCCGGCGCAAACTAAATTACTATAAGTATTTACACTTCGTCGACAAAATTCGTTTAACTTGATTTTCGCAAGCAAAATATAGAATTTGTAGTAAGCCACTTAAAGATTAAAGATACCCTCGAATTTCTCAATATTTAAGATTAACATAAGTTTTAATCTAGACTTAGGTTTTGCTTAAACTACTGCTTAACTTTACTTAGCAAAGATCTATTAAAATGGCCCATTGAATTCTAGTATATTTTGACATAAGGCCAAAATAAAGAAATAACGGAAAAAATATTTTTTTCGGATTTTCGTTACGTTTTTCATTATTGTAACGGAATTAAATTCATATAACGCTTAAACGTAATATTGTAGAAAAAGCCGAAAAATAGTTCCGTTATTCCGTTATGTTACGATAACGTTTCCCATCCCTGAGTGAAATACATAACAAGAGGTTTTATTTACATTAAAAATTATTTCTTTGTTAGGTATTTTTCCCACCAAAAGCTTCAATTAACAAAAAGTCTGATCGAAACCAAATTGCATCAAATGGAAACACAAAGCTAATATATCGCAATGGAACTCACCAAGGCTTGGAGGAGAGCAATAGTTTAAAAAGATCCGCATCACCAGCTAAAGAACGATCAAAAGCACAAATAATGACACAAGGTCGCAGTCTTATGTAAACACCGGATAAATGAAAGGATAAAAAATTATATAAACCAAATTGAGACAAGAATTTGAAATTCAATTTTTAAAAGTTTTTCAGAGGATACACTTTTAACAAAACATTAATAAGGGCTCCTAACAAAAAATTTAAGAGATTTATCCAATGAAAACTTTTGTTAAAAATCAAGTGCAAACTTTTCTCTCAGTTGCTTATTTTCTTAAATCATCATAAAAATCTCATTTCAAATTTTGTCCTTTTTTGTTTATAATTTATATACAAATAGCATGTTCATATTTGTATAACCACAAAAAAATTACTTTAAGGTTGTGTTTTCATATTTACAAGCATTAATAATTACAAAACACAAATTTTCTAAACAAAACTTTTTTACGAAAAATTCACATGCACGATCGAAAACTGAACTGATCATGTAAGCAAATATCTCCCTAAGAGGCTAAATTTTTAAGATCTAATAATGTACTTTTATAAAGATACACCACATCTAATACCGATTTTTTGTCTATTTTTTTCGGAGGTCTTTATAATCAACAACTTCATTTGAAACCTTTTTTCGATATTGTTTTTTTAATATTTTCCCCTTTTCAAGTTCTTTGAAAACTAGTCAATTTATTTATTTAGACAAGAACATAAACTTATGTATAAAAATCTAATAACCTAAACATAATAAAATTATAAATATTAATATTTTGTAGTGCCGATTGTAATTATGATTTCAATAATAATTTAATATTTGTTTTGTTAAATATTCTTTCCAAAAATTTGTAGAAAAAATAGTAAAATCGCATATGTATAAAAACATTTGTTATTTACATTGATTTTTGTAATTTATAAAATAAAGATTTCGCAGCAGATCTAGAAAGTTGTAAGTGTCTTGCAAAATATTAAGACTGACAAAAAATTGTTAGAGGCGCGCAGATCCCGAGCAATGAAAGGATGTACAAAAAATTATTGTGCATTGGAAGTATTTAAATACATATTTTCTTTGGAATATCATTGTGAAACAGTTTAATGTTTTAAACCACATAAATTTTCAAAATGCATTTCTTTTTAAATTTAAAAAAAAACATTGCATTTCTCGGCATCTAAAATAAACATCCAGAATTATAAAAGACTGTGCGAAATCACATATTGTAGCCAGTATTTTATATAGAGCAAATCATAGAAAAATAAGGAATAGTAAAGAAATTCGAGCAGATTTATCATGTTACAAAAAGGAAAAAAACGTCAGTAGAAATGGTTAATTTTCAATATGAAGAGAAAAATTTTAAAAAAATATAAAAACGTTAATTGTTATATATGTGCTTGAAATGATTAAATAAAAATAAAGAAAATATTTGGTTAAAAAACGATAATAAAAATATTACTAATTTTAATAACTAAAAAGAACGATATTTTTTTGAAACAAAACGCTGGTAAGAAAAATAAAATATATCGTAGTTCCAATGAAATATAATCGCCTGTTTCTATTAATTTAAAATTTCATTAAACTTAGATTGATACAGAATTTACTATAAACAAAAATTAATTGGAACAAGTCCAACAATTTTTTTGCGGCAAATATCTAGCGTTTTGCTATAAACAAATACAAAAAAAAAACGATCAACAAATTTAACAACAGTTTTAACAGCAAGTATGAGCAAATAGAAAATATAGTGTTAGTTATAGACCTGATCAAAATTAATACCAAAAATTTACTTTTTCCGTAGTTTTTTAGTGTAAAAATTTAAAAGAAATATTTTGCAAATCAAATTTACTAAAATAAATCTTTTTAATTCTTTACGAATAAGTTTTTAAAAAAATATTTGATGGACTGATTGTTATTGAAAAATATTAAAAATAAAATAAGAAAATGTCAAAATATTTGTTTAAAGCTGTTTTTTAATGATCCGATCAGAGATCCAGATCAATTCTCATACAAATTCGTAAGTGGTTCGAGAAAGTTGCAAAAACTATTTCGTTGGTATGGGGTAGGGAGATAGGAATGGTCCACTTTTGCGCGTTCAATAACTTAGCCTAGCCATTTACGAGAAAAGTAACAATACCACATTTTGAGTCTCTAGATCAATCCTTTCGAAAGTTATGGTGTTCGCGGACGGACCGACATGCGGAAATCAAAAAAATGACATATCGTATTCGCACACGTCGCATCAGGACTATAGTTTTGCTTGACCACGGAACTTAATGAAAAATTGCCATTTCACAGCAATTCTTGTAAAATTTTAACAAGAAATTTCATCGAAAATCGTTAAGAAAAAAAAATCAAAATAACGATAAATCGGCATCGCTAGTTGGACGTGTTAGCAACTATTATTTTTCTTTTGCTGAAAATGATTAGGGTCATTTGCGGGAGGTTTTACTTCATTACCATTTTTTGAAGAAAAGTGCCGCGAAATCGTATCGTTTGCTTGTAGACGCCTATGGAAATCAGGCTCTACTAGTGTACGAGCTATTGAAACCGTTAGAAATCATCAGTGGCGAAATATACGTCGACTGATACGTTTGAAGCCAGCTATTGGCGAAAAACATTCGTAATGGGACATTAGGCATAACAAGTTGATTCTACGCCACGACAACGAAACGCCACACATTGCTAAGCCGGTTCAAACACAAACATACCTAGAAGGGATCAACTTGGAAGTTCTACCCCACCCGCCATACTCCCCAGATATTGGTTCTTTTGTTTACCATTTATTTAGATCGATGCAATCAGGTATTACTGGAATGCGGTTCCATATAAGGAGGTCAACAAATGGACTCATGACTGGACCAGCGCGAAAGAGCAAGCCTTCACTCAAGCAATCCGTCTTCTGCCTGAAAGATGAGCTAACAAATAAAATATTTGTAATTTTAAGCAAGAATAAAGATTTTTCACAAAAAACGCTAAGAACTTCTTCTCTTAACCAATAATAATAATTGAAACTATTATGTGGGTTTTATTACTTGTAGTTGCTTAGCCAGATTGGAGACAATAAAATTGCCAGACCATCAGTTAATTTTAAATTTACCGTAAGAGAAACGGTAGTCCCTTCAAAACCACATCAAATAATTGTCATTTGAAGTGCAAAATTCATTTAAGGTGATTGGATTTATATCTATTCATTTGGTAAGTACTTAAAATTAGACAAATTTATATACATTTATTAGATTAAATATACGGAAGTTCCTGAAATGATAACTGCATTGTTTTTTTTAATTAATAATGAATTCTAGATATTTTTTGACAACGAATAATTAGAACAATTTAATGTCTGAAGCATAATTTTTTTTCTAGATTTTGAGGCTGTCTTAATCAATTGTATTTTCGCAACATTTTACTTCTTTAAAATTACATTTAAAAGAGAAACTGATTCGTATTGCCTTTCAAAACCAAGCATACCGATCACTTTAGATCGAGCATGCGCCAATCCGTAGATACAATTATAGATCACGAATTTGAATGGTGCGATCTTCAGTGACCTTGGCTATTATATTATGCGAAAAACTAAAAGCAGTAAAAATAATTCATCGACATGAAATCTATATATATAAAAATGAATGTTTGTCTGTCTGTTTGAGATTACAAAACTCAAAACCTACTTTTTTTACCGGTTTTTGCAAAATGATCTGCGTTGCCAGGAGCAGGTTTTTAGCTATTTTAGATTTTCAAAATTCGAAACAAAAGGTCCTGTAAGGATAACGCAAATATCCTTTTTCCCGGGAAAAATCGGCATAAGGGGGTTTCCGAGGTCGCTGATCGCGAATCCAGTACGCAAAAACTGGCTTTGGGAGGTTTTCAGGGTTGCTTATCACTAGGGCTGACAAAAATATGCACTAAAAATGGCAAAATATGCACTTTAAAAACATTCAAAATCCGAAATATATTTCACCCAAAATAGTGAACGGAACTTGTTAAAATGTTGTTAATTCGACTTATGTGGAAAATAAAAAAAAATACCATTGAATATTACAAAAATTGAAAAAATAATAGTCTGTAAAAAAGATTGACATTTTGACTGACAAAAAAAAATTGACAAGAAAACTTGTTTCTAAATTGCAACTGTTAAATTTTAAGATATTTCGAAAATATGTTCAATGCTTCATATTGTCTATGGTATAATCGGGGTTAAAACTTGTAGAAAAATATCAGTTGTGGCCAGCACAAAACTTCCTTCCACAAAATCTACGACCCTGCGCAATTTACGCAATAGCCCCATCGTTTTGTCAACCAAAGACGACCTCAAAACGTACAAATTTTGAGAAAACTTGAGAACGGTAAAAGATATCGATTTACGGTAAAGGTTAGTACTGTAACACAGCGAAACGAAAACAAAAAATCTGGGCATTAATCGACTGCGAAAATTTTCGCTTTGGAGATTTTGGAGACATTTGAATTGTCATTTTGTGTTTGTGTTTCGTATACTAAAAAAAAGCATTTGTATTAACGTTGTTTTATGTGAAAAATCTTGATTTCCCAAGAAAAAATTTTTAGCAATAGTAGACCAAGACAAAGCTATCGTAATTGGGGCTAGTTTAGCTCTAGCTTTGTTGCAGAAGCGAAGAAAAAGCCGCTCAAAAACATCCCCATATTTGCGTGACGGATATCTTTCCATTAATTCCGACAATTTTGTTTTCTCAATTGATGACCACACTATTTTTACCTTTTGGCTCATATTTCCTACAAAATAAATAAAAAAATAAAGGTTTTCTCGCTTATTTATTCAAATTAAATATAAATATTGTACATACCATCTATTTTCTTGTCACCGAAATATCAAATCACAATCAGCTGGTTTGAACTGCCATTATTTCGTGCGAAAAGAATGCCTCAGGGCATTCTTTTCAGATGCGAAAAATGTGGAGAAATTGTGTTTGACATCTCTTAGTGAAAATCGGAAGCCGATCAAACCAGCTGATTTTTCTCCAAAAATTTTTTCGTTTTCGCTGGTGCACAGTACTACTTTTGCGAACGAAATTTCGCACAGCAAAATTTTTTTGGAATTTTGTATGGGATTTCACATTTTGTTTTCGTTTCGCTGTGTTACAGTAGTTGCGTTTTTTTAATGTTCTGAACCAGTTCAGAACAAGCTTTCCATACAAAATCCTGCACCACCTTTTCCTCTCGAACAGCGCTTGGAACAAAGGGAAATTTTATACGGTAATGTACGGTAATGAAATGCTGCTAACTTCAACATAATAAATCTGACATTTTATTCTCAATTGAGGATTTTGTGTTGGTGGTTTGTTGGTTCTGTTTGACAGCGAAATAGTTTTAATCATGGGAGATAGCAAATCGTGATTATATCAAGAAAATATAGCAGTAACGGCCTACTGATGTAACCAACATGAAGTTAGTTGCCATTCGAACTCAATGAAATTTCCCATTTACTCTGGATCGTTTTTTTAATGTTCCGTATTCTAGAACATTAAAAAAACGCAACTAGTACTAGCCTTAAAAGGTAAAAATGTGGAAAATTGTATTTTTTCGAAAAACTTAGTTTGCAAGTAATTCGCAAAAATATAGTTTTTACATTTTAATAAAAATATCTCAATAACGGTAAAAGATAATGGATAACGGTAAAAAACAAAATTGTGCAGAATGCCATTCCCATTAATTCATCTCACATATACAGTAAGCAAAAACAATTTTTTTACGTGGATACGGCTTGGATTTTGGTTATGGGGGTACAAATTAGAAAATCGGCTTGCTGCCATGATAACAAATTTGCAATTGATACTCGATAGTTTGTGTTGACATCCGAACAGAAACTGTGTTATAAGATCCGGCCTACATTAAATCATTGTTTAGGGTATTTTGTTATGTTAAACTATGTTCAATTATCTTTTTAAGAATCAAAATCTAAATTTTCACTGCCGCTGTTATGCTGTGTTTGCTGCTTGTAGTACAGATTTCACATTTATATTCTTTTTATAGCTTGGGAACACCGTCGAATTACGAAACAGCTTTCAGTGACGTTGATGAAAACACAACGACTCTGCAAAGCTGCATGGATGGCTTCTTGCCATTGGACTGTAACGCCAAGATCCCATCATCACACAAAAAAATGAATTACACCATTGTGTAACAGAGATGAAAATAAGAGTTATTTTTTCTCTCTTTATCTCTCATTTCAAGTTTCACTCACAACTAATAACGTTTTCGCTGTGTGAAAAAATATCTCTGAAGGAGATGAGTTTTACTTGTGCGACGAAAAACTCAAGAAGAGAGATAAATATTTTCTGTAAATAAATATCAGTTCTAATGAGAGATAAATATTTCCTGAAAATAAATATCAGTTCTAATGAGAGATAAATATTTCTTGTAAATAAATATCAGTTCCAATGAGTTTTATTTCGCTGAGCTGACGAAAAACTCATTTGGTCGATTTTGTATGGTGTGGCTAGTGTACGAATTCAAATAATTTTCAATGCATGATAAGAAATTATTATTTATTGTAAAGGGTGGATGATGGGTGGGTGATGGGTGGGTTAGTAGGGGGTGGGTGGAGGGGGAAGGGGGAGGGGGGGGGGGGATTTTTTTTTTCCAAAAAAAATTTTTTTTGGAAAATAGTACGGAGCAAAATAAAATTAGGGAGGAAATTTCTGAACAGCACATGACTTTCTTATACAAAAAATTTTTTTTTTAGGAAAATACCCTAGAGCAAAATAAAATTAGCGAGGAAATGTCTGAACAGCACACGACTTTCTTATACAAAAAATTTTTTTTTTTCAGGAAAATACCCTAGAGCAAAATAAAATTCTCGAGGAAATTTCTGAACAGCACATGACTTTCTTATACAACAAAAAAGCGATTCTTAGATATAAAAATACACTATTTTAAAGACACGGGTTTTTTATTTTGTATGTTGATTTGGATATAGAATGGGGCATTGATGAACTAACTGAAAAATAAAATAAATTTACCTATGTTGGTGATACACTGAAACATATATTGGACGTGATGTCGTGCAATGAGTTGGGGAAACGGAGCGTCAAAGCGAAGCGCCATTTTAAATCGTCCCATAGTAAGCCACTGGTTTTACTTTTGAAGCATCGAAATGTAAAAGCTTACGCCCGCCTTGACGCGTCATTGTGTTTTCGCTATCAAACAAACCAATTCAAACCCTGATTTCAGTGCGGTATTAATGTTTTACTATGTCATCTATGTCCCATTCATACAAATAAAAAACCCGTGTCTTTAAAATAGTGTATTTTTATATTTAAAAATCGATTTTTTGTGGTATAAGAAAGTCATGTGCTGTTCAGATATTTCCTCGCTAATTATACCCGTATGGTGAAACCAAAGGGTATATTAACTTTGCCTTACCGTTTGTAACGCCAAGATCCCGTCATCACACAAAAAAATGAATTACACCAGTGTGTTTAGAATGATAAAAAAAATTGAATTTTGCATGTCCGTCCGTTTGTCTGTCTGTCCGTCTGTCTGTCCGTCTGTCTGTCCGTCTGTCCGTCTGTCTGTCTGTCTGTGGCGCGGATTGCGGGCGCATGGATTGAGCTAGAGACTTGAAATTTTACGCAGATCCGTTTTTCCTAAAATGCGAGACTAAGTTCGTTAATGGGCAAAAATGGACCATTAGGGGGGGTACCTCCCATAGGAACGAAAATGTTTTTCGCGAATATCTCAAAAACTGTGCATCCTATCAAAAAAGTGTAAGAACAAAAGTTATTTAGAATATGATTCTACATAAAACTCCCATACATCAAAATCCGATTGGAAGAAGTTTTAAAAAAATCTCATTGGAAAATTTGAATTCAAATGAAATTTTGATACGCCGTTCAATTAAATCACCATACGGGTTTTCAATAATTGCCAGATTGGCAATTATAGCTTTTGTTATGTTTTTGTTTTCAATCCAAAAAATTTGAGAAAGTTGCGTTTTTCTCAAATACTTGCCCTATACTTTTTTTTATTTTTTATTTTTGTATTATTCCTCTGTCAATTCCCCACAAAACGCATATTTAATTTTCATTATACGATTTCTAGTTCCATAGATATAACCAAAACACTACTCCATGTTTCCACTGAAATCAAAATCAGATATTTTTCTTAACCCTTGGACTGACACATGAGTCTGGCCAGGTTTTTTCGATTTTATTTTTTGTGTAAATATTTTTCTAATTGAGCTATGACTTGAAATTTCAGGTAGCTTCCTAAAATCTATTTAGCTATCTGTCTATAAAATATCAGGACGAAAGATTTTGTAGAAGAATAATTGCAAGGACATGATGGTGTACACATCGTATTCGTACCACATGAGTCTGGCCAGACTCCCTTACATTTCAGTACATTTGTATGTAAATATTTCGTTTTTGGCATGTGTTCAAACACATTTTTATACCTTGCAGTTGATTTTTTTATTTACTGTCGCAACTAATAGGAACCTTACACGTTCAATATATTGAAGCAAAAATATTGACCGTGTAAGGCAGGTCTAATGCAAACATAATCTACTTTTGAATGTTGTTTATTCGCTCTTCGACATTTCGGAGAACCAATGTGTTGGATAACGTCGAAAGGAAATTTCGTCTAGCGTCATTTCTTCAGGTGCTTTCTACTTCTACGTTTTGCATGAAACACCACCAAAAATACATGAAATTGCATCATTTTTCATACAAATTGTTAGTGGGTCTGGCCAGACTCATGTGTTACGAATATGACTATCGAAGTATGTGTCTGACGGAGGGTTAATGGAATAGGCACTTCCCCGCACTTTTGGACATCGTTTGAAAAAAATACATAAAACAAAACAAAAAACATAAAACAAAAAAACATAAACATAAAACAAAAAAATACATAAAATTTCAAGATCCATGCACTATCGAATGTAGTAACGGTTGTATTCTTGTACTGTTTTGGAAAAACAAACTATTTCCAATCAAATGGAGGTCACTTCGAAAATCTTTTGTAGTAATTGTTAAATAAAAACGTGTTGTTTTGTTTTATGTATTTTTTTCAAACGATGTCCAAAAGTGCGGGGAAGTGCCTATTCCATTAAGAAAAATATCTGATTTTGATTTCAGTGGAAACATGGAGTAGTGTTTTGGTTATATCTATGGAACTAGAAATCGTATAATGAAAATTAAATATGCGTTTTGTGGGGAATTGACAGAGGAATAATACAAAAATAAAAAATAAAAAAAAATATAGGGCAAGTATTTGAGAAAAACGCAACTTTCTCAAATTTTTTGGATTGAAAACAAAAAAAAATCTTGTTTAAAGCCATTTATTTAGGAAAATCTGCAGTATTTCACAAAACTTTTAATTGATCCAAAAACAGTATTTTATTATCTATCTAACGACATAGAAATCATAGAAATCCGTTAATATTTGTGGCAGTGAGAGCCTCGTTAGTGATGTGCGGAAAAATTCCGACGGGAAAATTTAAAATGGCTGCCGTTCGATAACGGTACATTTCCGAACACATGTATAGTGGACTTTTTTTCATGAAATTGTGCAAAGAATGAAGGGTTAATGGATTGACATCCTAATCCGGACCACCCTGTATATATAACTAATTTGAACGAAAGACTAGAAATGGGAGTGTTTTGAACACTGTTTGTATGATATTTACTTCATACATCTCTTATCATAAACCAATTATAAATAAAATTATTATATTATAAAATTATGAAACCGAATATATCAAAAACGGTGCATCTTATAAAAAAAGTGCAAGAACAAAAGTTATTTAGGATATGATTCTACATAAAACGCCCATACAGCAAAATCCGATTGGAATAAATTTAAAAAAAATCTAATTAGAAAGTTTGACTTCAAACTGGAATTTTGATACAACTGTTCGCCGTTCACTTAAATCACCATACGGATTTTCAATAATTGCGAGATTGGCAATTATAGCTTTTGTTATGTTTTAAATAAAAATTTGTTTCCTTAATTTCCTTTTCACTAAAATTTCTTACTTAAATATCTATTGGCGATCGTTATAGGCGGATCCACGTCTTCTGGCCGTCTCTACGAGACAGACACCTTGCTTTTTTCGAGATAATGGAAAAAACTATTTTTTTTAAATAACGGTGTATCTCTATAACAGTTTGAGATATCGAGTTCTAGCAAAAGACAAAAGTGTAGGAAATTTTATTTTCTACAAGTTTTGTCATAACACTACTAAAAAATGCGTACTTTCGGAGTAAATTGAGAAAAACCAATTTGCGATTTTTAAAAAGCCGCAATTTTGGTAACTTCCGGTTAACGGATTTCCACCAAAAGTTGATAGGATCGTCCTAATCCAAGACCAAATATGCCTATAAAATTTCATGGCCTAGCTCAATTAGTTTTTGAGAAATCTTGTACACAGACTGACAGACAGAAAGACATTTTTGTAATATGACTCCAATCGTGGCCATCGTAAGAACGGGCCAGAGGCATGATAAATGTCAAACGATGTGACGTCATCATTTACTACTTGGTAGTTTATCGTTGACAGCTGTGCCGGTTGAACGCGTGCGCTTTTTGCTTCGCCGAAATAGTAGCAAAAACGTTTAATTTCATTGTTTTTTCGATGAGTGTCTTTATTTTATAGACTTAGTTATGCGTGGATTGTGAATTACATTGAATTTTCACCGAAAAAGTTGTATTTTCAGTGAAACTATTTGTAACCTCAAAAGTGAATTGTGAGATGTGAAAATCTTTAAAAACAAATAAATAACAAAAAATTATAGAAAAATTCACAAATCAAGTGTATAAATTTAGTCTTTTCATTTATGTTTTCCACAATTTGGAATAACATTTCATGTTTGTTTTGTAGAAATGCCGCGAACTTGTTGTGTCGCGAAATGTAGCTCTACGCACAAAATAAATAATCTAATTTCTTTTTCCAAATGTCAATAAAAGTGATAAGTGTGAATAAAAGTGATGTGAAATAGGTGCCAGATTAAAATGATGAATGTGATGACCGGGTTTTTAATCCAAGAATTCTAAGAAAATTCATACGGAATGGACTTCGTATATCATCGTAATTAACTAAATATTATATGTTAGAGCCAACTTTTCCTAATTTTTTATAGATTTTCCAAGCAAGTTAAATATATAACGTATAGCTTCTAAAGCTATATTTATTTATTAAATAATTATATAACATAAACAATTAAAACTTAATTAAAATTTTTATTGAATTTAAAAATAACTTATAATTGCGTTAAAATACTGACAAAGAATCAATGAAAAAAATAATTTTTGTCTGAAGTCATTTTTAAATGCAAACTTAATTTTTTTAAAAAATAATAAACAAAGTATATTTTAATACTTACAAATTAAAGTAAAAACACATTATAATTGAAACAGCCGCCACATTACTCCCTCCCCAGCGACAGCGTACTAAAATAATTAGTAATTTCAAGAAAAACTAACGATCTTTTTTCCTTTAATAGAATCCTGACGAATTGGTAATTCTGCAAATTCTGAGCTAAGAGAGTTTAATTGAGAATTTAAATTTTCTGTACAAATAGCATCATAATTGCGTTCTAAATAAGCAGGTTTTAATCTATCAATCGAAATCCTTTTTTCTTTATCATTGATTGATAGAAGAAAAGTTTTATCATCACGACTAATGACTGAATATGGACCCTTGTAAGGCCGTTGTAGAGATGATTTAACAGAATCCTCACGAACAAAAACTTTGGAGCATGTTTTGAGATCTTTAAAAACAAAAATTCTGTTATTAGAATGATTTGACGAAATAACAGGACGAACTGACTCAAAATGTGTTTTAAGTTCGTGCTCATCAGTCTTTGATACTGTTTCCTCAAACATTTCACCCGGAAGTCGAATATTGGTACCATAGACGAGTTCAGATACAGATGCACCCAAATCACTTTTGATAGACGTACGCGTACCTAATAAAATAGTTGGTAAACAGCGTAACCAATTTTTTTTCGCGTGACATTTGATAGCGGTTTTTAGGGTCCGATGCCAACGCTCAATCAAACCATTAGATGACGGATGATATGGTGAAGTTCGGCAACGTTTAATTCCAAATAATTTTAAAAAATCGTAGAATAAAGTAGCTTCAAATTGCCTACCTTGATCTGTAGAAATAGATAAAGGAACACCAAAACGACAAACCCAATTAGAATAAAAAGCAAAAGCAACAGACTCTGAAGTTATATCCTTTAATGGAATAACTTCAGTCCAGCGTGTATACCTATCAATACAGGTCAAACAATATGAATAACCCTCTACTTGAGGTAATGGACCAATTAAATCTAAATGAATATGTGAAAAACGATCTTTTGGTAAATTAAATGAACCAATTGGACTATTCACATGGCGTGAAATTTTGGATTTTTGACAATCAATACAATTACGAGCCCATTTCGCACAATCTGCTTTAAGTGAAGGCCAAACAAATCTCGATGAAATGAATTTGACCGACGCTTTTACGCCAGGATGTGAAAGATTGTGTAATTGCTTAAAAATTTGATTTCTAAAATTTTTGGGAACAAAAGGTCTTTGAATACCAGTAGAAATGTCGCAAAAAATGGATAAAATTGAGCCAGGAATTGGACAAGGCTGAATATTTAAAACTGTTGAATTACGAATAATTTCAAAATCAGGATCTTCTTCTTGTTCAAGTGCAAGTTTTTGAAAATCAATAACTTCAGGAAATGAAATTTCATCCGCACGTGACAATGCATCAGCAACGACATTATATTTACCTGAAATATGTCTTATGTCGGTTGAAAATTGCCCAATCAAGTCTAAATGACGTAACTGTCGTGGTGAGGCCTTCTCAGGTTTCTGCTTGAAAGCAAAAGTAATAGGTTTATGATCAGTAAAAATCGTAAACTGACGACCTTCCAACAAATGTTTGAAATAACGTATTGCCAAATATATAGCTAGAAGTTCACGATCATAAGCACTATACTTTTTCTCTGCAGATTTTAGTTTAACTGAGAAAAATCCTAATGGTTGCCATGAATCCTCAAACTTCTGTTGGACGACAGCACCTACTGCAGTATCTGAAGCGTCTACCATTAGACACACTTCAGTAGAAATTGCAGGATGAGCAAGCATGACTGCATCTGCCAAAGATTTCTTACAATTATTAAATGATTCTAAACTATCATCGTTCCAAATAATTATTGTTTTATCATTTTTATGACTATTTTTTTGAAATTCGTGAAGTTTAGCTTGAATTTGGGCAGCATTAGGCAAAAATCTACGATAAAAATTCAACATTCCCAGAAATCGACGTAAATCACAAACGCGTTCTGGTTGTTTGAAATTTAAAATAGCCTCAACTTTTGATGGTAATGGAGAAACGCCTTGATTAGTAACAAGATGACCAAGAAATTCAATTTCAGATTTGCCAAAAACACATTTATCAATATTGATTATTAAGCCATAATTAACAAATCTTTCAAAAACTTGTCTTAAATGGGTTAAATGTTCTTCCAAATTTTTCGATGCAATTAAGACATCATCCAAATATACATAACAAAAATTTAAACCTTTTAACACATCATGCATGAATCTTTGAAAAGATTGAGCAGCATTTCGGAGACCAAATGTCATGCGTGGAAATTCAAATAAGCCAAAAGGAGTTATAATGGCAGTTTTTGCAATGTCCGATTCATGAACGGGAATTTGATGATAAGCTCTCACTAGGTCTAAATTTGAAAAAATTTTACAACCGTGTAATCTTTGTGAAAAATCTTGAATATGTGGAATTGGGTATCTGTCCGGAACTGTTATCGCATTTAATTGACGATAATCACCACAAGGACGCCAATCGCCATTTTTCTTTTTCACCAGATGTAAAGGACTAGCCCAGTTACTTTTCGATGGACGACAAATGCCAGAATCGAGCATAAAATTAAACTCTTTTTTTGCTGCTTCTAATTTTTCAGGATCTAAACGACGAGGTTTAGCAAACACTGGTGGACCATTAGTAGTAATGAAGTGTTCAACATCATGAACAGCAGTTTCAGATTTTACTGAATCCTGTGTTATAATTTTGAACTCTTCGATTAATTTTGAAAAATTTTCATCTAAATAATTAGTATTGATTGTCGATAAACTTAATGTTTCACAACAAGAAATTTTACCTTTTGAAGAAAGTGACGTCTTGTTATCAATCAATCGTTTATTTTTAATGTCAACCCATAAACCGAAATGATTGAGAAAATCAGCGCCTAAAATAGGACGTGTTATGTCGGCAATATAAAAAAGGAAAGCAAATTTGCGTCTAAGTCCAAGATCTAAATTAAAAAGTTTGCGACCAAAAGTATTAATTTTAGAACCATTGGCAGCAAAAAGCTTTAAAGGAGAAAAACTTAAACAACTCTTATTTTTA
Organism: Chrysopilus asiliformis; assembly: GCA_964034945.1. NCBI lineage: Eukaryota > Metazoa > Arthropoda > Insecta > Diptera > Rhagionidae > Chrysopilus > Chrysopilus asiliformis. Next base: position 43,611,234 of record OZ035963.1, on the reverse strand, counting down.
AAATACGATACCGGATATACAGAAACATCTGCTCCAGTATCAACAAGATAAGAACAATTCGTACTATTATCAAAAACAAAAAGGCGACTAGAATTCGTGCCCAATTCATCAGCCGCCGCGATTGAATGGCCATTTAGTTTTCCGAAGAATTTGTCGTAAAACTGCAAGGTTTGATACATTTAAGAGCCTTATCTTTGAAATTGTAATGATAGAAACATAAGCCGTTAGAATTCGATCTGGAGCTACTTCTGCTTCTATGATTCGATTGAATGTTAGAACACGAACGACTTAAATTGGCTACCTGTTCTGTTAAAAGCTTAATCTGATCTTCCAAACATTTATATTTAGCATCAAAACCTGATGAAACCGAACAAATTTCTGGATTTGAAATTTCAACTATTTTATCAGCCATGGTACTTAAAATATCTAAATTTTCTTGACTTATTGATAAAATAGCTTGAGCCTGTGACGGAAGACGTTGAAGCCACAAAGATTTAAGCATTTCAACACTAATACTATTACCGGCTAGATCACGCATTTCTCTCAAAAGATGAGAAGGTTTTTTATCATTCAATATACCACCAGAAATTAATCGTTTAAATTTTGATTCAGTTGATTCTGTAAAACGCTCCAAAATTTTTGTTTTGAGTGTCAAATATTTATTAGTTAATGGAGGATTCCGAATAATCTCCCCAACTTGCGCCAGAATATTCGACTCAACTCTACCACAAATATAATTAAATTTGGTTTCATCTCTGGTTATGCCACCAATCGAAAATAGCGATTCAACCTGGCAAAACCAGAGATGTGGATCATTCATCCAAAAACTTGGCAATTTAATCGCGATAGAACTGATTTCATTACTAGATCCTGCAGAATCACCAATATCGTCAGAGGTAGACATATTCGAGTTATGAAAAATATGGAAGCAAAACTCGATAATTAAACGTAAAATTACCGATCAAACAAATAATTGATAACTAATTGAAAGGTAAGAATAACCGTAATATGATTAAAATGCGCCAAAATTAAATTAATACATGTAAATTATGACGTCAAACAAAATTTTTGACAAAATACTCACAAATTATAAAACTAGAATTGAATAACAATACTTAACTACGGTGTAACATAACTAAAATCTTTTAAAATAACAACAAAAGTTTGTAATTGCGATGAAAAATTATATACTTGTTTAGAACAGGGATTTGATTGTAGAAATCCAAGATGTTGAATGAAGATTTGACGATTTTAATATCAAGTTGATTGTAAACACTCTATTATTCTTTTTGATGATCTTTTTGTAAAGACGATGGACCAAAATCTTGAAAAATTAATTTTCAATTTGATGAGACTTCATCAAGAATCTTTGTTAAATAAATAGTTTCTTGAAACAAATTTTTGAAAAAGAAAATGATGATTCAACTTGAATGAAGTGTTGAGAAGTTGATATTTTTCAAAACGATAAAATTGAAGAAACTTGGATTTTCATTTTTCGCTCTTGAAAATTCTTCTTGTAGATCTTCGCTATATTCCTTTCAGAATAATCTTTTTTATCGGGGTCACCAATTTATAGCTTCTAAAGCTATATTTATTTATTAAATAATTATATAACATAAACAATTAAAACTTAATTAAAATTTTTATTGAATTTAAAAATAACTTATAATTGCGTTAAAATACTGACAAAGAATCAATGAAAAAAATAATTTTTGTCTGAAGTCATTTTTAAATGCAAACTTAATTTTTTTAAAAAATAATAAACAAAGTATATTTTAATACTTACAAATTAAAGTAAAAACACATTATAATTGAAACAGCCGCCACATAACGCAAGAAAAAAAATCCTTACATAAAAAAACATTGAAATGACTTAAATTTTCTTTTCGAGTTTCATTTTCGGCGGCTGAAAAGTGTTCGAGTAAATTTCCGAAAATGAATAATAAATATTTGATCGAAATCGAGTTAGCTGATACCGCTTCAAACATTTCCGTGCTTTTGACTTTCGATTCGAGTTCCCTGATAAGGCCCTGGAATATTTAATAAACGTGACGAATCGAGTATTAACTGCTTTGCTATTGCATTTTTCCCATTTGATAAGTAGTTTCTATGTAGTATTCTGTGACGTCATTACTTTTGCCATCCGGCCCGTACTTACGATGGCCACGCTCCAATCGACTAAGGAGTGATCGGGAAATGTTTTTTAGGCAAAATCAAGAGGTTGACATCTTTCATGAATACAATACTTTTTTTTATATATGTACTTCGTAGAAAGTAAAAACAGACATTTATCGAATTATAATTTGAATTGTACAAAAAAAAAAATTTGGTTTTCATGAAAGTTGTAAAATATGCAACTAAATATGCATTTATATGCAAATATGCACTAACGTGTCAAATATGCGATATATGCAACAACAATTGACCTTCATTCGCTTCTAAACTTATTGATTCGGATGAATAAAAATCTCCCGGAGCCGAAATCATAACGAGAAGAAATATGCAAATCCATATTTTTGGCAGCCCTAGTTATCACGAATCTGGTGTTGGAATTTCAAAATTCGAAACGGAAGGTCCTGTAAGGATAACGTTTTTCCCTAAAGTTTAAAGTTATTTATGAATTTTTGGCATTCTAAAATTTATACAAAAAACTTTAAGCTGGCAACGAAGGTTCTGCTAGTTGTATTTTCCAATCAAATGTTATTGGTCCCATTATTACACAATTGTTTTAATAATGATTTGTAATAATGATTCGCGTGAGTGATTCGTATTCTCAACTCCAATGGATTCCGAAAATAGCAACTCATCTATTTTTGACAAACGAAGTTTGGAAACTATACCGACTCCTAATCGTATTTTTTGAATTTCTAGTTACCACATACATATTTCATTAGAAATTTGCGTATTCTAACACCGCGTCTTGATTTGGGATTTTTCATCGCAGAGATTTTTGATTGACCAATCAGAGCTCGAGTTGATGGCGAGAAAAAATCCCAGAGATAAATTTCTTGAAATCTTGCAATTGCAAAATTTCTTGGAATTTCACAATTCAAGATGGCGGAATCCAAATTCTCCCGACAAGTGATTGCGAAAATAACTAATTTTTACAAAATACGATACAAAAAGCTTTGGAAGAGAATATATAACATTAAGAGGTTTTGCTTTTCGTCTGTTCTTCTGTTTCAGCCTTTTCAATTTCACGTATTGATTGCATTAATTGCGAGAGCGGCGACTATGTGTTTTCTTTTCATCGGCATTTTGAGTACTAAATTTCAAGAGATTTTCGGCCCAGCTGTCAAAAAAATCTCATTGCGGTGAGATATTTCTTCGGATGAAAAATTGTTAATCAAGACGTGGTGTAAGCTAATGGAAAATCAGGAGGTGCTGTCAGACATGGTAAACAGATAAAATTGGTTATTCAGGTTGATAACCACATTGCAGATAGAAATACCAAACAACTTGCGGATAACCGTTTATTGAGAAGTTCTAATGTTTTATGCCCGGTTTCACAGTGGGAGCTTAAGCTTCGGCTCTGTTAAACTTATCCTGGTAGCTTAAGCTCTCGCTCACACAAGTGCTGTTTCACAGTTAAATTTTATGTGTCGATTAACAAAACTTAGTTTAGTGAATTTAATAGGCCACTGTGTATTTCTGTACTCATGGTAAACAATATTTAGCTACCCGGGGATTGAATTCGTACAAATTTAAAAAAATTAAAATTTGGATTTTAAATTGAATTTGCATTTGATTGAATTTGTTAATCGTTATCTTTCACCGTTATGGAGATATTTCAGATTTTCTAAAAAAAAAAAATCGTAAAAAAATATGTTTTAATTTTCGGGTTATTGTGTAAATTGCGTAGGAACGTGGATTTTTTATAATAAAGTCATGTGCTGTTCACATCAGATATTTTATGATTTGCGTCATCACAGAAATGTTTTGGCTAAAGTTCAGTTTAGCGACAATGACGCTAGAGATTTTTCGTGTATAGGGAGGGGTAGAGAGAAGCATCCCCTATCCAAAATGGGTATTTTTAGCCGTCGCTCGCCACCCTTGCCCCCTCCAGGGGTCCTCAAACTTTGTATGAAACTTTTTTCTGGGGGGTGGTACGGGGGTGTGTTATACCTCAAATGAAAGGTAATGAAGAGTGCTTTCCAAAAATATATAGCATGGTAGGGTTTCCCCCCTCACCCATCTATTTATAAATATCTTACCTATTTCATACTGCATATTATTTTCGAAGCAATCAGGTACAAAATGTAGGCTACAAATTCTCACAGTTTTTATATTAAATGTATCCTTTCTTTAACAGAAGTTCGTTTATTTCCTCAATAAAAGTTTGTCCTTGGGAAATGTATGGAAACTCGTCTTTTCACTGCCTTTCTTTTCGTTGTTGCACACGGCACAAACACCCATTTCAATGTCTTAAATATTAAACACTTACAGCCACTTTCACTAACATTGGATCGACTTGAGTTTCAATCCGGATTCTGAAATCGGATTGAAATTAATCCTATACAGCGGACTTTCACTAAACTAGATCGGTTTGAAATTCGATCGGATTGTAGAATCCATCTGTTAAATTCGGTAACTCGATTCGCCTCGACTTCGCCTGGTTTTCGAGTCCCAGGGGCAAGCCAAATTGCTTTGTTTATGAAGCAAATATGGTTGATTTTGCCTTGCTTAACTTTAACTGGTTTTCGGCTAAGTGAAATAAGCTAAAATCAACCGTATTTGCTTTCATGCACAGAGCAATTTGGCTTGCCTCTGGACTTCGGAAAACAGGGCTCGAGGTAGTTACTGAATTCCACGACGATTCTGACATTTACCAAAAAAAAACATTTCTTGTGTTCAAAAGTGCAATAATTTTACTGGAAAATGGCCATTCAAGGCAAAAGGGCAAGAGTCACGTTCACTGATGAGGATGAAGATATTTTGCGGCAACTGGTAGAGGAGTATTCGGCTGTCTTAAATAGCCAAAAAACGAGTGCATCACAACCGCAGATTAAACGAGAGGTGAGCTTGAACAGCTGATTTAAACTCAACATGATGATTTTGTTATTCCCATTATAGACTTGGAACCAAATAACAGGCAAGTTCAATGCTGCATCTCAAAATGGAGATAAAACAACAGACACATTGATGACAAAGTTTAAAAACATGAAAGCCGCATGCAAAAAATCAATGGCTTTCAACAAAACCGAGATGAGGAAGACTGGCGGTGGCCCTGCAGTTCTAGTGGAGCGAAATACTTTCGGCTTCTGTGCGGAACAGATCGTCGGTCTTGCGAATTCTGTTGACAACGACGGTGAGGATTTAGTCAATGATAGTCAACAGGAAGTTCTAGTCATCCAGGAACAGCCAGTAACAGCAATCTCCCCTACACCGAGAAACGGAAACGAAATTATGTCGCGGATCAAAGCTACTTCCAAAACTACAGCTACCCAGAAACGAGGCCAGGACTACAAAGAAGATATGATGGAGCTCAAGAAGAAAAATTTAATATTGCAAAACCAGGCATTGGAAGTTCAAATAGAGAAAGATCGAGGTTGCACCGAAGAGTAAATTGGAAATCCGGAAGCTCAAGCTAGAATTATGTGTGCTCGAAGAGTTATTGTCGTGGGGTGTTTTTGCATGTCGTATGTGGAAGCAAATTAAAAACACTTTTCTTTCTCTTTAGTTGTTGTTTATTTAAAACGATCTTAATTTGTTTTTTATTTTGTACAATTTTATTTCACACACAATGCCTTTATTTATTTTACTTCAATAACTTTTGTTTCCCGTTTTTCTATATATTTTTATTACTTTTTATTTCAAATATCTACTCATTTGATCCAAAACGATCCGAACTGGTTAAAATCTTAATTGCGACTCCCTGATTTTCATTTTTACCCGCCTGGAATTTTCATTGCATTCTGGAGTGCTTAAACTCAACCTCAACGTTTCAAATATCTGCATGCGCGACCTAATTTGCTTATCAGCAGCGCATCCAGAAATTTTCTTAAGTAAAAATTATGCTTTATGTCGTTTCAAATATCTGCATGCACTGCTTTATTTGCTTAATCAGCAGCGCATCCAGGTATTTTCCCATTGAAATTGTGGGAACGGAAACCGGCCACGACACTCCTCCCCCCTTCGGAAAACTAGTTTCCCGTGGAAACTAGGTTAGGGAATGAAAATTCCTGCAGTTCACATTTCTTTTGTTTATATTGAAAGATGTTAAACATGAATTTTGTTTATAAAAATGATTGGATAATTTCTGCCTTTTTTTTATTATTATTATTTAGCACATAAACCGTAAAAAAAAATTTTTTGTGAAATTTTAAAACTTGTATTTTTTACAAATACTTTTCGATGCTACTCTTAAAAAAGTCTTATTCTACTCTTATTTAATATTTTTTTTTTTTTTTTAAATATTTGAACATTTTTTCTATATTTTGGATTTCAACATCGTTTATCGGTTCATGGCCGAAAGAGTGTACTAACATCGCAAATAAAATTTGTAATCCTGAAAAGAAAGGATTTTATTTTGTGCTTAAAATTCCCTAAATACATCAGTTGGTATGATATAATATTCTTACGTTAAGATTTAAATGAAAATTATTATTATATTACATATATCTTACTATTATTATTATTATTATTTTAACTTTTTCTTTTCACAAAATTTTTATTTTGTTTAAAACCATCAATCTGTGTTTAACTTTATTTACTTTCCAGAAAATGTTTTAGTCTATTGTTATGAACCCGTCTACGTGTGTTTTTAATTTTAATCACTGAATTCACTTCGTTAGGAATCTCTACAATAATATGAGGACCAGTCCAATTTTGCGATAGTTTACCCTTTTTCGCCGCATTTTTCAGCAAAACTTTGTCTCCAATGTGAAATTTTACTGGGTTTATATTTCGATCATAGTATTTTTTATTCGTTTCTTTTGATACTTGCAAATTTATTTTAGCTAATTGATAGCCATTCTGCAACTTGTTTCTTAACTCGAGTACATAATCTTCGTAATTATAAACAGGCTGTGGAACTTGTTTCAAGTCTGTCGGAATGTCTGGCGTAAAGCCATACAGTATCTCCATCGGGGTGAATCCTGTACTTCTGTGAATTGTCGAGTTATGTACAAACATGGCCTGACGAAGATGTTCGTTCGTTCCATGTTCTGGGATTTTATCTACGAATGATTTTAGATATTCTATCAAGGGTTTATGGCTTCTTTCGAGAGCGCCATTTGACTGAGGATGGTAAGCCGTGGTTTGAATTTTCTTTATTTTTAAAAGTTTACAGAAGCGTTTGAATAAATCGCTTGTAAAATTAGATCCTTGGTCCGTAACTAATATTTTTGGGACTCCGTATCGACTAATTATTTGGTCGAAAAAAAATTTAGCCACAATGGAGCTTTCCATATCCTGGATTGCATAGCCATCAGTGAATCGAGTTAGATCATCTGCGAAAGTTAGAATATATTTCTCACCATTTAAAGCAAAAATAAAATTGCTGATCTACGAACATAAGCGTTCAAATCTTTTTACACTGACAATAGCATAAACACGACATGCAATTTTTCCAATAAATAATTTGTAAGTACCATTAGTTTAAAGTAACAGCAGACATTATATTCTTCACTTTTGGATGATTTTTATTGTATTTAGATATAAGGCTCCTGAAGATGGTCACCATCGTGACCGAAACGTTGAGCATTGTCGAAATTAAAACAACAAAAGAAGGAAAAAATTGATTGCTTTTATTTAACACCTTGTAAAGCTAAATTTGGACCGATTAGCCCGTCGAACAAACCATAAATTATATATACTCTACATAGATAACCGAAGTCTAACAAGCAATTTTTGGAGGCGAAAAATGAGTTTGCCTCCAATATACTGCCGACAGCCACTTTTGCTGCTTTTAACTTGCGCTGCAACGAAGTTGAGTTGGATGCTATCCGCTGTGGATAGGAAAGACGGTGATCAACACAGAAAGAGTTATGAGGGGATTTATGGCTCAGATCATTGCCTCCTATAACACAAGGCCGCGATATCTCAAAGAACTTTATTATGACGTCACATCAGTGGTAAAGCTTTTTGTTTCCATTCTTTCTGGTCGAAGATTAATATAAGAAACGTAACCTCAAATGCAAAACAAAACAGCGGCCGGCAAATTAATCAAAAATTAGAATTGCATACATAACAAATTTATCTGAAAATGATTTATTTTACTTTAAGCGATTGTTTACAAACATTTTAGGAAAAAAACAATGTTAAACTTGGATTTTTCCACACTTGATTGCACTCAATCGTAATTTTCTCATAAATTATTGTTTCATTACCACACAAACCTGATTTTTCCCGAATTTTCTTTAAATTTTCACCGATGAAGACCAATCCCGATGCGCGCGTAACTAAAACTAAATTTCACTGATAAAGCTGTCACTTTTAACCACAATGTTGACGTCACAAAAGTTCTCCGTGAAAGTTTCCTTGAGAAATCTGGTTTAAATTGGCTTATATCTCAGAAACTATTCCTTCGCCGAAAAAACTGTTTTCACTTTCCTATAGAATATTCAATATTTTTGCTTTCAGTCATATGTCTTAGTTACCAAAGGCCAACAGAAAAAAAGTTATCGAACAAAATCTTAACAAAGGAGTGATTTTTCGTTTTCTCTTAACGTCGCTCTCCACTCCTACTCCCCATCTAAAATCATATAGATTTGGGTTTTCGCAAATAATTTAATTGATACATATTGGACATGATTGGGACATGAACCAAACGACAGATTGAGTGTAATAGTATAATAGTGCGTAAGTCAATTTGTTGTCGCATTAATAGTTTCCGAGATATGAGGTCTGTTCGATATGAGTCCTGGACTTACTCGGAGTAAAAATTTTTACTCTTTTCTGTTCGATATGAGTCCTGGACTTACTCGGAGTTACTCCGAACACATATCGAACAGAAAAGTGTAAGTCCAGGACAGTCCTGGACTTACTCTTGCTTTTAGCTGGAGTAAACTTTTGAGAGCTGATATTTGTCAGACATAACCTCTCTTTTACAGTGTTTGGAAGAAGAAATGCAACAAAAGACATCATAAATTATTTCCAATATATATTCTTGAGTAGTTTCGGGTTTTATTTATTATATTTGTTATATTTTATAATCTATAATTATAAACTCATAATATAGAGTTAGTGATTTACTCTGAACTTACTCCAAGTTGTTCGATAAAAGCAAATTCAGAGTAAGAAAATGCGCCATTTTGTGGAGTAAAGTAAAAATACTCGGAGTAAGTCCAGGACTTATATCGAACAGACCTATGAGCGAATAAAATCGAATTTTCATTTGTCCCCATGTGAATTGCATAGGAACATCCAAAAAAGCTTTACCACTGATGTGACGTCATTATTAGATATTGTGGCCTTGTGTTAGAGAAGACAATGCTCGGATTGTGTGCTTTACGGTACATTTGAATTTCTTGTTTTGTTTGTTGCCTGCTACTCACTTTTAGTTATCGATGAATGAAGTTCTTGCATTCTTGCATTTGGTCAAATTGATATAGATTTTGCTGAAAAAGCATTGCATTTGTGCATCTCAAAAATTCCACACAGGTGACAAAAAAATTTATAAGAAATTAAAAATTATCAAAGAATGAGAAAAAAGTGTACTAAAAAATGTGCTTTTAAAAAACGAAAAAAAATTAGGTGCTTGTCTGATAAAAGCGAGATAAATATTTTATATCACCTTTTTTGCTTTTACCTCTTTTATTTCTGATATACAGCGCCTAAACTTTTTTTATTTTTAGTACATTTTCTTTAAAAAAACCTGTTTTTAATTTTTTAAAAGAATTTTTAGTCTATTATATTCTTGGCTTTGGGGCATTGTTACGGACTTCTTAACGCCAGCGACGCCAGATACCTCGAAATAAGGTTTTTTCCGGAAAATTTGAGTAATATCCTGGGAAGGACCTTCCGTTATCCTTACAGATTTCTGATCGTCAGAATCGAAATCAGTGACCCCAAAAACCCCAATTTTTCCCGGATAATTTCTGAAAAAGGATAATCACTAGGGCTGCCAAAAATATGCATTTGCATATTTCTTCTCGTTATGATTTTGGCTCCGGGAGTTTTTTATTCATCCGAATCAATAAGTTTAGAAGCAAATGAAGGCCACTTGTGGTTGCATATTTCGCATATTTGACACGTTAGTGCATATTTGCATATGCATACACCCAACTCTTTTTTTACACGGTCTTTTTTTACACGATTTTGAAATAACACGGTCCACAAAAAGAGAAAAAAAATTTTTTTCCACGAATTTTTTGTTCTAACACGAAGTCTAAAGAAAATTTTTTTACATGTAGTTACAAAAATAAAATATAATTGGGGAAATTTTTATAGTCGATTTTATATTTGTCTATTTAAAATTGCATTAAGCACATTATTGAGTTATTGGGCGCATTCAGTGAACGTTAATAATGAACCATACTCTTCATTAGATTCAAACTCGTCAGATGTGTTAGACATCTCTAGTAATGGAAGCGATTTTTGTCAAGTCAGTAATAAACGTTCACGCTTAATATCAAGTAGCGATGAATAATCTAAATAATATTTTTATTTCTATTCTAATTTGGTTTTTTTATAATTGAGGCGTTAAAAGCTAGAGTGGACCAAGCCACATAATCGACTTTTTAAAGCTTTTCCACTTTTGTACTATTATTAACTGTAAATTTTTGGAAAAAAAAAATTCTGTGGACTTTATTACTCAATGTCGAAATGTTCTTTTGTGCAACCAAACATTTTTATCTAAAAACTCACTCGCAATAGTGATTCAAACACAAAAAAATTCACGATTTCGACATGTGGGGGCCACTCTAGCTTTTAACGCCTCAATTATGGACTAATGATTCTCTTTTTTATACCCGTATGGTGAAACCAAAGGGTATATTAGATTTGCCTTACCGTTTGTAACGCCAAGATCCCGTCATCACACAAAAAAATGAATTACACCATAAAAAAAGTTGAATTTAGCATGTCCGTCCGTCCTTCCGTCCGTCTATCTGTGGCGCGGATTGCGGGCGCACGGATTGAGCTAGAGACTTGAAATTTTGCACAGATCCGTTTTTCGTAAAATGTGAGGCTAAGTTCGTTAATGGGCAAAAATGGACCATTGATCAGCGACCCCAAAAACCCCTTATGCCGATTTTTCCGAGGAAAAAACGGGAAAAAGGATATTTATCCTTACAGGACCTTTCGTTTCGAATTTCGAGAATCTAATATCGGATTCGTGATCAGCGATCTCAAACATGCCAATTTTCCCGGGGAATAATGGGAAAAAGGATATTTGCGTTATCCTTTCAGGACCTTCCGTTTCGAATTTTTAAATTCCAACAGCAGAGCCGTGATCAGCGACCCCAATAACCCTATAATGCAAATTTTTCCAGGGAAAAATGGGAAAAAGGATATTTTCATTATCCTTACAGGATCTTCCGTTTCGAATTTTGAACATCTACATTGCTAAAAACCTGCTCCTGGCAACACAGATCATTTTGCAAAAAACCGCGTAAAAATCGGTTCAGTAGTTTTTGAGTTTTGTAATCTCAAACGGACAAACAGACCAACTTTCATTTTTATATATAAAGATTATATTTTTTTGCACGGTTTTTAGGACAACATATAGCTTTTTTTTCATCTTACACGGTTTTTAAAGCTGTGGAACACATCCTCAATTTTAATATGTGCTGCATATCTTTTTTTACACGGTTTTTTTTACACGATTTTCGTTGGAACGTATCTACCGTGTAAAAAAAGAGTTGGGTGTATTTAGTTGCATATTTTACAATTTTTTTTGTACAATTCAAATTATAATTGGACTGTTTCAGCTAGAATAAATATTAAAAATAAATAAATGTGTGTTTTTACTTTCTACGAAGTATATAAAAAAAGTATTGTATTCATGAAAAATTTCAACCTCTTACTTTTGCTTAAAAACATTTCCCGATCATTCCTTAGTCGATTGAAGTCATATTACAAAAATGTCTTTCTGTCTGTAAGTCTGTGTACAAGATTTCTCAAAAACTAATATAGCTAGAGCCATGACATTTTATAGGCATATTTGGTCCTGGAATGGGACGATCCTATCAACTTTTGGTGGAAATCCGTTAACCGGAAGTAACCAAAATGGCGGCTTTTTAAAAATCGCGAATTGGTTTTTCTCAATTTACTCCGAAACTACGCATTTTTAGTAATGGCAAAACCTGGAGAAAATAAAAATTCCTACACTTTTGTCTTTTGCTAGAACTCGATATCTCAAACTGTTATCGAGATACACCATTATTTTAAAAAAATTGATTTTTTGCCATTATTTCGAAAAAAATTGTTTTTTGCTTACTATATATGTGAGATGAATTAATGAGAATGGCATTCTGCACAATTTTGTCTTTTACCGTTATCCATTATCTTTAACCGTTATTGAGATATTTTTATTAAAATGTGACAAATATATTTTTGCGAATTACCTACTTGCTAATTTTTCGAAAAAATACAATTTTCCACATTTTTAGCTTTTACCGTAAAGCTATTTTTATTTTCCACAAAAGTCGAATTAACCACATTTTAACAAGTTCCGTTCACTATTTTGGGTTTTTAAAGTGCATATTAAAATGCATATTTTGCAATTTTTAGTGCATATTTTATACGCATATTTCGCCTTTTTTAGTGCATATTTTTGGCAGCCCTAATAATCACGTTATCCCTACAGGACCACATTATCCTTACAGGGACGAAGTTATGAGAATATTTCGTGCAAAAAATGTGTGCAAAGTTTCAAGTCAATCGGATAAGGCGAAGTGGGTGAAAATTTAATAAAAGATTTGACGCTAACAGAGAAAACAGGCAGACAAACAAGTGAAACTAAATAAAAGCTGGAAAAACAAAATTATAAAAAAACTGAAAAAAAATTTTTGTCAGCACAAAAGAAAGAACAAAACTTTAAAACGATACTACGAGCCGAACCATAAAACCCCTCATAACTATTTCTGTGTTGATCACCGTCTTTCCTATCCACAGCGGGTAGCATCCAACTCAACTTCGTTGCAGCGCAAGTTAAAAGCAGCAACAGTGGCTGTCGGCAGTATATTGGAGGCAAACTCATTTTTCGCCTCCAAAAATTGCTTGTTAAGCTCGATCCAGACTACACGATGTACGGGGTACGAGGTTGGCACGTACCCCGAACATCGAGTGTTTGGATGGGAAATTTGCACATGGTTCCACCTAGTGAGTAAAATCAGAAGCTGTTTGATTATCCTCGTACGTGGTAACCGCGTACACGAATGAGCAAAACCCTGTGCAGTGTGGATGCAGTTCCATGTACGAGGAAACCAAAAACCTCGTATCTCGTACCCCGTACATCGTGTAGTCTGGATCGAGCTTTAGACTTCGGTTATCTATGTAGAGTACACTGCCGGTCAAAAAAACTTGACCGATGATAAAAAAAACCAATTTTTCGACTTTTCTGAAAATTGTAAATGACTATTTGGGGCCGCTATTCGAGTGACACTTGTTTTTTTCTTGCCATAATTAATATATTACACTTACGAAAGCTGCTTTAAAAAATATTGAATCAACCTTTTTTTTGTAATTTTATTATATTCTTAACCCTCTCAATGGATTTGTCCTATATATGGGACAGACCTTTAAATTCATTTACCGACTTCTGGAACGGTTTTTTAAACGCTTTGTTTAATTTTCATCATTGAATGGACACTTTTCTAAACACTGACCCACTATGCCTTTGTCTTTTGAAGTCTGAGTCAGTGAAACTTTGGATTTTGTGAAGGGCGATCCCGGTTGCTGCGTTTGCCCAGCCATTGAGAGGGTTAAGAGTGACAAATTTACTTTTATTTCCGTATTTTTAGTTATTAAACGCTTATTACACATGAACGGTCATACTCGTGATAATAACAAGGAATCAAATGATGAAAAATTGTCGCTGGCGATTGTTGACAGTACATAAACAATGATGCGTGATCGGGTGCGCTCGGCCGACTTGGCCGCGTTTCCTCGAGCCGAGGCGATTGCAGTCGAGAAAAGTCGATAATAGTCGAATATCGATCAATTCAAAATTGAAAATGTCTATTCTCTTATCATTCACCTTGAATGTATATAAAAAACCTTAACTTGCACATACAATGGGAGTGAAAAATCGAAAAATTTGTTTTTTCATCATCGGTCAAGTTTTTTTTGACCGGCAGTGTATATATAATCTTTGGGCGAACCGTGTGCACACGGCAACAAAATGAGGAAAGACGTGCCGCCTCAAAGTGAATCCCAATGTAGACACAATCTATAAATGATAAAAGTTTCATGAAAATTAACATACATATTTGGCTTTTTAATAACTTCCAAAAAAATTTACAGGTCATATCGCCTATGACCTCAGCCGAATCCACCTGAGCTCTGGAGAATTGGCATCCCAGCGGAACTTTCCCTAAAATTATAAATGTCGATTACGATATCGCTTATAACTAATTCATTATAAATTTAAAACTTACGAATATCGGCATAGATATGGGTAATCGTCCAAAAAACTTCGCCACAACTGAGAACTGTCAAATGAACGACATTGCCAAACGACTTTTTTCTTTTTAGTACAAAATCAAAATGAAAACTAAATCAAGGGCGCGATATTTGAAATTTAAACTTATAATACTATCTTTTTATAAAATTTCCGTCACCGTGTTTTGTAAGATTACGCGGTAGCTTTTTTCACTTAACAAGCTTTTTTTTTGTTAGAAAACTAGCTTGAAAGAACCCGGCGTTGCCCGGGTAGTAATAAATTTTTGAATATGAAAAAATGCTTTTTTTTCAAAAGTATTTTGATGTATAGAAAAATTATGCAGTAATTATATTTCAAATAATTTTTTGTTCATAATTTTTTTTGGTTTGACGCACTGTTTTCAAGAAAATTGCAAATATTTTTTCCATCTGCTTGGGAGAAAGGGAATAGAGCGAATTCCCTTATTGCCAGACACTTAAGATTTTTGCATTTATGTTGTAACACATGTTGAACAACCATAAAATAGTTTCAGAGATAGCTGAGAAGGGGATTGGTCGAAAATTTACCTTGACAGATAACCTATCCAACACTAAATATTGTATAAAAATCCGTTCTGTAGTTTAGTAGATAGCAGGAGAGGGGGCTCGCACCATGTAGAGCGAAGTAGTTTGAGTGGATGAAAACTTATTTTATGATTGGCCTGCCCAACACTGAAAACCGTATTCAAAAACTGGCGAGGGGGTGAAAGGGGAGCTGATACCGTGACCACACCTAACTATAAACCGTGGTCATGATCAGAGAAGATAATTATAAGCATGAAAAAATCGATTTTAAGCGCTTAAAAAAGCATGAAAAAATGGCCAAATATGTTCGAAAAATATGCACGAAAAAAAGCTAAACAAACCAAAACAAGCACAAGTAACACCTTTATTCATCGTTGCAGTAACGGTTACAATGAACAACCATCTTGCTTAAGATTTTCGAATAAAAAATGTCTACGTCTTTCTGTCAAAAATGTGCCGTAAGCAGAAAATGATCGTTCGACATCAGCTGACGTGACATGACAATATTTGAACATCGCCAGCTCATTTGGAGTAAGATTTTGTATCTTTGTTTGAATGGTGCATGGCATGGCCGAATTATACAGGTCTGCTGGTTATTTTTTGACAGCCACCATTTTGCTACGTCATCGGCAAGAAATTCTTTGTGATGTTGATTGTGCGTACGGAGTTGTTTAGCTAGATGTTAGCTAGATTTGAGAATTAGGGAAAATTCCCATTCAGTCTTATAAGAATTTCTTGCCGATGACGTCAGAGCCAGAAGCAACTGAGCTGCCAAACAGACCTTGTATAATTCGGCAATGAGTGCATGGTATGTGTGGCGCTGGAGGAAAACAAACTCAGCTGTCAAAAACTTTTCAATGCAAATTGTAATGGCTGTATACAGTATTCTTTGTGCTGTATAGTTTATGTAGTGATGCGCACAACACTTCCATCTTGTTAGCAAGTTCAAAGGCGATATAAAGAAAAATATCACGAGAAATCAAAAACATAACAAAAGCTATAATTGCCAATCTGGCAATCATTGGAGACCCGTATGGTGATATTCGTATCAAAATTCGAACAGTTGTACCAAAATTCCACTTTGATGTCAAACTTTCCAATAAGATTTTTTAAAATTTATTCCAATCGGATTTTGATGTATGGGAGTTTTATGTAGAATCATATCCTAAATAACTTTTGTTCTTGGACTTTTTTGATAAGATGCACCGTTTTTGAGATATTCACAAAAACTGTTTTCGTTCGTATGGGGGGTACCCCCCCTAATGGTCCATTTTTGCCCATTAACGAACTTAGCCTCGAATTTTACGAAAAACGGATCTACGCAAAATTTCAAGTCTCTAGCTCAATCCGTGCGCCCGCAATCCGCGCCACAGACAGACAGACAGACAGACAGACAAACAGACAGACAGACGGACAGACAGACGGACAGACGGACGGACATGCAGAAATTAATTATTTTTATCATTCTAAACACACTGGTGTAATTCATTTTTATGTGTGAGGACGGGATCTTGGCGTTACAAACGGTAAGGCAAAGTTAATATACCCTTTGGTTTCACCATACGGGTATAAAAATATGCTCGATCAAAATAAATATGCACGATAGGCCAAAATATGCGAAATAAGCAAGCTATATGTACGTGCTTATAATTATCTTCTCTGGTCATGATACATAGTCTATGTTGGTGCAGTAGTTCTTGAGTTTATACGTTACTCCATCTCACAAATCAAAAAAATTTATAACTATCTCACAAATAAAAAAAAACGCTTCCGCACCCCAATAAGTTTGTTCCTGCACTCCAGATTGGGGACCTCCACACTATATGAGAATCATATTGAAGTATATTAGCTTTAATTATAACGTATCAAACCAATCGCTGGACACAAAAATGAATTACACCAGGCTGTTTGGGATGACAAAAGATTTTGATTTTGGCATGTCCGACCGTCTGTCTCTCTGTCGTCTGTCCGTCTATATATCCGTGAATATCATAACTTTCGGAAGGATTGAGCTAGAGATTTGAAATATTTACAGTTGCGTTTCTCGTAAATGGCAATGCTAAGTTCTTGAACTGGCAAAATCGGACCATTCCCTTCTACATATAAATGAAACTTTTTTCGCAATTTTCTCAAAAAAGGTGAATCGCATTGAAAAATTTATAAAGCTAAAATGTCTTTTGAATATGATTTTACATAACTTATCTATATATCAAAATTTAGTTAGACTACCTCTTTCCCCTCCCCGATACAAATTGAATACTTTTGTCTTTATTTTCTCGAAAACTGTGCATCGTATCGAAAAGTTTATAAAGACGAAATTTGTTTAGAATATGATTTATCTATTCAGTTGGACCACTCCTACCTCCCTCTCCCATACAAATAGATTTTTTTTAAATAAACGAATTGGTCGGCGATAAAATACCTTATTTAAATTCGTTCTCCACAAAATGAATAATTTAAATTATCAAATCGTTCAACACCAGTCCATTTAATTTCACTTGGTCACTGAGTAAATACCTTGATTTAATTCGTTCATCACAAAATAAAATACTTTCGACGATTTAAAAGTGGGAAAACAGCGATAATTTGCGCACTACATCGATAAACAACCGCTTCGCATCGATCATCAATGAGGAAAGAGCGAATGTATTTCTCAGCCGTCAAACGTGATTCTGAGAGCTTAACGCCATCTGTTGGCGATAACATTATCGTGAGGGACAAAATTATTCGTTTTTCAGTTCCAAATACAATTTTTTCTCTTTCCATACCATAATCCCATACAATATGCAAATTTCAATTTTTCCGATATTCCCGTTTTTCCCCAAAATTTTTCTCGACTTTTCCAACAAAACGAAAAAAGATTCGAGATTTTTGATTTGGAATTACTGAAAGTGCAAACCAGAAAACCGCTCCCCTGAAAGTATGCAATTTCGGTTTTCCAAGATTTTCCAACTTTTCCGGTAGAAATTTCCAATTTTCGGCTCCGTTGTGTTTTTACCTGTTGCAATACGAATCCAACAAAAAAAACCCCATGCAAATCGGATTATATTCAGCCGAGTTATGGATAGTCAAACGGACCACGATTCATTTTTATATATATAGATTTAATGTTTGAAAAAAGAAAATTTAGTTTCATTGTTTTATTAAAAGTAAAGACACTAAACTAAAACTCGTGTCCGTTAAAAAATTTGAATTTTTTCTTAATCATCACAGATTTTGTTGAAAATTATTTCAATTCGTTGACCGTAGTCCAGTGTTCATGGTATGAAGGCTTAGAAAATTTAAAATTGCCCAAATCATTAAGAAAAAGTGGACAACTTCGAAATTAAACTGTTCAAATCCGACTGTTCGAAGGAGCCTGGGCAGTCTCTAGTTTTTAGTGCCTCTAATTAAAAGTAATGATTTTCAGTCTTATGCCTTATGTACAAGACTCACTCAATAGACAAATGTCAATTTTGTGATATTTGTCTATTGAGTGAGCCTTGTACATAAGGCATAAGGCGCTTTAAAAAACTACTCGACATTAAATCATAGGAAATAATGCTTCAGGATCACGTAGTCTTGTAAATGTAAAACAATTTTTTTTTCTGAAAAATGATTTTTGTTATTTACGAATCTAACCTAATGAAATATCACCGATCTAATATTTTATTATTTTTTGTAAACAGTTACGAGCAAGGTTAGGTTAGGTTAGGTTGAGAAGACCGCGCGCGCCCAGATGTGAGCACAGCGCTACACTCGGAGGCCTACTGGCCCATTGTGATGTCTTCGGTACTCATAAGACCTTTCATCAAACTAGCTGATCCTATTTGAACCAGCCCGACTTGTTGACGAAGCTCAGCAGATCCTCGAGTGGGTGGTTGCCAAGCTCCGTCAGGCCACTATAAAATCTGGCCCCAAGCGTCCCATATCGGCGTGCTTGTAGGGCTGGACACTCACAGAGTAAGTGTTTCACGGTCTCCGGCTCCTCCTCGTCACCACAACTGCGGCAAAAATCATTTGCGGCCGCGCCCCACCTTCTGGCCATAGCGCCAAGGGGGCAGTGCCCCGTGATTAAGCCTGTGAGTAGGGGGCAGTGCCCCGTGATTAAGCCTGTGAGTAGCCTTACGGAGGTCCTGCTGAGTCTAAGAAGGGTGTCGGTTCTGTTCCTATTAAATCTAGGCCAGAGCGACCTTGTGATTACACAATCGCTCCTTGTTTGCCAACGGATATTTATGTTGTTCACCCCTTTCCTATCAATTATACTTTTTGCGCATTCGATCGGCATCTCGACCGAGCGATCCGCGCTCTCCATAGCCATTTCGGTCCCTAGTTTTGCCAGCTCGTCAACTCTCTCATTGCCATATATGTTGCTGTGCCCGGGGACCCAGCAAAGTCTAACGGCATGTTGGAGGCCGAGTTGATTGAGTGCTCTGCGGCAGTTAGACACGGTCTTTGACTTGATCGTCGATGAATCCAGTGCCTTAATTGTCGCCTGACAGTCGACGTAGATTGAAACCCTTGTTCTGGGTAGTTCTCTCGTCATTATCAAGCTTGCAGCCGCGCTTATGGCGTAGACCTCAGCTTGGAATACACTGCTCTCATCAGGCAGTTTGTAGCTCCTTTGGAGGTCAAGGTTATCCGAGAACACTCCCGCCCCTGTCCCTTCTCCAGTCTTAGATCCATCCGTGTAAACCGAGACCTCTTGCTCGTCTATGACGCTGCCGAGATCCCAAAGTCTCCTTTCAGGAATCAAAACCGAGAAGTTCACATTCATATTCAGGTGAGGTATACAGTAATCCGTAGAGTCCGGGATACCCCATTCATCGCTTTTAAGGATGCTATTATGACCAAAGGTACTGTGCTTCCAGAGGCCGGACTCTCTGAGCCTTAGTGCACTCTTGGCAGCCGTACACCTCGTGTACTCATTCAGGGGAATGAGGTGCAGTAGAGCTTCCATTCCCGCTGTTGGTGTTAATCTAACAGTTACGAGCAAACTAAATGTTTGATTAGTACTAAATATACGAATCAGAAAATTATGAATCTGCCAATGCCGCTCTAAAGAATTATCCAAGACAATGTATTTCACCCGTTCTATCTAAGGTGCGCCGCGGAACCCATGTGATATCACCGCTAGTGAAGGATAGGGACATTTTTCCCCTTTTCGAAGGGGAAATTTATCAAAAATTTGTTAGGCAGAGTTTTTTCTATAGATTCCTTATTCTATGCCTAAAGCCAGTTTTTCGGAGACAAAATTAGAAAAAGGGAATTTGCGTTATCCTTTCAGGACCTTCCATTTAGAATTTTGAAAATCTAACACCGAATTCGTAATCAGCGACCCCAAAAACCCCATAATGCCAATTTTTCCGGGGAACAATGAGAAAAAGGATATTTGTGTATCCTTACAGGACCATCCGTTTCGAATTTTGAAAATCTGATACCGGATTCGTGACCAGCGACCCCAAAAACCCTATAATGCCAATTTTTCCGGGGAAAAATGGGAAAAAGGATATTTTCATTATCCTTACAGGACCTTCCGTTTCGAATTTTGAAAATCTAATACCGGATTCGTAATCAGCGACCCGAAAAACCCTATAATGCCAATTTTTCCGGGGAAAAATAGGAAAAAGGATATTTTCATTATCCTTACATAGGGTTACCATCTCGTCGAATTGAAAAAAGAGTATTTCTTACTTTGAAAAAGAGTATTTTTATCAAATCTGAAATAAAACCTCGTTTTTTGTAAATGTCAAAAAAGAAAAAATCAGTGTGCTTTACGGGCGTGTTCGACTTAGGTCCTAGTGTAGCCACAAACTAATCATAAGCAGACTAACATTTTCATTCAATCCATTATAGAACAAAATTGAATTTCAATTTCCAAAAAATAAATACCCATAGCAGCCACTCCAGCCGTAGCAGCCATGAGCTTTTCCGCACATCTAACCAATTTCTTTCTTCTGTCCATTGACTTTCAATTAAAGAAAAAAACCTTTCCACGACAGCGTTATGAGAGAAAATTCAGAATAAAAATTGACATATTTTTAAGAGTTCATATGTGTGTGTCGAATTTTTATCCTTAAGGAAAAGGTATTACTTCTTCAAGCGATTTTGTGTTCTATGCGAATATAGTTAGGCAATATCACAGTCAATTACAATTCGTCTTCAAAAAACAATATATGAAAATGCCAAATCATCAGCGAAAATTGTACTTGATTTTTTTAATGTTATAAATAAGTTCAGTGAACTATTATGTTTGAATTTTTAAGTGGTTTTTCTTTATTCTATTTCTGCATCAAAAAAGAGTATTAAGAGTACTTTTTTAAAAAAAGTTAGAGTATAATAGTTCAGGGGTCAAAAAAGAGTATTAGTACTCTTAAAAGAGTATGGTTGGTAACCCTATCCTTACAGGACCTTCCGTTTCGAATTTTGAAAATCTAATACCGGATTCGTGATCAGCGACCCCAAAAACCCCCTTATGTCGATTTTTCCGGGGAAAAACGGGAAAAAGGATATTTATCCTTACAGAACCTTCCGTTTCGAATTTTGAAAATCTAATACCGGATTCGTAATCAGCTACCCCAAAAATCCCATAATGCCAATTTTTCCGGGGAAGAATGAGAAAAAGGATATTTGTGTATCCTTACAGGATCTTCCGTTTCGTATTTTGCAAATCTAATACCGGATTCGTAATCAGCGACCCCAAAAACCCCATAATGCCAATTTTTCCGGGGAACAATGAGAAAAAGGATATTTGTGTATCCTTACAGGACCTTCCGTTTCGAATTTTGCAAATCTAATACCGGATTCGTGATCAGCGACCCCAAAAACCCCATAATACCAATTTCTCCGGAGAAAAATGAGAAATAGGATATTTGCGTTATCCTTACAGGAACTTCCGTTTCGAATTTTGAAAATCTAATACCGGATTCGTAATCAGCGACCCCAAAAACCCCCTTATGTCGATTTTTCCGGGGAAAAACGGGAAAAAGGATATTTATCCTTACAGGACCTTCCGTTTCGAATTTTGAAAATCTAATACCGGATTCGTAATCAGCGACCCCAAAAACCCCATAATGCCAATTTTTCCGGGGAAGAATGAGAAAAAGGATATTTGTGTATCCTTACAGGACCTTCCGTTTCGAATTTTGCAAATCTAATACCGGATTCGTAATCAGCGACCCCAAAAACCCCATAATGCCAATTTTTCCGGGGAACAATGAGAAAAAGGATATTTGTGTATCCTTACAGGACCTTCCGTTTCGAATTTTGCAAACCTAATACCGGATTCGTGATCAGCGACCCCAAAAACCCCATAATGCCAATTTTTCCGGGGAAGAATGAGAAAAAGGATATTTTCATTATCCTTACAGGACCTTCCGTTTCGAATTTTGAAAATCTAATACCGGATTCGTGATCAGCGACCCCAAAAACCCCATAATGCAAATTTTTCCGGGGAAGAATGAGAAAAAGGATATTTTCATTATCCTTACAGGACCTTCCGTTTCGAATTTTGAAAATCTAATACCGGATTCGTAATCAGCGACCCCAAAAACCCCATAATGCCAATTTTTCCGGGGAACAATGAGAAAAAGGATATTTGTGTATCCTTACAGGACCTTCCGTTTCGAATTTTGAAAATCTAATACCGGATTCGTGATCAGCGACCCCAAAAACCCCATAATGCCAATTTTTCCGGGGAAAAATGGGAAAAAGGATATTTTCATTATCCTTACAGGACCTTCCGTTTCGAATTTTGAAAATCTAATACTGGATTCGTGATCAGCGACCCGAAAAACCCTATAATGCCAATTTTTCCGGGGAAAAATAGGAAAAAGGATATTTTCATTATCCTTACAGGACCTTCCGTTTCGAATTTTGAAAATCTAATACCGGATTCGTGATCAGCGACCCCAAAAACCCCCTTATGTCGACTTTTCCGGGGAAAACGGGAAAAAGGATATTTATCCTTACAGGACCTTCCGTTTCGAATTTTGAAAATCTAATACCGGATTCGTGATCAGCGACCCCAAAAACCCCATAATGCCAATTTTTCCGGCGAAGAATGAGAAAAAGGATATTTTCATTATCTTTACAGGACCTTCCGTTTCGAATTTTGAAAATCTAATACCGGATTCGTAATCAGCGACCCCAAAAACCCCATAATGCCAATTTTTCCGGGGAAGAATGAGAAAAAGGATATTTGTGTATCCTTACAGGACCTTCCGATTCGAATTTTGCAAATCTAATACCGGATTCGTGATCAGCGACCCCAAAAACCCCCTTATGTCGATTTTTCCGGGGAAAAACGGGAAAAAGGATATTTATCCTTACAGGAC
Source organism: Chrysopilus asiliformis (assembly GCA_964034945.1). Lineage (NCBI taxonomy): Eukaryota > Metazoa > Arthropoda > Insecta > Diptera > Rhagionidae > Chrysopilus > Chrysopilus asiliformis. The sequence continues at coordinate 43,587,808 of OZ035963.1, read as the reverse complement.
CTTCCGTTTCGAATTTTGAAAATCTAATACCGGATTCGTAATCAGCGACCCCAAAAACCCCCTTATGTCGATTTTTCCGGGGAAAAACGGGAAAAAGGATATTTATCCTTACAGGACCTTCCGTTTCGAATTTTGAAAATCTAATACCGGATTCGTAATCAGCGACCCCAAAAACCCCATAATGCCAATTTTTCCGGGGAACAATGAGAAAAAGGATATTTTCATTCAGCGACCCCAAAAACCCCATTATGCCAATTTTCCGGGGAAAAATTGTTTTTCTATTGTGTGAACCAGAGTATAGCTGGGCATATTAGGAGCACTCTTCTATCTTACCACAGATGAGTTTCTAGGACTTTCGTTGGGCTTTCCTCACCTCTTTTTTCAGGGTTCTCAACATCCCTTTATAAGAGTCCCAATCCTGTTGCAGTCTGGTACTTTTCGCTTTGTTGAAGAGCCTAGGACTTTCCTTTCTGAGAGTCATAAGCTCCGGGGACCACCATGGCGGTCTCTTTTTGCCCCTTGGCTTACTCTCCGGGCAGGATAGGTCCATTGATCCATTAAATGCCTTAGTTAGGTCCTCCACCATAGAATCCACATCCTGAGCCGTGGTGGGGGGTTTAGGAGTGCCCATAAGCAGCAGTCTGTTAAACGTGTCTCTATACAGGCCCCAGTTTATCCTTCTTCGATTCCTAGAAATCGGAGGGGTTGGGGGTCGTATGTCGAGGCCGAATTGAATATATCTATGATCTGAGAAAGAGTGTTCCTTCAAAACCCTTCAGTCAGAGACTAAGGTAATATCTAGAACCTCTTGTCTGTTAGTAGTAACGAAGGTGGGTTCATTACCAATGTTACAGATATTTATGTTAGTACTTAGAATGTATTCAAAAAGTGACTCACCTCTGTCGTTTATGTCCGTACTTCCCCAGACTGTGTGATGCTTCCCCAGACTGTGTAGACCAGCGTCGGCGACAAGCCTCCCCAGATTATCCGGTGGCAGAGGTCGTTCCTGGTCGTGGGCGAGACAGGTCGAAGTTAGCCAGAAGCTGGTCGAGGCTAGCTCCAGCTTGATCGTAGCCATATCTCTATCGCTGTAAGTTGGGAGTAGAAATGCGTTAAGGTTATGTTTTACCAATAAGCAAGCTCTTGGATTATCTTTGTTCCTATTGTATATGAGCTTATAGCCCGGTGAGTTGAGTCCACAAACCATGTTCCTCGCCACCCATGGTTCCTGGATCAACACGATGTCTTCTCCTCCTGTAGTCAGGCGGAGAAGTAAGGAGGCGGATGCCATTTTAGAGTGGTGGAGATTTATCTGTAGTAGCCGCAGCATTAGAACTACTGGCCCCAGACATCTCCACCACAGTTGTGTTAGTGTCTTAACACGAATTTTGAAAATCTAATACCGGATTCGTAATCAGCGACCCGAAAAACCCTATAATGCCAATTTTTCCGGGGAAAAATAGGAAAAAGGATATTTTCATTATCCTTACATAGGGTTACCATCTCGTCGAATTGAAAAAAGAGTATTTCTTACTTTGAAAAAGAGTATTTTTATCAAATCTGAAATAAAACCTCGTTTTTTGTAAATGTCAAAAAAGAAAAAATCAGTGTGCTTTACGGGCGTGTTCGACTTAGGTCCTAGTGTAGCCACAAACTAATCATAAGCAGACTAACATTTTCATTCAATCCATTATAGAACAAAATTGAATTTCAATTTCCAAAAAATAAATACCCATAGCAGCCACTCCAGCCGTAGCAGCCATGAGCTTTTCCGCACATCTAACCAATTTCTTTCTTCTGTCCATTGACTTTCAATTAAAGAAAAAAACCTTTCCACGACAGCGTTATGAGAGAAAATTCAGAATAAAAATTGACATATTTTTAAGAGTTCATATGTGTGTGTCGAATTTTTATCCTTAAGGAAAAGGTATTACTTCTTCAAGCGATTTTGTGTTCTATGCGAATATAGTTAGGCAATATCACAGTCAATTACAATTCGTCTTCAAAAAACAATATATGAAAATGCCAAATCATCAGCGAAAATTGTACTTGATTTTTTTAATGTTATAAATAAGTTCAGTGAACTATTATGTTTGAATTTTTAAGTGGTTTTTCTTTATTCTATTTCTGCATCAAAAAAGAGTATTAAGAGTACTTTTTTAAAAAAAGTTAGAGTATAATAGTTCAGGGGTCAAAAAAGAGTATTAGTACTCTTAAAAGAGTATGGTTGGTAACCCTATCCTTACAGGACCTTCCGTTTCGAATTTTGAAAATCTAATACCGGATTCGTGATCAGCGACCCCAAAAACCCCCTTATGTCGATTTTTCCGGGGAAAAACGGGAAAAAGGATATTTATCCTTACAGAACCTTCCGTTTCGAATTTTGAAAATCTAATACCGGATTCGTAATCAGCTACCCCAAAAATCCCATAATGCCAATTTTTCCGGGGAAGAATGAGAAAAAGGATATTTGTGTATCCTTACAGGATCTTCCGTTTCGTATTTTGCAAATCTAATACCGGATTCGTAATCAGCGACCCCAAAAACCCCATAATGCCAATTTTTCCGGGGAACAATGAGAAAAAGGATATTTGTGTATCCTTACAGGACCTTCCGTTTCGAATTTTGCAAATCTAATACCGGATTCGTGATCAGCGACCCCAAAAACCCCATAATACCAATTTCTCCGGAGAAAAATGAGAAATAGGATATTTGCGTTATCCTTACAGGAACTTCCGTTTCGAATTTTGAAAATCTAATACCGGATTCGTAATCAGCGACCCCAAAAACCCCCTTATGTCGATTTTTCCGGGGAAAAACGGGAAAAAGGATATTTATCCTTACAGGACCTTCCGTTTCGAATTTTGAAAATCTAATACCGGATTCGTAATCAGCGACCCCAAAAACCCCATAATGCCAATTTTTCCGGGGAAGAATGAGAAAAAGGATATTTGTGTATCCTTACAGGACCTTCCGTTTCGAATTTTGCAAATCTAATACCGGATTCGTAATCAGCGACCCCAAAAACCCCATAATGCCAATTTTTCCGGGGAACAATGAGAAAAAGGATATTTGTGTATCCTTACAGGACCTTCCGTTTCGAATTTTGCAAACCTAATACCGGATTCGTGATCAGCGACCCCAAAAACCCCATAATGCCAATTTTTCCGGGGAAGAATGAGAAAAAGGATATTTTCATTATCCTTACAGGACCTTCCGTTTCGAATTTTGAAAATCTAATACCGGATTCGTGATCAGCGACCCCAAAAACCCCATAATGCAAATTTTTCCGGGGAAGAATGAGAAAAAGGATATTTTCATTATCCTTACAGGACCTTCCGTTTCGAATTTTGAAAATCTAATACCGGATTCGTAATCAGCGACCCCAAAAACCCCATAATGCCAATTTTTCCGGGGAACAATGAGAAAAAGGATATTTGTGTATCCTTACAGGACCTTCCGTTTCGAATTTTGAAAATCTAATACCGGATTCGTGATCAGCGACCCCAAAAACCCCATAATGCCAATTTTTCCGGGGAAAAATGGGAAAAAGGATATTTTCATTATCCTTACAGGACCTTCCGTTTCGAATTTTGAAAATCTAATACTGGATTCGTGATCAGCGACCCGAAAAACCCTATAATGCCAATTTTTCCGGGGAAAAATAGGAAAAAGGATATTTTCATTATCCTTACAGGACCTTCCGTTTCGAATTTTGAAAATCTAATACCGGATTCGTGATCAGCGACCCCAAAAACCCCCTTATGTCGACTTTTCCGGGGAAAACGGGAAAAAGGATATTTATCCTTACAGGACCTTCCGTTTCGAATTTTGAAAATCTAATACCGGATTCGTGATCAGCGACCCCAAAAACCCCATAATGCCAATTTTTCCGGCGAAGAATGAGAAAAAGGATATTTTCATTATCTTTACAGGACCTTCCGTTTCGAATTTTGAAAATCTAATACCGGATTCGTAATCAGCGACCCCAAAAACCCCATAATGCCAATTTTTCCGGGGAAGAATGAGAAAAAGGATATTTGTGTATCCTTACAGGACCTTCCGATTCGAATTTTGCAAATCTAATACCGGATTCGTGATCAGCGACCCCAAAAACCCCCTTATGTCGATTTTTCCGGGGAAAAACGGGAAAAAGGATATTTATCCTTACAGGACCTTCCGTTTCGAATTTTGAAAATCTAATACCGGATTCGTAATCAGCGACCCCAAAAACCCCCTTATGTCGATTTTTCCGGGGAAAAACGGGAAAAAGGATATTTATCCTTACAGGACCTTCCGTTTCGAATTTTGAAAATCTAATACCGGATTCGTAATCAGCGACCCCAAAAACCCCATAATGCCAATTTTTCCGGGGAACAATGAGAAAAAGGATATTTTCATTCAGCGACCCCAAAAACCCCATTATGCCAATTTTCCGGGGAAAAATTGTTTTTCTATTGTGTGAACCAGAGTATAGCTGGGCATATTAGGAGCACTCTTCTATCTTACCACAGATGAGTTTCTAGGACTTTCGTTGGGCTTTCCTCACCTCTTTTTTCAGGGTTCTCAACATCCCTTTATAAGAGTCCCAATCCTGTTGCAGTCTGGTACTTTTCGCTTTGTTGAAGAGCCTAGGACTTTCCTTTCTGAGAGTCATAAGCTCCGGGGACCACCATGGCGGTCTCTTTTTGCCCCTTGGCTTACTCTCCGGGCAGGATAGGTCCATTGATCCATTAAATGCCTTAGTTAGGTCCTCCACCATAGAATCCACATCCTGAGCCGTGGTGGGGGGTTTAGGAGTGCCCATAAGCAGCAGTCTGTTAAACGTGTCTCTATACAGGCCCCAGTTTATCCTTCTTCGATTCCTAGAAATCGGAGGGGTTGGGGGTCGTATGTCGAGGCCGAATTGAATATATCTATGATCTGAGAAAGAGTGTTCCTTCAAAACCCTTCAGTCAGAGACTAAGGTAATATCTAGAACCTCTTGTCTGTTAGTAGTAACGAAGGTGGGTTCATTACCAATGTTACAGATATTTATGTTAGTACTTAGAATGTATTCAAAAAGTGACTCACCTCTGTCGTTTATGTCCGTACTTCCCCAGACTGTGTGATGCTTCCCCAGACTGTGTAGACCAGCGTCGGCGACAAGCCTCCCCAGATTATCCGGTGGCAGAGGTCGTTCCTGGTCGTGGGCGAGACAGGTCGAAGTTAGCCAGAAGCTGGTCGAGGCTAGCTCCAGCTTGATCGTAGCCATATCTCTATCGCTGTAAGTTGGGAGTAGAAATGCGTTAAGGTTATGTTTTACCAATAAGCAAGCTCTTGGATTATCTTTGTTCCTATTGTATATGAGCTTATAGCCCGGTGAGTTGAGTCCACAAACCATGTTCCTCGCCACCCATGGTTCCTGGATCAACACGATGTCTTCTCCTCCTGTAGTCAGGCGGAGAAGTAAGGAGGCGGATGCCATTTTAGAGTGGTGGAGATTTATCTGTAGTAGCCGCAGCATTAGAACTACTGGCCCCAGACATCTCCACCACAGTTGTGTTAGTGTCTTCTTCTGACTCCGACTCCAACAGAAGAAGACCTCTGAGTTCCTCAGCCATTCCCGAGCTCGATGACTGGTAGCCATCTTCCAGCTGGAAAGAGTTGTTTCGGGCATTTTCGGACAGGTCTTCTCTGCCTCCTCCTTGTCCTTCTGGTAGACTTTCAGAGTGATCGAGCCGGAGCCATAACTGATCACCCCTCCGGTTTCCGCTAGAGGATCCAAGGACTCCTTGTTCACCACAATAGTGGCTACCCGAGAGTCACCCCTTGGCTCTTCCAGCTTTGCTACCTTCCAGTTGTGGGTTGGCAGAGAAGGGTTGCTGACCTTCACAATCTCCAAAATTGTGGTTGGATCGGAAGGTTCAACAGGAATCCAGACGCGTGTCCTTGGTCTGCTCGGGATCTGATCCCTAGCAACGACTTCCAGATCCGCGCCCGGCCAGACCTCCCCGAGTTTGGAGACAGCTGTCCGTAGTAGTTCGGCGGATCTGGGATATGCACAAGCTACTAATTTGACATGTCCTTGGTGATAACCACCATCGTGACATGTAGGGATGGGCCCAGGGTTTTCCTTGAGAATCTCGAGGTAGTTTGTGGCCAGCGCAACTTCAACTTTCCTCCATTGGGCGCTGGAGATAGTGCCGTCATCGTGACTTTTGTCTACGACTGCCATCACCAGCTGATCTTTCAGAAGCTCGCTGAACTGCTTCTTTTGGGAGAGTGGCTGTGTTTTGGCCCTTTTCGGGTCGGTTCCGTCCATAGGCGCTTCGTCAGTAGACCTCGGTCTTTTCGACGCGGGGTTGCTACCCGAAAATATATATTGTACAGACCAATGGGGCAATGTTGTAAAAAAATCAACTGCTCATATATAGTATATTAAACTACAATTAACATTTATAATCCATATATACACGTGATGTTCTTAAATAATATCATAACATATATAGTGATATATGGTGCTCAAAAGTGGCAATTATTGAAAACCCGTATGGTGATTTAAGTGAACAGCGAACAGTTGTCTCAAAATTCCACTTTGAAGTCAAACTTTTCAATAAGATTTTTTAAAACTTATTCCAATCGGATTTTAATGTATGGGAGTTTTATGTAGAATCATATCCTAAATAGCTTTTGTTCTTGCACTTTTTCGATAAGATGCATCGTTTTTGATATATTCGCAAAAAAACGTTTTCGGTTGTACCCTTTGGTTTCACCAAACGGGTATAAAAAAGCCAGTATCATAAGAACGGTACGTCGTACAGAAAAGTTCCAAAAGTAAATAATATTTAAAATACGGTTTTACACAAATCTCCCATACATCAAAATCCAATTGTAGTAATTTTAGGAAAAAGTACAGTGGGAGATACATAGGGTAGACACACATATATGCGTGAATTTCGCAAAGTTCCACATCAGTGACCATTCCCGTATATATATATATTGAAAGTACACTTTCCACGGATTTTTTCGACAAAAACTCAGAGTGGTCAATTAAGAGGATCTAAGAAAAAAAAAAGTTTTTAAAACTTCAATATTTTTTTTCACCCACTTTTTTTTGTCAATTTTTTTTTTAATTTTTTTACAACATTGCCCTATTGGTCTGTACAATATATATTTTTTTCATCCAAATCGGTTCAGCCGTTTTCGAGAAAAAAATACTTTTATATTTTGCTTTAAACCCCTCTCCCATCAAAACTAAGGGGGGTACAGGATTCATATTTTGCAGAAACACTAAGGACCTTAGTACCAACATCTGGTAAAAGTTTCAAGATGATATCTTCTTAGGCCGTTTTCCCATGGTTATCCGGCTAGTCCCAATATGAAACGAATGTCAAGTACACAAAACTCATATTTTTAGTCGCGCAAGTCTAATCGCCAGGCACACGACAATTGATAAGATCAATCATGTCTCAAAAGGATATTTCCGTTATCCTTACAGGACCTTCCGTTTCGAATTTTGAAAATCTAACATCGGATTCGTGATCAGCGACCCCAAAAACCCCATAATGCCAATTTTTCCGGGGAAGAATGAGAAAAAGGATATTTTCATTATCTTTACAGGACCTTCCGTTTCGAATTTTGAAAATCTAATACCGGATTCGTAATCAGCGACCCCAAAAACCCCATAATGCCAATTTTTCCGGGGAAGAATGAGAAAAAGGATATTTGTGTATCCTTACAGGACCTTCCGATTCGAATTTTGCAAATCTAATACCGGATTCGTGATCAGCGACCCCAAAAACCCCCTTATGTCGATTTTTCCGGGGAAAAACGGGAAAAAGGATATTTATCCTTACAGGACCTTCCGTTTCGAATTTTGAAAATCTAATACCGGATTCGTAATCAGCGACCCCAAAAACCCCCTTATGTCGATTTTTCCGGGGAAAAACGGGAAAAAGGATATTTATCCTTACAGGACCTTCCGTTTCGAATTTTGAAAATCTAATACCGGATTCGTAATCAGCGACCCCAAAAACCCCATAATGCCAATTTTTCCGGGGAACAATGAGAAAAAGGATATTTTCATTCAGCGACCCCAAAAACCCCATTATGCCAATTTTCCGGGGAAAAATTGTTTTTCTATTGTGTGAACCAGAGTATAGCTGGGCATATTAGGAGCACTCTTCTATCTTACCACAGATGAGTTTCTAGGACTTTCGTTGGGCTTTCCTCACCTCTTTTTTCAGGGTTCTCAACATCCCTTTATAAGAGTCCCAATCCTGTTGCAGTCTGGTACTTTTCGCTTTGTTGAAGAGCCTAGGACTTTCCTTTCTGAGAGTCATAAGCTCCGGGGACCACCATGGCGGTCTCTTTTTGCCCCTTGGCTTACTCTCCGGGCAGGATAGGTCCATTGATCCATTAAATGCCTTAGTTAGGTCCTCCACCATAGAATCCACATCCTGAGCCGTGGTGGGGGGTTTAGGAGTGCCCATAAGCAGCAGTCTGTTAAACGTGTCTCTATACAGGCCCCAGTTTATCCTTCTTCGATTCCTAGAAATCGGAGGGGTTGGGGGTCGTATGTCGAGGCCGAATTGAATATATCTATGATCTGAGAAAGAGTGTTCCTTCAAAACCCTTCAGTCAGAGACTAAGGTAATATCTAGAACCTCTTGTCTGTTAGTAGTAACGAAGGTGGGTTCATTACCAATGTTACAGATATTTATGTTAGTACTTAGAATGTATTCAAAAAGTGACTCACCTCTGTCGTTTATGTCCGTACTTCCCCAGACTGTGTGATGCTTCCCCAGACTGTGTAGACCAGCGTCGGCGACAAGCCTCCCCAGATTATCCGGTGGCAGAGGTCGTTCCTGGTCGTGGGCGAGACAGGTCGAAGTTAGCCAGAAGCTGGTCGAGGCTAGCTCCAGCTTGATCGTAGCCATATCTCTATCGCTGTAAGTTGGGAGTAGAAATGCGTTAAGGTTATGTTTTACCAATAAGCAAGCTCTTGGATTATCTTTGTTCCTATTGTATATGAGCTTATAGCCCGGTGAGTTGAGTCCACAAACCATGTTCCTCGCCACCCATGGTTCCTGGATCAACACGATGTCTTCTCCTCCTGTAGTCAGGCGGAGAAGTAAGGAGGCGGATGCCATTTTAGAGTGGTGGAGATTTATCTGTAGTAGCCGCAGCATTAGAACTACTGGCCCCAGACATCTCCACCACAGTTGTGTTAGTGTCTTCTTCTGACTCCGACTCCAACAGAAGAAGACCTCTGAGTTCCTCAGCCATTCCCGAGCTCGATGACTGGTAGCCATCTTCCAGCTGGAAAGAGTTGTTTCGGGCATTTTCGGACAGGTCTTCTCTGCCTCCTCCTTGTCCTTCTGGTAGACTTTCAGAGTGATCGAGCCGGAGCCATAACTGATCACCCCTCCGGTTTCCGCTAGAGGATCCAAGGACTCCTTGTTCACCACAATAGTGGCTACCCGAGAGTCACCCCTTGGCTCTTCCAGCTTTGCTACCTTCCAGTTGTGGGTTGGCAGAGAAGGGTTGCTGACCTTCACAATCTCCAAAATTGTGGTTGGATCGGAAGGTTCAACAGGAATCCAGACGCGTGTCCTTGGTCTGCTCGGGATCTGATCCCTAGCAACGACTTCCAGATCCGCGCCCGGCCAGACCTCCCCGAGTTTGGAGACAGCTGTCCGTAGTAGTTCGGCGGATCTGGGATATGCACAAGCTACTAATTTGACATGTCCTTGGTGATAACCACCATCGTGACATGTAGGGATGGGCCCAGGGTTTTCCTTGAGAATCTCGAGGTAGTTTGTGGCCAGCGCAACTTCAACTTTCCTCCATTGGGCGCTGGAGATAGTGCCGTCATCGTGACTTTTGTCTACGACTGCCATCACCAGCTGATCTTTCAGAAGCTCGCTGAACTGCTTCTTTTGGGAGAGTGGCTGTGTTTTGGCCCTTTTCGGGTCGGTTCCGTCCATAGGCGCTTCGTCAGTAGACCTCGGTCTTTTCGACGCGGGGTTGCTACCCGAAAATATATATTGTACAGACCAATGGGGCAATGTTGTAAAAAAATCAACTGCTCATATATAGTATATTAAACTACAATTAACATTTATAATCCATATATACACGTGATGTTCTTAAATAATATCATAACATATATAGTGATATATGGTGCTCAAAAGTGGCAATTATTGAAAACCCGTATGGTGATTTAAGTGAACAGCGAACAGTTGTCTCAAAATTCCACTTTGAAGTCAAACTTTTCAATAAGATTTTTTAAAACTTATTCCAATCGGATTTTAATGTATGGGAGTTTTATGTAGAATCATATCCTAAATAGCTTTTGTTCTTGCACTTTTTCGATAAGATGCATCGTTTTTGATATATTCGCAAAAAAACGTTTTCGGTTGTACCCTTTGGTTTCACCAAACGGGTATAAAAAAGCCAGTATCATAAGAACGGTACGTCGTACAGAAAAGTTCCAAAAGTAAATAATATTTAAAATACGGTTTTACACAAATCTCCCATACATCAAAATCCAATTGTAGTAATTTTAGGAAAAAGTACAGTGGGAGATACATAGGGTAGACACACATATATGCGTGAATTTCGCAAAGTTCCACATCAGTGACCATTCCCGTATATATATATATTGAAAGTACACTTTCCACGGATTTTTTCGACAAAAACTCAGAGTGGTCAATTAAGAGGATCTAAGAAAAAAAAAAGTTTTTAAAACTTCAATATTTTTTTTCACCCACTTTTTTTTGTCAATTTTTTTTTTAATTTTTTTACAACATTGCCCTATTGGTCTGTACAATATATATTTTTTTCATCCAAATCGGTTCAGCCGTTTTCGAGAAAAAAATACTTTTATATTTTGCTTTAAACCCCTCTCCCATCAAAACTAAGGGGGGTACAGGATTCATATTTTGCAGAAACACTAAGGACCTTAGTACCAACATCTGGTAAAAGTTTCAAGATGATATCTTCTTAGGCCGTTTTCCCATGGTTATCCGGCTAGTCCCAATATGAAACGAATGTCAAGTACACAAAACTCATATTTTTAGTCGCGCAAGTCTAATCGCCAGGCACACGACAATTGATAAGATCAATCATGTCTCAAAAGGATATTTCCGTTATCCTTACAGGACCTTCCGTTTCGAATTTTGAAAATCTAACATCGGATTCGTGATCAGCGACCCCAAAAACCCCATAATGCTAATTTCTCCGGGGAAAAATCGTAAAAAGGATATTTGCGTTATCCTTACAGGACCTTCCGTTTCGAATTTTGAAATTCCAACACTTAGATTCGTGATAAGCAACCCTGAAAGCCTCCCAAAGCCAGTTTTTGCAAGAAAAATTGGAAAAACGACACATTTCCGTTATCCTTACAGGACCACACACTCTAACCTTACGTTAGTTATTGAAACTGAAACGCCGGATTTGTAATCAGCGACCCCAAAAACCCCATAATGCTAATTTCTCCGGAGAAAAATGGTAAAAAGGATATTTGCGTTATCCTTACAGGACCTTCTGTTTCGAATTTTGAAAATCTAACACCGGATCCGTGATCAGGGATCCGAAAAATCCCCTTATGCAGATTTTTCCCGGGAAAAACTGGAAAAAGGATATTTCCGTTATCCTTACAGGACCTTCCGTTTCGAATTTTGAAAATCTAACATCGGATTCGTGATCAGCGACCCCCAAAACCCCATAATGCTAATTTCTCCGGAGAAAAATGGTAAAAAGGATATTTGCGTTATCCTTGGATTGTTATCCTTTCCTCTTAAGATTTTTTTTAAAATAAATAGCTTTTTTCTGGAGCCCATATTTTAGAAAAAATCTCAAGTTTTCCAGAGGAGATAAGAGTAAACCTCCAACATAGTGGCCAATATCATACTGTTTTTTGGAATAGAAAATAATTAGGGGTCATTTTTAGTTAAATTTTTCAAAGAACTTGAAGTGGATGCTGAGGAAGCCGTGACAAAAAATGGTAAAAAGGATATTTGCGTTATTAAGAAAAAAAGCAGGTGTCTGTCTCATAGAGACGGCCAGAAGACGTGGATCCGCCTACAATGATCGCCAATAGATATTTAAGTAAGAAATTTTAGTGAAATGGAAATAAAGGAAACAAATTTTTATTTAAAACATAACAAAAGCTGTAATTGCCAATCTTGCAATTATTGAAAATCCGTATGGTGATTAAGTGAACGGCGAACAGTTGTATCAAAATTCCAGTTTGAATTCCAATCGGATCTTGATGTTTTATGTAGAATCATATCCTAAATAACTTTTGTTCTTGCACTTTTTTGATAAGATGCACCTTTTTGGAGATATTCGGTTTCACCATACGGGTATAATAATTTTATTTATGATAAGCGAAGTATGAAATAAATATCATACATACAGTGTTCAAAACGTTTCCATTGCTAGTTTTTCGTTCAAATTAGTTATATATGTAATGACGAAGGTTTTACATAAATTTACTACTATTTCATCGATTCTACTACTATTTTTCGGCCGATTTACTACGATTTCGAAAATCAAAAGTCACAGCCCTGAACAGAACTTTAATGCCGGGAGCGAAATTTCGCCCTCTTAAGCCCATATCAGAATGCAGAAGCGTTTTCGGGGCAGCGGGCAGTAAAAGTTTCCCATTGGCTAAAGCGGTCCCTACACGTTCAATCTTGCAGTCAATCATCGCATGCTGTGACAGCATTTTGAACGTCTATGGTGATGCTGTCATGCAAAATTTAATGATTGACAGCATGCTGGCCAATATCAAAATCATTTTGATATTTTTCAAGGGAGCTTTTTGAATCACAGCATGCTTGAACGTGTATGGCGATGCTGTCAATCAATTCGTCATTTCAGTGTAATTTTTTGTAGTGAAAAGGTGTCGCATATAAAATATAAAGTTTTTTGGGAATCCTTTTTCGAGTTATATCGACAAAGAAGTGAGTTGTGGGTGACGAAAAGTGAAAAATATAAAGACAAAATTTTTCAAATTTATATTAAGTGTTGTTTTATATGAAGTTTTTTTTAAAATTTATATTAAGTGTTGTGTGCTGTCGGTTTGGTTGTTGCGAAAAAAGTGATGCTTGCGTGCATGATTGAGCGTCTAGTGCAAATAAGCTTTTTGCTGTGACAGCATGATTGACTGCAAGATTGAACGTGTAGGGGCCGCTTAAGAGCAAAATTATGACGTACTAAAAGCAGCAAAAATTCTCGCTGCTTTTTTAGCGCTATTTCTATTTTTACTGACGCTGCCCGAGCAGTAAATTTTCCATATACTTCGAATACGCTATACGCCGTCAGAACGCTAATGCCTTCATTAATTTTATCCAAATCATCAATTACTGTAGACATTTTATGAACGAATTGATAATTCAACAAAATTTCACGAGAAAATCAAACAAATGAGAACTGTCAAACTGATTTTACTCCGGATTCGTGCTGCTCCATTCCGTGATGGAAGTCAGCAAAACCAATTTTACTGCCAAGGCAGTTTTGCTGCCGCAGTGAATGCTGCTTCATTCTGATATGCGCTTTACTAATGAAATACATCCTTATATATGTGTGTGAATCATACCCAACAGCCATCGCTCGAGGCTTTCATTCATTTTTATGCGAGACCCACAAACCGCTTTGAACAAGAAGCGAAAATTTGAATAGAAATCATTTTCGTTCCCAAGAACGAGAGTCGGAAACCACAGCAAACGCTCTAGCCGTTAAGAGCGAAACTTTTAAGAGCGAAAAGAAAGAAATAACAAGACATTCAATACATTAGATTCAATACACATAAAGGAGGAGCATAAAAAGAGTATAAATGTGAAATCTGTACTACAAGCAGCAAACACAGCATAGCACCGGCAGTAAAAATTTTGATTTTGATTTTAAAAAAAATAATTGAACATAATTTAACATAACAAAATACCCTAAACAATGATTTAATGTAGGCCGGATCTTATAACACAGTTTCTGTTCGGATGTCACCACAAACTATCGAGTATTATCGATTGCAAATTTGTTATCATGGCAGCAAGTCGATTTTCTAATTTGTACCCCCATAACCAAAATCCAAGACGTATCCACATCAAAAAATCGAATATCCATTTTGATGTTTTATCAGTATACTTTGGTCTTTTCACATTTTTCCAAGTTGATGTTTAGCGTTTGGCGGCAAATAGTGTTAAAGGCAGTGTTGCGGCCAAATAATTATTTTTTTATATAGATAAGATAAAGATAAATGCTCGTAATGTTTATCTAGATAAGATAATAGATAATGAAAATTTGAAAGATAATAGATAAGATAAAAAGCCAAATTATCTACATAATTTTTAGATAAATATTTATTTTAACCTTTTAATGGACAATGACGTGTATACACGTCTTGTAACTGTTTTCATAACAGTTAAAGCCGTCACGAAATATATGAGTTTATATGTTTAGTATTCCTTCAAAACTGCAAAATATTGTCGTAGCGTCGATACAAATGTACAGAAAAAGAAATTATACTTGGAAATATATTTTTTTTTTACTTTTTTGTGATTCCCCGAACACCACGATTCTGAGTGACATTCTGAGTAGCGCACTCTAAAAAGTGGTGTCCGCACAAGAGTTAACGTTGCACAAAATTCAAAATTACAAAAATTAAATAAAAAAATAAATTGCACAAAATTATTTGTTTTTATTTTTTTGTTGATTTCCCATTTAAAATGCAGTTTCAATAGACGGGTTTACACTTGCCAACGGTTGCTGGCAAAAATTTTCATAGAAATCGGTTGAGTGGTTATTGAGTTGTCATCGCTGTCATCGATTTTTGAAACCTTTTGAGACACCAGGTGAGGGTTATCGAGGGGAGGGAAAAGTCAGGTTTGTGGTGGAAAAATCGAAAGCCCTTAGCACCCTTAATAATACTGTAAAGTTTCATTAAGATCGGACCACCCAATTCGTTGATACCAGGCGAGGGGTATCGAGGGGAGGGAAAAGTCAGGTTTGTATTGGTAAAATCAAAAGCCCTTAGCCCCATTAGTAATACTGTGAAGTTTCATTAAGATCGGACCACCCAATTCGAAGATACCAGGCGAGGGGTATCGAGGGGAGGGAAAAATCAGGTTTGTAATGAAAAAATCGAAAGCCCTTAGCCCCCTTAGTAATACTGTAAAGTTTCATTAAGATCGGACCACCCAATTCGAAGATACCAGGCGAGGGGTATCGAGGGGAATTTTCTCAGAGGTGAGACCTATCTAGATCGATTTCTTGTCCCCGAAAATCCCTAACCCACAAGTTTCGTTAAAATCGTTAGGCGGGTTTTCGAGATCGTTTGTGCAGACAGACAGACATTCCTCGTATTATATTATAGCACAAACAAGTATATACAGATAACCAATGCCCATAGTAGCAGCTGTACCCATTTTTAGCTCGTAGCCGACAGTCGTAGCTGACAAAACGAAATGAGAAAATGCCGAAACCAACCGACTGCGATCGTTTGCTAGATATCCTCTTCCCATTCTGCCTTTCGGCGATCAAATAGAATGTTTCACGCTCGTAGTCATCGCAGCCGGTTGGTTTCGGTATTTTCTTATTGCGTTTTGTCAGCTACGACTGTCGGCTACGAGCTAAAAATGGGTGCAGCTGCTACTATGGGCATTGGTTATCTGTATATACTTGTTTGTGATTATAGGATTATCGATTTCCTAGTTACGCCGGCCGTACACTTGAGCTAAGCGAGCTGAACTACGTGAGCTAAGTTTCTCGCTGAAAGTAAAATCCTTAGCATTTGCATTGGTGACCGCACACTTCAGCGAAACTATGAAACTACATCGCGTAGTCATGGGCGACGGGGACTAAGTTCGCTTGCGTAGTTCAGACCTCAACTACACGAACTACTTCGCTGGCATCGCTGACAATCACATATAAATATTTTCGGCGTTATACAGTGTAGAATCGGTGTTTGCAAAAGTGTAGTATTTTGTAGACATAAAAGTGTAAGTGCCAATTGCATACAACTGATGGCATACATTTATTTAAATATCGCCGCGTAGTTTAGCTCAAGTGTGCAACGATAGAGCTAACCCAGCTAAGCTATGTAACTATAGCTAGCCTCGCTCACATAGCTTAGCTCAAGTGTACGGCCGACGTTAGTCTTCTTTCGCCAGTCTGAGAGTTCTTAAAAAATGTATTAAAAAAAGTGGATTCATAATAATTTAATAGATTTACCTCAAATTCTTCATTTTCCGCCATCTTCATGTCAAATTACTGGCATGTCTGTACTAGTTACACAGCCTTTACACGCGTCTGTAGAACTGACACAGTCGCTATCACAGTCTCGTGTAAATGCTTACTGGCACTGACAAGTCTGTACTGACGGGACTTTTTTGTAGTCAGTACAGACATGCCAGTAATTTGACATTTCAGACTTTGAAGATGGCGGAAAATGAAGAATTTGAGGTAAATCTATTAAATTATTATGAATCCACTTTTTTAATTCATTTTTTAACTTTTAGAACTCTCGGACTGGCGAAAGAAGACTAACTAGGAACGAGATAATTAAAATAATGAAGCATACCAGCAATATTCATGCCTCTGAAATACGAGGGACTGTAGCTGTGTTACAAACGAAGTCATTTTGAAAATGAACTGGCTGCCAGTTCGCTAAATGTCTTCTAATTCGTTGTCAGTAATTTGACATTTGGAGTCTGTGCTACTGACAGACTTTATAGTCGCGTGTAAAGGCCGGGTGAGCCTACATATAAAGAGAGTGGCCAGGTCGGAACCAACTATTTCCGTTAAGTTTGAATTTTTACCTGATGATGACAGATTTCAACCAGAAGTATTTTAAACCATTTTTACTAATATTTTGTGTACGGTGTAATTTTTAAAATAAAAAGTCCAAAATGCGAAAAGATGGCTGAACTTTCGAAATAAAATAAGAGTTACTGTTTTGTGCCATACTAAAGCTACAAACGGCACAAAACAGTAACTCCAAGTTGGCCCACCCTTTAGAAAGAAAAAAAAGTGACATTAAAACATAAAGTGACATTAAAACATAAACTCAACTTTGACTTGAATAGAAGGTAAATTATTTGTGCTTTAAAATATTAATTACATAATTAAGATGCTAGTGTCGAAGAAGTTCGGCGATCGCTGTGTATTCTGAAACCAAAAGCACGACAGCGAAAACTACGTTTTGTATAGGATTCGAGCGGCTGTCTTCTCGCAGGAATATAGGCGGAGGCTCTTGTGGACTCTGAGAAGACGGCCTCACTGAATCAATCATGGGCGAAGGGTTACTCGTGAAATGGCGCTGCTCTGCACGCAAAGGTATATGAAAATCCTCACTTAATAATGTTTGTTTGGTCAGAATTTCGGTGATTTTTCACGAGAAAACTCAAAACCTGATTTACATTTCAGATCTAAAATACGCTCCAAACAACGCCCCACTAAACAACAGAATGACAACAACAACAGGATGGTGGCTGAATAGATGAGACAATCGAAAAAGTCAAGAGGAAAAAAATTTTTAAATCTGATTTTACATTATTTTTGCTTACAGAGAAATTCAATTTACCTTCTATTCAAAACTCCAGTGCTTATTTTTACCACGTCTCCAGATGTTATTCTATGTTTCGGATAACTAATTGCGTCCTCTTAAATAACAAAAGTTTTTTTATTATCGAAATACGGAAAAGTTATGCAAAACTTACCAGTCAAGATTCCCGCCTTTTTTTTAAATATATGACAACTAGTAATACACTCACTAATACATTAACAACCGTCCACTTACATTTTCGAATTGGGACGAAACGTCCACTTCGAAAGGACTTCGAAAGCCACCTGGCCACTCTCTTTATATGTAGGCTCACTAGTCTGTACTGACCATGAATCAAATACAGTGTTTGACTCATGAATAGAACCTACATATGAGTTGTTGTCTAATTGCGTGCTGATCAACCGCGGGAGCGCACCGCGAAGAGTAGGTCTAGGGTTTAGTTCAGATGCGGTTGGAAAAGCGTTGAGATAACAGAGATGTCACAAGGGGTGAATTATGGTACTTTAATATGAATTCGGGAAGCTCGGTACATTAGGTCTGTTCCTCATATCGAACAGACCTAATGTACCGGAGTAAAATTTTTTACTCTTTTCTGTTCGATATAAGTCCTGGACTTACTCCGAACACATATCGAACAGAAAAGTGTAAGTCCAGAACTCATCTTTTCAGTCCTGGACTTACTCTTGCTTTTAGCTGAAGTAAACTTTTGACAGCTGATATTTGTCAGACATGACCTCTCTTTTACAGTGTTTGGAAGAAGAAATGCAACAAAAGACATCATAAATTATTTCCAATATATATTCTTCAGTAGTTTCGGGTTTTATTTATTATATTTGTTATATTTTATAATCTATAATTATAAACTCATAATATAGAGTTAGTGATTTACTCTGAACTTACTCCAAGTTGTTCGATAAAAACAAATTCAGAGTAAGAAAATCCGCCATTTTGTGGAGTAAAGTGAAAATATTCGGAGTAAGTCCAGGACTTATATCGAACAGACCTATTATGTCTACAATCTCCAAACAGTTGTTTACATATTCTGAGTGTTGTAGCAAATTTTTTTATCAAGTGAAAAGATGGAAAATAACTTTGAAAACGTATTTGAAACGGAACATGAAACCGAAAAATTAATAATCTTCAAATTCTCTGCGATTTGTAGGTTATGAAAACACAAATTGAGCTGTCACGACGTCGGATCCGCACCGCGTAATTGGGGTTTGGACAATGATTGCCGCTGTCACCATGCCGCTCTGAGCTAACCACGTCGCGCCGCGCCGCTGCCGCGCCGCTCCAATTGTGGGACAAGCTTTAGGGCCCAGTTATAGCGATAAGTAAACTTCTGTCAGTGAATTTTTTAAATTCCGATTTCTTTACTAATACACCCAATTCTTATATTTTTTTTAGTTCAAAACGTGTTTATACACGTCTAATTACCATATCCATTAAATGAAATTGTTATTACATGAGTAATTTTTCCAAAAAACACGATTTAATTTTTTTAATTTTTTTACATATACGAAAAAAATTTTCGTACGTAAAAAAATTAAATCGTGTTTTTTGGAAAAATTACTCATGTAATAACAATTTCATTTAATGGAAATGGTAATTAGACGTATATAAACACGTTTTGAACTAAAAAAATATAAGAATTGGGTGTATTAGTAAAGAAATCGGAATTAAAAAATTACACTGACAGAAGTTTACTGATCGCTATAACTGGGCCCTTAATCAGGTTGAACGATTTTATATATGTGGTGCTCAGAATTGAAGTGGATCAACTCCACTTTTTGAAATTTCCATATTATGATGTTAAAGTGCTTAATAATATTAGTTTATTCGGTAAATTTTTTTTGTAAGTCCTCCTTGTTGCGTAACGGTAATTGTAAGCTGTATTTAAATTGATAACTGACAAAAAAGAATTATTTTCAGTGCTCAAATGAACCAAGTTTAAAAAAAACTTAAGTTTGAAATTTTATGGACTTGATTCACGGTGTTATTATACCGTGGACTTGATTCACTTCAGTTCTGAACACCTGTGAAGCTGTCCTCCCTCGTACTAGTACTCTAAGTTTCACTTAACAGGTACTCTAAGTCAAATCTAACAGCGACTCTAAGTAACAAAAGGGAATCTACTTCAGTCTGGCTAGCCTATTCATGTGTTGTCAAAAAGAAAATATTGAAAGCAATTCCTCTTATGAGGGATTCTTCAGCTCAGTTAGGTGCAAATAGTTTGTGTGAGTTAGTTGTGTTCCATTCATGCGAAGATTGTAAGCAGATCGATAGGAAAATATATTGCAATTGATCGGAAAAAGCAACAATCAGTCTGTGTGCTAAGGTGGGATACGTGAATTAAAGTTTCCAGAATTTACTGACTTAATTTCTAAGGTCCTAGGAGAAATCTGACTAATCCAGTAGAATAAAAGACTTGCTGCTGCTCGAAAACGGAAAGAAGGGCTACGTAAAAATAAAACGGATAGACAACCACAATTTGCAACATGTTTAAAACGGTAATTTTTGTAGTTACCATAGTTTAGCCGGTTGGGTGCTCCTAGGCGGGAGTGGCTGTTTTGCCTTTAAAGAATCACGTCGAAACGTGATTTCCAGCGATTTGGTAGAAGCAAAAGATTTGGGGATTTGTAGCTTTAATTAGAAAATCGAATTAAATCGCATTTCCACAATTCTAAAACAGTAAAATATCAACATAACCATGAAAAAAAGCAAAAGGTGATTGTAAAAAACATTTAATGTGGTTGTCAATCTTCTTTGTCAGTAAAGTTGAAATGCATTTTATGTGGTGAACACATAGCTTAGTTTCGCTGATGGTGAAAAAGTCTCAGTACCTGTGAAATGTCACAGAACAATTTTGTATGCACATATATTAGGTTTGATTTCATTTTTTGAATGTAAAACTTTGTAATTTTAGGCTCACGAAGCTTTGTTTCAAAAAGTTAGGTTGAATCAATTTATTCAGGGTACGGGGAAACATATTTCTACTAAACGACTTTTGTAGTTGGGTGAAGCTGGAAACGGTTTCCATTTAGTGCTGATATGCCAAATTTCTTATTCCAAAACATAACAAAAGCTATAATTGCCAATCTGGCAATCATTGGAGACCCGTATGGTGATATTCGTATCAAAATTCGAACAGTTGTACCAAAATTCCACTTTGAAGTCAAACTTTCCAAAAAGAATTTTTAAAATTTATTCCAATCGGATTTTGATGTATGGGAGTTTTATGTAGAATCATATCCTAAATAACTTTTGTTGTTGCACTTTTTTGATAAGATGCACCGTTTTTGAGATATTCACAAAAACCGTTATCGTTCGTATGGGGGGTACCCCCCCTAATGGTCCATTTTTGCCCATTAACGAACTTAGCCTCGCACTTTACGAAAAACGGATCTGCGCAAAATTTCAAGTGTCTAGCTCAATCCGTGCGCCCGCAATCCGCGCCACAGACAGACAGACAGACGGACAGACAGACGGACGGACATGCAGAAATTAATTATTTTTATCATTCTAAACACACTGGTGTAATTCATTTTTGTGTGTGATGACGGGATCTTGGTGTTACAAACGGTAAGGCAAAGTTAATATACCCTTTGGTTTCACCATTCGGGTATAAAAATAAGTGAGAATATTATAAACTGATCAATTTAAAAAAAAAGAATTTTGTTAAACTTTTTTGAATTAGTTTTTTGTGTAGAAGTTTTAGAAAAAAAAACACATTTTTAAATAATTACTTCTGTAATTACTTTTTAATCAGGTAATCGGATAAAGTTCTTGTAAGTTCCTATGATATATTTCTGTAAAGAGCAGGAAGACTTGACAATACTCTATCTCAGTGCTCCGCAACCTTTATTTGTATACAGCACACCAATTTTTTTTTCTGGAAATCCGGGGCACACCACAAAAGAAAATATAAAAAAATTTGTGTATTAAATATATATAATGAAAAAATCAAAAAAAAATTTTGAAAGAATTATTAAATAGCTATTTGAAATGTTTACCGCGGCACACCTAATATCTTTTCCCGGCACACCAGTGTGCCGCGGCACACTGGTTGCTGAGCACTGCTCTATCTGACGAGGGGTTCGTCACTCCCATGAGCCCGAAACAATCATGAATCTTCACGGTGATAACACAGTGCCACAGTTGTACTTGACCTAATTCAGAAAAACTTTCACGACTAATAAACCAAAGCTAAAAAAATGTTTCCGGCAGGTGTGGATGGCGTGTTATACTTCGAACAGTGCCATATCACCAGAGAATAAATAATCTAGAGAATGAACTCTTAGAACAAATTTTTAGAGAAAATTTTTCCACTGTGAGATGAAGCAAGAGGATCCGATGTAACACGGAAAAAATTATCCATTCGATTCCTCCATCTCATTGAATAGATACGACGAAAATGATTAGAAAATGTTCTCTCTGCTTCGTGCTCCCTAGTCTAAAAGTAATTAACTTTTAGGCCGTAGCTAGTGAATGATAGGGACATTTTTCCCCCCTTCGAAGGGAAAATTTGTCAAAAATTTGTTCGGCAGAGTTTTTTTTTAATATATTCCTTATTCTATGATATCACCGTACTGGTTTTCAATAATTGCCACATTGGTAATTATAGTTTTTGTTATGTTTTATTTCTGACTTAATTTTTTTGAAATTTAAGCATACAGGGTATTGGACATCTTTACCATTGTATAGCTTGTTTTGTTTACATCCTTAATTTTTGCACAGTCAGATTTTTTCTTCGGTGAAATCGTTTGTTTCAAATGGCCGCAAAAACTGTGACATCCAATAAAGGTGAGAAAAAACTAGTCTGTAATGGCTTTGTTTATCATCTCGAAAAACAAATATTGAAATGGTTTAAAAAAAAATACATTTCTGGAACATCCCGAAAGTCTGAACTTTCGAAAGAAGGAACTTCATTATATTATATCCACCATCTTTTCGGTCAATATCTCAACAAATAGATATAAAGTTAAGTGCACACGATATGATCACTGTTCATATTTTTGAGCAAAAATGTGTCCCAAACGTGTTCATATCGTCTGAACACCATATTTTTGTGTTCATACGTATGAACACAAGGCATATGAACACATTTGAACATGCCTTGAGCAAACGTATGAACACGACCTGTTCATACCGTGTGAACACTATTTTGGGACCGTATGAGCCCAGTTTGTAAAATTCGGACGTATGATCACAGATATGAACACACTGTAACATTTGAACATGGGCTAAGTTTTCAACATGTTCAAATGTAAAATTTTGAGTCAAATTTGTACGTAAATTGATGTTTTCTGGTTTTTATTTGGGTCTAGTAGGTTTTAGATTTGTGGCGTGGATGGCTCAGTCAGCTAAGTGCTTGCCTTGTGATCCAATGAGCAGGGGTTCAAATCCCACTCAGGGTAAAATAATTCGATTCGAATTTGAACTTTTCTGTTCATGGACTTTTAAACACGGACCAGTTTGGTCTTCGCCCCCAAGCTCCTGGCATATAATTTAAAAAAAAAAGTTTTCGACAGTTTTGTTTAAATTTGTTGTGTTGTTGTGCTCAAATGTTCTTAAAAATTGTTCATATCTGTAATTTGAACAAAACGTTCATATCGTCTGAACAGTGGTTCATACGCGCAGAAAAAATATGAACACAATGCATTTGAACACATATGAACACACATAAAAATTTAATACTTTGGGACAAAATGTTCATATCGTGTGAACACCTTTCATATATTGTATGAACATATGAGCATTTGAAGCTTATAAGCAACATATGCGTATGTTCAGAAATATGAACAGTGATCATATCGTGTGCACTTAGCTTAAGTATATAAGTTTTTTTTATTTAAAAAGTCTAACCCACTTTTTTTTTAAAGTCTAACCCACTTTTTTTTTGGGGTATTATTGGCTTACAAAACGCAAATGTAAAGATCTTAAGAGCAAGAACGTAAAAACAATAATTTTTTTCTCGTTCTTTGGAGCGTTTTACTGAAATGCTGAATTTCGTTCTCTAGAGAGTGATCTTTATTTTCCATTGATTTAAATTCCTCCTTGGGAGCAGAACGAAAGACTAGAAATGTGGGCGTTTTGAACACTGTATGTATGATATTTATTTCATACTTCTCTTATCATAAACCAATTATAAATAAAACTATTTTTAAATAAAAATTTGTTTCTTTAATTTCCTTTTCACTAAAATTTCTTACTTAAATATCTATTGGCGATCGTTGTAGGCGGACCCACGTCTTCTGGCCGTCTCTATGAGACACACCTTTTTTTTGGGTATTATTAGTTTTTTTGGTATTAATGTTTTTTTAGTAATCCAGGAAAATTAGGTTTTAACCTCTTAAAAAATCCTAGTTAACTGGATTTTTGCACATACCTTTATTTTGACGTAACAAACAACGTTCCAAAAGTCCATTCCAAAATTACGTCGGCGTCGTGAATTATTCAAGGTCAAAGGTCCCAAAAATCAGTTTTTTACGTTTATCTCACTTTGTACGGGTTGTACGTCTTTGTGAGGTTCAGATGAATTACTCACAATAAAATTCTCTACCAAAAAGGTTACAATTTTCTTGTAGGACAAACAGTTTTCGAGATACAAGTCGTCAAACTATGCGTCGCACAGAGAAATTGCAATTATTCAAGGTCAAAAGTCAAAAAAATCGTAAATATCTCGCTTTGTATGGCCTGTACGCATCTTTTGGGTTCAGATGAATTGCTCTTCCGAAAATTCTCTACAAAAAAGGTTAAATAAATTTTTTTTTGTAGGGCCAATAGTTTTCGAGATAGAAGTCGAGACACTGTAAACTGTACATTGTTTCCCCACACCACGGACGGACTGACATGCTAAATTCAACTTTTTTTTTATCATTCTAAACACACTGGTGTAATTCGTTTTTTTTGTGTGATAACGGCATCTTGGCCCTACAAACGGTAAGGCAAATCTAATATACCCTTTGGTTTCACCATACGGGTATAATAACAGGTCTTCGTATTATCTATATAATTAAAATGGATGTTTGTCTGTTTGTTGGTCTGTCTGTTTGAGATTACAAAACTCAAAAATTACTGGACCGATTTTTACGCGTTTTTTTGCAAAATGATCTGCGTTGCCAGGAGCAGGTTTTTAGCTATGTTAGATTTTCCAAATTCGAAACAGAAGGTCCTGTAAGAATAACGCAAATATTCTTTTTCCCATTTTTCCCCGGAGAAATTGACATTATGGAGTTTTTGGGGTCGCTGATCACGAATCCGGTATTAGATTTTCAAAATTCGAAACGAAAGCTCCTGTAAGGATTACGAAAATATCCTTTTTCACATTTTTCCCCAGAAAAATTGGCATAGGGTTTTTGTGGTCGCTGATCACCAATCCGGTGTTGGAATTTCAAAATTCGACGGAAGGTCCTGTAAAAGGATAACGCAAATATCCTTTGTCACGTTTTCCCGGGAAAAATCGGCGTAAGGAGGTTTCCGGGGTCGCTGATCTCAAATCCGGTGTTCAAAAAAATCACGAAGTGCACGATATGCATTTTGATTTGAACGCCCATTTTCATAATAAGCCTGAATAACTTGCTCGATTGTGTATCTTTCCATGGTTCAAATTGATTATGTTTATCATTCTAAACACACTGGTGTAATTCATTTTTTTGTGCGATGACGTGATCTTGGCGTTACAAACGGTAAGGCAAAGTTAATATACCCTTTGGTTTCACCATACGGGTATACAAACATAAGAAAAGCTATAATTGCCAATCTGGCAATCATTGGAGACCCGTATGGTGATATTCGTATCAAAATTCGAACAGTTATACCAAAATTCCACTTTGAAGTCAAACTTTCCAATAAGATTTTTTAAAATTTATTCCAATCGGATTTTGATGTATGGGAGTTTTATGTAGAATCATATCCTAAATAACTTTTGTTCTTGGACTTTTTTGATAAGATGCACCGTTTTTGAGATATTCACAAAAAACGATTTCGTTCGTATGGGGGGTACCCTCCTAATGGTCCATTTTTGCCCATTAACGAACTTAGCCTCGCATTTTACGAAAAACGGATCTGTGCAAAATTTCAAGTCTCTAGCTCAATCCGTGCGCCCGCAATCCGCGCCACAGACAGACAGACAGACAGACAGAGGGACAGACGGACAGACGGACGGACAGACGGACGGACATGCAAAATTCAATTTTTTTTATCATTCTAAACACACTGGTGTAATTCATTTCTTTGTGCGATGACGGGATCTTGGCGTTACAAACGGTAAGGCAAAGTTAATATACCCTTTGGTTCCACCATACGGGTATAAAAATATTTAATTTCTGCATGTCCGTCCGTCTGTCTGTCTGTCCGTTTGTCTGTGGCGCGGATTGCGGGCGCACGGATTGAGCTAGAGACTTGAAATTTTGCACAGATCCGTTTTTCGTAAAATGCGAGGCTAAGTTCGTTAATGGGCAAAAATGGACCATTAGGGGGGGTACCCCCCATACGAACGAAATCGTTTTTTGTGAATATCTCAAAAACGGTGCATCTTATCAAAAAAGCCCAAGAACAAAAGTTATTTAGGATATGATTCTACATAAAACTCCCATACATCAAAATCCGATTGGAATAAATTTAAAAAAATCTTATTGGAAAGATTGACTTCAAAGTGGAATTTTGGTATGACTGTTCGAATTTTGATACGAATATCACCATACGGGTCTCCAATGATTGCCAGATTGGAAATTATAGCTTTTGTTATTAATTTTGGGTGGGAATCAACCATACAAAATGAAGTTTTGTTTACATCTTTAACATCAAGGGCGATTCATGTTGAAATTGATGAAAGTTTGTCAAATGATTCATGCATAATGACTTGGAGGCGTTTCATAACTCGTCGTGATAATGTCAAAACTATATGGCGTGATAATGGAACTAATCTTAGTGGTGCTAATAGTGATCTGTTAAGAGCTTTTTAAGATGTGGAGAAATTGACAACGAGATGGCTAATAAGAAAATGGAAATTCATCCCAGCACATAGTCCTGAAATAGGGGAGCATGGGAAAGAATGATTGGAATTTTTAAAGAAGCAATGAATTCAGCTATAAATGGAAAAAGACAAACAGTGATATATTACATGGATATTCTAGAAATGGAAAAGACACCCAATGGTATATTGGAAAAATTTGTTGAATTCATATATAGACGAAAATGGATTACTGAAGCAAAAAAAAAAAATTTGCAAATTGGTGATGTATTACTAAAGGATTTTAATAAGGATAAAGTAGTACGAATTTTGGATGTAAAAACTGCAGTTGCAACTTATAAACGTTGTGTTAGTCGAGGTATTCTATTGAATTTTCTTGTTGAAATAGAGCAAACCTTGGTAGACGAATTGTCAAATACTCAAAACTTTACTTTAAAAATATTAGAATTTTTCATGTTAGCTTTGTATTCAAATTTGTCATTTTACAAAACACTTTTCAATGTTCTTTCAAAAACCTAATATGATTGTCGCAAAATAGTATTTGTCCATAAAATTATATAAAAATAATTACAGTAGAGACTAAGTAATTCGAACACTGTAATTCGAAAATCACGCTAATTCGAACAACCATTTTTTATATTGGATATCTTGTAATTCGAATTGTGGTTGATATATTGGTCTCTGTAATTCGAACTTTTCTGTTCGAGCATGGAAATGGCTTGAATACAAGAACTACTAAAGCATTTACCAGCAAAATTTGCGTTATGATTTGTACTGTCGTAACTGTACAGGTATTAATTTTGAAGCGAAAATTTCAAGTTTCTTTAAAAATAATTGAATGTTGTTACATAGGTATATAGTACCAGGAAGACCGAGCCATGCTCGGAATCCTCAGAATCCTCCTTTTGCTAATTTTTTTGGGGAAAAAAGTAGATTCACGTTAACTTCACAGTAGTTTTCCTGAGGTTTTAAATCTCCGATCCAAAAGCCCGCTCCGCTAGCTTCCTCGGAGAAAAGGAAAGAAAGAATATTTTTGTTATCACCACAGGACCTTTGGTTTCGAATATTGAATTTCCAACATCAGATTCGGCATCAGCGACCTCACAAACCCTATAGTGTAAGCTTTCCTCAGGAAAAACGGGACAAAGGATATTCGCAGTATCCTTATAGAACTGTAACGAATTTCCCTGAAGATGGGACCTAAGGTGATCGTATTTTTGTCCCCAAAAACTATAAGTAGCCGAATTTAATCAAAATCTATAGAACCGTTTTCGAAAAAAAAATATACATATGCAAACATGAAAACATACAATTGTAATTCTTACAAAAGGTACAAAGGGCAAAAATCTCCAAAGTGTATGCACGATCACAGACATTTAAGTCTGGAGATCAAAAAAAAAAGATCTCCGGAGACGTTACTAAAAAGTCTCTAAAAGCAAAGTCTCTGGAGTGCATACATGACGCAGGTATTTCGTCTCCAAGCATAACAACAATATCACTAATCTAAAATATAAAATAAGTAAAAACACTTTTTTTCTTTATAAAAACTGACCTTTAATCTCAAAACAACGAAACAAATTCTCGTTCCCACAAAACAATTTCCTGAAATGTCAAAAGTCGTCTCTGGAGACCAAGAGATAGATATCAAAACGTTTTGAAGACCGGAGACGCATTAAAGAGACTCTCTCATTAGTAGCTACACGGCAAGAAACTTAAGTCTCCCAGAGACCCTAGAGACTTGATACTTGGAGACAAATCTCCGGTCTCCGAAGTGTATACACAGGTCTCTTTGTATGCAGAGGCGAAATTTTTGGTCTAAGAGACCAAAGTCTCTCGTCGTGTATTTCTACCTTTAATGCAGTCTGTCTCTGAGTAATTGAATCCGATTGTAATTGCAACATGATTCGTATAATGAGGTTCAGGGAACTTGATTGTTTTGTAATTACTATTTATCGCTGCCGATAGATATCTAAAAAGTGATATTTTTAGAATGCATATTGAAAAACCTTACTCCCTAGCAATATTGCGAATTTTAATTAATATACCTTCACGTAATTCGAAGACACCAGGCGAGGGGTAACGAGAGGAAGGGAAGAGTCAGGTTTGTAGTGGAAAAATCGAAAGCCCTTAGCCCCCTTAGTAATACTGTAAAGTTCCATTAAGATCGGACCACTCAATTCGAAGATACCAGGCGAGGGGTATCGAGGGGAGGGAAGAGTCAGGTTTGTAGTGAAAAAATCGAATGCCCTTAGCCCCCTTAGTAATACTGTAAAGTTTCATTAATATCGGACCACTCAATTCGAAGATACCAGGCGAGGGGTATCGAGGGGAGGGAAGAGTCAGGTTTGTAGTGAAAAAATCGAATGCCCTTAGCCCCCTTAGTAATACTGTAAAGTTTCATTAAGATCGAACCACCCAATTCGAAGATACCAGGCGAGGGGTATCGAGGGGAGGGAAAAGTCAGGGGAGACATTGCGGATCTCGAAAAACGAGACTAGCGAATTCGAAAGGCAACTTCGATTTCGAGAGACAATGGAATTACGTATCTCGAACATGCAATTTCGAGATTTCCCCAAGGGAAATATTTTTGACAGATAATGGGCCGTATTCTGTAATTTCCCATAAAATTACATTTTATGTTATGTTATGATAGTAAAATTTTCTCTCCATAAAATGAAAATAAAATTTTACAAAAATTCGTATTCTGTAAGGGTTGAATAAAATAATTTTATCGTTCATTTTACGAACCGGTGTGAATTCTATTACTTTTTGAACAGCTGGTCGAGTGACAGTAAAAAAATTCAAAGCTTTGTTTCCTTTAAAGATTTTTTTGCGGAGAAAGCTAAATAATTCGACTAAATGTCAGACAAAAATGATACCAATTTTTTACTTTGTTTTTGTTGTTGACCGTTATTTTATAATTATTTTTGTGATTGTATAACTAGGCTTTTCGGTCGAAATTTATATTAAAATGAAAACGCTGGTTTTTAACTTTTTTGCTGCTCTAGGTTTCGGTAAATTTATTTCACCATCTTCAAGAGCTATATAGTTAATTGATACAGTTTAAAATATTTAACATTTTATGAACAGAAATAAACAGTTTAGCGAAACATTTTATTGTCAGTTAAATGGTAAAACTTTGAACACTAATACGAAATATTTCGTAGAGTAGCAAAAAAGTTAAACACCAGCGTTTTTATTTTAGTAAATTTCGACTGAAAAGCCTAGTTATACAATCACAAAAATCCATTTTTTACATATCAACGTAATCCTTTCATTAGAGTTATTGAAACTGAAACGCCGGATTCGTAATCAGCGACCCAAAAAGCTCTTAATGCAATTTTTTTCGAGAAAAATTAGAAAAAAGAAATTTTTGTTATCCTTACAGAAAACCCCCTAAAACCAGTTTTTTGGAGACAAAATGAGAAAAAGGACATTTGCGTTATTCTTACAGGACCTTCCGTTTCGAATTTTTAAGATCTAACATAGCATAGCTAAAAACCTGCTCCTGGCAACGCAGTTCATTTTGCAAAAAACCGCGTAAAAATCGGTCCAGTAGTTTTTGAGTTTTGTAATCTCAAACAGACATACAGAAAACAGACAAACATCCATTTTTAAAAGCTTTTATTTAGCTTGCCTTCGTGTCTGTCTGTCTGTCTGTCTGTTTGTCAGATCAACTCTTGCAACCCAATTTTGACCCACTTCCACTTGTCCGATTGACTTGAAATTTTGCACACTTATATAAGTCCGATGACAATACAATATTTTCACTACTTCGTCCTTGTAAGGATAACGGAAGGTCCTGTAAGGATAACGTGATTATCCTTTTCTCCAAATTTTCCGGAAAAAAATCTATTCTGGGGGTTTTTGGGGTCGCTGAATCCGAATCTGTCATTAAAAAATCAGTAAGGATAACGGAAGGTCCTGTAAGGATAACGTGATTATCCTTTTCTCCAAATTTTCCGGAAAAAAATCTATTCTGGGGGTTTTTGAGGTCACTGAATCCGAATCTGTCATTAAAAAGTCTGTAAGGATAACGGAAGGTCCTGTAAGGATAACGTGATTATCCTTTTCTCCAAATTTTCCGGAAAAAAATCTATTCTGGGGGTTTTTGAGGTCGCTAAATCCGAATCTGCCATTAAAAAGTCTGTAAGGATAACGGAAGGTCCTGTAAGGATAACGTGATTATCCTTTTCTCCAAATTTTCCGGAAAAAATCTATTCTGGGGGTTTTTGGGGTCGCTGAATACGATTCTCAAGTTAAAAAGCCTGTAAGGACATCTCAAATGTAAGGATATATATTCGAAGACTAAAAAGAACAAAATAAAAAAAAAATAAAAAAAAAATTTAAAAAAAAGCTTTTATTAAAAAGAATGCACTAAAAATAAAAAAATAATTTTCTGGACGCTGTGTATCACAAATATAAAAGCTTTTAAAAAGCGAGATAAAGCATAAAACAATAAAATAAAAATTTTTCTCGCTTTTAAAAAGCTTTTATATTTGTGATACACAGCGTCCAGAAAATTATTTTTTTCTTTTTAGTGCATTCTTTTTAATAAAAGCTTTTTTTTAAAATTTTTTTTTTTATTTTTTTTATATATATAGGTTTGAAATTTCACTCGTGAAACGTCACACTTGATATGTCAAATGGCATAAAAGATGATAAAATGATTATAAAAGGTACTATCTTGGAGCTTTTATGTTATGAGTCATAACAGGAAAAATTTTATGTTATAGCGCGAATTATAATTTCACACGGTTTCTTTATTAAAAAAATCAACTTTGAACTACTGTTGATTATAATATATAAAAAAAAACATAGTTTAATTATTTAATATACTTCATTGAAAGCGGAATGTTTATAGCTCGGCGATTTACTTTCAACTCACTTAATGCTTAACTTCTATGATGCACGAAGACAAAGATTTATCTTGAAAAATGCATAAGATGCATAAGATGCATTTTTCTCTTCTAATCAGTTTTCCTAGAAAACTCTACTTGTTCTTTGCGGCGGTGGTCCATTTTCTATGGAAATTCCATCTTTTGTTTTGTCTTCAATTACTGTCGGCGTCGGATATATAACCCGCGTAACATAAAATGAAATTGTCCTTACAGAATATCAATCGAGGTAATTTTGTTATTTTAAAACATAACATAAAATGATAAAATTTTCGTTATAGAATACGGCCCAATGTTTATTTATTTTTGTGGTGTTAAAGTGAAAAGTTGCATTTAATTGTTCCACTTTATTCAGTAAAATGTTTCTTCCGAACATTTTTTTAATGATTTGAGCAAAAGCGATGAACAAATACAAACAAAACATTAAGATATAACAACAATCCGCTTGAAATAGTGTTGCTCCATAAATTTGACAATAATTTTTAATTGTTCTCTATTTGTTAGAACCGGCGTCTTTTTCTTTTTTTCTTCACTCATTTTACTAGAAAACA